>CM065480.1:10856500-12152100 GCA_032873175.1 Leptopilina drosophilae
TTTGGTGGTCGCCATTTTGAAAATGCCAAAAATAGCCCATCGGCATTCGATTCTACGTAAAAAATGCTAAATTTTGAGCTATTTAACATTGCAATTGCTTCAAACCACGAGTGGACACAGTCATTTGCCTTTTCGTATGGAATGACCCATATATGTATATATATATATATATATATATATATACTAGCTGTTGTACCCGTCTTCGACGGGTTTTAGTTTCTTCAAATACATTCAATACAAGAAGACTAGAGACAGGAGGGATTATGATTCAATACTGTGTCTACCAGTCTCCAAAAATGGGAAATAATGGGGAATTTAATTTGCCCGGAAAAATAATAATTAGTTATAATTAACTGTTTCAGTAGGAAAATACTACTATTTGAATCAAGGACTGACATTTTATTATCAAATTAGTTATTTTTAACTAATTCAAATGCAGAAAACAATATTTTTTTATTTGTGCGAATTGCTTAATATAACTTTGGGTATGATAAATTTTCAATTTTCTTTTTTCAAAACATACCTGGAAGTGATAAGAAGGTTTTGCAAAATGTTTCAGAGTGGGCCTGACAAGTTTATTGGGTTAAAAAAATTAAACTGCCCGTGCAGGTCGCACGCATGCGGCACAATGGGATTTTTTTTACAATTTACTATTAAAAATTATCTAGAGTCTACAAATTTTATAGGATTTTAATTACTTTTACTTTTAGACCAAAAGAAAGGTTAAAATATTTACTTTCAATATACGAAATAAAAAAACGTCATTTTTTTATTTCTTATATCTTAAGTATCTTAAGTACACATCTTAAGCATTCTTTTGGTACAAAAAAAGAAAAAAGAAGAGTCCTTTTTGGAAAAAATTATAAAAAATTTTAATTTGAAAAAAGGGTTTAATTTCAAATTTATTGTGTTACAAACCAGAAATAAAATTGATTTATTTGGGACTTAGAGATGGCTCTATTATATCAGACTTGCGAGGCACTATACCTCCAGGGACAAAGAGATCCTGTTTAAGTATGTGGGTTTGTCTTCTTACTTTTAAAAGTTGTCGTCTAATTGCTTAGTTGGAAAAATTTAGTTATAATACAGGAATGGTTTCACAGGTAAGTATAAAAGTGTTTAAATTAGTTTCACTGTATTTATTTTATTTGAAGAAAAGTACAATTGTTGTTATTATAGTGAAGGAAAGATAATATAAAACAATTCGGAACCTAACATCGGAACGATACAATATTACTTACAGCCATCCCTGTCAGTTGGATTAACCTTGTTGACGTTCGTGCGAAATTAAGTTTTGTTTGTTGTACACAACAATTAATCTTTAATTTTCTAAGTGAAAATTATTTGTGCAGGGCAATTATCTCCGAACAGAGCAGGCGCTTCACGCGCTGTGTGACCGGTTTTTAACAAGAATTGAAGAACAATAAAATTCATTTATATACCCAATTCTCACCCGATGACAACTCTCACGGGACTCTTCGGCTCGAAGGTTTTTATTTATATTTTGACGTCTCCTTCTCGTGGTGCCAACATTTTACGTGTCTATCACTGGGGTCTGACGCACAGACGGCAAATATTAATTGATTCTGATTACCACAAGGTAAATATCAAGGAAGATGTTACTAGTGTGACTCACGATATACATTAATTCGCCCATGTAAGATTCAATTCTAAATAATATATAATCTCGTAAATTGAAAGGGACGTAGGGTAAACCAGACAGTAGTCGGCCACTTAAGAAAATCTTTTTAATGAATGTGGTTTAAAAATTACAATTAAAATTTTTGGAAAATTTCTTTCATGAGTAATTGTTCCTAATGCTCCTACAAAACTACTATACCAATCATGTTTACAAAAAAATTTTCTTATTCGTTAAAAAAATTCACAAAAAAGTTAGAATCCAGCAGTAGTCGGCCACCTAAAAACAATTTAAAAAATTTTTTTTCTATTACAAAAGTTTACATTTGTTTACGATCACCTTAGAAATGATTAGTAACTTTGAACATATTTTTATCTCGTACAGTTTTATAGCTATTCATACTTGAAAAGTGGCAGGCTACTGTCTGGTTTATCCTAAGTATGAATATCGACTTGTTAACTTTAAGAACGTTTTTCTTGAAAACTTGATTATGTACGTGAGGTACATTTTAATTCTTTTCCTTATATCCTTAAACGTTCCCTACCCGCTGTCCCTCTGCATGTAGGACTTCAGCCGCTTGATAGAATAATAAAACTGACCTTCCCCCAGACATTTTTCTGGAGTTAGTTATTTAACGTTGAATCAGAAGAAGAATCGAAGGAAATAAATGCGTTTGACCTCCTTCGTGAGGAGAATTGGAGCCAAGGAGGGGACAATTAGTCCTGAGGGTGGTTCAAAAATCTTAAATGAAACTTAGAAAAAATTTTTTCGTATTCAAAAGCATTTTTTATTCAACTATTTTACTTTTAGCAGAGTGTTCTCATTTTCACGTTGTTTGAAGTTTTCATTGTTTTATTATAAAGAGGTTTAGAAGAAAATTTTGTTCCTGACCTGTATTAGTCGAATCATTATTTTTGTTATGCGTCAACAATGATATGGCTCGAGATTTTTTTGCGCTTTGAGAGGAAAACCTGACACCGCAGATACTCAGACACCGAACTGAACATGCTTGTTTAGCTACAGAATGGTATATAAGGTGGCTTATTATAAAAAATAAGTTACACTTCTTGAAGAACCGTTGGAAAATCATTTAAATTTACTGATTCAGAGATGAATTTTGGTTGAAAATTCTGAAAAAACTAATTCAGGTAGGTTTTGACTGCAATGGGGAAATTATGATAAGGTTTAACTATAGTTCTGATTCAAATATGAATTCTGACTTTCCAGCCCGGGAATTGGTTGCAGGAATAATGGTGTCCTTAGTTTTTAGGGAGCACCCAGATCCCAGCTTAAGAATTCCAGCAAGGTTCAACTTGATCTTATGTGGGTTTATAGAATGGCAGTCAATTGTAACCTGTTCCAATGTTGCCAACAAGAACACCCATTTACCAATTTCTTCCTTTGTTCTCTATTCTCGGCGAGAATTTTGTGGATAAGGCCACATTGGAATTGTCCTTACAGTTCCTTCAGTAGGGAAGAATGTTGTTGAATTCTGGGTATGGTCCGATTAATAATTTCTATTTTTTTAATTTGCGTTCGGAACTGCTTTTGTAATTCCGAAGCTATTTTCCACCTACCTTTCCATTTGTAAGGTTGAACTAACTCTTTGTACCAATTTTCATCCTCCAGTTCCTGACGGATCTCCTTACAACATCCATGTACTAAATTTACGTTCCTCTACTCGCTTCGAAAGGAATGATCTGGTAGCTATTGTCATCAGTCAGTAAACCAGGTGGATCCGGTTCGCTATATGCAGTTAGTACCATGAAACTGTAAACAAAGCACAAGAAAGCAGTAATATGTGGCGTCATCTTAGATTAGTGGTCCAAATAGTTTGCGTGTTGTATTTAAATCCCAGTTTGAAAGGGAAAATATTATTAGTGACTGTACAGATTAGATTGTAGTTAGGCAACCAGAACCTTGTTTCAGTGTTTTTGAATCTTCGCTCCATTTTCGTTTTCTAGGACAACGTTATTATTTTTCGGTAAATCCTACGATAGTGGAAGGGCCATCGGCTCGGTTACCGAATTTATTCGTACGTTCTTCCTAATACACATTTTAAGGTTTGAAATTTCTATCATACATTCGCTTCGATTTTTCTTTTGCTCGAACTAAATATTTGTCTGCAAGGTTTTCGAGTTTATTCATTCGTGTAATGGGATGTTTAAGGTAAGAGCCATAAGTCTATATTTTTGAGCCTTGGGTCAAGGAACTAGGGACTTTCGGTAAATGATCAAACACAAGTTTATACGGTGTAAAGTTCGTAGCCTCATGAACAAACGTGTTATAATTAAACATGGCAAGCCGAAGTAGACGATCCCATTCGTCAAAATGTTTTGTATAATGTTTAATATAAACTGTCAGTTCAATTTGGCTTCTCTCCAGTGCTCCGTTAGTCTATAGTCAGTATTCAAAAGTGGTGAGCTGCTTGACGCCAAATATTCTTTCTCATTTACGCATCAGCGAACTCACAAAACTGGTTGCTCTGTCGGTTAGCACACATCGGGGTACCCTAGTTCGAGCTCTGCATAGTTTATTTTCAAACTAATTTGGATATTGGCGAATAAACTGCGTAACGTCTTGTCGGATTTGTGGTCAGTAGTAACGTTCCCTTATCCGTCGATAGGTCTTCCAATATGTCTTTATAGCGTGACGATGACATCGTCACCGCGGAATAACATGTGAAAAGCTCTGTCGTTTTTCCTTAAGAAAGCGCACCTAGTTTATCACATCTGTTTGCCATTCGGCAAGACTTTTGGTGGTCAAATTCTAGAATTTTCTTCAAATTTATTAGTCCTATTTCTACATCCTTCCAATAAACTTCGTGGATACATTCATTTACACCTTGAATTCATTGTTCTTTTTCCTCTGTGGAAAAATCGTATTCGGGTTTCGAATCTTCAATATCTGAAAAGGGTAGACAATATCCGAAAAGGCCGAGAAAAATGTTAATGTTGGTGTTTTCGTTAGGGGAAAATTCTTTATCGAGAATAATCTTGTTGGAATTGGGTATCACGCCTTCTTCGCTTATTATGTGACCGAGATAGGCCACTTCTTCCTTAAGAAACTCACACTTGTCAGGTTGAAGTTTTAAATAATCATACCTTAATCAGAGAAATAAACTTCGGGCCCGATTATCGTGTTCTTCTAGTGTGTGGGAAAACACAATGATATCGTCTAAATAAGCAAAAGCCCATTGTCATTCCCTTATATTTGAAATGTTGATTGCGAGAGAAGAAAGCGATTTTAGCAAGATCGAACACAGTAATGTACCATGCACTGTCCAGCTTATCGAACACGGAAATAATGCTTGGAATCGGAAACGCATCGCTTATAATACTTTCGTTTAGGGTCCTATAATCAACGACAATTCGCCACTTCTTTTCTCCCGACACATCGATCTTGTTGGGAACTATTAGCAAAGGTACGTTAAGAGAAGAGTTCGAATGTCCGAAAATTCCACTGTCGAACTGCTTTCTGAGTTAAGTGTCTATTTGGTCTAGAGATACCTATATTGTTTTTAATGGATCACCTTATCGTCAATTGTAGGGAAGATAACCTTATTTCAGTTCAGAAGTTATCGTTTCAATAGCAATTATACTGCGTGTGCGAGACCCAATGCGTAGAATTCGGGCAAAGGGCTTTATTTAAGATTTGAAAGCCTTTCTTGCAACCAGTAATTCCACATCAACAAAGAGGATAGGGGGTCACTGGATCAGACACTGTGACTAATATATTGTGTCTAAGAGAAATTTGAATTTTGTTCTTGCCGTAGACAGGGTCTTACGAGAATTCCATGCGTAGAGATTAGAAAGTTATCTAACTACATGAAACTCTAAAGGTTCACTAGAAATTGTTTAATTAATTGTTCCTAGAGTCGTCACAGCGTGGTTTGAAATTCTAGTGATCTCAAGGTACTTGTCTGTAAAAGTGTAAGTTCAGGATTTAACGCACATAGCTTTATGAGATTAGTATCAGACCCTGGATCTACAAGAAACCTGACCTTTGCATGTCTAAATTCAGGAACAGTTAGCTGGACTACTAGGGAGTCCTTGGCTTCTGACTTTGCTCTCAAGGTTCTACTATGTTCTCCGTAAAGTGAACGTTCTTTGAACGCTGCGGAGTTGGACTCGCTGTATAAAGGGGTGTATAAAGGGGTTTGCGGTGATACTGGTGGATGGGGCATGTTAGAATAGTAAAAGGGGTTCTGGGGTGGAACAGCTAGGGGATGATATGGGAAGGCTGGAGGATATTGGGGCATCATTGACCGATAGAAAGTTCCAAATTGCTCTGGGTGAGATGTAACACTCAAGAGGATGCAGGTTTTGCCGAGTGGTTCGAATGACATGGTTCTCTATCTGTTTACGATCTATGTTTTATCATTTAAGCAGGTCTTTCCATCTGCCTTGAATCTCAGACTAGGGGACCATGGACTGTCTTCTACTCGCGAAATTGATAGGAATAAAGGTAGTGCTACAGCTCCCTTCGACAGTTGCTTGCACAGGCAGATGGCCTCAATTAAGGAGAAAAATTTTAATTCCATAAAATAATACTTTTCTTTTTTAAAGAAAATTATTATTAATTTAGTTATTAATTTTATAGTAAATAATAATAATTGTTATTATTTTTATTCAGTTTTAATAATAATTTTCTTTAAAAAAGTAATTATTACATTATTGCCTACTGTGCAGGCAGCTGTCGAAGGAAACTGTTAAGGTACCTTAAGAACGCGACTTTTCACTATAAGTTTCGCATTCTTACGCGTGAATTCCATGTCTCATCAAACTCCTTATTCTTACAGCTGCCCAATGCCGCTCCCTGTAATGGAGTTAAAACGGCTATGAGGTTTTCGATTTACATGCTCTTTTTTTGACATTAGAAACAAGTATCCAGAGTGCGAAAGTGACCAGCGTGAGGGTGATTAAAGAGCTATTAACAAAATCTACCTGTGATTCCAGATCAGACGTTCGCTTGGATAATTCGGAGTTTTTAAACATTAAGTAGTTATATTTTTCCCTGACAGATTCTATCCCTCAATACGGGCAAGGTGGATTTCAATGATAGGGATTTGCGATTGAACCGTAATTGGACAAACAGGTTCTATTCATATAAGAACGGGTGCAACAACACAAATGGATCAAAATTTAATTAATAGATTTGCAAAATTGTAGAAAAATTGTGTATAAATATAAATTTTGAATCGAATTTGGGTACTTTTTGAATATTGCTGTGAAATTTTTTTTTACTATAATGCATTCACTTTTTCAAAATTTCGATTCTGCCATCTTGAAATCAAAGTTTCTCTATTTTACATTTTGAAAGTACAACTATTTTGCCCACCAATAGCATACTTTAGAAAGGTTTAAAAAAATTTTTTTAGTTCTAAAAAAATATTTTAAAAAAATCAATGATTTTTTGGGTGTTTTTTCAAAAAAAAATCCGCTATATTGAATTTTGTGTTGGTCGAATGGCTATTTTGACCCCAAAATCTTGAAGAGTGACCCCCAAAACCCTCTATACTGCATTGCTGCTATAATTTATTACCTGAAAATATTTAAATCGTGTGTTGAAGTTTAAGTTAAAATTGTGGTTATTTGGGCGTTAATGGGTTAAGAAATATTATATCCAAATATTTTAAAGTTCGTAGTATAATTATTTTTTAATACTAAATATGTTTCAAATTTTGATAAAGTTGATATGAAAATACACGAAAACTGAAAAAATTAACAAGAATCATTGAATCTTGCTGAAGTTGAACGAATGAGTCTTACAGGAATTTTCCGACTCTTAACGAGCAGTAAAGACATACAAATCCATTACTACTATTTATTACGTTTGTACGATTCACAGTTTAATTCTAAAGGTGGTAAATATAAATTGTTCTTTAACAAATTACACAATGTTTGGTTTTTTATTAATGAATTATAACTTTTATTTTCTCTTTTAAATATTTTTAAATATAATTCATTCATCACACAAGCGCAGAAAAATCTGTTTATTTAGTATATAAGACAGCTCACGTATTGCCACAGTATTGTGAATTATGTAATTTTATGTGAAGACTTATGCACTGTGTTTATGTATGCGTTTCGTTGCCAGTATGTGCCAGCCGATATAAATTCTCAATATGTGATAGTTAAATTAATGTGTTATACTGTGTGTGTGTTAAGAAAAAACCCATTGTTGTCTATCATTCAATAAAAAAGAGAGTAAACTTTGGCGAACAGTTTATTTGGAATGGTTCTGTCGTCTGTTATTACGATTATAATTATACTATACTTTTGCTTTTCGTTAATAGTTTTAGCGAATTACGAAAAAATCGTTCTGAATTGAAGTACAAATTTAGTAAATAACATATGGGCGCGTGACGTTTACTCACTAGTGGTTTTGCGTATACTTTTATCAATTTTGAAAAATTCTGAATGTAAAAGAAGAAATAATAATTTTAAATTACAGTAAAAGCTACTCGTAAAATTATATTAATCTTTGATATCAAACCTGAATGTCTTACGTTTGAAAAATAAAATACTAAATTTTTCTTTCAGCTTTATCATATATTGTAACAAAGATTTTTCCAGAGAATATTATGAAAATTGTTAATTTCATCGTTTTGGAAAATTGTATGAAAAATAATGAAATAAGTTACTTTTCAAAGTAAAGGGGAATTGGGCTTTAGCCACTCCCTTTTTGTCAGATCGGTAAAAATTTAGGACATTATTCTCTAAACCCTGGTGGAATTAATTTACCAATTGTCTCCCCTTGTGGGTATTATATATTTGGGAAACATTTGGTAACCCGCTTTATAAATCTGTAAATAGACAGAATTTGATGAAAAAATTATAGAAAATTAAAAATGAACATTTGGAGAATGAAATTATGCAAAGATTTTTCCATAAAAAGGCTAAATAATTAATATTTATTTGAAATGTGTGACGATTTCACTGCGATATTATACCAATATTATATTTTTTATTTGTAAGATAATGAATATTTAATACGGTCAAACAAACAAAAATTACTATTATATTTTTTATGTATAAAAAATATCTACATTACCTTTCAGATTCTAAAGCAAAAGTCCCCAACAGCAAATTTCCCCACACGGCGCTTGACCCAATGATATATCACGGAGCATATATCATTACAGATTCCGCAACTGACATTCAAACTCATACTTACAAAAAGCAATTATATTAATTTTATTAATTTTTAAACAAATTTTAATTATTAATAGCGCTTTGTCAATAACCATGTTCCCTTACCTTCGCCGAGAATAAGTGTATGAGGAACTTTGTACTTGAAAAAACATTCAGTTATACATTTGTTCCTTATTATGTAAAAAAGTTTTTTGGAAAAATTCGTCTGCTATTAGAGTAATACTCAGTAAACAAAATCATTCAGAATAGAGATAAAGTATTGTTGGTGACGTTCGGTAAACATTCAATTATAATTGATTTCGAAAAATCTTAATTTTTTCAAAATGTTTTTTTAATTGTCAATTTTTTTTTCATTTTTAGTAATATATAATAAATTTAGATCATAAATAATGAGAGAAAAAACTGTCGAGTTTTCATCTATTATTAGATGCTTACTAAAATTCAAAGTTTGTAAAAAATTCACGAATTTTTCAATTTTCTTATGCTTGTAACTATAACACATAACTAAAATATAAATTATATATAAATTATATATAAATAATAATATATTATATATAATATATTCACCGTAACCTACCAATACAGTTTTGACGCGAAAACGTAAACATAACACTGACACCTACTATTCTAATAGCAGACGAACTTTTCCTTATTGCGTGGAATTTTTTGCCAGCGCGCCGTCCGCTTTTTCAAAAAACATTTATAATTTCCAAAATTTTGAAAAAATTGATCGGATATTTTCCACAAAACATCTTCTTATAATAAGGAACAAATTTCTAACTGAATGTTTTTCAACTTGAAAGTTTCGAACACACTTTTTCTCGGCGAAGGTAAGTAAACGTTGATATTAATAAAGCATTATTAATAATTAAAATTAATTTTTCCACGTTTTTGTGCTACTGACTGACTTAGAACCGTGTAGCTGTGTGTACAAACGATTATTGCAGTGTCACGCAAAATGTTTGCTTTAGATCAATTAAAATAAGAAACAAAAATATTTTATTTCTTAAAAATTAAATATTTTCTCTATACTGTTGAAGCTAACCATAAAATAGAAAAATTCTACATTTAAGGTAAATATTAATTATTCAGACCTTTTTTGAAAATTTTTTGCATATCTTCATTCTCCAAATGTTGCTCTATATTTTTCAAAAAATCCTGGCCAAAAATTTTCTTTTCTTTTTAATTAAAAAATGGACAACAAAATCACTTATTCTTCCACGTAGTCATAATCAACACTCGTGTCACCATGTGACTAAATATTTAATATAATAAACATATTCTATAAAATAACAAAATTATTATTCATAGCTTATAATATGCATTTTATGAATGCAAAGTAACTAATATAAAGAAAGACAACGAACATATGTCGTTAGACACAAAAAATATGAATTCATATAGACATTCCAGATAGATGAAATATCTTAGGAAAACAATGTGTGACATTCCGTCGAAATACTTTTCGTAGATTTGTTATAATCTTTAAGAACTCCAATAACAATATTATAATTGCTTCCAGGACGGAGTCCTTTAAGAATATAGGATGGTTTATTAGAGGTCACAGGATGCTGATATATTTCGAAAGCATCAACGGATGATCGATCTTGGATATAAAAATGTATATAATACATTACAAAGTGGGATGAACTCGTATATACATTATCGTATTTCTGACAACTAGAAATGTTTTTAGGTAACTCCCATTCAATTTTGCATGAAGTGCTCGTAAAATTCAATATTTGAATCGGACCTTCTGGTCTACAAAGTTTGTCTGTAAATAAAATGATTACTGTTAATAAGGATAATTTCTTTATTAAGAGCAGAATCTCTTTTTTTCTACAAATAAAATAAATAATTCTAAAAAATAATAACTACATTACCGTCGGGAATTATCGGTACAGCTGCACACGAACGGAACAATAACATATCAATCTTTAAATAATTATTTATTAGTAAATACAAATGTCAATAAATTAACAAATATAGGGGAAGATATGTTATAACCTAACGTAGTTTTCTATGCGAATACAAAAGTGATTAGACAACTGCGCTTTTAACTATATATAAATTAATTTTTCGACAAGTTGAATATAACAAAAATGGATTTTTAAACATTGTTAAGTGTTCAACAAATCTAAGTAACTTAATTAAAATGATAAGTTCAAAGCGTATTTACACAGTGAATTTGTTATATTTTATGATCCAATACCAAGTATCACAAAAATGTTCACAAGCAAAATTTTCTTCATGATATTTTAAACTGATCGTCAAGTTTAGTATTGGAAATCCAAATTGATTCGGTTGTGGACACTACTCTTATTTTGGATAAATCGTGAAATATCGTTGTTGATATAATCATAAGTAATTACTTACAACATTTAATAGCTTCAAAAGCTTATTAAATCCTCCAATTTATGCTACATATCTGAAAAATTTTATAATTTATACAAAGATTTTGGTAACCGTCAATTTTGACAAAAAAATTTTAAAAACAAATTAATAAATCTCATCTTTCATTAAAGACCAAAATATTTGAAAAATTTTATTCGGTTTGTGATATATCATTAGAAACGTCTGAGAAAATTTTTTGCTATATGCATCGCATTAGTCGATTTTGAACGGTTTTTAGCTGAATATGCTGGGCCATTTATAATAATATCTTGCTAACCGATTAAAATTTTTTAATTGTTTTAGTCTTAAATTAAAGATAAGATTTGAATAGTCACACTTATCAGTCATTTTACGTGTAATGTCTTAAATGGTAAAATGGACCCTTTACCCCCTCCAAATTTTCGAAAAAGTCAGAAATGTTTTTTTGTGCACATTTCTACTTGATAAAACAACAAATTCCCCGAGTTTCAATTTTCTTCAAGAAGTTGAAATTTGATCTTAGGACATTACACGTAAAATGTCTCTTATGCAAATTTCAATTTCTCTGCCATTTTTAAAAAACCTATGTATAAGAGTTAACGAAATTTCAAATAAAATTACTTTTTTAAACAAATATGACGATTAGTACAATCTTTGTATAAATTATTAATATTTTCCAGCTATATATCATTAATCGTACAATTTTATAAGCCTTTGAATGGTATATTTGTTAATTTCTTGACATTAATATTTACAAAAAATAGTGATTTAAAGATTGGTGTTTTTGAGCCGTGCGTGTGCAGCCGTACTAATAATTCCCGACGGTACACAGTGGTCTGAGAGCCGATTCTACCTGGCCAAATGTCAGAAAATCGAAGTATTCAAATATTTTTTTTTGTTATGATTTATGATATCTCATTTGTTTGATTAAGAATATTTCATCCATTAAAAATTGTTTACATTGCTGTATCACAGGTTTAACCTCGTCAGTTTCGCGTATAGTTGATTTTGACGTAAAACTAGTTACCTTATAAATGTTATTATTAAAATAATGTTCAATGAATTTTGCATTAAGTTTTACTGGCTGTAAGGTATTGTAATACATATGCCTCTATTTTTAAGTCTGGTATTAAAAAAGCACCAATGAAAGTAAGTATTTACAGTATTTATATATTACAAAATTTAAGATACTATAACTTAAGCCTGCCGACTTCTGCCGAGATATTATTTATTGAGAAATATTCATGAAGACGTCAACTTTTAGAAGACGAAAAATATTTTTACAGTTTTTGAAATATGTGTCTTTAAATCAACATCCATGTCCACCATATAGGATACGACATTTTGAGTTCTTAAAAACTGACCTCAGATTTGTAATTAACGACCTTAAAAACTCAAAATATTAATTTCCAGTAAAGTATATTAATTTTTAAACATTGGTGTCCGCCATGTTGGATCCGCCATTTTTAATTTTTAAAAACTGACTTTAGATTTGTAATCAGCGACCTCAAAAACCCCTAAATATAATATTTTAATTGAATCCACTAAATTTTTAACTTTGATGTCTACCATATTGGATCCGCCATTTTGAATTTTTAGATAATGACCTCAGATTCGTAATCAGCAACCTAAAAAACCTCCGAGTAACTAATTTCAAGTAAATTTTGAGAAAAATTTTTGTCCACCTAGATTCGAGTTTCAGACCACTGTGCGGTAGTTGGTAATAGAATCTTACCTGATGGATTATAATTTATATACATTTTGGTATTTATTGGTTGAGAACATCCATTTTCATTACAAGCAGCAATTATGAAGTAGTAAACTCCAGGTTTCACTGTATGTGCAATATTTAAATCTTTATAACATTTTAGAATTTCCGTATCAAAACAATAACTTGATAAAAGGCACATTCGAATTGTGTACCACAATTCACAATTATTAATTATACTATTGTGAAACTTTACAGTTGTTACATTCTGTCGATTAAGCAATGAAGGATCCACACTTCTCAATTTTATATCTAAATCACTTTCTTTTGGTTTAGCAGGTGTAGCTACAAATTTTTGTTCACAAAAATTGAAAAACAATTAAAGGAAAAGTTACGTTGGAAATTAAAAAACTGATTAACTTAATATTATACAAACTCTAAAAAAATATGCCCACATTCATACCAATTCGACGATGAACGATGCATGCATCCTTGGCAAGATGAATATTAAAAGGTTGATTGTCAGTACCAATGACTACAAAATTAATTTTATCCCCGTCATTGATAGAGTTCTTAGAAAACCAAATAGTCTCGTCGTACTGAATGAAAAAATTTATCTTTTGTTGTACATTAAATTGGCGTAAAGAAAAAAAGTTAATCAAATTTGGAAGAGGACTATGTCTGCCTACGCAAGTGATCGTTATCGTCAAAAAACAACAATTCGGTATCCAGGTAGGGAGTTATAGTATGTCAGAATGCATAAAAAGTTGTCAAAAATGAAAAATTAAATTCAAACTTTTGATTATATTATTTCAATAAACATTAAGTCGACGTTTGATGAAGTATAATTTATAGCTCCTTTTAACTGAAGATTTTCTTAGAAACATGTTATTAAGTCGACTTATTTTCAACGGTTGTGTTTGCATATTTTGGTTATTTATCAAGATAAAGTTTGTAATCTGATTAATACATATAATGTGACAGATTTTAAATTACTTATCATGGAATATTCAAATTCAGGTATTTAATTATATTATACAAAAAAATTGTATTTTATAATATTTTATTATTTATTTGGTTTATACACCTGTCTTCAGTCCTACATAACTTAGCTATACAATTTTTTTTATATTTTTTAATTTTCTCTTTCAAATTTTCCCTATCAAAGTTAAACCTAATTTTTTGCGTCTACAGAACGTCTTGAAATTAGGAGTACTAGCATTTGCCTAGACCACCCATCTAATGCCTTTTCTCCCCCGTGGAGAGGGATACTGATTTTCGGGGTTTTTTACCCCCACCCCCCTCGTTGCATTTGGTTGCAAATTACCAACAACCCTCACCCTAAAATTAACGTTGCAAAACTGACTAATACCCCCTAAAATAATAATTATATTATTTTTCTGGATGAATGAAGTAACTTTTCTTATTTCTTATATATTTATTAAAATGAACTCTGATAATGATTTACACAATTTCTGTAGCGACATCTATTACTGGTTTTTTAAAGAAATGTGTTAAAGATGATAAATATGATAATAAGCAGAGTATAAAAATGCGCAACTTTACATTTCAAAATCACCCCTTCCCCCTTGTTGCAATCAGTTGCAATTTTAAAACCCCCTCCCCCTAATCGTGTAACGTTATTTATGGATACTCCCTGTAGAAAACCTCTTCTCAGTATAACCAGACAATAACCGACAGTGTACATCATTATACCTTGAAGTCAAACTTCCCGCTTGATATATTACGAAATTAGCAAGAAATAAAACGGGTTTAAGTCTGCTTACCTTGGACGATCACAAGCCTCGGAGTCTTACTACCGTGATATACCATCAATTTATTTTATAATATTCTAATTATTAAAATTCTTAAAAGAATCGAGCTTCTAAAATTCAAAAATTTAAAAAAATGTTCTGTCAACATTAATAATACAGGTCAACAAAAAAAGGCTTTTTGTTAAAGTTACCAAAAATGTGTATTTTTGGGTTGCTTTAATAGATATTTTAAAATTGTTTTGGATTCGTTTGGAATTTTTACTTGGAGGTTTTTGGGGTCGCTGATTACGAATCCGATATTAGTTTTCAAAAATTCAAAACTAATATCGGATTCGTAATCAACGACCCCAAAAACACCCGAGTAACAATTTTCAAGCGAATCCAAAACAATTTTAAAAAATCCATTAAAGCAACCCAAAAATACACATTTTTGGTGACTTCAACCTAATTTTTTGAAAAAATTTTAATTTTTTTGTTCTTACGGATATGGGTCTTGTAGTGGATAATTCAAGCTTCAATTTAAGTTTCAGATACTACTTAAAATATTTGCGAATAATTGCGATTTTTCGGAAAAATAATTTTTTTGGGCATATTACAAAATACTGAAATATGCATTTTTAATAACACAGGCACACAAAAAAAAGTTGTCTGTTTTTTGAACCAGACGTACATATCATATAGTAATTTTGCCCGCTGAAAACGAATCTGAAGTCAGAATTGCTCCACCACCCTCTGTTTTTTTTAAATCAAGAAAACTACCCTCAACTTGAAATTTTAAAGTAAAAAAATTGAATAACAGATTTCTCTTTAAAACAGAACAATAAATTTATCCACTTCTGCTACAATAACTCAGAAACAATGTCAACATTGCTTAAACACCCTTTATATTTTATTAAATCGAAAAAACTACTCCTGAAATGTAAAAACTCAACATTATAATATGAAAACCCACATTGGTTTTCAAAACAACAAAATAAATTTATGTACTTCTCTTTCACCATTTAAAAAGCAATATCAAAATTACTTTATCATCCACAGTGTTTTAAAATTGAAGAAACTACCCCTAATGATAGAACGTCCAAGCGCCCGTCCTGCCGGAAGGATGTTCCAAAAATAAGGCTTTTAAAAAAAGGGAATTCAATTTTTCTTTTCCTGAACTCTTTGGGATTAAAGTAGACGAAAAGACGAAAAAATCCATGTACTTGACTTTTTAAAATAATAATATTAAACCATTTTTCAAAGCCCTCAAACTTGCTGTTTCTAAAAAGTAAAAAAAACATTTTTTTGTAAATTTAATGTAAAATCCACAAAAATCAATATATTTTGGCCGGTTTAGTCTCTTTTTCTGCAGAAACGTTTAAAGAATGAAACCGATTTGTTTAATTTAAAAAATTTCATTTTAAATGTTAATCAGCAAAATTGCGGCCAATTGAATAAAAACTCTCTTTAAATTTTCTTTATAAAATTAATATGGAAGAAGATAAAAATAAAAACAAATATATCGTTGGAAACGTAATGAAACAAGCTTTCCAATGATGTAAATATCAAGTTTCTAAATTTATATGCCTAGGCTTGGTAGCCTTTTAAACAAAGCGAAAAGCGTCCTGCCGGCAGGACCGGGTTTCATCATTTTGTGACTAAAACTTACATGCATTTTTGGAAAATTCAACTTCTTTAAGCTACCCTGCTCTTCGGTTTGAACTTACGAGCTCGACATTTACATGCGCTGAAAGCTTGTTTCATCACCTTTCCAACGATATATTTTACTTTTTGTTTATGTCAATCCATGTTAGTTTTATTTAGCGATTTCGGACGGACTCACCTGAGTCTTTTTGGTCCTGCCGGAAGGACGTTGGACGTACTATCACTAATATGTAAAAATTCAAAATGTATAATAAGAAAATGAAAAACCACATTGTTTTTCAAAATAGAACAATAAATTTATGTACTTCTTTTTCAACAACTTAAAAGCAATGTCAAAATTACTCCATCCCCTTCTGTTTTTACAAATTGAAAAACCGACCCTTAAATTTACAAATTAAAATTTTAAAGTAAAAAAAATGAAAAAGCATATTGTTTTTCAAAACAGAATAAGAAATTTATGTATTTCTTTTTTACCAACTCAAAACCATTAGCAAAAAATTGCTCCACCACTCTTTGTTTTTTCAAATTGAAATAACTACCCCTAATATGTAAAAATCAAAATGTATAATAAAAAAAGGAAAAACCACAACATCATCATAATTTGTTTCAATTCTCAATATAATTTTAACTAATTTGATGTGGTTTTTCATTTTTTTATTATATATTTTGATTTTTACATATTAGGGGTAGTTATTTCAATTTGAAAAAACAAAGGATGGTGAAGCAATTTTGTTAATTCTTTTTAGTTGGTAAAAAAGAAATACATAAATTTCTTATTCTGTTTTGAAAAACAATGTGCTTTTTCATTTTTTTACTTTAAAATTTTTATTTGTAAATTTAAGGGTCGGTTTTTCAATTTAAAAAAATAGAAGGGGATGGAGAATGATTTTTCCGACATAATTATTTAAATATATATTTAATAAGTGTTTAGAATAATTGCTTCTTTCAAACACTGTTTTTATGTTTTTTGTTAAAGTAGAGTCATCTCCCATGACTGAGAACATTTCTATAAATACTCCTAAAGTCAACTGAGTACCAGAATTTTTTCTCATAAGGAAAAGCTGAGACTAATTCTTCCTCCTACACGAATAATTTGATTATCATCTAAAGAAGGATTTATTTTTTATTTAGAGCCTAACGGTACATTTTTCTTCAGAGAGAGATTATTTTTTGTGTGCAAATTCTTGTTTTTGAATATACTTTATTCAAAATTCAAAAGCAAACAATATTTCTTTGGCTAATAGTTGAATTGTTTCGAAGGGTATTTTTCGTAGTCTACCAAAGCGAAAAATGTAAGTAGTAACATGTAGTAATTTAGCCCAAGATTAGAATTGAAAATGCAAGTCTCTGTTTTCAGTAACAACATGGGATTTAACGACTTTACGAATATCAGTATCATGTGTCTCAAGTGAAAAATTTTTCTGCAGGACAATTTTCGTTTTTTGTAGACAACTATTTTAGGCTTTACCACCAAAGAAAGTTTTGTTTTAAGTTTAAAGTTGATAAACCTCTAGATGCACAGTCTGCAAGATTATCTTTAGTGGAAATATGTCGCCAAATTACTTTAGGGAGAGATGTTTGACTTTTTGAAACCCTGTTGGCTTCAAAAACATTCCATGTAGTTAGTTGTTGTCACAACCAACACAACACAATAGCTAAGTCAATCCAGCAGAAAATTTTAGAGTTTGGAATTTTCAAGTTTTCTTGAGCAAAGATTATTATACTTGTTAAGAGTTCTGCACCACATAATTCAAGTGCCGCGATGCTTAATGTTTTAAGAGGTTAGTCTTGTCAATGAGGAAGTTGATAAAAATACTTTTAGTGATAGCGATAACTCAAGCATTAGCAACGGCAACAGGCGAATTTGGAAGAATCAGAGAAGCCATAAAGTTCAAAGTGCAAAAGATCTTCTCTTGAATGAATCCATCTGTGAATTATAATTTGGTAGATATGATTTAAGTCTAATCGAAAAGCCTTCCATTCTTATATAACTTCTTGTGGAAGAAGTTCATAAAAAAATTTGGAATAGCCAAAGTAATTAAATTAATATTTTGGCTCGGACTAAAAGAGGAGCCAACCATCCAAGATGGTCAAAGAAATTTTAAAATGTGGAAAATCAGAAGTCGTTTAGTTGGAGTATTGTTTGGAATAGGTAGTGTTGAATTCTAATTGATCATCTCGCGGAGACCAAACTATTCCTAGTACATTAACTTCAGAACTCGAGTCAAAAAGGATATTGAGATTTAAACAATGATCTGATAAGTCTACTTCCTTAAACAATTCCGGGGAATTGCTTGTCCACTTTCTTAGCTTCGGAGCAGCTGTGGATGTGAGTTGACTTAGATGATCTCGTGATTGTTTTACGCTTTAAAATTGCTGCAGCTGAAGGTCAGAGTTTCATTTTCAATTGTGAGGTATTTCACTACTCGATTGGCTAGATAAGGGACACAGGAGGTACCGTACGTCACGGTACCTAACTCGTAAGCACTTATGGGTTTTTGTGGATTATCTCTCCAAAAGATACATTGAAACTTTCTGTCTTCAGGTGCTACAACAATTTGTCGAAACATGTTTCTAATGTCTGTAGACATTACAAAGCGATGAATTCTCCATTTAATAATAATCGAAGCTAAGTCTGAATCAAAATTTGTCGCTATTTTTTTCGACTTATCTTTTTTATAGACGAAAGAAAGATGAAAGAGCGTTGGAACGATAATCAGTGCCGTCAATAGGCAAAGTTTAAAATGGAAGGCGTACACCGAATTGCCCATTTGGTAGGCGACAGTGTGTGCGTTAAAAATAAGGTTCACAATCTTGTTCAGTTTTAGAGAGAGGGGTAGACTTTTGCCCTCTGGGCACGGAAACGTGTTTGTTCTAGAAACGTTCCTAAAACGTTTTTAAAACGTTTCATGTCCTCTACATAATGTCTTTAAAACGTTTTATGTTCTAAAAACGTTTTTAGAACATTGGACGTTCTTAAGCCGTTATGTAGTAGACATGAAACGTTCTAAAAACGTTTTAGGAACGTTCCTAGAATAAAGACGTTTCCGTGCCCAGAGGGTGTACTTCTTCAATCGACCAGAACTTAATTATACTTGCATCGAGAGAGGGACCGGAGAGTACCCATCCAAACATGGTCAACTGAGCGTAAAATTATACCATAAAGATCAGACCCAATGAGAAGATCGATTCGTTTTCTGATCATGTAATTTGGATCTGCCAGTCTTAAACTGCGTAAATGATCAAAATCTTAATTCACGGCAAAACTTTTTGGAACATAATCAGTAATTTTTGGAATGACTAGAGCTCTGGAATCAAGCTTTTCTTGCGACGTTACATCAGATATAAGTTGAAAATTAACTAAATGCGAGACATGACCAGCATATGCACCACCAATCGCAGAAATGGTCGTTGAAATTCGTTAACGTGACAGACGCAAAGTTTGTACTACTGATTCTTTTGTTGCTGGATCAGAAGGATGTTGAAAAAATAGTTTTAATTTTATTTAAATGAACAAATAAAAATAATGTTTATTAACAAAAATAAAAAAAATACAAAATTTTTGTAATCGCGGCTCGCGAGGTATAATAATATTGACTCACTAATACGAGAAATTAATGATACAAAAGTTTTAGGAAAGGAACGTATATAGAAATAATAAAGTTTCGTTTTACAGAGACAAACTTAAAATACAAATTCGAAACACTTAAGCATACATTTTTTTTAAATTCGAAATATTGTTTCACTTTTGGAATAATTTGAAAAATATTGTGTGTTTTTGTGAAAAATATTTAATATTTAACGAAGTAGTCACTTCTGAACAGTTTGTATTATAACTTTTCCATTTCTCAAAAATTTGACTTGGATTTATAAATTCCCATAGTTTTTAGTACGCTGAACACAAATATGATGTCAAAAATAACTTTGACAGCTACCGGTTATCTGAAAATCTGTCAAATTTTAAAAAATTTCTCTAATTTTTACAATAACTTCTATTAACAAAAAGGTTTCTTGTGAAAATTTCAGTTTAAATCTAGCAATTTTAAATACTTTGACAATTGACAGCTGGGTAGCTCCATGCCTAAAAAATCAAAGTTGTGCCCTAGTTCTTCGATTTTGTTGAAACTTCGAAATTTTGAAGTGGAATATATGCCAGTAAAGAGCCTCAATTCGATTTTCAAAAATTTTGGATTTACGAGGTTTTTAATTTTTTTTTGAAATTTTTAAAATGGTATATCTCTAAAGAAAATGAATGAAATGTAATGAAATTTTCAGGGAATGCTTATTGCTTACAGACAATTTAAGAAAATATTTTAGAAAAAAATTTTTTTAAAACAAATTATTAAAAAAATAATTTTTTGAAAAGTGCCATTTTTATTTTTTTAATAATAATGATTAGATTCCCACTTATTTCACGAGTATTTTTCAAAAAGAAAATTGATGGAGGGTCTGAAACTTTAGGAGATATTGAATTTTTTATCCTTGCGCGCAACCGTAAAAGCGCATTTTCCGGCTATACTCTACATACAAAGTAATGTTCCAAAGTCACCTCTAAGTCGTAAATTTAAACCGTATTCGATTTTTCTTTTTGAAGAATGTCAGGCTGTAAATTCGTAAGAATACTGTTCAATTTTTAAATTTATATTTGTTTGAACAAATTATTATTATTGTTAATTACTAACTTTTTACATATTGTACCTAGAAAGGTGTATTTTTTTCTAATTTTGTAATTTACCGGACCTAACACAAATACCAATGCAAATTTAAAACATAATTATTATTGTTTAAGCAAGATTTAAACAAATTATTATTGTAAATTACTAACTATTTACAGAATAGTATACTTAAAAGATGCAATTTTTTCTAAACATGAAAATTTATCAAACTTTTTTGATATGCAGATTTACATTAAAAATAAAATTATATTTTCAACAAAAAGAATAATAATAATTTATTTAAAAATTAATTAAATTTTAATTAGGGTTTGGTAAAATTTCCCCTAATTATATTATTCTTTTTTTTCTTTTTTTTTTTATTTTTTTTTTATTTTATTTTTTTTGTAATTACAAAAAAAAATTTCAAAAAAACTAAGCTAAAAAATTGTTTAAATAATTGTTGACAACAGTTATATTTAATATTAATTCTGTCATTTTCCTTTCTAAAAGTTTATTTCACTTAATTTTGTGAACTCAATAAAGTGTTCTTGTTTTTAATGTCTCCAAAATATTTAAATTTCAAAAGCTTTCAATACAGGTAATTTTGTTTTTTTTAATATTTATAATCATTATAAACAAATGATTATAAAATCGTTTTCACAATTTTCATTTGCATGTGTTCTGTGTCAATTTCTCAATCAAAGAACTCGGAAACAACTTTAATTTTTTTGGCATGGAGCTACCCAGATTAAAATTAAAAGAACAATTAAAAGTTAATTAATTTTTAAATAAATTATTATTCCTATTTTTGTTGAAAATATAGTTTTATTTTTAATGTAAATCTGCATATCAAAAAAGTTTGATAAATTTGCATGTTTAGAAAAAACTGCATTTTTTAAGTATACTATTCTGTAAATAGTTAGTAATTAACAATAATAATTTGTTTAAATCTTGCTTAAACAATAATAATTATGTTTTAAATTTGCATTGGTATTTGTATTAGGTCCGGTAAATTGCAAAATTAGAAAAAAATACACCTTTCTAGGTACAATATGTAAAAAGTTAATAATTAACAATAATAATAATTTGTTTAAACAAATATAAATTTAAAAATTGAACAGTATTCTTACGAATTTACAGCCTGACATTCTCCAAAAAGAAAAATCGAATACGGTTTAAATTTACGACTTAGAGGTGACTTTGGAACATTACTTTGTATGTAGAGTATAGCCGGAAAATGCGCTTTTACGGTTGCGCGCAATGATAAAAAATTCAATATCTCCTAAAGTTTCAGACCCTCCATCAATTTTCTTTTTGAAAAATACTCGTGAAATAAGTGGGAATCTAATCATTATTATTAAAAAAAAATAAAAATGTCACTTTTCAAAAAATTGTTTATTTAAAAATTATTTTTTTAATAATTTGTTTAAGGGGTCTTGTAACTTTTTTAGGAATTAAAATCGGAAGTTTTTTAAAAAATGTTTTGCTCATAAGTTTTAAAATATAATTGATCAAAAGTTTTTACATATCATTGTGTATGTTAAGAAGTCTTAAAAAAGAATTTCATATTTGAAAAAACATATGTATCTTCCTTCTACAGAGGGCGTTTTGGCCACTGGTAAAAGTTATTGGTTGTCATTGTAGCTCATAGCAGAATCGTCTAAAATCAAAAAATCAAATTTTATTCCAGAATGGACGACTTAATACAGGACCTAAACCTCTGATTTACTACTAATGTTCAAAATTACTCTTTTTGTGTATCATTATTGTTTAAAAAATTGTGTTTTTTCAGATTTTTAAATTCAAAAACTTGCCATTTTCTAAATTTTTGATATTTTTAGGTATTTCGAGGTTTAGGTCCTGTATTAGGTCATCTATTTTGAAATTATTTTTTTATTTTAGATGATTCTGCTATGAGCTACAGTGACAACCGTAATTGAAAGTAATTTTTACCAGTAGACAAAGCGCCCTCTGTAGAAGGAAGGTATTTATATTTGTTCCAATCTGAAATCCTTTCTTTAAAGCTTTTTAACAGACACAATGACATGTAAAAACTTTTGATCAATTATATTTTAAAACTTATGAGCAAAAAATTTTTTTAAATCATCCGATTATAGTGCTAAAAAAGTTACAAGACCCCTTAAAAATAGTATATTGTGCACCTAGGGAGGAAAATAGTGATTTTCCCGAGGGTGAAGTTTGTAGTTCGAGACGTAGCGAGCGTACGAGCCGAAGGCGAGTGCGAGCGAAGATTTCTAAGATTTGAAGGTTATGTCACATGAGAATTCGAGTAAATGCGTTTTATGTCACTTGATAATTCGAGTAAATGAACATTATTACAAATAAAATTTCGATAAATGGAATTTCTTAAATATGATATTTCAAAGATTTGAAGGTTATGTCACATGAGAATTTGAGTAAATGCGTTTTATGTCACTTGATAAGTCGAGTAAATGAACATTATGACAAATAAAATTTCGATAAATGAAATTTATGTAACATAATATTTCGAAGGTTTGAAAATTATGTCAAATGGCAATTCGGAGGATTAATAATTATGAAAAATGGTCATTCGAAAAAACAAAATTTATGTCAAAGAATTTTTCGATATATTAAAAATTATATTAAAAAACAATTCGACTATTTAAATATTAGGATAAAAAATAATTCGATAAATTGAAAATTATGTTAAATGAAATTTCGAAATCTGAAAATTATGCGAAATGAAGTTTCGATGATAAAAATTTCTATGTTTTGTATATTAGGAAATTGAAATTTGGGGAATAATCATGCGCCCCAGCGGGGCGCATGACAGTCGCCAAATTATTATTACTTATAATTATCATATTTTCAAATTTTGAACTTGATAATGATCATTTACTTGAAAGGTAGGTGTCTATAATTTGATATTAATATTATTCTAATATAAAGAATTGATATTTATTATAATTTACTTTAGTCGAATTCTTATTTTATAGATTTAATAGGTATGATAAATATAAATGACTATAAATTACACACTATGAAAATGCATGTATACTAAATTTTTTAAGTATAATAATTATTTTCTATAATTTCTATGCAATCTAATTATAAATTAACACAATTTTTAAGTTGTGAAATGGAAAGTAATATAATTGTTAAAAATATAATATTTAGTTGTTATAATTTTTAATAAATCTAATTATTATTCGAAATAATTATTGTTTTATATATGTTTTAAATAACATAAATTTAAATCCTCGAATTATTATTCTGCATAATTTTATTAAATATAATTTTTATTTCTTATAATTTTTATTGCATATAATTATTAATTAATATAATACTTATTTAACAAACTTTTAACATATTAATTTTTATGTCACGGAATTTATGTTTCGCAGAATATTGACTAATTATAAATACCTTGTCCAATAATTTTCATTTCATATAATTTTGATATACTGTAACCTAATTTTTCATGGTAGTTTCCCAACCTTGTCAATAAGTGAAGATCGATAAAATAGATTTCTTCTTTAAAAAAACCCGCAATTTTTTTTGGCTTATACAAGTTTCAATGAAAGGAATGATTTAATTGAAAAAATTTAATAATTCATGTACTGCTAATATATTTTGGAAAATTGTTCCGTTTACCATTTCTTGCAGGGCACAGTAGGGCAAAATGCACGCCCGTGGACAAATTGATTTGTAGACTACAATTTTTAACGGATTTAGCTAACTTTTTTTTGAAAATGAAGGTAGATAAATTTGTCATCGAACGTTCATCTCGAATTTTTGAAAAAAAAATTTGTTTATTGAAATATTTAATAAACAAATGGAAAAAATAATTTTTTTTCTTTTAAGGAGTGCTATTTTTTTAAAATGATGGGAATTTGTTTGAAAATTGTTGGAATTAGTGAACAAGATATTGAAAAATAGTTTTTAGCAACATTGTTATTGAAATAAAATTTTTTATTTTGTTACAAACAAATAAATGGAAAGTTATAATTTCATCGTTTTTAAAATCATTTTTTGAAATTTTCGATCAAATCGATAGTATTTCAAACTAACAAATGATTTTTTTGTAAATCCATTTGTTATTTATAAAAATTAATAACAATTAATAATTAATTATGAGGTTATTGACTTTGAGATTATCAAAAATATTATTTTTTGAGCAGAATAAACTGTTAATTATTATATTCTGAGCCTAAATTCACATCCTAACCTTTTAAGGATATTTCACAAGTGTTTAAACAAATCTTATTTAACAAATGCACTGGTTCGACATTTGTTAACTTAGGAAGTTCGTTTTTTCTGTTTTATTTTTATATGAGAACTTATTACATTTCACAATTGTTTAAACAAATCTTAATTAACAATTTCTCAATTGTTTAAACAAATATTAATTAACAAATGTACTGGTTCAACATTTGCTAACTTATAGGAAGTTCATTTTTTCTGTTTTATTTTTATGTGAGAACTTATTATATAATGTTTCGCAACAGTGATTAATTAGTACCAATCTAATAATTATTTAAACTATCACTAGTTAACAAATACACCATTTAGATCTTTTTTAGTGTAAAAACTTTGTATCTATAACATTTTCGATTTAAATTGAAACATTTTATTATTATTAATAGCGGCTAAACGGAACTTCTTTAATAATTATATTAACATGTATTAATTAATAAATAAATTATTTGAGCCATTACTTTTAATAGCAAAAGCTTTTCTTCTTTTTTGAGAAGTCGTCATATAATTTTTTAAAATCATGATTACGAAACTAATTTTCTTCGATCAAAAAGCTCAAAATAATTTATTTATTAATTAATACTTGTTAATATAATTATTAAAAAAGTTCCGTTTAGCAGCTATTAATAATAATAAAATGTTTCAATTTAAATCGAAAATGTTATAGATACAAAGTTTTTACACTAAAAAAGATCTAAATGGTGTATTTGTTAACTAGTGATAGTTTAAATAATTATTAGATTGGTACTAATTAATCACTGTTGCGAAACATTATATAATAAGTTCTCACATAAAAATAAAACTGAAAAAACGAACTTCCTAAGTTAGCAAATGTTGAACCAGTACATTTGTTAATTAATATTTGTTTAAACAATTGAGAAATTGTTAATTAAGATTTGTTTAAACAATTGTGAAATGTAATAAGTTCTCATATAAAAATAAAACAGAAAAAACGAACTTCCTAAGTTAACAAATGTCGAACCAGTGCATTTGTTAAATAAGATTTGTTTAAACACTTGTGAAATATCCTTAAAAGGTTAGGATGTGAATTTAGGCTCAGAATATAATAATTAACAGTTTATTCTGCTCAAAAAATAATATTTTTGATAATCTCAAAGTCAATAACCTCATAATTAATTATTAATTGTTATTAATTTTTATAAATAACAAATGGATTTACAAAAAAATCATTTGTTAGTTTGAAATACTATCGATTTGATCGAAAATTTCAAAAAATGATTTTAAAAACGATGAAATTATAACTTTCCATTTATTTGTTTGTAACAAAATAAAAAATTTTATTTCAATAACAATGTTGCTAAAAACTATTTTTCAATATCTTGTTCACTAATTCCAACAATTTTCAAACAAATTCCCATCATTTTAAAAAAAATAGCACTCCTTAAAAGAAAAAAAATTATTTTTTCCATTTGTTTATTAAATATTTCAATAAACAAATTTTTTTTCAAAAATTCGAGATGAACGTTCGATGACAAATTTATCTACCTTCATTTTCAAAAAAAAGTTAGCTAAATCCGTTAAAAATTGTAGTCTACAAATCAATTTGTCCACGGGCGTGCATTTTGCCCTACTGTGCCCTGCAAGAAATGGTAAACGGAACAATTTTCCAAAATATATTAGCAGTACATGAATTATTAAATTTTTTCAATTAAATCATTCCTTTCATTGAAACTTGTATAAGCCAAAAAAAATTGCGGGTTTTTTTAAAGAAGAAATCTATTTTATCGATCTTCACTTATTGACAAGGTTGGGAAACTACCATGAAAAATTAGGTTACAGTATATCAAAATTATATGAAATGAAAATTATTGGACAAGGTATTTATAATTAGTCAATATTCTGCGAAACATAAATTCCGTGACATAAAAATTAATATGTTAAAAGTTTGTTAAATAAGTATTATATTAATTAATAATTATATGCAATAAAAATTATAAGAAATAAAAATTATATTTAATAAAATTATGCAGAATAATAATTCGAGGATTTAAATTTATGTTATTTAAAACATATATAAAACAATAATTATTTCGAATAATAATTAGATTTATTAAAAATTATAACAACTAAATATTATATTTTTAACAATTATATTACTTTCCATTTCACAACTTAAAAATTGTGTTAATTTATAATTAGATTGCATAGAAATTATAGAAAATAATTATTATACTTAAAAAATTTAGTATACATGCAATTTCATAGTGTGTAATTTATAGTCATTTATATTTATCATACCTATTAAATCTATAAAATAAGAATTCGACTAAAGTAAATTATAATAAATATCAATTCTTCATATTAGAATAATATTAATATCAAATTATAGACACCTACCTTTCAAGTAAATGATCATTATCAAGTTCAAAATTTGAAAATATGATAATTATAAGTAATAATAATTTGGCGACTGTCATGCGCCCCGCCCCAGCTGTCAATTTAGTTGTCAACTTCTATAAAAGAAGATTTTTTAAAATAGTTCGTAATCATTTTTAGGGTTCCGTACCCGGTAGGAACCCTGTTGGAACGGTTATAAAAATGACACTTTTGTGTTTTCGCGTGCAGTTACAATAAAAATAGTGTAGAAATAGTTATAATTTACCTTGATAAATTATTCATTCATTATTTTAGCAAAAAAGTAGAAATTTTAAAAGAGGGTACGGAACCCTCGGTGCAAGTACGAGTTCTACTCGCACTTGTCCGGTTTTTTAGAAATAATTTTTTTAAGAAAATTTAGTATATACCTAGAAATTAAATATATTTGAGCAGTTGATAACTGTTAAAACCGCTGTCAACTTATATACAACAGATTTTTTAAAAAAGTTTTTAATTCATTTACATTGTCTACAGAAATCGTCGATTGAGGGAAAGACTATGCCATTTCAGGCTAACATTGAAAAATATGCCGTTTCACGCGATCCGTGAAAAAAGTACCTTTTCGGGCGAAAGATGAAGAAAGTGCTTTTTCAGACGAATTATGAAGAAAATGCCTTTTCAGTTACGCCATTTTTTTGTTTTTTTAGGTTGGCAATACAATGACGAGAAGTAGGTTATATTGTTTATTTGATTTGCTTTTTAATTTATTTTAAAATCATTTTTAGTTTCATAAACTGTAAAAAAAAATTCATGTATAATGTTCAGATAAAAGTTAAATAGAATAAATTTAAAATCTTTTTTCCAAAAACTACTAAATTCATGAAAATTTATTTATATCAACATAATATTAATATTAGTATTTGTTTCAAATAAATGTAATGTCTTCAATAAAAAAAAATTTTTATCTTAAAATGTAAATTTAATTTTATTAAAAAAGAATACATAAAGCACTAAATACATGTATTATTTAAGTTTCATAAATAATAAATTTATCTAATTATATTTTTGCAAATAAAAATGATTCACTGGATTCTTCCATAAAATAAAAATTTATTCTACGCTTTGGTAATTACTATTGCAGATAAGTTTTATAAATGCAATGTTACTAATAATTAAATTGTCTGTTAATTTAAAGAATAAATATATCTCTTTTTAATTTCTTTAAATTTTATCGACGTATAACATTTTTTACAATAATAATTTAATTATTAAATTATTATTATGAAAAACGTTTAATTATAATTAATTAATTAATTTTTATGAATTTAGTAGTTTTTGGAAAAAAGATTTTAAATTTATTCTATTTAACTTTTATCTTAACATTATACATGAAATTTTTTTTTACAATTTATGAAACTAAAAATGCTTTTAAAATAAATGAAAAAGCAAATCAAATAAACAATATAACCTACTTCTCGTCATTGCATTGCCAACCTAAAAAAACAAAAAAAAAATGGCGTAACTGAAAAGGCATTTTCTTCATAATTCGTCTGAAAAAGCACTTTCTTCATCTTTCGCCCGAAAAGGCACTTTTTTCACGGATCGCGTGAAACGGCATATTTTTCGATGTTAGCCTGAAATGGCATAGTTTTCCCCCCAAGGGACGAAATATCTTTCTGAAAGTCAGTCTTTCGCTAAGGTCAGCATGGTACAGTTGCCAACGACATTCACCAAACACAAGTGAGCATGCCTCGTGCCGTTATTGTAATTAGTGGAAACTTGCGTTCTTATTCAAAATAAATATTTTTTCCTCAAAATAATTTATTTATGAAAGTAGACTTAATAAGATATATGCACTAAATAAATTAATAGTGAATAAATATTTTAATTAATTAATTAAATTATGTATGTCAAATATGTATTTATAATGTAATAATTAATAGTATCTAATACATATGTTAAGTTTATTTGTCATTAAAATTTTTCTAGAACTTTGCCATGATTACCCTAAAGGAAAACTAATTTAGGTTATTTTTTATTCTTTTCTCTATTACTCCGAAACGAATGAAGATAATTCAAAACTCTTTTTTTAATTAGAACTTAATATTTGTAGTTTAAAGTCCAATTAAAACAATTGCTGTAAAATAACCATTTATAATTGTTATTAACAATTGTTTTAAACAATTTCGATTTAAAGTGTGTTCTCAATGTCAGGCAAAAGTTAGACTATACTCATCTGATGCGCAAAACTAACGAGTAAATTAAAAAAAAGCTAGTAACCTCTTAAATGATAGAAGTTATGCGAATTTTTCTGATGTTCAAGTGAATAAGAATTGGGATAAAAGTATCGTCCTTTTGTAGGATTGTTCGTTTGTAAATCATGCAAAACGTTAATGTATCGTGGAGAGAAAAAAAATTCAAATTAATATAGCCAAACAAAAACCAGCTACCAATGAACTTCTGGATGGAATAGATGGTTCAAATGAAGAAATGAGCGCCTGTGAAATACAAGATCCTTCTTATATTTCACCCAAAAATCAGAAATTAATCAAAACAATCGATCCATTCAGATCCTTGTAAAATTGATGATTTTGAGTCGGTTGCGATGAAAAGTCGACTCCTTTCATCTAATGAAGAAACAAAATCGCGGTTAAAGCAATCCAAGCTTACCACTGGGATAACTCGCAAGCTACTTTACATGTGCATGTAACGTATCATAAAGTAAATGATGTTTTAAAACACGATAGCTTTGTTGTAATACCATAAAGCTTAAAACATTTTGCGGCATCAGTCAACTTGTACAACAAGAAATTGATTTATCATTTAAATACTAAATTTGGCGAATCTGCAATTAAAAAATTTATTATTTTTCGGACGGGGCTCCTTCGCAATATAAAAACAAGCATAATTTGTCTGCTTTATTTTTCCACGAATCTGTATCTGGAATTAACGCAGAGTGGCATTTTTTTTCCACTGCTCATAGCAAAGGAGCTTGCGATGGGGTTGGTGGTTCTATAAAAAGTGCAACAAGAATTGCGAGTCTTCAGAAAAGTAGACAAAATCAAATAACTTCGCCCAAACGTTTGTATGAATGGACAGCTAGATTTTTTAAAAATGTCGAATTTGATTTTTGTACAAGTAAAAAATATGAGATCCATGAAATAAGCTTTCTATCAAAACGTAACAACTGCAAAACAATGACAAAAACTCGTCAATTTCATGCATTTATACCAGTAGGAGAAAAAACGATTGATGTGCAAAATATTTTTTGATTATAAAGAATCAGACATAGTTGATGTCTAAAAACAAATATATAATATCGCGTTTATTGAAAATTATTTGGTTAATATGTATAGAAAAAATAAATATATTTAACAATATAATATAAGTAAAATATAACTTTACTTTACTTTCGAAGATAAGAGTACTTGCATTTGCCTGCACCATCCGTAATTGGGTTTTCTCGCCAGAGAAGAGGGAAACTGTAGAAAAACCTCTTCTAAGTACAACCGGTTTATCGACAGTCTTGTTTCGGCGGTAGGCATCGGACAATAGTCGACAATGCACACCGTCGTAGCTAGACGTCAAGAATATATTGTTTGAAAGCACAAGTGCGATAGGGCGTCGAGCGTATTCCACGCGCTCGAGAGCTTGGAATGAGTTGATTGCCGTACGTGGCCAGAAAAATTCGCATAACTTCTATCATTTAAGAGGTTGCTCACTTTTTTTTAATTTACTCGTTAGAGTTTTGTACATCAGATGAGTATAGTCTAACTTTTGCCTGACATTGAAAACATACTTTAAATCGAAATTGTTTAAAACAATTGTTGATAACAATTATAATTTGTTATTTTACAGCAATTGTTTTAATTGGACTTTAAACTACAAATATTAAGTTTTAATTAATAAAAAAAGGTTTGAATTATCTTCATTCGTTTCAGAGTAATAGAGAAAAGAATAAAAAATAACCTTAAAGTTTAACCCCTAATTACTGCCAAAATAAATAAAATTTTTGAAAAATATTTTAGGTGGTAAAAGATTACTCAAGTATCTATCAAAAACCATAACTAACTTTAAATTCGGCGACAAAAATGTTTAAAGTGTTGTAACGTGAATATTTTTACACGTTACATCCGAGTAAAATCATTTGAGTGTATATTTTAGAGGAAATATAGTTTTGTCCTTTTGGACACTTTTCTGCAAAAATCTCTGGTCTGCGACTCGACCTCGATAAAATGCAATTTATTTTATTATTGTTTACTGCTTTGCTTATTTTTTTGTTTGCTACAAGCGATTCTCTCTTGGATTTGTATTCCACAACTGCGAGGAGGAACGATATTGGCTTTGGAGATGTTAACCATTCTACTATTTCACCACACTGGCTGTTCGATGCTTCGCTTGGCTGTTTGATGCCGCACACCTACACATTTGACAATTTGGCTGTTTGATGCCGACCATTTTGGCTGTTTGACGCCGCACTTTTGGGCTGACCATGCTCATTTTAACTCTGGCTGTTTGGATGCCTCACCTTTGGGCTGTTCATGCTCATTTAAACCTCTGGCTACGCCAGAACTAATTTTATTGCTGTCTGTTTGGATGCCGCCCTTGCGTTTGGTTTTGGACCAAACTCATTCTGTTTGGTTATTATGACACGCACGCACACATTCACATGAAAGGATGTTTCCTCTGGTCGCTGTTATCAATGGTCGTTGGATGTTCCAACAGATTCGTCGACTTTTCTAAGATCGAAAGCCTCGATTAAATTGGTATCTGTCCTTTGGAAGACAACTTCTCCGGTCCACCTATCGTTCCACAGCCAAAGAAGAGCTTCAGTTGATCGCATTTGTTAAATCGCTCGTTTAAAATTAATTTTGCTTTGCTTTGATAATGTTTTACTTTATTTTGAAATTTAACTTCGTGTTATTTTGCTTGCTTTGGTTATTTTGCCAATGTGTTAATTTTCTAGTAATTATTTTGTTTGTTAATGTATTCCGCTTATTTTATTAATCAGGTTATTAATTAACCTAATTATTTAATTGATTAGCTTTTTCAGATATTAATTCTAATTGATTGTGAATACGATCTTGTTAATTTTCGAATAACGTTTAGAAATTAGATTATTGCCGGTATAGTTGAGTTATTTCATCGAAGATAAGAAATTTTATGTTATATTATTAACTAATTTTGCAGTATGAATGTTTTATTGCGTGAAGATTATTATTTTGATATTTTGTTAATAATTGTAATTTTCAAATTTGAATGGATTTGCCGCCGCGGCGCTGCTTCGAACTAGCCGCGCGCGCGAGCTCCTTAGATTAGGTTAGTTAAAAAACACGACGCTACCGGTGAATTAATTGAAAACGTGCTCAGCACTTGTCTTTCGACCTGCGTCTCGACTTGTTTTCCCTTTTTTGAGCACATAGCGTAGCGACGTTTCGTGGATTTTCCCTTTTAAAATCGCTACTGATGTTGTGAAAAAGGTGTCTAGGACGAGATGACGACCCGGTCACGAGAAGCTTCCGTCCTGTCTTGCGGTTAAACTTGGTGAGTCGACAGTAATTTTGTTGAAGAATGCATATTCGCGATTTTTCGTTTGTTTTCATTGTTGGAACTTAGAGTATTTCGCGTAGAGAATATGAATTCTTTCCTTCTTTCTTTTCAAAATGACGCCACTTTCCGACCTCGTGGTCTTTTCTTTGCGACAATTTTCGGTTTTGTCTATTAAATTGTAATAATGAACTTAAGTTAAAAGGCTTCATGGCGAATCATTGTTTCAATTATGTGACTTGTTTTATATTATTCTGAGTTTGTTAAATTTCGTAGTGCCTCGTGTTTTTTTAACCAAACCATATTGATGTAGATAAATTCAAAATGCCACGTATTAATTAGTTAGAATTAATTCAGAAAATCCAGTGTGTGTAGAATGAGTGAATTTTTATAGGATCATTATGATTAAAATATAGATTATTTCGCGTATTAAAATCAGTCGAGTAGCAGAGATTTCTGGTTTTATGATGAAAACTTCGTCGATTTTGTTTGAAAGTCTTGCGTAACCTTTTGGAATTAATTATTACGAATTTTAGATTCGAGAATTGCACCGTGAAACATGGATATTGTTCCAATTTGCTATATTGTATAGATTTGAAGTCGTGAACCTAATTTTTCTTGTAAGACTAAATTGACCATTAATTGAATATATCTTTTGTTAAATTTAAATTATGTTTTGTTTTTTTGTCTCCGAAACACTCTCTCTAGATCCTAGCCTAATGCTTCTCCCCATTTGAGTTAACCCGAGCTGTGATATGCTGTGAAATCCGGTAAATCGTACTTAAGTGCCCATTTGTAATATTTTGACTAAATTCCGTTTTGATTTGATATTCGCTTCTGTTAGACGATTCGCGAACCTCAGATATTTTGTGTTTAATTTTAAAGTAAAAGTTGTTGTTGAGGAATTAACCCGGCGGTCTCGTTTCCTCAAGATAATTATTTTGTTAGTTTTATTGTTGCTGACGTTGGCTCATCGGTGAGCCTGGCGCCCAACAATTTTGAAATTTTGTAGTATTTTGCCCCTTTCTCTTAAGTATGGTTCCGAAGGTGGTTGCTACATATCTCTGAACGGCATATGGATAGAAATTTTGAAAAATTTTACTAGTTTTGAATTTGCCTTGATTATTTTTTTTATTTTGGAAATGTTTAAGCCATTGTAGAATTTTTTAATCTCACAGTGTCCGGTTTCACTTATTTTGTCCCTAAAGCTTTTTGAAAACTGGTTTTTATAAAAGTTAACAACTCATTTGACAGATGTGAGCAGTCAAAGTGTATTAAGCTGCTAGATATAAATTAAAATTTTTACAAGGAACCTTTTATTCCTAGAAGTTAATGTAAAAATCGGGAAAATTCTCATTTCCCGTAATTTGACAGAATTTTGATAATTTTTTTGACAACCGACAGCTGACAAGTGTTATTTTTGACACCATATTTGTGTTGCTTGTGCGGAAATCTATAGGAACACATAGATTGAAGTCAAAATTTCTTGAAAGGGAAAAGTTATAATACAAAGTTTGCAGAAGTGCACCACACCCATATTAAACCCCATTTAAACTTTAACCCTTCGTCGGCACGGGTCAATATTTATCAAATGGGCTGTTCTTGTAGGTAGCTTATTATTTTTGCATTTTAATTCAAATTAATTTTTTTCATGCAACTTCATTGATTTAAAAAAAAATATCTACCATTTTGTATTCGCTATTTTGCAGCAAGGTGTGTTTCGACTATGTTCAACCCAAATATTCTCCCACTTTTAATATTTCTTACGAATATTTCTTCAGTGATGCCTCAAGTTTATTTTAAGCCAAAAAATCACTCAAGGGAAACTCAAATCATCTCAATTGTTCGTTTTTTTGATAGGTTATAGTATTAATTTTTACCAAAATAATATCTCGTCAATAGAAGAAAATACAAAAAAACTTAAAAACAGTTGGAAAGCTTATAACATTTTATGTAAAATAAGACATATTAGAAGTTATTTCGCTAACTATCTTTCGAATTGAAGACTGAAAAACAGAGATAATACGCAACTTTTGAATCTAGTTTGAATGTTGTACCTAGATTAATATTGTTCTTATTGTAATTTTAATTTTTTGTTGCTTTTTTGAAAACATTTTGGTGAACTTTTCAAACATATTACAATCTGATTAAGTGAGCGAATAATAAAAGTAAGTGTTTGTACATAAGGAGAAAAGTATACCGAAAACGTATACAATGTTCATTTTTGGAAATTGAACTCAATTAAAAATTTATTTTTGCTTGCTAAAAACTCTTTCATAATTATTAAAATATTTTTCAAATAAGACTATTTGTCATATAAATAAATGAAAACTATAAAAATACCTAAGATGATAACATGTTTTTCTAAAACAGCATCAAAAGTAAAAATGTGGCTTTTTTACCCCACTCTACCCTAACATTTTTTTAAAAACGCAGATAAAAATGAGAAAATTTGATAATTTTTGTGTTTTCTTTCTAATTCTATAATTCAAGAAATAGTCATCGAAATAACTTTAAGTTGATCATCTTTTACGTAAAATTTAATAAGTCATGATAATCGTGTACGGTAGTGTATTATGAATTTAAGAACTCATAATACTTATAATATATTAATATTAATATTAATATTAATATTAATATAATATATAAAACCAGTAAGAAAAATCAATTAACAATGATTTTACATTTTCAAATGCTTGTATCTTTAAAACTATTAAAGATAAATTTTAAAATAAAATTTTTTGTTCAAAATTTAGTATTTTTTATTTTAAAAGAAATTGCTAAAAACCAATGTTTTTCAACTATTGTAAAAAAATTTCCAAGGTCTTAAAGTAGTTATCAGTGTTATCTGTTACAATTCTTCTTTTTTAGACTTAAAGAATAGATTATTTATGAAACTGAAATTTAAAAACGTTATCCCAGTAAAAATTAATAAAATAACATGTAAAAAATCGAATAATTTAGCTTATTTGAGTTTCTCTGTAGTTATTTTTTTCATTTTTGGCTTAAAATAAACATGAGGCATCACTAAATAGATATTTGATTGAAAACTAGAAGTGGGAGAACTTCTGGGTTAAAAAGAGTTAAAGCTCATCACAGTTAACAAAACTGACTTCACATTTGAAATAAACGACCTCAAAAACACGAATATCTAGTTTCAAACGATTTACGATTTTCGTGAAATTAAAAAAAATTAACTACATTCGATCCGCTATTTTGAATTTTAGAAAACTGACTTCATATTCGTAATCAGCGACCCAAAAAAGTTTAAAAGTTTTAATGTAAATTATTTTTAATGAAAAATAAATTTAATGTTAACATTTTTCAACATCCTGCCTTACTGTGAGTCTATGGGAATTACTTTCAAAAGAGTTGAAGTGAGGAGAAGACAACATAGGCAAAGAGTATTAATATAGACATCAAATCAATGTTTTTTCATTCGAATTGACTTTGACGCCAAAATCAAAAAGAGTTTGGTTTCAAAATCAATGCCGAATCAAACGTATTAATATAGACATCAAATCAATGTTTTTTCATTCGAATTGACTTTGACGCCAAAATCAAAAAGAGTTTGGTTTCAAAATCAATGCCGAATCAAACGAATTCGGTTCAAGGGCAATTCGAATAAGAAATCAAAATAAATTTGGTATCAAAGTCTATTTCTAATTAAAAATGAAAGTAAAATTAAATTACTTGATTAAAAAAACGATCATTAGGAAGAACATAAAGAAGTAAAATAACTTCAAATTTATATCATAAATGTGGCATTTACAGTAGAACCCCGGTTATCCGAGGTCTCGCTAATCTGAGGTGGCGTCAGAAGAGGACATACCTCATTATCCGATTATTGTGACTGGCCTAGTGCCAGTTATCCGAGTTGCGGATTAAAAGAAGTTCAATACTTTTTGAAAAATTCTTGTTATTTTAATAAATTGCTGAACCTCTTGACTGCCGATGGCAAACATCTTTGCCATTTCGGACTTTGCTGTGACTGACATAAAATAGACAATTTTTTCCGTGATAAAAATTGAAGTAAAAAAGTCAAATATAGTTGAAAATTAAAAACAAAATGGTTTCTAGAAAACCAACGCAATGCTGAATACGATGCGTGTTTTTGTTTTGGAATTAAATAAATAATAAAAAAGTTAAAAATGGTTCAAAACAACACTTATATCAAATTTTTAAAAATCTTTGCAGATGACAATATCATGCATTTTTATTTTAAAAATGTCTGAATTCGCTTAAAATATGTTACTCGGGCGTTTTCGGGGTTGCTGAAGACGAATCTAATGTCATTTTTTTAAAATAAAAAATGGTGGATCCAATATGGCGGACGATTTCTTAAAAATTGTTCCAATTTACCTGAAATAAGTTACTCGGTGTTTTTCAGCGTCGCTGAATACGAATCTGATGAGAGTCAAATCACGCCAGGTGGGTACACCCCTGGACCATTTGTCTTCGATCAAGCTGGTACATGGTGGAATGGTTGTACCAATAGAGTAGATGAAACTTGCCAAATTTGGTTGAATAATAATAACGGGTTGCCTAGATACAGGATGTCAAATTTCAATATTTTTTTCGAAACGTTATTTTTCAAAAATTTCTAGCTCTTACAATATTGTTCGTAGGAAAAAATGTGTACAATGTTTTTTTCTTCTAAAACGTGAACAGACAGGGATGGCATCCAAAATAAATACAAACGGAAAAATAATTTAGTTTTTGTGCTTACTGTATTTAGTTTTATTGCGCTTTTTAAATCAAAAACGAAACTAACCCTAGGGAAAGCTTCGAAACTAAATATAAAAACAAAAACACAATTTAGCTTTGATGCAGAAATCAAAACAAAAGAGTCCTTGAATTATGCTTTAGTGCTAATAACAACATTAAAAGGTTCCCGTAATTAGTTTTGTTGTGATATTCGAATATATAACGAAACTAAAGTTTCGAAGCCATCCGTGGACTGAAAACCGTCAAAATAAGCACGCCGCGCGGTAAATAAATGATTATTGTTCTTATATAAATGCCGGGCAGTGAAATTTTTTTTTGCGTTCTAAATCTTAAGTACCTACGGTATTTATTTATGTAAAAAAGGATTAATTTCTGGATGGAGAAAGTAAAAAAATTGATAATTGTTTATAAAAAATAAAAAAAAAATTTTTAAAATATTTTTTGTCTACTGAAAATATTTTTTTTCGAAAAGTACAGTAAAAATGAAGAAAAAAACATTCTACATATTTTTTCCTACGAACAATATTATAAGAGCTAGAAATTTTTGAAAAATAACGTTTCGAAAAAAATATTGAACTTTGACACCCTGTATCTAGGCAACCCGTTATTATTATTCAACCAAATTTGGCAAGTTTCATCTACTCTATTGGTACAACCATTCTACCAAGTACCAGCTTGATCGAAGACAAATGGTCCAGGGGTGTACCCACCTGGCGTGATTTGACTCCTCTGTGCCGTCAGAAACCGTCATACGCACCTCACCTTTCGCGGTGACCTTCGCGATCGCGTCACTTGCTAATTTTACTCTATCAGTTTCACGAGAATTCAGAAAGAGTCGGGGGTCCTTGCAAATATGTGAGGTGGAACCGCTATCGAGGCACCATTTTTCACCAGTCATAACACTGAAGGACGAAGCATTTGGAATTTCACGCACTAAAAATGCATCTTCGACTGCATTCACTTTTTGATTTAATGATTTTTTTCGTTTAAAGCACTTGGATGTCTTGTGATTAGTCTTGCCGCAAAAATCGCACTTGATGTCACTTCTATGGTTGGGGTTCGAATTTTGATTATTGTTTCTGATGTTATTCTTGAAAGATCCTCTTGAATTTGATTGTCGATGTTTCACAAACATTGCACCACTGGTATCCTCACTTTTACGATCCCTAGCAAAACTCTCTTCAATAATTGTACCCATTAAATTGTCGACACTAGGTAATGAATCGCGAGACTTTATAGAGCAACAAAAGTTATTGTAACTTTCCGGTAGACTGTGAAGCATCATTATTGTCAACAATTCACCGTTAACGTCCACTTTCATTTGTTGCAAATTGTCCACGATACTCATGAAGCGCGATAGAAAGTCCTGCACATCGTCACTTTCGCGCATTTTAAGCAATAACAATTGTTCCAGTAAGGTGGCTTTTCTTGTGGGACCTTGTGAAGCGTATATCGATTCGAGTTTTGTCCACACTTCCTGTGATGTTTCGCAATTTCTGATGTGTTTCAGTTGAGAAGAACTTATTGAAAGAATTAAATCGGATTTGGCTATTCTGTCTTCCAAAGTCCATTTTTCGAGTGCCTGTTGCGCAGCCTGTAACGCATCTCCTTCTCCTGCAGCGACGGGCTTTGGTTTTTCTCCCGCGACGTATGACCAGGATCCACTTTTTATTAGGAGGGCTTCGGCTTGGATCTTCCAAGTTTCATAATTATCCTTGGAAAGGAGTTCGATTCTCATTGGGGTAAACGAGTTATTCTGAGCATGAGCCATTTTCGAAAGCGTGCATACGAGTGTAAGTGACCGACGCGATAACCGTAATGGCGGCTAGAGTCCCATTTCCGTAGTGTGAAATAGATCACGAGATTCTTTTAACAAAATGAATTCGAAGTGGCAGTACGAATGTTCGAAAAAAAACTCGATGAAGCACAACCCGATTAAATTTCACGGTGAGAAATGCAGTACCGAAAAGATTTCTAGGCGAAGCGCAAGAATGTTCGACTGATCGCGGCGCGTGCCTGTGTCGATTTTGCACTATAGAAATCTTTGTCACAAAGTCAATATATTTTATCAATTTCATCCACTGGGCCCATAACCTATTAGAGGAAAGCGAGTGAATGTAGACAAGATATTAACTAGACGTGAATTTATTGAATATAAAATAATCAGTATAAGAGGTTATGATTTTTGAGTTGTCGAGTGTAGTAACATTTTGATTGAACTAAACGTAGAAAGGATGTATGTGTGTGATAGTGTGAGAGGCGATGAAAGCGTCAACTAGTTTGAATAGAAGAGTTGATACAAGGGAGAGAAGAGCGCGAATTACAAATCCTAACAATAATTATAATATTAATCGTATGACACCTCTAGGTGGTAAATTTTTTAATTATATTAATTACATTTGAAGAAAATGCTGTTGAACATTTTTTATTCTTAGGTTTGCTTTTAATATCGATGGATTTTCTTCTGGAAGATGAAAACACCAAGTCTTTTTAGTTAATTGAAATTTATACTTTTTATTAAACACTACATTTTTTATTTTTTGGAAGATTAAGATACTAATTTTTTGAATTTATTACAATTTTAATTAATTAAATTTTTATTTACTATTATATATTTTATAAAATATTTTTTATTATACTATATTTTTTTTCGATTAATAAACATAATATTAAACTAATGTAAATTTCTAATTATTAAATGAGCTATGCCTTCTACATAGAAGGCTTGAAACACTGATCACCTAGAGGTGCCATTTTATTAATATTACTATTTTCTAATTACTTTCTGTAATAAATAATATTAAACTTTTATGGTTAAAATTTTTTATTTAAATTAAAAATAGTTGCGTATCATGTATCACTTATTTCAAAATTGCCGTGAACAGTGTTACAAATATATCGAAAAAGTCTAACCATTAATCAAAATTATTAATTTTTAATTTAAAGTTTCTTTTTTACTTTTTTCAACGAAAAATAATCTAATTTTAAAAATAAAATTCATCAAAATAAAGACGATTAAATTTACTAGAAAAAACTGTTGTAATTTTTTTATTTCATGCATTATAATAGAAATAATAGCATTTTGAGAATAGAGTTTTTTCCACTAGAAGTATGAGGTTGTCCGTCTGACATAGAACGCCCCAAATGTTTTATTAATGACCTCTAACTAACAAATTGAAACCAATTCAACGCATATAACGCGTCAGTGCGACCGCCCGCGAAACTGCACGAGCCATGTCTTTGTTACAGCGCCTAACAAAAATAGCTGTAATTTGTAAATAAAATGCGGGACCTACATTTTTTTGTAATACTTTCAAATTCTACCAAGAATAAAATGCTCTAAAGAAAATTTAATTATCTTATTAAGCTTAAAACCTACAAACTCTCAAGGAACAGAGAAATAATTGGAAATGAGTCTAACTTTAGCATTATACTATTGAAGTCTTTCAGCTCGCTAATTGCGAAACCGTTGTCAGATTTTCGAAATTCAAAATGGCGGATCTAATATGGCGGATATATTTTTTAAAATTCAACGGAATCACTTGAAACTCTTTACCCGAGGGTTTTTGAGGTCGGTTATTACGAATCTAATATTACATTTTTCAAATTTAAAATTGAGGCTCCCAATTCAAGAACCGGTCGGACGCTTGGACGACACGCGCTAGTACCAGTCGGGTAGCAGTGAGTTGCCCAGAGGAGCTCACTGCTCACTGAATGGCAGTTGCGCGTGTCTTCCGAGCGTCCGACCGGTTCTTGAATTGGGAGCCTCAATTGCCGATCTTTTATGGTATTGTTTGTTAGTAAAATCGAAAATACTTTCAATTGCTTCATAATTCTTAACTGAACATGAAGAACTGACAGTAAAATTTTCTTATGATAAATAAGGCTAATATTAATCACATCTTTTTATCCAACTTTTAATTTCTTATAAACTATCTATTCTCGCATTGTGTGAAATATTTACACAAAATATTTCTTCCTATTTCTGCATTGTATTGTCATCATCTGAACTCAGTGTGTTATTAATATCAGCATCTGTTTCGTTTTCGATAATAAAATTATCAACATTGATATCATTTGACACATCTTTTTGAGATTCCCTTTTGCCTATTTTAGCTCCAGTACTATTAAAAACGTTAGCATAGACTATTTCATTTTGTATTTTTCATATTATAATCTAGAATGGCACACGAATCAAAAAAGCAAGCACTAAGATGATTAGAAGGCTTATGCTATAATAATTGGTTCAACAACAGTTTTCGTAACGCTTTTTTTATCAAAGCGATTAAGCATAACATTACCAGAGGCGTAATAAGGAACACAGACACCTTGAATAAAGAATTTCAAGCGATTCCGTTAAATTTATACAAAATATTCCCGCCATATTAGATCCGCCATTTTAAATTTCGAAAATCTGACATCGGCTTTGTAATTTGCGATCTGAAAAATATTAAGAATCCGATGCTTAAGTTAAAGTACATTCCAATTATTTCATTGCTTGCTTTTTCCATTTGTCAGGTCGTGTAACCTGAATTTTAAATTGTTGTTGAATAATCGTATACGATGTGATGAGGACGTTTCCTCCATTCATATCTTTCTTTTAAATATGTATTTGTAATTTTTTTTCACAATTTTTTACGATTCTGAAGAGGGCAGCTTTGCTGTTGAAAACGTTAAAGGAATTGTTTTAATTTTTCCATTTACATGACTCGGAGTGATCGATATCTTCAACACATAATTAATTTGGAAACCGAGTGATAGAATCGTTATTATATCATTAGAGAAAAAAAGTTGGATCGGATTGGGTCTAGAAAATTTTGAAAGGTAATTTAACTTTCTTTTTAAACTTTTTCGAATTTTAAAAATAAATTTTTGTTAATTTTATTGAGAGCGAATGTTGCCCAGAATGGCCGTTTTCACTTTTTTAGGTTAGAATATCTCAGAATCCTGACGTGATAGAGAAACGCATCCAGTTTTGAATTCAAGGTGACAAAATACATCGGAAATGACTTATACGATTTATGGGTCTGACAAAATTTTAAATTTTGTAAGCCTGTGTAATCGGGTTTCTACTGTAATAACAAATAATTAAATACTAGATTCAGAGGACATTCCAGTTCAAAATGTCAAAAAACCTGTTTTTTGTTTTTATTGTTGGATTTCTTATAATGTCAAGAATACTCTCCTAAAATATTATTGCAAAATTCAAAGTAAATAAAAGTTATACATTCTTATTCTTCGCCATGTCAATGATGTTTTTGTATGCGGATAAGCAATTGAATGATTTAAATGTTTTCTCATTTGCATTTTTTTAAAAAGACAAACAAAAATGTATTTGGTGTTGCTGATGACAAATCAGATATGAAATTTTTAAAATTTTATATGGCGGATCCAATATGGCGGAAGAGAAAATTTTTTTATTTTAATTTTTTTCGTCCACCGAATTGCATCCGCCAATTTTAATTTTGAAAAAACGATGTCATATTCTTAATCAGCGACCCTAAAAACCCCCTAATAAACTGAAAAATTTCTAACTCCCCCTTTTGTTATAAGAGAAATTCTGAATAAAAACACCTTTTCTTTGTCATTTTTTGGGGAAAAGTACTCTAAAAAAGGGGGAAAGAAAATTCTACTTTTTTGAGGTTCCACACATAAAGAAATATCAAACGAAGAGAAGGTCACATCATTTTTGGTTTTTATTCTTAAATAAACTATTTATTACTTGTAAAAGAAAATTTTAAAATTAATGTAATAGTTACTTTAATAACCTATACTAAAAAAGCCTTCTTTTTGCCTGTTTCGGACTGGAATGTCCCCTTCATATTTGGCAAACTTATATCATTACTATTATTATTAAGAAATGTACTGCTTCTTACAATGTCTGACATATTTCTTCTTTTCACCCACTCGATTGTGCAAGAATGCTCAGAGGTTTGCAATACTTTGTAGGATAGAGGTATTGGTTCTTTTCGTTTTACTAAAATTTTTAAAAATTAGTTAAGATTGTTATCAGCTATGAAATGTATGATTATAGAAACATGTATTTTCACCTATAGTATAGTCTTTGCTTCTTAAGAATTTAGAACATTTTGAACTTCCACGACAAGCCTGGATCATAATAAAGTATGTTCCTGGTTCAAAATAATAAGGACCAACTTTATAATTTCTGCATGTTATTCGATCATATACTACTGAAACACTAGGTTCTTCTTTCTTGTGAATAAAAACATTGTATATTTTTTCACAATCTTCGTAAATTAAGTTGTTAATAAACTGTATTTGAATAACTCCATACTTGAATGATATATTAAACGCATTCGCTCTAGGTTTTTTGAGGTTAATTGCAACTGAAAATTATAAAATATGAAAAATTATAATAACGCATTGGCTAATAAGGTTAATAAGTACCTTTAAATGGCATAGTTTTACAATCTGTTTCAACGAACGGTGTCGGTTGTGCCTCTATTGTAGAAACAGCAAAGGCATATTCGTTTTCAGGAGAAAGGCCCATAATCTGAAGAGGTTTTCCAGGAGAAGCGAACATAAAACGTTTCTTAATATTGATGTCGCTCTTGTCGATAATTTGTATATAGTTATCCATATATTTAGTCTCACTTTTTGATTTTTTCCACAGGATTGTGCATGTTGTGTCAGTAAAATTTAAGACCTCAATTGGTCTTTCATAATTACCTGCTATATATTCTCTAGTAACTATGGAATTAGAAATTCCCATTACATTATGAGTCTCAATCCTAAATTTATATTTATGTCCTTGTGAAAGATTAGTGAAATGATTGGAATTTGTATTTGCATCTAAGACAGCTGTTTCAATCAGATTTTCAGTATTTCCGTCTACTTGAAGAAGCTGAATATGGTACCATGTCCACGTTTCTTGCCAATGATAATGCTGTTTCCTCGTTATAATTGCTTCATTCTTCTCAAATGAAATATAAAACATATTTTCTTTTGGTTTTTCTGGCACGCCTAAAACAAATGTAATTATTTGTAAAAATTTTAATTTTTATTTACAGTAGGGTAAATTTCCCACTTTTCTGAATTCAACACAGTTATGTTTATGAGTCAGCGATCAGCGACAGAGTTGCAGAGCTGTATAGGGGCCGACTACAGCCATGCAATACCTCAACAACAATTGTTGAGTGGATGACAAAGACTGCAGGATTGTTAAAACTGATCATTACAGTAGATGGACATTTAAAACCGTTTGCCATGAAAGTTCTTAATTCAGTTTCACAAGACATCATTCTAGGTATTGACATCTGCAAAGCCTGGAATATGAATGTTCAACTTGGACCTGGTCTCTGGAGAGTATTTGACGGTGATTGGCACGTATTCTTTGTCAAGGACATTGTAGAAGGCGAAGAAGAAATATATAAACCTTTAAGATCTGCAGACGGAAAATCTGTGACTAAGGCCTTCGAAGGATTGATCCAGTTCTTATGGAAGAGTCCAGACTTATCCAGACTTCCTCTTGATGGACAATAGGAAAGAATGTGATTGTCAAGACTGCTATGTGGTAGGTTTTCTTCCTTAAGGTGTATCTAAAGAGAAAAACATTGTCTGACCTAAGACATAGTTCGTGTTCTTTTTTTACAGGCTTGGTGACTTTAATAACATAAGAATTGAATATATATATATATATATATATATATATATATATATATATATATATATATATATATATATATATATATATATATATATATATATATATATATATATATATAAAATGGTGGATTTAAAATGGCGGATTAAAAAAAATTGGTCAGATTTCCTTGAAACTTGTTACTTGGGGGTCAAAATGTCTAAAGAAATTTTAAAAAATACATACCTTGTATTAGATTCGTAATCAGCGACCCCAACAACAATAGACTGCTAACATATTCTTACTCCATTTCCCTTGATAGCATTTCTCTTTAACCAACAATAAGCCGCTAACATATTATTATTCTATTTCCCTTGATAGCGTTTCTCCATATTCTTCAAATCTTGGCGATTTCAGAGAGGAATAAGGACAGAGATTTCACCAAGATTTAAAAGATATGGAGAAACGCTATCAAGGGAAATTATGTAAGAATATGTTAGCGGCCTACTGTTGTTAGGGTCACTGATTACGAATCTAAAATGAGATATACACTACCGTCCGAAATTGTGCGAACGCTAACATCTCGAGCTATTAAAAAACACACCCGCACAGAAACAGTGATAACTCGGTTAAAAATGAAGCTAGATGCTGTTTTTAAATTGCATTGGAAAGCTTATTAAATTTCCAATGAAATGCCACTATTTTAAGTTGTATTGCATAAATAGGAAGCGAGATATCATGTTATGAAGACAAAAAAATAATTCTATTTTTTTCGGAATTTCTTACTCTGACTTTGACTCCTGGCACAGTTTAGCAAAGTTTATGAAAAAAATTGTTACTTTTACAGACTATTCCTTGTAACCTAAGCTTTAAATAGAGATCAAGAACAGCAAAAAATATTTACGGGTTCCCAAGATATTACAAAAAGAGTCGGACCGTGCCAAGCAGAATTTTCAATCATCGATTTCTCTAATTCGCTGTTGAGTCAATTACTTGTCTGTGAAAAAAGTGTCGAAAATTAATTTTACCTACTACATTCTTACTGGGATCCACTTTTTAATTTAATTTATTATATATCGATATTTAAAAAGTGGATCCCAGTAAGAATGTAGTAGGTAAAATTAATTTTCGACACTTTTTTCACAGACAAGTAATTGAATCAACAGCGAATTAGAGAAATCGATGATTGAAAATTCTGCTTGGCACGGTCCGACTCTTTTTGTAATATCTTGGGAACCCGTAAATATTTTTTGCTGTTCTTGATCTCTATTTAAAGCTTAGGTTACAAGGAATAGTCTGTAAAAGTAACAATTTTTTTCATAAACTTTGCTAAACTGTGCCAGGAGTCAAAGTCAGAGTAAGAAATTCCGAAAAAAATAGAATTATTTTTTTGTCTTCATAACATGATATCTCGCTTCCTATTTATGTAATACAACTTAAAATAGTGGCATTTCATTGGCAATTTAATAAGCTTTCCAATGCAATTTAAAAAAAGAATCTAGCTTCATTTTTAACCGAGTTATTACTGTTTCTGTGCGGGTGTATTTTTTAATAGCTCGAGATGTAAGCGTTCGCACAATTTCGGACGGTAGTGTACTAGAGACTAAAAATTCAAAGAAGAAAGAAGATCTCTTTTCCAAACATCATTTAAAATCAAGAGGGTACGGTACTCAAGACAGAAATGAAGAAATCTGTTCTTATTTCTCCGCCATATTGGAACCGACATATTGAATTTTTAAAAACTAACATCATATTCGTAATCAGCGATTCCAAAAACGCCCGAGTAACGAATTTTAAGTAAATGCGAGGAATTTTTGAAAATGTCTTTAGACATTTTGAATTTTAAATATATAATGTCAGATTCGTAATCAGCGACCCCAAAAACCTCCGAGTAACAAGTTTCAAGGAAATCTAAGCAATTTATATATATATATATATATATATATATATATATGTGTGTGTGTTCTTATTTTATTAAAGTCACTGAATTCAAGAAAACATTAAGAAGAAGCAAATATTTAGCTTTATTTATAGAAATTAAGTAAATTTCCATAGAAATCAGTTTCTCAAAATTCACCTTACCCCCTCCACCAAGCCTGTAAAAAGAGAACACGAACTATGTTCTAGGTCAGACAATTTTTTTTCTCTTTAAATATACACCTGAAGGAAAGCGACCTACCACATATCAGTCTTGGCAATATAAATTTTTTTTGTGTGTTGGTGTAATTATGCAATTATGGTTTTAACACGAAATTTTTTCAGCTTTAGGGCATTGAGATAAATGTTTGTATAAGGTTAACATGGTTGATGGAGAGTTCATAATTAATAGGAATTTGATTAAATAATTAAGTTGATTTGAAAGTGTATTATATTGTATAATTAAGGATAGTTTTATCCAATATTTGATAATAAAAAAGAGGATTAATTGAAAAAACAAATTTTAAGTAAAAAATTTAACGTCTAATGACCATGAGGAAGCTGAGTTTTGATTTGTGACGAATAAGAGAAATTATTTATTAAAATTTTCCATAAATTTTTATTAATTACTAAAAGAACCATCATAACATTTAAACAATGTCTTATGGCCAAGATTGGAATTTACTTAAGAACGTTTTGGAACATTGTGGAACGTTTCAGAAATGTCTTTAAAAACCTAGAGGGTCCCGATAGCATGTGGAGTAACGAAAAACCACAATTAATAAAAGAAATACATAGATATATCTTCATCCTTTTCTTACTAATGGGAATTTGAGTTAGTCCACATGTCACCAGAACCCTAGCTGGATTAACACGAAGGAAAATGGGTATGAGTTTCTTGTAAAAGTTCCTACGGAATAGTAATAATTATACTGTTATGTTAAAAAATTGTTATTCATGGAAAAATGTAATTCATTGTAAATACTTCGCATGAGGTAAGTATTACTATTGCTGTTAGTAAAAATTACTAATAGTAATTATTGTAGTATTCACATTCAAAAGATGTTTTAAGATTTCACGTCACTGTTTAATGAAATAATTATTTTATTCATAGAAAATGAAAATAAGGAATCTAAAAATAACGATCTAATAATTAAAATAAGAAATTTTAAATAATTAATACTGTTGTTCATTATTATTACACCGTCCGACACGATTTTTCACACACAAAAAATCAAACATTTTTGGAAACTAGGACCAAAAAATACCCTTGTCTGGCTGTTTTGCTGGATCAAGTCGTATGTGGCTTCTAGGGGTGAAAACAACCCTTAACCCATTAACGCCTAAATGCACTGAAATTTTTAGTCTGACTTCAAACTTAAATATTTTCTAAAAAACTTATTATTTTCTCTTTGACAAATAATTTTTTTTGCACTAAAGTATCCTCTATCCGAATATGATATTATAAAATTAATAAAAAATTGTTTAACAATATTTTTTTGCATATAATTAAAAAATTGCACGATTTTTTTAAGGTCTTTTATTACAAATTCTTAAATTTTAAAGTCAAAAATTTTTTTCGTTATAATTCTTTTTATATTTTTTGTCCTCCAGGTGGAAGAGTTGTATTTCTCCCGCTATGTAAATGCGTTATGAAATATATAAGAGTAGGAATCTTTTGATCTTAAAATAATACGAATTTTTCGTTTTTTCAAAGGTAAGTGGAATTTTCTCTTATTTCTTCAGTTTTCTAAAATGTAACAATTATTATTAGCATAATAATTGCCTAACATTAGATCCGACATTTTTATTTTTGAAAAGCTAATATCTTATTCATAATCAGCGACCCCAAAAAATCCCTGAGTAAGGATTTTAAAAAAAAATCCGACTGAATTTTAAAAATTATGTTCGCCATATGGCATCAGCTATTTTCTATTTTTAAAAACTAATATCAGATTAGTGATTAGCGACCCCACGACCCCCCGTGTTCAGATTAGTAATTGAATCCAACCAATTTTTAAAGTTTCATCCGTCATATTGCATTTGACATTTTGAATTTTGGAAAACTAATATCAATTTTGTAATCAGCGACCTCAAAAACCACCGAATACGGATTTGTAAGAAAATCCAACCATTTTTTGAAATTTTCGTCCCCCATATTGGATCCGCCATTTTGAATTTTAGAAAACTAATATAAGATTCGCAATCAGTCACCCTGAAAACCCCCGAATAAACATTTTCAAGACAAAGTTTAAAAAAATTTATATCCAGCATCAAATTTCAAATTTTCAAAAAAATTTAGTTTCTAGGCGCCATTTTGAAAAATCAAATGTTTAAATTGAAAAAGTTAATATATTTTTTGAAAGTATAACAATCGAGTGCACGATCTATGGTAATATTAGTTGTCAAGAAAATTTTTTGACTTTAAAATTTAAGAATTTGTAATAAAAAACTTTTAAAAAATCATGAAATTTTTTAATTATATGCAAAAAATATTGCTGAACAATTTTTTATTAATTTTCTAATATCATTCGGATAGAGGACACTTTAATGCAAAAAAAATTATTTGTCGAAGAGAAAATAATAAGTTTTTTAGAAAATATTTAAGTTTGAAGTCAGACTAAAAATTCAGTGCATTCAGGCGTTAATGGGTTAAATGAAAAGTGACAAGTTATATTTTTAAAATAGATTCAATTTGCCTAAAATTCATTACTCAGGAGTTTTTGGGGTCGCTGATCACGAATCGGATGTCAGTTATTCAAAATGGCGGATCCAATGTGTCGCACAACTTTTTTTAAAAATGATTGGATTTCCCTGGAACTAGTTACTCAGGAGATTTTTGGGGTCGTTGATTACGTATCCTAAGTCAGATTTAAAAAATTTTAAAAAGCGGAGATGATTTATTAAAATAAAGTAATTGTTTAACTATGCTTTTTAAGTGAAAATATCCGATCAATTTTTTATTTTGACAGCTGCAATATTGGATCTGCTATTTAAAATTTTTAAAAACTGATATCGGATTCGTGTTCAGCGACCCCAAAAACCCTCAAGAAACGAATTTCAGGCAAATTGAATCTATTTTAAAATATAACTTGTCACTTTTCATTTAAGGGTTTTTTTACCCCTAGAAGCTACAACCGACTTGATCCAGTCCTAGTTTTCAAAAATGTTTGATTTGTTTGTGTGTGAAAAGAAAAGTTAAATTTTGTAGGACGGTGTTATTACTATAATATAATAGTAAAATTACAGTTATGTTACAATAAATTTTTCAGAGGAAAATTAATATAAAATTACAGAAATATTACACGAGCATGTAAAGTAAATAAAAATAACTGAAATATGTTTATCTAATTAAAAAAGAAGAAATTTTTTGTATTTTATCATTAGCAGGGAATAAGACTAACGGTACTGAACTATTGGAATAGGGAGTGAAACCATTTTATATCTGTCTGTCTTTCTCCCGAACTCAGAGAACTATATAAATCATAACAAGTTATAAGTTAAATGTTTGTGATTTTTGTGCATTACACGACTATTATTAATAATAACAATTAATAATAAATTGAATATAAAATAAATATATATGTGTTTACAAAAATATATGCAAGAGTATATATTTTATTAGTAAATTATATATTAATAATGTAATGAAATATTTATAAATTTTTTTGCATGTAATTACATAAGATAAATTTCCCTATTTGTGCACTTTGCGCATATATGTCCAAATTTAAATAGAAATCAATTAAATATATTGTTGTAAGTAGTTGCTTTTTATTCTAAAAAATATTTTATAAAAAAATGTTTTAAATATTTCTATTTTCCATTTTGATATCTGCAAGCAATCAAGTCATTTGACAGGTTTACGTTTTAGAGTTTATTTGATAAAAAAACTAAAGTTATATAAATTACAGTGAGTATTTATCAGATTTGATATTACTTTACTTTTTTAAACATCTAATGTATATAAAGATGAGTGTCTCATAGCGTATTAACCTTTCTTCTTAAAAAATAATATATCTTCTTATAGTAAAAAAGATGTTTATAAAAAAATATAACGGTAATTTTTTCACTTTTAAATGTAGTGGAAATTTAAGTAGTCCACAAGTAGGGACATTTACTTTAGTGTTTTATTCCATGTGGGAAAAACTCGTAAATAAATAATATTTACAAGTTTGTAATTTATTTTAATTGTATACTTTATAAATGAAACACTTTAAATGTTACACAAAAATTATTTTTCAAAATAACAAAATTTATTAAGTCTGATATAAATATAATAACTAAATATGTAAATAATTTTGTTTGGAAATAATTTGTTCTATCACTTTAATTAATTTTATATATAATAAATTTTGAATGTAATATAATAAACTCTAATAATTACATAAAAGTTTAGTATTATGATATTATTAAATTCTAACTACATATAAAATTCTGGTCAAACAAAATATTTTATTTTGAGAAATATGTCCCAATATACAACCATAAACTTTTGACGTTTTTACTTTTTCATTGGCTCATATTTAACGTTATAAAAAGAGAGGAAAATATACGCATGTACTGCGCATGAGCGTAAAACATAAAGAAATAATTTCAGTGCAATGTTGTACGGTCTTTAAGATTTTTTTGTCATAATGTACTCACCTGAAGATGTTTTAACTTTTATGATATTGTATGTAACGTCTTTATTTTTTTGAACAACTTCAAATTCATATGTTGTATTTGGAGAAAGTCCAAAAACAATAATAACTAAAGTATTTTCAGCTTGCACGTAAACAACGCTAATTTCTCTTAAAATAGCAGATTTATTCTCTTTTTTTACATTAACCACAAAATTTGATTCCATAAACTTATTATTTTTTAACGGAATCGTTAACCAGATTGAATATAGTTCGACTTTATAAATTTTAATTTCTTCGATACGTTCCGAAGTTTTGTCTGTAAATCATAAATTTATGTTTTTAAATATTAATTATTTCTACAAACTATGAAAGAAAATGGAGAAAATTTTGGAACAACATTTTTTTAAGTTCAGGTTTTAAAAAGTAAGTTAAATTAAAAATAATAGTGTTATAAACGTTCTCTAAACGTGGTCAGTAAAACATTACAAATTGTAAATTTTACAGCCGTTTATAAACGATTCAACCACGCGATCCAGGTTATAAGAAAAAATTAACAATAACTCGCAAAATAATCTATACATTTCGATAATTTATGTTACTAGGAGGTTATTGAAGTAGCTAATTACGAATCCGATGTCAAATTTCCAAAATTCAAAATGGCAGATCCAATACGCCTGACGAATTTTCAAAATTTGCATACAATTTACACGAAACTTGTTACTTCTGGGTTTTCGAGGTCGCTGATTACGAATCCGATATCAGATTTTCCTAATTCAATATTTCTGAATATCACTGTATGGGGATATCAACCTATTAAGGACGGGATGTACAAAATTTATACATAATGTTTAAGAACAAATTTCAATCTTAAAAGCACAAACAATTGTAAAATATTAATGACATTTCATTTATTATTAATTAGAATTTGTATTTCTTGTTTGAATTGGCGCGTTTTAGTGCGCATGTGCGCGGGTCCGTCGAGAGGCCTGACGACGACGCCGTTTCAGTTCAGTTCTCGTTAGAGATTCGTTACGCAATGTCGCAATGTAATTTGTGTCTTTATATAATTATTAAATATACGCTTTAACCTTATCCACGACTGTGTTGGTTTATTTATTATAAATCTTACAATTGGGGGCTCAACCGAGATGTAGGAATTCGGTATAAAAGTCATACGTGGTGTTAAAACCGAAAATCGCGAGAAAACGTGGGTATGAAAAGTTAGCGTTCAAGACGAAAAAGACGTGTTACGACGATTGTGAGAAAAAGACGCGTTAAGACGATAAAGACGAAAGAAGACCTGGAAAAAATAGAAGACGTGAGAAGACGAACATTTTTGGAAGACGTAAGAAGCATAAAGTCGAAGAAACGGTAAAGACGAATAGTTTGTCAAGTGTGTGAAGAGCAGTTATTTTTAATCCAGGGACGCGGTGACGTAGAGTTTGGCAGCCATTGTGAACATTCGATCACGTGATCAAGCGAGTGTGCGCGGAACGACGGAATTCGGAATTGTTTTTGTCTGAATAATAGTAAACAGAAATGGAGAACCTAGGACAAATTTATTCTGTCAAAAACAGAATAAAACTGGCTTCGCGTGCATCCATTGTTGCCCTTCATAAAGTGATTTTTGAACAAGATGGCGATAGAGGGAATCGTCAACGGCTAAGAGAAAGTGCGGGTTTTTCTTTCAATGACGATTCAGACGAGTTTCGAGAAAAAATGGAATACATGGGTACTTTTTCCATCGGTGATCTTATTTCTGTGTGTAATATCTTGGGCATAGACCACGAAGGAACAAAGGAACAAGTAAGACGGAATATTTTGTCCGCACTTATGGACATCAATAGTCTCGTAACGGAGGAAGAGGATGATGAGGAGCCTGTAGATGATCCAGGAGAAAATGGACAAGACGGCATTCGACGAAGAAATCATCATGACGAACATCAGGAGACTGGGTCGGAAAATGGAAATCAAGCCGAGACGAGAAATATCGAAAATCGAATAGAACGCGATCGCGAAAGAAATGTCAAGTTTGCATTAAGTTATAAAGATGTGGAGGAGTCAATACGACCTTTCAGTGGCGATGATGACTACCCAGTGGAAAGATGGATCAACGATTTCGAAGAAGCAGCTTTGTTGTTTGAGTGGGATGATTTAAGGATGCTGATATTCGCCAAAAAGTCGCTGAATGGTCTGGCGAGAACATTTATTCAAGGAGAAAGATCAATTAGAACGTGGCAGCAGCTTAGAAATTCGCTAGAGGATGAATTTTCTTCGAGGCTAAACAGTGCAGACTTACATCAATTGTTGAATGGAAGAAAAATGAAAAAAGACGAAGGAGTCCGAGAGTATGCCCTTGCGATGAAGGAACTGGCTTCTAGAGGTGTCATTGAGGAGGACGCTTTAATAGAGTACATTATTAGAGGAATTTCGGACGAAGAATCTAACAAAGTGATGCTTTATGGGACGACGAAATACAGTGAATTCAAGGAACGATTAAAGGCATACGAAAGAATGAAACGTTTAATTCCTGAGCAGACGAAGTCGCAGAAAGCGCAGAAGTTTGAACCGACAAAGAAACCATTCAAGAATAGTGAAGGGAAAAGTACGAGAAAGCCTGACCGATGTTTCAACTGCGGCGAAATTGGTCACCGTTCGAAAGAGTGTTCGAAAAAATCACTAGGAATTAAGTGTTTTAAATGTGAAAATTACGGACATATTGCGAAAAATTGTGACAGAGATGTTAAAAGTTACTCAAGAGATAAGCAATGCAATTTAGTGAATCACGTGACAAATAAGTGCGAAAAAGAAGTGTCTCTAAACGGAGTTAAAATTGTTGCGCTGATAGACTCCGGAAGTGACATAACATTAATTCGTGAAGAGCAATATAAAGAAATTGGCAGGCCGCTAGTGACGAATCCCGAGATGCAGTTTCGAGGTACGGGTATAGAGAAATTCCAAACAATGGGTGGCATTAATGTAAACATTTCTATCGATGACGAAATTTATCCTATTAGTGCACAAGTGGTTTCCAATGATATGCTTCGAAATGGATTACTTCTAGGGACAGACTTTTTAAATTCAGTGGAATTGAACATTAAAAAAGGTGTGATTAAAATCTCGAGAGTAATTGACAATGACGTGCCGGACGTGTTTAGGATCGACGCGATAGAACGTGGGGAAATTGATTTAAGTCATATACAAGACGAGGATGTTAAAAAAGAGGTGACTGACTTGATTCAAAATTACAATCCAGAGAAAACAAAAGAAGTCGGTGTCGAAATGCGTATAGTGTTAACTGATGACATTCCTGTATATCAACGTGCGCGGAGACTAGCGGAGGACGAGAAGATCGAAGTAGAGGCGCAGGTTTTGCGTTGGCTCAAGGCTCATATCATCAGAAGATCAATTGCGGACTATTCTAGTGCTGTTGTACCAACTCGAAAAAAAGACGGTACAATAAGAGTCTGCGTTGACTACAGAGGTATTAATGTTAAGACAGTGAAGGTACGTTTTCCCCAGCCAATAATCGAAGAACAGCTGGATAAGTTGCAAGATGCGAACATTTATACGACGTTGGATTTAAAGGATGGATTCTTCCATGTTCCCATCGAAGAAGCGAGTCGGAAATATACCGCGTTTACAGTGCCTAGTGGTCAGTACGAATTTAATCAAGCGCCGTTTGGTTTTTGCAACTCGCCGGCTTATTTCAGTAGATATATTCTAGCAGTGTTTTGGGAATTAATTGTTGAGAAAATTCTAATTGTGTATATCGATGATCTCCTTATTCCAGCTAAAAATCCGAAAGAAGGTCTCGAAAGATTACGTCGAGTTTTGCAAGTCGCGAGTGAATATGGATTAAAAATTAATTGGCGAAAATGTGAGTTTTTACGTAAAAAAGTGACGTATCTGGGCCATGTGGTAGAAGCAGGAAAGATCTCTCCGAGTGATGATAAAACTGATGCGGTCAAGCATTTTCCGGTGCCGAAGGACACAAGATCCCTTCAGAGCTTCTTAGGATTAACGGGATATTTTCGTAAATTTATTCCTCAGTATGCCCTTATCGCGCGACCACTGTCAGATCTATTGAGGAAAAATGTGGAATTTCATTTCGGGGAGGAACAATCGAGTGCTTTTGAGAAATTGAGGAAAGCTTTGAGTGAAAAACCAATTCTTCACTTATACAGGACGAATGCTGAGACGGAGTTGCATACGGATGCGTCTGCTTTAGGATTTGGCGCAATCCTAATGCAACGGAATGACGAAGACGAAAAGATGCACCCAGTTTACTACGCAAGCGGAAAGACGACCCCTGCGGAATCAAGATACGACAGTTATAAATTAGAAATGATGGCGATAATAAAAGCACTGAAAAAATTTAGAGTGTATTTGATCGCTATAGAATTCGTTATCGTGACAGACTGCAAGGCATTCACACAAACAATGAAGAAAAAAGATATGTGTGGACAAATTGCAAAGTGGGCGCTACGACTAGAAGAGTTCAAATACAAAATTGTTCACAGACCGGGAAAAAACATGCAACACGTAGATGCCTTGAGTAGGTATCCGTTACCAGCTGCTATGGTAATTAGTGAGTGTGAATCCAGCATCGTTGAAAAAATTCGCCAGTGTCAAAGGGAAGACCAAGAGTTAACAGAACTTCGTGATAAAGTGACGAAGAACGAAATCATGGGGTATAGTGTGTTGAATGGGCTTCTGTTAAAAAATGTGAATGGCGAGGAATTGATCATTGTGCCGAGATTAATGCAAGGGGCATTAATACGACGAATCCACGAAAGAGGACATTTCGCGAGTGACAAGACTATGAAACAGATTAAGGATGAATATTGGTTTCCTAAAATGCAAGAACAGGTCGATAAGGTGATTCGCAATTGTATAGTGTGTATTCTGGCTGAGAAGAAGTCGGGGAAAAAAGATGGTTTCCTACACTCTATTCCGAAAGAGAAGCCATTGGACACCTATCACATCGATCACATTGGACCGATGCCGTCTACGAAAAAAAGTTATCGACATATCTTGGTGGTAGTGGATTCATTTACGAAGTTTGTCTGGTTGTATCCAACTAAGAGTACGACGACGAAGGAAGTCATAGATCGGTTAACTAAACAAGCTTTAGTTTTTGGGAACCCGAGAAGAATCGTTTCAGATCGAGGGACTGCCTTCACCTCAGAAGAATTCAAGGATTATTGTCAGTCAGAAAGTATCGAGCATCACCTAATTGTTACCGGAGTACCCCGTGGTAACGGCCAGGTTGAAAGAGTCAATAGGACACTTATTCCTATTTTAACCAAATTATCTATGCCGGAACCGGAATCGTGGCATAAATATGTTGGAAAAGCTCAGCAGTTTATCAACAACGCAACGAGTTCTAGCACTGGATTCTCTCCATTTTTCCTCCAGTTTGGCGTTAACATGAAGTTGAAAGAGGATTTGCACATTCGAGAGATTATAGAAGAGGAAATTCTTACTGATTTTCATGAGAAAAGAGATGAAAGCAGAACACAAGCGCATGCTAAAATCCAGAAATTACAAGCGGATAACAAACGGAGTTATGATCGGAAAAGGAAAGCTCCTCACGAATATTATGAAGATGATCTCGTGGCTATCCAACGAACCCAAGGTGGTCCTGGATTAAAGTTTTGTCCAAAGTATTTAGGGCCATACAAGGTGATCAAGGTCCTAAGGAACGACAGATATATAGTGGAGAAAATCGGCGAAAGTGAAGGTCCAAGGAAAACTTCTACGGCTAGTGATTATATGAAACCGTGGAGTGAAAACAGTGGTGAATTTTAAGTCCTTAAAATAAGGACCAATATCTGAGGACAGATAACATCAGGATTGCCGAGTGTAAAATATTAATGACATTTCATTTATTATTAATTAGAATTTGTATTTCTTGTTTGAATTGGCGCGTTTTAGTGCGCATGTGCGCGGGTCCGTCGAGAGGCCTGACGACGACGCCGTTTCAGTTCAGTTCTCGTTAGAGATTCGTTACGCAATGTCGCAATGTAATTTGTGTCTTTATATAATTATTAAATATACGCTTTAACCTTATCCACGACTGTGTTGGTTTATTTATTATAAATCTTACACAATAATTTGTAAATACACTTTTCTTATGTACCTTGAATCCCTTTTTCGAATGGCGTACTCAAAAAACTGAAAAACGTTAAATAAACAATTTATATTACATTTTTTAAGAAAAAACGCGATTTTTAAGAATTTTTTTGGTTTTTCAATTTTTTAATAGCTAAACCCTTCAACAAACCTTCTACTGATACAAATATCGCGTCAAAACTAGTAGAGGAACAAGATAGGACTATTTTGGATATTAAATTTTTAAATAGCTGCCACAAAATGGCAACTAAAGTTACTTTTCTTAAACAATATTGTAACAAATGGAGGAAATTTTTAAAAATAGTTAATTTTGCTTGAAAATTGTTACTCGGGAGTTTTCGGCGTCGCTAATTACGAATATAACCTTAGTTTTTCAAAATTCAAAATGGCGGATCCAATATTGCGGACAAGAAATTTCAAAAATATTTAATCTTGCTTGAAACTTGTTACTCAGGGGTTTTCGGGGTCGCTGATTACAAATATATTCTTAGTTTTCCAAAATTCAAAATAGCGAATCCAATATGGCGGATAAGAAATGTTTAAAATAGTTAATTTTGCTTGAAACTTGTTACTCGAGAGTTTTTGGGGTCCCTGATTACAAATAAAACCTTATATATATATATCCAATATGTCGGACAAAAAATTGTTAAAATAGTTTATTTTGCTTAAAACTTGTTACTCGGGGGTTTTCAGGATCGTTGATTACGAATATTACCTTAGTTTTCTAAAATTCAAAATGGCGGACATGAAATTTCAAAAATAGTTAATTTTCCTTGAAACTTGTTACTCGGGGGTTTTCAGAATCGCTGATTACGAATATAACCATAGTTTTTCAAAATTCAAAATGGCGGATCCAATTTTATAGAAAAAAATATTAAAATATAATTTACATAAATAGTAATGTTCTTTAGCCATTAAAATATTTAGAATTAACAAATAGTTAAGTTTCCTTCTATTTCAACAAAAACATTTTTTTGCGGTTATTTATTAATTTTTAATTTTTTATAAATTTTATATATTTTTTTGTTTTTGCATTTTATACATTTTATTTTTTTAGCGTTTTGTAGAAAAATTTGATTTATTCACATTTTATGAAATTATGTTTAACAATATCTATCGCAAAATTTGTTGCTGGTAATATAATATAAATTATATTATTATATTATATTATATAATTATATAATATATATTATATTATTATATTATATTATATAATTATATAATATATATTATATTATATAATAATAAATATATAATAAAAATATATAATCGACGATTTGATATTCTCATAATTATGAAGTAATTAAATAATCAAGAAATTTAATTGAATAGTTTTTAAAAAATAATTAATTAATGGAATGAATATATTAATATAATATTATAATATAATATATAATATATAGATAGTATATTGTATGTTTAAAATTCACTAATTTGAAATTTGCCGCCAAATTAGTTTTAATTCTTTAGATATCATTTAGTTTAAGAAATTGATTTTCACTTTTTTTCATTGAATTATTCAGCACGTTTATAAATTTCTCTTTTTATTTTTTTTTTTTGCTTACGTTGTATAACAAATTTTGTAAAATGTATTGTATTTTATTATTGATAAATATATTACTATATTTATTTTAAATGTTAGATTTTTTCGTTGTAATCTCTGTTGATTTGGTTGAATATTCTTATTTGGCTAAAAAATGCCTCGTCGCAAAAGAGATTCTTTAGAAACTAACAAGTTTTAAAAACACTTTAATGACTGAAGAACGTTATTATTTATGTAAATTAAAATTTAATATGTTTTTCTGTAAAATTAGATCCGCCATTCTGAATTTTGGAAAACTAATGTTATATTCGTAATCAATGACCCGGAAAACCCCCGAGTAACAAGTTTCAAGCAAAATTAAATATTTTTGAAATTTCTTGTCCGCCATATGGGATCCGCCATTTTGAATTTTGTAAAACTAAGGTTATATTCGTAATTAGCGACCTAGAAAACTCTAGAGTAACAAGTATCAAGCAAAATTAGCTATTTTTAAAAGTTTCCTCCATTTGTTTATAATATTGTTTAAAAAAAGTAACTTTATTGGCCATTTAAAAATTGAATATCTAAAATAATCCTATGCTACCCCTACTACTTTTGACGCGATATTTCTATCAGTAGAAGGTTTGTTAAAAAAATTTAAAGAACCATAAAAAATTCTTAAAAAATCGCTTTTTAAAAAAAAATGTTATATAAATTGTTTATTTAACATTTTTCAGTTTTTTTGAGTACGCCATTCGAAAGAGGGATTGAAGATACATAAGAAAAGTGTATTTACAAATTATTCTTGGTGCTTTTTAATATTGAAATATGTTCTTAAACATTATGTATAAATTTTGTACATCCCGTCCTTAATAGGTTAAAACTTAAAAACCATAAACTAATTTCTAATTAATTTTTTAAGTTTTGTTCGTCATATTAATGACATCAAGTTTTAATTTTGACATAAAATGTAGATTTAGTAACTCCAAAAAAATCTAACAAATGTTGTAGAGATTCGCGAATGTTAATATCTGAATTAATAATTTATGACAAATCGGGTATGCTGAATAACACAATTCAATAATAGAAATTCACTCTAAGTAAGAGTGAATTAAAGTACTTAAGGGGACATTCCAGTTCAAAATATTAAAAAAATCGATTTTTTGTTTTTATTTTTGGATTTCTTATAGTGTCAAGAATACTGTCCTAAAATATTATTGCAAAATTCGAAGTAAAACAAAAGTTATACATTTATATTCTTCGCCATGTCAGAGATGTTTTTGTATGCGGATAAGCAATCGAATGATTTAAATGTTTTCTCATTTGTATTTTTTAAAAAAGACAAACAAAAATGAATTTGGAGTTGCTGATCAAAAATTAGATATCAAATATTCAAAATGGTGGATCCAATATGGCTAAAAAGAATATTTTTTTATTTTAATTTTTTTTCGTCCAGCATATTGCATCCGCCATTTTTAATTTTGATAAAATGATGTCATATTCAGCGACTCAAAAAAAAATCATGCCTATAAGTGGAACCTTAAAATACTAAAAAATTTCTAACTGCCCTTTTGTTATAAGAGAAATTCTGAATAAATACACCTTTTTTGGCATTTTTTGAGGAAGAAATACTATAAAAAAGGGGGGAAGAATATTCCACTTTTTTGAGGTTCTACACCTAAAAAAATATCTAACAAAAAGAATGGCACTTCGTTTTTGGTTTTATCTGTTTTATAAAGTTTGGAATCGTTCTTACCACCGAAAATGGGTATTTTCGAAAATGGTTTATATCGCCGCCATTTTGAGATAAAAATGAATTTTTTTTACGAATTCTTAAATAAATTATTTATTACATGTAAAGGAAATTTTTTAAATAAGTATCATAGTTATTTTAATAATATATACAGTCGAACCTGGATAAGAGAGAACTGGATAAGCGAGAAACCTCTATAAGCGAGTTATTTGCTGGTCCCGTGACTTAGACTTCTGTAGTTAAGCAACTGAATAAGCGAGAGAAAATTGCCGGTCCCTTGAACTCTCGCTTATCCAGGTTCGACTGTACTAAAAAAGCCTTCTTTTTGCCTGTTTTGAACTGGAATGTCTCCTTAACAATAAAAAAACCTTTTGAATTAATAATACTTTCCTCTGTTATTATTACTGTAATATTACTGCAATATAATAGTAAAATTACAGTAATGTTACGGTAAATTTGTTTGTAGATTGTATACTATATTTCTGTATTATTGTCATGTAATAAAATACATAGACAAAAATTCAAAAAAAAATAATTCAAAATTCTTTGATTTAATTGAAAAGACATTTTACAATGAAAATGTGATTTTTTATTTGTTTATAGCAATATAAATATTTATGAAGTTAATTGAACCGCAAGTTATGTAAAATGCAAGTAATTATTATTAATTATTATTCTTAATAATTTTAACATTTGTTATGATGCCAGAAAACTGATAATGAATTCGAGGGACAAAATTCAAGATATTTTTTTAATGAAATGTAAAGTAATGTAAAAATTATTTAAATCTGTAAAGTACAAATATTTCATATTATCATCCAAGTGTTCATTTGTATTTAAATGCTTAAAAATAATATTTATACATTTTTTAAACTTTCATTTTCATATTTGGACATGCCAGTGAAAATGAAAATGTAGCACTTAAATGCTTATTTTTTAAATAATATTTTTGTAACATTTTGTAAAATAATAGAAATCATTAAGCACTACAGTTCTCATTGACAATAATTTTCTTCCTTTAAATGAATATAAAAACGACCTTGGACACCATAATTCCCCTTTTTGTAGAAACTACCCATATACTTATTGATATAAATAAATATTATTTTAAGAAATATTATTATAGATACCCAATGTTCTGACTTCGTTGCTCTCAAAATAAAGACCTCTGCTTCTCTCAACAACTCGAAATCTGTATGTAGTGTCTGGTTTAAGATGAAATACATCTAGGATTACATATTCTACCAATTCAGTAAAATTAAAATCATTGGTATCAGTAAATAAAATATCTTTTCCTTCTTTAACATAAACTTTTATTTCATTTTGTTTGAATTCATTCCTTTTTAAAGGTATCATAAATTGGACTTTAGATTTTTTAATATCATAATGCCTAATACTTCTTTTTTGTGCATCATTCCACTCTGTAATTATAATTTATTTTTAAAAGTAAAATTTAAATTAACTTTTCCAAGTTTAATAATAAATTAGTAGAATGTCGTTAATACCCCTTAAATTTTTAGTGTAGCATTCCCCTTGGACTATTTCTAAACTCATTTTCTTATTATTAACAACACCAACCATAACAGTGTATTTACTTCTAGGTTCAAGTTTATCAATGAATGTAGATGGTTTAGATGATGATGTAACAAAATTTTTGGCAATTTCAGAAAGTGAATTATCTTCTATATAATATTTAATGTAATATTGTACATTTTCGGTATTATTTGAAGGTTTGGTCCATTGAATTTCACATGTGTTGTCAGTGACGTTTAATACTTTGAGTAGACCTTTTGGTCCAATAAGTTTGCCTATAAAATAAAAAATTTAGCATAATGTATTCAGTTATAAATTATAATAAATAGATTCATAACAGACATTGAAGCATATTATGAAAAGCAATAATAATTGATAAAGACCAAATTTTACTGTTAAGTTAAAGCCAGGAACAATGGGATAATTTATATACTGAGGCATTTTTTATGTTAAATAAATGACTTAGAAATAGCATTTTTTGGTTGCTTACTTGTCTGTTTGAAAGTTGTGTACAGACTACTAGTCATAGCTGAAGAACATCCTTTATCACTACAAGCCTTAATTTTAAATTTGTAATCAGAATTTAAGAATAAGTATTTATCTACTTGCTTATCATTACAGTGCAAAGACACTTGTTGCTCATCACTATGTGGGGATATTAAAAACCATAAACTAATTTTATACTCTATCTCACAGTTTTTATTAGTATTGTTGTGCAATTTGACAGTCGCTATATTTTCACTGAATGAGAAGTCAAATTCATTTTGTTTCGGTGCAGCCGGTATAACTATAAAATTAATAACAAAAATTTAACTTTGGTATTATAATATATGTCAACTTAGTTAAATAAGCAGCAAAAATTTAAGACTGAATATAAATGCATACTTTTGGAATGTTGAGCTGTACATGCATCTTTAGCCGTAAGAAAGTTTAGATCATTATCATCAGAACCAATAACTATAAAATTAATTGTATAGTCTCCATAAGGAAAATTGTAAATAGTTTCTTCGCGCTGTAAAAAATTAAAAATCTTTATTGTTCGCTGCAATGAAGATAAACACTTTTCATTGTATTCAATAAGAAAACCTACCACGTCAGTCATATCCCATGAGTGAAAGTGAGACAGACTTATGCGATTCTTATACTTTCCAATGACTAACTGATAGCTTTTCTTACTGTATAATTGTAAAACAAGAATAATTTCTTACAATTAAGGAAATATTTGGATTTTGCTTTATCCATTGAATTGTGCACGATTTTTCTTTGGTGTCTAATATCTTATAAGATAAAGGTTCAGGTTCTTTACGCTTAACTGAAAAACATTTAAATAAGTAGTAACGAATCTTCAATATTATAACCACTTAGTAGTCTAGATACAAATATTAGTACCAATTTCGTAATCCCTGCTTATAACTGATTCAGAGCATCCTATTTTATTACAAGCCTGAATTATAACATTATAAATTCCCACCTCAAAATAGTGAGGTTTAATTTCGTACTCCTTACATGTTATATCATATTCAAGATGAGTATCATCAACTTCATGTTTATAAATAAAAACTTTGAAATATTGAGCACAATTTTCAAAAAGTGAAGTATCATTTAGCTTTACTCTTGCAACTCCATAATCAAATGAAATTGTAAATAAAGTCATATTGGCATTATCAGGTTTTCCTAAAAGTAAAAAATTTTACATGAGACTATACTTAACTACAGTAAATAGAGAAATAAATTATTCAATATAACAAGAAATTTCTAAACTTTCTACAGGCAGTGTTCCACATTCTACTTCTTCGTACAGCGATTCCTGTAAATTTCCCATAGAAACAGTAATTAAATACATATTTCCAGGATGAAGACCATCAATTGTAAATAATGCTCCAAGATAGAGCCTATTTATGGACTGATTTTTAATGTTTCGGCCTTCTCTGTTAAAAACTTGAATTAAATAATTATTATAAGAATTCTTCCTTTGACTTTTCCATGAAATAGTACATGTTGTTTTTGTAACATTTATAACTTCAATACCTCGCTTAAAACTGCCTATGAGTTACAATCAAATTAATGAGTTAAATTCTAAAATGTTTTAGAAATAATATGCAAAAAGTGTCTATTTATGATTGCAATTATGATCGTTACCTGCAACGTAATTCTTTGTCTCTATTTGATTGGAACATTCATTTTTATTACAAGCTTCAACTTTAAATTTATAGCTATGACCACTAACAACTTTACGAAACTTAATAAAATTGGTGTTTTTTTTTAAATCCGTTTCTTCAATTATTTTCTCATTCTTTCCATTAACTTCAACTAAAACGACTCTATACCATATTTCTGTGTTTTGACAGTGTAAATGATATTTCGTTGTGAATATAAGTTCATTCTTTACAAACGTAACATAAAACAGACTTTCATCTGGTTTTTCTGGTTCCTCTATAAATTAAAAAATTAAAAGTAGAATATAAAACACAATATTTATAGCAAACTAAGATTATGACAAGGGGTAAAAAATATATGCTGTTTACATATTTACTAACATTACCACAGATGATTGATATATATTAAATTTTATATTGTTTTATATTCTTATAGGATTTTGTCCGTAGAATACTAATTTGACTTGAAAATATTGAATTGGCTCTAGTTTTTAATCAACTTACGTTTCAATACGCAAAATACTCTTTTTTAATGAATAAAATTAAAGCATAATTACCGCTGTTTAATATCCAAAAACAAAAAAATTAATTTATGCACACTTTAACCCATAGTGTCTAATGTCTCTCTGAGGTTTTTTATTGTTGCTGCTTACTAATCTGAATTCAGATTTTAATATTAAAAATGTCGGATTAACTATAACTAAATTAAAAAAAATTGATGAATTGATGAGGAGTGTTCAGCTTTAATTTGGCCCTATGCGAACAAATTTAAAGTTTTGGTGTATGGTTTTATATTCATTAAAAAATGCGTATTTTGTGTAATGAAATGAAAATTGCTTGAAAACTTAAGCGCATCTAATATTGTCTATGTCAAATTCGTATTGTACGGACAAACCCCTATAACAATAGTCTTTCATTGGGTGTGCCACAAAATTTTTTGGCCTATGTTGTATTTTAGAAAACTGAGGATGGTATTTAAATTTTAAATATTTACATACGTGAAGCTTTCTTTGTAGTTACTTTTGGGCTCTTGAAAATAATACCTCTATCTTTATCAACAACACAAAATTGATATGTTGTATTTGGAGAAAGATCAGAAATAAATAAAACTAAAGATTCGAAAACTTTCATGTAAATTACGTCTTTTACATATTGATTCAAAAGCGTATTTTTATTCTCAAACAAAACTAAATAATTAGTTTGCACGTGTTCTTTTTTGTTTACTGGAATCACTAGCCGGACTGTTGAATTTTCAATGTCATAGACGTCAATATCTTCCATCAATATAGGATTGGTGGCTGAAAAAAAACTTTATATTTCATCTATCGTCACATGATTTAATCGAAAGGCTATTTAACAAGAAGAAGATTCCAAGTTAAATGAAATCATACTTCTTCATTACTAATACATAAGAGTTTCGACGTATTTTTCCTAATTTCACTATAAATTCTACGATGTTCCTTAGATCGAATTATTTTTACAATTGATTCTTATTTTGTGCTTCATTACTTTAATTTACATTGTTAAGTTCTTAATAAGTGAATATTATGGCTGAATTAAAAATTGCACTTTGGAAAGGATGCACTCAAATTATTACACTCTCATTGGGGTTAATTTGAGAAGACACACGAACGACTATTTAAAAGTAAAGGTGAGACCCTTTTTCCATTGCTTGAGATCTACGTGTGAACACATATGAAAACAAGTGGGTCCTCATCACTTCCCATCTCACTTTGAAATCTCTTGGTGCTCTCGTTGATCAATGGAACATAGTCTTGGTGCATCTATTAGTTCGAAAATGCGATCTTACCTCTCAAGAAGCTTGGGAATTTGCCCTAGGGTCATCAACGGAATATCCAACATTAGAACATCTCAAAACATTTATTAGTGGAAGAGTACTCGAAAATAAGGAACTTGGACAGAAAAATACTATCATTTTTATTCCAATGAAGGAATCATCTCGATTCAATACGTCTAGATCATCAACAGCCCTCGCTCGTACTCACTCAACTACATCTTCAGCTCCTACTCAAGGAAAGTCTCAATCACAAAATTTTTAATGTGATGATTGTAATGAACATTTCATCTTAAACTGCGAAGAACAAGAAACTCACTCTAAATGGTGGAGCTCGTTTGGTACAAGAACAGAGACTGTACTAATTTTCTTGAGAGACTTAATGTTAAATCTTGTCGCAATCCCACTCGATGCATAAAATGTAGTGCTAGACAACACACTTTACTTTGATGACTCTCATATCGTCGGACTTTATAAAGCCACACTTAACAAGGTGGCACTCTTGGTCTCGCAGGCTATTATAGTAGATTAATAATCTCTCCTGAACAAAATTATTCCACCACTGAAAAAAATGTTTAGCTGCTTTCCATGCAGTTAACCACTTTAGATAAAATATTTACGTCAAAAAGTCTACACTAGTGTGTGATTATGAATAATTAAATTAGGTTAACTCAATTAAAGACCCTCGACAACGAATAGTTTGATGGAGACTAAAACTAAGAGATTACAAGTAAGAATTTAAATATAAACCAGGAAAATTAAATCAAAATACAGACGCTTTAAAACAACCGAGAATTCTTGTACAAACTAGACAATCTACAAATACTAAAAAACCTGCAGCTCCATCCACAGGCTCAGGAGTTGCTAGCACATCAACACAACAACAGAAAACTCTTAGACAACCAACAAAAATTAAAAGCATTATGAAACCTACAAAAAACTGCCACAAATACAAGACGTAGGTTTCCCCAAAATATTCCATTACTAGGATAAGATTTCAAAGTACCTCATTTTTCATAAGACTATATGACCGACTGACTTCTTCCACAGGAAAATAAGCAAGCGCCAAAATCATATGCATGTGAATTTTTACATCTCGATCATCAGGATCATTGTATTCCTGTTGCAATATATTCTCTTGAATTTTTCGAAACATAGATTGCGAGAGGTGAAAAAACAACAAAAAATCTAGATGTCGGGAGAAGCTCCAGATTTCGACGTGTGGAGAAGACAAGGACTCTTCCATTTTCTCTCGAATCGAGAATCAAAAAATTTTTGCCGGCAAGAAGCCGTTCAAAAAATACGTAACGCGTTTTGGGGGGAGGGGGGTCAATCAATTTGTTCATGGTAAGGGGAAAAAATGGTGCTAATGTATATAACATTGTGTTACGTGGGGGAGGGGGGTCCAAATTTCCGAAAAATAGCGTTACGTATTTTTTGAACGGCCCCCAAGTGTTCTTTGAAAACGATCAGGAATATCGCCTAAATCATTCAGTGATTTTGGGTTTGGTGGCAAGTTTTTACGCCGAGTTCTCCTTACTATTTTTTCAAATTTTCTCTCTCCGGAATTTGGCATAGGACACTTTCTGACACTTCTGCTAATTTCATTCTAAGTAATTGTGCAGGAGGTTGCTCCGGATGCTCTTCGACTTTACGTTTGATACTATGTTTAATCTCTTCCGCTTTGCATTCTTCTTGGTTAGGAACATGTCCATGATCGGTAATTTTTGCACTTTTGCACAAGATCAAAATTCCTAAAACTCGTGAGGAGTTCAAGAAAATTTGCTTAAGGTCCGAATGAATTTCTAAGTAACTACTCAAATGAGTCGTCTTAATCTTTTGATAAAATCATTTAACAGGTCAAATCATTCGCTCCTCAATACTAAGTCAATGAAGCAAAATCAATGCTCACCAGATAGCTTCTTCAGTAATACTTATATGACTGACGCACAACTTTAACCGGTGAAGCTGCTTAATTAATCGCGAATCTCCCTCTATCAATTGATTCGTTTGATTCACTATAGAGTTTACTTACCTCACGCTGTGGAAACAAGCGGTTACTTATCTCCATACAAATGGACAAATTCTTCAATCCGTCAATTATCTCAGCAAAATCAGCCAGTGATCTCAATACTGCCTTCACCACGGATGCACTCAACGTTATTAAAGCTCTCAATGCTCCGGTTAATTAATGTAATCTGGTTTTACTCCATTTTACCACCCGTAGGTTAGATTCTCAAACCAGGGAAGCTTGGGAAAACAAGCCAGGCTCACGAACTGAACCACCATCATACTAGCAACTCAAGGAATTTCTTACCGGTCGTGCTCGTGCCTTTGAAAATCTTCAACTCAATTCATCTCAATATTTTCAAGCTGTTAAAGCAACACCATCAGCATCTCACTACATAGTAGTGTTATTACTCGGGGTTTTCGGGGTCGCTGATTACGAATATGAAGTCCGTTTTCCGAAATTCAAAATGGCAGATCCAATATGGCGGACGAATTTGTTATAATTGATCGAAATCGCTTGAAAATCGTTACTCAGGGGTTTTCGGGGTCGCTGATTACTAATTTGAAGTAACAATTATTCAATTAACGTTATTTTCTTAAATAATTGTATTGTCGACATTGGCGTTACTTGATGAGCACAGCGGAGATGTTGCACGATAGGGTTTTGTAATGACTGAGTAAAACTTGGAATATGGGTTAACTCTACTTTGTGATGCACAACGAGACTCTGTCCTCGCCTAAATAAAAGAGATGAAAAGATTTTATTCAATTGTTTTCATTGTCTTTCTCGCGAGATTCTCGATTTTTCGAGACCAGACGAGACACGCTCGCTATGCAGTATCAATTCTACTTTACTTGAGTCATTTGAGAAATAATTGAATAACAATGAACTGGAGAAGGTTTGTTATTTGTAAGTGTCAAGAACACAAACGCAAATATACGCCAAATGAGCGAAACAAATAATAATTCGATGACTTATACTTTTTTACTAAATATATAAAACACGTAACAAAAATGTATGATAACGATCTACGAAACAATTGACAAACGTAAGAATAAGGGAGCATTGAATCTTATTTGCTTTCAGAAAAATTCATTTACTTTAGTCCAGTTAGTATTTTAGTTTCTTTGAGCTCTCAACAGTGTTTTGTTTATTGTTTGTTATCATCAACGTAGGTATGCGGTATTAAATTTATATTCAGTGAAAAAGGGCAAGTTTTTCGTCTTTTATTTGTGTTTTTGTTTTTTATTTCTTGCTTATTGCGTGAACGTGCTTTTAGTAAAAAGAACTTCTTTCCACTTTCATTTTTTTGTTACTTTTCTAGCAGAATTTATTTGATTTCAGTGTATATACAGTGTCTTTGAACTCTGAAGTGTTTTCTTTATTTTTTATTACCAATAACGTGGATATTCGTGCAGTCTAATAATACTAATCCAGAGCTTGCATGCTATTGCGATTGTGTTTGTTTTTGTATTTTATATTATTTTCAGTATCCTATTGTTCATGACTTTGCGCGTTGGTTTTTTGTTTTCTTTCTTGTGCTCATTGTGTTGCTATTATAATTAAATGGAGAACATGGAGGAAGAAGTGGAGTTGGTCGATATTCCAAGTGATAGTGAGTCTATTGATGACTTATGTGTTTCCGATATTGATGATGATTTGCACATTAAGGATAAACGAAATAAAGCTACTAAGCAAAGTAGTTGTGCTATCGTTGATGAAGAAGATTCTGCAGGCGATGTCTCAGATAGTGATGAAAAGTGGGTAAAATCAGGAAAGGGGAAAAGGGATGCTCCCTTTAATAGAAATGTTGGACCTAATATTCCCAATAATGTCAAAACACCATCAGAAATATTTTTTGCTTGTTTTCAGATGATTTGCTTGACTTGATTGTTCAAGAAACAAATCGTTATTTGAAACAAAAGGGATATAAACAAGCACCCACTACTAAAGAAGAATTGCTGATTTTCTTGGGCATTAATATTTTAATGGGTGTTAAAAATTCTCCTTCTTATCAGGATTATTGGTCTGCCAATCCGCAACTAAATGATCCTTACATAAGTTCGTTGATGGTTGTTGTTAGATTCGGATTTTTCTTGGTTGTTTACTCATCACCGATAACAGTACAGAACCAGAAAAGGGTAATGCGGCTTATGATAAGTTATATAAATTGCGGCCGTTTCTAGATAAGGTGAATGAAAAATTTTAAAAATTCTTTATGCCAAATAAATACCAAAGTGTCGATTAATCTATGATAAAATTCAAAGGTCGCAGTAGCATGAAACAATACATACCACTCAAACCCATAAAACGGGGATATAAGTGCTGGGTTCGAGCAGATTCATCAGGTTATGTAGGCGAATTTCAGATGTACACAGGGAAAACTGAAAGTACGGAAAAGCAGTTAGGAGCAAGAGTAGTAAAAGATCTCACTCGCGAATTGAAGGACAACAATCACCATGTTTATTTTGATAACTTTTTCACAACGGTAGAACTTATGATATCTCTGAAAAAAGATAAAATTTTTGCTTGCTGTACTGTACGTAAGAATCGATCAAGATTGCCAAAAAGTGAAGTGCAAGACAACCAAATGAAACATGGTGATAGCCACTTCCAAACATCGAATACGGGAATTCGATGAGTCAAATGGATGGACAAGAAGCCAGTCTTCTTCTTGTCTAACTATCATGACCCTCGTGAAACTGTGTCGGTGAATCGGAAACAAAAAGTTGGCACGAATTCGTAGGACACAAACTACCAAGTTCAACAGGGTAGAAACGTAAGTTGAGTACAATCTCTTCTTACAAACCAAAAGTGTCAGAGGAAAAAAGAAAAAGTCAATCAGCTCATAAGCCTGAAATTATCGCTTCACCTAGACGCTGCGCTCATTGCAGTACTAAATACGACTAAAAGCGATCATCATGGATGTGTAAAACTTGCAATGTACCACTCTGCTTGCTTCCCACAAGAAATTGCTTCGCTTCTTACCACTGCTGAAAATAAAATTCAACTGTTCAAAGCAAGACACATCAAAACTTTATAATAGCAATTAAAATCCGCTGATTTTAATTAATTAATAAACAGCTCATTTTCAATATTATTATTATAAAGTTTTGAACAGTACTTACCCAACAGCCCTTTTCAGGGCTAAACGATGTACAAAATCTGATCCTGCAACCTTCCCGCGGTGTACATCAGGTAACTACAATGCCGAAGGTACAATTATTTGACAAGTTAACGTTTATTTATTGAAAGTAATTTCATATTCGTAATCAGCGACCCAGAAAACCCCCGAGTAACGATTTTCAAGCGATTTCGATCAATTATAAAAAAAATTCGTCCGCCATATTGGATCCGCCATTTTGAATTTTGGAAAACGGACTTCATATTCGTAATCAGCGACCCCGAAAACCCCCGAGTAATGATTTTCAAGCGATTTCGATTGAATTTAAAAAAATTTTGTTTTGCAATTTATTTATTTATTTATAATTGTTTATAATTTTACATAACCCATTCGGTATTAATTTTTCGACATTCAATAGTGTTTTGATTATTAATAAACAAAGATTTTTTGAATTTACTTGAAAAAGACTGTATCTAAACAGACATTTTCACTCTGAAAAAAGTTCTGGTTAGTGTATATTTAACACGAAATTCTGGGTAAAACAACCAGAAATTTGATTAAATTAACCAGAATTCTGGTTCAGCTAACCAGAAAAAATCTGGTTAGGGTATATTTAACACGAAATTCTCGATAAAAACAGGTTTTCTGGTAAATCCTACCAAAACTTTTTTTTCAGTGCAGAATATAAAAGGTAGTAATCTGGGTTACCACTATGCCGCAAAGGGTTAACTTCTCAAGTTATCTTATAATACTAGAGCTATTGTGCTTCTTGCTCCTTCTCAAGCTCTGCTACATCCCAATTCTAGACTTTCTCAGCCAGTGAGGATTCTCTTAGATTCTAGATCAGAAACTTGTATCTCAACTTAATATCACTCGTCAATATTCAACTAGCCCTATCATTGGAATAAGAGGAACATCATCAGGCTGTACTCGAGGAATGGTCTCGATCAAGCTACAATCTATTCATTCTGATTAAGCGCTTTTGCTTAACGCTTTCATTCTTTCAAAATTATCATCCAATCTTTCTTGAATCTCACTTCCGTCTCAATCTATCCCTCAATTCGAAAATTTACAATTGGCTGATTCAAAATATTTTCGCACTTCAAAAATCGATATTATCATTGGAATTAGTCAACTTGGCGACCCATACACAATTGCTCAACGATGTTTAAATCCATTGCTCAACCGAATCTCAAAGAATCAAACCAACAGCGATCTCTATCACACATTTCTTACAAGAATATGAAGATTTCAATCACATGACTCGTGCTCCATCTTCTCATCATGCTTCATCTTTATTACCAGTCTATTATCTTCCTCATAACGGTGTGCTAAGGAAACAAAGTACTTCAAGAGGATTAAGAGTTGTCTTCAATGGGTCATGTTCAACTAACTCAGGAACCTCTCTCAACGATATCTTACATAAAGGAGCAAAACTACAAAGGGACATCTCAGACGTACTACTTTGGACTAGGAAGTTAAAATACATCTTCTCCACGGACTAAATGGCAAAGTAATCACCCTCAATTAATCAACACTATTTTATCAGGAAAAGACTTACCACAAAATGACTTATTTGAAAATAGCATTACAAAGATACTGGATTTCTTATAGTGTACTCTAGACAACTGCTTAAAATTTACTTTTCAATTACCAACCCAATCAATTGAATGAATCTAAAAAAAATTCTTTTGAAGTGGCTCAATTATTTGATCTATCAGGATATCTTTCATCTTTCACCATTCGACCTAAGATGTTATTACAGGAACTCTGGCTTGAAAAACTCAAATGGGATAACTCACCATCAGACTGAATTAACAAACAATCGCTGAAATTCAAAAAGAAAATCTCTCAACAATCTCAATACCCCGGTGGCTCAATATTACTACATCTTCAACAGTAGAACTTCATGGTTTCTTGGATGCTTCTCAACTCACAATGGCAGCAGTCATCTTCGTTAAATCAGGAAATTTACAACTAGAACCATAAATCAGTCTCATTTGTGCAAAGACAAAGGTTGCATCACCCAAGCGCGTCTACCCAGGGAATCAAAACTATGCTCGACCTATATCAATCAAAGCTTGAAAAGGTAGAGGTGCAAAATCAGAAAAGGGTTAGATTTGTATCTTCGTTTGTTTTTCAACTTTAGCTATTCATCTAGAATTATCTTATCTCTTGACAAATGACGGCATCACCTGGAAATTCAATCCCATAGATGCTTCACTTTCATCTTTACATTTCAATTTTCCTATCGGGTCCGTTATCGTCGCTAACTGACTTGTTAAAAAAATACAAATTGATATTAATTATGTTGTACAGTGGGTCAGTGATAATCGACTCGATCTTAACTCGGATAAGACTGAGGTCATATTAATCGCACCAAGAAAAAAAGGGTGGTAATATTATAAAGGGTAATGGGTAAAAATGACTTGGGTAAAGGGTAAAAATGAGTAGGGTAAAGGGTAAAAATGATAAAGGGTAATATTGAGAAGGGTAAAACACTTACGTGAATATGTCACTTGAACAGATTTGACTGTTTTTCTCGTTTTTAAAAAGGTTAAAATATTGAAATATTTTTGTCAGTATAAATTATATTTTTTACATTTTTCATTTCTAATAAATTTGCAGAATTTAATTGTGTTACTTCGTTCAATAATAACGTGGAATTAAACCTCACAGCGTGAATGTTTATTCTTAAACAATTAAGCGGATCCCTTAGCAACCTAGTCGTTAAGTAAATGTTGTTTTCGTTAAAGTATAACGGTTTCGGATAGTTAATATTTGACGTTTATGTTATTATACAAGTGAATTTGTCATTAAATGTTTGCATATTTATTAATTTTGACATTCTAAGGGTAAGTACTATTATTCTCTTATGTTACAATACATTTTTTGTAATTTTATTTTAAATGAAATTGTTAGGAATGTTCAAAATTATATTTAACCCTACTAAAAAATAAAGCAACGCATGCACTTAACACTGGAAGAATTCCTATTGCTCAAAGAAACAAAATATTTATTAATTAATTTAATACACTTTTTTATAACTATATATTTCTGTAAAAATTGTAAATTCCTTACCAATAAAATATATACATTTCTACTAGAAGCAATAGTCAAAACACAACAGTTGAGTGTGTATTACCTTGACCACACGTACATTTTGAGGTTAAATATTACACTCCATACTCTTGCTTTAATTTTGGCTTATGGAAATTCTTGAAGCAATTATAATAAATATTATTGCATTATTTCCTAACAAATTGTATTTTTATGATTTAATATTTTCCACGTTTTCATCACAAAACTGTTTGGTTTATACTTCTCAACGACAAGTAAAAAATCACAGTTGTCATAAAATTTTACACCACATTTCTTATTTTTTAAATATTAAAATAAACATTTTCATACTTTTATGTTTTAACACCACTATTTGACCATAAAAATGTTACAAATATTAAAAAAATAAATATTTTAATGATTTCTCACATTATACTGTTTATAAAAGAGCAAAAGCAGAGCAGCGTCAACTGCCGATTAGGGTGCATTTACACTTGTTGTTATAAAAAGTAAGACGCATGATTTGCCCCTAATCGCTAAGTGGTCGAATGTTCAAATGGTCGAATACCAAATCGTCGAATCGTCATTTGGTCGAATGCTTAAAACGTCGAATTGTCAACAGGTCGAATGCTAAAAACATCGAATCGTAAAATGGTCGAATCGTCAAATGGTCGAATGCTAAAAACGTTGAATTCTCAAATGGTAGAATGCTAAAAACGTCGAATCGTCAAATGGTCGAATGCTAAAAACGTTGAATTCTCAAATGGTAGAATGCTAAAAACGTCGATTCGTCAAATGGTCGAATGCTAAAAACGTTGAATTCTCAAATGATAGAATGCTAAAAACATCGAATTCTCAAATTTCATTTCGTCGAATCGTCAAATGGTCGAATGCTAAAAACGTCGAATCGTCAAATGGTCGAATGTTCAAAACGTCCAATCCGCATATGGTCGAATGCTCAAAACGTCGAATCGGCAAAAAGTCGAAAAATTTGCTTGGTTTAAGTTAATGTTAACTTCAATCAAACAAATTTTTCGACTTTTTGCCGATTCGATGTTTTTAACATTTGACAATTCGATGTTTTTAGCATTTAAACATTTGACAATTCGACGTTTTGAGCATTTGACGATTCGACGTTTTGAACATTTGACTATTTTACGATTCGATGTTTTTAGCATTCGACCTGTTGACAATTCGACGTTTTAAGCATTCGACCAAATGACGATTTGGTATTCGACCATTTAAACATTCAACCACTTGGCGATTCGGCGCTTTCTACAACAGCTTTTTTTTATCGAAATCAGTGTGAAAACCATGCGCGTGCAACTATTTTGCATGGTGCATTTTGCTCTTGTCGATGAAAAAGGTTTGTTGTAGAAAAACCCTTAGGGGAAAATCATGCGTCTCAAAAAAGTTACAGAAATTGCTAAAATCTCGTTCACACTCAACTGTAAAGGTGCTTCTACTTTAAATGAAGCTTGAGTCTCATAACCGCGTTTTGCGTTGCGTCTTGTAACTGGACCGTGAGTGTGAGAGAAATGGAGATATATATTCGCTTTATTTGCACTCATGGCGTAGATATACTCAGATGCATTAATGCTGTCCTTCCGGTTCAAAGGAATTTTAAAAAGTCGTATCATTTCTATTAAATATTCTTAGTTCGTGACATACGAATGTTCTCATATGTCATGAACTAAAAACATTTTGATAGAAATCATACGACTTTGCAAAATACCGTCAAACCGGAAGGACAGCATTAATGCATCTGAGTGTACAAAGTGTGATGCAAAACAATGCTATGGGACTTAGAGGCCTTTTTCCAATATGTTCCCAAAACTCTCCGTCTGCGTCGGTTGCTATAGCAACACACATAAAATCTACGCAACGCAGTCATTCGCAGACAAACGCAGAGTTTTGGGAACATATTGGAGAAAGGCCTTCAGGGTCGTTCCAGAATGAGCCAAAACGCTACCATGGGACTCTAGCCTCAGATTGGAGTTCCTGAGTGGCGTTTTATAATTAGACCATGGATTATTATTTAACAATTATATTTTATATTGTTTTAGAAAATTATGGACAATATTACGTACAACATAGACTCAAAAGGAGTCAAGAGAGGCGCATGCCTCTCTTGTGAATTCCCCGAGTTTGAGTGGCAGGTTGGAGTAGGGAATTTGTCCTGTACTTACTGTGGCTGTTTGCCACTAAAACATTTTAAGTGGGTGGACAATTCCAATGAGGAGAATAATCCATCAATTCTTAACTTAGAAGAGCCAATTCAACCTTCAACATCTAATTCAACTAAGATTGTTCATGAAATTTAAATTACAGAAACAGTAAGTCTTTTTACAATCCACGTAGCATCTAAATATTCAAAAAGGATGCAGTCTAATTTAAATACATTGTAAATTTTAATTAATATGCAGATATAAATAGATTTATTATTTCTATTCCTACTGCTTTCACGCTGAAATTTAATTGTATCTTAAAGTTCTAACTTTATAAGTTAATCTAACCGCCCTGGCGTAATGGATTTACCAAATGTCTCCCCACGTTGGTATACATTTGGTAAATGGCTTTATAAGTCTATTAATAGACAGAATTTGATGGAAAAACGATTGGAAATTGAAAAACAGCATTAGGAGAATGAAATTATACAAAGACTATTACAAAAAATGCTCTAAATAATTAATAATTACTATTATATAACGTTGTTTTTTAAAAATTATATTCTTACAATTTTCTTCAATGGAACAATGAAGAAAAACATTGCTTTTTATAAATAGGAGGAAGAAATATTGAATTTTTAAAAATAAAATATATAATCCCAACCTTTTTCAATTTCCAATCGTTTTTCCATAAAATTCTGTCTATTAACAGACTTATAAAACCATTTAACAAATGTATCCAAAATGTATACCAACGTGGAGATACATTATGTAAATCCATTCCGCCAGGGGCACATTAATTATAAAAAATACCTATTTTAGACTGATTTGAGTCATTTGATACCGGACAAATTCCCTGACAGTATTCAAAAGTGTATCGATGGAAAAGTTGATCTCACGGAAACACAAAAATCACATGTTATTCGATTAATAGCTGAAAATATGCATAATGCAGACCTAGATCAGCCATTTGCTATTCTGGAAATATCTATTTTGTTGTGTGACAAGTATCCACAATATTTTAAGTGCTCTTTCGGAAAACCACATGTAAATATATTCTTTTGAATTTAAAAGTCTTAAGGTACCATCCCATGACGGCGTAAAAGCATCGGCGTAAAGCAGAAACCATGTGAGTGAGTGAGAGCTTGATATCTGTTCATCTCTTTCTATCTCATAGTTTCTGCTTTACGCCGACGCTTTTACGCCGTCATGGGACGGTACCTTCATGGCAAGATTTTGGTGTCCCTCCTTAGCGAGGGACGCGCAACTATTTTGCATGGTTTTAACAGTGCATTTTGTTCGTGTCGATGAAAAAAAATTATTGTAGAAGCAGCCTGAAGCTATTGTGCATTGGTCTTATGACATAACAAATGCATTTGTTGGCTACTGCAGAAACACTTTTATGGAACGGTCACAGCTCGGCTGCCTGCCTGCAGGTCGTTATGGCAATACATAAGAGTAAGAGAGTCAGACAATTTAAATTATTCGTATCCTCTCTCTTACTCTCGTGGCGGCTGCCTGCGCAGGCAGGCAGCCGAGGTGTGACCGTGCCATTACAGCGGAGCATAGACGTCATTTCGGGTGTTTTCGAAGTTGACACTTTGAGCGCTCTGAAAGTATGAAACGTGGTTGGTTGGTCTAGGGGAATTGTGAATGTTGATTGGCTAAACTTCAGAATTCATAGTTTTATCCTCTGGTTTCCACACTCTGTATAGCTCGGACCTTTGATACCGAGCTATACAGAGTGTGAAAACCATAGGATGGAACTATGAATTCTGAAGTTTAGCCAATCAACATTCACAATTCCCCTAGATCAACCAACCACGTTTCATACTTTTAGAGCGCTCAGAGTGTCAACGTCGAAAACACACTTCGACATATTTCTGCAAATTATTCTTCTACAGACCAAGGTGTCAATGAATGTGCAAATTTCAAGAACAGTTCGCATTACAGTTTGAATGGGTTTGGCACTTGTACATGAATATTGGCACCTATTGTAGAAGCTTTTTTTTAAATTGGTTCTTTTAAAATTTTGTTTTATCATTATATAATGGACAAATCATGTCAAATTTGTATTAAATATATTTGTATTTATTAAATGTATTAAATAGGACCAAACACTTTGCAAGTTGAAGAACGCATGTAAATATTTAAAAAGTAAAGACAGAAAAAAAAATTCCCGAAAATCCCAGTTTCAAAAAAAACTCAGAGTGTGTAGAAAAAAAAGACACCAATAAAGACAGAATTACAATTAACAAGAAAAATGCGAATGATGGCGACAAAGAAACTCAATGCAGAGCAGATTCTGCAAAAAGTATCCAGCTCTACAAAAAAATGATATGGTAAAATCATGACATCGTTTTAAAAATAATATGCATTTGCTAGTTGTCGAAAAAAGTTTGCAAATTATCACCTTAAAAAAAATAAATTTTTTTAAAGTTTTAATAGTCCTTATTAAGTCGTGATTTTTATCATATAGCTACTTTGGGAACTACCTGACTTAACAAAGATAGCAGTTGAGAAGTTAAGGAATAATTGGATAGAAGCATTACCGCGAATATTGAATGCGTTGAACAGGAATTCAGAGAACTTTGATGAAAATGGAAAAACTGTTTCAGCTCTTGTATATCTGCCTAAATTATTTACAAAGTCAAGAGAAACTGGCAGAATTTTGCAATGTTATCCTAAACAATCAATTAAGATTATTAAGGCTGCGGTTACACCTCTGCAGGCAACCTGCCTGTCTGCAGGTTGTCATGGTAACGTACAAGAGTAAGAAAGTCAGTGACTTCAAACTTCTCCCTTACTCTCGTTGCTCCTGCCTGCCCAGGCAGACTGCAGAGGTGTAACCGCAGTTTAAGTGACAATTATATTATGTTGGAATAAAAACGTTAAAGTGTAAATGCATGAGAGTAGAAGTAACAATCTCATATCACTATCTCGTTTATTCAAATATATTATCGTTGGCACATTAAAGTTATTTCGCCGACATGGGACGGCTACTTTAACCAGTACTATCAACTTTAATGATAGAACGTCCAAGCGCCCATCCTGCCGGAAGGATGTTCCGAAAATAAGGCTTTTAAAAAAAGGGAATTCAATTTTTCTTTTCCGGAACTCCTTGGGATTAAAGTAGACGAAAAGACGAAAAAATCCATGTACTTGACTTTTTAAAATAATAATATTAAACCATTTTTCAAAGCCCTCAAACTTGCTGTTTCTGAAAAGTAAAAAAAACATTTTTTCGTAAATTTAATGTAAAATTCACAAAAATCAATATATTTTGGCCGGTTTAGTCTCTTTTTCTTCAGAAACGTTCAAAGAATGAAACCTATTTGTTTAATTTTAAAAAATTTCATTTTTAATGTTAATCAGCAAAATTGCGGCCAATTGAATAAAAACTCTCTTCAAAGTTTCTTTATAAAATTAATATGGAAGCAGATAAATACAAAAACGAATATATCGTTGGAAAGGTAATGAAACAAGCTTTCCAATGATGTTAATATCAAGTTTCTAAATTTATATGTCTAGGCTTGGTAGCCTTTTAAACAAAGCGAAAAGCGTCCTGCCGGCAGGACGTTCTATCATTAACGAAAATATTTTTGCTTTTATTTAGTCTGGAACGCCAATTGTCGACACTATTCCTGAAAAGAACGAGGCACCGAAATTAATCGCCATATCGAATGGACCCTTTAACGAATTGGAACTCATGTGCTATGTGGATGGGCAACCTATTTTTTCTGCTAAAGGCTGCGAAGCCATCTTATTGTTAGTAGCAGTATATTGGGTGTTTCAAGTACAATTTCCACCATCTTCAAAGCAACAATTTGCATTTGTTTCAATTGCTGTGTTAAGAGAGGTTGGAATAAAAGACATTAGTACCGAAATTCTTAATAAAGTTACTCTAACCAACGTATTAAAGCTTTGTGGCTTACTGCCTGATGAAGAAAGTTAAAAGACAGTTAAAAAGTGACTTATTAAGGCCGAACTTTTTTTTGACACCTAAAGTTGTAATATCGTTGATTTCGTTACATAACACTTAATATTTACTACTTAAAAATAATTTTGACAACTCGATTTAATTATACAATTTGTAAATCATACTACACGGAATTTTATTTAAATAAAAATAGTGAAATTAGTTCCTAATTCCTGCGAATTATTTGTAACGTTGGTAAAACCGAAATCAGAAGATTATAAGTACAAAAGAAATAGTCGGTATCACTATCATTCCACTTTCATAAAATGTGAAATTTTTCACTGACTCTCTTACTCTTGTACGTTTCCATGACAACATGTAGGCAGACAGGCTGCCTGCAGAGGTGTAACAGCAGCTTTAGGCTGTTTCTACAACAACTTTTTTTCATCGACATGAGCGAGAAAACGTTGAGCGCGCAACTATTTTGCATGGTTTTAAAGTCCTAAGCACAATCGCTTTGCGAAAGTCGTTCGCGAACGCAAAGCATGAGTTAGAAAAGGACACAAATATATCTCTGTCCTTTTCCAACCCATGTATTGCGTTCGCGAACGACTTTCGCGAAGCAATTGTGCGTTGGTCTTAACAGTGCATTTTGTTCGTGTCGATGAAAAAAAAGTTATTGTAGAAGCAACTTTAGAATGCAGCCCCATAGCACAGTTTTGCGTTGTCTTTTGTAAATATTACACGAGTGTGAAAGAGATGGAAATATCTATTCACTATATTTGCACTCATAGTCTAGTTACAAAACGCGAAGTAAAACATTGTCATAGGACTGCACCCTTACGCAGATATAAAAGCACCTTTACATGTTGCACTCATGTTGGGCTGTGAGTGGACACTAAATTTTTTAAATAAAGTTTAATGTGACAGCAGCTTAAGGTATAAGCTTTTTAAAGTCATATATTCCCATCTCTGCTATTTACATTTTACTTATGTTTATTTATTTCTTTCAAAATATTCTTATATTGCACTCATTTATTAAGATTATGTGAGTAAAAATTATAATCTAGCAAAAAGAAAAAATTTACTTAAAAAATACAACAGAGTTTTAAAATATCGAAAAGTTTTGTGTAAAAGGTATCAGCTACGTGGCTTTGAAAGGTATAATAAATAATATAAAAGTAAAAACTGTTGATGATATATAATTAAAAAATTGAAGAACAAGAAAATTGTATTTCTGTTAAGAGATTAAAAACTTCAATAATAATAGTTATTAAAACCTTAACTGATAATCAGAACTTCTATAGAAAAGTGAGGTTAGGATCAAAAATTTATATCTATATCAATATAAAAATAAAAAAAAATTTATATTTATAAATTATATAAAAATATAAATATATATATATATATTTATATTTATAAATTTTTATTTATATAAAAATTTATATTTATATCAATATTTATATTATAAAATTTATATCATTTATATTTATAAATTTATTTATATTATTTATTTATATTTAATTTATATCATTTTTGACATGACAAAAATTAGTATGTAAATTATACGCACCAATTTTAAAAACTTTTTCGAGAGGTACTTTTTTACTTATTACTTTGAAGAAAATTTTAATTTGTAAGCATGCAAGATAATTAAGAAAATTTTAAGTTTTACACCTTTTATATATTGAAACCAAATGTTTATCAAAAATATGTAGTAAAAACTTTTTACTATGAGTTTTTTAAAATCATACTAATAGTTAACTCGTAAGAGTATTAATTTCTTGTAAGGAGCTTATAATTTCTAACCCAAAAATCAAATACTTATTGCAATTTTAATGTCAAATTCTGATCAGCATTAAAGACATTCTGGTTTATTTGATAGATACCAAAATTATTTTTAAATAATATGTTTTGCTATATTCATCGAACAAGTTGCCTATAAAAAGTCTGTTTTTAAAATTTTTTTATGAATTTTAAAAACATATAACTTGCAACATTTTTCTATGTATTTATTATGATTTTAGGAGCAGAAAAAGTCATTTTTTGTGACAGAAATCATCGCTTAAGTAAAATCTGTAAGGTTTGAGTAGCCTCTTAGCTCAAAAAGCTTCTTTGTTATAAACAAGATTCTAACCTCATTAATAAAATTTTAACATTCAATAAATTATACTTTTTTGAAAGTTTTTGTTTTCAACTTTTGATGGATCCATTTGAATATATTTTGAGGTTTAACAACTAGTTAAAAAAGTACTGTTTTGAGGAAGAGCGTTTCAAATTTAAAAATCAATCTGACGATTTTTATACGAACTTTATTTATTCGTCCGATTGTCATTAACGATTGTTCCATTAGTCATTGGTGACAAATAGATCAAATTAAGCAAAAGAAGTTTATTTTTTTATTTTCAGTGACATTTCGTGCCTTTAAAAATTGTATTGCTAACTTCTTCCTGTAATATTTATTAATAAAATTTAAAAATTTTAATCATGACTAGATTTTGGTTATAATTCATGTTTCAAAATTAGGATGTTTACAACAATTATTATAAGTAAAATTGATTTTTACTATGATTTGCAAAAAGTAGGTCATAATTCAGAAAACTGAAAAATTTTAAAAGTTTAAAATATGCAAACGTTTCATCCCACGTTGGGTAATTTTTAGAAAATTGTGGTTAAAATTTAATTTAAATTTAAAATTACATGAAACTTATAATTAGTGGGTTTCTTTGGATGTTGATCATGAATGAAATGTCAGTTTTTTAAAATCTTAAATTGTAGATCCAATATGTCTATAATTATTTTTAAGCTTATTAGATTTACTTAAATCTTGTTACTTGCAGGTTTGGTTGGTCCCGTGCCTGACGGAAAATCGAAGTTCCACTGTAATTTATTGTTAAATATGCCAGTTACCATATTTTTCGCCCAAGAAAACAAATAAAATTAGTAAAAAGTCAGTGAAAAAGTCCTGGGAAAGACAGGGAATTTTTTTCTCAATCCTTGTTAGACACTCTTTATAACTTTTGTCTTTACATTGCTCAAAACATCTTTAAAAGTAAAATCTAAAATTAAAATAAAAAAACTTTTTAACGACTAAGTTTTTACCAAGTAGCATAATGCTTATATTGTATCACAGGTCACTTACAATTCTTGACATCCTGCAATATCGTTTTAATACCGAAAAAATTCCATTTTCAATATTTCTAAAATTCTTGCAATTAAATAATATTAGATAAATTAGATAATTAACTAATTCTGAATTGTATTATTTTGACGTTAAAATCTTAATCAAAGATCCCAAAAATACTACTGACTTAAGCTTAATAGTAATTAGTATCAATTATATTTTTCCCAATTTTTTGACATTAAAACCAATTTTAAACAGATATTTTTAAAGCTTTCCATTAAAAAATGTGAAATTTAGAAACAATGGGCCAAATTTAGTTTAAATTGGTAAACGTGTTTTTGTGTGATTGGGTTACAAAGATTTTGTGACAGACATACATACATTAAAATTTGTAAGATTATTTCTGGAATCCTTGATGTCAATAACTATTTATGCTAAAATTTTGAAGTTTTAAGCAATGTACAGACAGACGTCTGATTTTATTAATAAGGATAGATTTGGGTTTCTTCATTTCAAATAAAAATTTGAATGTTAGGGAAAAAAGTTAAAATATAGTCTAGGAATAAAGGGAAAAAAATATCATTTTTCTGTCTACCCTGACTAACAATTGAATTGCGAATTTCGAAAAGGGCTCAACTCGGTTTTTAAATTTGCAGGAAAAACAAAAAACGTTTTATTACAAACAGCTGTAATTAAACGAGTCTATTTTTTTCATAGTAATTAGATGCTATTTTGTGTGAAAAAATGATAAATTAATTGTCTTAATTAAAGTTGGTTGGAGAAAATTGATATTATAGTTGTCAGAGTTGAGCCCTTTTCGAAATTCGTGAAAAAAATTCAATCGTTTTAGTCATAAAAATATATTAATTAAATATTTTACTATCGAGAATCAATTCAATTATTTTTTTATTTAATTTCAAAATGTAATAACTTTTTTAGGGCTCAAAAACAATTCAGCAATAGGTTAGAAAACAAATAATCTTAGGTTAAAAGTCAAGGTAAAACACAGTTAAATACATTTTTCTCCGTTAAAAGTACCACAGATGAAATTTTCCTTTTAAGAAAACGTCAATGAATATATATAATGCATAAAATACAAAAAGTGAAATTTGAAAAAAATCCGACTTGAGCCCTTTTCGAAATTCGCAAATCAATTGTTCATCGCTTATGTTTAAAATGTAAATTTACAATTAAATTTTTGAAATATGATAAAGTTCTAAAAACAAACAATTTTCCTTGATTTTTGAATTCGTCTAAAATATCACTTTAATTTCTTCTCGCATAACACAAAGTCTTCCAGGAAACTTCCAGGAAAAAGTCGCGTGGCAACCTTCGGAAGTTTCCAGGAAATACAATAATGTTTGCAGGTTAGAAGTTTCCCATAGAAACTTCCTGGAAGTTACCAGGAAGTTACTAAGGGTAACTTCTGAAGGTTTTCACGGGATACTTCCAGGAAGTGTCCTGAAAGTTTTTGTGCTATGTGAGTTTATACTTTGGATGTCACAAATTTTTATCGTCACTGTTTTGTGACCACAAATGTTCTGCTACATATTATGTTAAAAGATGTTTTTATATAAAGTTCTCATTTAAAATTATCTTAATTTTGCAGTCATGAACATGGATCCCATTCCTGATGATCCACCAAATATTATTTTTGATGATACTGATGACGATGAAAGTGAAGATGAAAATCTGGATAACGACGATTATAACTTACCTGATAATCCTGAAAAGGCAATGATTGGAGAATATCTTCTTTATTTAAGAAGCTCTACTCGTGCTACTAATGAAGATGTAATAAACATTTTAAGCAAGTTACAAGACATTGTACAATGGCACGTTGATCGATGCTTACATAACATACAAACTAAACTGCAGGAAGAACATGACATTCAATTAAGGGAATTTATTAACATTGAAGAAATTCGAAATAGTGTTGATTGCAGTCAAGGACTAGATACAATTCACAAGCAAGATAAGTACTTCAATGAAAAATTCAATGTTATACAGCCTGAAAGAATTAAATTAGGAGAGAGGTTTGTTCCTTATGGTACAGCTACTGTAGATGGAAATCAGCCAATAAAAATAAAAACAGATGAATTTATCTACATTCCCATTAGTAAAGTTCTTTCCAGATGGTTACAAAATGGTTCTTTTGGTAATGTTTCTCGTGTACCAAGAAGACGTGATGATGGAATCATAGAAAGTTACATGGATGGAACGCACATTGAAAACCATCCTTATAGAAATCGCAGACCGAATTGTAGATTAATAAAACTTTATTATGATGAAGCAGATATGTGTGATGCTGTCGGCAGCAAATCATGCTCTGTAAATAAGCTGGGAATGTTTTATTGGATGGACCAAGATATAGCTCCACAGCATAAATCACAATTGAAATTTATTAATTTGGCAGGTATTGTACCAAATCCTCATATACATACATATGGGATGAATGCAATTCTAAAGCACATTGTGAAAGATGTTAAAAAATTGGAAAATGGTATTCAATTGCCAAATTGTGATACGGTTTATGCGACGGTTTTAATAGTAAATGGTGACAATTTAGGCGTACAGAATTTGTGTGGATTTAGAGGATCATTTAGTGGACGTCACCCTTGTCGAACTTGCACAGCAACTATAAATCAAGTCAGGACGATGTGTCGTGAAGATCCAACATTGCTTCGTACACCAGAAGAGCATGATCGACAAGTAGAAGAAATAGAAAACGCCGATGACCGCAGAAAAGAACAATTAAGAACAGATTATGGTATTAATGGGAAAACAGAGTTGTCTGAAATCCTTTACTATCCATTCCACCAGATTTAATTCATGATGATTTTTTAGGTATTTGCATTCGAAAAACAAAACTGTTTCTGAGAGAAATTTGCATTAATACAGAATTCATAACTCTTGAGCAATTAAATCAAAAAATATCAGAATTTGATTACGGATATACAGAGAAATCAGCAAAGCCATCACCCATTTCTGAAAATCAGATAATGGAAGCGAGTGAAGGATTTAAACAAACGGCGGCTCAAATGGCACAAATGGTTACAATGCTACCATTAATAATTTCGGATAAAGTTCCCGAAGGATTACCTGCTTTGGAGAATTATCTAAAAATGCTTGAAGTAATACTTATATCACATGCAGATAAAATAAATCAAGAAATGTTAGGTTACTTGGACAGTTGCATCAAAGAATATCTGGAAACTTTTCAAACAGTTTACCATGAAACATTTACTCCAAAACAACATTATTTATTGCACCGAATAAATGCAATACTGAGACATGGACCTTTAGACCAATATAAAACTATGAGACCGGAAGTCTTTCATCAAGTTTTTACACGAATTACTCAATGTCTACGCACTTTTAAAAATTTACCATTGACGTTAGCTAGAAAATTCCAATTGCGTCAAGCATTTGTTTTGAATGGAAATTTAGAAAGAGAGATAAAAAATGGTCCTTTAAAGTGGATACCTATAAATTACACTGCCTTTCAAGAATTATTCCCCGAAGTCAGACGCTTACGTCTTGCAAATTGGGTACAAATAAATGGGATAAAATATGTCTCGTTAAAATGCTTCTTAGCGACAGGATATACTGATGAGAATTTACCCATTTTTGTAGCTCTGCATGCCATTGTTTGGAGAGATGAGAGTCCACTCTTCGTTTGTCGAACAGTTAAAACGGTTGAGCACAATTGATGACTTGCTGTCAGTTGATGTGTTTCATGGACACCATTGGAATAATAAACAGTATATTATTATAAAGAAAGCTTTGGGAAATTTACACTAAATTGTAAGTCATAGATATAAATTAATATATTTATTTTTTCGCTTTACATGTGTATAACTAAAAATTTTAATTAATTACTATTAATATTAAATTTACAGATTCCACCCAATAATAACGGCAGTTTCAGATGGAGCATTAGATATTAGCGAAACATAATACAAAAACATCAACCGTATATTATTTCCAATTTATACGTTCTCGAAATTCGATCTTGCTTTTACCAGCCGGACTAATTCATATTCTTTTTTGTTACGATTGCTACATTTTTTAAAAACTGTATATTAGTTCCTTTTTTACGTTCTCAAAATTTGAGATTGCTTTTATTAGCCCGAATAATTCATTTTCTTTTTTCGTCACGACTGTTACATTTCTTAAACTGTATATTATTTTCTACAGCAAATTGTTCTTGCTTTAACTAGCTGGACCAATACTAATGTTGGCATTACTTTTAGCATTCTGTATTATAGTATCTAATTGCGTTCTCAAAATTTGATCTTGCTTTTACTAGCCGGACTAATTTATATTTTTTTGTTACAATTGTAACATTTCTTAAAACAAATATTAGTTCCTTTTTTTACGTTCTCAATATTAGATCTTGCTTTTACTAGCCCAAATAATTCAGTTTCTTTTTTCGTCACGATGGTTACATTTCTTAAACTGTGTATTATATTCTACAGCAAATTGTTCTTGCTTTTACTAGCTGGACCAATACTAATGCTGGCATTACTTTTAGCATTCTGTATTATAGTATCTTATTGCGTTCTCAAAATTTGATCTTGCTTTTACTAGCCGGACTAATTCATATTTTCTTTGTTACAATTGTAACATTTCTGAAAACAAATATTAGTTCCTTTTTTTACGTTCTCAATATTAGATCTTGCTTTTACTAGCCCGAATAATTCATTTTCTTTTTTCGTCACGACTGTTACATTTCTTAAACTGTATATTATTTTCTACAGCAAATTGTTCTTGCTTTAACTAGCTGGACCAATACTAATGTTGGCATTACTTTTAGCATTCTGTATTATAGTATCTTATTGCGTTCTCAAAATTTGATCTTGCTTTTACTAGCCGGACTAATTTATATTTTTTTGTTACAATTGTAACATTTCTTAAAACAAATATTAGTTCCTTTTTTTACGTTCTCAATATTAGATCTTGCTTTTACTAGCCCGAATAATTCAGTTTCTTTTTTCGTCACGATTGTTACATTTCTTAAACTGTATAAACTGTATAAACTGTATTTGCTGTATTTTCCTACAGCAAATTGTTCTTGCTTTTACTAGCTGGACCAATACTAATGTTGGCATTACTTTTAGCATTCTGTATTATAGTATCTTATTGCGTTCTTAAAATTTGATCATGCTTTTACTAGCCGGACTAATTCATATTTTCTTTGTTACAATTGTAACATTTCTTAAAACAAATATTAGTTCCTTTTTTTACGTTCTCAATATTAGATCTTGCTTTTACTAGCCCAAATAATTTAGTTTCTTTTTTCGTCACGATGTTTACATTTCTTAAACTGTATATTATTTTCTACAGCAAATTGTTCTTGCTTTTACTAGCTGGACTAATACTAATGTTGGCATTACTTTTAGCATTCTGTATTATAGTATCTTATTGCGTTCTCAAAATTTGATCTTGCTTTTACTAGCCGGACTAATTCATATTTTTTGTTACAATTGTAACATTTCTTAAAACAAATATTAGTTCCTTTTTCTACGTTCTCAAAATTTGAGGTTGCTTTTACTAGCCCGAATAATTCAGTTTCTTTTTTCGTCACGATTGTTACATTTCTTAAACTGTATATTATTTCCTACAGCAAATTGGTCTTGCTTTTACTAACTGGACCAATACTGATGTTGACTTTACTTTTGGCATTCTGTTTATAGTTTCTTATTGCGTTCTTAAGATTTCATCTTGCTTTAACTAACCGGACGAATTTATATTCTTTCTCTGTTACAATGGTAACATTCCTTAAACCGTATATTACTTCCTATTTTTACGTTCTTGTAATTTGATCTTGCTTTTACCAGCTGGACCATTTCATATACTTTTCTGTTACGATTGTTATATTTCTTAAAAACTGTATATTAGTTCCTATTTTTACGTTCTCAAAATTTTATCTTCCTGTTATTAGACCGAATAATTCAATTTCTTTGTTTGTTACGATTGTTACATTTATAAACTGTGTATTATATTCTACAGCAAATTGTTCTTGCTTTTACTAACTAAACCAATGCTAATGTTGGCATTACTTTTAGCATTCTGTATTATAGTATCTTATTGCGTTTTCAAAATTTAATCTTGCTTTTACTAGCCGGACTAATTCATATTCTTTTTTGTTACGATTGTTACATTTTTTAAAAACTGTATATTAGTTCCTATTTTTACGTTCTCAATATTGGATTTTGCTTTTACCAGCCGGACCAACATAAGTGTCTTTCGAGACATACAAAAATGAATTAAAATATTAATTAAATTAGTGTTCGAAAAAAATGTACTACTTAACTTTCACAAAGTTGATGTATTTATAACTAAAGAAACCACTTTGTTTGGATTAAGATTAAGGCATCAACGACTGTAATTTAATATTGAAAATGATGGGTGATCTACCCAGTAAGAAGTAAGGAATTGAAAAGAATTGAACATTTTTAACTTTTACAGAAAATGTTAAATTATCAATATTTTTGAATTCCGTTTCTGTCTAATTCCTATGTATTCCTTTTTGAAGCAAAGATTTTTTGAAAGTAAATTCCAATCAATACCGTTTTAATATTTCTTTAATTTTTTAATTTTTGTGAATTCCGAAATACTGTGTGATACTCGGTAATTTCAATTCCTGTCTATTCCGTTTAATATTTGTAATTTTTTAATTTCTTTGAAGTTTGCATCACTTTGAGATAAGTGCTTCTAAAATTCGGTAGTCATAGTACAGTTTAAATAGCTAAGCGGACAAGCTGTTTGAATCCGACAATGAAACTTCAGGGTTCAAATCTTCGAACCGACAAATTTTTTTTCCGCTTAAAATATTAAAACGGTCTTCAAAAGAATAAACTTATACTCTTTTCGGCTTCTCCCTATGAAAATGAAAAGAATTGGTCAGAAACGAAATTCAAAAGAATTAAAAATTTTGAATTCTTGTTAATTCCTTACTTCTTACTGGGTATACATGGGGGTACTTACAATTTGGTGTTAGAATATTCTAACACAAAGGTGAATAAAGCATTTATAGTAGTTTCGTACCAACACCGGTAGGGGCAAACTACTTTAATGCCGGTGAGTAGTTGTAACATGGAAATTGTTTGTGTGAAATGTTTCTAACTCAGAATTATGACACTAATTTTTTCAAAAGATAAGATTTTATATCTCCAGTTGACATTTGTTCTGGACCATAATAGTATTAAATAGTGTTTGACACGCAAAATTCGATCATCTTGAATCAATTAGTCATGGAAAGTTGAATAATTTATGAGTTTGTGTTTAAATTAGGAAGCGATCGGCAATATTTAGCCATTAACGATTATGAAACCAAAAGAAATAATTTTAATCATTTTGAAAAAGCAAACAAAGTTTAAACTATGAAATGTACGTCTGAAGTGCTGATAACTTCAGATTTTGTATGAGACTTTTAAACATTTTTATTAATCTTTGTATCGTTTTCAAAAATATATGGAATAAAAGAGTAACTTTAACTAAGCTAAAGGTTAAAATGAACATACAATTATATATATATTTGGGGTCATTCACGTATTACGTGATAGATAATTTAGGTATTCTAGACCCCCTCCCTTCCTGCGTGATACTTTTTCTATAGTTTAGTATAGAACATTTGTTAAACCGTGATACTTTGTTTACCCCCCTCCCACCCCTAACTGTGTCACGTAATATGTGAATGGCCCCTTTACAATGTTAATCAATTTGAGAAAAACGTAAAACATTATTTAACATCCATTTTTTAAGATTCTAAGCTAATTTTAACTTAGTAGGGGAGAGAATCACAATAGACGGGGTACATAAGGCTTAAAGCGCAATATGAAAAAGTTGCAAATGGGGTACTCAAGAAAACAACCTATTTCTGTTGACAAATTTCACAAGTAAAGGTTACATCTTCATCTTCGTCATCGACACCAGAGCACAACTGCAATTAACCCATTGACCGCAGACAGAACAAGCAGCCCAGTCTTCATTAGAGTCTAAATAATAATTCTTGTGACTAAACGATTAAACCGATTTCATTTTTCGATAACTTATTTTAAGGACCATTTCATTGCGCAACTTTTTTCCATACACACCTAAAAAAGAAACTGTTTTCGACGATTTTCTTGTGATTTTTTCACTTTTTTAGGGGGTGTTTATTATTTAATAATAACAGTTAATGAACTATATAAAATTTTTAGGTTGGTTATTTTTTATTGTTTAGTTGCTGTGTTAACTTTAAAAAATTTTACAAACGGTCCAGATTGCCCCACCACCTGGGGCAAAATGTTTTGTCATTATCAGAGAAACAATATTAAAGGGTCCAATTCTCATTGGAAGACAATTATTTTTCATTGTAAGCAAATATTTTAATGAAAGAAATTTTTTATTTTAAAATAATTTTTATGAAACTTTAATTCAATAGAAATATACTATGGTCGGTTTGCCCCACCGACAACGGTCCGGTTACCCCACAGGCCCATTTTGAGAATAAATGTTTGTCAAAAAAAACGCTTTGCAAATTCATCAAAGTTTTTGGTGGTCTTGAGGTGTGTACCTTCAAAACACAAGACTTCATATGTGGAAATATTATACGATTTCCTCAGAATTTCCCTTAGAAAAAATTTGTAAAAGCGTAGAAAAAAACTTTTGCTCCTAGCGTTGCACGAACAAAAGTAAAAAAATGTCAAATTGTAAAAAGGAATACTACACATGATTGTTTCAAATTTCTAAATATCACTTTTGACAATTTCGCCATTTCGGAAATATTGAGAGAGGTCCGGTTTGCCCCACTCTCCCCTAATTTTTTTTTATTATTTAATTACTTTAATTATTTGTCATTTTTAAATATTTATATTACTAGGTATCAGTATGTATTTTATTTTCGAAACATTTTTCAAAATGTTTTACTTTTATTTAAACTGCCAATTAACCCTTTAAGGACGAGACGGACACATTTTAGAGACAATTTTCGACGCTAATTTTTTCTTAGAGCAGGGGCTTAAAAAATCCAGCAAAACTGTTCCTTATATCTTGGACATCGCTCTTTTAGAATCTGCACTTAAAATTTTAAAAAAATTAAAATGCAAAAAGTTACAGCAATTTTTTTAAAGCATGGTCTTTTTCTTCTTTGTTTGCCTTGAAAAAGGTTTATTCATATCGTTTTATAAAGTATTTTATTTGATAGCTTTGAAAAAGGTTGATCGGTATAATTTTAAAGTGTGCTTATTTGTTAATCTTGAAAAGGCCGATTGTTTATACAAGTATAATAATTTACAGGGACCGTTACGGAATCAAAACAAAATTAAAAAATACTTTTGTTTTGATTTGGATATGGGTATCAGAATCAAAATTCCACTCTATTTAGTTCTGATCCCAATATCAAAATCAAAATTCCATTCTGTTTCGTTTTGGTTCCAATATCAAAATTCAACTGTGTTTCGTTTTGGTTCCAATATCAAAATCAAAATTCCACTCTATTTCGTTTCGGTTCTAATATCAAAATCAAAATTCTTTCTTGTTTTAATTTTGATAAAATAATACTGCGCATGTAGAAGTGTTTTTGAACCTAAATTTTGTTGCAAATGTCAAATATATCAGAAGATAATATCGTTTTTACTTACGAAATCTGAAATAGAATTCGAATCGATTTCTGTTTCTATAAGAAAACCGAATTGCAGTATTATAGTATCAGAATCAAAATAGGAAGTAAATTTTGTTTTGTTACAGTATCAGAATCAAAATAGGAAGTGAATTTTGTTTCGTTACAGTATCGGAATCAAAATAGAAAGTAAATTTTGTTTCGTCACAGTCTCAGAATCAAAATAGAAAGTAAATTTTGTTTCGTTACAGAATCAAAATACATTAATAATTTTGTTTTGGAATATCGTAACGATATTGATTACCGTGACGGTCCCTGATAATTTATGATATAATTTTTACTTTTGAAATATATAACCATCCTTAAAAGTTTAATTTGTAATTGAAAATTCGAAAAAACACCATTACAAATATTTGCCAAATTGTTGAACATTATCGGACTTAAATTCGTTTCAGTTCTCAGAATAAAAAAAGTTCATTTAATACAAAGAAAATATTTAAATATTATGAACCATTTCTTCAATATGAATTTTTTTGTCAGTCAAAACAAAAGAAATTAGTTCTCGTAAATGAAAATAAATTTTTTACATTGCAATTTATTTTAATCCCGCTAGTTGCAATGGAGAAAGAGCAAATAGTTATAAATTAATATTTTAAACCAATAATTTACTATTTTCTTTACGTTTATAAAATTTTAATTAACACTATAGTTGTCTTTAAAAATAATATAACATTCTGACAAACATGAAAAGTTTTTCTAATACCTTTGTCAGAAATTGAGGAAAATCTTAAAAACTGTCGAATTACTGTAAAAGTTGTAATCTTCAATATTTTAAATAAAAATTTTATTTTAAAATATAAAAAATAGCTGTTGCAAAAATAGCAAGAGACTACACAAATTAAACAACAAACATAGGGGAAATTTATTGTTTTAAGTCATGAGTAATTTTAACTATACAAAGAATTACATGATTGTTTTGGACTATGACAGCATTGTTGATATATGTGTAGTATGTGATGTGTTTGTGGATTGTGATTGCATGATGGATGTGTATTATGAGTTTGTATTGTATAGCATGACATATATTTATTTTGTGAGTTTAACGAGCATGCATGCGGGTGTACGTTTTGTATACGTTCTGTGGATTGAATATATTGTGGAAGATGTTGGAAATTTTTTCATTTGTTCCAGTTCTTCCTTCTCAATCGTTGTAATTTCCTGAAATTAAAAAAATACCAATTAATTACATAGTAATAGTATAAATATTCTAATTTTTGCGTAATTTCTATCAAGACAAATTAATAAAAAATACGGAGTATCTATTTTGCCGTTGATTGTCGAAATAGACACTTCGTATTTTCTAAAAGATTTTTTTGTAACGCAAGTCGTAATTCGCAAAAATATACAGCGACATGCGAAATAAAAAAATAGTGTATTTCGATTTTTGAAAAAGAAAAATTTACAAGATAAGATGTCCAAATAAAGAAAAAAGGATTATTTCTAATGTCAGAGAAAAATATAAAATAATTTATATAATAATAGAATAAGAAGAATCAAATTAAGAAGATTACATTAGATTAAGGAGAACTGTACTATTTCATCGTACAATAAATTAATCAGAACCCTCAATTCATGCATGGCAAGAAAACAACCTGCATTTAGAGGTTAATTTGCGAAAGCAACTGAAACATGCACATATCTTCTACTCTATTTTTTTCTTAAATTTCTATCTTTATTTTCCCTTTCCTTCGTCTCCTTCTTTTTCTTTCAAGTTTCTTTTCTCCTTTTTCTTTATTTTCAGACTTTTTTACTTTAAAAAATATTCTTTTTAAAAATCCGAAAACTGAAATCATAAAAATAAGTACAACTAATATTAATATACATAACAGTTTACTAGTGACTACGAAAAAATTCTTTCTTTTTGCAAAAAAAATAATATACTTACCCATTTTTTAATCTTTTTCAGCGCAAGCAACTGAGGCACTTTTGTATTATTTATTTTATTAAACAAACAACATTTTTGTTTACATGGGAAAGACCATCCTTGGAACACAAGACGATTCTCCAATAACAATTTTTACCTCGCAACTGTTACCAACTGTGTCAATTAAATTCCCTATGTTTGACAAAGTTGGCAACAGTTATCTTGAAATTAAAACCGACCGTTTGTCGGACTTGAAAATTGGTATCTTCTGCGGACAATCAGTGCCAAACTCTGCTAGTGCGTAAATTTTTCTTGTAATACTTCCCAACTCTTATTTGTTTACACGTTTATAACCTCAAATAATAGTGACACTTAAACAACAACTTTTTTAATTTTTAAATTTGATTTTGAAGAATAAGTTAAATTATTATTAGTGTGTAAAGAAATACTGATAAAAATATTTCAATAATTTAACCTATTTTAAAACGAGAAAAACAGTCAAATCTGTTCAAGTGACAAATTCACGTAAGTATTTTACCCTTCTCAATATTACCCTTTATCATTTTTACCCTTTACCCATTACCCTTTATAATATTACCACCCTTTTTTCTGTCAACGAATAAATCTTCTACTGTAATATTTCCCCCTCTTTTAGTAAGGGCATTACAATTGTTTTTAAAGAAACTATAAATTATTTAGGAACAATGTTAGATAGTACCTTATAATGGAAAAAACATGTTTCTAAAATTACTGGTAATACGTATATGATTTTATCGCAATTAAATAGAAGCAGGGATTCTCTCCCGACTGAGACTCGTCTACTACTTGTTAAATGACTACCTCTCCCTTTGTTTGATTATTGTTGTCCAGTCTGTGACCAATTTTTAAAATTGTTCTTTTATTTAAAAGGGGAACAGCACTTATTTTTAACCATGTATTGCTCTTTTACTCAAAATGAAAATTAATGAAACCGCAGTTAAAAATATTTCCGATTTATTGATTTCCATTTCATTTTTTAACTTTAACGAGGTTTTTAGAATAGTATTTAAGCTTACAGATTTTTTTAATAATCATTTTTTAAAAGTATACTAAATTCTGCGTAAAATGAGTATTTTTAGAAAAAAATTTAGGGGAGGGTAGGCTACATTGAACCGGATATTTTCTAAAGTCCAAGAACTAATTAAATTTTACAAATTTTGATCAGGTTTTTGTATCAACATTAAGCTGAAGTACTCCTTTAGTTAATATACACGTTACAAACACAAATTATTATGATTAAATAATTAAATTTAATTTTTTTCTAACAAGTTACACTTTTCTTATTTTGAAGAATCTGTGTCTACATTGAACCACCTTTAATAAAACACTACAATTTACTTCAAAAATAATATTTCCACTTGCAGATTGTAAAAAATATTATTTTTCACACAAAAAAAATAGAAAATTGTTGTTAAAGAGTTATTATTTGTTAATATAGGAGATTAATATATTTTGATGTCAGGTTAGGTAGGTAAAGTGACAGTTTGAGTTTATCTCGTTCACAATTGTGATGAAAGCATGTCTTCTAGTATTTTTCTTACTAATTATTAGAGCAGACAACTTTAACACTCTTAAAATTGAAAATTCTTCGCTTTTTCGGGTGGTTCAATGATGCCGCACTCACTGCATTCACATGACATTCACAACAAAAATTGTTTATAATAAATTTATGTAAGGCTTCAAATTCTTTATCACATCGGAATATTGAAGTTGACACCCTAAGCGACATAAATCACAAGTTTACTAATTTTTAAAACTTCCTATTTCAATAAAAAAATTCATTATATTTCCACAAAATTTTTTGTTTTGTACGTGAAAAACAGTTTTTTTCGTTTTTCTTTGTAAATAATAAACCTACGTGCTCGAAATTTTTGGACGTAGTCGCTTTCGGTAATACTAATTTATATATTAAATAAGAAAAAATTCCACTAAGTCATTTCTTAGAAAATTAAAGTGGCTCACTGTTGACGCTGGTTCAATGTAGCCTACTCTCCCCTATACAAATTGAGGGAGATACTAAAATTTTAAGATTTAAAATTTTTTCCACCAAAGTTACAAATATTTCAATTTTGCCGTGGAATTTACATAAGGGTACTTTAAATTTTGTATTCATTTACTTAAAATTGAGAAATTTGTATAAAATTTTTTCAAAAAATACTCATTTTACGCAGAATTTAGTATACTTTTAAGAAATTATTATTAAAAAAATGTGTAAACTTGAATACTATTCTAAAAACCTCGTTAAAGTAAAAAACAAGTTGTTCATTCTACGAACATTTAGCTTCCTCAAAATAATATACACCAATTTTTCAATTATTTATTTAATAATTATTTTGAAAGTAAAGTTTTAACAATCTCAAGAAATTCAAAATGTTACCTTTTTGGAAAAATTTAAATAGCGCTTATTTTTATACATTTTAATGAAATATATACTTTATATACACCAATCGATTCGTTTTCTTGTCAATAATGAAATCCAATAAAATTTGTCCGAGATATTTTGTATACAATATTTTGTGACACACAAACATACAACTTATACTAGGTCTCTATTAAAGTACAGTAAACTTTTTTTATATCTCGTTCGACCGCCATTTATATTACCGTTCTTATCGAATTAAAAACTGTTTTTTGCCCCTAAAATTAAAATTTTTTGGTGTTCGGGAATTTTCAAAAACATACTACTTTTTCAGTTTTTCAAGATGAACAAGTTAGGATTACATCGAACCAGTTCGACTGAATTCAATTCAGTTACTCAAAATAAAACACAAAAATGACATGCCTCGTACAACGTTTTTCTTGAATTCGCAAAAAGTAAGCGTAGTTTTTCAGGTAATGCATTAATAAAAAAGGCACTATTTTAATGGAAAAGCCATTCAATGAAAATGCTCTAACGAAAAATTTTGAATCTGTTTCTTTAAAAAGAAGGACGGTTTTAAGAAGTAAGCAATTTATTGTTCATTTTATTTGAACGAAAACACTGATATTAGTAACATTAGTTAACTAGTAATTTTTGTTAAAGCAGTACAGAGTGATTTTTTTGTTAATCAAGAAATGCTTGATCTTGTAGCTATGCATTATACTACAAAAGGCATTGATATTTTAAAATATTTCCTTATGTCAACTACAAAATGCGTGCAATTTAAGCTAATTAACGTATCGTCAATTTAACAATTTCTTAGAAGAGGTTGAAACACATTACAAAGATTTATCATTCTATTGTGAATCGCGTTGGTTAAGATCACATTCTTAGAAAAAAAGTTAGTCAAAAAACACTGCACCATTAACGACTTGATATTAACTTGATATTAACGACTTTCTTCAACTACGAGCTGACATTATATTGTTCAATAATTCTTAAAATGTAGCAATTGAAAATCAGGACATCAATGACATAAACGACATTTCATTTTGTTACTGGTTTTCAAGAGCAATTGAATTTATTCAAAGTAGAAGTGTCAAGAGAAAAGCTTCATAACTTTCCTTGTTATAAATTATCGATACAGAGTATCCAAATACAGATTTAACCGAATTCGAGGATTCTCTCAAATTAAATTGCAATTTAATTTGCGTTTTCAGCATTTCTTCAACTACGAGCTGACATTATATTGTTCAATAATTCTTAAAATGTAGCAATTGAAAATCAGGACATCAAGTATCGCCTGGAATTATATAGTTTGAGATTAGCCCCTTACCTGTTGTTAAAAAAATAAATTGGTGCAGAATTTTATAAACAGCTTTCAGTTGATTTATAAAGTCGTTTTTCATTAATGAAGATAATTAAAAGCAAATATCAATCATCGTTAACACATGATAATCTAACTACATTATTAAGATTGCAATCACTGATGTGGATGTTGACATTGATGATCTCGTCAATAAGCATTTTGAAAACGATAACAATTGATAATTTTTTTATGCCCTACATAAGGGCAAATATATTAATTTCTGTAAATCAGTCCTTTTTAGGGCTAATAAATTTTCAATCAGCCTTTTTCAAGGCAAACACACTTTCAATCAGCCCTTTTCCGGTCTAATATCTTTTCAATCAGCCTCTTTCAAGACTAACAAATTTAAGAAATCATTCAATTTTTACCTAAAAACTAAACAACAAACTTCTTTTTCTGGCATTTTAAAAAATTCGTAGTGTCCTAAATACTTTTCCAAGCTTCTATATTCTAAAACCTTAAAAACTATAAAAGCTGAAACGTTAAATGTCCGCCGGCTTGAGATAGAAAAGTAGAAATAAGATGGACATAAACATATAATCGATTAGCTTTATGCTTAATATTCTTCAATCAATTCTTCAAAGTTACCAGATTGGTCCACAAAGCGCGATTTGAGCTATCTTTTGTCATAGTTTCGCGGCGTAAATTTCATTTTCGCTACAGGTAGCGAATTGGGCTATATTTCGTTTATGAAATTGAGCTTTTTTACTATTGGCACAGTTTTTTTAAACATATGAAAATTGAATTCCAAATCATTATTATAATGAGAACTTTCAATTGGCGCCCTTTAGTGGACACAACGAATACTATTTCTAAACACTATCGACTCTGTCGGTATTTACTGCTTGCCATCCGTGTTCTTTACGTTGATACACATTCTGTACACGTTGGTTAACATAATATAGGTTATGGCGGTTATGTTAACGTAAAAGTTGAGTCATTCTTCTAAGTTTAATAAGCGGAAAATTTAAAAACAAGTAAAACCAAAAATGGGGAAAATATTTGAAGCATTATAATGTGAAGTGGGAAAAAGAACTAATTCTCAAAAGTAAGTATATTGATAATCAGTGTCGCCAGATGCACCTGCCAGTATCTCCCTGCCATCTGCAAAATTTCTCCCTAAATTTCCCTATTCTAAAAACTAAAAAATCCTATATTTCTCCCTATATTTTTTCAGTCGCTTCTACATTCAATTCGCTTAAATTTTAGTATTTAAAACACACTATTATGTTATGTATAATCATCCTTAAAAATATATAATATAATATAATCCATCCTTAAAAATTGACGCAAGAAAATTTCATATATAATACTTATCCCTGTTTCAATATATAATGTAATGGAAAAATCTCAAATTTATAATTACGCTCATATTTATTTGTTAAAGCAGAATGGAATTTTATGCTACTCTTTTAGATTTTATTTATAATAAATTATATAAATATAAAATAATATTAAGATTAATAACCTTAATTAAATATAATTTAAATATTTAAAAAAGAAACAAGTTTCACAAGTTATTCTATTCTTTGAAGAACATCCAGCATTTCGTCATTGAAATTACTTTTGTACATCGCCTCACTTTTAAATTTGTTTAACATATTTGTAGTCAGATTGAAGTTAGTGCAACTATTTTGTAATAAATATCTAACACGTAAAATTGCATCTGTAGAAGCTGTTGCCATTTTGTTCCTCAATTTATCTTTCACAATATTAACAATAGAAAAAGCTCTTTCAACAGTATCGTTAGAAAACGGTAAGCAGAGTAAAGCAAAAGCTAGGCTCGAAATATGTTTAAAACGTTTATCTCCTTCAGCATTAACGTTATCATTTACTTTAGCCCAAAATTCATCTGTGGTTTGCTCATTAATTTCTAGCCGATGAATTAAACGCCACTCCTTTTCTGTTTCTTCTACGTCAAGACACACTGTTCGAAATGCTCTTGCGATTTCAGTTATTTCCTCTTTGTTTTGTCTAGAAGCTATATTAGGTGCAAAGATACAAATCTTTTCCAGGATCGTAATATTATCAGGTAGTCTTATTTGGATTTCTTCGGTCAATTTTATTAAAAAATCTGTGCACCTATGCTTAATCAACGGAAGGGACGCTGGATTACATTGTTTGCTTTGCTCATTAAAATAAAATCCGAAATTAACAGAATCAACTGGCATTAAATGCTCCATAAATTTAAAATTTGATAAGTTGTTTTTGTCAGCCCTTTCTAAATAATATGGAATTGTTATTTTTTGTAAGGTTACATACAACAGATTGTTTAGGTCTTGTAGTAATTTTGATGGTTCTGCAGACTCTGATTGAAACAGTTTGTTTGAGGAAATAACATCCTTTAGAGCGTACCACAAAAAATATAAGATAAAATATATATAATATAACTTGTTATCTTTAGAATGGTACATTTGATACAACAATTCAGCTTTAAATCCTCCCGTTCCTCGCTCAGTAGATTTGGCTATATTAAAATGCAATTCCAAAACATCCCATTGGTCTAAAATAATTTCAATCGATTTTAGGCGAGCAAACCATCGTGTTCCGGATAATTTAGCTATTTTTCGTGAATCAGAGTCAGTCATAACTTGATGCAATTAACTATAATCAACGTTTCGTTTTGTACTTTTTGAGAACCTAGTAAAGCTTGACTTGATTAAAAAATCAAGATTTTTTGGCAAAACCTCACATGCCTTTTCAGCACAAAGATGTAATGACCGACAGATTAGCTCGGTCGGATAAGATGCCTCGCTTGGCGGACGTTCTAGGACCAAGAGTACTTGGTTCGCGCCCATTTGGCTTGGATTTTTCCGGCATGTGAGATAATCTGAGCGGGAGGTTTGACGTCGAGGTATAATGATGTGCACTGTCGATTATTGTCCGGTACACACCATTAGAACTAGACTGTCGATAAACCGGTTGTACTCAGGAGAAGGTTTTCTACAGTTTCCCTCTCCTCTGGCGAGAAAACCCATTAGACGGGTAGTCCAGGCTAATGCAAGTACTCCTAATTTTCGAAGGACGTTCTGTAGGCGCAAACTTAGTATTAAGAATTGTGTATATAAGAAAAATTTGTGAAAACATGAAATTGTAAGAAAAACACTTGTATAGCCAAGTATGTAAGGCTGAATACAGGTGTATAAACCAATAAATAAATAAGATGTAATAAATGCGACACATATTTTATTTTGATAAGATGAGAAACGACTTCCTTCAGTCTAGATGAAACTGAATTATATTTACCTGCCATTACGTTAGCGCCATCAATTCCAATTCCAATGAGATTTTGTTTTATCGGCCGTCTTCTTCAAGCTGCTTAATTATTTTATTAGTCATTGCCTCCGCTGTTCCTGACTCTAATTCCACAAGTCGAAAAAATGTTATTCGTACTTTACGAAAATGTTGACTAAAATATCGCATCATTAAGCACATGACATTCTTTGTATCTATAGTAGTCGATTCGTCTATAATTAAGGAATATTTTGAATCTCCTAAATCATTTATAAGGTCTTCGAATAAGCAGGGCGAGAGAATATTCATTATTAGGGCAGAACACTTTGTACGATGTAATTTAAAATTTTGTAGAATTTTGCTTTTTTCATCTAAATTTTTTATTACATCTCCTAAATGATCTACAGCATTAATGATGCAGTGTTCAGCAATGAATGCTGCAATCTTTCGTTTTGTCTTAATGTTATCGACGGCAAACTTATATATTTTAGGAGTATTTTCAATATCATTATCCTTTTTAACGTTTAAATTATGCTTTGCCGTTTTCGAATGGGCTTCTAAAGACTTATGATGAGCTTGCAGCTCACATTTACAAACAACACAATTTGCTTTATAAGCATCGCCTGCACATGCTTTTAACCAACCTAAAAATGCAAAAAAAATTCTACTCTAACAATTTTTTCTTAATTTCCAGTAGTTCTTAATTCGATTTTATTTTCTAAAATTAAACGATGCTTAAACTATATGGAAAAACTATTATTTTTGAACTTTAAAAATGTAAACAGAAAACATAATAAAAATTATTTTAACCTTTAAAAGTATCTTCCTGCTCTCATGCTTTAACGTATCTCTGGCGATTGAATTTGGACTGTTCCGTTGGCATTTTATTAACGTAATTATTATTTTAATGACTATTAATGAATTTGCAACTTGACGAAGAATAATAGCGAAAACAATTTCTTTCTTTTATATAGGTTACACTGAAACCTCCGAACTTTAGACTGCTTGGTTCTGGTGTCTAAAGTTCGGAGTGGACACCTTGACGCCAAATAGTATAAACACTCAGGGCCGTACAGTAGATGAAAGAGAAATTGTGTTCGATATAAATTTTATTTTTCTTAAAAATGTTTTTTTATCAACTCCTTCATCTATTTTCCTTAATATTTCACATTTCTTTTTAATATCGAATGTCACTTACTTTTATTTTCAATTAATTTTTTAATTTTTACACGCCAAAAATTAAACCAGAAAAAAGGAACATTTTAAAATGACGCTACTGATCCTAACCTAAAATCCGCCATTATATTCTCTCAACCCCTCTCCTTGCCTCACCCATACTTGATGTCAACACTGTCTAATGTTCGGAAGTCTAAAGTTCGGAAGTTTTAGTGTATATTGATTATTATTGTATTCAGATCTGATTGTGTTTTGACAACTCGCCTTTACTCAAATCACCAAGGTTGGGAACGTATTAATTCAAAATTTAGAGGCAGAATAAAGCTGACTTCATAGGGTGCATTAAGGTAGTTCACTCACCTTGTAAATTAAATAGTATTAAAGGATGAAAGTAATTTAACAAATTTTTAAATATATTATAGTTGCTTAATTGATTATTTTGTTCGAGATTTTTTAAACCTAAATAGTTCACTAATGGTTGAAGAGGTAGAAAAACAGTTTTTTAAAAAAACCTATAAATTACTATCAATTCTTGAAAACTTACTAGAAAAATTCCCTATACATTTTTGTCCCTATATTTCTCCCTATGTAACAAAAATATCTCTACAAATAGAGAGAAAATCCCTAATCTGGCAACACTGTTGATAATCTTGTTATTTAACCTATAAACATTCTTCAACCGGATAGAATGAGTTTGTTTTTTTCGAACTAATGTTATTTTGTATTTAATAACACAATGATGTGGAATTTAAAAATAGTTGAATCAGTTTTATTAATTAAAATTTAATCAATTAATATACCTTTTGAATTTTGTATCAAGTCTTTCTTAGAATTCGTCAGTGGTAGGCCTGAAAATGTATGTTACTAACAATTATTTATGTTTCGTAGATTGGCTTGCTCCTGCAAGTGAAATCGACGTTGCAAATGGAAAACCCGACGCTTTTTGCAAACTTTGCAATACTCATATTCGAACCCATCATAGTGATCTGATTGTCCATGCTAACCGTGTGAAATATAAGGAAAGGAAAATTCACTAAATAAGAAAGAACAGCTAAATTTACACGATTATGGTAATTTATTAGCAAATAGGTTTAAAAAGATTTTAGTTGGAACTTTATTAATATTTTAGCAAGAAATTACACAATATATAGTGTTTTAAAAATAACTGCTGATTATTTGATTCAATTATTAAAATTATATTTGAGTATAATTATTATTTTATTGAGTATTGATCACTTGGGTCAAATTTTAAAAATATTGGAAAAAGAATCAATTCTTATAAACATTAAACTTTATCGAAAAAAATGTTCCAAGCTCACATCGAATGTAATTGCTCCTGTTAGTTATCAGATCTCATAAAAGATATCGGGGATTCCCCACGGACGTTTCGACGACGAAATTCATGGGATTCTGTATCCGCTATTTTAGAAAAGTACATAAGAAAATAATTACGGTCTTTCTCGGCATTGTCAAAGTTATTAAATGTATTGGGGAACAATTAGCGACAGATCTCTTAAAGTTCCTAAAAAATATTTGTCTTCCCTTTGATCAACTCCATGCTATTGGTACTGATGGTGCTCCCAATATGTGTGGTAAAGATTACTCCATGTATACTCATCTGAAGAAGCTAGTACCAAGTTTGCAACTCGTTAAATGTGTTTGCCACACTATTGACAAATGTGCAGAATATGGATTTAAAACACTACCTAATGACCTTACTTACATCCTGAATGACACTTTTAATTGGTTTTGTCATAGTGGTAAAAGTAAAAACTGCAAAGTCTGTCAAAAACACTTTGGTTAAATTGGTTTCCAGTCTCGTCTATAATTGTAAATCAGTGGTACGATCTTCGCGAATATTTTTCAAAAGAAGCAGCAGTTAATCCAACTGATTTACGATTAATCAATTTATCGACCTTATACAATGACGATTGAAATGTGTTGTACTTGACCTGTTTAAAGAGTACACTAAAGATGTGGATAGAATGAATTTAGCGTTTGAACATACTAATGCCGACAAAACGAAGCTCTACGGTGATCTCCGCCATCTAGTGTTTTATATTGCCCGACGTATTATTAAGGAGAGAGCAGTCGCAAAAACATACAATCCTGGAACTCTAAGACTGGATGAAGTAGAAATGTTGCAGTCCGCATATAATTCTTCTAATAATTTAATACCGATTGATCAAGTTAAGCTTGGATAAATTTTTTCTCAGCTTTCCAAAACTCTTCAAATTTCTCAAAGAACGATGAACACTGTGAGTTCAAATTGTGGAAACTATTTACTAATATTATGGCATAAACTCCTTGATCGAATGCCTCTCAATATTGGAGTTATTGATAAAATAAAGAATTTTTCCCTAAAATTAGTTTTAACAAAAATCGGTAGACCAACATTTGACCAACTTTCTTTAGACTTAGGTAAGCTTTTGAACTTAATAATATATAAATAAATTTATTTTTAAAATTAATATAAAGGTATCAATTCTATTCTTAATAAGATTTTAATGTTATATAAAGTATTTATTATTGCTTCCTCATCCTGAGGAAGTATTGTAATACCAAAATTTTTCGACTTCTGTTTTTTGACATACCATTATGTTATTTGACCTCAGGAGTTTAAAAATGACACTTTTACAAAATGTCATTCCGTGTGTGTGGGTGTAAACATCACATTTTCATAAATATCTCCAAACTATGGAGAGCTTTTGGACTGAATTTTTTTTCAAATTATAGGTCTCATCTGCGGACATACAATGAGAGTACTTTGAGACAGATTAATCAAGTTTAACTATATATTTTTTGATTTTTAATTTTTCAAAAAAACGTTTTTTGCCCATAACTTTAAAAAATGTTAGGACACCTATGAATGTTTTTTTGTACTTTTTGTACTTCGTACCATTTGTCAAATTTCTCAAAAACACACATTTTAAATAATTTGTTCGCCTAATCCCATTAAATGTCCATAATATATTTTACGGAAATGGAAACTAGAAAAGGTAAGCTTTAATTTCATATAATTTTGATAAAAATCGATGGGGGGTGTTTTGAGATATTTAAAGTTTAATATTTCAAACAGGAATTTCTCTACGAAAATGAGCTCAATTTTGAAAAATAGAAATAGAAAGTTAATGAAATTCTCTTTCAAATCAGTATACAATATATTATAAATAATTAAATTTTTATGTAATAAAAATTATTAGAAAATCGCTCTCTTTGCGATTGTTTTTTGTCAGTGAAACGATTTGAAGTGGAATGTCCCATATGGCTTTAAGCGTTTTGACACTTCCTGACTTGTGCTTGCATTCGCCCATAAATCAAGATGACAATACTATTGACATAGAACATTTTTGGGCCTCTGTTCTTAATACTTAATACTATTGGGGAGTATCCACTTAAAGAACTCGCTTCTTTAGCTCTGCGTTCTATCACATTGCCAGTCAGCAACGCCGTTGTGGAGCGCTTATTCAGCTTTATGAATAATATAAAAGATAAAAAGATATGTATAAAAATTATGAGGTTCAGAATGAAAACGAGACTTACGATACAAATGAGACCGAGAGCACAGAGACTGATTTTCCGGAAGAAAAGTACAGAGATTTAATTGATCTATTTCAAAATTACTTCGACCAGTGCAGTTCTATTGTTACATTTTTTCAATATAACCGAAGCTGACTCTATTAATTTAAAAATCTTAAATGTTAATGTTATTAAATTGCAAATTATTTAAAATAATATATTAAAGTTATTTAATGTGGTGGAGTCCACGTCAGTTCAACACACTTATTTTCATGACCTGATGGGATTTGGCTGTACTTTTGTCAATTTATTACTTTTATAGTGATAAACAACTCCACCAAATATTTTTTCAAAATTTTAAAAATTACCAAAAATATGGCACTTTAAAAATTTTTGTATTTTTTTTAAGTGCTATAACTTCGGTTCTAATTAACCGATTTTGGATTTTAAAAAAAGGATTTCTTTGGATTTAAATTTATTTTAAAATACAATTAATATAAAAAAGAAAAATTCAAAATTTTGCTAAATGTTAGGGCAAATGTGCTTTACATGTCCTGTAAGTTTCATCATGGGATCTCAAAAGGGTTTCGGTGTAAAATAATAAAACGTAACCACAAATTACGAACATATGGGGCAAAATTCCTTAACTGTCCAGGTAAAAAAAATGAATTTTCTCTAAACTTTGCTAAAATGTTACTATTATTAGTGGAAGTGTAAATATTAATTTTTTTTAATTTGATAAAATATTTTTTGAGTTATAGAGTTTCAAAATTTTTATGTTTTTGAAAATATCTTTTTTTGATTTAATATATTGATAAGTAAAATTAATCAAATTGAAAGTATGAATAGTGATTTTTAAAGGGGTTTTCACGGGCTAGAAGCTGGTGATGAAAAAAAGTTGTTTTCCCTCAATTCAATCTTGAAATTCAAGGTCAAATTCTTAATTTCAGTATGCAGTAGAACCCGGTTAATACGATCCCGTTTAATACAATTTCTGGCTTAAGACGCTCATTTATGGTGGTCCCTGCAATTAAATACATGTATTTTATATCCCATCTAATACGTTTTCCCGCATAAGATGCATTCTTAGTACGGTCCCTACAGAATCGTATTAACCAAGTTCTACTGTATCTCAAAATTGGAGTTTTTTATGTTTTCGTAACCTATCCCAATCGAAAGCTTATCTTTTTTCATATGAGCCATGTAAAAAATAGAGTGGGACACTGGAACTTTTTGAAGAAATTAATTATAAATCATTATTTTCTATGTAAAATAATGATAAATTATTATTTTCCTCAAAAATTATCATGGTCCCACTCTGATTTTTACATGGCCTATAGAAAAAAGGTCACCAGCTTCTGGCCCGTGAAAATCCCTTTAAAAGTCACTATTCATACTTTTAATTTGATTAATTTTACTTATCAATATATTAAATCGAAAAAAGATATTTTCAAAAAAATCCAAATTTTGAAACTCGATAACTCAAAAAATATTTTATCAAATTTAAAAAAAATTAATATGTACACTTCCACTAATAATAGTAACATTTTAGCAAAGTTTAGAGAAAATTCATTTTTTTACCTGGGCAGTTAAGGAATTTTGCCCCATATGTTCGTAATTTGTGGTTACGTTTAATTTTTTTACTCCGAATCCCTTTGAGATCCCAAGATGAAACTTACAGGACATGTAAAGCACATTTGCCCTAACATTAAGTAAAATTTTGAAAAAAATCGAAGACGTTGTTTCAAAAACAGATTTTTAATTTTAAAAAATTTCAAAAAAAAAATTTTTTGGATTTTTTTTATATTAATTATATCTTAAAATATACTTAAAACCAAAGAAATTCTTTTTTTAAAATCCAAGATCGGTTAATTAGAACCAAAGTTATAGCACTTTTAAAAAAAGACAAAAATTTTGAAAATGCCATATTTTTGGTAATTTTCAAAATTATAAAAAAATATTTGGTGGAGTTGTTTATCACTATAAAAGTAATAAATTTACAAAAGTACAGCCAAATCCCATCAAGTCATGAAAATAAGTGTGTTGAACTGACGAGGAATCCACCATGTATAAAGACAAAAATATAATTATTTTTATAACAAAATAAAATGTTTTTGTATTAATTAAACATATATGAATTTTATATATATCTGTCTATCTTATAAAAAGATATCGCCGCCAACGCCGCCGCCGCTGTTTCAAGATTCTGTAACAGCGCCCTATCCCAAAGGGTCTGTCAAAACTTACGTCAAAATTGACCTATTTTTTGACCCATAGGTTTAAAAGAGAATAAACAACGGCCTCACATTATCTCAAAACCTATGTCTAATTTGACCTATATCTCGACCTATAGGTCAAAAAGAGGACAAATAACAGGCTCACATTACATTAAAACTTATATCAAAATTGACCTATTTTTTGACCTAACTGTTTAAAAGGAGGATAAATAACGGCCTTCACATTACGTCAAAATTTGATCTGTGTTTTACTAACAGGTCAGGGCTTGCCCCCTCAAATATAAGCGCGAAATAGGACGCCAAAGCCTATGCAAAAGAACATTTTTTTACTTGCAAGCTGGTATGTTACTTCAAAATTGATGACAAAGATTGAAAATTTGAGAATGGCTACTATCATGAGATCGCATTTTACAATCTTTATATTATCCATAAATAGAAGTAAATATAAAATCAGGGGGTTGGCGCGCGAAGCGCGCAGGGGGGCGGAGCCCCCCTAGTATATATATATATAGAGGACGGATCGGGCCTTCCCTATTAGGAAATGAAACACAAGGCCCGATGTGACCCTGGTTAGAAAAACTAAATTTATTCGTCACCCCGAACTGGCCCAGGACGGGCCGTGTGTTTCATCCTTACTTGGGTTTTAGTCTGAAAATTTCTACACGAAATGTTATATTTTGTGACCAATTTCTACTTTGGGAGGAAAATGATGCAATTTATTAATTTAAGTCGTAAACATTTTTTTACTTACCCCCTTCCAGTTCTTTTGTATCAGCATACTCACTTGAAGACACAAAATCACAATTAATAAAAATAAAAATAATAATGAATGAATGCATTTTTCAAACGAGAATATAATTTCTTTTGTCAAAAATACAAAGTTTGCAAGTAAACTATGTGGTTCTTTCTTGAAGGTTTAAACAGCTTTAGATAATCAAAAACGAGATTAAATTTTATTCTCTTATATAATGTTAAAGAAATGTACACCTGTTTTACATTTTTTAAATATTTTGCATTTTATCTTTGATAATAAAAGTATGTATATCATTTCACTACTTTGCAATAGTTTTGAATTTTTAAATCGAAGTTTAGAAATGTTTTTTTAAATAATTCTTTAAAAAATTATGATTTTGAATTAGTATTATAAATTAATTATTAAAGAGGGCTAAAAAACTTGGATGTTTTAGACTATATATGATATCCTAATAGGTTGTTATTATTATAATATTTATTTAATATAACTATAAACAATTATTGAATCCATTGTTTTTTCAAATAAGTTTTAATGCTTAACTAACTCACATCAAATTTAAGACTTTTTATTTTAAAAAAATAAAAAACTTTCTTACCTTTTAAAAGAACATTATAAATATGAAACAAAAACAATTTTTAAAGGATTTAATTATACAAATTTTAATTAATTTTAACGATTTTGTAAAAGCACATTTTTTATGAAAAATGTGCTTCTGTGCTCAGAAAAAATTTGTGGTCATTGACATTTTTCTAAGGTAGAGTTGAATGAAAACAGTATGATAAAAGAATGTTGTTAGATAAATACATATCAAGATTCCCGGAAGAAAATCGCCGCTAAGTAAAAAGTGAAAGCAGTGAATATATATTTTCTCTAAATATTGGCTGTTTAACGATATGATCGAATAATTCGAATAAATCTTAATCGATTTTACTCAATTTTTTTTTTGTTGAATAAAGAATGATGAAATAAATAATTCTGACAAGTTAATTCAATATTTTGGATACGAGATTTGGACAAACCTAGAGCCTAAACTTCTAAACGGATATGTGAGATATTCTAAAATATGATCAATTGGATTACAATTTTTATATATATTTCAGAAAATTTTTATATTTTTCTTATTTTATGAAAAAATTTGAATTTTTCACAAAAAATTGGATTTTTTTAGATTTAGACAAACGCAGAGCCTAAACTTCTAATTGGATACGTAAAGTATTCTAGAATATTATTAATTAGTTTAAAATCTCTATATTGTATTGAACACAAATTTTAACATATGAGCTAGAACAACAAAAATTACAAAATATGTAATAAGAAATTGAGCTCTACATGTAGAATATTTAATTCTAATTGGGTACATAATAATTTTTTCATAAATATAAGAAATCAAAATGTAATATAAAATTGAAGGTGATAAAAAAGTATCAATTAAGTGTCCCAGGGATCAAGACGTATTAATATGTTATTTTAAAAATGTAGAGAATAAAAATTGAGGGATTTTATGCTATAAAGTGACGCGCATATTTTTGTTGTTCCCTCCCGCATCCGCTGACTTCTTCTTTTACGCGTATGCTCTTAGGGACCGTTCAAAAAATACGTAACGCGTTTTGGGGGAGGGTCAAGCACTTTGTTACGGTAAGGAGAAAAAATGGCGCTAATGTATATAACATTGCGTTACGTGGGGGGAGGGGGGGTCCAAATTTCCGAAAAATAGCGTTACGTATTTTTTGAACGGCCCCTTATAACATTCAACTCCTCAATAAAAATTAATGTGAAAATTTCTGCAAAGAATCATATCTTACATAAATTAATTTTTAAAACTTAATTGCATTTTTTATTATTAGATTAAACGCCAAAGTATGTTTACAAAATTATTTCATTTTGTGTTACTTTACTTGTAAGACAAGTATACTTACACTGTTTAGTTACTTATAAATTGTTATGTATTTTTATTTTTAATTCCAAAGAAAATTCTAACGTATTACTCTTTTAATATTACATCGTGTATTTATGAACAATTTAAAATAACGCAAAAAGTAATAAAACCCCAACAAAAACATCTTTGATGCAAAAAATTCAGCCAAGTAAATTTTTTATAATTCTCCAAACAATTAGTGAAATAAAATTTACCAAATAAAACTTATAACTTAAGCTGTAATAATGATTGATTTTATTCATATTACTAATTGAGCAGCAGTCCCCAATAACAGCAGCTACTGCTTAAATCGGAATAACTAGTTCAAATTGCAAGGTGGGGACTAGACTTATCCATTAAAGAAAAAAGTTCTTTACACTTCTACACTTCTCGAAATATATATTGTGGTTGAGATATTGCAAAATCGAGTCAACGTTTCACGGTACATTTTGAATTATGACAAATATGAAATTAATTTTCGTGATTAATATATGCAAAAAATGAAATCTAATAATTCGTCTTCAATGAAAAATTCTATTTAAGGCAATTTAAAAATTTGGGCGTAAATTAAAATTGCTTTAAATATAATTTTTTTATAAAAGACGAATTATTAAATTTCATTTTTTGCGTATATTAATTCAAAATTGTGCATTTTTTCATAAGTAAAACATGGACTATTTTGTTCATAAACTGCAAATAGGGTTAGATATTTCTAATTTTTTTGTATTATGTATTTTTTTACAAAAACGTTCAAGCATGAAAAAAACTAAAAATTAATTATTTTAATATTTCAGAAATTTAAATATTTTGTTACTACTTTGACTTTTTCTGAAGTTTTTTGAAAATTTTGATTACAGGGTTTTTATGCTCTTGTTGAATCCTGATTATGGATTTTGATTATTTCTCATTGAATTCATCTTTTTTTATTTACAGTAACCTGACGAAATATAGTGGGTAAATGTAAAGTACCGTTATAACTTTAAATTTCTGCGTAGCCCTTTTTTACAATTATAGAATTTTGGGTATATTGTTAGGAGCTCCGGGTCACTAGCCTGATTTTTATTGCTCAAAAGTTTTACCATTTGACGGACTGTTGACTTTTTTCCAGGTAAAAGAAGGTGTCTTTGTATAAAAAACCTGTCTACTTTTGAAGTTTTCTGATTAAACATGACTCAAGCCTGACGTTCTGTGGCTGCAATCGTAACAAAACCAGTCTCAAATCATCAGCAATTCTGACTTAAATTTTGACGTTTTGTAATTTTTTTTTTTTATTTTAGTAGGGTTGCTATATGCAAAAAATAATTATTATTGTGTTTAATTGACTTATTTCTATTTAGGTTATGTTTTTATTTAATAAAAATGCAATGTAATACAATTGAAAGAACAACGTTTTACTAAGTTTAGTCGAAATTTACACTAGTCTACGTAGGAGGAGGGAGCGGTAAAAAAGTGACAAGTTTAAGACTAGCCTTAAATACAATTAATGAAAAAAGTAACAACAGTTAATTGTGTTGTAAATAAATAAGTACATTTTACTTTTTAAACGATTCGCGGTCTTTTCAAAGAGCACTAACACCGCCCTCTATATTTTTGTCAACGACGCGGATGCTCGCGTACTTCCGACTATTAGTTCTTTTTAGACATCTGTATAAGACACATGTTCCACAATCTTTTGTTACAATATATTTGTGTATGTTAAACTTCATTGTTTTACTTAAAACCCACAGCGTATCTGCTCACAGGTTATGGGCCCAGATCGCTGGAATTGTGAAGTGAAGTGAAACAGAGTAGGAACGAGAGAGAACAAAGGGATTTTTCGTGACATTGTGAATCGAAAGAAAAACGACGCGATCGTTGTGAAATCGAACTATAATGAGTGGTATGAATTTTTCGCGAATAGAGACTCTAAATAAAGAGAACTACGATACCTGGAAAATGCAGGTAGAAGCGTTGCTCATCAAGAACGACGCATGGGGCTACGTTAACGGGAATATCCAGAAACCGGCGGGTGAAACAGCAACCGACGCGACGAAGCAGGCTTGGGATGACGCCGACAGTAAGGCCAAATCCGATTTTATCTTGTCAATACACCCTTCTGAATTAAAGCAAGTGAAGGGCTGTGTAACATCTCACGAAGTATGGGTAAAGCTGGAAACAATCTACTAATCGAAGGCACCTGCCCGAAAGGCAACCTTGCTCAAGCAGCTCCTGCTTCACCGATTGGAAGATGGCGGCGATATTCGTGAACACGTGCGGAAGTTTTTCGACACTATCGACAAGTTACAGGAAATGGACGTCGACGTAAATCAAGACCTGCAAGCAATTATGCTTCTGTATAGTTTGCCGCCAACATTTGAAAATTTCAGGTGCGCGATAAAATCGCGGGATAAGTTGCCATCGCCTGAAATTCTCCGTGTGAAAGTGATTGAGGAAAGTGACGCGCGCAAGAACTATTTTCGCGGAATTTCTCAAAATGCAATGGTTGCCAAACGTGGGAACAAACAGAAAACGAAAGTGAACAATAATGTAGTCAAAGGTGAATTTAAATACAAATGCCATAAGTGTCGAAAAGTTGGCCACAAGGCTGCGGATTGCCTGTCGAAAAACAACAGTAACCGACCGATGGCGAAAAATACCGAAGACGTCGTTTTGTGTGCCGTGGAATGTTTTCCGGAGAAAAATGAGCAAAAAGCTTTTAGTGTTGAGAATTCAAATAATGTTTCAAAGTGGTGCGTGGATAGTGGTGCTACGTCGCACTTGTGTCACGAGAAAAACTCATTTACGGGAAACGACAATTCGAAGCGTGGTAAACTAAATTTGGCTAGCAATGATTCGACGGAAATTGCAGCCAAGGGGAAAGTTTCTTTCATCGCGGAATGTGAAGGTAAAGTTAAAAACGTCAGTCTAACGGATGTGTTGTACGTACCTGATTTACGCACACACTTGTTATCTATTTCGAAAATGACAGATAAAGGGTACGAAGTGTTGTTTACTCGTGATCGCGCTACGGTAATCAGTGTGGACGGAAACGTTAAAATAACTGCAGAACGCGTCGGGGATCTGTATTATCTTCATGAAAATAAAAAGGAATCGTATAATAAAGTGTGTGAATCGAATAATACAAGTGAATTAAAAGCGAATAATCTTTTAACTTGGCATCGACGTTTGGGACACCTGAACTTTCAAGATCTTCGAAAAGCGCATCAACACGGAATTATACGCGGTATTGACATCGACGAAAGTATAAATAAACCACAATGTGAAATATGTGTTCGTGGGAAAATGGTTCGGTCTCCTTTTCCGAGTGGTATGAAACGGAATGCTGGAGTTTTAGGCATTATTCACAGCGATCTCTGTGGACCAATGCGGATCGAATCTCAAGGAAAAAAATTATTTTATTACGTTTATCGACGACGAAACTAAATGGTGCGAAATACGATTTCTCCGGAACAAGAGTGAAGCCTTTGAAGCGTTTAAGGATTTTAAGTCACTTGTCGAGAATCAGAAGAATCGAAAAATCAAGTGCCATCAATCCGATAACAGAAGGGAATATCTTTCTGCAGAATTCGAGGAATATTTGAAGCATCACGGAATTCAGAGAAGACTAACGGTTCCTTATAATCCCGAACAGAACGGAACAGCCGAGAGGAAAAATCGAACTCTTCTTGAAGCAGCCAGATGTCTCCTCATACAATCGGGCTTGCCTCAATCGTTCTGGGCGGAAGCAGTTTCCACTGCAAATTATGTTCGAAATTGTTGACCAACAAAAAGTCTGGACGGGCGAACCCCTTTTGAAGCATGGAACGGAAAAACTCCTGACGTGAGCCATTTTCAGGAATTTGGATCAAAAGTTTTCATCTTGGATAAAGGTCCGAAAAAGGGGAAGTTTGATGAACGAACGAAAAGAGGGATTTTTTTGGGATATTCGACTGAATGTAAGGGATACAGAATTTGGATCCCTGACGATAAGAAGATAGAAATTTCAAGAGACGTAAAATTTCATGCATCACCAGAAACATCTTCTGAAAAATACGATGATTTCTTACCTCAAGATTTCATGAGTCGAAACCTCGACAAAAGTTCAACCGTGGACATCGAAATCAAATCGCTAAAAAAGACGAGAAATAATAACAATATAATCAATCATCGAGTAAAAATTGAAGACGAAGGACAAAGCGAAAACGAAGAAGATGTAGAAAGTGAATACGAGGATGCTTCAACGGAAAACGAAGAAGGAGTATCACATGGTACAAGACAACGTAGCTTTCATCGAATCACAAGAAGCTCTTATTGCGGAGGTTCCAATCAAGAGTGCAATATCAGGTCTTGACCGGGACGATTGGTTCACTGCAATGAGCGAAGAAGTACGATCGATTCTAAAGAAGAAAACCTGGGTGTTGGTTGACCGTCCCGAAGATAAGAAGATTATAGGAAGCAGGATGGTATTACGGAACAAATTCAAACCAGACGGATCATTGGACAAGAGAAAGGCTCGAATCGTCGCTCGAGGATTTTCTCAACAACCAGGGACTCATTTTAATCAAACTTTCGCACCGGTGGCGAGATTAAGCTCTATCAGACTACTCCTCGCGCTTGCTGTCAACTACAAAATGTCGATGAGACAATTGGATGTAACAACTGCTTATCTTAACGGTAACATCAGGGAGGAGATTTTCATGGAGACTCCGGAATACTTGATGCAAATTCTAGAGATGATCATCGAGGAAGACGAAGATTGCAGCGATATAAAAACAGAAGCGAATATCATGATCAAAGAATTAAAAAAAGGGGGAAAAGTCTGTTTGTTGCAGAAATCATTATATGGACTACGACAAGCAGGAAGGATGTGGTACGAGAAATTGAACGAAATATTAAGAAATTTCGGAGCAGTTCCGACCAACGCAGATCCAAGTGTATATTCTCATGGATCAGGGGAAGATATACTAATAATAATAGTGTATGTGGATGACATCCTTCTGTTTTCCAAAAATCAAAGAAAAATTTCTAAATTGACAAAACATTTTTCGCTCGATTTGGAAATTAAAGATCTGGGCGAACCGGAATATTGTCTCGGCATCGAATTCGCTCGAGATAAAAACGATGTCATCATTCGCCAGACAAGTTACATTCGAGATTTGTTAGAACGTTTCGGAATGACGGATGCTAATCAGTAAGTACTCCAATGGATGTAAACGTCAAACTAACAAAACTAGACGAAGATGTGAACGAAGAAATCGAAAAATTGCCATATCGAGAATTGGTTGGCGGATTGATGTATCTATCAGTAGGAACCAGACCCGACATAACTCATAGTGTAAGTGTACTGAGCCAATTCAACACTTGCTTCAGGAAAATCCATTACACAGCCGCCAAACGAGTCTTACGATATTTAAAAGGATCAGCCGATCTTGGGCTAGTTTTCAAGCCTATCAAAGACTCTTTACAAGGATACATCGATGCTGATTGGGGGAGTTGTTTAATCGACAGGCGATCCTATACTCGATACGCGTTTATTCTCGGTAGCTCTGCAGTGTCCTGGGATTCGAAAAAGCAGAGAACGGTGGCCCTATCGTCCACTGAGGCCGAGTATATGGGCCTCACGGAAGCAGCAAAGGAGACCATACACCTTCAAGGTTTCCTGACGGAATTAGGATTTAAAGACCTTGCACTTACCAGAATTTTTAATGACAACATGGGAGCTCAACGATTAGCGGAAAATCCAGTTTACCATGCAAGAAGTAAACATATCGACATAAGACATCACTTTATTCGAGAGGTATTGATGAACGAAAAACTGACTCTTGAATATGTTTCGACTGAGAATATGATTGCAGATATGCTGACGAAGGCATTATCTGCTCCAAAATTTCGACGATGTGTGAATATGCTTGGACTTGGACTTTTGAGTGCGCGTTAAGTGAATCGACCTCGCTTCGAGGGGAAGTGTTGTAAATAAATAAGTACATTTTACTTTTTAAACGATTCGCGGTCTTTTCAAAGAGCACTAACACCGCCCTCTATATTTTTGTCAACGACGCGGATGCTCGTGTACTTCCGACTATTAGTTCTTTTTAGACATCTGTATAAGACACATGTTCTACAATCTTTTGTTACAATATATTTGTGTATATTAAACTTCATTGTTTTACTTAAAACCCACAGCGTATCTGCTCACAAATTGTTTAAACAATGTAATAAATCGTTATACTCTTTTTCTACATCAGAAATACTCAAACGTTATTTTAATAGGTTTTTTGAAAAAATTTTTAAATTAATTAACCTAAAAAAATATTTTATGAAACTTCATAATTTTTTAATACTTATTGTTATTAACAAATTGCTTAAAAACAAACATTCAAAAGTCGGACTTGAGAGATGGTTAGAGAATTGATCTACGAAGATGTAGAAAAAAAGAAAAGTCATTTTGATAAAAAATTGTGACCTGCAGATTGATTTGAAACGAAATAGTACACTTTTTGCCACAGTGTGTCAGGTTTTTAAAATTTATTGGATTATCAAGAAATACATTACTCGAAGGATTTTGGTATCTCTGATTAGAAATCTGATGTCCCTTTATTGAAATTTTAAGTGATTACGATGACTTTTTTAAAACTTTGGATGCCCTATCGAAATCTAGTGCTTACTCAAGAAATTTATTTTCGAGAGATTTGATTCGGTAATTGATAAATTCTTTCATCTTCAATATTAATACTACCGAATGATAAATTCACTTTCTTCAATTATATTTGCCTATGAATTGAAAATAAGGCTTTACCATCTTCAAGAAACTCCCTACATTATCATGAAATAATGCAGGGAGGTATAGTATATATTAAGGAACTCGGAGAATCTTGGGGTGCATGTAGCTCAGTGGTCAGAGCAGTCTACCGGCAATAGAAAGGTCGTGGGCTCGTATCCCACCATGCTAACCAATTTTTTCTGAGTTCTTTGATAATTTTGAAATTATTAATTAATTTCGAAAAAATGTTTTTCAGAAAAAGCAGGTTTCTGTATTAGGACAGCTGCGCTGTCGATACATATGAAAAATATATTGTATTTTCATAACGAAATCTAGTGCTTACTCAAGAAATTTATTTTCGAGAGATTTGATTCGGATAATTGATAAATTCTTTCATCTTCAATATTAATACTACCGAATGATAAATTCACTTTCTTCAATAAACCTTTTTAAATTTTCGTCAACATCGGTACAAACAAACGATGGGTCTTGCTATACATTATCATCCGAACTATCGCTAGATTCGACTTCTTGAATATCGCGAGTTTCCCTTTGAATTTCAAAATGAACACTTTCTTTTAATTTATTAATTGCTGATTTACAATAATAATTGGACATCATAAATCAATTCGATATTTCTTTTATGGATATTCAATATGTGTACGTGTAAATACATGCACTAAAACAATTTAAAGCACTGTGCTGCTCCGGTACTAGCGCTGTACTTACCATCAAAAATGCAGATGTTGTCACTTTTATAGATTACATAACATACTTTTTCAAGGAGCATCTGTGGACTCGAAATTAAAAATTAAAATTTACCTTTTCTAAACTAACTAATATAATATAACTAATCAAAAATAAACTAATTTTCAGATAATTATTTTTTTAAATAACAATATAATACATAATTTATATAATTTCAGGTGGATTCCACGTCAGTTCAACACACTTATTTTCATGACTTGTTGGGATTTGGCTGTACTTTTGTAAACTTATTACTTTTATAGTGATAAACAACTCCACCAAATATTTTTTTATAATTTTGAAAATTACCAAAAATATGGCATTATCAAAATTTTTGTCTTTTTTTAAAAGTGCTATAACTTTGGTTCTAATTAACCGATTTTGGATTTTAAAAAAAGGATTTCTTTGGTTTTAAGTATATTTTAAGATACAATTAATATAAAAAAGAAAAATTCAAAAAAATTTTTTTTTAATTTTGAAAAATTAAAAATCCGTTTTTGAAAGAACATCGTCTTCGATTTTTTTCAAAATTTTTCTAAATGTTAGGGCAAATGTGCTTTACATGTCCTGTAAGTTTCATCTTGGGATCTCAAAGGGATTCGGAGTAAAAAAATTAAACGTAACCACAAATTACGAACATATGGGGCAAAATTCCTTAACTGCCCAGGTAAAAAAATGAATTTTCTCTAAACTTTGCTAAAATGTTACTATTATTAGTGGAAGTGTAAATATTAATTTTTTTTAAATTTGATAAAATATTTTTTGAGTTATCGAGTTTCAAAATTTGGATTTTTTTGAAAATATCTTTTTTCAATTTAATATATTGATAAGTAAAATTAATCAAATTGAAAGTATGAATAGTGACTTTTAAAGGGATTTTCACGGGCTAGAAGCTGGTGACCTTTTTTCTATAGGCCATGTAAAAATCAGAGTGGGACCATGATAATTTTTGAGGAAAATAATAATTTATCATTATTTTACATAGAAAATAATGATTTATAATTAATTTCTTCAAAAAGTTCCAGTGTCCCACTCTAATTTTTACATGGCTCATATGAAAAAAGATAAGCTTTCGATTGGGATAGGTTACGAAAACATAAAAAACTCCAATTTTGAGATACAGTAGAACTTGGTTAATACGATTCTGTAGGGACCGTACTAAGAATGCGTCTTATGCGGGAAAACGTATTAGATGGGATATAAAATACATGTATTTAATTGCAGGGACCACCATAAATGAACGTCTTAAGCGGGAAATCGTATTAACCAGGTTCTACTGTATATTGAAATTAAGAATTTGACCTCGAATTTCAAGGTTAAATTGACAGAAAACAACTTTTTTCATCACCAGCTTCTAGCCCGTGAAAACCCCTTTAAAAATCATTATTATACTTTCAATTTGATTAATTTTTCTTATCAATATATTAAATCGAAAAAAGATATTTTCAAAACAATCAAAATTTTGAAACTCCATAACTCAAAAAACATTTTATCAAATTAAAAAAAATTAATATTTACACTTCCACTAATAATAGTAACATTTTAGCAAAGGTTAAAGAAAATTCATTTTTTTACCTGGGCAGTTAAGGAATTTTGCCCCATATGTTCGTAATTTGTGGATACGTTTAATTTTTTTACTCCGAATCCCTTTGAGATCCCAAGATGAAACTTACAGGACATGTAAAGCACATTTGCCCTAACATTTAGTAAAATTTTTAAGGTTATATTTTAATTTGTGAAAAAGAAAGTAAAAAAGATTTCTTACCCATTAGAAAAATACAAGCATGTAACAAAAAAATTTTCTAAAAATTCCTTCTAATTTTCCATATTTTTATTTTTTAAATTAATTAATTAACTTTAAAGATTTTGTAGAAGCACAGTTTTTAAAGAAATGTGCTTCTATGATTAGATAGTTTCGACAGAGAGGTTGGGTTATATAGTAGGGTCCAGGTATAGCTGGTAAAGAAGAAATCTATGTTGTTAAACTTTTTAAATTACAATTTCCAGTATTTATAATTTTTTTGAAATTAAGTCTCCAATAATTAATCCTAAACTACAAGTAATATTGAGCATTTCTGATGCTGACATTTTGAGGTTTGATCTGTTCTCTAATCTGTCTTTTGAAATTTGTGAAGGTTTGTTTCTACCACATGGGTGATATTCAAAGTTTCTAATTTGCTTGTTTAATGTTTCTAATATAATGTACTTTTTAACAAAGACAAAAGAATATATGACTGATTGCATGACTCCACTATTACATGTATAATAGGGTGGTCCAAAAATACATTGAAAAAAAAGTCGGAATTTTTTTGCTCTCACCCCCCAGGATTGAAGTTTATTGAAAATAAAAATACCCCTATTTTTTTATGCATTGTTGTTTGCTTTGAGTCGTCAATCGGTATTTGTTCCAAAACAACGACACTTCTTTAAATGTTAACACAGCACTTTTGTGAATACTTAATTTCACACACCTTCTATTAAAAAATAATTGTCTCAACACTTGCAAATTTGATGGTAATTTATTACTAATAATTTGACTGTCCCAATGATCAATTAAATATATTTTTTGACGTAAATAATAAGACCCTTCCATTTCTAAACTTATGTCAATATGAAGAACGTTAATCGAAAAAAAAATATATATATAAATCGATACATAAGAATCGATATATAAAAATCGATTTAAATGTCCATTCCTGTGCATTTAGTAGAACTAAGTTTTGGCGGGTTTTATGAAATCATCTAAAGAAGATAATTATTATTAAGATAATTATTTAAAATATTAAAATATTGATATATTCTTAAAGCAAATTGTATTACGATAGATGAGAAAAAATGATGATAACTAATGAAAAATAATAAATTACCGTTTCTTGATTTTTTGAGAATTTTTCAAAAATGAAAAAAAATATAAAAAATAAAAAATTTGTTAAATATGTAGAAGGATTTTATTCCTTAAATACTCTAGAAGAAAAACATCTTTTACCGAGTGAAAAAAAAAAATTTTCTGTAGATTTTATATTAAATTAACGAAAAATCGTTTTTTCCCCATTTAAAATACATGGGAAATTTAAGGGGCTTTGAGGCACGGGTTAATATTAATTTATTGCCAAACAAAAAAATAGGGGTATTTTTATTTTCAATAAACTTCAATCCTGGGGGGTGAGAGCAAAAATATTCCGACTTTTTTTTTGGACCACCCTAATGTATAAGCGCCATTTTTTCCTCTTGCCGAAATCAATTACGTGACCCTCTCCCTCTCATGAGGCTACTTGGTTTATGGATAGCCCTTAATTAACATTCGTAAAAGAGATTTATTCTCTGAAGTTAGTGTTAAAGAATATTCCAATAAAATTTTACATTTTCTACAAAAACTATTACTTTTCAATGATTCGATGAATCCAAGAATGGTATTAAGGCCTAAATTATCACCGAAAATTTGAAAAAGTTCAATTTTTATTCGTTGCGCAATACCGTGAACTGATACAATTATTCCTTCTTTTTGAAGAAAATTTATTTCTTCGATGAATTTAGGAAAAAAAAATTTGTTGGTAGTATTACATTTATGATTATCATGTATTAAATAAGATGCTACTTAACTGTGATATGTCTCGGAAGACAGGCGATTTTTGTATATAACACAGCCTCACAAAAAAGTGTCGTGCGCAGCAGACCACACTAGTCCTTTTCTAGGTATTTTGACGCGCTGAACACGAATCCGAAGTCCGTTTTGCTCCATCACGTCAGGATTTTTTTCTAACCTCCAAAAACCTATCGGATCCAAAAACCTATAGCCCACCTATCGAATGGGTGGGATATTTTTTTTTTAAATTGATGGATTTACTTCAAACTTGGTTGCTAGGGGTTTTTTGGGTCGCTGATGACGAATTTGAAGTTAGATTTTCAAAATTCAAAATAGCGGCTATAATATGGCGGACGAAGTTTTTAAAAATTGATGTATTTACTTCAAACTTGGTAACTTGGGGTTTTTTGGGTCGCTGATGACGAATTTAAAGTTAGATTTTCAAAATCCAAAATGTTGGCTCCAATATGGGGGACGAATTTTTTAACTATTGATGGATTTACTTCAAAGTTGGTATCTAGGGGTTGTTTGGGTCACTAATTCCGAATCTATAGTCAGACTTTCACATTTTGAACCCCCTGCACGGAAAAAATTTCCGTGCACCGCTTGTCTCACCTCCAGTGCAGTTGATGTACTATAAATTAGGGACGAATGTAGCACGAGAACAAGTACAGTATTCAATCCCAAATATGGGACGTATATTGTCCCTAATAAGCAGTATAGCATTTTGCACGAGACTCTTCTGTGATCGGGCCAGGATCCTAACTCGTGGGAATCATAAAAAAGAGGATAAACTAAAGTTTATAAAGCCAACTTTGTGGGAAAAACCATTAAATCAAAAAGATTGTTATTTTTGCAACACCAATGTGCAAGGATATAATAACAAACATAAAAAAGAACATATTGTATGCTAATGTCCTCACTGTAAAAAACCAGAAATTTCATGCAATTAACCTTCTTCTCCCAAAACCGTGAAAATTGACAGTTCAGCTGAAGATGTTCTAGATTTTGAAAATAAAGACATGAGAACCGATAATAAGGACGTCTATTACCTTCCGTATGATGAACAGGAGATAAAGATTCCATAAACGTTTAACCAAGAAGAACTTAGCTATCTCATTAGAGATTTAAAATTGCCGAAAGATTGTGCAGAACACCTAGCATCAGCGTTGAAGAAGAAAAACTTGTTATCAAAAGGCAGAACAGCTAGCTTTTATCGAGACAGAGAAAAAGAATTCCGACAATCAGGTTTTACAAAAACACCATGTTTCCTGTGTTTGTGGGACAGTAGAGGAATGAAACAATTTGTCAGAGCCTTAGATAAAGAAGGAAACTGTTTTAAATACCTGGAACAAAAGTTTCCAGAAATATCTGATGCGAAACTAAAAGAAGGGGTTTTTGACCGACCACAAATTCGAAAATTTTTAAAAGATGAGCAATTTATCACCAAGATGAATAAAAAGGAGAAAACCGCATGGCTTAGTTTCAAAGCAGTTGTCGAAAATTTTCTGGGCAATCACAAGTGCAAAAATTGGGAGAAAATAGTTAGTGATATGATTAAAAATTGTTGTAAGTTAGGATGCTTAATGAGCATAAAGATGCATTACTTAGACTAGCAAGGAAGATGGGATGCAAATATGATATCCAAATACTGTTGGATGCTAAAAAGGGATATTGTACCTGGAGGCACCAATTTGAAACGAAAACCATTACACAGATCTTTTGAGGACAAAAAAGTACGCTACCATAAAAGGACGTGAATACCATACTTATGTATATAAGAATTTCCATTTCGAGTTTTGAAAATCTAACTTCAAATTCGTAATCAGCGACCCAAAAACCCCTAAATACCAAGTTTGAAGCAAATCTATCAATTTTTAAAAAAATCGTCCGCCATATTAGAGCCGCCATTTTTTGAAAATCTAACTTCAAATTCGTCATCAGCGACCGAAAAAACCCCTAGTTACCAAGTTTGAAGTAAATCCATCAATTTTTAAAAATTCGTCCGCCATATTAGAGCCGCCATTTTGAATTTTGAAAATCTAACTTCAAATTCGTCATCAGCGACCCAAAAAACCCCTAGCTACCAAGTTTGAAGTAAATCCATCAATTTAAAAAAAATAGCCCACCTATTTGATTCGTGTTCAGCGCGCCATGATATGTGATATTCTTTAGATAATATATCTACATAGTCTAAAATTTGTTTCAGCATTCCTGGTATTTCTAAGAATAACTTTAAAGTTTTACATAATGAAACATATAAACCATACATATAATCGAAAACTAACCGTACCTCATTACCAGCAGTTTCTTCAATAAAGACCTGACCAATCACGAATTTTTCAAACTCAAATAAACCTTCTCTCATCAGTAAATTAAGTCTCTTATGTTTAGTTGACACAGGATTAAATATTCTGCTGTACTTTTCGAAACATTCTTTGATTTTATTAACAGGAACTTCAATCGAGACATTATTCTTCTTCAAAATATCGATAATTTCTGTTTTTAACGATTGCAATAATAAATTGCGAAGAAAATTACTCAGAAGATCAACAAGGGTTTGGACAATTTTTCTCGGATAAACTGGATCGGTACATAATGCAAGTAAAAAATTTAAAATTAGGTTTGCAAAAAATAAAATCCATTTTGTCAATTATCAAACCTTTAATTAAACAATTAAAGTTTACAAACAGATACAAATGTTTTTACGAATAGATTTACTAAATTTTTGTGGTTATAAAAGAAATCTTAATATATATATCAAATAATTTCTTTATACAAATAACATTAAATAAAAATACTGTCGGTAATCACAGATTTTCTAACAATCGCGATACATCTTTTAAATGATTTTAGTTGCCTTTCGTTTCTTTGTATTTCTTTTTTCGCAAATTATTTTTTTCACGTCCACAACAATCTTAGAAAATGTATAAGTTATAAGCATTTCTAGTGTTAATCAATTCGTTGAAGGAAGAGTTAGTTAGGAGAACATATAAGAAAGATTTAAGAAGTAGATAGGGAAAGAGTAAAATTTAGAAATTTTTAAAGAAGTAGTGTCAAGAAATAAAAAAGTAACTAAAATAGAAAGGAAAGAAGATGCTACAGTAAATTCAATAAATAAAATTCACTTCAATAAATGATTCACAAGGAGATGAAGTCTCTAATAGAATGTGGAATTCAAATCATATCCTGAAGAAATCAAGTACTACAAATTTTGAAGATTCATCGAAAAAATAAGTAATAGCGATCTCCAAGAAATAAATGCTAAGAAAAAAATAATTCTTGATCCTGGAGACAATATATTGGAAAATAAAGGATGAAGAACAAGAAATTTAACAAAAAAGTATAATGTAGACAGTAAAGATACTGGTTCTGAAGAGTCACTTAAAGAAAATTTGAAGAAATACAAAAATAAAAATGGACTATATAATATACATATTTGCAGTTTTTAAATTCCTCTCGGAAAGTAAAAGATTTTGAATTTTTTTTATATTAGAAAAATAATAATAATAATATCTTTTTTAATGTTTGTATTACGAGCCATGAAGAAATGACAGTAAGGCTCGACGAGAAAGATGAGAGAGAGAAAATTCAATATCTACTATTTTAATAAAATTCCAATTTTTGTTTATCCTGGGAGATTAAATAGAAAAGGACAATTACAGTCAGACTCGACTGGATAGATGTCTCAGTAGAATGAGTATTGTACGGTCAGACAGCGTATTCGAATTATGTCTTTAGAATTAGTGTTGGGAGTCAGCGATAGAGTCAGGCAAGTCTGTAAATTATTATCTTGATATCTGATCAGTAGAGCATTGTGCATCCCATTTAGACTTGATTCATCTAAATTAGTATCAAAACATGCTGTTACTTCACAATAAGTTCAGAATTATAGTAATTAAAATATAATATTAGTAAAAAAAATATATCTCTTCATAGAAAAATTAAAAAATGTTTACATATTTTTGTTGATATTTAATAAGTACCTATATTTAAATGAAACATAATTTACCCTTTGTAGCGCACACCTCTTTTTTCAAACAAGAAGCACACTCCAGGGTCATTTTGACTCTCTTCACTTTTTAAACCTCTACCATTGAAAAACTTATAATTAAATTTACATAAAAGATTATTTAATATGTTTTAAATATTGAAGAATAAGTTTCCACAATTAAAACTATAAATATTATCTTCATGAATATTTTATTGTAGAAAAAATACTAAACGTATACAGTTTTTTAGAAAAGCGGCAAAAATTATATTTTTTAAAAATTGTAGTTTTTGTAATTTTAAAAATTTTTAACTAATATTTTACATTTGTATTCTTAAATAGTGGTACAATAAAATAAAAATATATCCTATACTGTAGCTTATAAAAAAGCATTTTTTGTATTATACTTGGGGAGGATTGGAACATGTTATTAGAACCTAAAACAATTGCTTTTAGGTCATAGGACTTCTACTTGTTATAATTATTTAAAGAAATTTGGTTTATTTATTTATTGGTTAATACACATGTCTTCAGCCTTACATACTTGGCTATACAAGTGTTTCTTACAATTTCATGCTTTACAAATGTTTCTTATATACAATTCTTAATACTAAGTTTGCGCCTACAGAACGTCTTTTCGAAATTAGGAGTACTCGCATTAGCCTGGACTACCCGTCTAATGGGTTTTCTCGCCAGAGGAGAGGGAAACTGTAGAAAACCTTCTCCTGAGTACAACCGGTTTATCGACAGTCGAGTTCTAATGGTGTGTACCGGACAATAATCGACAGTGCACATCATTATACCTCGACGTCAAATCTCCCGCTCAGATTATCTCACATGCCGGAAAAATCCAAGCCAAATGGGCGCGAACCAAGTACCTTTGGTCCTACTATGTCCGCCAAGCGAGGCATTTATCCGACCGAGCTAATCTGTCGGTAAATTTGGTTTTATATAAAATACAAGGTCACATAAACCCTTTATGTGGTCCAAGCGTTCAGATCAAATTTATTGTCAGCACTTTTTTCTGAAAATTAAAACGAGAGAGAGAGACTGATAAAATATAATTATGAGATTTTTTATGTATTCGTATTTAGATAGTTCCGTTGGACATTTTATGGGGAAAAATAATTATTTTGCATGTTTTGCAAAAAATAATTGTAAAAAATTGAGAGAACTTACACAAAGAGGGTTTTTTATAGAAAGGTCTAACAAGGAATAAAAAGGTAGGCCCAGATGAATCAAATAATTATTTAAAAAGATATAGCAATTTGAATTTGACTATATGCTAATGCAGACATACGAAGGTTCTTATTTCAAATATTTATTTTTTATTTATGGATAATATAAAGATGGTAAAATGCGATCTTATGATATTAGGCATTCTGAAATTTTAAATCTTTGTCCCTTTTAAAACCCGCAACTCAAAAAATAAGTAAAATTAAACATAGATTTTGACGTAACGTAAGGCCGATATTTATCCTATTTTTGACCTATAGGTCAAAAAATAGGTCAAATTATCCATAGATTTTGACGTAATGTAAAGCTGTTATTTATCCTCTTTTTCCCCTATAGGTAAAAAATAGGTCAATTTTGACGTAAGTTTTGACGGGCCTTACTACAGGGGGCCCTTAGAAATCCTGACTCTGCGGCCAATATATCGCCGCCAACCCCGGCCCCTGCTGTTTCAAGATTCTGTAAGAGCGCCCTATCCCAAAGGGTCCGTCAAAACTTACGTCAAAATTGACCTATTTTTTTTCCTATAGGTTTAAAAGAAAATAAATAACGGCCTCACATTACGTCAAAATCTATGTCTAATTTGACCTATTTTTTGACCAATAGGTCAAAAAGAGGACAAATAACGGCCTCACATTATCTCAAAACTTATGTCAAAATTGACCTATTTTTTGACCTATAGGTTTAAAGGGAGGATAAATAACGTCCTCACATTACGTCAAAATCTGTCTAATTTGACCTATTTTTTGACCTATAGGTCAAAAACATAAATCAAAACATACGTCAAAATTGACCTATTTTTTACCTATGCCAAAAAGAGGATAAATAACGCATAAAAATACATATTTAATTTTACCAATTTTTTTGAGCTACGTGTTTTAAAAGGGGCCTTAATGCGGGCCTTCACATTACATTAAAATTTTATCTGTGTTTTACCAACAGGTCAGAGCTTGCCCCCTCAAATAGAAGCGCGAAATAGGACGTCAAAGCCTATCCAAAAAAATTTTTTTTTACTTGCAGGCTGGTATGTTACTTCAAAATTGATGACAAAGATTGAAAATTTGAGAATGGCTAATATCAAAAGATCGAATTTTCAATCTTTACATTATCCATAAATAGAAGTAAATATAAAATCTGGGGGTTGGCGCGCAGGGTTGCGGAGCCCCCTTGGTATATATATATATATATATATATATATATATATATATATATATATATATATATATATATATATATATATATATACTAGGAGGGCTCCGGCCCCTGCGCGATTCGCGCGCCAACCCCCTAACTAATTCTTATATTTATTTTAATTTTTAATTTCAAATCATGTTGTCTTAATATGAATGCATGCTAATAAGTTAGAGTAAATTATATCAGGCGATACTAAAAGAAAACACTAAAAAAGAATTTAACTTTACGGACATGATCTAGACGGACATCTTATAGTGCCCTATAGAAATTTCTTTTTACTTAAAGGTAAAAAAATTGGTTAAATTTGGCAAAGGATCAAAATAAGTGAAACCGGCCACTTGAAAAATTTTTGTCCACGAATTTAAAGTTATCTATGGTTTTTGATAGATATATAAGTAAACTTTTACCCGCTAAAATATTTTTCAAAAATTTTATTTATTTTGAAAGTTATTAGGTGTTAAACTTTTAGGGTACTTTTTATTCTTTTCATTATTACTCCGAAACGAATAAAGATACTTTCAATTTTTTTTTAAATTAAAACTAAAAGTCTGTAGTTTAATGTCCAACTGAAAAAATGGCTGTATAATAAAAATTTCTAATTGTTATTAACAATTATTTTAGCAATTGCGATTTAAAGTATGTTCTCAATGTCGGAAAAAAAAGCAAACTATACTCATGTGATGCGCAAAACTCTAACGAGTAAATTAAAAACAAAAGTGAGTAACCTCTAAAATTACAGAAGTTATGCGTATTTTTCTGACGACGCGCGGGAATTAACTGATTCGCAAACTCTCGAGCGTGCGGGAATACGCCCGCCGCACTGCTCACACTTGTGTTTTCAAACAATTTTTTTATCATTTTTTCATCATTTTTTATAGTGCCGCTCAATAACTTTTGCCCACCCTACAGCGACTGAAAACTTTACAAAAAGTTTTGTATTTTTTTTACTATTGAAGTTACGAAGCTCAAAAAAATATTGTTTGAAAGCTCATTTCCTCAGCTTTAGCATTACATAAAATCGAAATTAAAAAATTATTTTGTTAATGAGTAAATAATGTTATTGCAAAATAAAATTTTCCGTTTTTTTTTTATTTTTTTAATGTGATACAGTTTCATTAGAAATCATCACAATTTAATGCCAGTGTAATAAACGAATTAAATGATTATTTTAATCGATACAATAAAAATGAATTTAAGGATTGTTACACGGAAAACTTGCCGAAACCTTAAACCACATTGGTAGTGGATCCCCCTCCTTCCAGACTATTAGTTCAGCCTGTGGGTTGAGAATCCCTATTTTTAAAGCGAAATGCTAATTTGGGAAAAATAAAGGTTGTCAATTATAAATAATACTCGAGTTTGACTTTGAACAAGTGAACATATATTTATTTAAAGTAAATTTTAGAGAATAAATGAACAAGCAATATAAGCGCAAAATAAGACTTTCGTGTTTTGTGTAATGTAATATTCCTATAACTCAATATTTCACTCACCAACCAATCTGATTCTCCTGGTTGCTTTTCCCAAAATGAAATGTTCCGTTTTTTCTTTGAATTCTACACTTAATTTGTTTCTGCCTTCACAACTATTATCACCTGGATTCGTAACACAAATTCTCAATTGAAGTACTAATTAAACAGTTAAACTTTACTAGACTTAACTCTGACGACCTCTTTGTTTCAGGTCTCAAACACAAGACAAACCTTTCCAAAAAAATGACTTTCCACTACGGAAGTCTAATTCCAACTCCCCGATCTCCAATTTTTTATCGATTTCGTACACCGAAAATCGAGTGGGGGAGATCTTTGTTATTTTGCAACGCTTGGTCGTTGACCAGTGTATTTTGCATAGTTGTAGTTTTTTGCAGTGGCGTGATCCTAGTTTATTGAACTCGGACACGTCTTTTCTTGGTACTTTTATTGAGAATTGTGAAATACAAATTCCATAGGTGTTAATGACATCGGTTGTGAAAACTTACTTAAATTTATTCTTTACTTTGTTTTATAATGGGCAACCAGGGTTGTTTTCAATTTGGTTTTTTTTGGTTTTACATTAAAAGAAAGATGAATTTACATTTGTATATGTGTGTGTTGTATTGTATTTTGTGTTCCTTTAAATTAAGTTAAATGTGACGGAGTCGATTCGTCACAAATGCCCCCTTTCCAATTAGCTGACGTCCCTTGTCAGCTGTGACAGGCGTTGTTGAAGATTTAATAACTCTTTCGAGTTTTACAAAAATCCTTATTCATGTTATTATTCTTTTACAAAAGTTGCTCCTGACAAATAATTAATTTTGACTTTTATCCACTGTGAGGTGGTAAAATTAAATACATTTTCGTTTATGGAACATGTTAACAAAAAATGAATTTCACATACAGTATGCCTAAATTCGTTGTTTCCTTATTGGAATGTTTTTGTTTTATCGTTGGCAAAGATATCTAAGTGGGTTGTTTTGTTTTTAGTTTGATGATATAATTCTAACAGAGTTCTATTTTATTTTATATTAATCGCTGACAACGTCTTTCCCTTGTATTGTATGTGTAACGTAATTATGACTGTGTCAATTGTATCATACGTGATTGTTACAATGAAAGAGTTATCCTAATTTTAGCTTTGTTTTTGAAAAGGGGAACAACATATGATGACAATTATGTTGTTGTGTCCCCCTTGTTTTTACTAGAACATATGCATTTGTCGTGACATAGAATAGTTGTTTTAGTGTGAACTGAATTGACCTACTTATGTGTAACAAGAAGGCGGTGTTGAAATTGGTTTTTAAAGGCTGACGTTGTTGTTTCGTTTTTATAAACATTGGCTAGTCGGCGATTGTTTACATCGAGTTGTATTTGCATAAGTATTGTGTTTTTAGAGTTCTTTTGTGTTAAGGATAGTGTGAAAATTTTCGTCGAGTGGGACATATTTTTATTTTCGTGTTGCTGTGTGAGTCGAAGGAATTGATATAGTAAGTACACGTGTTTTTATTTTGCCATTACATAACATTGATAATGCCTCCAGGTGAGTTATATAGAGCTATTCGCTGTGTTGTTTCTTAACCGCTGACAGTGTGTTTTTCCATTTGATATTACATGTCTTATATTAGTATTGTGTAATGGAATTACATAAGAGGTATGCAGTTATGTTTGTATACGTGTGTGTGTGTATGTAAATTAAAACATGATTAAGTTATATATAAAATATGGAGACAATTTCGTTGTCTCTGCCCTCCTTTCAACCAGGCTGACGTCCCTTGTCAGCTACTTCTAATCGTTTTTTTACAAATTTTTACTTATTTTCGTGTCGTAAGGGTTTGTTATAAATAGAGGTAACTTGTTGTTGTGTGTTATATCTTAGTTTCGAGTACAGTTTACGATAGTAGTACAAACAAACCTTTATTTTATTGGTTGGTTTACAATTTTATCATTGTGTGTCGCATGGTTGTTTTTGTTATTTGTATTTTTTTTAAGCTAGGCAATTGTCGACTTTAAGGTATGTAATCATTTGGAGAAAAAAAATTTTACATGTTTTTTTTTTATTTGAGTGACAACGTTTATTATTTTGAGTAATTTTAATTGATTCTTATTTTTTATATAATTTGAAAATTATGTATCCTATAGTTAATTTTAGTGTACACATTTTTAAATGTTGTAAATTTTGAACGAAGAATATATAAAAGATGTCTATTATTGGTCTTTAAAAACAATGATGTTATAGTATAGAAACTCGAATATGTTGTAACTAATTGCTCTTGTTAGAACTCTATAGTTATAAAAAAATTTTCCTTTTTTTTTTTTAAACGGAAATTGATATATCGTGGTAAACGAATTTTATATAAAAGAATGATGTATGTATGTATGTGCAGAAATGTTTCTTTTTTTTTATTAACGTAAAAAACTCTACCTTTTTCTATCAAGGAAAAATTTTCTCTTTTTCTTAAAAAAAATTGCTTATGTTTCAGTTCTTGTGAAGAGTGTTTGGAAGATGAGAAAGAAAAAAAAAATTTTTTTTTAGAACTGTCTACATAAGCACTTTGTAATTTAAGAAGTAATTTCCCTTTTTTTTACTTTAATTAGAAGTTTCTCACGGTGTTCCTATTGGTGTTCATATTAATGCTTCTTCGGTGGTTTTTTTATGTATTCCTTTTTGTTCGTTCGTCAGTTCGTGTTTGTTCGTTGTCTCATCATCTCGTTAAGTGAAAATGTCGGTTAATGTATTTGATTTTAATGCTTTAAAGTTGGCTTTGGAGTATTCGGCTAGTGGTCAATTTAGTTTGGAGTTATTTTTGTTGCGTAAGAGGGAAGAGTTGGTTCTTTCTCAGGGTTTGAGACATCGTTATGGTCTTCGAGGGTGAGTTTTATTTTGTGTAAATTGTGTTGTTTGAGTGGGGAGTAGTGATTATGTGTATTTGTATATAAATGCATATGTATCTTATATTGTGATTTGTTTTTGTAGCATCTTAGTTGAGTTTCCTGTTTGGAGGGTGGCTTCAACTCGTTCTTTGGCTTGTACTAAAGAAATTGGGGATTTTAATGTTGCGTCCTCTGTTTGTAACATCTGGATACAAGAGTACCGTTGGCGTTGGGAGGAACGCGTGTACGAGTGCCGTGGATTTTGGGTATTTGAAGGTTTTTCTCATCCTGCAAAGGTTGAGATACCTGAGGATGAGCCTGTCGAGCAGATTCGTGGATGTTTAGGTGTTAATGTATATAAGTTGTGAGTATTTTAAAGTGATATTCTGACATTCTGTACGTTTTATTTTAAGGTAGTTTTTTTTAAATGTTGTTTTCGTACATATTCCCTTTTTCTTTTTTTTTTTAGCCCTAGAAGTGAAGTTCCTGTTGTGCCGCCTGTTGAAGGCTTGCGGATGGAGAATCGCGCAATTGATTTGGTTTTTGTACGGCGATTTCAGTCTCAGTGGGATGAGGTGGAATGTGTCTGTTCGTCATGGGAAAATGTAAGTAATCTCTAGGAATTTATGTTTCCATAGTATTATTTTGTATGTTTCCGAAATTTGTGTTCTTACATTATTTGTTCTTCTTTTTTTTTTAGCGTTGGCGAGTTGATTTAAAACATTATTGGTTCGAGTGTTAGATTGTGGTTTAATGTCAAGAAAAATGTACGTTTTTGTTTTAAAAGAATGTCAAATAAATTTATTTAGATCAAAATAAAATTTTGGTTAGTGTTTTTTGTATTTTTGTATATATTTTTCTTGTTTTTCGTTTGGTGACAAAACTAGTTGTGTATAATTTTTGTTGGTTTTATGTTATTTTGTGTAGATTTCTGAGTTTCTTAATAAAAATTAATTTTTATTGAAAACACTTCTCTTAGCAAAATATATTAATAAAACATTTTTTTTTTAAATACATAAAAAGGTATTTAAGATTTGATGGTTTAGAAAAATTGGTTGCAAAAATATTTGAGTAAAAAGAGTTTGTTAACTGAAGGGTATATTTTTGTTGGAAGAGTAAATTTTGCAGGTTGGAAGGCATTTTTTGTAGAATGAGGTAAGTGATTTTCATAATTATATGATGCTTATTTTCTTTGAATTATGAGTTACCCTTGGAATAAACAGTTGTTAGTTTTTTTTAATTTAATTACTGGAAAAATTTTAACAAATGTGTTTTTTCTTTTTTTTTAATTTAGATTAACCAAAAAAATGTTTAGGCGATATTTGCGTATTTTATAATTATGAATTTTATTTGTTTTAAGTGTAGCATGATATCTCATGTTTTGTTAAGTAAGAGGAACGCTTAAAATAAAAATGAAAATAATTTATTGGAACGGGAAAATTATTCTTTTAAATTTGCGCAGTATGAGAACATAATTTTCTTGTACTTATATTTTTTTTGGGAAAAGGGAATTATAACGAATTTTGTACTTAATTTGTTTTTAAATAATAGAATTATGGTAGTTTGTATTTTTTTGTGTGTTCTGTTTGTTAATTATAATAAGAAATAAATCTTATGACTTTAATCTGATTTTCATTAAATTTTTGTTTTTAAAGTTGTATTGTAGTTTGTTTTCTTTGGATGAATGATAATGTGTTGTGTCGCTATTTTTACATGGGTTGAATTTAGATTTGGTGATCAAAATTAATAAGAATACAGATTGTAATTTTTAGTTCTGTTTACAATGTTTTTATATATATTTTTTTTTTAATCCTGCTTTGGTTATTGATAGGTGAAGTAAAAATTAATTTGTGATCGCGTCTGATTGCATAATTATGATTTAAGTGTATAATTTTTTATTGCATAATTTAACACTATTTGTATAATTCTCGTGTAATTGTGAATTTCTGTATAAATATGCGGTATGGTATTTTTGGTTTGAATCATTTTTTACGAAAAAATAACTTTTCGACAAATTGGGTAATAAAAAAATAACTATATTAAAGTCTGTGGGTTTTCGTTTATTCTGATCGCAATGTGAAGTTAGTTTTTGTATATGCTTTCGTTTTTTTCTTTTTCAAAACACTTTGGCTTTTCGATTTGTCAATATCAATTTTTATTGTTTATTTAGAGAAAAGGTTAATAGATATTGGTTTTATAAAATAAGGTAAGAAATTTTCCTAGTTTTAATTTATAAATTTTATGATTATTTTTGTTTATATTTTAAAGATTATTATTTTCTTTTGAAATAAAAAGTTACGAGATTTTTGTTTTCAATTACAATTTTTAACCATAATGTTTTTTCTATTTTAAATTAATAACAAAAAAAAAATGTGTAGGAAGAATTTGTGAATTTAATAATTACAATTTTTGTTTTTTTTTGTAAATAAAAAAATTTTTTAAATTTTTACTTTAGGATTATTCGGTAATAATTTATTTATAATTACAATTTTTTAGAAGATTTGATTTTTGTATATTCAATGAATTGTTAAAATACTATTTCTTTATTAAGTTTAGAAAAAAAATTTTGTTATCTTGACTAGTACCTTTAAATAGGGAAAATGTAAGGTTTAAATCGTTATATATAATTAGATTTTTATACGCTGTTGTTTTATGTTTTTTTTTAGGAATAATTTGATTTTTAGTTGCAAGTTCAAAAAAATTTCGTATACTTTCAATAAAAAACTCAATTGTTTCTGTTAAGATTTTGACCGATTTTAAATTGTTTTGTAGATGTTTTGTTGAATTTCAATTAGTTTTGTAGGGCTTTGGTTAAATAATATTTTTTTTGGCAATTTCTCTCTTTTGATTATATTGGATTGTAAAACTTTTGGACATAGTAGTCCGTGTTTAATTATGATTCTTAGTCTAGAAATAAGAAAAAAAAAATTTCCGAGAGAAAGGAATTAAAAGGTATATTTATTTTTTTTGAAAATGGATTAATGACGTTTTCCATAATGGTTATGTGCAGATAGGGTTTTTGATAAGTCGGAAAAGGGTTTTCAAGTTCAGGTCAAGTATTTTTCAAGCTTTAGGTTTATGCTTTTAAAGAAAAATTGATGAGTAAGTGGAATTGAGAAAAGTTAATTTTTTAAATCGATTAGTGGTTAGTTATATTTTACATTTTTTATTTTAGTTTTTGGGAGGTAGATAGTTAGTTGTTTATGTTTATGTGGTTGTATATGTTGTTTCTGTCGTTTTATTATTATTTTTTGTTTGTTTATTTAGATTTTGATGAAAATGGGTGATCGTTTTCAATACTTCGGAAATCCCTATTTTGCTATGGTGGATGAGCCTAGATTTACGGGTGAGTTTTCTTTCTCATTTTTTGTTTACAAGAAAATAAGGGTGATGTTAATTTCATGCTTTTTTTTAGCTCATTATTCCACGACCAATGGGGTTTTTAGGCCCTTACCTATTTTTCTACCCACACGTTTCGTGATAAGTGAGTTCTCTTTTTTTGAATGTAATTTTGGTGGTTGGTTAATTTTGTTATTATTTGATTTCCATTTTTTTAGGCCCTCCTGTTGCTACCGAACGCGTGATTCTGAGTTTGGTGGAGCAGCGATTCGTGTCGGCCAACGGTGATGTCACCTACGGGTATCGGTGGATACGAGGGGGGAGGTATCTGGGTCTAATTGAGGTTTGTATTTGTGTTTTGTGTAAGCATTAGTGTACTTGTTAATTTTTTGAACATGTATTAATTTTGCCTTTTTTTTAGGTACCTTTTACCTCTGTTTCCCCTCCTCTGTGTATTTTTATTAACTGCTCAATATTTTTGAATTTTTATATATAATTTTATTTTGCAATAAATTGTTTATTTTTTATACTATTTTAAAAAAAAATGTCTTTATCTTTTATAGTGAAAATCCCTTATTGAAAGCAAACGTTTGTTTGTTTGTTTGTTTTTTAAAACAAGAAATCTTTCTTGTATATAAATTTTTTGTAAATATAAAAAATATATATATACTTAAAAATAGTTTTACTTTTAAAAGTTTTATCTTCCTTTTCTCCTTTTCCCTTTTTGGCTTCGTTTGGAATTGCAGAGGTGCGATGATGTTTTTCAAGATAAATGGATCTTTTTGGAAGCTGTGGTATGTTACACCTATGAGGCGAGCTTAGTTAATGGAGTTTTTCGTTATTTTATCTAAGCTATTTTAAAACACTTTTTATGCATGTATTTTAAAAAATTTTTTTTTTTTTAAAGAAAAGGAAGATTTTTTTTTAAACAAAAAAATTCGAGAATTTGAGTGTCATCTACATATGTGTATTTTTGTGTGTATTACATGCTTTTGTACATTTATGTACATGTACATTTAAGAGTCCCCATTGTTATATTTTTACATATATATAATTTTTAGTATTTGGTTAGTTGTTTTTTTTTTACAAGAGTTTTGGTTAGTAAGTTTTGTCTGTTAAGTCCTTTTTATGCTATGTGACGGTATCTTTGCGAGAGATTTTTACTTTTCCAGTCACCAGAGGTTGTGGGTTCTTCTTCTTCGTGTTGATTCCGTATTTCGTTTCTAGTTTCTACATTTCCTTTTGTTTGTATTTCTTCGTATTCTAGGCCTTTCATCTGTATTTCGTGGGAGTTGTTGGCTTCTTTCATTTTTATTTGATTTTCTGGTGTGTTTTGTTTATTGCAGCAATTTATATTGCATTTCACCTTTTTAATGTATTTTACTACTAGGAAGATTATTATTATTATTATTACTATTGTTGTGATGGTTATAGTTGAATTTGTGTATATTCGATTTTCCTTTATGCCGATTTTATGTTGGCTTTGGGACATTAGTTCTTTTTCTATTTCTTGTAATTTTTCATCCACTTCCATTTTTCTCCAAGTTGTATATACCTCACTTGTTGTAATTTGGTCAAAATGTAGTTCCTTTTTTTTTAATATGGGGGACACTTCTTCTATCCTGAGTTCTATTTTAGGGTTGTAGTGGTATTCGTGTACGTTTTCTGTTATTTGTAATGTCGGTAAGTTAATTGTATCAGTTCTTATTGCGCAGTTTTTGGTTGTGCTAATTATTCCTATTCCTTTTAATTGGTAGGTTTCTGTCATTTGTTTTGGGCAGATGAGATATGCTGTTTCTTCCTTTGTCAATGAGTAGAGCCATCCCCCTGTTGTAGTGATGGGTTCCCATAAGGGTTGCTGGTTGCGTGTGATTCTAATGTCACATGTCCTTAATGTAGCGTTATTTGGTTGCCTAAGTAGTTCCGATTCACAGCTGGGTGCCAGGGTGATATCGTAAATACCTTGGGTAGGGTAACAGATATATTTTCCTTCTAGGGTATGACAGTGATTCAATTTTTCTTCTTCTAGATAGAAATAATGTCTGCCATCTACGCTGGTGGCGATGTACTTTGTATGAGGGCTGATGTAGGCTCTACTCTTAATTTTTCCTGTATCTTGCACAACTGGTAATTCGTGCATTTTATATAGTAAGTAGTTTTCCTTTTCTAGTAATGGTATGTCTAATGTCATAATTAGTTTGTCCTCTTGAAGTAATGCGCGTACTTTTGATATTTGTTTGATTTTGGCTGCACTCATCCTGTTTACTGAGATGGGGAATTCTTGGTCTCCTAAATATTTTTGCGCTTCTGAAGCTATATCCTTCAGCTGTTTGTTGTTTAACATTTTGGGGTGTAGGGTTCCCTCTCTTGCGCTGTACATGATGTTTAAGGTCTGTTCTAGTCCGTGTTTGTAAGTATCTATTTGTTCAGTCCATTTATGTAGGGTATTTTGTAATTGTACTGTATAGTCCATAGTATTTAGTCTGGTATTGACCTGCTGTAGCTCGTCATTTAACGTGTGCAGTAAAGCTTTATTTTTTTCTGTTTCGTTGTGTTGTTGCGTGGCTAAATCATAGAGGTTTTGTAGTTCCGCTCGGACAATGTGAGTTTGTTCTCCTACGAGATGTGAGATATTCCTCTGGGCTTCTCCTAATTCTGACATAATTTGCTCGTATCTTTCCCCGTCGTCATAAGTAAGAACTCCTATAATAGGACCTGCTAATTTGCCTATAATGCCAAAAAGGGGTGTGCTTCGTTTACTGATTTTCCTATATTCGTACTGTTTATTGTCCTCTTCTTGTTGTTTCAATTCAGACATTATTTCCTCCAGTTGTTCCCAAAGTAGTTTGGTTGTAAAAATCTTCCTGTTTAGAGTTTGGTAACTCATAAAATCTTCACATTTTATTGCTAATATCGTTTCACAAGGGGTTTTCAAATTTTTAAATTGCTGTTCAATATAGGGTAATTGTTTTTTGAATTCTTCCGTGTCTAACAAGATGACTGTCCTCCATACTCCCGCTATTCTTTTGAGACTTGGCATTAATTCGTAATATATTCCTGTGCTTTTCATAATAGGCTCTATTTTAATTAGTGGATTTTTATTTTCTAAGTTTTCGCCCATGCACGCCCAGCAAGTGAGTAGTAAAATTCCCTTAAACCCGAACATTTCTGTAACAATAGATAAAGGTATTTTTTTTTACCATTCCCTTAGTTCTACATATATTTATATATTCGTGTATATTGTATTTTATATTTATGTATATTTTTTTTATTCTATAGCTAATTTGGCCAATCTATCCGCTTCTTCATTGCCTAAAATTCCGCAGTGGCCCGGTTCGTGTATTAATTCTATATCTAAGTTTTTTGAACGTGTTTTTATTCTTATAAAGTCCTTTTTGCTAATTACTAGTTTTTTTCTATTAGTTTTCCACCCATTTTCTTCCCATTTAGGTACCCAATTATTTATTCCTTCTATTACAAACTTCGAATCGGTGTGGATTCGAATTTTTTGATATCCTAGGGATTTTAATAGGTTCATTGCTCTTACTATAGCTTCTATTTCTGCGCTATTGTTTGTTTGTCTCTTCAGTGCCCTTGCACTGATATTTAAGGGGTGGTTTAGATTAAACCATATCCCTACTCCTGCTTTTGCCTGAGGTTTGCCATTTGCTTTGCAAGCCCCATCTGTGTAGACGTGGACGTATCCTTCTTCGTCTACTTGTAAATTCCTCTTGTCTCTTCGTCATGAGTAAGCCCTTTTGACTTGGTCTTTGTGTTTCCTAAATCTTTTCTTTTCTGCGTCTGCTAAGATCAAGTTATTCTTCTCGGTTATTTCCACGACTTCGTATGGCCCGTGATAGTACGGAGAGAATTTTCCTGCTCTTACTTCCTCTTTGACATCTACTATATCTCCTATATTTATTTCTAAGGGTCTTTGTTTTTCGTCGTACATTTTCTTTCTTCTTATTTTGTCTGTTATTATGTTTTCTGCTACTAGTCTTCTGATTTCTATCAATCTTGTTACTAATTCCTGGAGATATGTTTCGTATGTTCTCATTTCGTCTTCCATTGGCAGGGCGATGGGAGTTCGGGCCTTTTTTCCAAAAACTACTTCGTATGGGGTGTATTTGGTTGCTTCGTGTACCGATGTATTGTATGCAAACATGGCATACGGCAAGAGTCTGTCCCAATCATCGAATGCTGAAGTATAGTGTCTTATAAATTCGGACAAAACTGCATGGCTGCGTTCTAGCCCTCCGTTCGTTTGTGGTCTGTAAGCCGTGGTGTTTATTTGGGAAATTTTGAAAATTTTCGCTAGATGTCTGAACAAATTGCTCATGAAGGATTTTCCCTGGTCTGTGAGTATACATTTAGGGGCTCCATAAACGGATATGAGATTTGTGGCCAGTGCATGAGCTATGGTTATAGAGCTTATGTCTGGTATAGCTACGCATATGCAGTACTTGCTGAGCTGGTCCTGCATGGTTAATATATGACTATTTCCGTTGGCAGTTGTTGGTAATTTTCCAACCGTATCGAGTGATACTCTGTCCCATGCATCTAATGGCGTGTCTGTGAGGAGCATAGCTTCTTTGTTCTTGGTCCTCATTATTTTATTTTGTGCGCAGGTTCTACATCTTCTTATGTACTCAGTAATGTCTTGTCTCAGTCCTGGCCATGTATATTTCTCTTTTATTCTGTGGTAGGTTTTGCTTACGCCTTTATGGCCTGCGATTAGGCTGTCGTGGTATGCGGCTACAATTCCTGCTCTGTCCTTTTGTGGGGGTATGATAACCTTGCCATAACATAGGGTGAGCTTGATTCCCGTGTTGTAGAAAATTTTTATCATTTCTTCTAACCATTGAGTTGTTGCTTTTTCCAGTATTTCTATGTCTCGAGAGAGTCTGAATTGCATAACTTTTTCCTTGTGAAGCACCTTTTTGAGTTTTGTGAAAATCATTATCATTTCTTCTCGTTTTACGTTCTCGTGATACTTATAGTTGACGATGACAGTGAAGATTTTATATTTTCCAAATTTTGTGATCAGTATTTGTCCAGGTTTTGGTTTTCTCGATTTCATTTCGGGGAGATCTATCGCTCCTATTGAAAGGATTAGCTTGGTTGTGTTGTCGATGGGTTCCAGATCAGCTGATACGAAATGTACATAGTTGTCCCTCACATCTGTTATTGCTTCTCTGCTATATTGTGCTACTTCTAGTCTGTCGAGATGTGCATTTCTCTTGTGTTCTACAGTGTTTAAGTTCTCGGGATAATTGGTTTCGAGAAAGGGCATTTTTTTCTTCGGATACAATTCAGTGTCTGGGGTTTCTTTTTCGTTATTAATTTGTTGTACTTCTTTATCTATCAGTTTTCTTGGTCTTGGTCGTTCTTTGCAGCTTCCTTCCCCAGTTTCTAATTCTGTTTCTTCTAGAATTACATCTCTCGTGAAAGGGGTTGATTGTGCCCTTGGTGGGTCTCGGTACAGTGGTGTACTGAAAGTGACGTATTTTCTGTTTTTCTCTACTAGGTCTTCTTTTGAGGTTTCTATTTCTTTTGGGTCTTCTTCGGTTATTGTATGCTCTGGTATTTTCTTAGCTATATCTCTTAGTTCCTCTATTATCTCATCTATGTTTCTGTGCGTTCTGGGGGTTTCCTCGTTTTCTAATTCGTTTTCTTCTTCACTGTCGGTTTCTATATCCGTCAGGTTTCTTTTTTCTTCTGCTTCTACTTCTCCTTCAAACATTTCATTGTCCCAAAAATACGTTTGATGTTCTGCCATTGAGTTGTCGAATCTTCTTATGGAATCTAGTACTCCCTTGAACGTTTCTTGATCTATTCCTTCTACGTTTTCCTCTGTTTCATTGTTTATTGGTATCTCTTTTTCCGGGGAACAGCTTTCCTGTATCGGTTCTTCTTTTTCTGCGTTGGCACTGTAGATTTGTTCCTCGCTCTCTGAGCTTTCTGCTGGAGGTGCCACATACACTACGCTTTCGTCGTTTCTAGATTTCTTTTGTGTTTCTACTCGTTCTTCTCTTTCTTCTTCGCTTTCACTTGAATTTTCGTCCCTACGAAAGGTCTTTGGGAATAAAGAAGGTAGGACGCTGTGGTCTCGACGAAGTATTGGGGTCGGTTGTGTTTCTGCTTCTAATTCTGGTTCGGATGTTGTTCCTTCTTCCGGTTCTTCTATAAAATTTTCTGGTTCTGGCCTTTGCATAGTGGCCCTTGGTCTGAGTCTTGATGCAATGGGACGGTTGTCCAAGTCAGGCACTAGGGGCTTTTTGATAACTTTCCCGGGAGGTCTACCTCTTTTCTTCTTTTCTAATTTAAATCCATTTCCTGAATCCGTTTTGACGGAAGAATCTGATTTCGTTCTATCACGTATCTTTGTTTTCTTAGTTGGGTTGTCTTTGTCCTTGTCCTTTTTAATGATTTGGTTCGGCTCTTCACTGACTTTTGGTTTTTTGACTCCCGCAGCACTGCTTATAGGAAAAGCTCTTTTACAGTTGTTTTCATTTTTTTTTTCTTCGTTCTTTCTTTCCTCGTCGCTTTCTGTGTCGTTGTTGTTTTCTGTTGTGCTGGTGTCGATTTCTGTATCACTTTGTTCACTTTCCGCTGGGTTTTTAGATAAAGCGGACAACCATCTGTTTAATTTTCCGGGTTTGCATTCGAAATCATATTGGTAGTCTTGTAACCTCAGTAACCATTTAGTCATTCGTAAAGTGGGTTTGGCTGCACTATTTATGATTTTTAAAGGTTCGTGATCGCATGATAAAATAAATTTTGTGCCGTATAAAAATGGTCTAAAGTGTTCTAATGCCTGTATGACCGCAAGGCACTCTTTTTCTGTCGTTTCGTAATTTAATTCTGCTCTAACTAATGTTTTCGAGAAATATGCCACTGGAAGGTCGATTCCATCTTTCTTTTGAGTCAAAACTGCACTTACTGCGTATTCGGCCGCATCAGTAGTTACTCGAAATGTTTTGTTAAAGTCAGGATGTTGTAGAATTGGATCTTTGTATAATGCCCTTTTTAATCTTTTGAAGCTTAGATTTTCTTCTTTATCCCATTTGAAAATTTGTTCTTTTTTTAATAATTTGTACAGAGGTTTGGCAATTTTCGCGTAATCTTTGATGAATCTTCTGTAATAACCAGTTACTCCTAAGAATTCCTTTACGGATCTTGCTTTTTTTGGTGTTGGAAAATTTTTTATTGCTTCTATTTTCTTTGGGTCAGCTTTTATTCCGTTATTGCCCACTATATGTCCTAAATACGCTACTTCTTTGCGTAAGAATTCACACTTTTCAGGTTGCAGTGCTAGTTTCGCTTTCCTGAGTCTTTCAAAGAGTCTTGTGATTGTTTTGTCGTGCTCTTCGAGTGTATTTGAGAACACAATTATGTCGTCTAGGTACACGAATAGTTCCGCTCCTTGTAATCCCGATAATACGTTGTCCATGAGTCTCTGAAACGTGGACGCTGCATTTTTTATTCCCATGGGCATTCTCTTATATTGATAATGTCCTCTGCCTGAGGAAAATGCTGTTTTGTGTTGGTGTTCTTCAGCCGTTTCTATTTGATGGTATCCCATTGCCAGGTCGAATACGGAAAAGTATTGTGCTCCACCGAGTCTCTCCAAGATAGAATTTATCAGGGGTATAGGATAAACTTCCCCCACCATTTTCTCGTTTAGTGCTATGAAATCTATGACTAATCTCCATTTTTTATTACCCTGAGCATCTGCCTTTTTAGGTACTATTAATACTGGAGAGTTATAATTTGATTTTGAATCTACAATTAAATCGTCTACGTACATTTTCTTTATTAAAACTTTTCCTGCTTCATCGTATTCCGGGGGTTGTCTGTACTGTCTACATTTTACAGGTTCCTCGTCTGTTGTAGGGATGTAATGTTTTACCAGAGGGGTAACTGGCAGTGGATCTCCTGGTAGTAGAAATCTATCTTGCCCCATTCTGACCCATTTTTCTGCATATTTCTTCTCTTCTGGGTTCAGATAATCGATATTTATTTTTTCTAGAACCAATTTTGCCCTGTTCTTTGTTTTCTCTGTATCCACTTCGTTTTCTGGAGTTTCTACATAATCGAAGGGAAGTAATTCTTGTGGTTGTATAGTCATCGTCACGTCCCTTTCAGTTGTATTTATTGCCATAATTTTGCACATGCCTTTCTCCCTTTTGACTAATGCTTCTCCCAGAAATACTCCTCTCTTGGTTACTATCCTTGGTAAGAAACCTTCTTCCAAATCATTTTCTTGTACAGGAATTTCCACTACTTGACGAGATCTCGCTTTTATTCGTAGCAATTTGGGGACGATCTTTGCTTCAGTTTTGTTTTTGTTTGCTTCAAGGGATTCTGCATCTATGAATGGTATCACTTCTTCTGGTTTGTTCCGGGTCTGTAGATGGTTGAGTGAGAAGCTCAGTATAGTTTTTTCTTCTCTTAGAAATGGTCGTCCTATTATTCCTTCTACTTCTATGGGAAAATGTTCATCTACGACATGAAAAATATGTTTTTTACTTAAAATGAACATTTCTATGGTACCCACTGTGTATACTTTTTCTTTCGTTATTCCCGTCAGGAAAGTAGAATTATCCATTTTTACTGGGGCATTTGCTTTTAAGGCGTTCGCCTTTATGATATTAAGATCAGCTCCTGTGTCCACTAGAAAATTTGCACTACCTTCAAATAAATATTCTCCTTCAAGGTTTGAAACAGGAGATTCGGTAGGCACTTTGTCTACTTTATATAGTTTAAGTTCTTTTGCAATAGTGGGGGGTTGTGACGCATTTAATTGCCAGAACTCGTCATTGCGTCTGTTTGACGAGCTTGTGCCCAGTTTAAATTAGTGCCTCTTGTGTTAGTGAAATTGTTTCCTGAATTTCTAGGCGTGAAGTTTGTGTTCATTCTATTATTTGAGAATTGTCCTCTATTGTTTGAATAATGTCCTCTTTCTTGCCCCTGGAAATTGTTGCTAGTATTGCGTTCGTAATTTCGAAAATTCGGGTTTCTATTTTGGGTATGATATCGGTTGAACCCATTGTCCCTGTTGTTATATCTTGGTTCATAAGTGAAATTTTGAGAATTGTTTCCCCATCTGTTATTCTGGGCAAAGTTATTTTGTCTACCAATTCGCTGATAATTATTCTGTTGATTGCTAAATTGGTGTGATGTTTGGTAAGAAGTATAACCTCTTTGTTCCAAATCTCCGGTTTCTTCCATTACATCCCTCGCGTTAATGAAGACTTCTTCTAAAGTTCTAGGATTTTGTGCTCTCACAATAGTTTGTACGTCGCTTGGAAGAGCTGCGCTGAACTTTCTTTTTGCTACTCCTTGTAAATAATTCATAGTCCCATTGGTTGTAATAGCGTCATTTTTTGAACTTATAGCTGCTCTTGCTCCACTGAGATACCTCTTTACTCTGTCATAGAAATCTTTGATGTTTTCTCCTCGAAGCATCCGTAAATTTAATAATTCCCCTATGTAGTGTTCAGATGATAATCCTGGGGCAAACCTTTCCTTTAAAAAATCCAATAGATCGGTGAATCTTTCGAATTGTTGTTTTTCGACACAAGCTCTTGCTTTTCCTCGTAGTTTTCCTAACATCGCACCTATAAAGGGTGCTTCACAAGATGGGGCGATATATGCAGAGGCGTGTATCACATCTTGTATGAAATCTTTAACTGGCATGTTTTCCCCATTGTAGACTGGTACTGCTTGTACTGCTTGTGAGATTGTCAAGGTGTGTGCTAAGGCTCTATTCACTGACAGAGATCCATCCTCCTCTGCATCTACTGGTATTGGTGGTAAATTGGGTTGAGTTGGTGTGAACCCTAGGTCTATTCTGTTGTTATACATCGCGAATAATGAGGTAGCATTTGGGTCATATTCTTGTCGCTCGTTTCTTTGATTATCCCGATTTCGTCCATTTCCTCCAGTTGGTGGTGCACCATTTCCAGGGCGATTGTCTCCTTCCATCTTAGTTTTTTTTATTGTTTGCGATTCAGCCTAGATTGAACGTATTAGAGATTTGTTTTCTCGCTAAACCTCGTTTCTATTTTAAAAAAAGATCACTCTATTTGTATACCTCCGGGGTGTGGTACCCAACCGAATTCGACACCTGTTTTCCAACCTATAATCGCTACTGGATGACCTTCTATGGAAGAATAATTCTGTTCTACGACCTCAAAATAAATTTCTGTTTCTAGGGCTTCTATTTCTATTCCTCCTACTACTGTAAATGACTTCCCTAATAAATAGACTATGGTTGTATCGCTAGACATAAAATCTATACTTAAGTTTTCTTTAGATATGTAGTTGTGTTTAATTTCTGAGGTAACAAGGAAATTCACTTGTCCTCCTATTAAATCTGGACTAATTATAATTTTATTGGATTCGTCTCGTAATTCTACTCGGGTCATTTGTTCGTTTGTCAGAAACGACAAATTGTCATCTGCAAGCTTTTTGTAGAAGAGGTTATTAAACCTAACTAAGTTGTATTTTATTCTGCTTAGTTTGCAATTTTAATGTGTCTCTAATTTCGTTCTTATGAGAATTCTTCACCTATATATCTGGCTTCTAGTAAGGAAATTATGCTGCGTGTATTTTTAACCATTCCTAATCTGCCTAAATTTTAAAATCAGATGAAGAGAAATTTGTTTTTATTTTTCTATATTAGGGGGTTGGTCTAATAAAAAATTTTTAAGTTGTTCTTTTAACCGTTAGGGAATTTCTTTGTTTTAAATTTGCGTTTTACGCGATATTTTTCGAAGTTTTAAACCCCTCACTTGCCCAAGTGGCTACTCACTTACGGCAAGGTTATTCGGGGGAGGGGCGCGATTTATTAAAGAAATTACACTTGTCGGTACTAGTGTAACTACTGGTCCCCTACAGTCCGACGTTAGCGGACTGCTTAAGCTACTACCCGCACTTCTCTAATAAAATAAAAAAATAATTAATTATGTTTTTATCGTGTTCTGTAAGGAGAAATAATGTATATTAGACATACGATATTATCATATTCACCATAAAACATAAAATAGAAAAGTGTGTATGTGTACGTTTTTTTTTTATTTAATTTATTTTTTCCCAAAAAGACACTTCTTACCCCAAAAATAAAGGAGGAATATCCCACCGCTGCCACCAATTGTAATAAACGAATTAAATGATTATTTTAATCGATACAATAAAAATGAATTTAAGGATTGTTACACGGAAAACTTGCCGAAACCTTAAACCACATTGGTAGTGGATCCCCCTCCTTCCAGACTATTAGTTCAGCCTGTGGGTTGAGAATCCCTATTTTTAAAGCGAAATGCTAATTTGGGAAAAATAAAGGTTGTCAATTATAAATAATACTCGAGTTTGACTTTGAACAAGTGAACATATATTTATTTAAAGTAAATTTTAGAGAATAAATGAACAAGCAATATAAGCGCAAAATAAGACTTTCGTGTTTTGTGTAATGTAATATTCCTATAACTCAATATTTCACTCACCAACCAATCTGATTCTCCTGGTTGCTTTTCCCAAAATGAAATGTTCCGTTTTTTCTTTGAATTCTACACTTAATTTGTTTCTGCCTTCACAACTATTATCACCTGGATTCGTAACACAAATTCTCAATTGAAGTACTAATTAAACAGTTAAACTTTACTAGACTTAACTCTGACGACCTCTTTGTTTCAGGTCTCAAACACAAGACAAACCTTTCCAAAAAAATGACTTTCCACTACGGAAGTCTAATTCCAACTCCCCGATCTCCAATTTTTTATCGATTTCGTACACCGAAAATCGAGTGGGGGAGATCTTTGTTATTTTGCAACGCTTGGTCGTTGACCAGTGTATTTTGCATAGTTGTAGTTTTTTGCAGTGGCGTGATCCTAGTTTATTGAACTCGGACACGTCTTTTCTTGGTACTTTTATTGAGAATTGTGAAATACAAATTCCACAGGTGTTAATGACATCGGTTGTGAAAACTTACTTAAATTTATTCTTTACTTTGTTTTATAATGAGCAACCAGGGTTGTTTTCAATTTGGTTTTTTTTTGGTTTTACATTAAAAGAAAGATGAATTTACATTTGTATATGTGTGTGTTGTATTGTATTTTGTGTTCCTTTAAATTAAGTTAAATGTGACGGAGTCGATTCGTCACAGCCAGACATATCATTTGAAAGCTAGTTTTATCACCTTTAAAACTTTTTAATTCGTCAATCTATTAAATAAGTTCTTATACGTTTATTTATTTTATTGTTTAAAAACGGAAATTATATCAAATCTTCAAATGATTTTGTGAGTTAAAATATTTGGAAAAATTAAATAAATACGAAAAAAATATGTTTTCTTGTTATAATGAGTGTAAAAAGCGAGTTTCTACACAAAAAACTTAAAAATCTGAAAAATGTAAAAAAAAATTTTTTTCAAAAAATAATAAAAAAAAATTTTTTAACAAAATTTTTTAAATAATTTTCTCTTAATTCTATACACAAAAAGGAACAATTTAAGTTCTTAAAATTTTTTTCCTAAAGTAATTGTTTTTGAGATATCAACAATTGAAAATAATGGCTGATTTTCTAAACAAAAGATCATATTTTTCTTAAAAATTATCGTATAAAAATTTTAGAAAATGCGTTTTAAAGGTGATAAAACTAGCTTTCAAATGATATGTCTGGCATTAAATTGTGATGATTTCTAATGAAATGGTATCACATTAAAAAAATAAAAAAAACGGAAAATTTTATTTTGCAATAACATTATTTACTCATTAACAAAATTATTTTTTAATTTCGATTTTATGTAATGCTAAAGCTGAGGAAATGAGCTTTCAAACAATATTTTTTTGAGCTTCGTAACTTCAATAGTAAAAAAAATACAAAACATTTTGTAAAGTCTTCAGTCGCTGTAGGGTGGTCAAAAGTTATTGAGCGGCACTGTATATATATATATATATATATATATATATATATATATATATATATATATATATATATATATATATATATATATATATATAATATAAAAAATGATGAAAAAATGATAAAAAAATTGTTTAAAAAAAAAACAAGTGTGAGCAGTGCGGCGGGCGTATTCCCGCGCGCTCGAGAGTTTGCGAATCAGTTAATTCCCGCGCGTCGTCAGAAAAATACGCATAACTTCTGTAATTTTAGAGGTTACTCACTTTTTTTTAATTTACTCGTTAGAGTTTTGCGCATCACATGAGTATAGTTTGATTTTTTTCCGACATTGAGAACATACTTTAAATCGCAATTGTTTAAAATAATTGTTAATAACAATTAGAAATTTTCATTATACAGCCATTTTTTCAGTTGGACATTAAACTACAGACTTTTAGTTTTAATTTTAAAAAAAATTGAAATTATCTTTATTCGTTTCGGAGTAATAATGAAAAGAATAAAAAGTACCCTAAAAGTTTAACATCTGATAACTTTCAAAATAAATAAAATTTTTGAAAAATATTTTAGCGGGTAAAAGTTTACTTATATATCTATCAAAAACCATAGATAACTTTAAATTCGAGGACAAAAATTTTTCAAGTGGCCGGTTTCACTTATTTTGACCCCAAAGATTTTGCAGTATTATCAAAGTCATTATTACGACCCTTTTTACTTGCAGCTTTAACAATAAATCAAATCTGACATAAATTTTGACATAAATTAAGGGCCATTATTTGGTCGTTTATGACATGTAGGTAAAAGAATATAAAATTACATGTAGATTTCGACGTAATGTAACAGACGTTTGTGGGCCTCTTTTCACCCATAGATCAAAACTGCCCTAAAATTGACGACTGAATCCATTTCAAATCAGGCAGGTCGACTAACTTCAGTTATAGATTTAGCTGTCGCTAAAATATGTTATTTTACATGAAAAATAAAGAGACACGTATTTTTTATTTTTCAAAAAAGTTAAATTTAAAGAAGTTATGCACATTTGAACTTTGAGTGGTAAAACTCGAATGAATTGAATGAATGAAAAAAATTGTTTTGCATGTCATTTTTTTTCTTTTGAGTATAATTTAATTTTCTTTCTTGGGTCTTGTAGATGGGCTTGTCCTGTTCAAAATCCAGTTTGTAATTTGAAAAAATATTTAAAATTATAAAAATAGGGGATGATTTTCTGAAAATAAATAAAATCAATTTTTTCAAAAACACCACCTTTTTTCTATCCAAATTTTTACTACAAGTTCTTAAAATAATTATGAACATTTCCTATGAATTTGAAGCGGGTTAAACCATTCTGGCAATCAGGAGAATTTTTTTAAAAATATTTATTTTCGCAAATTTTCAAATTGTTAACGTTCACGCCAACAATGTTGTTATGTTATAACTTTTTTGAAAAATAAAAAATACGTGTCTCTTTATTTTTCATGTAAAATAACATATTTTAGCGACAGCTAAATCTATAACTTGAAGTTAGTCGACCTGCCTGATTTGAAATGGATTTGAAATGGACCTATTTTTTGAGGGTAGCATAAATTTTATGACAATTTTTGACATTTACGTCAAAAGTGCCCTAAAATACACTTAAATTTTGAGAGTAGCGGAAATTGCTTGTAAAATTTTGACATTTAGGTCAAAACTGCCCTCAAAATTGACCTAAATTTTGATGGTAGCAGGAATTCTTTGACAATTTTTTATATTTAGGTCAAAACTGCCCTAAATTTGACTTAAAGTAACCTAAATTATTTCGACGTAATGAAACAGATGTTTGTGGGCCAACTTTTACCCGTAGATCAAAACTGCCCTCAAAATTGATGTACATTTTGAGAGTTGCGGAAACTGTCAAATTTTGACGTTCAAGTTAAAACTGACCCCAAAATTGTCCTAAATTTTGAGGGTAGCAGACATTGTCAAATTTTGACGTCTAGGTAAAAAATACCCTCAAAATTATTAACCTAAATTATTTCGCCGTAATGTAACAGACATTTGTGCGTGGGCCTCTTTTCACCCGTGGGGCAAATCTGCCCTCAAAATTGACCTAAATTTTAAGGTTAGTGGGAATTGTTTGTTTCAACGTTTAGGTCAAAACTGTTCTAACAATTGACCTAAATTTTGAGGGTAGTAGAAATTGTCAAATTTTGACGTTTTGGTCAAAAATGCCCTCAAAATTGACCTAAATTTTAAAGGAAGCGGGAATTGTTTGTCAATTTTTGACTTTCTGGTAAAAACTGTCCTCATAATTGACCTAAATTAACCTAAATTATTTCGATGTAATGTAACAGATGGTTGTGGGCCTCTTTTTACCCGTAGGTCAAAACTGCCCTCAAAATTGATCTAAATTTTGACATACGTTTAGACGGCTCCTTGGGAAAAGGTGCTCTTAGAACTTTCCAAAGCAGCGTCGGCGGCGATATGATTTTATATTAATAGGTATAGATATATAGAGCAATTCCAAGCCAAGTGATCATGAGGATTTTGGATGATTTTAGCAATTTTAAAAATATTTTGTGAATTTGTTCCTTTATATGCATAGAATAAGAATGTATAAAAATTTTTTCAAAATTTTCAAAATTTTTTGAGTTATGTCTTTTTCAAAATTTTGATCGTTTTTTAAAAAAAGGCACGTAACTTTTTTTCTTGTTGACCGATTAAGACAAACTTTTTTGGAAAATATTCATAATAAGAAGTACTTTAATGAAAAAAATTAAAGAAAAAAAAAATTTTTTTTTGCCCAAAAAAAATTTCAAAAAAATTTTTTAATTAAAATTTAAAAAAAAAATATACCTTCGATTTCAAATTTTTTTTTTGGTAAATATTATCAATAAAGTAAAGAATACTACCTATAAATTTAATTATGGGACAACAATAACTTTTGGAGAAAAAAAATAAAATGTCCAGCGCGACGTACCGGGACGTGTGCAGTATTTGCTTATAGCGGCGCAAGTTTTGTTTTAAATCTTTTAAGAGGTCATATTTTCTTGCTAAAATGATTTTTCTTTTTTCTAAATTTTGTAATTAAATTAAAATAAAAAATTGATCTCTCGAGCGCTATTTTTGAATTTTTGTTTAACAAATTTTTTAAATAATAAGTATTAAAATAATCATAAAACATATTTTTTTGGCTTTATTGATTAAGAAAATTAATCAAAAATCTTATTAAAATAGTATTGGATTGATAAAGAAATAGAGAATTATATTTAGTTAAATATGATTTAAACAATTAAAAGTAATTATTATCATCATGAAGTGTACTTAGAGCTAGAAATTTATAGTTTTTGCTATATTTTGCATTAAATTGTATTTTGAACATTGAAGTACAAAAGAAAAACTAAAAATTTATTAGTTAAACATTATTTACACAATTTATCTTAGTTTTTTAATTTACTGCAATTAAAACAAGAAATTCTTAGTTTTTCTTAATTGTGAAAAAATCAATTGCAATCCCTATTTTTTAATCAAATCTACTGCATTAATGCAAAAAATATATATATATATATATTTTTTTGCATTAATGCAGTAGATTTGATTAAAAATATATATATATATATATATATATATATATATATATATATATATATATTGCATTAATGCAGTAGATTTGATTAAAAAATAGAGATTGCAATTGATTTTTTCACAATTAATCAAATCTACTGCATTAATGCAAAAAAAAAATATATATATATATATTTTTTGCATTAATGCAGTAGATTTGATTAAAAAATAGGGATTGCAATTGATTTTTTCACAATTAAGAAAAACTAAGAATTTCTTGTTTTAATTGCAGTAAATTAAAAAACTAAGATAAATTGTGTAAATAATATTTAACTAATAAATTTTTAGTTTTTCTTTTGTACTTCAATGTTCAAAATACAATTTAATGCAAAATATAGCAAAAACTATAAATTTCTAGCTCTAAGTACACTTCATGATGATAATAATTACTTTTAATTGTTTAAATCATATTTAACTAAATATAATTCTCTATTTCTTTATCAATCCAATACTATTTTAATAAGATTTTTGATTAATTTTCTTAATCAATAAAGCCAAAAAAATATGTTTTATGATTATTTTAATACTTATTATTTAAAAAATTTGTTAAACAAAAATTCAAAAATAGCGCTCGAGAGATCAATTTTTTATTTTAATTTAATTACAAAATTTAGAAAAAAGAAAAATCATTTTAGCAAGAAAATATGACCTCTTAAAAGATTTAAAACAAAACTTGCGCCGCTATAAGCAAATACTGCACACGTCCCGGTACGTCGCGCTGGACATTTTATTTTTTTTCTCCAAAAGTTATTGTTGTCCCATAATTAAATTTATAGGTAGTATTCTTTACTTTATTGACAATATTTACCAAAAAAAAAATTTGAAATCGAAGGTATATTTTTTTTTAAATTTTAATTAAAAAATTTTTTTGAAATTTTTTTTGGGCAAAAAAAATTTTTTTTTTTCTTTAATTTTTTTCATTAAAGTACTTCTTATTATGAATATTTTCCAAAAAAGTTTGTCTTAATCGGTCAACAAGAAAAAAAGTTACGTGCCTTTTTTTAAAAAACGATCAAAATTTTGAAAAAGACATAACTCAAAAAATTTTGAAAATTTTGAAAAAATTTTTATACATTCTTATTCTATGCATATAAAGGAACAAATTCACAAAATATTTTTAAAATTGCTAAAATCATCCAAAATCCTCATGATCACTTGGCTTGGAATTGCTCTATATCCCTTGTGAGGAAGGGTAAATTACCTCTCACTATTAAAAATCACAAAATTTAACTTTAGTTTATTGATTGACTAAATCCATACAAACAGACGTTGCCTTTTCCTTTCCTAATAATAAAGTAAATAAGTGATAAGGAATAATTAATTATTTTATAAAATGATTATCAAACGAGAATCCTTCTTTTCTAATATAAATATAAATTATTATTAGTATTTTGAAAACTGATTAAATAAAATATTTCGTAACGTAAATAAGTAAAACTTTATTATTCAAACCTGCCAACTCAACAGATCAACAATCATAAAAATAAACTATTTGAAACAATTCCTCCCATTCGTATGTTACTTTCTTTTCATATCCGCCGACAAAACCTTCCAAGGAGTCTATTGTTCCACCGGCAATTATATCATGGATTCAATCAACAGGGAAAGTGCTTCCTGGCTCATATATTCGGATGTGATTCCCGAATATTCAAGAGCACCAGGAAGACGAAATCTACTTGTTTTGGTCCTGTCAAACTAATGACGGTGGCCATCTTGAATAAAGGCCGACTAAAAAATCTGCGACAGCGACGAATAAGGTCGCGCCCTACCTTATATTACTTGTTTAAATTGGAAATAGTAGCTTTTAAAACACTATATAAGCCCTTCTTAACTCACAGTCAAATGTGAAATACTCCAGTGAGTTTCTGCATTAACAGTGTCTCTAGTCGGCCCTTCGGTCATGAAATTGAGTTGTTAAATTCATTGTCGATAAAAGAAAAAGTTGTTCTCTTAGAAGGAAACAAATTGCACCAATTAAAAATATTTTCATAAACACTTTTATCGTATAACAGTTTCATTTAATGTTCTCTTTCTAATTTTAAAAAATTGGTTTAAGTTTTATCGGAATACTAATAAAACAAGTTTTCTTTTGTATCAAGGTAGTGTCAGAAATAACACTTACATTCGTTAAGTATCTGTTAGAAATAGTTGTTATTTTGTGCTAAAAAATGACAAAAGAAACGATCTGAAAATCTGTATTATCACGAAACTTGTAAAGCAATAACGCAAAGCTGGTTGTAGCTTTAATTCTGTAATTTCATTGATACTAAACTTTAAAATTGTAAGTAAACTTAATTGTTTAAACATTCAATTGTTATTAAATAGTCACAGAAAAGGAATATGCATATAATTATTTACCGGAAACCCGTAATTTCTTCAAAGTCAAACAAATGCATGCTTTAAAATAAATGTCAATACTTACAAACTTGACAAATCAGAAAATTACCCCCTTTTATTAATTAATACAACTACCCATGCCTTATCTCGGGACGTAACAGCTGATTTGGTGACAGCGATGGGATTTGGTACTTTAGTTAATAATTATTTATAATTCTTTAAAATAATGAATTTCACCAAAAGTTATTTTTTAACTTCATTTCAATTAATTAATTAAATTAATTAATTCTATTACACCGTTCGGCATAAAAGCTTTCGTGAAACTAATATATTACTCCTTTCTTTAATGAACAATTGCGGATATAATTGTTCTCGGTTATTCTGAAACTAATCGAATTTTAACACTAAGAATTTATTGTTGTTTCTGCTCACGGTTTGGAGTTATACGATGCCTTTTCTTTCCATTCACGTCGTGCAAGTTAGTAATTTAACTACACTTAGGGTAAAATATTATATTATACTTAAACTAATTTTATACTCATTACGCATTAAATTAATTGTCTTTAAAGGTTATTATTACGCCGCTCGGCGAATCATGCCTCTAACAATTTTACTAATTGTAAAATTGTTAATGAAGACAAATTCATACAAACTATTATGGGCGATTAAATTTAAAATGTCATTTTTTATGCTACTAACTTTGATTTTTCGATATTGGATTTTGAACTTAACTATACTCTATTTTGGCTGACTAATACATATATCGGGCACAAATAATAGTGGTAGAACAGGTAGAAGCAAATTTTTATCAGGTGAAAAACGATAGGCTGAAATTATAAGAAATTTTCTGACTTCGTTTATTATTTTCTGAAATAAATTCTTATACAACTTTAAAAAGTTGAAATATTACTAATTACAATAATGAATGTTTGAACATGACATGAAACATATTTGTAATGAGTTTTACTGATTCCTTTACAGACAGGAATGGTTCCTGTCCAGAAAGCAAAGAGTACTGTCTAATTACAAAATTTTTTTTGATAGGAACCACTCCTGTCTAGACAGTACCCAGTCATTTTTTTTTCTCAGTGTGTAAGAACTAAAAGTGAGATACAATAATATCTAAAAAATAATAATATAAACAATTTTTTATGGGGACACTACTGACATGGTGTGCTAGACAAAGCGATACTTGCTTCCTGTCACCAACCGTACAAGTTATAGATGTGATAGAATGCTGTAAATTATATGCAAAATTAATAGAATAATAAATAGAATGCAAAATTATAGAATGCTGTAATTTTTTCCTTTAGAAGCTATACATATGACCACTATTATTAACGCTTAATAAGGCTTTAAAAATAAAAAGGTTTTTACCTGCAGTTAGCCTACAATATTAGCAGTTACCAAGGTCTACCACGAGGAGGGTGCACCACAATTTTAGACCTCACTACGGGGAGGTTTTTGTGTCCCCCCCTATCCTCTCACATTTAAATTGCATTAAATTCATTACTTCGGTTATTCGTCTTCATCCGACAATTCTACATTATCTAATACGTTCAATGTCTTACAAACACCAGGTAACTCAAGAGTTTCGTCATCATCCTCAATATCAAAATTATATTCTCCTGTGTCAGTATCTAAAGAAGGCATCAGAAGATCTCTTATTTCAGGTTTATGGCCAAATACTTTTTTCCTTCTATTTCGATACTCGGTATTAATTGAAGAAATGATCGGATCTGTGCTATCCAAACCTCTAGTAAACATGTCTTCGATATTTGCTTCACGACTAAATTTTATGGAATGCGATAATTTATAACTTTTATAATCTTTATTTTTAGATTCGGAAGCTTCTTCTGCCAGCATGCCTGAAGACATGTTTTAATAATCTCAGCACATTAGTCGTTCCACATCCTCCCGGTTTTGGCTTGTCTGCTATCAATTTTTCTTTGGAAAACCAAAGCATGTCTTGTACTTGGTCCTTCTTTGTGCAAATTTTTCTTTATTTATAGCACTTCTCACTTGCCACACTAATATAGTTAGCCTTTAAGAAATACGTAAGCACATTTCTATACATCTTATCCAGGCATGAAGTGGAGAAAGACCGTACTGCAAAGACTTGGGTACGGATAGAAAAATATCAGTATTAATATTATTTAAGTTATTAAACATTTTAGGTCAATCAGTGTCAAAAATAAATTAAAAAAATCAGGCAGAGAAGCAGGCGCAACGCGCCTACATCATAGGGTTTCGTGGCCTAAAATGACAAAAATGATGATAATGATAATGAATGAATAAAAAAATAAATAATAATTTATTTAGAAATTTTTTTTTAATTAATTGTTTTAAAATTTTAATGAAATAATTGGTATACCATAGCAACGGTTGCCATAGCAACGGTTGTTATGGCAAACATTAACATAGCAACAGTTGCCATGGCAACGGCTGTTAAGACGTAAGACTTAAGACTTAAGACCTTCTTATACCGAAGTTAAGTCTTAAGTCTTAGGAAATAAGAACTTAAGACTTAAGACTTAGGCCTTAAGACCTTCTTATACCGAAGTTAAGTCTTAGGACATAAGAACTTAAGACTTAAGACTGAATACTTAAGACGTAAAAACTATGGACGGGCACCGAAGTCTCGCTATAAGGGTTTTGGCCCTTGGCCACGAAACCCTAATGAATGAAAATAGAGTGATCTTCATCTAATTGAATTTGGAAAACTTCTAATTTATCTATCTGATTCTCCATATTTTCCTTTGTTTCAAAATAACATCCTTTATTTCCTTTATATATTCTAGTGAGAGAGGACGGCATGATCTTGGAGATTGCGAAGCTTTATTACTCCAAAGTGTAACCTAGTATTCTGTAGAAAGTTGTAAGGGATTAATTGTACTTATAAACACATTTTGGTCACTTTGTGGTGCGTTTTCTTTTACCATTTTGCAATTCTGCTTAAAAGATGAATAACCCGATCTGCCGTCGAATCCCCAAGAACACATAAATATTGACTCCATCTGGAAAAAACCTTTATTTTTCATATATTGAATAATTACTTCAGCTTGCAATTTTGTAATTCGTTCAGAAGTGTGATTAAGTAAAGCTTGCACAGTGGTCTCTGCTTTTTTCGGGAATCATAATTAATTCTTTCAAAGACCTGCAATCCATTTTAGCAGCTCGAACTTCGTTATACGTTGAACAAATATTAGAACCGCTCTCTAATGACTTATTACGGATATTTATTAAATTGTTTTTTTAATGTAGTTGAAGTTCTGTTAACATTTACCCCGAGTTTTCGGGGTCAAATCAAAAATCAAAGTCAATTTTTGTTGGGGCATGAATAAGGAAGAATTACATATTTTTGTTTGATTTTTAAATTTATTTTTATGCAAATGCGAGACAAAATACTGAAACAGAAAAATTTTCAATTTCAAACTTTTTTGCATTAAAAGATAACTTACACTAGGGCATTGCCAATTGTCAAAATAAATTATTGGCAATAGTCAGAACATCTTGTAGGTGAGCTGAGGTAAAAATATTGCCGTCGTACTTATTTTTTAATTTATAAATTTAGCTGAAACATCTACTGTTCACATTTACCCCGCGTTTACATTTACCCCAAATGACCCTACTGATTTAAAAAATTATTCTATTTTATTATAATTTAAAGTCAAATATTTAAAATTTTTAATTTAATTAATAATAATGTTATTATTTAAACAAAATTATTACGTAATAAATTTTTATGCTGGCGGAATTTTTGTTGAATCAATAAAGTTTTTTATTTTTCTTATTTTCACAATATAATTTTTTACAATAACAATACAAGTTTTTAAATATAAACAATATAATATAAGTCTATATAAATATAATAAATTTAATATATTTGAATAATTTACAATAATAATTATTTTCAATAGTATTTAAACTCATTAAAAGACTGTTGATACGGAAGATGACGAATACTTTCTTGAACAAAGTTGCTGTTGAGAAATAAGTAGAAACGAATGATACTGTTGCGTTCCCGATATTGTAACAGCATCCTTAAATCTCTTTTGAAACTTCTCTTTTTGAATTAAAAAATGTTTTATTGAAGCAAATCTAATTTCAATTTTAGAAAAATGATTTTTAGCCCACGTGAAAAGAGATTCAGCTGAAAGAATTTGATCTCCTGATAGTGGTTGTAAGCTTGCCCGTGCAGCTTGTCGCTTTAAGTTTCCACCTAAACCATCGCAAGCGCCTTTCCCATGTCCAGTTACATAAAAATGCCACTCGGCTGGTAGACCGAAATCGACTTCGTGGAATTTTAAATTCAGAAAACTGTTTTTTTTAATTAAAAATGAAATGATTTCTTGCTGACACTGGTAGACAGATATGGAATCGTGGTTCAAATTATCCGAAATAATAACCATAGACTTACTCTGTAGTGTATCGTCTCGTTTAAAATAAATTAACACTGTCAATAATGAAGCCTGATTGTTGTTCCAATAGAAAGCCTGAGCTGCATTGTGTGCAAAAGTTATTTTTTAAATCACGTAGAAAAGAATTCTGCTTTTGTCCTATAAAATCATGAACTTTCAGCCTCATTAATTTTTCAGCAAAATCTGCAATAAACTGCTTGGTTTTCGTTACTTCGGTTTTAAGTGTTGTCCTGTCGGTATTTCTTTTACTTTATTTGTTTTAAAGATTAACGCTAATTCTTTCTAAATTTTGCTTTTGCCAGGACATTTAGGACATTCATTCAGGTTGCACTCAGACGTAGGAATATTACAGACAATAAAATTTATACAATCTTTGTAATCTGTGAAATATTTTTTACTTTCGCTAGTTAATTTTTTCAAATTAGATCCATTTAACATTAATTTCAAATTCACGTGGTAAATACATAAGCAAACTACATGTGTTCCGCTAGTTCCCGCACTTACCCAATATTTAGGTCTCAACTCGCAGAATTTTGAAAAGCTCATATTTACACCCCCATTCTGCTCTTTAAATATTTCGAATAATTCAGCTAAATTAGCTAGCAACAATCGTTTCTGTTGTATAATTCGTAAACCGTCATCTTGCTTTATTGAAAGATATTCCTTCATTCCTGGGAGCATTCGACTATTTTCGTCAGATTCAAAAAAGTTTATTACGAGATCGCTTGTTCCTGTAGATAGACAATGGCTCTTTTTCGGTGTTAGCGCAGGTAAAATTCCTTGCTCTTTAACTAATTTTTTCGCTTGTTTAGCTTGTAAGCGAGTAACATTAAAGTGTTTCACTAATTTCTTATATACCCAAGATTTAGGAGCGAGAGTTTAAAGCCTAATTTTTTCTTTTGCAGAAAGTGCATTTTTGATGATCTCTTTTATTTGTTCAAAAATTTCCTCTGCTCCTTCACAGACAGCTACAAAAGTATTAAAAGTCAGCCACTAATTCAAATCGTAATGTTTTTACTGACTATTAGTTAAAAATAACTCATTGTCAGTTAAAAATAACTGATGTTTCAGTAAATTTTTTAATTTATACGATTAGTCAAGTTTAACTTATTTTTTAGTTACTTTTTACTAAAAAATCAATTATTTTTAACTGATTCAAAAGCAAAAAGTCAGTCACTGATTGTCAATTAAAAACATGATTTTTATTCGATTCAAATTAAGAGATATTTCATATTAAATTTATTAAAATATTTAATATAAAATATACAGTAAAACATTTTTTAAAAAGAAGAAATAGAAAAATACTTTAAAACTTAAAAACAATAAATCTTTTGTTCAATTTAAACAAATATTTATTTAAATTACCATTAGAATTTGATTCATTCAAAACACTCTCAGGTACTTTTTCAAGCGTGTTTATTTCTTTTCTACAACTGTAACAAATTTTTAATCCTTTGTTGCTAATTTCGGGTAATTTAATTTTTATGTTATTAGAAATATTTCTTAATCCTTTTCCATGACCTTTTTTATTAAAAGGATTAACACAAACGCTGTATTTAAAACTGTCCGTTTTTCCAGATTTAGTAACTTTGCATTGTGACAAATATATCGAGGTTAATAAACTATACATTTAAAAAAAACGCAGCAGAACTCAATAAATGGTTTTGAAATTATACATAATATAACCTTCGAATTTAATTAATTTCTTAAAATCAACTGAAATGTTCATTATTATCGCTTGATAAATAAAAAGTAGAATATTCAAGCTTTCTTTAGATATAAATTTTATTAAAATCGGAGATAACATGTTTTAAGATATTTCAAAGTTTAACTTTTAAACTTAATTTTCTACATAAATTAAATATTTAAAAAAATATTTTTTTTGTTATCAGAAAGTTCAGAAACTCTGCTTTTAAAATCACTATTATAAAACGTAATTTGGTTCCACTGAATGGAAGAAATATTCATTTAAAAATTGTCTTACTTTGGCAATTGTTTACGAATAACAAATTTAAAGTAAATCTAATGAATTTTTAAACACAATGATATTCTCATAGGATTTTCATCGCTGAACACGAATATGACCTCCAAAAGTGCCCATCACGTCGAGATTTTGAAAAAAATGGACTCAAAGTTTCAAAAACCCTGTTTTTGGCCTATTTTGGCCACGTTTAAAAAATAATGCTGTTGTGCTAGAAGTCTCTAATTAGGCTTAAATTAAAGCTTGAACTGTCAACTATAAGAATAAAATCCAAAAAGTTGTGAATCAGTCAAAAATTTTCATTCAGCACAACTTTTTTATGTGCTAATTGTACTTATAGAGCGGTAGACTATAGCACTCTTATACTTATTAATTTTATTTGCGCTATTTATTGTTAATTATCATTTTTGAGCTCGCTGAATGTTGCTGATTGAATGTAAGGCCATTATTAAACAATTCAAAATGGCGGACATATAAATTTTGAAAATTGATGGATTTGACTAAAAATCAGTATTTGGGGGTTTTCCAGGTCGATGATTAAAATTCTTAAGTTAAAATCAAAAAATTAAAAATGATGGTTTCAAAATCTGTATTAATTAGCGATCCCAAAAATGGTATATAACAATAAATAGCGCAAATAAAATTAATAAATAAAAATGCTATAGTGTACCATTCTATGAGTACAAGTAGACGCGCACATGAAAAAGTAGTGCTATATGAAAAATTTTAACTGATTCAGAACTTTTTCGATTAGATTCTTATAGTTGACAGTTGAAGCTTTGATTTAAGCCTAATTAGAGACTTCTAGCACGTCGGCATCATTCTTTACACGTGATTAAAAAAACCAAATACAGGGTTTTTTGAAACTTTGAGTACATTTTATGCAAAATCTCGACGTGATGGACACTTTTGGAGGTCATTTTCGTGTTCAGCGATAAAAATCCTATAAAAATATCATTGTCCGATCTTTGAATAAGAGAAAAAGTAACTTTTTGTCGACCAGTGTAATTTTAATAGAAGGAAGTATTACACCGGTACACACATGGATTGCCATGTGGTAGGTTATCTTCCTTGAGGTGTATCTAAAGACAAAAACATTGTCCGACCTAAAAGTTAGTTCGTGCTCTCTTTTTATAGGCTCTTTTAGCAGAAACATGATTTGCTGAAGAAACTATAATATTCTAAAAGTATTAGAATCCAGAAAAACTAATGAGCACACTTCCTATGAATTAAATTACAATATGGGGGGAGGGGTTAAACACAAAAAATTCAAATTATTGTTTACAAAATTGTTATTAAAAATGTGTAATTTTTAAATGTACAATTATACAAATATTTTCATTTAAAAGAATGAACAATTTTGTACAATCAGTGTATGATTAATTAATTTATTGTGAAATCACTTTGAAATATTAATTATTTTTAAGAATGTTGTATTGTTCCATTATAATGCAAAAAAATAACAAAAATTAAAAACAGTTAAAAGTGTTCTTTTGTTTTATTATAAACTACAGATTTTTAGAAAAGATTTTAGAAAATCAATAGAATTTTTTTTAACACAGAACAGTTGATCGGGCCCAAAAACTTAAAAAAAACATTTTTAAGAAAAAATGTGAGAAAAGTTGTTTGTCTTATTCTAACATAAAATAATATAAACTTAAAAATTCAGTAACGGTGGTGGATTTCTATGCAGGACACGTTCTTTTTTAAAAAGATATAAAAATTTTCTGTTTCGAATTTGTCAATTTTGATATGAACTGTCCGCCATTTGACAATTAACTTTTAAGAGGTTCGACTTTAACCCCATCTAATAAAAAAATTTAATTGATTTTCTAAAATGTTAAAAATTTTATAAACATCTATCGTTTACAACAAAACAAAAAAACACTTTTAACCGTTTTTGGAAATTTTAGATTTTTGCTATTTTTTGCATTAACAAAATATTATACAACAAATATAAAACAATTAATATTCAATATGTCGGATAAAATTTTTTAAAATTCCTCGCATTTATTTGCAACTTATTACTTGGGGGTTTTTGGGGTCGCTGATTACGAATATGATGTTAGTTTACAAAAATTCAATATGGCGGACAAAATATATTTAAATGAATGAAATTGATTGAAACTTGGTACTCCGTGGGGATTTTTGAGGTTGCCGAATACGAGTCTGATGTTGAATATTAAACATTAAAAATGGTTTATCCAATACGACTTACAATGAAATTGTTCTCAGATTTTCTTGATTCTTGGTACTTAGGTGTTTCCTCTAGTCACTAATTTTAAATCTGAATTCTTCTTAATCCAGAAATGGTTTACTGTTAATGTTTTACTAAAATTTAATCGCATTTCTACCTCAGTATCGGCGGCTAGTCAAATTGAGAAAGTGGGACTGCAGGCATCGTCATCATACAACAGCAATGTTTTCCACTATTGTGTAGATAATGCCAACTGTTTCTGCTTTGTTTTGCAGTAAAATTGTGGCTCCAAAAAGTCGGAAAAAAATTAATGCCAAAATTAAAGAAAATTATAAAAAATGTTTTAATGTGATGACCTGACCAGCCGCCAATACTGAGATATCCCTCCTCTGCATCGTTAACTTCTTTCCTACTTTTGCCATGAAGGCATAATTTAACCTAGAAACTTAGCCGAGAATTCGTTGCCCGCTTTTACCACGGGGAAAAGAGAACACGAACTAACTTTTAGGTCGGACAATGTTTTTATATTTATATACACCTATAGGAAGAAAACATACCACATGGCAGTACCGGCAATCCAAATTTTTTTTTCGTGTCCCGGTGTTATTATAATGTATTATCTAAACATAAAAAATCGAACCAAAATCATGATTTCGATTGAAGTGGGGTGGAGGTTTTACATACGAAAGGGAATAAACAGAGAAAAAGTTAATAGAAAACTGAATTATAATAATGTAAACATAAATCACAAAACAAGTCCTTCTTGTAGATGTTTTTTTATATTTTTTCTAATTTAATTTAAAATAGTTTTTTACTTTTCAACAAATATTTATTAGGTAACGCAAAACTTGTATCCCCGAATTTAATTTAGTTTTGGTGTGAAGAAAATTTCTTTGTAATAAATACATAATATAAATTATTATAATATTATATAATATAATATTATAATATTATATATAATATTATTTTAATATGAATCGTTAGTGATACGAAAACGACGTGATATATATTTCCGGAAGTTTTATTACTTTTCGTATTTAAATTTTTTACAAAATAATTGGACTTTTTGAAATTTAGATAAACGTAGAGACTCAACTACCCTGAGAAAAAAATGCTATTGAATCAATAACATATTTGTTTGTCGCAATAAACGGCATATTCAATATAGTTGGAATATCAATACTGTTGGTTCAATAACATATGCTATTAATTATTACACTGTATATTTAAATAAATCTTGTATTATATTATTTCAGAAGGTATAGTGTTAACAAAAAATGTTATAATATCATAAAATTCATTTTTAAGGTATAATAAAATCTGTTATAAATTTAATAACATGTATTAGTGATTTGGTTTGTATCTTATTTTGAATCACTAGCACTAGCTGTTGCTTTCATAAAATAAATGAACATATCTTTGCTCTCTTATACATCTGCATTTTATTTCAAGATACACTTTTTTTAAGTTTTGCACATAACATACACAATTATTTGAAACTAATATATTTTTACTAAAATTGTATCAACCCTACATCTTAACCATTTTACATATTTCATTAAACAATATTATGCTTCTAGTTGTAAACTACGAATTATTATACTTTAACTTATATTTTCTTAATTCAATACAGAAAGTATTCACTAAAAAAACCTAGTCTCAAAATGAGTATCGTATGCTACTCATTTTGAGATGCAACAAAAATGAGACTAGGTTTTTTGTGTGTTCTTTTAACAACCCACGTGAAAATGTTCTTGAGAATCAGTCCCAGGAATTTTCCGAGAGTCACTACCGCGAAATTCTCGGGAGATATTCCTGGCAAATTGCCAATATTTTCTCAGGAGAAAATGTCTTATCAAATTTCCTTGGTAATTTAACCCTTAAAATTAAAAATGAACCACTAGAAGATCTCCAGGATTGTAATCGTGATTCAGGTGATATTTTATTAATTTTATAAGCAAGTGAACTAGCAAAATAAGATGCTATTTTTAAGACGTAGTAAAATTTTTTTCCTCCAAGCAAGAAGAATTAGTGGGCTAAATGAAAATATGATTTAAACACAAATTTTTCTAAATTAAAAATTTTCTATTCGAGAATCAAGTGAATTTTTAATTTAATTGAGTTTTTAAGCATTTTGTAATACAAATTAGAGTTACTAAATAACCTCAATGTTTAACAAAATGTAACAAAAATAATATAAATATTTTTGAATTACTCGATATTAAATCAAGCATTTAATCAATATTAATTTTATAAAATAAGCAACTCTCACAATGAATCTTTTATCCACTCTATAGTATAAAGTTAAAAAAGATTCTTACAATTCATTAAATTGTGTATACATCCTGAATTAATATTTTGAAAAATGTGCGTATTTTACACCTCAAAGATGCACTAAAATTTTCTCATTTCACTCCTATATATATATATATATATATATATATATATATATATATATATATATATATATATATATGGATTTATCTACCAAAACTATTCTTCTTCCTAAACTATTCTTCTTAATAATATTTACACAGGCACACAAGAAATAAAAATTACGTGACCTACAGGACAGACCCTTATATTAATAAATTATTAATTATTAAATTAAAAATTCTACAAAAATATGTAAATGAATTCACTTGATTCTTGAATAGAAAAATTTTAATTTAGAAAAATTTGTGTTTAAATCATATTTTCATTTAGCCCACTAATTCTTCTTGCTTGCAGGAAGAAAATTTTTCTACGTCTTAAAAATAGCATCTTATTTTGCCAGTTCACTTGCTTATAAAATTAACAAAATATCACCTGAATCACGATTACAATCCTGAAGATCTTCTAGTGGTTCATTTTTAATTATAAGGGTTAAATTACCAAAGAAATTTGACAAGACATTTTCTCCTGAGAAAATATTGGGAATTTCCCGGTAGTGACTCTCGGTAAATTCTCGAGAACATTTTCACGTGGGAACATTAACTTTAATAGTATTGGCGCTATTAGGCCAATAGTATTTTTTCTCAGTGTACTTAACGGATTTGTAAAATATTCTGGAATATAATTAATTGGTGTAAAATCTCAATATATGTTTAAGGAATTTTCAATTAATTTCGTATATTTTGAAATACTTGAATTTCTCTCTAAAAAAATGAAAAATAATAAACTTTTTAAACAATTTCTCTTTTAATTACTTCATGTATTTATTAAAAAGTTGAGATGACACAAAAAATTTTAAAATCTTAACAAAAACATCTTTGATGCAAAAATTTCGGCCAAGTAAGAATGTTTGTAAGGTAAACGTCCCTATTTGCGCACTGTGCGCATATATGTACAAATTTAAATAGAAATTAATTAAATATACTGTTGTAAGTACTTGCTTTTTATCCTGAAACGCATTTTATTATAATAAAACGGTATTTTTTTAAAATGTTTTAATTCTATTTTGTATATTATAACATCTGCAAGCAATCAAGTCATTTGACAAGTTTCGTTTTAGAGTTTATCAGAGCAAAAAAAAACTAAAGTTTTATAAATTTAAGTGAGTATTTATGAAATTCGATATTAATTTACTTTTTTAAACAGCTAATGCATATAAAGATGAGTGTATCATAGCATATTCATGAAAAATACTAATCAGTTCACAAATTGGTACATTAACCTTTTTTTCATAAAAACACAATAGTTTACTATATTTTGAAAATAAAAAATTTATTTAAAGTCACATTTGCTTTAAAAATTAATATATCTTCTTATCGAAAAAAAAGATTTTTATTAAAAGAAATGTAAAGGTAATTTTTTCACTTTTAAGTGTAGTGGAAATTTAAGTAGTCCACAAATAGAGACATTTACCTGCTTAATTTTTCAAATAATTGTTAAAATATAATTTTGCTGAGTAAAATATATAACTAATGTTATAATATTCATTGCAGTCGGGTCACCGTAGAAAATCAATGTGATATGAAGGAATATTACTAAAATTGGCCCGTAAATTACACAAGAATGCTGAAATACACTTGAAAATGGAAAAAGAAAAATTTTAAATGAATATAAAAATGAATCTAAAAACGTTCTCAGTACACGTAACGTTTACAATACGTTATCGAAGAAGATGTGAAATGAGACTTTTTAAAATCTTTTACGAACGTTTTTCGAACGCATGAATATATTTTTTCACTGTAAAATGACGTTCTTCACACATCTCTACCTTAAACAAATGAATTGCCGATGTCAGAACGCACCATAATTGTAAAATAATGCGTCCCAACATGCTCGATATAAAGTGACCCGACCGTAAGTTTCGCGTCGTTTTTATATTTTTAGCACACAAAAACAAACGAACGATATAAAAACCAAATAACATACCAAAGTATTAAAGCACTCTCTAATGAATAAATTTTATCATCTTACTTTATTCTTTGCATCTTCCCTTTTGTTTAATTAATCTTTCTCGACACTAAGTAAAAGTTTTGCTTAAAAAATTCACCACACATTTACGTTTTACGTTTATACTGATAGCGTACTTCATTGGAACTTAATGAAAGTGACGTGAAAAGTTTTCTACCATTACTAACAAGTATTTACATGCAATGGCAAATGGCACCAGTTTGTTACAACTAAGAAACCTGAGGTGACCCAATCGTAAAGGTGTCCCGACTGTAGTGACTCTCCCCTATGAAATTTAATTTCATTATTAAAAGCAAAAAATGAAATCTAATTATTATTCGCGTCAATAAAAAATTTCTTTTCAATTTATTATAGACCCCAATATTTTTAACTTGCCTCAAATAGAAATTTTTTATTAAGACGAATCAGTGGATTACATTTTTTGCTTATGTTAATCATAAAATAAATTTCATATTTGTTACAATTCAAAAGAAAAAACCAGAAATATTGACTCAATTTGAGCATGTAATTAGTTTAGTATAACTTTAGTTATAAATTTTACTTGGTACCGTAAGAGATGCTAATTTCGCTCATGTAGGGTAAATTCACTCAACAGATATCTTTTTTTTTTAATTCTATTAACATACTTTTTAGACAGAAATATTTAAGATTTACAATTGTTTTGGTTAATATAAATAGTAAACTTTAATTTAAAATTTATTTGCAGCAGATTCATTGATAAATTTCAATAAAAAATATATTTAACCCACAAGTTAGTAATTTTCATATAGAACAAGTAGATTTTGCAAAAAATCAATTAAAAAAAATTCAAATTTGTAGTTTAAATTCGCTCAGGAAATAAGTCTATAAAAAAGATGTTTGGGCCTGGATATTTTAAGTATGTTAATTATTTTAATTTATAATTCAATTTTTTTAATGATAGTACTCATAACTGAAAATTAAACAATTAAAAACGGTTTAAGCACTAAACTGTCAAACTTGGTCTTATTTTTTATGGTGATAAGTACGTTCAATTGAATGATTGAATATAATTACTTATTGAAGAAAGTGAATTTATCATTCGGTAGTATTAATATTAAAGGTGAAAGAATGTAATCAATTATCCGAATCAAATCTCTCGAAAATAAATTTCTTGAGTAAGCACTAGATTTCGTTATGAAAATACAATATATTTTTCATATGTATCGACAGCACAGCCGTCTTAATACAGAAACCTGCTTTTTCTAAAAATTATTAATTAATTTCGAAAAAATAATTAACAGAAATTCGGATAATTGATTAAATTCTTTCACCTTTAATAATTACTTATTGATATAACAATATTAAATATTTATTCCAATAACTTTGGACATTGTTCTTAATTTTTTGTTTATTAATTCTAAAGAATATTTAGTTTTATTCTTGCAGATTATAATCTATTTTGCGAGAATAATAATGGTGAGCGAATTTACCCTCATTTGGAGTCGCTCACAACAAAACGGCTTATAAATAATTTTCTGTTACATATTTTAATTTCTTTATGCATTAATAGGAAAGAGAAAGGGTTAGAAATGATATGTTTTCAGTGCCAATATTTATTTGTATCGTTTCCCGAAGTTATTTAAAAAAGAATTGAAAAATCGAGCGAAATTAGCCTCTTTTACGGTAAATTTACAATTCAATAATTGTTTGGACAAGTGTATGTAAGAAGTTAACCGTTCGGACTGTTCCTAGTATAAATTTAAAATGTCATTTTTGATGCTACAACTTTGGTTTTTCGATGTTGGATTTTGAACTTAACGATACTCTATTTTGGCTGACTAATACATATATCGGACACAAATAATAGTGGTCGAACAGGTAGAAGCAAATTTTAGTTTTTACACTGAAAAAAAAATTTATTTGATTCAAATAACCGATTATTTGTCTATAATCAAATAAATATTTACTTGAATCAAATAATTTTTATTTGAATCAATTAATTAGTATTTGCTTCAAATACTGAAATATTTGATTCAAATACAATTTATTTGATTCAAATAAAAATTATTTGATTCAAGTAAATATTTATTTGATTATAGACAAATAATCGGTTATTTGAATCAAATAAATTTTTTTTTTAGTGTATCAGGTGAAAAACGATAGTCAGAAATTATAAAAAATTTTCTGATTTCGTTTATTATTTTCTAAAATAAATTCTTATATAACTGTTGAAATATTTCAAATTACAATAATGAATGTTTCAACATGACTTGAAAAATATTTGTAATGAGTTTTACTATAAATTATATACTTTTGAAGACCAAAAAATAATTAAATTTGAGGGACATCACTGACCTTTTTGAAAGATATCACTGATAATCTTTTTTGAATGATAACAATCAAATTAGCTTATAAATTATAAACCAATATCAGATTTTCATTAACTGCATATAAGATGTAAATTTAACATAAATTTATTAAAAATAAAATAATATGTTGCAAGAAACAGAATTTTAAGGGAACACCACTGACATTTTGCTTTATTTCTCAATTTGGAAAACGAAAGACTTTATTTTTAAGTTAAAGTCGTTGCGGTTTTTAAAGTCCGTGTAAGAACTGAAAGTGAGATACAATAATATCTAAAAAATATTAATAATATAAACAATTTTTTTATGGGGACACCAATGACGTGGTGTGCTCGACAAGACGATACTTGCTTTCTGCCACTAACCGTACAAGTTATAGGTGTGATAGAATGCTGTATTTTTTTCCTTTAGAAGCTATAAAAGCTATAACATTAATAATATTGGTGATATGTATATATCACCAATATTATTAATGTTTCCCGTGTAGAAATTGCCATGTTATGGCCTACACAATGATCAAAAGATCTGGCGCCTATTTGGGCCATGGTTGAATTTCTACACGGGTTAATAATATAATTATCTGCACTAGACTGTTTAAATATCAGGTATGATATTAAAAATTTGCGATAATTACTTAAAAATATTAATTTTACGGAAAGGTGGTTTAGATTTTTTTTCTAGCACTGAATCAAAATTATTCTGTTAGTACAATTAAAATATTAAAACGTAGACTTTCAGTCGTGCATAACGATTTTTCTGGTACTAAAAATGTGAGAAACAACAATTTTTATTAATAGTTAAAGTTCTGATTGTTTATAAGTGCGGACAAGGGATACCATTGAAATTTTGTTTCTAATTCTTCTGACAAATTTTTTCAAAGAATTTCTAGCGACTAAGAATTGTTAATTTAAGTAAGAGGAGTGATTAAGAAAATTATTTGACTTCAAAAACTTTTATATATGAACTAGTATTCCAGATTTTTGGGCAGGACATGAAAATGACATTTTAAATTTAATCACCCATATATTAAAATACAATAAATCCTTATTGAAATTAACTCATCATTCTGCTAAAATACAAAAACATGAGAAATACATTGAACAATAGTAGATTCCAACATCGATTTACAACTGTGAATCACGATTCATCTGCATTTGACGGTATACTATTCCCCTCCCCTCTCTCTCTCTCTCTCTCTGTAAATTCATTCCCAAGCGGATCAAAAAGAAAAGTTGCACGACCCATGAACGAAATGTCTTGCCTTGGGAACATTGGTCCAGCTATATAGAATCTAACCAGGAGTAGCGCTCATCAAGCGAAGAGTATGAGTAGCAATAGGAATAGGAACAGCGAACAGGTAGAGAGAGGTCGGTGCGGCTCAATGCTGATCGTACACTGACTTGAAGGGTGGTGGTAGTTTTGGAGGGAGGGATGTATGTGAGTCTGTGGGGTGGCGTCGGGGATGAATTCGCTGGGGTCGCTGGAGCTCGAGTGCGAGCCCAACGTACACGCCGGGCAATATAGAAGGGGGTCTGGGTTTGGCCGGGTCGCGACGGCTGCTGCGCAGGCAGAGAGAAAGCGGGGCCACCAAGCAGACAAGCAACTCACTGGGCTTGCGAGTCCCTCTCCCCCTCACTCACTCACTCTCCTTACGCCATTCCGATATTCCAACTACCCCTCAGTCCCCGGACGAGCTTGCAGAGTCGTCCCTTCCTTCGTTCCGCGAGTTTCGGCGAACGAAACGAACACTCTCGTGAGACGTTCTTCTTTCGTTTTTTTTCACGAAAAAATAGAAACAAACATTCGAACTCTTTTACCTTTCAATAAAGAAGAAAAAAGTTTTCTTTCAAATATAACGCCTTGTGACAGTTGTTTATTTGTCAATTGCGTGCGAAACGATAATGACACTCGTGGCTCTGGTGCCAGTGGTGGGATATCAGTGAAACAAATCCCTCCTTTCGCCCCCTACACCCCCGCGTGTGCCAAGGCCGAGGTGTCTTACCTTTCCTTACCCTTCAAAAAAAAAAAAAAAAAAACACCTGCGAGCAAGTGCCGCTTATCTTGAACAGAGTTTTTTAATAATATTGCTGATCATTGGACATGTGAGTAAAACTTGCTTTTTTTATTGAGGATTTCTTTCTCTCCTATTGTGAAATTCTTTTTTTGCTTCTGTATCTTCGTGTCGAGGGTCGAATAATTACGAAATGGGGAGATGGAGTTTAAAGGAGCATAGGAGCGCGCGAGCGGAAGAGATGGAGGATGTAGAGCGAAAGAGTTAAAGAGAGGGAAGAACTGACGAAACTCGAAAACATATTCTAGGGAGTGTTCTCATATTATATGGGTTTCACAACGCAACGAAGGAAAGAATTCATTTCGAGACAATTAGGGGAGGAAATGATTCGTCAACTGAATAAGAGGGTTTAACGTAGGGTTTTATTTTTGTTTTCTTTTTTTACATGTCTCGTAGTCTCGACGAGAGAAAATTGTTTTTCTTCCCTTCTTTTTTTTCGGTTAACGTATACGTACCGAATAAATGAACCTTTATTTCGAGGGAAAAGACATTTTTATAAACGTAATAATTTTTAATTAATTTAAAATTAAATTGGTAGAATTAGAAATTAATTGAGTCAACGAAACAAATTTTTTTAGTGTATTAAGAAATTACTTTTTAGTAATTATTCTTGTATTGTATTATTATTGTACAAAAACATTGTTGAATTGCAACAATTTGTCTCAATTTAATATATTTAAAAAATAGGTTTGATTAATTTATTTTATTTCTTTAAAATATTTAAACATAAAAATTTTGTTGTTTTCAAACGTTTAAAATTTTAAGGAAATATGTAATTTCTATCATGTCGATTGTATAAAGTTCACAACGTTCACAATCAACGATTTAATAAAAAAAAATATTTTATTTAAATTTTCGTCTAGAAACTATTTCTAATAATAATATTCTTCGCCGACAATTCAAAAAAATTAAAAACTGTAAACAAAAAATATTGTTCTCTGATTAAAAATTATCTTCCTTCTTTCAATCGTTGGATCTGAGAGGTTGTGAAATTCACCCACATTACTAGAGGTCAGGGAAATCGAGAATTTCAGGGAAAACTCAGGTAATAAAAGTCGAAAACAAAATTGCTCAGGGAAATTAGTGAAATGTATGAGGAAATTGATCAAAAGTACTAGAGAAAGTATTGAATTTCTAAAATTATCGATATAAAAAGTTCTAGTTTTTTATGTCTAGCATAAAAAAACCTTTTGAAAATATTTAAAACATTTAATTTTTCATAATTTTTTACCTTATAAACTTATAATAGTCACCACAGATTTTAATATGAACACTAAAACCTTTTTTTGTGACTAAAAATAATTGAACTTTTCAAAATAATTTTGAATTATAAATTAAATTTTTTAAAAATTAGGTTCGGTATTATTAAACTATTTCAACACTCACAAAATAGTCTATTTAAGTAAAAAGGAATCCTTTTATCATAAGCGCATTTTCCTTTTAATATTTGTCTGAGAGGAATTATTTTTCTATTAAAAGGAAATTCTTTTTAAATAAATCCTTTAATTATTAAATCATTTTTGTTTACTATTAAAAAAACTTTTTATCAGTAGTCTTATTTATTCGTCTTATCAGTGATTCATTAATTTATTTATTTAATTATAATAATAATTTATTTATTTTTGACTCAAATTTAAAAAAATTTAGTTTTATTATTATCACATATTATTAATTATTAAATTTATCCACTGTTATTTCATAGATAAATAACTATTGTAAAAATTGTGCAAATTACCTTTGCATTATTTGAAGATTAATTAAATTTTTTTTATTATTTTGACATGTTTACAAATGTCAAATAACTTGAAATTATCCTTTTGACATAAAAAGATTGCATTTAAAAATCAAAAGAAATCAGTTAATATTTAAACGATTTTCTTTTTTCGAAAAACTTCTAACCTTTTTGTATTTAAATGATTCCTTTTACAATAAAACTATTTCTGCTAACAGTTAAAGGACATGATTTAAAAGGAAATTAGTTTTATTGTTAATAGATCATTTTTGTGAGTGAACATGAGAAATAGATCAAATATCCAGTTATTAAAATAAAATTATAATTACATATTTACAAATGTAAATACAATTGATTAAAAGATTTGAAAATATTTCAATGAAATTAAATCAGCATTGCCTTAAATAAATAGAATACATTTATCCAGGTTTTTCGAGTATGTGGAATTGTGCATTCAATTTTAGAAACAATTGTCATTAATTTCAATTTTTAATAAACAGTAAAGCTTTTTTTATTATTGAATTTAAATACAAACCAAGGTAAATTTTAACTATTTAACTAAACCGAAATAATTATTTTAATTTTACTACTAAAAATAAAATATTTGCTAAAATGTTAATGTTTAAACCAAGATACATATTTGTTAAAATATATTTGTGTTTACTTATAAATAAAAAATAATTAATTTAATTTTCAAATAATTTTAAAATAATTTACCGAAAGATTTCTAAAGTAGATAAATAATAAATTTTGCCAAAATATTAATATTTAGTGCAAAAAAAAGAAAATTGCATTGCACCAGAAGAACGTCATTTCCATTTTTAACTCACATTTTTCTTCTATTTTAAAAATATTACAACAATTATCAACATATTAATGGCTTATGCAGTTTCAAAACGTATTTTTACCACATCCAAAGTTGACAATCGATAACTAATGAACATTAGTTATCCATTCAAAGTTCACTGACATCTTTTAAATTATAAAAATATCAACAATGTACCTTTTTAGATTTTTATTTGTCTTATTTTAGAATTCGCAATCAATTATTCTCAGTTCCTCATTGTCGCGAATCTAATACCAAATTGTAACAACGAAAATTTCCAACAAATTACTCTTCTACAATTTTAAAATTCAACAAAAAATTGGTATTTTTAACTACATGAGTTTGAACAGTTATTTAATAAAAAATATTTTTATTTTTTACCATCAAATCCTATAAAGTTAAAAAAGCTTTTATTTTTGTTATCTCGCTTACCAACAAATATGAATGAAAATACTGTTCAATATATTTCATTCTGCCTGCAACTTTGAAAAAACAAAAAAACATGAACTTTTTTTGTTATAAAATTTAGTCTTAAATAATTAATTCAATTTCTCTATAGCTTTTCGCTTGATGAAAATGTTTCATGATGTTTTCACGCTTCAGTCGAGGATTCAAAACTCTGCATATACCCTATAGCGCAGCATAGAGATTACTCTCAATAAACAATGAGATCGTGTTAAAGAAATTAGAATTTGAATATTTAAAATGTAAATATTGAATGGACTTGAAAATCTATTAAAATCAGTTCTATTAAAATTTCAAGATATTTTAAAGAAACTGTTTAATTTAATTGAATGTAATACAAATTCAAATTTTCAACGTTTTTTTTAAATTGAAATACTAAAAAGATTTTTAAATTAGAAATAATAATAATAAAGAATAGAGACTATAAGAGTAATAAAATATTTTTGTCTGACTAAACCAATCAATAACTACTTAAGATAACGTTAGAAAATAATTTTTCTGATGCTGAACAAATAAATTACTTCAATAGCTCAGTTTTTCGAAACATATCAAATTGAAACAAAATACAATTAAAAAAAGTTTCCTCACAACACTTTTAATTAGTTTTTTTTGTCTCCATTTGATATCTTTGGAAAAACTGTGAGGCAGTTTAAAATATTTTTTTTACTTAATTTACAATTTCTTCTCATAAAAAGTACTTAAAATACTTTCAAATACATATACAACTGATTAGAACAATTAATTACTATAGTTAAATAATATTATCCATGAGAAATCGTCAACAAATTAAATATAGGTACCCGGGTGCCTCATCCGTCCATATGTTTATTCCTCAGCTCCATAAAGGTTAAGAAAACTTTGATTTTTATTATTTATTAAAATATAAATTGTTATTATTTTAGAAACAAAACATTTAATTAAAAATATTTGAAAAATTTACAAAACTTGTTGATATTAGTGAAAATTGGCAAATAAAATATAGGTGAAATAGATGACAAAATTTTAAATATAAAAATAGAAGTCATAAGGTGATTGTCTCCGATGCCTGTAAGTATTGGAATAAAACAAATGAAGATTTAAAACCGAAAATAGCATTTTAAATGAATCCTTGTTTAAATTTTTCAATTTTTTTACTGGGGAAAAATGAATGACACAAAAGTTTTGAAAGATTGTGGCAATAAATTTTGCGCTGAAGACGAATTTACATTGAAGATCCGATGGAAAAACAGCACTTTGGAAAAATATGAATAAGTTTTTTTTATTCTTTCTTCTCTTTTCGTTTTTCTACATCGTCATCTTAAGACAATATTGACACAAACACTAAGAGGAAAGAAGAAAGTGCAATTTTATGCTGAAGGAACTCTATAAGGAAACGTCGCGAACGAGTAGAATTTCTGATGGAGAAAACTGCGTCTACATATCTGCTTTTTCCCTTCCCCCTCCACTTTCTCCATATTCCTTTTCTTTCATCAAGATTGCCAACAATACCCGAACAAAGTTTATCCTCAGAGAGAATTTTCCCATTTTTTCCCTAATAATAATCTTAGCATTCAATAGGTGCGTGTATATAGTGCAAAAAAAAGTTTCCTGCACAGTGTTCCATAATTTGTCTATATTATACATTTAATTTTCTTCTTTATATAAATTCAAGAATTATATAGAATTCCTAGAATTTAATGTAGAATTTCAAATTTATAATGAAGATGGAAATATGAGAGTTGAATACAGATGAAAGGAAAAGTTTTTTTTTCTTTTTATTTTAATATAAAAAGTTCTAAAGGTTTTTTTCCCTCAAGATAAAAAAAAGTTTGATTAATTTATTTCAAGTTGGATAAAATTTTTGACGAATTCTCTTTTTTTTGCTATATATATATATATTGAAATTAAAAGCAACTTTTATTCATTTGAGCGAGTCTAATGAGCATTCTTGATGTTTTCACGCTTGACTATATACGTATAGTAATAACAAGAAGATAAGCGGATGATACAGAACTCTGCTCACAGAATAATGATGAACATAATTGAATAGGGTATTAACAGAATTTTTTTAATGTTATAGATGCAAATTTAGTGTCGTTCATCAATTACGACAAAATTTCCCTATGTAATCAAGTTTACAATATTTTTTTCTCTCAATTTTCTCCTCTTTGAAAATTAACAAATTTTTTTGTTAATGATTTAATAGAATAAAAAACGGCATCTATTTTTGTGGGATTGACACAAAATTTATAATGAATGCGTTATTCAATAATTTCATTTGGTTTTAAAAACATTTTTAGACATGAAAAATTTACTATTGATTTAAATGTAATCAAACTGAATTTAATGTTGAATTTAATGAATTAATTTTTTTTTAAATTTTTAATGATTTTTTCACTCCTACTACAATTTAAAAACCCCCAAAAGTTTATTTTTTGCAAAAAATTTTAAAATTATTTTTAAAAGCAAATGAAATGTTATTTGTTTTATGAAGTGCTAAATTTTTACATTCATAAAACTCAACCTAGAATATTTCAATAATGCACACTGTTAAATACTTCACAGACGTGGTTTATGAAGGACCCTATTCGTAATCAGCGACACCGAAAACCACTAAATTACAATTTTCATAAAAGTAAAACAATTTTTTAAAAAACGTCCGCCATTTTGGATCTAAAATTTAAAATTTTTTAAATTTGACATTAAATTTGAAATCAGAGAAAAAAAATCCCTAGATACTACGATTTCAATTTCAAAATTTTTTTAAATTTATTTATTTCTCAAAATTCATAACATATAGCTTTTAATATTTAATTATTATTATCTAACATTTTAACAGAAATGAATTTTTAAATCAATTCTTATTAGAAAATTCTATTAACTAAATAGAAAAATAAATAATAATTTATTGCACAATAAAATAGTTTTTAAAATTCTATTTTTATATTTTATATAAAGAATGTTATGAAAACTTTTTAAAATGATTGTTTCTTTTCGAAGAAATTTAATAAAATTTTAAAGAATCTAAAATTTTAACTGAAATTACGTAATTTTTAAGGCTTTTTAACTAATGCAATAGTTAATAACTAATTATTATTTAAATTCACTTTTACTTATTTTCAGCTACTAATTGCTGCTTGATGGAAAAAGTCAACCAAGATGTTATTAATAATTAATTATTTTAAACTAATTCACATTTAGAGAGAAGGATTTAACCTAATAAATTTATTTATCTATTTGTCTTTTAATATTTGACAAGGAAAATTTATCCAGAAAGAGTATTAAACTTAACTTTCCGCTAATATTATATGTTAAGTAGTAATCGGATGGTTTTGGTCAGATAAATCGTTTTTTCCAATTTTATATCAGTTCTAAAATAAGTAGTATATGATGAATTTAGTCAGACAAACAAAGTTATAAGTAGAAAACGATATTTTCAGTCAGATAGAGTGCTGCCGAATAATTTTAATCATTAAGTAGTAAAAAGTATATTTAGTCAAACGAGTTTCTCATATCAGGAGAAAGAGAGGTAAAATATACTTTAAATTTTCATAACCTATTTTAAGTACTAATTAAATGCTTTGATAAACGAAAAATAATTGTCATACAAAAAGTAGGTGAACTTCAGTTATTCTAGTAGATATAGTATAGAAAGTAATTCAAGTATTTTTTCATCAGATATCAGATTTATTTTTTATCGCTATTCTTTTTAAATCTAACATTCAACATACTTTTATTTTAAATCGTTTACATTAGAAACATTTTTAAAAACGGTTTCTTAAATTATTACTATAAACTTGAATAAACTAGTAAAAATGATTTTTCATTTACAGAGAATAGTGTAATATTAAAAAGAGATAAATTCAACGTCAGTAATATACATTTTCATCTAAATGCGTCTGTTAGCATAACCCCCAACTCCTATTCTCTTAATATGGACCGGAGAGACCGGAACACTAATCTTCAGTGTTCCGGTCAAGACGAATATATATTCTGACTAGTTTATGGTTATTCCGGTCTACGGGAATTCACCCTAACTGTACATTTAACTTCTTGGCAGATTTCCATACTTGATAATTCACTCTTTTTTAAAATTAAAATCATAATATTATTTTTATCTTGTACCATCATATATATACGAGACTGTAAATAATGATCTCCTTTCTTTTAATACATATACATACGTAATTAATTTTTATTCATTTTTTTAATCTTCCTTTTTCATTATTAAAAACAGTATGTTATTTTAAAAAATTTTAATTAAGGAGTTAAAATATTCAATGAATATTAATTTAATAAATATTAATATAATTAAGGTTAATGTAATTACTATTTATACTATTTTATTGGCATTTTTGAAATTTTCGAATATTATAAAATTTTAAATTACAGTATTTTTGTTTAGTAGCTTTACATATCTATGCTAAGACAAAAAATTTTCTCTTTGACTTTTTTGAATTCGGTGTATTACATTTTTCCGTTTTTTGTAACTTATTTGAAAAAAAGTCCTTATACAAGATCTGGGGCGTGTATAACGTGCATATCAAATAGCAAATCGAGATACTATGACATATCGATTTTGAAGTTGTGTCAAAGGGTCGAACATCTTTTGCAAAATGAATATATTTTAGCTCATAATGTAAACAGTGAATTTATAATGTTATGCAAAGGGATATTTAGATGTAGAATGTTTTTCAGTACATACTTTATTAGTGATGATTAATTGCAAACGATAATTTAAATAGTAATTTTTAATACACATCAATACACTTTCTATTCGAGTCTAAAGTTCTGAAAAAGTTCAAATGATTTCCAAGACATCCCTCTAAACCAATTTTATAATGTTTAATTCTTTATATTTTCTTTTGTTACTTAAAGTTAATAATTTGCAATATTTTTAGAAAAAATCATGTTTATTTTTTTAATTTTCCATTGCACATGATCGACATCAATTTAAATTAGTCTCTCGTATGACCACCAGAAAAATAATAATATGCATAATACAATTTATTTATATTTTTGCAAACAATGTTAATTGACAAATTAACAAAAACAACAATCTATTTGGACTTTGGTAAAAAATTATTATAAAGTTAATAATTACCATTGTTATTGACAATTATTATGAACAATACAACAATTACTACTTATTAAAGAATCACAAGAGTTTATATTATATTTTGACTAACTGAAACTGAGTTTACAATTGTCAAAAATATCATGTCTGACTAGAATCGAAGAAAGAAAGTGTTATTTTAACATCGAAATTAGTGTTAAAATAACACGCAACAAATTATAAGCTCGAAAATGGAGCTATGTTCTATCTCGTTTATCATTGGTTATAATTTGACACGCAACAACCACATCAAACCAAGTTCTTTCTGTGAAATTTCTTTTATTATGTTTTTACTCTGTTCACAAAATTTTACAAACGTATTATTTTACTATGGCTTTGTCGTTAGAAATAAATATATTAGTTTTACTGAATACGTCTTTTTCTACTCATTAGGTACAGCGATCACAGTGATAATTTTATACATATAATATTAAGTGAAATTTTCATATAAACTTTCACTATTTTCAAAGACAGTTTGTTTTATAAAAATTAGAAACAGTTTAACAATTTGATAATTTTGCTATATATCAAATAAGGATTTAAAGTTAAAATATTAAAAGTCATTATTTCTAGAATAAATTTTGTAATATACGTTCTAAATTTTATTTATACTTAGTAAAATATATTATAATTTGAGTAAAATTTATTCTGCAAAAAATGCAATTTATCAAAAATTCCAAACAATTTGAATTTTCCTTAGAAGTAAAAGTTAATTTACGGTCCTTACTTGTTATTTGTTTTTAAGTTTAAAGAGTCCATAATATAAAAAGATTTTAAAGTTTCAAAAACTAAAATTTTTCCAAAATGCTTGCGAAAAGTAAAAATTTTTTCCTAGCATAAATTAAATTTGTCTACTTTACAAAAAATTATAATTTTCATAAAACTTTTTTTTTAAATAAAAAGAAAAGGGTTGAAAAGAGATGACTTTAGATGTTTCAGGGTATTTTAATAATTTATGGAGTAAAAAAAGGGAAATGAGAAAAAAGGGACATACTGTGATCCCTGTAATATTAGAAAAGAATTGAGAATTTCTTGTCTGACGAAACCCACATTTTACTACTTAATAATGTTATAAGAGTCTTAAACATTATTTTAACTGTCTTAAACTGACTAAAAAATACGTTTTACTACTTGTTATTCCTACTATTCTGTTATTTTACTTATTACAAAACTTTTTAACGCTTACATTCACTATTAATGATATTTTTTTACTACTTATTACAAATTATTAAGATGAAGTCAAAATCGATCAGGTGATAACATCATTACTATATATACTTATTATAAAGTTATGAAAAGAAATACATAATTGTGTGCATCGCTAAACTCACTTTTTACAACTAAATATAATTATCAGAGTTATAAGTTAGTCTTGTTTGTCTGCAAAACTAACTTTCGCCACTGCCTCAAATGTCGCGTCTGACTAAAAATACCTTATACTACTTTATTTTTAAACTACTCGGACGTTAAACATTTGATTATCACCCATTACTACGTTTTATTATGCTGAAAAAATAAAAAAACTTTTTGCTTTACAGTCGCAGATATTTTCTACTTGCAAGTGGTTTGAGTAAACATACTTTGTACTACTTATTATGAAGTTATTTATTTATTTTGTGCAGGTTTACCAAAATCGCTTCGTTAAGAATGTAATTAAAATATTTTCGATAATAATTTTGTGACGTCCCCCATATAAATACTAAAATTCAATTCTTAGAAATATATTTTTAAGGTAAGTAAGATTAGGTTTCTCAAGACAATTTGTACCTCAACGCGTTCTCATGGTAATGGCCCTAAATAAACTATACACGTAAATATATAACGATCTCTTTTAAAACAGTTTTTCTAAATTTTGATTCCAAAAGATTTGAAACATTTTTTTAAAACTTAAAAATCAACAATTGTAAAATGTAAAGAAAAAATATCTACAGACTAACTACAGACTAAAGATTAATTATTTTAAAAAATGTTCAAATTATTGTTCAAAATTAATACTTTTCAATTTATATGATTAATGGAATTCAGCTTAAGAATTATTTAAAGTATAAAAAATAATTATAAGTGTGATAATTTGTAAGTAATAAATAAAAATTATTTTAATAGAATATAAATAAAACTAACCTCAATTAAATTAATTTATAAGTTTTTATATACAAAAATTACTGTGTATAATTATTTATAAACAATTTTAAACATTTAGATAATTCTTATTCAACTTTAATTAATTTTAACAATCAATTCAGTTATTTTTAATTATTTTTGAATCCTTGGTAAATTTATGTAAAATATTCAGAATGTTCTATACTTTCATTAGAAAGCTTAAGTTTAAAAATAAATTAACTATTTTCAATTCATTTAAAATATTTTCAACTATTGAAGTTATCTTAATTATAAAATAACTATTTAAGTATATAAAAATTCTTTTTATTATAATTTTATCATTATTAAGTGTTAAAAATTATTGTTAATAAGCTTTTTCATTTTTCATCACAAAATTATGTGACAATTACAGAAACTTGTCGAAAAAGTGAATTTTGGCTCCATCTGTTAAAAACGACAAACACTTTAAAACCCCTTCTACTGAAAAACATCTTTATCTTAACTACGCCCACGCAACTCCTAATTTCTCAAGGCTGGACCTGAAGGACCCAATTCCATCCTTGACTTAATGGGTTTTTCTCCATTTTCTTTCTCATAGATCACTACATTTTTTCAACCTCTTTTTCCTCTCTTCGGAAACGACTTATCTCCAAAACCAACTCCAAAATTAGGAAGGGAAAAGAATATAAAAATGAAAGTCCCATTTTCATCAGTCAGTTAAGCTCTAGTTGCAATTATAGTCTCAGTTATAGTTTTACAATTAATTATAGACTGTTACAATCAGTTCTTTAAGTTTAAGTTCAAGTTCTAATTTAAAAATTCAAGTTCAAATTCAAGTTCAATACAAATATATTAAAAGAAGAAAGACGAATTTCAACTCATTTCCACAAGTTCCTGTTCTGCATTTTTCTGTTTTCTATTGCCAATACTGATTTTATAATAAAAAGTGAGTGTCTTTTAAAAATTGCTATCTAACTTTCTTCTAAATCTATTTCTTTTCATAACTCTCTTTTTTTAAAAAGAATGTTAATTCGTTCAATTTTCTTGTTAATAATTCTTCAAATCCTTTCCAAATTTTTTGTATTTGACAATGTTTTTTTGTTCCCGCTAAAAGAACATTAATGCGTTAATCGTAGTAGTGATTCGTTTATTCCTCAAAATAAAATTCCTGTACGAAAAGATCAATTTGAATCGTTTCTGAGTTAGTAGATGCAAGTCTAAACTCAAAAATAACACAGGCACACAAAAAAAAGTTGTCTGTTTTTTGAACCAGACATACATATCTTATAGTAATTTTACCCGCTGAAAACGAATCTGAAGTTAGAATTGCTCCATCACCCTCTGTTTCTTTAAATCGAGAAAACTACCCTTAACTTCAAATTTTAAAGTAAAAAAATTGAATAACAGATTTCTCTTTAAAATAAAACAATAAATTTATCTACTTCTGCTACAATAACTCAGAAACAATGTCAACATTGCTTAAACACCCTTTGTTTTTTATTAAATCGAAAAAACTACCCCTAAAATGTAAAAATTCAAAATTATAATATAAAAACCCACACTGATTTTCAAAACAACAAAATAAATTTATGTACTTCTCTTTCAACATTTCAAAAGCAATATCAAAATTACTTTATCATCCACTGTGTTTTTATATTGAAAAAAACTACCCCCAATATGTAAAAATTCAAAACGTATAATAAAAAAAATGAAAAACCAAATTGTTTTTCAAAATAGAACAAAATAAATTTATGTACACTTCTTTCAACAACTTGAAAACAATGTCTAAATTGCTTCACCCCCCTTTGTTTTATTTTGAAAAACCTACCCTTAAATTTACAAAATTAATGTTTAAAGTAAAAAAAATGAAAAACCGCATTGTTTTTCAAAACAGAACAATAAATTTATGTACTTCCCTTTCGACAACTCAAAAGCAATGTCAAAATTTCTTCATTACCCTCTTTTTTTAAAATTGGAAAACCAACCCTTAAATTTACAAAATTAATGTTGTTTTTTTGCTTACAACAACTTTAAAATAGCTCAAGTTTTTTATTGAAATTAAAGAAAACTTAACAAGATAAACTCCAACTTGACAGAAAAAAATTAACTTTTTAAACATGAGTATACGTTTTTGTATTTTTGTTCTTGCAAAAAACAACAAGGTTTAAAGTAAATCTTAATTTTTCCACTTTAAAAAGAGTTTTTTTAAAAATTTAACAAAAACGAATTATGTTCTTTTAATTCTCAATATAATTTAAACTAATTTGTTGTGGCTTTTCATTTTTTTTATTATACATTTTGATTTTTTCATATTAGGGAAAAGTTATTTCAATTTGAAAAAACAAAGGGTGATGGAGCAATTTTGCATATGCTGTTAAGTTGTTGTAAGCAAAAATATAAATTTCTTGTTCTGTTTTGAAAAACAATGTGGTTTCTCATTTTTTTTACTTTAAACATTAATTTTGTAAATTTAAGGGTTGGTTTTTCAATTTTAAAAAAAGAGGGTGATGAAGCAATTTTGACATTGCTTTTGAGTTGTCGAAAGGGAAGTACATAAATTTATTGTTCTGTTTGTAAAAACAATGTAACTTTTAATTTTTTAAATTTAAACTTTTATTTTGTTAATTTAAGGGTAGGTTTTTCAAAATAAAACAAAGGGAGGTGAAGCAATTTAGACATTGTTTTTAAGTTCTTGAAAGAAAAGTACATAAATTTATTTTGTTCTATTTTGAAAAACAATGTGGGTTTCTATATTATAATTTTTAATTTTTACATTTTAGGGGTAGTTTTTTCGATTTAATACAAAACAAAGGGTGTTTAAAGGGTGTGTTGACATTGTTTCTGAGTTATTGTAGCAGAAGTAGATAAATTTATTGTTTTGTTTTAAAGAGAAATCTGTTATTCAATTTTTTTACTTTGAAATTTGAAGTTAAGAGTACTTTTCTCGATTTAAAAAAAACAGAGGGTGATGGAGCAATTCTGACTTCAGTTTCGTTTTCAGCGGGCAAAATTACTATAAGATATGTATGTCTGGTTCAAAAAACAGACACCTTTTTTGTGTGCCTGTATAATTGAGCGGCTGGATTCCATAAGGGCATGTAAATTTTTCTCGGCCGAAATCGAAGACCCCTGGAAACTCAAAATGTAACTTCTGAATTTAAATGTTTAAATTAAATGTATCCTTATATTTTATATATTATATATATTTTAAAAATTTTAATTCAGAAGTTGGATTTTGAGTGTCTAGGGGACTTTGATTTCGGCCGAGAAAAATTAATGAAAAGAATATTATTATTTAATATTTAAAGATTTATACGGAAGTTACGTTTCCAAAGTAATAAATACCCTTCTCTACTGTTTACTCTGCTATTAATTTAAAAACGAGTTATTACAGTGCCACTGTATTCTTCTATGCTGACGAATTCATTTGTCTGACTAAATACACCTTTTATTATTTCGTTTTCAGTTAGGTACTAAAGTAATTTTCAATACTTTGACTAACGGAAACTATTTTGTACTACTTTAAATCATCATTTGAAGGAGTTAAACATGCAAAATAGTTCAAATTTTTTTTTCTGACTAAACTCGCTTTTTACTACTTAAGATACAATTGTTCTTTTGACTGACTAAATATACCTAAAACTAGTTATTACAAAATCATGAAAACAATTAAAAATGTTTTGGCAGATTGAACTCACCTTATGCTGCTTAATATATAATTATAGAAAGTAAAAATTATTTTGTCTTTTGTTGAAAATTAATTTTCTTTGCTGTATAACTGAAAAAATATATTACAAGATACTTTTAATTCTCCATTTTATATTTCTTTAAATATAACCTTATGAATTTGTTACTAAACAGACAATTATGTCAGCATAGTCAAACGGTTTAAAAAGGTAAAATCAATTTAAGCTCTCAAATTACGTTCACTTAATACTAAATCAATTAATTTAAAATAAAAAAAGAAGCAATCCTTCAATTCCAGTGTAATTAATAAAGTGAAAAAAGTCAGTTTTGCACGATAGCGTGTAAATTATACATGCATAGGTACATGATTCAAGGGAAAATTAATTAGCAATAGATTAAAGTTAGAGAGAAAGAGAAAATTCGCTGAATTGATAACGATATTAAAAGCAGTGCGAAATAAATATTCCTTTATTTCACTATTTATGCTTTGTAGGATTATAAATATCTAATCCGTTACAGTTGAAATGATTCACAATCGAGAGCAGTGTTTCGAAATCCATTTTCTGCTCGTAACGTATTTTAATCTCTCTGTCTCTCTTCCACTCTCGTTGTGTGGGAGAGAAAGAGAGAGGGAGGGAGATAGCTATTCGTTTTCTAGTTTGCAAGTCGTAGAGATATCAGACAAAGTTCACCGTAGCTTCGATGAAAATACGAAACGAACTGGATTTTAGTACACAGTAGTATGCGCAAATCGAATTTCAACCCGAGACAGGATGAGATTGATAAAAGCTGATAAGGGTGGCTATTATCGAACAGTCACTATCAACGCCTGCGATTGATTGATTATAACAGTAGAGGTCAGGTATCGGTCAGATGATGCTTTCATTTCATGTCGCATATTAGAAATTGTTATATCAAAAATCCAGGAGGGACAAGAGCATGTAAAAAACTATTATATATATCACAATTATATCTACTGAAGCATGTGATCCTGATGGCATACTCTCATCCCTGCCAATCGATCTTCGACTTTCCTTCGACGACGACGAAACTAAAAAAGTAGTAAATCGACATTCAAGATTCGTCAATGCTACTTTTAGGATTAGGTTCTTCTATTATTATTATTATTATTTACGTTAAAATCATTATTATTATTATTATTATTATTTTTAATAATAAAAATGATATAATAACAAAAAATCTCGGATCAATTTTAAAGCGCAAAAAAGTCGCTTTAGTGAATTAAAAATATAAAAAAGTAATTTATTTAACCCTCACAGGCTCGAGCCGGGTCTCCGGACCCGGAGGAAATTTTTTCTTATCAACTTCCAGTTGAGATAATATTGTTAAAAAATCAACTTCACTTGATACTTGAGAACGTAAAAACACACATTTTTCACCTTTGTAAACATTTTTTTATTTATGAAATACTCCGGAAAATTACCATTTAAGTCAAACATACTTAACCCTTTAACGCCCAAATGGACAAAATTTTGGCATAAAGTTTGAAAACTTATTTCGGTACATCAAAATCAATAGAAAAATTCACGAAGAATAATTTCTTAACTTTCATATGCGCTCTATCGAATGGCGTTAAAAAAACATCAAAAATTTATAAACAAAAAAGTTATTAATTTTTTTTTATAAAAAAAAGACCGATTTTTTCCAATTTTTGTTTAATTTTCAATTTTTTCTACTATCAAATAGCGTAAAAATAATAATAATAATAATAATATAATAGCGTAATAACGTGACATAGATATATAACCTAGAAGATAGGATTAAAGAGAAAATTAAAAATTAAAATGGCTACTCAAAAATGGAGTTTGAAGTTCAAATTTTTTTCAAAATTCGATTCGGGAGGGTTTTAGGGGTCGCTGATCACAAATCTGAAGTCCAATTTTCAAAATTCAAAATGGCGGATCCAATATGGCGGACAATTCTTTAAAAATTGATTAAATTTTCTTAAAACTTGTTACTCGGGGGTTTTTGGGGTCGCTGATTATGAATCTAAAATATAATTTTCAAAATTCAAAATGGCGGATCCAATATGTCCGACAAATTTTCAAAAACTCGTTAGATTAGCTTGAAATTTGTTACTCGGAGGTTTTAGGGGTCGCTGATCACAAATCTGATGTCCAATTTTTAAAATTCAAAATGGCGGATCCAATAAGGCGGCTAATTTTTTTAAAAACTTATTAAATTTGTGTTAAACTAGTTACTCGGGGGTTTATTTTTTGTTTAGTTTAGTTTTTGTTTATAAATTTTTGATCTTTTTTAACGCCATTCGATAGAGCGCATATGGTAACATAAAAAATGGTGATTCGTGAATTTTTCTATTGATTTTTAAGTACCGAAATAAGTTCTCAAAATTCATGCCAAAATTTTGTCCATTTGGGCGTTAAAGGGTTAAAAGATCAAGCTCGATCCGAAGGTCCCGATTCGGAAAATCAACGAAAATTAGCCGCCTTATTGGATCCGCCATTTTGAATTTTGAAAATTGGACTTCAAATTCGTGATCAGCGACCCCTAAAACCTCCGAGTAACAAATTTCAAGATAATCTAACGAGTTTTTGAAAAATTGTCGAACTTATTGGTTCTGAATAAAAATAAAAAGTTATCAATTTTTATGCAATATTGCATTATTTTGTTATGTTCCACAATCACCTACGTCAAAAAAACAAGTCTTTAAACCTTCTGAAATTTAATAATTTTTTAATAATTACAATAATATAATCTTTGCAAAATTCAATTATTTTCTATTTTTAAATATACTTCGTCTCTGAATTAATTCTTTTTAATTATTTTCTGAAACTTCTCCGAGAATTCAATTATTTAAATAAGAAAAATTCAATTTCTTATATTAATCGTAACCGTTCATGTTTTTAAAAGTTATTAAGGTATAATATTTACTAAAAATTATAATAAATTCTTAAAATTAATTTTTTTTTAAATATTTAAAAATAATTTTTGAAAGATAATATTTTTTTAATTATATTCAATCGACACATTTTCCAATAATTAAAATATGATAAAATCTTTTAAACACAATGAAATTTTTGAAAAAAATATTCAAATATATGAACAACTTGAAATTTAGGGTAAAGTGTGGATAGATGCCCTCTTTCTCAGAACTTCAATATGAAAGAAACTGTATTTACGTATTATTGGTTTTTCTATACGTACTAGCCAGAACAATTTTGCTGTAAAGTTTCAGCCCGCTGACACCCAAAGGTTATTAGTTATAATAATGTGAAAATTTCAAATTGCTGAAAATGTCTTTTCCAAAATGTTAAAAATAATTGTAATTTAATTTGATATAACCAATGTTAAACGACACAGAACGTAAATTTAAAATTGATTTGAATTGTAAGTTTACATTATTTAAAATGTAGATACGTGAAAATTGGAATCAACAGAATTTGATTGTTATAAAAATTAAAATGAGTGCTTAACAATTTTTACAAATTATATATTGTTAAATATTTAATATTTGTTCAATATTTATTAAAACTTTTTTCCATTAAATACTGGAGAAAATATTTTTAAAAATACTTTTAACATTTATCAATAATTGGTAAAATTAAAATAAACAATTAAATATATATATATATATATATATATATATATAAATTATTTGATACAAAAATAAATAAAAAATTAATATTGACTTCAATATATCTTTTTTATTTCTTTTTTTATCAAATAATGTTATCAATATATTTTTTTAATTTTTTATTTTAATTATACCAATTACCGATAAATGTTGAAAGTGCTGTTTAAATATCCGTGTACGGAAACCGCCATTTCAGTGCGAATACCACTTGCATTTGTCCCGGATTTTTTATTTTTAGTTAATAAGTTAAAGAGAGAAAACATAAATTAAAATCAACAAATATTTTAATTGTTAAATTTTTTTAGTGTACTAATAATATACACTATATTGCATTAAAATAACATACTATTGTATTACTAGTGTAAAGATACACTAGTATATCAATTTTTAGCTCATTAGATCAATGAACGTAGAAGTTAGGTGGAAAAAACGTTTTTCAAAAATAAAAAAAATAAAATAAAATAAATATTTATAATAAAATAACTTTTAGAAAAAAATGGGTCCGGTAATATTTTTGAAGTGATGTTCAATGTCAAAATTAGAAAATATGGTGACAAAGATTATCGTTAGTATATATTGCAAGAAAATCTTTATCAAATACTTTCAGGTATTTTGTGAAAAATTTTTCCATTTTCTTCTATAATGCTACTGGGTATTACCAAAATCGTATCATGCGTCCAATATATAATGTAAACCCGAAGCGCTCCCAATGGACGAGCGACTAGTCGTCGCAAAACACGTTCACACACACACACACACAGAAGAATCAGAAAATTGAGAGAAATCCAAACCACAAGTGGACGCAAGTTTCACGCTTTATTTGAAATAATGGTTTACTATTATCTCCTCTTTATTCTTCTTCACTTTAGCCAGAACATTTATTCTTTTTGAATTTTCAGAGGGATAAAATAAAGAGAAAAACAAAAAACACTAAATTCTTGATCAAGTTTCAAACTTGTTACATAGATAATTTTTAAAGTGTAAATATTACATATAGCTTCCTCATATAGAGCTGAAGTATTGTAATACCAAAATTTTTCATGTTTCATTTTTTAGCATATCCTTATGTTATTTGACCTCAGGAGTTCAAAAATGACATTTTTACAAAATGTCATTCCGTATGTGTGTGTGTAAACATCACATTTTCATAAACATCTCCAAACTATGAAGAGCTTTTGGGCTGAATTTTTTTTAAATTGTAGGTCTCACCTGTGGACAAAAAGTGAGAGTACTTCGAGATAGATTAATAAAGTTTAACTATATTTTTTTTTATTTTAAGTTTTTCAAAAAAAAAATGTTAGGACACCTATAAATGTTTTTCTCTAATTTTTTAGAATTTTTTAGACGCATCTTTTGAGCCTTCAATGAACATTTTTTGTCCATATTCACCGGAGATACTAAACTTTTAAAAATCAAAAATTTTGGAAAATAAGACTGTTTAGAAAATTTTGTTGGAAAATGTTAATAGAATTCTGAAAATATAGTTACCAACTTGTAGAGCATTACAAAACGCTTCGATTGATCTATTTTTGAAGCTAATTCGATTATAAATAAAGAAGTTATTGATATTTAAAAAAAAACAGAAATCGTGAAGGAAATTTTTTTTTATGTATAGAAGTATTAAATAAAGAGAAAAAAATGTTACAGCAATTGAGAATAATTATTCAAAATTTATACTTTATTATTATAAACATCTCTATGAGGAAGCAAAGTGTTCATGAAATGAACACAACGAGATTTACGAAAGCGAATAAAATGAGCACCAAAATTGTAAAAAAAATGTATAACTTTGCAGCGGTTTTCTTGTAAGTATTATTTTATTCAATTGCAACTGAAATTTAAAATTTTAAAGTTGATAAATTTAAAGTCGTTTAGTAATGCAGACAAATTTTTGTATAGGCAATTATTGTTTCTTGTCGCAGTAGAAAATAAAGTCATGGTCAGACAAATCGTTTTTAAATTTGATTTATCATTAAATTCTTCCAATGGTTTACAGTTAAAAAATCTATTTATAATAAAAGCTGTTCGAGTCGCAACTCTTAAAAAGTATTTTTAATTCCTAGGTGAAGTAAAGAAGTGGAATTAGTTCAAATTTTATTACTAGAAATAAGAAGAAATAGTTATTGATGATAAGCATCGACCCCAATTCAGGGATCTTTTTATTATTTTTATTATATGATTTTTGACATTTCAGTTTTGAATTTTATAAAATTCTTTTATTATTCTTACATATGATTTTTTCGTTCTAATTTTCTCTATAATATTGTAACAAGTTGTAAAAGACATTTTTTTCTGTTTATAATAAAAAGTAGAAAAAAGCTGTTTTCGTCAAATAAAAAGTTTAAAGATAGAATTACAATCAGACAAAATGGTTCAACTTTTTTGTAACATTAAAGTAGCAAAAGCTAAATTAAGTCCGACGAATAGTATTTTAATTCTTATTAAATATTATTTATCATCCTTTTACTACTTTAATGCTACTAAAATTTTCATCTCTTCTGTCTGAATGTAACCAACTTCTACCACTTATTACAATATTAAAAGCACTCATAAATAGTTTGTCTTGATTAACATACAGTTTACCATACTTTAATGTTACAAAAATTTTGAACCATTCTCTCATTGTAACTAACTTTTACTTTTAATGTAAAACTTTGACTGCCTGTAATCATCTTTTACTACTTAAGATATTTAAACAATAAACTAACTTTATGTCTGTCTAAAACAAGTTTATTCTACTTTATATAATTAACAAAAATTCCACTACTAATTACAATGTTTAATTGTACTTAATTATTTTATATTGAAAGTTTTTAAAGTTCAAAAGAACACCTCCATTTTTATTACTACTTTTAATGTGAATCTTAAAAAATATAATTTTTATGTAAACAAATTAATAAATCTAAAGTTGTAAATAAATGTTGAATTGACATGACCTTTTCATTTATTTGTTACAATATTAGAAGAATAAAATAACCTTAAGTTCGAGAAAACCATTTTCTACTACTTACTTACATTAATTGCAAGTAAAAAACTGGACAAGTGCTAGTTGCGCTCCCACTGAATTGATGAATTCCGTAAACAAATATAAGAATAATACTAGTGATATTGTAACAACAATTGGTAGGATTTTTCACTTTTGTATTATTTTGGTATGTTAAATTTTCGAGACTAGGTTAAAAATAAATAACAAAGAAAAATTGAAGTATTACATATTTTATATTATAAGTAATAAGCACAGAGGAACCAATTTTGGAACAAATTTTAAAAATTGGTTCCACTGCTTATAATATAATATAAAATATGTAATACTTCATTTTTTCTTTGTTATTTATTTTTAACCTAGTGTCGAAAATTTAACATACCAAAACTCAAAAAAAGATTTTTAAAAATTATAAATTCAAATCTTTTGAAATTCAATGACTTATAAACTGTAAATTCTTCTAAACTATTTTCATCATTTCAATAATTCAATTACTTACCTATTATTTTCTGGAATTTTTACGTAACATTCTTCTTTAAATCAATTATTTTTAATAATTTTCGACAAAGTTCTTTAAGAATTTTCAAAATAATTTGTTTACAATCATTAAATTTTACAAAATTTTGTTTATTTGGGAATTTGTCAATTAAATATTTATTTCTAAAAATTTAGATAAAAATTGAATTTTTGCAAAGAATTTAAAAAATTGAATTTTCGCAAAGAATTTAAAAAATTGAATTTTCGCAAAGAATTTAAAATATTTGAAATTCTGACAAAAAATTTAAAATAATTAAATTGCAGAAAATCTTTTAAGTTTATAAAAAAATTTTTAAATAATTCAATTATTACGATAAATCTACTTAAAAATAATTGAATTCTTGCAAAGAATTTAAAATAATTAAAATTCTGGCAAGAAGTTTACAAAAAAAATTATAAATAATTGAATTTGAAAAAACATTGTTATTCTGGCAAGAAATTTATAAAAAATTGTATTACAAAATTATTATTATGACAAAAAGTTTATCAAAAATTTTAAGAACAATTTAATTTTTTACAGAAATCTTATTAGAAATAATTGAATTTTAGCAAAAAATTTAAAATAATTAAAACCGTGACAAGAATTTTACAAAAAAGTTTTATAAATAATTGAATTTAATTAACTTCATTAAAAAAAATTTATTTTTTTTAATTTTAAGAAATTTTAATCGCTGATATTTTATTAACATTTTAAAGAAATTTAGAAAATAGTAATTAAATTCTTACAAATCATTTTTTTTAAAAATCAAATTTTCAAAATTCAAAATGGCGGATCCAATATGTCGGAAAAGAACATTTTTTTGTTTTAATTTTTTTTCGTCCACTATTTTGCATCCGCCATTTTTAATTTTGAAAAGATGATGCCATATTCGTAATCAGCGACTCCAAACCCCCCCGTTACGATTTTCAAGAAAATCTAAAGATTTTGAAAAAAAATGTCCACCATATTGGATCGGCCATTTTGAATTTTAAAAATCTGATTCCATATTCGTAATTAGCGACCTCGAAAATCCCCGAGTAACGATTTTCAAGCAAATCCGATGATTTTTTAAAAATATGTCGAAACTTATGAACAAAAAACTTTAAATGCGTTTTCTCAAAATGTCTTTTTTTGGTCTGGTAAGAGTGATATCTCGAGTTCTTCTGAAGCAATTTTAAAAAATCAAACGCCTTTTGATTCTGCGTCATCATGTCTATAAGTGAAACCTCAAAAACTGTAAAATTTCCAACTCCCCTTTTTTTATAAGAGAAATTCTGAATAAAAACACCTTTTTTGCATAATTTGGGGAGAAAGTACTCTAAAAAAAGGGGGGGAATGAAAATTCCACTTTCTTTGAGGTTCCACACCTGAAGAAATATCTACACTGTAAAAAATAAATCTTACTTTCAGTCTCTTTTTGACTAAAACCGTTTACATTAGAAACATTTTTAACTAAGTCTTAGCCTTGAGAGTATTATTTAAAGCCAAAAAATTGACTTAATCTGGTTTTCAGCTTAAAAATAGGCTATTTTTCAATCATTTTGGTTTTAAGATGTAAACGGTTTCAGACTTTGTTTTTTCTGTGTAACGAAGAAAATGTCATTTCGTTTTTGGTTTTATCTGTTTTAGAAAGTTTGGAATCGATCTTACCACCGAAAATGGGTATTTTCGAAAATGGCTTATATCGCCGCCATTTTGAAATAAAAATGAAAAAAAATTTTTTTTACAAATTCATAAATAAATTATTTATTACATGTAAAAGAAAGTTTATAAATAAATGACATAGTTATTTTAATAATAAATACTAAAAAAAAACCTTCTTTTTGCCTGTTTTGAACTGGAATGTCCCCTTAAATAATTTATAACTTAGACAAAGATTTTTTTTAATAAAAACAATAACTTACAAGAATTTTATTTGTAATTGTCGTAGTGTAAATTTTGCACTAGTAAACAGAAGTTTGAATCAGACATAACATTCTCTAATCAATCCGCCTCATATTATTCCCATTAAGATTAAAGAAAAATAATCGATAATCCATGTCGATAGATATAATGATAATTTAATCGAAATTATCACTATTAATGGTATTTTGAATGGCAAGAATTTGTTATAATAGCGAAGGGAAGGATATGCGAGAACGTAATTTGTCACCCTGAAAATGAGGTCATTTAACCCACAAGGTATTAATACCTTTGTTGGGTTTGTGAGCGCAACAAGAGAATACAATGATACACGTGTTGGATCTCCCAATTTTCGTTCTACTAGGAGGATATCCTACATCTCTCGAGTCTCGTTGTACCTGTTGTTGGACGAATGTAGATTCCGATTATCGATTGGCGATGCTCTATTACCCTGTATAATTAGCCACGTGGATTGACGTATTTAATCATCGGCTAAACGACTTTAAATCGCTCTCTTTCAATTTCCTCATTATCGACATTTTCTCATGTTTAAGCTTCATTTATGACTTTCTCTCTCTTGACTTCTTCAATTTTTCTCTCATTTTATTTTTATACGAACAAAATTAGAGAGAAAAAGACAAAAGAACAATGTCTTTAAAGATGCATGTAATTTTTAAACAGAAAGTCCGTCACGATTTAAAGAAAATTATACGTCACTTTTTTTTGCTTCTTCGTATATTTAATTTGAAAAGCAAGTGATAAGTGAAAAAATTCATTAAATAATTCATAAAACACTTTTTACAAATCAAAAATTTAATTTATTCGGTATCTTTTCTTTTCCTTTTTCCTCTTAAATTTTTAAACAAAATGAAAAATTAAAAATTATAAAAATAATTGAAAAAAACTGTTTAAAAATGCAAAACATAAAATCTCATTTTACTTTTTTCTTTTTCATACTTAATTTAAAAATAAAGCCAAAAAAATTGTGTAATAACTTAAAAATATAATTATTATAATTTAATATCGGATAGGAAAATGAATTTAGTTTTATTATTACTTATTTTAAAATAAGAGAAATCCTCTTTTGTCATTAAATCGTAAAAAGTTTTTTCTTTTTAAGAAAAAAATATTCTTTCTAACAAATTGAAAATAAGTTTTTCAATCTGTTTTGAGAGGATTTATTAAAAACGATCTCCTTCAGAAATCTGTTTTTTTATTCTTTTGGTCCCTCCGGTCATTATGTACAAAAAATTTTCCCTCTAGAAAAAAAATAATTCCCTTATAATAAGAGACAACGAAACGAGCTTAACACACTAATAACAATTCGATATGCAGACAAAAAGATTGATTTTAAATGTCAAAAATAAAAGAAAGTCGAAAAAGTATTCAGAGCTTTGTGTTCTAGAAAATAACAATTTTTATTGAAATATTTTTATAAAAAAAAGAAATTAAAAAAGTATTTTTAATTAATTAAAAAGAATGTCTTTTTCGAACCTGCAATTATTTTCTGCTTTTGTTACAGTTTAAAATTTAAATAGAGCCATTTCTTTGGTGATATTAATAATATTCTTAATCAATTTTTCTTATGAATTTATAATTTAAATCTCCCCTTTCTTTACTGTTCGGATGATATTAATGATTATAGGTAATTTTAACTTTTTCAAAATTTCATTATTTTAGAAATATTTTAAATTTCTTAATGCTGTTTTCTAAAACGAAAATATTTTAATTCATTAAACAGGAGCACTTCTTTCCATTTAAAATTGTTATTAAATCTTTCATTATTAAGGTTTTTTTAATTTTTATTGATTATTATTATTATTATATTTAGACAAATTTTATGAAAAATAAGATACACAAATTGACTCATTGACAACTTTGAAAGTAATTAATTGACTTAAAATTTTGACCCTAGAGGTTTGAAAATAAGAAAAAAAATTGTTTTTAATTTTTTCTGTGCACTTAAAAAATTTATTTAATTTATATAAACGATTACTTATTTGTTATTAAGTAATTATTGTCTCTAATCAAGTTATATTCAAGTTATTGATTAAATAGTGTTTGATTAAAAGACTGAAATTACTGAGAGCATGATAAAATTCAACCGTTTAAAATTTTTGTACTAAAATTGATTCCCGATGATTTTTCCGAAAGGGTCAGAATTCGTAAAATTTTCACAGAAAACAAAAAGTGTTTTTTTAATTTAAAATGGTGAAAAAACATTTCTATTTGATCTTAGGAATGTGTCCACCAAAGAACAGAAAAAAATATTATTTTTTATAAAAGTTATTGCAAAATTAATTTTTTTGCAACTTTTTAAACAAAATGTTATTTCTCCTAAATGAATGAACCGATTTAAGTGAACCAAGCGGGAATATAAAGGAAATAAAAAATACTTTCGTTTAGAATTAGAAAATTTTTAAAAAGTTTATATTTTAATAATTATTTAATAAATTTTTTATAAACAATTAATTTTTTTAATTGTTCTACGCCTTTAAAATTTTTTTTAAAAATATCTACATACACTTAAAACTATAAGAAATCAAAATAATATCTCCTGTTTTTAAAGACGGCAATAAAAATAATATTGAAAATTACAGGCCAATAACATTACTCAGTTCATTATCTAAAATTTTCGAAAGTCTTATATATGAGTCGTTGTATGTCGCGTCATCAAACATTATAATTGATGAGCAACACGGGTTTGTTCGTGGTCGCTCTACAATTACTAATCTCAGCATCTTTGTTGATTATTTGTCAACGAATTTGGAAAATGGACACCAGATTGACGCGATATACACCGATTTTACTAAGGCATTTGATAAGGTTAATCATATCATTCTTCTTGAAAAGCTACGTAGAATGGGTGTATCTTCAAATATAATTTTGTTTTTGGAAAGTTATCTATCGGGGAGATTTCAAAGAATAAAATTTAAAAGTGAATATTCAGATCCATTCCTGGCAACTTCAGGTGTTCCACAAGGCTCGAATCTTGGACCGCTCTTGTTTGTTCTTTACATGAATGACATTGAATTTATTTTCAAGACTTGTTATTTTTTACTTTACGCCGATGACCTAAAACTTTATAATGTTGTTAGTTCAAGTCCTTCACATATTCAGACTGATTTTGATCGCGTGATCCAATGGTGTGAAAGTAATCAACAACGAAAAAGAATGATTGTTTTAGAATACGAAGATTACGAAAAAGAAAATAAAGTTTTGGAGTACCTGCGGACTTTAGCTCATACTATTGTTTTATAATAAAATAATTTTGATTTTCGGAATTATTAATTTTCGGAAAAATTATTTCTTAAATTTACATTCGGAAATTTTTCTTTCGAAAAAATGACCGGGAACGATTAAGATTACATTAGGAAAAGTTAGTTTCAATCAGGCCAAATAATTTTCATCTCTTATTATTTAAAATAGTAAATATATATATATATACTAGGGGGAATATAATTCGAAAGATCATAAAATTCTATGATGCATATTTTTTAAAAATTGCAAAAAAATTTGAAATTTACATAGGTGAAATCATTCAAGTCTCATCTTTAAATTAGACCAAAAGAGTTTAAAAATCTTAATCGGTTCAGGAGATATCATTTATAAATGGTTGAGCATTTTCAGCCAAAAACCGTTAAAAATCGACTAATTCAAGTTCTTAAAATTGACCTAAATTTAAGGAATGGACCTGATATATTTAATGAGTTTTACACTGAAAAAAAAGTGCTGTTGAATCAAATAGCTCCATGCTATTGAATTTCCCGTTATTAATTCAATAACACATTTATTAATCGAACAGTATATTGCTTAAAACGAAAAAATGAAACTGTTTAAATTAAAAGTACGGTACTGTTAAATTAATGATATTCTACAAATTGTTTCTATAGTTCATCTATATATAGCAACAGAATAATTTATTGCTTCTTTGACATTATTCATTTGAAACATCTAATAGATAAACTTGAAGAAAATGCGTGTAAATTTGAATCAAATGAAAAGTTGTTTTCTCCAAAGAAGCGCGCTTTTGAAAATGAAAGCATACGCTTTCGTTTCAATGAGTGGTGCTATAGCGGACTGCCAATAGCATATGCTATAAAAATAAGGACACTATGTATTTGAGACATTGACAGGTGCTAAATTTATTGAAATACTTATTCACACATATTTATATGTTTATTAAACCTGTCGTTTTTGAAATTCTTATATAAAAAACTATTATTTAAATTGTTCTAAAGAATTAAGGACTAGTTAAACATAAATTCCCTTATTCACGAGAAAAATATCGCGCACGGTATTTAACTACAAAGTAACTGCTCAATGTAAGAAGCGAATGTATTACATTGCAGCGCGGCAGTTCTCGTCTATCACGAAAGTTAAGCACGTTTGGTCGCGGTTACTACCTGGATGGGTGACCGATTGGGAACAGCGTATTTTTCAGACTCAAAAAATTATAAAGTGTGTTTGAATGTGTATGTATGTGTGTTTGTCGTTAGAAAAAATGAAAAAAATAATAAAGATGTGTATGTTAGTGTGTAAAATTAAAAAAAAGATGCATATAAGAAGTATTGTGTTAAAGGTGTGAGAATTAATTATAGTATATAAAAAATGTATGAACAAAAATTTAATTTTTTTAATTTATCGTTGGTATATCTTTAACCACATAAAAGAATTGACTTAACAGTATGGTGTTATTTAATCGATAACAACAACTAAAAAAATTAAAAGTACAAATTTTTGAATCATAAAAATGATGCTTTTAAATTGAAAAACTATAGTCATTGACTCAAAAGCATATACTGTTAAATTAAAAAATTTTGATCGTTGATTCAAAAGGAATACCTTTAAATTAACATAGTATGCTGTCAATTTAAGAAATATGATTTTGTTTCAATGAAAGTGATACTATCGAATCATTAGAATCGGTGCTTTCAAAACAACAGCATATACGTTTGGCAGCCCGTTATGACACTATTCAATGAATCAAACTCATATGTCATTGATTCAACAGCATTTTTTCTCCGTGTAGAAAATTTTCAAAAATCACGTGTAAGCCTCACAAGTAGTATTTTTTGTATTTTTTTACAATTAACTTTCCAATAATGTCCCTTCATGCAATACTGAGAAAACATTAGGGTAGAGCGGGGTAAAAAAACCATTTTTAATTTTTGGTACTATAAAATCAAAATATGAATTTCTTTTTTCAAATTTCAAATTGTTGCTGAAAGTTTAGTTATTAAGCTTCAAAATCTTTGTAGAACATTTTTTTGTATTCCGTGAAAGACAAAGTTATAAGAGTTTTACGAAAGTTCTGCTTATGGCTTTTTTGCACCACTTGGTGGAGTGAAAAAGCCATTTGGTGATTTTGTCAAAATATTTTTTATCGCAAGTAATAAACCAACTTCAAGTTAGTTATAATACTTGTCGATAACCTTCAAAATAAACACTTATTTTGAAATTTAGTGTTGCATTCGAGCGAGAAATCGCTGGAAAAGAACGAGAAATCTCGTGAAGGAGACAATGAAAATAATTGAATGTTAAATCACATTCAATTGTTTTCATTGTCTTCTTCACGAGATTTCTCGTTCTTTTCGAGCGATTTCTCGCTCGAATGCAACACTATTTTGAATCCATTTCTTTCGAAGACTATTCCAGAACCCAACGAGAAATTTTTGCAGCAAGAAGATATTGCTTCAATTAACGTACTCCAAAAATTTGGCATAAATCGATTTTTCTCTAAGGAAGTTACAAAACATTCAAAATCACATTAAAATGAAGAATGGTTAGTTTTTAAGGTAAATTCTTTTATATTTCTCAGCTGATAATCAAAAAAGTATTTAAATAATGTTAAAGTGTATTTAAAATACTTAATATTTAAATAATTCCGATTTCCTAAAATTAAATTACTTTGCCAAAATAAATTATTAAATATGATCGATTTTTGACATTTCGTACACAAACTTAAATAACATATTTTACTGTTTATTAAATATTATTTGATTCTTTTACTAACTAGAAAATACAAATTCAACCTTTAAACATAAATATCTATCGCTTTTTTATATTTATTAAAGAATTTTCTCTTTTTTTTAATTTTTTGTAATGTCTGCCAACGTAACCTTTTTCCATGTACTCTCAATTTAAAACCCTTTTTTATGCAAAATGTAATTATTTTTTATAAATCATTATGCATTTCGCCATTCCAAAGGAGATAAGAATATTTTCCCAAAGTATTGGAAATTTTTGTAATGGTCAAAAATACATTAGGCGAAATAAAATAGTTTTACCCATACATTATTATATACTAAATAATGTTTATTCGTCAAAATATGACTACCAAATAAACACAATTTAATATCTTCAACAAGAGCATTAAAATTGATTTATTCTAAATTGGTTGACTTTCTTCCATTTGACATGCCTAAAATACAAGAAAAGAAATTATAACAACATTTAAATAGTATGTCTGCAAAGTCGTATTTTTTATGCTGTCCAGAAGTAACATTTTTCATAAAATTATGAATTTCTTTATGTTTAGTAATAATACTTAAAGGTCGACAGTAACAAAAAAATAATTTTATAATGTAAGAATATTTGTAGAGGTAATTATTTTTTCAAAATAGGGTAATCGGTACAATGATTGGCCCCTTAAGAGAATTTTTATGTTTAACTGATTGCCAAATTTACTGTACCTGTCAAAAATGAATTATGAAAACACAAAGTGGAAGCAAATTTATTCTATTTTTAATGTTTGATAATGACACAGGAGTAGGAAATTGTAAATAATAAATATTTAAATAAAATAACACAACTGTCAAAAATACATTTATTGGTCCGAAACACATAGTAATTGGCAGAGGCCAATAACAGAATCATTGCCCTATGACATTATCAAAATACAGTGATTAGCCGCCTTACAAATCATAATACCTCTGCATTTATTTTTTTCAATGATTGGCCTCTGCACTTGTACAATCATTGGCAGTGGCCAAAAATTGTATTTGGAGGGTTTTTAAATTTTTTATTTCTAAAAATGTATTTAAAAACATTTATTTAACTGTTATATAATGTTCTTTTTACTATTTAATATTTTTGAAAAATACAGTCATTGGCCTTTTAAACCAACCTGCCCAATCATTGTGTTTTCATATAATTGAAAGAGAGTATTATTGGCCTACTTATAAATTAAGAAAATGTAATATTTTTTAATAAAACAACCATTTATTATTAGTTTTAAACACCTTCAGTAAGTATAAAAAAAATTTTTCAAAAAAGTAGTTTTAAAACGACAAATTTCTGTGCGGATGCACTACTTAACACCATAAGATTTGCAGCTGTCAAGCTGTTCTTTCGGAACACGTAAATAAATAATTACATTAAAATTAATGACAATAGACAACATAAGTATGATTGTCGAAATGACTGCTCGATTGCATTAAGTTTATTAACCACAGTTGATAAAATGTTTTTATAGAAGTTATTTCTTATATTTATATTTCAACTAGACGGCCAATCATTGTGGGGTCGCCAACCATTGTACAGATTACCCTAGCATAGAAAATTCAAAAATAAAAAATTTATCTCGATCGACCAATCAGATTTTCGTCCTTTGTATGTAAGATCATGGAAAAAAATGTTTGATGAAAAATAATCATTTAGAGCTCAGAAAATGGTACCTACAAATAGGCACATTTTAATAGGACTTCACAACTGCTCCCACTCCCTTAAAATATTAAAAATGAATTTCTTTAGAGTCATTTGGGGTAAATGTAAACAGTAGATGTTTCTGCTAAATTTACAAATTTAAAAATAAGTTCAACGTCAATATTTTTACCTCAGCTCACCTACAAGATGTTCTAAGTATTGCCAATATTTTATTTTGACAATGGGCAACACCGTAGTGTAAGTTATCTTTTAATTAAAAAAAGATTGAAAATCAAAGTTTTACTGTTTCAGTAGTTTGTCCCGCATTTGCATAAAAATAAATAAAAAAAAAATTGTAATTTTTCCTTATTAACCCCTTCACAGAGTTTGACGTCTATAGAGGCAAAAATAATTCGTGCCCCCAGTGTGTATGACCGCTATAGCGGCATCGAAAAAACAGATATTTAAAAGTTAAAGAATCTTGCTAAAAATGCCTACTCGGGGGTTTTCGGGGTCGCTGAATCGAAATCCGTTATTAAAAATTCAAAATTCAAAATGGCGGTTCCAAAATGGCGACCAAAAAAATTTTAAAGTTTACGGATTTGACTAAAAATGTTTACTTGGGGATTTTTAGGGTTGCTGAATTCGAATATTTAGTCAAAAATTTAAAATTCAAAATGGTGGCTCCAAAATGGCAACCAAAAAAAATTTTAATGTTTACGGATTTGACCAAAAATCTTCACTAGAGGGTTTTTGGGGTCACTTAATTCGAATCCGTTCTTGAAAATTTTAAATTCAAAATGGTGGCTTCAAAATGGCGACCAAAAATTTTTAAGTTTACGAAATTGGCTGAAAGTGATAATTGGGGGGTTTTTGAGGTCTCGAAATCCAAAAATTTAGTCAAAAATTCAAAATGACGGCTTCAAAACGTCGACCAGAAAATTTAGAAATATAAAATTTTAACTAAATATTCTAATTCAGTGACTTCAAAAACCCCCAAATGCGAATTTTTAGTCAAATCCGAAAACTTAAAAATTTTTTCGGTTGCCATTTTAAAGCCTTTATTTTGAATTTTAAAATATTAACCAGATATTCGAAATCAGCGACCCCAAAAACCCCCAAGTGATTATTTTTAGTCAAATCCGGAAACTTTAAAATTTTTTTGGTCGCCATTTTGAAATTTTAAATTTGTTAATGCCTTAACAAAAATTGACTTTGATTTTTGATTTTCGTCAATTTACTTAATACATAATTAAGTGTTTACATTTACCCCGAGAATTCGAAACTCGGGGTGAATGTAAACAGAACTTAAACTACATTTCAAAAGAAAATAATTGAATAAATTTGCTTCTATTTCACAATTTCATTACTTTGGCAATGTAAAATTACATAGAAAAAGAAATTAGGTGTTTTTTCATACCTCCTTCGTGTGAAAATTTAAAATTTGACTTAAAATTCATTCGTATTCAGCGACCTTAAAAACCTTACAGTAGTCAGATTCAAACAAATTTGATCAATTTTTAACAATATTTTTAAGTTCATCAGCCATATTAAATCCGCTTCATTGAAATTTTAAAATCTGACTTCAGATTCGTATTTCAGCTACCTCAAAATTCAAGCAATCAATTTTTAAGAATATTTTATGTTTGACAGCCATATTGAATCCACCATTTTGAAATTTAAAAATTCGATTTTATATTCTTATTCAGCAACCTTAAAAACTTCATTTCACCAAGTTAAATGAAAATCTATTAAAATTTGTTCAAGTTATTCAAGTTTTTACATTACTAATTTTGTAATGGTTGATTGTTTGTTTTATATGGTACATTATCAGTCAACTGGTTTATTTACTATACATCCACGAAGAATTTTTTTTCTAGTTTCCCATCCCTTAAAACAGTAGCATACTTGAAATAACTTGTTTCCTAAACCTCGCTTAACTACAGTGGTGTTTACATTTGCCCCGGATTTTAAAAAATATTCAAAATCTCGGGGTAAATATAAACAGTCAATTTTAGGCGATTCAGGTGCATCAATATTTTTTGTACTTTATAACATTTTTCTAGGGAAGTTAAGTAACAAGTTCATGCAAAAAAAATCCGTCTATTTACATCTGCCCCAAATGACCCTACACTTTTTTCTCTGAAAATACAAAATTATAACGTTTGGATTAACTTTTGTTCCGATTGTTTGTCTGATTCTTCCTTAATAATGCGACCATTTTTTGTGGGTGTATGTGGAATAATCGTAAAGTTAGAATAATCATCTTCGTGAGTTTTCGCGAGTGCGGTACATTGAAACAAACCGTGAGTTATTATTCCCTTTACATCTGCACTTTGGAGAAAGAGGATTTTGATTTAGGATTTGGAGCGTGTGTAAATGTCTATATATCGACTGGCAAATCGAGATGCAGTGGACAATATCGATTCATGCGTAACTTGTGCCGCCTCGATAATATATTTATAGTAATTGCTGCAGTTGGGTAGATTCGCGGTCATCGGGAACAGTTACACGGTTCTCATTGAAAGCCGCCTTGACGTCGGGCCATGGAGGCCTGATGGTCATTGAATTCTGTCCTGCGACCCCAATGTTCAACATTCAGTCTGTTCGACCATCGTGCTTCTCTCCTCTCTTCCACCACCATTCACACACATCTCCTTTTCACTCTATGTAGGAAACCCACTCACTCTCTCGTTTCTCTACCTCTCTATATAGATGTCTCTCTATATTTGGGATTTACCAGCTCTGTTGGCATGCTAGGTGACCCCCTGCAAACTATCCGGGATTTATTGCTTCCAAGCTGAAAAAAATGTCGAGTCAACAAAAACTTTGCTGACACCGAATATCAGTATACGATAGCTGCTGCTTCGTGTGTATAACAAGAAAATCTGATCAAACCGAATTGAAACGGTAAAACTGCATCTTCTCTATACACTATCCGATATATGCGCGCGTGCTTTTTTGTAAATTGTTTGTTACGTGTCTCTGTATGTGTCTAATTCAGAAAAATCGATCTCCAACTATTTGTAACAAGTTTTCTAAAATATTCAATTGAAAAGTTCTGTTTTTTGAAAAAATCAAAACAAAAAGAAGAAAGAAAAAATTTTAATAAACGAAACAAATGAGCTGAGCTGAAAATTGTGTTCATTCCAATATAGAAATAGAATGAAAAAGATAAAAATCCATTGTCTGACTAAAACAACTTTCAACTACTGATTATGTTCTGATACTGGACACTGAAGTTTTTTAAAAACAAACTGTATTTTATTTTAAATAATTATCTTTGTCATACAGTGAACCAAAAGGTTTTTTTTTTAATTACTTAGCTTCATAACGGGACAGTCCCTTTCGTACAATATGTACTCTTGCAATCTAAACGCTACTTATGTAACACATAAAAAAGATAAACAATATCAAAGTTGGCGTCTTAAAAGTTTAAGTTCGCTATAAATCTACACAATGTTGTAGTCAACCCTACAGAATAAAATAATACTTTCTCTGCTGAGTCGCATTTTGATTTTCACTTTTTCCCGTACCCTAAAGAATATCCTGCAATTTACTCAAAAAATGTTCTATTAGATTTATTTATGAATTTTCCTAATTTTAAAATTATTCGAAAAAACCAATAACTTCATTTAAAATAAATATTTATTCATTATTGTTTTTACATGGCAAAAAAAAATTTACAATGGAATAAGATTAAGATTAAAAATATATTAAAGTATTTGAAATTTTGCCTTCAGTTTTAATATTTATGAAAATAATTAAATTATTGAGCAGAATTTTATTTAAAAAATCTGTAAACAATCGATTTTTTTTAATTAATGCAAATTCTATTTTTAATAATTTGATTCCTGTGAAATTTTCATTACTTTAAAAAATAATTAAATATTTGTGTAGAATTTTATCAACATTTTTGTCTAAGAATTGAATACTTTTTGAAAATTTTATAAAAATAGTCGAACCTAATTGAAAATCATTGAATTAAGAAAACTTTTAGAAATAATTGAAATTTTGACATGAATTTTATTAAAGTTTTTGAATATAATTGAACTTTATTATTTTTGAAAATAATTGAATTATTGTGATGAATACTATTATTTGTGAAAATAATTTAATTTTGTAATTAATTTTATCAATATTTCTGAAATTAATTTTAGATGATTTATGTTATAAGTTTATGTCAGTTCTTCATTAGAAGTAAGTTATTCAGAATTTTCTTATAAATTCTAAACATTTAATTTTTTCCAGTATAGTTTAATTTTAATAAAAATTCCTGATTTCCCCCTAAATTTTGCTGACACTCTCTTTATTATGAATACATTCGTTTCACTAAAAATACGCCTTTTACTACTTATTAGAAAACAATTGAGAACTTCTTGTCTGACTAAACTCATTTTTTCTACTTATTACATTTATATGAGACGCTGTATGACAAAGCACATTTTCAACTACTTCAATTAGTTATATTGAATCGTCTGACTAAAAATGCCTTTTACTACTGTCTGACACGGTCAAAGGATTTACCGATCATTAAAAAATAATCGTAAATATTTAACAGTTATCTGCGATCAAAATAGCCCAGAGTGCATACAATGAGGGAAAAAAAAGATTTAAAATGTCCTGTCTGGCCAAATACATCGTTTACTACTGAATTTAGTTGTAAGAATTGTTTATTATGTTGAATATTTTATTAAATTAAACTTAAATATGTTTAACTGTATAGCAAAGATATTTTAAGTTTGATTTAAACAAAATTTGTTAGAATAAAATAATTTTTATTCTCAGTGTTCTAATTATACAAGAAAATTTCCATACGCTTTTATTTAATGTTACTGTCATTCTGTTTACTACTTAATACATTCGTTGGACTAAATTCACTTTCTACTTTTTATTACAGTTACAAACTAATGTAACACATCGAAAAGTATTCATGTCCGACTAAACTCATTTCTTACTACTTCAAACTTAAAATAATAAATAATTCATATGAGCTGAAAACTACCCTGACTGATTAAAACTAACTTACTCTAATGTAGCAAATTAAATATCTGACTTAAAACATTTTTATCTACTTATTATTTTTAAATATTTAACACGTCGTATTTTTATAGCATAGTCATTTTCTTATAATAAATAAATGAGGCTGACTAATTTCGCCGTCTCCTACTTTTAAACAAAATGCAGAAATTCTTGTCCGACAAAGTTTAGCTTTTACTACTAGATACACGTACTGGAGTTAAACAACATTTTGCATATCTGCAACTATATCTTTCTCTACTATCACGAACACCTTGTCTGACTTAACATAAATTTTATTATTTTCTATTCTACTGAATTAATTTAAAAATATTTTGTAAAATATATAATAAAAAAACTGTATGATAAAATACTACCCATACAATTACGCTTTCTGCTAATAGTTATAAGGTTATGGAAATAATTATTAACACATTTTGTCTGACCAAACTTAGTTTTTACTACTTAATATTGAATAACAAGGTTTGAAAATAATTTTCTAAAAGAAACCTAACTTTTTTTCATTCCTTATGTATTGTGCCTGACTAAAAATATTTTTCACTACTTTCTTTAAAGTTACTAACTAAAAGTATCGTTTAATATTATCTTAAAGTAATTTTATAAGAACAAAAAATATATGTCTGATATTTTACTACTAAACTTATTATTACAAAAATTTACGATTTAGTCCATATAACTGCTTTTTTCATTCCACAAAAAATTGCACTACAAAAACAGTCTTTTGCTTCTAATTAAATACCGACAGAAGTTTAAAAACTTTTTTGCGCAACTAAAACCCTCTTCTTTGCTACTGATATCAAAATCCCCACTTGTTAGAAATCAATTAATTGATTTTTTTTTCTACAAATTGCTTTTCTTCTCTCCTGAACAAGAGAGTTGAGTTGAAATTAAAAGTTTTTTTAAAAATTAAAATCACATTAAATAATGAAAAAACTGTTGCAGTAAACTCGTATTCGAGAGCAAACAAACATATATGTATAATATTTCTTTTAATTTAAAAGCAGTTGATGTATTTCGGTTAAAATTTAATGAAAGCATGTTATTTATAGGGAATCATTTGAACAGTGCGCGAGAAACGTAAATGTATTTAATTCAAACAATAAAATTTAATTGAACGCACTTTGTTTGATTCAATTAAATTTTTTATTATTGAATAGCAGTTTGCTTTAATGAAACAAATATTGGAGAAAAATGCCAATTTTTTACAAAGAAAACAAGAGAGGAAATCTATGAAAAACTCTAAAAATAGAATATAATTATTAAACGAAAAATTACAAAAATAGAAGAATAATTATTAAAAAGTGTACTAATTTTTAAACATTCATTTAGGTAGGAGAGACTGGGACTAAATGTTAAATTTTGCATAAATGATTTTTTTTAAACCATAATTTCGCCTAGAAGCAAATATGTATACATCAATATATTGTAGGGCAATTTGTCCTCAATAACTTTCAATAAAAATGTTTCTGATATTTTAACGTAAAATACATGTTTTGTCCTTCATTAAAAATTTTGTTTTTTAACATTTAACATGCAAGTTCTATCTCTAGTCTACTAAAACTATTTTCTGATAGGTGTTAGTAGTAGATAAGTTAACATTTACAACTGTAGGGTTAAAACACACTTTGGATTATGGACACAACAAAACTGAAAAGAATGTCACATAACTTCGGAAATTTATTTAGAATGATTACACAGAAAAAAATTGGACTCATTTCTGTTGCAATTCAAAATGAGTCTATGTTAAATGACATAGAACGTGGCGCCATTTACGAGGTTCATTTTTGTTGCAGCTCATAATAATTCACTTTTGTGACTCATTTTGAGTTCAGTTTTTTTCTGTGTAGACCCTTCTGTATAGTAGTTAAAATTGCAATGCTCTATTTCCGTTTGAAAGATAATGAATTTTAACTATTTCGATAGTTATTAGTTTGATATTTAGCCCCAGTCTCCTCTACTTAAAAATGTTTTTTTTCATATAAATTTATCATTTTTGTATTTTTTTTTTATTTTGAAAATTTATTTTTGTATGCCATTAAATCCTATAATTAAAGACAAGAAATAAACAAGACATAATGACAGACAATAAAAGAATAGAAAAAAAGTAAAATAAAAAAGAATTCTTTTTATTTCTTGAAGAGTTTACATGAATCACTGCATTCAATCGAATGGGAAAAAAAGAAAGTATATAATTTGTCATCAATATAGGTATATTACTTTAAGGAATTACAATTACACTTGAATTGAGACAAGACAAAGAAGAATTTAAATACACAAAAATTGGAAGAAAAGAGAGGAGGTAATGGAAAATTGAATACTCAGTAATTTTCCAATACGAAGTAGGTCATTATTAGAAGTTGGAACTGAAATCAACGAGAATACTCATCCGATGAAAATCGTCTGGAAATCTAAAGACTAAAACAGATGCGCGAGTGCGGCGCAATTCAATTTATCCTACTTATTTTCTTTTTACCTCAAGCATAATTAATTTAATCCGCCATATTGGAGCCGCCATTTTTAATTACTAATCTTGTCGAAAAATTACTGGACCGTAAATTAAATTTTAATACTTCGATTTCTTTTTTCTCTAATTACAAATTCAGAGTTTGGAATTAGGTTCAAACAAAAAAAGAAGAAAATAATTTCAATTTTTGCAAATATTAAACAGAAAAATTTCGAAATAAATAAAAGCCTGCGAATATGTAATGCACACACTAAAAAAAAAAATTTTATACTGAAAAAAATGTCTATGATCTAAATAAACAATTATTTGTCTATAATAATCAAATAAATTTACATTCAATCAAACAATTTTTTTATAATCAAATAAATTGAACTTTAACCAATAATTTCAGTATTTCAAGCAAATACCACTTTTCTGGTTTGTTTTTTAAAATTTCAATAACATTATTTTAAAAATGCAGTTAATTTAAAAAAAATTCTTCAAAACTTTAAATTATTTTTAATAAAATTATAAGTAATTTGAACAAATATTAATCAAAAGTGGTATGATTTCTTATTATTCATACGAAAAAATGTTATTAACAATAACTATTGAAAAAATTTTAATTTTTCAAAACTGCAAATTGTATTTTTTCTATATACTTATCATAGAGAATAGAAAAATATTCGCTCATCGAAAAACGACGGCATACTTCATAAAATTTTGAAGTTCGTGTTAAAATTTGACGCACAAAAAAAGTTTCACCAAGTTTTTATTCGTTTCTGCAATGTTAGTATAATTATAAAAAAAATTACATATTTTTATAATTTTAAATTAAAATTTTCGAAAACCTCAATTGTTTACGAAAATGTTAGCATAATTAAAAAAAAATTTAATTTAAATCTTATAATTTTTAAATAATTAATAAAAAATTTTATTTTAATTTGGAAAAAGTCCATAGTAATAATTTAGAGGTAATAATAAAAAATTATTCATTTAATTAAGACAAATTTTACAAAAAATAGACATTTCGGTGCAAGTTATTTACCATCCTCATAATGTTTCTAAATAATAAATGTAGATAAATAAATAACTTTGTATTTAAAATTGTGATTCTTTATGAAATTTTTTCATATATTTAATTATTTTGAAACAAATTCCACAAAATTCAAGTAAAGAAATAACATTGTTCTTTAATAAAATTATTTTTTAAATTAAAATTTTTAAACAATTGAATAAAATTTCTTAATAACTTAATTTTTTCAGAATTATAAATAAAATTCTCTAAAACCATTGAAATTTTTAAGAAATTTTGGTTTTTAAACCTTGTGAAAGTGTGTACCTTGTGTATTTCCGAAAATTTGCAACTATTTTGAACTATATTATCAGTTTTTAAATTAATTAAAATAGTAACTTTTTTAAAGTCAGCCTCGAATTGAATAATTAAGTATAAATTCAATTATTCACAGCAATAAAAACTTTTGGAAAATGTTTCTTCATAAGTACTAAAAACCAAATTTTTCGTAGTACTTCAAGACTTTAGGTAGGTAAACTTGCAAGTACTACTTTCACAAAAAATTTTTTTTTCAATGCCCGAATTTAGAACAAATTTAGTGCTAATTTAGTACCGAATTAAAAAATTTAGATCTGTTAAACTTTTTTAAATAACATATGGCACTGCTAGCTTGACGTATAGCTACAAGTACCATACCCTTAAAAGTAAGAATTTTTAAAAATTTCTTCCTCGAGAACTTAGAGCTAATTTAGTGCTCTAACATAGCTTAAAACCAATTTTTCAAAAACTGCCCATAAATTCAAAAACTACCCAACTAAAATAAAAAAACGTGTTTTTTAAAAATTTCTTTCTTAGGAATTTAAAACTTATTTAGTGCTCTAACAGAGCATTAAAAACAAGTCTCTAAAAACTACCCATAAACTCAAAAACAGCCCAACTAAAATAAAAAAAACGTATTTTTTAAAACTTCCTTTCATAGGAATTTAAAAATTATTTAGTGCTCTCATATAACATTAAAAACAAGTTTCTAAAAACTAACCATTAGGTAAAAAACTAACCAACTAAAATAAAATAACGTATTTTTTAAAAGTTTAATTCATAGGAATTTAAAACTTATTTAGTGCTCTAACATAGTATTAAAATCAAGTTTCTAAAAACTACCCAACTAAAATAAAAAAGCGCATTTTTTAAAAATTTCTTTCACGGCAATTTAATGCTAATTTAGTGCTCTAACATAAGATTTGGTAATTATGCAGAATCGTGACTTCTGCCAATTTTGAAGATAAATGATTAATTTCTTTTGAAAAAGCTTTAATTTAACTAAGTATTGAAGAATTCGGTGGGGGAGGATGAAAAAGTTACTTATAGAACGCCAGGGCTGGAAAACAAAAATTTTTTTTTTGGTTTTTGACGTTTTACTCGGTAAATATTAAAAATTATGAAAAATGTTCTACATAAAAGTTGTAGATCGTGTTAAGATACACATTTTATGTTACATGCAATTGTTTCATAAATTGAGTATTTTTCGAGAAAAACACAAAAAACGAAAAATAACCATAAATACGTAATATAGTAGAAGGGCTTTTCATGCAATTGAAAATTTCCTGATTTCCTTCAACATTTTAATGCAGAAGGGAGTCAAATTAACTTCCTTGATGGTACCAGAAGGTATCCAACTTAGACCAGACCCCCCTCCAACGTTTAAAAAAAGGCGTTTTGAAGGTGCATCCACAACACATCACTCAAAGGCGGGCAAAGCCCGCCGCACCTGATTTCCTTGAACGTTTTAAAGCAGAAATGAAGTGATGTATGTTAGTGTGCAACCCTGACTGTTAGAGATAAGTGCGATACGAATCCGGATATTTCTGAAAATTTCATCTAGCAAGGTTGGGTAGCTGACGAACTAACTATGTGTGAGTTTTTAAGGTACTATATTTGATTTGGATTTGGAAATGTGAGCGTGTCCTTCTATGTTTCATTTTCATTGGTATAACTGCGAGAGTTCATTCGATTATTTAGATTTAAATTCGAGATTTCTCACTCATGCTTTTTTTAGCAAAATAGGCTAAACATTGTTTACATAGAACTCATTCTTTCCTTGACAATGGATTGTGTTGGTTGTTCATGGAGCCATACTGATTTCTCAAATCAGTATGAAACAAATCTCAAATGAATAAATTACTAGTTAAATTAAAGCTTTTAAAAAAAAATTATTTCAGACCCCTCTCCAACGGATTGGACTTCCTTTCTGCATTAAAACGTTCAAGGAAATCAGATGCGGTGGGCTTCGCCCGCCTTTGAGTGATGTGTTGTGGATGCACCTTCAAAACGCTTTTTTTAAACGTTGGAGGGGGATCTGGTCTAAGTTGGATACCTTCTAGTACCATTTAGAAAGTTAATTTGACTCCCTTCTGCATTAAAATGTTAAAGGAAATCAGGAAATTTTCAATTGCATGAAAAGCCCTTCTACTATATTACGTTTCTATGGTTATTTTTCGTTTTTTGTGTTTTTCTCGAAAAATACTCAATTTATGAAACAATTGCATGTAACATAAAATGTGTATCTTAACACGATCTATAACTTTTATGTAGAACATTTTTCATAATTTTTAATATTTACCGAGTAAAACGTCAAAAACCAAAAAAAAAATTTTTTGTTTTCCAGCCCTGGCGTTCTATAAGTAACTTTTTCATCCTCCCCCACCGAATTCTTCAATACTTAGTTAAATTAAAGCTTTTTCAAAAGAAATTAATCATTTATCTTCAAAATTGGCAGATGTCACGATTCTGCATAATTACCTAAGATTTAAAACAAGTTTCCAAAAACTACCTAACGAAATTAATAAGTCATATTTTTTCAACATGTCTATATTTTTAGAAGTAATAAAAGTATTATCAAATATAATATATATGTATTTTTCCTTTTGTTAAAAAATTAAAAATGTATATTGTTGTTTTATAATCTAAAATTAGATTTAAATCAGAATTTAAAAAATTTTTGATATAAATAAAGGTTTTCTAAGCATTGTCTAGCGTGAGTAAAATAGTAAGCTCGGCAGCACTTCAAGCTCGTCTCGCAGTTTTTTTGGTTTGGATGGTTGCAGATCATTATATTCAATCCAAACATTTTGCCTCCAGCATGCGGCTGTAAAATGTCCAGCTTTTACTTTTTTTTAAATTCATTTCTTTTTCTGGTTCAGGGCCATATTACAGTACGGCACCCAGTAGATGATACTCTTTGCTGCTTTTTACTGGATCTTTTAGTTATTGTTGTATATCACATAATCTTATTTTTTGAAAAGTACCTGCATAGTCTACCTCAATAATTATGAATGGTCCTGAAAATAAAATTTTCTTCTAAGTTCATTACATGAACATATTTTGCTTTTTCGTGGAGTAATCACCAATATTGAGATAACTGTTTATTAATCAATTCTTAGTGCAAGAAAATGATTTTATTATTTAGTTACATAATTCGAAATAAAAAAAATTTAGTAATTAATTAAATTTTTCTTTAATTGAATTTTATAAATTTTCATTGCAATATATTATATTCAATGGAACCTCGATTATCCGAACAGAGGTTCGGATATTCGAGGTTCCACTGTACTTTATATGAAGAAATCAATTTGTCTTGATATAAAGAATAAAAATTTATAGTTCGAAGAAATACAAAGCTTTATTCTCCACGGAGAAGCAAAAAAACTATACAGTATATATTAAACAAAATAAATAAAAGTATTTACCACTTGATATAAATAATTGGTTTACTATCCCTGAGCATTTGGCAGTATTGCAGTTCTTTTCTTTTAGTTCAAATATGACATTATGCATGTCTTTATTTCAAAGAAAAGTTCTTTTCATTGTAACGAAGCATTTCGTTACATAAATCTTGTGTGGTTCCTGTTATTGGGAATATTGAATTTTCATTTAGTCAAGGGATTGATTCTCTTTGGAGATCTCTAGGAAAATGAATTGCGCATGTGAGGTTGCGAAAAGTTCCGAATCTCCGCGGTCCTTCCCGAGTTTTCTTTACAGGTTGTCGCTGTCCATTGGAGTGAGGGAGATGGTCATATGTGGGCCCTTATCAGGATTAGAAAGAGAGATCCAAAGAAGGAAGAAGTTGGTCAACGTGACAATCCTTCTTTAGTTGTTCATGGGCCATTTTCTGGATGGGACTTAATTTTACTCGGGGTTTTTATCGTTTTGGGAAACCTTAGGATTTTCGTTAGAGTCGTATATATGGTGTATTAAATCAAGTTTCTTGTACTAAATAAATAGGCCAATTGTTTAGTGAATTCTTTGTATATATATTGGCTTATTGGTGGTTAATTGGTTAACGGCTTGGGTTTGGTTTAAATACTGAACGTTTTGCTTTTCGGACGGTAGTGAAATTTGGCTATATATAATTTTTTAAGTGAAAGATTTAAATTTGAGGATTTGTGGAAAAAACATGTGCTTGTACGTATGTAAGCGGACATTGTGAATTGGCGCGTAAAGTTAGGCGTTCAAAATGTCGGGTTTTGAACAAATTTTCAATTAAGTTTTTGGTTTTATTTGCCAAGGGCAAATAGTTAAAGAAAAATTCGGCAATTTAATTTCTTTTAAATCCGTGAGTAAGAAAAAAATTGGCCGTTAATGGGTTAATTCATAATTAGTGAAATTTGGTCTTGTGGATTTTGGCGATCAGTGTACTCAGTGTTTGGTCAGTGACGCGGGATAAGTATTGATAGGGGAACACTTTTGCGTCCATAGAAAATTGTAATTTTATTTATTATTTTTGACCATATTTATTTTTTTTTGTTTTCGTGGTTTTTGAGAAAAATAATTATTTTCATTTACGTTCTTTTATTAGAACAAATATCATGAAATTAATTTGAGGATTTGGTTGTCGAAACGCGGTGAAATTTTTAAACGACGGTTTTGGGGCCGTAGGAAAATTTTGTGCGTTGGTGGCAACCATTTGGAATTAATTTTAATTAATGAAAATTTTTATTTGTTTTAATTTGTGGTTTAATTTTTTGTGAATATTTTTGTGTTCGTCCTTTTTGAAAAAGTCTGTTTTATTTTTCTGTTAGAATAGTTGGGAACTTTTTAATAAAAGGACGCGGTTGTACAGGTAGCCGCTTTGATTTCAGAGCGCGCAAAATTTTGCCGCGAGAAATTTAGGTAGCGTCTATCACGACCATATTGATTTTTACGGTTTTAAAATCTTTTAGTTTTGGGTAAAAGATTTTTTGTAGTAAGTTTATTTATAATTGGTTAATTTTAGTGGCAATTTTAGCGGATTAAATTTATTGAGAATTTACGTTTTCTATTTCTTTGGGTGGAAAGCAGTTTCTATTTTTGGTTCGCTAATGTGACATTTTTCATAATTCTCAGCAGTTAATGAACCTTTTCTCCTTCCTGGGAAAGTTGATTGATGTTTTTCAAAGAGGATTTTGACGCGGTATTTTGGGCCGCAGGGGTCAAATTAACGTTGAAAAATGTTGGTTAATTTTTTTTAAATCGGTTGTAAATTGACAACTGGAAAATTTTCTTGAATATAATTTATGGAAGTTTAATTTATGAAAATATTTGAGTTTTTTTATTTGTGGGATTTTGACTTTATTTGAGTGTACAAATTTTGGAGTTGTTTATATTTTGTTTATTTTATTTATTTGGACAATTGGGCGTTATTAATCCATCCGTGACATTTTGTTGAATTTTTGGTTTATTTTGGGCTGATTGGTTTTTGGGTCCTGGTTTCTGATGTATGAAATTGGTGACTTTTAAGGTGTATGGTTGTGAACCAATAAAGGGTCTAATTAGGAAAATTCATGGGTCATTTTATTGCAAAACTGGACAGGAAATGCATACAGCATTTAGTTCTTGTGGCGGTAACTGGCAGGAAAGGAATTTTCCCAAGTTTTCGCAGAAAATGATTTGGATTTTATGGGATTTTTGAAAACGCGCAAAAGAGTGTTGGGACAATCTCTTCTCTTCCCAGTCCAAATTGTAGAGATGTTGGAAATTGTCTCTTTTGTGTAAATTAATTTTGTATTGTCAATTGTTGGGTAATTTGTGTTTTGCGAGTGAGGAGCACTCACTCTCTATGTTGAGAGAAACCAGTAATTTTTTGTGAGGAGCACTCACTATTAGAAGAAGTTGTGTTGCGAGTGGGGAGTACTCACTCTCTAAGAAATTTTTGTGTTCGAGTGAGGAGAACTCACTCTTGGATTTGAGAAGTATTTTGTGTGGTGAGTGAGGAGAACTCACTTTTCTAATTTGTGGAGTTTTTATGTGTTGAGTGAGGATAACTCACTCTCAAATGGCAATTTTTGTGTGTCGAGTGAGGAGAACTCACTCTCAAAAATTGGGAAATGTTTGGACACATTTGGTAGGCCAAGGCGTGAACCATGCTTAGGTCATTGAGGGACTTGGGTTGTTTCTCTTAGAACTAATGGTTCGCTTATATTGGTTACCGAAAATGAGAGTAGTGACTTTTGGTCATATGAATGAAGAGTACTCATTCTTAAATGTGAAAGAGGTTTATGTTGTAAGTGAGGAGGACTCACTCTTTAAATTGAGAGTTTAGTGATTGACCCTGGTTAGAAAAAATTAATCTTGTAAGTCCGAGAAAGTGATCCTTTCTCTGCGGAGATAATTTAGACTAATAGTGTTGATTTTGGGATCAACACGTATAGTCCTGGAGAGGGGGAAAAGTGCTTGAGATGGAGTTGGTACCACATAAGCAGTTGGTTTTTGGAGGACATTTTTCTTTTGATATTGAAATTTTTTTAGCATTTTTGTGGTCCTTTGGAATTTAATTTTAATATCATTGGAATCTCACTTTGGGTTTGGCTCTTTTGAGAGATTTTATTTGACGACTCTTTAATTAGGAGATTTGTGAAGAGTGGTATTTCAATTTCCAGTTCTTTGCTATGTGAAAATATGGTTTTCAATTAGCGGTTCTGAAAAGGAATTTATAAGAAAGGAAAATTGAGACTCCCCCCCTGAAAGTTTATATTATCAAGGAATGTTTGTTTTGGTTGAAAGTGGGTGTCCACTAGTGGTTGTGTTGGGATATTTCTTTCGAGTAAGAGTGTAAGAAAATTTTGGCTTAATTTTTATGGAGTGTTCCAGTGACCAATGAGGAGAACTGAGCGACGGTGATAATCAGGTCATATTTATATTTTCTTTGTGGAGATAATTTCGAGTTGTAGGAACTCACTCTATTATCATCGTGGATGAGAGGAAAATTGAGTGAAGTTAGCAACTCAATAAGTTGTGTGTGACTTTCCCTTGGTCAATTGTCGGGTTGACTTTTGAATCATTAAAAGACACAAGACAAGTGGAAGAAAATTTGCAGAGTCAAACTGATCGTGGTGAGAGTATTTAGTACTCAGAATCAATTTTGGTCATATAAGTTGATTACAGTCTGCCTCCAGTAATCGAGGGCCAGAGGAAAAATAATTTTGTTTTGGGAAAATTGTTTTTGGTGTTGTAGGTTGTTTTATCTTTGTATAATATTATTTTTGAGGTTTCAAATGTGTAAATCAGATTTGTTGCAAGATTTATTGGTCACATTCATGGTTTCTTATTTATTTATGGTTTTGGAAATTGGTCTGTGTAACAAAAGAATTGGTTATTGTTTTTGGTTACCTATGGAATAAGGGACATTGTTAGAACATGATTGTGAGTTACCTTTTTGGTTAGGGTCCAGTCATGAACTCGGATATAAATGTGTCCCTAAGATTCAGAAAAAGGAAATCATTGTCAATCAGTTGTTGCAACTATTGTGGTTTGTTTGGTTTCGTTTAGTGTTAATGACCGGCAACAATACCAGGGATATTGTTGGCCTAGGAGAGGGGATTGTAACGAAGCATTTCGTTACATAAATCTTGTCTGGTTCCTGTTATTAGGAATATTGAATTTTCATTTAGTCAAGGGATTGATTCTCTTTGGAGATCTCTAGGAGTTTTACAGGTTGTCGCTGTCCATTGGAGTGAGGGAGATGGTCATATGTGGGCCCTTATTAGGATTAGAAAGAGAGGTCCAAAGAAGGAAGAAGTTGGTCAACGTGACAATCCTTCTTTAGTTGCTCATGGGCCATTTTCTGGATAGGACTTAATTTTACTCGGGGTTTTTATCGTTTTGGGAAACCTTAGGGTTTTCGTTAGAGTCGTGTATATGGTGTATTAAATCAAGTTTTTTGTGTTAAATAAATAGGCCAATTGTTTAGTGAATTCTTTGTGTTATTTATTTTTATCGTCTTGTCTCGCCGTCGTTTGGATCCGTTGGTTTTGGTCTAAAGCGGAACCTCCTCTAAGATATATTTTTGTTTTTTTGTGTTGTGGAATCATTGAACGGTTGATACAAATTAATTCGCGTATTCATAAAAGATCTGTTACATCATAACGAAAATGTTTTCCTTAGGTCTTGACCTTTCACTGGTGCACTTTTTGGAGCATATTGATGTTACTGTAAACCCAGGTGCATTTTTGAACATTTGCTGTGATAAATATGCAGTACCTATTTCACAATTAATGGAAAAGTGTTTATCATTGATTTTATTTAAACTTTTATTGTTTATGCCGCATATATCTTTTAATATTACTGCATGTTTTCGATGCACTGTCGTATTGATACCTCTTTTCAAAATGTAACATACTAATTCAAACGAGGTTACAGTGTTTTTTAAATTGTTAATTATGTTTTTAACACATGCTCTATCCAGTGCACCAACAATAAAAAGTTGTGCAATCGAATCAAAGGCACACGTATTATACAGTGTGTACTTTGACTTTCCAATCGTTATTACCTGAAACAATAATAAAAAGTAATTTAATAAACAAGCAAAAAACTACCATGATTTTTTCAAATTTTTTTAGCAAGCGGTTTAAGTGTTACACGTTTTTAAAAAACGAAATCATGGGAAAAACAAGAAAAAACAAAATTAAATTTTTTGCAGCAACCCTCAAAAACTACTTGTAAATTTATAAAGCTTTGAATTATATAAAAAATTCTTTATTCTTCCAATAAATAGTTTATTTCATACAGATGGTAATAGGCATTATAGCGAATAATTTAAATTTACGAAAATAAATTTTTATAATTTCATGCATTTACAAGAAAATACCAAATTATAAATAATACTCGCCGAAGATCAGGAAAACAAATCGTTCATAGTTAAATAAATTAATTTTATTCACAAAAACATAAAAATTTTAAATTAATCCTTCAGTTATCGGCTAAAATGGTAATTGTGAGGTTTCATGTTGCAATAAAATATTATTTTTCCAATCAACAAATTCGTTATTGCATTAGAGAATACAATCAAATGACTATTATATTAAGAGAAAACAATTTAAGTTCACACGAAATTCGGTACTAAATTAGTTCTAAATTCTGACATTAAAAATTTTTTTGTGAAAGTGGTACTTGCAAGTTTACCTACCTCAAGAATTTTATTATGTTTCCAGTAATTTTGATAAAATTCCTTGACATTTATTTCTCTGACCAATTTCATTTTCCCTAACTTATGGCAACCTTGGATATTTTCGAAATGGTGAACAGAAAAGAAATTTCGAAATAAAAATCTGCGAATGGAGAAAAAGAGAGAAAGAGAGATAGCATAAAAATATTTATACAAAATTAGGAAAATTTTCTCAATTCAAAATGAAACAATAGTCCCTGCAAAGAGGGAAATAAATCTTCAATATTGAAGAAATGAAAAATTCACTTGCCGTATATATAGATATATAAAAAAAGTAAAAGAAGATGGTGGAATTTTGCGCGGGCGGGAAAAATTTGATAAGAATGGGATGTATATATGCTAGAAAGTATATCATCCACGGTTAAAGGGAACATCTTTCTTCGTCCTCGTTCCTCAGACGGTATCTTTCATCGTTGCATCGTTTCCAACATACATCATACATCATACGTCACACGTCATATGTTATAGAGAAGATTTCTCCGGGCGAATATCTTCCCTATCCGGTATAAGTTTGCCAAGCGTCAGCGTAAATACAAGTTTTGATCTCAACGCCTTGCCAGAGAGAATGAGATGGAGAGATCGTGGGAGAAAGAAAGAAAGAGGGTTTATTTTCCAAGAGCCAAGGAGTCACACATATGCACCCATTTTACACCTTGCGGCGTTGTGGCGCGACGTCTCGACCATTCCCAGCAATTTTCCCTGGCACGCGGGATATAACAAGCTGAAAACGAAAAAAAAGAATTCCACCGAAAAATGTCATCATCTAACAAGATTTTCATGAAAAAATAACGAAACACGAATGTGACAAAATCTTCAGACAAAAATCTATATAAGAATGCATGAATAACAACGCCAAAAAGACACTAGACGGTGAAAATTAAATATTTTTTTTAAATTTATTTATTTGTCAGAGTAAAAATATTACACTAAAGAAAAATTGATTTCATTCAAATAACCGATAACTTTATTATTATCAATTAAGTATTAACTTGAATCAAATCATTTTGTAACAACCTGATACGATGACGTCATATTTAACATTTACAAAAATTCGGTATTTTATAAAAAAACATATTTCAAGAAAATATGTAAACTGAAAGAAGATAGTTGTAAGCCTAAAAGTCAATAAAAATCAATTAACAACAATTAGAATTAATTGTTAAACAATTAAAATATTAAAAACCGAAAGTATTAAATAACAATTTTGATTATTTGTTTTATTAATTAATACAAAGTTTAAACAAATTATCCATAGTTTATTGTCAAATAAAATATTAATTAACAAATTATATTGTATTGATTAATAAATTGATTAGATGTTTATTTAATAACGATTCGATGAAATTTATTTTATCGAATTGTTTGTGTTAACTAAACAATTAATAATTTCATAACTGTTAATAATAATAATTGCAATTACTAAACTAATTGTTATAAACAACCATACATTATTATGTTGAATTTATAAAATATGTTAAAATTAAAGAAAAGTGCTATTTCTGTAAATGTTCTCTACATTTCCTTTATTTTAAACCAATCCTAAAAATACTCAACCTCTTTTTCCCTTTCTACAAAATTTTCATCCCCGAATTTTCCACATTTGAAAAAATCAGGAGCGGGAACTATTACATAAATATATTTGTTCTTTAGGAAAAGTCAATCACACTCATCCTTCAAAATTCTAAAAATTCAATCCTTATAAGTTCTCAGTTCCATCAGTCAAAAACATTCATTCTTAATTTAAAAAAATTTACAAACAAGTGTCAAAATTCTTAAAAATCTGAGAAGATATTCAAACTTAAAAGTCTTTAAAAAGTTTTTATATTCAAATTTGAAAATTCTATCGAGTATTATCCAATTGTACCGATCTCAACTTCGTCTTCGATCCAGATCCAATTTCTACTTTTCATCTTTAAATTGTATTAAAAAGTGAGTAGAAGTTAAAATTTGTTGTGTTCTTTCTTTTCTTTCTCTTCTCTATTTAAAACATTCCCAATTCCGGAAACGTTTCATACGTCTTATGTGAATGTATGTAATTATTTTTTTCCTAACCTCAAAATACATATCGGATTTTACGTGACGGACAAAAATCTAAAAATATCGGCCGATTTGGCTTAACCTTGGGATAGAAAGGTTATCGGGGTCACTGATTACGAAATTAAAAGCTAATTTAATTTTTAAAATACAAAATGGTAGATCTAATCTGGCTGTCGAGTTTTTACAAGACACGTATCTGTCAGTTTTTAAGCTTGGTGATACGATTTTGAAGACAGATTTTTAAAAGAAGTAGCTAATACCCTGTCCAGCCACCGATACTGGGGAAATTTCCCTGCATTGTACTTTTTTTACGTGTGCCTACCATGACGGCGTACAGGTGAGTCTATAATGGGTTTATTATTACTTGCACGTAAAACTAAACCCATTGCAGAGTCACCTTAAGAAGCGTGATTCAGGGACTCGGACAAATCACGGAACAACTCCGTTGCCTGCCGTCACCACGTGAAAGTGCCCTGGATGTAGGCACACGAATTAATTTGTGGTCAGTGGCCATAAAAAGTTCTAAATACCAAGTTTTGTAAAAATTTAAGAAAATTTTATAAACCGACAGCCATATTGGATCTACCATTTTGTATTTTGCAAAAATCTAACTTTAAATACGTAATCAGCGATCCAAGAAACCCTGGATACCAAGTTTTATGAAAATTGAAGAATTTTTTTTTATTCTGACCGCCATATTGGATCCGCCATTTTGTATTTTGAAAATTTGCTTTTAATTTCTTAATCAGTGACCCCGAGAACCCCGCTATCTCAAGATTAAGTTGAATCGATCGATATTTTTAAATTTTTGTCCGTTACGTAAAATCCGATATGTATTTTGAGGATAGAAAAAAATCCTGACGTGATGGAGCAAAACGGACTTTAGGTTCGTTTTCAGCGACCCCAAAAACATTTAATACACCACGTGTGATCAAAAGAACCTTTCATCGATTTTTTTGTGGACCTGTGCTATTATAAGAATATTATTATAAAACATTAAGTATACGATCACTTTAAGTCGAAGACTGATTGATAAAATTATTATTATTATTTCATAATATAATATAAGAATATTGATACCTACTCCAATTTTTTCCAAATTATTTTTATTATGTCAATTCAGTTACTATTTGCTACAATTTTTAAATCCGTTTGATTAGAATTCAATTTTATATAGGAAATTACAAATGTTTACAAATATATAGATAATTAATTGAATATTTCTTGAAATTGAATTCTTATACATAATTTAATCGACAGTTTTTTAAATAAACGGATTCTTTTATCGAATTTTAATAACATTTTTAAGAATAATTATATTTTTCGAGAAAATCGATTAAATTTGTATTAAAAATAATTGAAATTCTGCCATGAGTTGTTTTACAATTTTTGAAAATAAGTAAATTATTGCGAAGCATTTTATATCTAGGTTTCAAACAATTTATTTTTTGGAAAACATTTATGTAAATTCTATTTTTAATCATTTAATTCCTGCGAAATTTTCATTATTTTAGATATAACATAGTTTGAAAATAGTTAATAAAAAAAATTATTAACTAATTACACAGGGCAACAAAATTTTGTGGTCTAACCAACAGAAGCTGATTTTTATAGGATTTTGTCCGTAGAATACGTTTCTGACCTTGAAAATATTGGATTGGCTCTAGTTGTCAATCAATTTACGTTTCAATTCACAAAATACGCATTTTTGGCATTTTTTGAATGAATGTACAACCCTACACCGGAACAGTAAATCTGTCCGCATAGCACTAAATTAAAGCTTAAACACTGCTCTTGAATATCCAAAAACAAAAAATTTAATATATGTACACTTTAACCTACAGTGTCCAAAGAAACATACGTTGTTCCATAAACGTTTTAAAAATAACATTACTTTTGACCATGTAAGGCAATTCAAGTCAAAATTAATCTCTCTGGGGTTTTTTATGATCGCTGCTTACAAATCTGCTATGAAATATAAACATTACAAGTGGCGGACCAATTTTTAAAAATAATTTACGCCTTTTATGATAAAAATGTAAAATTAAAAAAAAATCTGCCATATTGGATCCGCCATTTTGAATATTGAAATCTGAATACAGAACAGTAAGCAGCGACAATAAAAACCCCTAGAGAGACTAATTTTTATTTAAATTGCCTTACATGGTCAAAAGTACTGGTTGTTTTCAAGTCATGTTCATGTTTATGGAACAGTGTATGTCTCTTTGGACATTATAGGTTAAAGTGTACATAAATTAATTTTTTTGTTTTTGGATATTGATAAGCAGTGTTTATGCTTTAATTTGGTCCTATGCAGACAAATTTACTACGGACAAAATCCTGTAAGAATCGGCTGTAACATTTTAGACAACATGCAGTTGATGAAATTTTGTCGGCCTGTGTTATTAGAAGGCGCTCTTGATTTGAAAATTTTTAGAGTGGGGTAAAAGTTCTAAGTTTTCCAAAAAGATGGAGACATTGTTAGGTTTTTTGCCTTTTTTCAAAAAATAATTTGATTTCAATTCAATAGAATATTTGTTTTTTTAGTAACTAAGCAATTAAATATTTAGTAAATTAGTATTTATCTTTAACTTCATCAATTTTTCAGTTTAACAATATTAAAAATATTAATAAAAAACTTAATTTCTAAATGGTATTATTTAAACAATTAAATAATTGAATTTTACTTATTTGTATTTTATAATTTATTTTAGAATTTATTTTACATACAAATAGAAATCATAAATAGAATTTAACTCTAAAGAATATATTTATTTAAAGGTAACAATTGTTTAAACATATTTTAAACTTTATTGTTAACAACAACAAAAAAAGAAAATTTAAATTATTGAAATATTTATAAATTTAATTGTAGTTTGGTACTTATGAGTAAGAGAGAAAAAGAAAATAAAATTCAAATCTTATTAAATAAAAAAAAAGTCGCATAAAGAGTAAAATAATAATTAAAAAAAATTTGTTTAAAAATTAATATTTTACTTATATAATAAATTAATAGTTATTGCAAAGAAAAGAAATGCACAAATTCATTTTTAAGATAAGCAGGCAAGTTTTGGGTTTTACTCATTTTGCCGCCAACCGATCATTATCTTGCGCCGGGATTGTCTACGCAAATTTAGACCAAAAAAGGCCCTTTGCTGTTTTTATTGTTCCCAACATCTTATGTACTTAAAAACCTACTAACTACCAAATATTGATTTTTTCGTTTTAAATTTTATAACATAAGATAAGTAAAATTCTACTTCGAGAAAAATCAATAATTGAGTCTTAAAATAAATCGAAAATTAAGATTTTAAAATTCTTTTTGTCTTAAATTAAAGATAAGACTTGAATGATCGACTATTCAGTTAGTACAATAACATATATTGGTATTATTACTTATTTGAAAATTTACTTTTTGGAAAGCAGAATGTTAGTCACTAATTAAAATTAACCAACATTTAAATAATTAAAATATAATACAGTTTTCTTGAAAGCATCAAATTGATACTAAAGTAAATCAAATTGATGCCAAAAATCTGGATCTAGTTTTTATTTGATCTACATTTTTGGTATCAATTCGTTGTCAAATGATACTTTCAAGGTAACAGTGTAAATCATAGTATTTTCTATATAAATCAAATTATTAATTTTCAAGAAAAAATATTGTCAATCAAAACATGTATTTATTTAAACAAATTACACAGGATTCAAATTGTTTGTCATATTGTTTCTGTAGAATTTTTACAAATAGTTTGATAAAAAAATAATTCTCTACAACGTCATCGCTCAGAATTTAAAAAAAGAGAGATCGTTTTGAAAATATGTTTATTTCTTTAAAACAAAATATTAACTTTTTTTAAACAAATAAACATGTTTTCTAAACGGAATGTTTGTTTAAAAATCTGAACGATAAAGTTGTTGAGAATTATTTTTTGGTTTTTATAGAAAATATTATTATTAATAATAACATTTTCATTATTTTAAATGTTAAATAATTAATTTTCTAGAGGTCTACATTTCTTTGAATGAATGTGCTTAGTTACAGGGAAATCCGATGCATATAGTCAGACTAAAACTTTTCTTTACTACTAATATGGGAAAAAATCTCAAATATCCATTGTGATTAAACATAAAATATTTTCCTCTAATTAAAACAGATATTTTATTAAAATTTGAAATTTAAACCTTCATCTTTAGTGAATTTAACAAGGTTTATAATGAATAAATTGAAAGAGAACAATTTCTTTCTCAAAATTTACTGTTTTACGTATGACAAAATGTCAATAATTTATTATAAATTTTGCAAACTTATTGGAATTAATTTAAAAAGATTAAGGAACTGATAATTTAAATTTTGAAAATTTCAGTTAAAGTCACAATACAGGAGTTCAATATTATAAACTATCTAAATTTTACAGCAGTTTAAATAAGAACTCCAAAAAGATTAAATTAAAAAAACTAATATATATATATATATATATATATACATATTCTGTTTGCCTTAAAAGCAATATTTTTAAACCAAGTATAATGAGCATAGAGAAAGGAAAAATCGTGGGATCGTTAGGGGAACAATTACTTTTACCCCTGAAGCATCTGAATTCAAATTTCACACCGTGACTCTTTATATCTAAATACATATATATATATATATATATATATATATATATATATATATATATATATATATATATATATATATCGCAGAGTAGCACATGTACACATTGTTACAATTTTTAACTTTTCTTTGTCACTAAACGTTATGTATCTCCTCTCAAAAATAAAGCACAAAGAATACAGTTAAAAGTGCGATATAGAGAGATTAATTCTGAAAAATTCTTTTGTAGTTTTCTGTATTTAACACACAAAAAATGTGTCACTATATCTACATTTCTTTGTTTTATTTCTTCGTTTTCGTTTTTGTTAAGTTTCTTTTTATTTTTTTTTTTGTAAAATAACTAAGCTCATTGTCACTCTTTAATCTTTATGCGAATATAAAGTAGAAAAAACTGAATATGTATTATCAATAAGTTAAAAAATATAAAATACTTTAAAACAAAAATTGTTTACTCTAAACAAAAAATAAATATATAAATATAAATAAACATAAAAATATAATAATGAATACAATACAGAAAAAACTCTTTTTTGATCAAAAACTAAGATATAAAACCAAAAAAATAGGTTTCATTTAAATATATTATTTTCTGACAATTATAGTATATGAATATAAATATAATATAAAAAGAAATAAATACACAAATCTGAAAAAAAATAATTCTGCTTTTTCAACGTGGACAAAAATGTGAAAACTTGACACGTTTACTACATGCTTTACAAATCTGTTGTGCTTACATCTATACACATATATAAATAAATAGAAGTAAAGAGCATTTATTTTAAACTCTGTGATAAAAGAGACGTAACAGACGCTAATAATTAATTCCGGTCACAAAATTATACACACTTTATATATGTTTATAATCCAACGTTGGCACAAATTCCTCGTTTCACTAATTTTGCCAGAGTGTGCGATCTGTTTTTTTACCCAAGAGCATTACGGTTTCATGAAAATTTTATTTTCCTCGAATGTGAATAAAAAATAAATACTTGACACTTCTTGTTCCGTTAAATACAATATCAAATTGAAAAAATATTGTTCTTTATTCACTTTCTTTCTGTTTTCGCAAAATGAATGAATAATATTTTTTAATAAGAAATATATTATAATTAAAGTTATAATGAAAATAAATAAAGTAAATAATTAAAAATGTTATATACTTATATCGTATAATAAACAAAATCTACATAAGTTTTTTCGTAAAAAGAAGTTATAAGCATTTCAAAAGAAAATTTACACAAAAAACGTAATTTTTCAAAAATTTGTTTTTCTTAAATCGCTTTATGAAAAAGATTTTAAATAATCATGGAGGCTCATATTAACGATTTCCGATTTGGTGTGGAATGCCCCATATGTATATATAATAATAATTAAAATTATATGTATATATAAAAGAGAGAAGTGCATCTGTGTAATTGCAGAGGGTGAATCAAATACGCGATGAGAGCATCGCGCCGACTGCGAATCGATAATTCTCGTTATTTCGGGTGTCGCAAGTATCATGAATATCGTATTCTGAGAAAAGTGTACGGAACTTGTGCTACCTATTATAGTCAGGAAAATGAGGTAGCAAAAATAATTGAAATATGCCAGCGCGCTTTTTGACTGACGGAATAAGAAGTTTACTCTCGTTTCTTTTCATAAACTTACATACATATTTAAACCCAATCGATAGAACTTTATATATAAATTTTTCACACAAAACAAACAATTTTTTTTAAACGCTCTCAAGAAAAAAGTCAAATTTTTTAAAAAATTTTGAACAATTCAATAAACACAATAAAGTAAACTTTTAAATTTTCCCTTGTAATTTCACATATTTAAAGTTTGCAATAAAAGAAATTTCACTACTATATTTGAAAGATATGATAATAAATTTTCAAAACACTCACCGACAGACAGGAAATCGATTATCAATCTTTTATGTTGCATTTTAATATTCAAGGAGATCGTAGACGTTGCTATTTGCGTTTTTCAATTTCAATTCGTCTTTGTCTGACAAAATAATACATTATTAATTATTAAAGTCTAAAAAAATAATTATAGTACAGGAAATAAATACTTTCGTACATTAAAATTTTGTTTTTTCTAATTTGAATATTTATATGTACTGAATTTTAATTTACAAGCATTTATTACAATTGAAATTTATGAATATTTGCATTTATTTGCTTTTAATTATTTTATATCAATATTTAGCATTACATTTTTTTCTGAATAATGAACAATTGTATTAAACACTTGTTATAATCAATAAATTTTAACCCTTTGGGGCATAGATGTATATATTTGATCAAACTAATTTTACGGATGTTTGCACTTTAAGGGGTTTGTAGGTTCACTGATTACAAATCCGAAATCAGATTATCAAAATTCAAAATTGTAGATGCAATATCGTGAGGAGACATATTTTATTTTATTTTTTGATATTCAAATCAACGAAATTAATTTATTTCTCTTTTTACAGAACTTGGACATTTTTTATCCATATATCGCACAAAATATTTCCCTTATTTAATCCTGAATAAAAATTCCCAAATATTATCTTTATGCTATCATTTTGAAATTTCTGTTTCACTAAAATCTACAACGTTCTAAATGAACAAAAGTTTGTATTTAGTTTAAAATTTGAATAGTTTGATAATTTAATAAGCCTTTTTACTATATCGAATTAAAAAATAATCTGAATTCACAATCTAATTAATTTGAATAAATTCACGAAATAAACTTTGTAATATTTTTACTGCAAAAAGTTATATTATATAGTTAGAAAATAGGTAATATATGTAATAACCTAGAAATTATTGAAGTTCTCAATAATTTAATTTAGAAATTCCTTAAAGTTTTGTAACAAAAATATTGGTGTTCATTTGAATGTTTAAAACCTTAAGAACGTTAATTTCACTCGATAGGAAATAAATGAAAAATTCTTTCTTGTGAAGAAAGGAAACTAAAAATAATATAAAAACACAAATCAGGAATACAGACTTCGCACTCCATAATTAATAGAGTAAAAAAATAGCTATCGAAAAATTAAACTTGAAAAATTCTATTCTATATTTTATTTTCCTAACTTTTTTCTAATTCTTGAAAATAATTGAATTTTTGGGAACAATTTTGTTATTTATTGACGTAATTGAATTCGTTAAAGAATTATTTATTTAATTTTAGACACTTTTAGTGTCTAAAATTTAAAAAGAATACCCAAATAGTAGCATAATGTAAAAAAGTAGTGAACAGTAGGCTTTAGTAGATGAGTTCAAAGCCTAGGAATATAAAAAAGTTGTTCATAATTTTTCACAATATTTTTACACAATGGACTTATTCAGATACATAATATTTTAAAAGAGAACAGATTGAAAAGGAATAAAATAATTAATTTATAAAGTATTGTTCGCATCAGTTTTCTGCAAAAAAAAACCAATATCAAACATCCACACATGTCAGTATTTTCCATTATGTATTCAATATAATCACAATAATAATTCTTCTTTGAATATTTCCATTAACAAAGAAATGACATATGTAGGTTGTGGTTGTTCAGCATTTATGTAACATTTAGATGTAACAATATAAACCCATTAAATATATGAGTACCCACATATTTATATATATTGTATATAGTGTTATATTCGTAGGTGTGTAACATGTATGATATCACAAACACGCAACAAAATGTATTTATACACACGCAAGTGTCTCATATAACTAGAATGTTACTAGCACGCTTATCAAACGAGTAGACAAACGTTCTCCAGTTTCATACTCGTACACGTTTCGCAAGTTTAGTGTCTATGTACAATATATCCAGGTACCCTTGATGCATGCAGGACTCTTAAAATAGATAAATTTCATCTACTAACAAACACGAATACCAACACTAAACGCTAAAGTCTACACGACTTTTTTTACAAAATCCTTCATTCACCGAAACAACATTTATTTTTAAATTAGGAATAAATATAAATATTTATTAATAAATAAAATTATTTTTAGACACACCTGTTACTGAAATGACATGTTTTCTTCAAGGTCATTAATGATTTTTCATAAAAACAAAACATTTCCATTATGCGAATTCAAATTAGGCACCGGATCAAAGAAATCAAATCAAAGAAAAAATTGATTAGTTTTGAAATATTAATGTAAAATTATTTTTTAAATAATTTCTAAGCAGTAATTTAATGACAGTTTTTGAAGAATTTAATTATATTTAAGAAGAAATTATTGACAAGAACAGAAAAATTAAGCTTTTGTATTAGAATTCGTGATAATTTCATAGTTTATGAGGCCAATAAAAATGACACCGCATAATTCAAAATTTTCTTATGAATTCTGAAAATTTAATTTTTTTCCATAACTTTAATAAAAATCCCTGACCTGTGTGATGTCGGAATGAATTTCTTCCTTCTAAATCTTCTTTTTTATTTTGAAATATCTTTTCTCTTTTGCTTTTGCTTTTGCTTTGATAAGTTTGAAAAACCTGTTGAAACCTAAAAATTGTTTAAATTAAAGACAAATACTAATTTACTAAAATTATTAAAAATTATTTTTTCAATACTAAAACAAATAAATAACCTACAAAATTCATATTTAAACAATTTTACTTCAATATGATGAAATTTAATTAGTTTCAATAATTTTTAAATTAAGAATGTAGTAACTGAAATTAGTGATAAACAATTAAATATTAAAAATACTAGTTAATAATAAATACTAATTGTAATAAAAATTAGGAAATACTCCACATTTTCAAGTTTCATTTATTACTAATTTAATAGATTATATAATTTCAAATTGTTTGTTAAAAATGTATTATATTTTTATATAGGAATTTTATTCAATCAAACTACTGGAATCTATAACGATTATTAATATAGACATTCATAAGAAAACCTGAATCTTTATAAACAAATCATGGAGAGGTCAGTTATTACAGTTATTACACGGTAAATCGTTAGGTATTAAAATAACACCAAAAAGGATTAAAATAATCCAATTTAGTGTTATTTTAATCCATTTTGGTGTTATTTTAATACCTAACGATTTACCGTGTACAAAAGAAGATAATTTCTATAAGCGAAAATTTCGTTTAAAACTTTAAGACTGTCTATTATAAAACATCTTACTTCCTAAAATATTCCTTATAAATATTAACGTATTTAATATTTATAATAATCGATTATTTAAATATGCGTTTGAAAGCTCTTGTATATATATATAAGATAACATTTGCGTCGCAACTAATTTCGCGGCGAATTATTAAGCAAAGCGGAAGTGAATACCGGAGGTTTTAGGCAGCCACGTGGAAAAGAGCAAAGTTCCTCAAGTTGCTGATTAAAGTTTCGCAGGCTATATGCTTGTCAGCAAGAAGTATAGTTGAATAGTTTAAGTGAATTTTCAACAATATAACATTTCAGAAGAAAACGAAATTTTTTTATAACGAAAGAAGAAAGAAAAGTAATCAAAAGGCTTATTGTCATATACGAGACTCTCATATACTTGAAGAAAATCTGTACTCAAAGAATTTCTAGTACATTTGCCATTACTTTTCAACTACTCTCAATAATTCAATAAATCTTCAACAGAATTTAAAAAGCTGTATTGACTATCAAAAAGTAATTAAAACAACAAAGAATTTTCTGACTAATTTTTTTCCATTCCAAATGATAGAAAAACACGAATTATGGAAAAAGAAGCAAAAAAATAAAAGCAAAAGAAGAAAAAAATAAAATAGAAAACTGAAACACAAAAAGAAAAAAAGACATTAAAAATGTACAACTACAACAATAAAAAACAGAAAAAGAGAAAGAAACAAAAAATAAAACTACTACACAATAAAGAAAAGAAATTGATGAACAAATAAAAAAATTTTGAATCAGAAAATTAAAAGAAGAAATAGAAAAAGTAGAAAATAACACAAAAAGAAAATATATGAAACAAAAAAATGTAGAGGTGGAAAAATAAAAAACAAGTAGAAAATTAAAAATGGAATCAAAAGAACAAAAAATATAAAACAAAAAGAAATAGAATTAAAAATAAAACCAGAAAAAAGTAAAAAGAAATATTAGAAAAATAAAAAAATACTATACATAATTCTAGTAGAATATTACCAATTTAGCAAAAAAAAAATTTTTTTTTATTACACGGTAAATCGTTAGGTATTAAAATAACACCAAAATGGATTAAAATAATACTAAATTGGATTATTTTAATCCTTTTTGGTGTTATTTTAATACCTAACGATTTACCGTGTACCTTAGCAGCAGTCTACCAGTCGCTTAATACAATATTAGTTAGAAAAAAATTGATTAAAAAAATATAAAAAAAAATTAAGAAAAATTAAAAAGTTAGACTATTATTTCAAGTAATAAGCGTACTCCTCCTTTTTACTCCATAAAATAAATTTGCTTAGTAACTAACACTGCACTATTCTTGAGTAATCTTTTTCTTCCTCTTATTCTTTTAACCCCCCATCGTTTTATACACGAGGCTTAAATCTTTTTCACTAGCCCATTTTTTTCTACTCTTTTCATTTCTTTTTTTGTTCCCTTAGCAGCATAAACATCTTTTTAGTGAATAAATTTTTCTACAAGTACATCGTTAAACTCAACGATGAGCGGGAAAAAAATTTTAGAATTTCAACACACTAAAAGTCATGTAAGCAATTTAGATATTCTTTTTTTTAAAGCGCATTATATATCATGTTCATGCTACTGACACATTTTCGAATCGATTTACAAAAAAAATTCTGCTTTTAACTGACTTATTACACTGTTCTAATTTATTAACTTTTTAATTCAATTGGTTAAATTTTATATCAAAAATATTCAAATTTAGGATAAAAATAATATAATAGTGACATTAAAATAATAATAATAATAATTCTTAAAATTATTATTATCCTATTATAGTTGTTTAAAACTAAATTCAATTTAAGAATAGAGAAAATTATTAAAAAATTAAAATAGAAGCAAAAAAATGAGGAAGTAAAAATAAATACCTAGATTTTGTCAATACTAAAATTAAGTACCAGGAATCATTATAAATTTGAAAGTGTTGTTTTTAAATTCGCGAATAAATTACAATTGATCGACGGTTTTAGAGTGTTATTGATCGAATATATATGTGGTTTTGATGATATAAATAGAACGCGATAAAAACGAGAATATTAATTAAGGTGCGACAATGCCACATAAGCCATACAGAAAATCACAATTTTTTCCCGAATCAATAAAAAAAGAGAAAAATATCTCCTCCTACTCATAAATATCGAATAAATTTTATTGCCTTTTTTTCATTGTATTCAGCACCAGAGAATTATCCGAACCTACCATAATGATTTATTTGTTACGGCAGGAAACGTAACAATAAAAAAAATTGTTTTATTAAATTTTTTTGCCCTAGATTTCGCCTTCAGTAGGCGCAATATGGCTTTTGTGAAAGTCAATTAGAAAGAAATTTAATAGCAGTTAATTTATATTAGTAATTACTGAATTTTCGTAAAAATTTGAATTTGCTTTTTATTTTGACTTTTCCCCTCATTTTTTAGCAGGATTTTTCCTTTCTCCCAGGTCACGAGATGAAAAAAGTTCGAGTGTACACTTTTAATAAATGAAATCATATTCAATCAATAAATTTTTTAATACCCTAAAACATAGTTATAATAGTTCACGTAAAAAAAACATTTAACTGGAACAACGATTACTTTTGCTGAAATAGCGAAAGTATTCGTTGCAATAACTAAAAATTTCGCTAATATAGTGAATTTTATTATACAATTTATTTTATTCCAGGTTTTTTATTTATTTATTATGTTTATTTATAATTTTTCGTGTTCCAGGTGAAGATTTTTTTCGTGTTTAATAGTTAAAGAAAAGGTTTTAAGCAAAAAAGTTGAGAAAATGTCATTTTTCACAATTTTTGGTTTTCAAAATACTAATAATAACGAATATTTTTAAAGTTACTTTTACAGTATTCAAGAAAATTTTCAAAAAAGTAATATTTTCCAAAATTTTAGATTTTTAAAAGTTTAATACTTTCGGTTAATATGGACAAAACTTATTCAATTATTATGTATCAAAAGATGCGTTTGAAAAAATCTACAAAATCATAAAAAAACATTTGAGCAACACCTGCTGGAAAAGAGATACTTTTCTTTAACATAAATGCAGTATAAAGTCTCCAATTATTAAGATTTTTGAAAATAATAAAAATTTTTTATGTAATTCAATTGAAATTTTTAGGAAAAAAAATTTAAATTCCTTTGATCAAGTTTTCGACAGTAATTGAATTTGATTCGAAGAATTATTAAGGTTTTTGAAAATGATAAAATTCTTTTATAGAATTCAATTGAAATTTTTATGAAAAATAATTGAATTTTTAATGGAATTTTATGAAAATTTGCGATGAAATGTCGATTGTAACAGTTATTTTTATGGTGTAAAAGTACAATAGTTCGTCTCAGACTGACTCGTTTTCGGAGAACAGCCGAGCACTGATGATTCCCCCCTACTATCGTTATGTATACCTCCCTCATTACCTTCTTACAATAATTAATTAGTTAAATATTATATTAAAAAAATAACAAGAAGAAACTTATTTATACTACGATTTTTCAATAAAAAAAATGAAATTCCCGTTGCGAATGACTTTTGAAAAATATTTACCCAAAAAATTTGTATATATACATATAAGTATGAATGGAAAAACAAACAATAACAATAATTGATGAAATGATTGTTACAGGGTGAGGGGGCATGTTGGTCTGGCGGCGGTTGCTGATCGCAGCCGCGATCGCGGCCTCTGTCGGGGCCTCGGCTTCGTCCGCTAGTTTTCCCGACATTCCCGGGTATTCCGACTTTTCCGGTTATCCCGGCTTCTCCGTATTTGTCCGCTCCGCAACCTCTTCTGTTGGTCCATTCACCACAACGGCACCATCCTCCGGTTGCAGATTATCAGAGTTCCTCTGCAACACTGGCCACTGTATTTCGCAGGACAAATTTTGTGACGGCGAGGATGATTGCGGCGACAAATCTGATGAACCGAGATACTGTACCCGTAAGTTTCACACCGCAAATATAATAAAAAATATTTACTACCATTTACTTTTTATATTTTAGAAAAAAATATTTATTATTATAAGATATTTATAACAAAAAATATTTACTTTCTACTTCAGCAAAAATATTTATTATTATACGATATTTCTTATAATAAATATTTAATATTATACAATACCCGGTCTCGGACTGAGTTTAGAAATAAAAATAGTATCGAAAGTGTCATAAAATATTTGTAATAGTTGCAAATGTTCTATTACGTTTATTTGCGAATCTCTTTCATTGTCTATTTATTCGAATTCAATATTATTATTTTTCTATAGAAATTAAGATTTTCAAATTCAAACTTTTAAAATTTAACAACTTATAAGAATATTATTATAAAACATAAAAATATCATCTTCAAAATTATTTTCTAGAATTTTAAACTATAAACTATAAAATAAATTATAATTCTCATAATTTTTGAAAATTTTAAAATCCATTTGTTTCAATTTTACGAAAGTTTGATTATTCAAAAATTCTTTAATTAAATATTAATTATAGAAAATGATAACTTTAAATAATTTTTAAAAAATTCAATTAAACATTTATAAAAAAAACAATTTTACAAAATTGTTAATTGAAAGTATAAAAAATTCAAATTTTCAAAGATTTTAATTTGAAACCTTATCAAAATTCAATTATTTCTGAAAATTCCCGTTATAATGCTTTTAATATTCAATTATTATGAAAAATTTTAATTAAAATTTACTTATAAATTAATTTTTTATCAAAAAATTCTAAAAGAATTCAGTTAGGGTCAGTGAGGGTATATTGGGATAGGGGGTAAGTCAAAACAAGAGGTTTTCAAACTTATAATTTCTTCTTCCATTTGAAAAATAACAAACTTAAAATTCATAAAAAATTGTTTATTGTTTCTTATGACACCTGAAATAATTCAATTTAATTATTCAATTAATTTGAATTTGTAACTGATATTTTATGTTTTTTATATTTTCTACTAATTTTTTTGGAAACTTTACTAATTACTAATTCAAAAGCAAAAAGTCAGTAACTAATTAAAAATTTTTTTTGACAATTCAGTTAATAATGTCAAGCTGTCCAGACTTATCCCAAAGTTTAAGAAATTTTCTAAATCTTGGGTTAAATCCAGACAGTTAGTTTTATGCAATTATAGATTATCTAAATTTTTTTCTGATCCATTAAGTTGTTTTAGAGAACTTAAGTAATAAATTAATGCAATAGAAAAACGAAAGTAATGCTTTTTGTAATAAAAACTTACGTTACTTGTAAAAAATAGGTATTTTGTCCGGATTTATCTCAACTAATCCTATTTAAATATAAAAATAATTTATTAAATATTTGTTAAAATTGAATTCTCGTAAAGAATTTTATGAATAACTTTTTAAATCTTTCAATTTTTTTAATATCTTCGCTAAATAAATTGATACAGTTAGGTCTCGCAAAGTGTCGAATTTAGTAAGTGTCACGTCTCACAATGCCTCACAAAGTGACGTCGTTTGAGACTCGACAAGTATCACTGTCCCCACTTTGTTTACCCTATCAAATGCGAAAAAGCAACTTTACCAAAACATAAACCAATGAAATGACAACTTTTACTAAAGGCGCGTTACTGAGACCGACGATCCAAAAAAATATCAATAACGACACTTAGCGAGACCTGACTGTATTTTAAATTCTCGGTTTAAAAAGTAGTACAATTTGTTGCTTTTTTTTAAAGAAATAAGTGTCATTAGTAAATTCACTTCTAAAAATAGTAGTTAAATATAATTATATGAGGTGAAAAATTATCAAAAAGTCTCAATAGTCACGTAAGTCCGAGGCCTGTAATATTTATTATAATATAATAAATATTGATTACTACGATAAAAAATAACTTTTCTCATGCAAAAATCAAAATTACAATTTTCCTTTTCTTGTAAACTATAAAAAAGACCATTTTCGTTTAATTAAAAAAAGTATTACCTCTTTGAAAAATTTTTCAATGAGAAAAGCGGGTAAAAATATAAATTCAGGTCAGTTGTGTTTGCAAAAGCTGAATTCTAATAAAAAACTGTCAACATGGATAGATTTTGTTACTTTGAGAAAAGTTTTAGTCATATTCACATAGTCGTAAGTTTTCTACATGGCAGTAAAACTAACTCCCGCAGTAAAACTTGTTCGTGGCAAACTTGAGACACAATCCATATAAAATGTACGAATCTTGTGGTAACATAAATAAAGAACGTCTAAACGTTTGGTCGATTTTGATTTTTCTCAATATTCACACTAAAATAGAAGTCTTTTTATAAACTTTTTTTTAAAGATTTTCTTGTATCGCTATATTTAAAAAAAATCAATAAGAAAAGGTATTAAAAGATGAAAATTTATTTTTTTAAAATCATTTTCTAAAATGAAGAACTATTTTTTATATAAAAAGAGAAGAGAAAATTGATAAAATCGTAAAAAACGTAAACAAATTATTATAAAATGAACATGCTTTTTAGACACGCACGCCTATAAAACACGACATTTATTTTGAATGAATTTCAAGCGATAGAGTGGAGAATTCTAATTATAAAAGAAATATGAAAATAATGTCATAATTATTATGTACCTAAAACAAAAAAAAACAATCTAGAATCTAATTATTATGTAATTACTTTATAATAATTTAACAAAGAGACAGGTAAAAAATTTGAATTAAGACATAAATTAATATAGTGAAAAAAGTAAAATAGAGAAAAATCAAAAGATACCAGAAAAACAGTTTCTTATTAAATATGATACCTCTAAACTTAAATCAGGACTCAAATAACTAATCTGGTAATAGTAAAATGGCAGCCATTAATTCCAAAAGTAACTTTTCTACATCAAATAATAGTTAATAATCACTCATTATATATTTATAATAATTAGTCATTAACTATATTAACTTCCCTTTTGGGGTAAGTCAAAATAAATAAAATGTTTGGTATAAAATAATTCAATTAGTGAAATTTCACTATTTTGATAGCTATTTATTTACTTATAATTAGTTATTTTTAACTAATTCCTAAAGCAAAATGTTAGCCAAGATTTTACTAATGCAATTGGTTATTTTTAACTAATTTAGAAAAAAATATTTTAATTAGGAAAGTTTTCTTCTCTAAATATTGGATAAAAAAAGTAAAAATACTACAGATTTTTCCCATCAGTTTATTATAACTTTTATTATATTTTTATTTTTTACTTTTTACTTATATTATATATACGAGGTCAAAAAAATCATTTTCACATTTTATATGATTCTTATAGAAAAAGATGTATTCTTTTCATCGCAATAAACCCTGTACCTCTAGCATCATTAGCTTTTTTCAATATTGATAAAAACAGCACCTGCAATAGTTTTTTAACAATTTATTATTAATTTAATTTTTAATACCTTTTCCGAAAAAAATGAATTACTTGAAAACTAATGGATATAATTAGATAAAAATTAAAAATAGCGGATTCAATGATGCGGCCAATTTTTAAATTAATGCGTTTCAACCAAAATTGAATTGGTCGTTGAATTGGTTTCAGATTGTTAGTTGGGGTAACTTATAAAATTTTATTGAAACTGGTAGATCGAATATGAAGGATATTCTTGGGGAGTTTTGGAGTCGCGATTACGAATTTGTTGTTACATTTTCAAAATTCAAAATGGCGGATCCAATATGACGACCGAATTTTTTAAATGTTGACGGATTTGACTTCAGATATAAATTGACCCCAAAAACCCCGGAATTTTTGTCGAAACGCATCAATTTAAAATCATCCACCACTTTGGATCCGCCTTTTTAAATATTGAAAAACTTACCTCCAATTCAGATTAAGAAAAAACATATTTTCCAGTTTTATTAGAATCCGCTTCAAAAAATTTAATTTATTTATACAAATTATGTTGTTTATAACTCTTGTATGAATCTATATGTCTCGTTACTGTTTTTTAACTTTTCTTCGTAATTATTACTTACTTTCTCTGGAATTTTTCTATTTTGCTTAAACTGACGTAAAATGAATTTTAAATAATTAAATGTGGCTTAATGTGTCCAAAAAAAATTGTATAAACCCTTTTTAGAAGTAACCTGGAATCTGATCAAGGCCTGATCAGAGCCTGAAGAGTAGCCGTGATAAGTCAATCTTGATCAAGGCCAAACCACAAATAGATCTTATTTCAAAAATTTAAAGATTTTTTAGAAAAATAATAAATTAAGTATTTTTTAAAATAAATCAACTTCTACATCAATTAAAATTTTCAAAGAATTCTATTTTAAAACCCATTTTCAAATATTGATTATTTCTAAAAATGACTTCTTTAACTCTTCAATAATATTCAATTGTTTTCTAAAATTCAAAGTGAAATTCTTCGCTAACTTAAATATTTACGAAAACTTCTACGAAAATTGAATTATTTGAATATAACAATAATTATTTGATTATTTCTAAAAATTGCACCTTTTTTATTTTTCTTCTTGCTTTTTAATAAACAATAATAATTGAATCTTTTTAAAGGATTTTATTACAATTTTTTTAAATAATTAAATTATCTTGAGAAATGCCTATTATTAGAATTGTACTGAAAAAAATTAAATTGCTACAAATAATTTTATTGCATTCATGAAAAGAAATGAATTCTCACAATAAAGAATGTTAAATACATTTCTGTAAATAGTTGAATTTCTTCGAGAAAATTTATTTTATTAAATTACAAGTGGATTAGTTGTTTTATTGGTCAGCCGATATTTTGTTTCTCGTAATTCTTATTTGATGTGGCGAAATAAAGCACGAAAAAGTTTTTAAATTTGACATTGAAAAAATATGTTGGACCTTTTGGTTTTTGAAACTTTAGTCCTCTGACCGTAATATTCTTCAACACTATTCAAAAAAATCTATTTTCATAAAAAGGAGATAAAAAATGTTTAAAAGAAATAACATAGCTTTAAGTGGCACAAAATGAAATAAATGTATTTAAATAAAAACGAATAGTAGTAAATTATAAAAAAGTAATAAATAGTAGGTTTTAGTATATATGAGTACGAAGTCTGCAAACATAACTTCTTACAATAGAATTTTAACTTTAAAGTTAATTTCAACTTGAATTTGAATTGATCATCTACACTGTAAAAAAATTAGGGAGTTGACGGACTCGGGAGTTGGGAGTGAAATTTTGCGAGTTAAAAATCTACTCCAAAACAGAGTTAATTTAAAAACATGTTTATTTTTACTGTGTAAATGTTAACTCCCTTCGTTTTAACTCTCAAATGGGTGCGATTTTATAGAATCCACTGGGGAGTTAAAATTTAATTCCCTTTTTTCACAGTGTACTGAAAAGTTCAAATTTACTAAATGATAAATTTGATTTTAAAATTTAGTTCTATTAAACGGAAAGAATAATTATTTTACAAGTGTAAAATTAGAGAATGAAGAAAACTTAGTTTACAAGTGAAGAAAGAAAGAAAGAGAGAAAAAAAGATTGGAAATAATGATCTGCAAAATGAAGGTTGCTTTAGTTTTATTTTTTTAATTTAATTACTTTCCCGTTTCATTTAATTACTACTCATTCCAGCTTGCAATCGAACTTTATACGGCGACGTGGGTCGAACCTATGAAGTGGAAGTTCGACGACCGAGGGAGGATCGACTGCCATTTTTATGCCACCTCAACTTCACTGCCGCCGGGGCCGATCACGGAGACCTAGTTCAGGTACTTTACCGTAAAACGCTATTCAATTGTCACGTTTAAAAAAAACTTAAGTTAGTTAATACATTTTTTTTTCATTAAAACGACCCTTTCTTTTTTTCTCCATACCCACAAAAATTTTCCTCTTTTTTTTAGTTACACAAAAACTGAATTCAATGATCAAATATATAATTTTTTCAGAATTTTCTCTTTTCACGATTAATTAAACGACTTTCTATAGTTTGCAATTTAGTTATTAAAAGTTTCCATGAATATAAATTTAAATAATTGTATTTTTCCAAAAATATCGACAAACAAAAATAGTTATAACAAAAAAGGTGTTTTATATTTGCGAAAAAACACAGTTCAAAAAAAGGAGAAAAATAGATGACCAAATAAAGAAAAAAATTTACGAGAACAAATATGTTGAACTTTGCTTTTAAATTGATTGGAAAAAAAATTATCTTTTTATTTTTATTAGAGACATGGTTCATTGTAAACTTTACTCATGTACTGAGATTTGTTGGACGAGCTCAGATCATAACGCTAAAAATGAAATATAAAATATATATATATATATATATATATATATATATATATATATCTGAGTTGAATTGTTTACTTCAATATACTTGATCGTTAATTTTAGTTTGCTTTTACTGACTCTTTGTGTGCTTTATATACGTTCACAAACTATATAAACTCCTTTCATATATCAAACATGAAACTTAATTTAATTTCAAAATTTAATTTCATACATTAAAGTTACCTAATAACAATTATAATAATGTTACATAAGGCAATAATACAGAAAAGACATAATTAGATACATCCTTTTACATCTATATCAGAATGTAGAATACTATATTAATTATCTCGATTTATATAATATTCAGAAATTAATTAAGAAAATGCTAATGAATTTTAAAGCTAATAATTTATATGGCATTTTAAATTCAGCGTTATCATATTTAAAAATAATATGTGCGGAAAATTAATTTCAATGAATAAAAGTGATCATAACATAATAATTACTTGGTATCATTACGTATGTAATTAACAGTTATCAATGTTATCACAATCAAGATTGTCATAAAAATTTAATTCAGGTTTTCCCTTACTTTTTCCTTATTTTCAGAGAAAATTTTTTAATTTTTCCCTGACCCTAAATATTTTATTCTGATTTACTCTAAAACTGATTAGATAATAAAGAAATGTTCTATTACATTTATTCACTAATTTCATCAATTGTAAAATTATTCAAAAATATCAATAACTCTTTTTTTAAATAAATATCTTTAATATTATTTTTTCATAGGAAACAGTTCTTTAATATTTTTTAAGTCCATTTGTCTTCAATTCAATTTTACGAAATTTCGTTTATTCAGAAATTATTCAATTTACTATAAATCAGAAAATGAAAACTTAACAAAATTTTAATATAATCCAGATTCGCGGTAGAGAATCGCCGCCAAGTAAAAAGTAAAAACCGCGAGTATATATTTTAGACAAACCTAGAGCCTAAACTTCTAAACGGATACGTAAAATATTCTAGAATTTTATTAATTGGTTTAAATCTCAGTATTTAATAACTATTAAAATTGTAGCAAAAATTAATTGAAATTCTGCAATATTGTTTATAAAAAAAATTAATTTTTTTAGAAAATTTTTTAAACTATTTGAGAATTTGCAAAAGAAATAATGATAATTGATATTTTGTCGAGAATTTTTTTTGAAATTTTTGAAAATAATTGAATTTCTCGAAAAATCTTACTACTTTTGAAAATAGTTTAATTTCTTTATAATATAAGTTTTTTTTAGTGTTTCTAACTAAAATTCTTCTATATTTTTAATAATTAATTAAATATATATTAAAAAATGCAACTAATTTCAGAAGAATTTTAATTATTAACATTTTTCGAAAATCAGCTTTTTTAATATTCTAATTAAATTTACTCAACATTGAAATTATATATAACTAGCAAAATTATCCGCGCGCAAGCGCGAGGGAATGTTGTGCTACAATGTTTATTGTAAACAATTTCAAGTCATTTTAATTCAAGTAATTTTTAAAGAAATACTTATTATGACACATAACTGAAAAACTAATTAGAATTAAATTTTCAAAATATATTATATTTTCAAACTTTAAAGTATATAAAAAAACTTTAACAAATTTCGATACTAATTTCAAATTTGGCATCAGATTTTCAAAATTGAAAATAATTAAACTTTCTTGTACGTGGAAAATTGAATTTCACAAAAATTATTATCCGATACCTAAATTAAAAAAAAACTTAATTACGAAAATTTTAATTATTCTTAAATTTCTTCTTGAAAATTACGTTATTTTAAAAAATTCTAATAAATCGTTCGCAAGAATTCAATTATTTTCATAAATAATAAAATTTTTTTTTTGGAATGATTTTCAATATCTACTATTTTTATAAAATAACCAATTCTAGGAAAAAATTCAATTATTTTCATCAATTTTAATAAAATTCGCCACAAGACTTTAATCATTTACCTAATTAATAAAATTCTTTAAAAGAATTAAATTATTTTTATAAATAATAACATTCTTCGAAAGTAATTAAATTATTTTTTCAACAATTATTAATAATAGTATAGTATATATTAAGGAACTCGGAGAATCTTGGGGTGCATGTAGCTCAGTGGTCAGAGCAGTCTACCGGCAATAGAAAGGTCGTGGGCTCGTATCCCACCATGCTAACCAATTTTTTCTGAGTTCTTTGATAATTTTGAAATTATTAATTAATTTCGAAAAAATGATTTTCAGAAAAAGCAGGTTTCTGTATTTAGGACAGCTGCGCTGTCGATACATATGAAAAATATATTGTATTTTCATAACGAAATCTAGTGCTTACTCAAGAAATTTATTTTCGAGGGGATTTGATTGATTCGGATAATTGATAAATTCTTTCATCTTCAATTATTAATAAATATTAAAAATATTCAATTTTTCTCAAAATTTATAAAATTTTTCAGAAAAATTTCATTATTTTCCAAATTTTTTTTAATTCTTCCCAAGAATTCGATAATTTTCAAATTTAAAAAAAAAATTCGTCGCAAGAATTCAATTATTTTTATAAAAACAGAAAAATATTCCAAAAAAATTTAACTATTTTCTTAAATAATGAAATTCTTCAAAAAAAGTCAATTTTTCCTAAAATTGACTTTCCAAATTGTTTTAAAAATTCTTTCCAAAAATTCAATTATTTTCCAAATTTAAAAAAAAAATTTTGGCAAGAATTCAATTATTTTTATAAAAATAGAAAAATATACCAAAAAAATTTAACTATTTTCATAAATTATGAAATTCTTCAGAAAATTTCAATTATTTTCAAAATTTTGTTAAAAATTCTTCGCAAGAATTTAATTATTTTAATAAATAATAAAATATTTCAAGAAAATTCAATTATTTTCATAAATAACAAAATTTGCCTAAAGAAATCAATTATTTTTGTAAATAATAAAATTCTTCTGAAAAATTCAATTCAATATTTTTATAAATAATAACATTTTTCATTAAAAATTCAATTATTTTCCAAATTTTAAAAAAAAATTTTGGCAAGAATTCAATTATTTTTATAAAAATAGAAAAATATACCAAAAAAATTTAACTATTTTCATAAATTATGAAATTCTTCAGAAAATTTCAATTATTTTCAAAATTTTGTTAAAAATTCTTCGCAAGAATTTAATTATTTTAATAAATAATAAAATATTTCAAGAAAATTCAATTATTTTCATAAATAACAAAATTTGCCTAAAGAAATCAATTATTTTTGTAAATAATAAAATTCTTCTGACAAATTCAATTCAATATTTTTATAAATAATAACATTTTTCATTGAAAATTCAATTATTTTCCAAATTTTAAAAAAAAATTTTGGCAAGAATTCAATTATTTTTATAAAAATAGAAAAATATACCAAAAAAATTTAACTATTTTCATAAATTATGAAATTCTTCAGAAAATTTCAATTATTTTCAAAATTTTGTTAAAAATTCTTCGCAAGAATTTAATTATTTTAATAAATAATAAAATATTTCAAGAAAATTCAATTATTTTCATAAATAACAAAATTTGCCTAAAGAAATCAATTATTTTTGTAAATAATAAAATTCTTCTGAAAAATTCAATTCAATATTTTTATAAATAATAACATTTTTCATTGAAAATTCAATTATTTTCAAATATATTTTTTAAATTCTTTGCAAGAATTAAATTATTTTAAATTGTTTCACGAATAATAAAATTCGTAGCATAAATTCTATTTATTAGCAGGATAAGAAAAAAGTAAATATTTTTGATGAAAATTAGGAAAAAGTCAGGAAAATAAAAAATATGGAATGGAATTTTTGTCAATTTTGTGAAGTGAATAAAACGAGTTTTTTTGGTTTCTTTTTGACATTAAAAAAATTACAATAACCCACAAAAATGATTTTAAAAAAAACAAATGAATACAAATAATTTACTAACGGAAAGGAAACTTGCGTATACCTAATGTATATGTATATTTCTATTTTCTATCAAAACGTATAAAAAACAAAAGAATAACTATAACTAACATCAATCTGCGGACAGAATGAATGAACGAAATACTACGAAGATTATTATAGTTAATTTTTAATTATAAAATCTCTTGAAGTTGATTTATTTTTGAATATTATAAACGCAACTCTTAAAATTCAATTAATTTTGAAATATTTAAAATTTTAAATAAAATAATTCATTAAATAATTTCTAAGTAATAACTTTATGATAGTCCTTCAAGAATTAAGTTATTAAAAAAAATGGCAGCAATAGAAAAAATCAAATTTTTGTAGCCTAGATAAAAGTTCTTTTTTACTAAAATAAAATGTATAAATTTAGACAAATTCTTTTGTGTCTGACGAAAACTTTTTATCACTGATAAACGAATAAAATATTATTCGTTATTTGTCAGTCTGAAATTTGTTTTTAATACTGATACAAGAATGAAAAAGTATTAGGCATTTGTCTGACCGAAACTTTTTTTTGTCCTACTTATACTTGTTTCTACTACTGATAAAATAGTAAAAATATATTTCTCATTTGGTTGACTTAAACTTGTTTGCATCACTGTATTAATTTAATTGGAAAAAAAACTGACTAGAAATTGTTTTTATTTCTGAATCTGCAAAATTGCGAAAACTACTTTCAATTAAGTAAAATCGATTAAAATTACAAAGATAGCATCCAGTTAACCTTGTCTGACTAAAAATTGAGTCTACTACTTATACAAGAATGAAAAATATTTAAAATTTGCCTGAAAGAAATTGGTCTTTCCTGTTAACACAAAATAGACGATTACAACAAATTTTGTCTCACTAAAATCGACCTCCACTAGTAGAATATAATCTTAAACATTTTGTGAAAATAAAATTTGTTTGTACCACTAAAACAGTAATTGAAATCAATTAATTGCCCCACGGGTGGGGCAAAATGGGGTTTTAGCACTCTCTCGGAAAATACGATATAAGTTTTTTCGAAAATTTTTTTCTTCGCTATTATCATAATTTTTGCAAACCTAAGCGTACAAAGAAGAATTGTGATGATTAGTTGAATCGATTTATTCGTTTGGTTCTCTGTAAACAGTCAATTACAAAAAGTTACCCCATTTTGACCCACTCTCCCCTACTTATCGCTTTTTCAGATTTAGAGACTTGATAAAAAAAAGGAGTAATCGATTATTTGAATGAAATAATTTTTTTAGTGCAGCATTGGTCTGACAGAAAAAGATTCTACTATACTGATAATACAGAAAATTGTGATATATTATTTTAACACCAAAGGTTGAAAAGAATCTGCAACGCTTTCATCTATAGCGAAGAATTAGTTTTGCAAATTTTCGAAAAATGATTTGGTTTTGATTTAGATTAATTATTCCATAATTATTTCAAAATGGATTAGTTTATTCTTTTTTGGTGTTAATTTAAGTTCCAACGTTTTTTAATACCTTTTTGTTTTTCTGTGAAAATGATCAATTTTTAAAATAGAAAAGTTTTTGTCTGACAGAAACTGTCGTTTTCTATTGATACTTACTTTACTTTTCAACAAACTGTCCCGACTGACTAGAACTTGTTTTCACTACTGTTACATACTTGATGTTTCCAAAGTGAGCGTCGACATTTAGCAAAGAAAACTATTTTTGCGGGTTTTCAGATATGAAAACGTCACTAATTTTATTATTTACAGTCACCTAGGGAGTTTAAAAAATGTTTGATTATTTTCGATTTTGTGGAAACTTTGTTTTCTTATACTGAGCGTCGACAATTTCTTACCAAAAATTATCACCAAGTCTAACTAAAAAACCTTTTCTACCATTTGAATAAAAATGTTAACACGCTTAAAAGAAGAAGAAAAAACTTTTCTCCATTCTTTGTCAATAATGTAAAAATACAAAAGAGTTGAGTGAATATAAAAAGAGAATTTCTCATGATTCTTGATTTTTAAATAATAATGAAGTAGATCTTACTTTTTTATTTTCTTCGAATTTCAAAATTTAGAGAAAAGTGAAAATAATGTATATGGTTTGAAATTCTATAGACATTGGCTAAAACGTCTTGAGTAAACCAAGTGAAAAAAGAAACTTTTCTTCTTTTGAAGCTATGAAGACTTAGTGCTTATCCCAGTTGCACAAGTCGAATAGACGTCTTGAAATATAAGAAGCACTCAAACCCGTTTAGGAATGTCTTGAAAAATTCTTTAAATATCTCTTCTTCCTCGTTTCTATTTTTACAAAAAATATAGAATAAACTATTTACATTTTTAATTTTCAAGAATAAGGGAGAGTGGGGCAAAATGGAGTAGGCGGGTCAAATGAGGTACATCTATTTTTCCATGATAGGTACTCTTAATTTTTTTATCCACGATATGTATCATTCATAATATTAATTAGATAATGTTATATTAATACACGGAAAAACTTTTTTCAAGAGTCATTACTAAATTTATTCAGGAACTCAGGATATGGGAAAAATTTAGAACTCCTTTTAGAAAAGTTCAATATTCATTAAAGAATTTTCAGGTGTTTTTCTAATGGCTTGGAAATAATTGTTCTTGACGCTGCGACTGAGTTCTTCAGTCACTGCGCGCTGAAAAAGTCTAGAACTATTTAAGAAAGAAGGCGTAGCGTAACCAATAGGTATACAGCGCCACTTGGCTTTAAACGCTTTAAAACGATCTAAAACTAAAGTATCGTAACGCGTCCCTGCAGCCGAGTGGCATAAGGCGGAGCGACCTTGAGTGTCGAGGTCTCAGGTTCGACTACTCACGCGGGCAAATTTTTTTCGCTAATTTTACATTTTTCTATTCTTAAACAAGTTCAGGACTTTTTCAAGAAAACTCAACAAGTAGTCCAGAAATTTACTACAGTTATCCCTGAACAGCTTAAAATAATGTTTCAATTTATGGTTTCGTAGCATTTCTTGTATTATTTCCATATCCTGAGTTCTTGAATAAGTTTAGGAAATACTCTTGAAAAAAGTTTTTCCGTGTAATGAAAATATTATTGAAAAAATGACTTCAGTTTACCTATTTTCCATCTACAATCATCGAAATGTAATTTCTCTTTAATGAAAATTGCAATAAAACTATAATGTTATAGATAGAAGATACAGACTAGAATCAAAAATTGGGACTTTCCTAATTATACTTATGTTTCAAATAGCTAGTAAAACAGTTCGATAGTTTTAATATGAAACCAAAATGCCTATTTTACCCTATTTGCTCTAAATTGTAAAATTGTAAAACATAAAATGTACAGAGAGAAAATAATGTCATAAAACATTTATTTTCTGTTTCAGTTAACTTTTGATACTTTTACGGTAGGACGCTTTCAATCTTTTACCTCAGAAGGATGTCCTGACGGGTATATGAGTATAAGGGAAGAAGGACGTCCAGCAACTGATGGACAGTGGTGTGGTAGTGCATGGGGTTACACTGTATATTACAGTGAGACTCATTCAATAAATTTAACACTTTTCTTATCACGTCTTTCCGAACAGGTGCGTTTTTCCCTTTTTTCTCCTCCTTTTAATATAACAAAATTGCTCATTCTTTTATGCTTTTTATCTAAATTTAATTCTCGTGCATTTACTCTCTAAATTTTAATTATAGTTCAAAATAAATAATTTGACTGTTAAAAATCACTCTCATTTAACTATTAATATTTTTCTTACAAAAATAGTTAATAACTAATTATTACTGAAATTTACTTTAAGGTTAGTAGAAAATAAATTATTGGTAACTAATTAATTTAGTAAAATTGGACTATTTAGTTACTACTAACTTTTTATGTATAGTAATTTTTACCAATTTATTAGTAAAATTTACTAATTCAAAAGCAAAAAGTCAGTTATTAATTCAAATTTAGAGAATTCATTACACTTTTATATTCTTAGATTTATATCCAACTAAATTCAATTAAAAGTTTAATTTTACATAAAAATTAAGAAATAAATTTCATTTGACATAAAAATTTAATTTGATATAAAATAATAATCAAGATAATCTGTCCTCACGTTTTTTGTTTCCAATTTTTTTTTATAGTTCGAATTGTTATGTCAAAAGTTTGACAGTTAATTTGTAAATAATATAATAAGTGGAGTAAGAAAATTTAACCCACATTTCAAAAGCTCCATAAAAAGGTACAGTTGTAATTTATAGAAATAATTAACTATATTTTATAAATTATTTATTTTTATGTTTAAATAATTGGATCCTCGAGTTTAATTCTGATAAGAAATTATTTAAAAAAGAATTTCACTTAAAGCTTTCAAAAATTATTAGAAGTGTTATATAGTAAGATTCTTTAAAAATAATTAAATTTCAATCTTTGAAATCGTAATTGCTGTAAAAGTATTCATAATACTTAGATATAAAAAATTATTAAATTTTAAAATATTTTTAAACTACATTAGTTTTGTTTGAAAATTCTTTTAAAAATAATCTTTATTTGAAATGGATTTTATGTCAAATTAATTTCATATCAAGTAATACTGAAATTCAAATGAATTTTAAATCAAATGACACTTATATTAAATGATTTTATGTCAAATTATATTATTATATTAAATAAGATTTCAGGAATATTTATGCGTTCTCGTTTTATTCGCTAATAGATTTGCAGAAAAAAGTAAGACTGCTTATGTATAGTCGTAACAGATAATTATTTTTCTATATAGTCGATGAAGATGAATTTTGTCAAATATATAGGAGAAATCTGATCACTAGAAAAATAACTAAAAATTAGTACCTATAAAAATATTATTATTGTAAATTAGTGACTCAAGTTTTACTAATTTGAATTTATTCATGATTTAATCATTTATTTAGAAACAAAACAAATAAACTTGGAGGGAAAAACTTTATAAAACTTGGTAAAAAAAAGTTGAACCAAAAAAATAATAATTTCCCACTTTTAAAATTGTAATAATTTCGTGCAAACATTTTTCCTCTATATTTGGAAGGAAAAAAATTGCAGCTAATTGAAAAGTCTTTCGTAATAAATTTGAACTGATAATGAAGATAAATAAGATGGATTAAAACGTTATTAAAACTTGTACAACATGAGTTGCGTCAGAAAAAGCTCACTTTGCTTTGAAATTAAGGTTTTCTGCAAAAGGATCTACTTATATAGATTCTTTTTTTTCTTTTTTTTTTTTGTTTCTTCGAGAGAAACGAGAGGAGAAACTTTTTTAACGCGAAGCAGGGAGTGTGGCTTTTTTCACGCAGACCTTTACTTTATTTCGTGAAACTTTTGCGACCTTTATTTTCAAGCCATCACAAGAGAATATCCGTTTTCTACAGGGCACGGACTACAACTTTGACTTCAAACTATCGTATAAGTTCTTGAAGCGTAGCGAAGCTCACCTGAGATATGGGAACAGTACCATGGCCACGTGGCGTGGTGAATTAGTGAATGGCACTTACTGTGATCGAGTTTTAACCAGGTAAGAATATCACTTATGAAAAATTGTTTCTATTATCATAATTTCTCTATAGGTACTTTGTTGATTTTTATAATTCTTTGATTTACCGATTGGTTTTAAGTTCACAACGTTTATAATTAATTATTAAGAAGAAAAATATTTTACTAAGTAATTTTTTAATCCATAGTATCAATAAGAGATCTTCATGTATGTTTTAAAATTTTCTAATCGCAACTATTTTAAACAGAAAAATTGGTAAATATATAAAAGTTTTATTGTTTTCAGTGTGAAAAAACATTTTTTTTTCTTCACTCGATAATTCTGAACGTTGTAAATTTCACCGAAGTCGTTGATTAAAAATGTTTTTTCGTCAGTGATCAACACGATTATCAAAAACTTTTCTCTGACTAAAAATTTAGTTTACTACTGATGCCCAAAATGAATACTTTTTTGAAATATAAGTCTCGAATAGTTAATTTTTTCAGAATTATCACGGATTTGTTTTTTCATATCTCTGATTTATGATTTCCAAAAATAATCATTTTTAATTTTCTCTCTTGTTCGGATAACACTTTCAATTCAAAGTTTTTATAAAATTCAATTATTTCTAAATAATTTTTTTGATATTTTACATAGTTTACTACAAAAATCACTATTACTTCTAAAAATTTTAATTAAACCTCTCAATTTCTTTTTATTTCTATAAAATTTGACGAAATTTCAAATTTTTAAAAAACATTTAAATTTATTATTTTTAGTTATTCAATTCTTTTCAAAAGAATAAAAATTTTTGAAAACCTAATTTTTGCAGAATTTCTAATTTCAAATTATTCACAAATTCAATAGTTATAATTATTAAATTTATTTGAATCTTAATGTCATTTATATCTTCTGCAAAATTAAATTATTCTTTATCATTTTCAGAATTGTTAAATTCTTTCTTGAATTTGTAACATTTCTAAAAATTTACTACTTTTTTTATTACTTTGGATCAAAATGTCTCCAATTTCCTAATTTTCTAATAATCTATGTCAAGTCTGTTATCAAAATGCATAAGAATGAAATATGACTAAATCCAAAAGCAAATTTAAAATAAATATTTAAAACTCAATTTTTTCTATTAATTTTAATGAATGGTAATTTCAACTTTTAGGGCAAAAGTTTGTTTTATGCAAAAGAAAACTTTCGAAAAAATTAATGCACTTTACTGTAAAAGCTTTCACAAGTTATTTTTTACGTTATGCAAATCAAATGAGTATATCATTTTATGTTTCAAAATTTTTTAAAATTCCAATTACCTTTCGAAATAATAAAATTTTTCTCAAAAGTTTAATTATTTTCAAAAATTTTAATAAAATTCTTGGTAGATATTTTCAATATCTACTGTATTAATAAATTTTTCAATTATTTAAAATTTTTTTATAAAATTATACGCAAACATTTAATTATTTTCATAAATACTAAAAATTTCACAAGAATTCAATTATTTACAAGTTTTTTATAAATTTCTTAGCAATAATTCCATTAGTTTCATAAATGACTACATTTTTTACAAAGATTAAATTATTTTTATAATAAAATTCTGTTCAGAAATTCAATTATTTTTAAAAATAATAAAACTCATTGCAGAATTTCATTTATTTTTATGATACAATTTTTTATTCATTTATGAGAATAACGGGACATACCATTTCGTGCAATTTTAATCGACGATTTACTCAAAAAATGTAACTATTCTTATAAATTTGATTAAAATTCGTCAAAAGAATTTCAAGAAGAAGCATTCAATTATCCAATAAATGATTTATTTTTACATTTTAATAATATAACTTTAATACTATTTTTAATAAATTCTATTTTGAATAAAGTTTCGAATTAAAATCTTTGAAATGTTGAATTTTTCATACTTTTAACCAACATTCTGTAAAAGAATTAATTTTTTTGAAAAAGTTTAATAATAAAAAATTTAATAATGATAATAATGATTAAATATTTATTTAAAAAAGAAGTTATTGATGTTTTTGAATAATTTTGCAATTAAAGAAATACGGAAATAAATGTAACAGTTATTTTCAGTAAAATTTTTTTCTTTTATTTTTTGAAAATTAAAATAATTTTCATTTTCAACTGAAACTTGTGATTGACAAATAAAATTTTAAAAAATGTAATTTAGTTTTAAAAAGCTTTGAATTTTATTTAAAACATTTGTACCTAATTATAAGAAATAGAAATGTTGGAAATTATAGCTAATGAATCCGTGAACAATAATGTTATCGAAAAATAAAAATTATGCATAAAATATGTATATTTCCTATTTTATAAATAAAAAGGAGAAAAATTTGCATAATTCAGATATGTATTTTATTTTTTGTTTCATTCATATGTTAATCATATTTATTTTAAATTTTCTAATTTCAAAGAAGGAAAGAATAAATACGAAGATTATAGTTAGAGTGAATTTTTTATAAATGTAAAAAATGCGTTGGTACGTTGGAATTTTTCTCCAGCATATTTATATCGCAATATATAGTATATATATTTAGACTGACAAGACTTTATTTCTATTTTCTGACACGATTATGATTAATTACCTTAATTGAAAATTGTTTCAAGTAAAACAAAAGGAAAATAAACTTTCTTTTTCTTTATATATTCGTCTCTCACAGAAAAATTGAAACGTGTCTGTAATTTATCTGCTTTTTTTCCTCCCCCAACTCCCATTATATCAAAGCAGTATTACAAGTTTTGTCGCTTTCCTTTTGTTCCTTATTTTCCCATTTCATCTTTTTCTACTCAAACTTTATATCGAAATCTATATTCATAAATTACCTTATAATATATATGACAATTGAATTCCAGTTATATTAGTTGAAAGAAAAAGTTCGCTAAGAAAAGAAAGTTAAAAAGAAAGTTTCTTTTTTTATTTATAAGGAAAATAATTAAAAAGAAAAATTTAATTCTTTATTCCGTTTGTAATCTACAGTTTGTTGATAATTAATTTATTGTGAAAAGTCTATTTTTATATACATCTATATCTATATATATAAAAGTAAAGGTTACAGAGTGTAACTTTTTGGAAAACTTGAGAGAAAAGTGCATTTCTCGTCAACTTTTTTAGGTGCGACACACGCGCTTGTCGGCTCCAATCGCCAAACTATCCCGGTGTTTATCCGAGGAACGTGACCTGCTACTATCGTGTCGAGCAAAAACGTGCCCCGCCGGGACATCGTGCACTTCTCGCTGTTAGTCAGCGGAACAGTCACAAGATACACATCAAGGACCAGATCGTCAAATACGACAGAAGTCAACGAATATTAAAGTTAGTGTAGAGAAAACTAACGAGAAAAGGAAACATTTCATTCCTTCAGAATGAAACAAACTCTCCAAGACAAAATCAAATACTCCTCATTCATGTCATTTCTCTTTACTTTAAAAACTACATGTGTGTATGTGTGTGTTTGTTTGTCTGTTTGTGTAAAAATCTAGAACAAGTTTGACCCTAATATGAAACTAATATGCGACCTTTTTTACTTCTTCTCTTTTTTTAAATGCACACATCAGTAGAGAGGAAAAAAAGTAAACTTTTTCCGATGCACTAACGCCTCAAAATATGTATTTTTGTTGGGAAAAATACTAGAAACTTTATCTAAATTTTGCCACTTGACCTTTAACTGTGACCTAAATATATATTAAGCTCATTGCCTCTTGAAATTTTTTTTGAAACTTCTTCGGAAAAATGTAACACAGTTTTTCTAAGGGTATCACATTGAGACAAAAAACGAATCAAAACTTATAATAGCTTAAAATGTACGAAAATTGAGAATCAACAGGCTTCGCACTCAACAATTAATTAAAAAAAATGTAGCAAACAGTAGCTTTGAGACTGAAAAAGTAGTCAAAAATCGGCTATCGAAAAATTAAATTTGACGCAACTAAAAAACTCGTTTTAATCGATTCAAAAAAATCTAAAAAATTTGGTTCTTCACTTTCCTCATTCCGATAAAAAATATTCACTGTCTTTCTTATCACGGTAAATCGTTAAGTATTAAAATAACACCAAAATGGATTAAAATAACACTAAATTTGATTATTTTAATCCTTTTTGGTGTTATTTTAATACCTAACGATTTACCGTGATCCTGATAATAACATCAATTCTAAATTTTAATCAAATTCAATTATTTTACACGTTTTAAGTTGGATCCTCCTTTTAAAATTATACGCCATTTTGAATTTTGAAAAACTAACATCAGATTCGTAATTAGCGACCCCAAAAACTCCTGAATAACAAATTTCTATTATATTTAATCAATTTTGAATAATTTTGTCATCCTACGTAAAACTAGGAAATTTTTTTGTTCCTGAAGCGCCATTTTAAATTCAAATTCGAAAAAAATTAACATTATAAATGGATATTTTTTAAGATCGGGAACACGTTTCTTAAAGTTTTTGTTCTATTTGAAAAGCGCTATGACAGAGAAAACAATTACATTAAAAAAACTTGACTCTTTTTAGTAATTTTGAAAAAAGAAGTGCTAAATATTACTTTTTGAAAATTTTGACCACACCATTGGAAAGAGCAACACCTAGAATAGTAGGATTTTATTTTTAAAATATTAAAATTTTAAATTGTTTTTGAAAATAATGGTGTTTTTCTAATTGTTTTAAATAACAATTTTAAACCATTTTTTATTTTACGAAGAATTTCTCTCAATTTCTTAAAATAATATAGTCTTTAGTAGTTACAGTAATTTAAAATTTTATTATTTAACTTTATTAAAATTTGTAAAAATCGATTTTTTTCGAGAAAGTTGTTACTACAATTGTATTGAAAATGATTGAATTCCAAAGAAGAACTTTATTTATTTTCAAACGAAAAAAAGAATAAAGTAGCTTTTAGTGTCACAAATTTAAAAAAGTATCTAAATAGCTAATCATAAAAATGTAGTAAATAGTTGGCTGTAGTAAATGAGTGGGAAGCCTGCAAAATTGAAAATCATAAATGTCTCCAAAATTTAAACAAAAATCAAAATTCAATAGCGTGAGTTTCAAATTTAGGCCAATCGAAATCGGAGATCAAGAACCGAATTTAACTTCTAAACTTAGGACAACTATCATGGGACCCAAGGTGAACATTTCCACCACAAAATTTAGGTCAAATTTTGAAAAATTTAACATAAGGACCATTTTCGCAAACGATTAGTTTAGTAACGATAATTAGTAAAACATTTTTAAAAGTAACAGAATCTAAACATTTTTATGCAATAAATAAAGCTAAAACTGACACCCGGTTATTAGCACCCACTTATAATTTTTTTAAAAATATGTCAATAAATGTGTCTTATATTTTCGGAGATATAATAAAAAAATTTAATATACACAAAAATTGGAAGATTTTTAAGAACACAATTTTTCATTTTTTGCAGTCGAAAAACATAAAAATTGATCAAAAAATTACACTTAAAAATTTTCATTACAACAATGAGGCTGAAGTCTGCAATTTGTTTATCTTTAAAGTATAAAGTCAAATAAAAAAAAACAAATCTATACAAAATATCAGTATAACTATTCATCAAAAAATTTATGTAAAAAAATGAAACTGAAGTTACCAACGTTGATTCAACGAAAAACTTTAAAAAAAAATTTTCTCTGTAAACAAATTTTTCTTGTTTATTTTTAACCCAAGTAAACCCTCCAAACCCTAAAATAAAAAAAAGGTGGGAAAATCAGTGATTTTTACTTTTTTTGGCGAATTTTTTCCAAAAATCACGCAATTTCATTTAAATTCGTAATTCCTCGCCTCGGTAGTCATTTTTTTCTTTTAATGATTATTAATTCTAATGTCGTGTCCCATTAAAAAAAAATATCAAGTCGGGGAAAGCAGTGATTTTTATTAATTTATGTGAAAATTCGGAATTTCTAGAAAATTCGTGACAAAAAAAATTCAAAATCACTGCTTTACCCACCTTTTTTTATTTTAGGGGTTGGAGGGTTTAGTTGGGTTAAAAATAAACAAGAAAAATTTGTATCCAGAGAAAATTTTTCTTTAAGTTATTCGTTGAATCAACGTTGGTAACTTCAGTTTCATAAAAAAATCATTCAATGCAACATTATGCTAAAGATAATTGGATGTAACAATCATTTGAATTATTATATTTTGAATTAAATACCCTGAATGTAAATATTTCTACTTATCAGAAAATGTTCTAAATTTTTAACACAACCAAGATGGCTTATAATTTTTGTGTTTTATTAGAAAAAATGATCAAATATTTCAATTTCAGTACTGTAAAGGGTTCTTAAATTTTTACCATAAAAAGAGCAGGAACATTTACATAAAATTTGAAAAATATTTTATTAAAATCAATTTTTTCAAGTATGAAATTAAGAGAAATAACTTAAATAAGATTTTAATTTAAAGAAAAATATGCTTTTTAAGTGTAGCTATGCCTTACTCTAGGAAAAAAATATTTTCATACAGGTATGAGTTATCTACAGTTCAAACTGCATACAATGAACTGCACATGAAGTATATATATATATATTAAATTTTGTAAATGAGGTTTTTGCTTTCCATGATTCTAAACCTAATCAGCTAGAAAATTTTAATAGTTACTATTTAACATATAATTATAAATAGATTATTTAATTAAATTTAAAAACAATGCAAAATAATGCTTCAAGTGACTCGAAATGAGTAATCGGCAACTTCAAGTGACTCAAAATGAGTAAAATGACAAGTTACTTTTTTTGTGTTTCGCATGTTTTGTGTTACATGGTTGTCCATCCCTGTCAGTCAATTCACATGTGTGTCTAACCTAAAATTTGTTTTCATTTCTTATAAATGCAATAAATCGACTACAAGCATTAATGTTTTGACAAGTGCAATGTGTTTATTAATTATAAACAATTATTTTAATTTACATTTTTATGAATTATTCTTAATTTTTCCAATGTGATTGTAATTTTATCGTAAACACAAAATGATACCCCTTTAGACTCATTTTGAGTCTTTTCCCTAGAAACTCAGAATGAGTCGAAGGGGTAACATTTTTGTTGCAGTTCAAAATGAGTCTCATATGCGACTCATTTTCGGTTTTTTTCTGTGATATTTATTAGTATAATATTTACGAAACATAAGGTTATCAACATATTATTAAAAGATTTACACTAATTAAATAAAAAATAAAAACTTTTAATCATTTTAACCCTATATTGTGTGAATTCGAGTCTTTATTGTTTTATTGAAACTAAGGTCATTAAATTAATTAATTTTTATTTTTTTCAGTATTTAATTAAATTTAATAATTTTGAACATATGTTCGACTTTATATAAAAATTTATTAATTCTAGTTTCAAATGGATTTTTTTAATATTCATATGAATAATTTAAACTCAGTGTACAAAAAATTTTTTTAAATAACTTAAATGACATTGAATTAATAAAGAGAAAATCCAAATATTCGATTAGTTTTTAACAAAATAATTTTCAATATTGTCTTTGCCCCACGTAACAAACTTTTTTTTACTTTAAATTTCAAATATTTAGATACAAAACTATACTAAAATACCACGCCAGTTGTGTAGATAAATGTTAAATTTATTTACTTGTTATGTATTTAAAAATTAAATGCTTAAACTTATGTTTTAAAGAATAAAAGTTTGTTCAGTGAAATTATCACTTTTTTGCAAAAACTATTTTTTGTTATACTTCTTAAAATATTTGATATTTTTTGGTTTCTCTTTTTTTAATCAATTGGTTTGATTGCATAGAAACTAAATTTTTAACACCAATTCGAATAGACAAAAAGTAAAGATATTTTAAAAAACATTTTTGCCCCATATTAGCGCCTTTGCTCCACTCTCCCCGTCAATTTAAGGAAAAAATACGACAAAACAAATTTTTTATATAAAAATACTAAATTCATTAAAAAAACATGTGAAGTTTAATAAAGTTATATTCAAATTTAATTAATATTCTTGATATTTGATATAATTTTACTAAATTTCGCCTAAGATTTTTTAACGGTTAGTATTTTTTATATAAAAATTTTGTTTTGTCGAATTTTTTACCTAAATTGTAAAATCATTAAACAAAATTTTTAAAATATTTTCTCTTTAAAAAATGTAAAAATTTAAACTGTATAGAAGAAAAGTGTATACAATTAAAAATTAGAGATTTGAATAAAAAAAATAAGGTTAATTTAATTTATTTAATTTACAACGCTTAAACTAAATTTAATAATTTTATTATTAACATTGTTTGCAGTTCTCCTGTATACAGTTGAATTGTGGGTAACTGAAACCGTCGATATCATTTTTAAAATTACTATTATTATTATCATCATCATTAGTAATATTATCATTATTATTAAATATTATTGGCATTACTATCACTATTATTATCATTGTAGTATAAATAGAAGAGAAATTTTGAGCTGGGTAGATAGTTAAACTAATTTATCTCATTGGATTGTAGAGTATGGGATCAGTGCAACGTCGTTCAAGATTATCTAACCGTTTACGATGGTGGGTCGACTTCTGACAGAGTTCTTGTGAGATTGTGCGGCGGAGATGCAGTACCGGATATTGTCAGTAGTCACGACACGATGCTCCTCGAATTTCACACATCGCCATACGACAATCCATTTCACCCCGTTCCCTTATCGTTCCTGCCCGGCTTTGAGCTTGAGGTTCAGGTAAGAAAAACTTTCAACTTCATCCCCCAGGGTTCTAACTCAGTTAGACCAGTTATGTTACTTGTTTGTTTACCAAATCCAATTTGCTCAGACTCTCTCTCTCTCTCTCTTATATACATACAGCTTTGTATATATACACACATATACGTATGTGAAAGAAGTGAAAACCAACTGAAGGGTGCATTTCCTGAATACTTTTCCCACTGGGAATACAAAATATGAATTTTCTTCACTGTCTCTCCGTTTTGTGTTTGCGGAAAGAAGTACAGTAGTTTCAACTCTTGTAATGTGATAAAAAGATGAGAAAAATTCACGCGGGAAGAAAAATGGATAAATTTTTTTTACGGCATAAATCATTTTTCTCTTTTTGGAATTTTCTCTGTTATTAATCGCTTTTTTAACAGAGGAATAATTAATGTTTTGCTTTCGTACGAATTTGGTTTTATTTTCGAAATAAATTTTTGGTTAAGAATAATTGCTATTTTTTCTCAGAGAAATATAAATTTGAAATTGTTTCGCAGGTACTTTTTGTTGACGAGAAGTCGCAGAGCTTCGTGAAGGAAAGTGAAAATTGTAACTTTTTGATATCAAGTTTCGAGAGTCCCTCAGGTCTTTTGGAAAATCCGAAGCACTCTTTACCTCCCAATACAACTTGCCGTTATCACTTTCAAGGGAAGCCGAACGAAATTGTTTGGATATCGTTTATTAAATATTACTCGGCAACAATTGATCCGGCATCCAGTATTGATACAATTGACAGTCCGACGGAATGCAATGCAAAATTATTAATTTGGAATGGCGATCACTCGTCGGAGAAACCAATAAACGGAAAGGTAATTTTTTCTCCTATTCTATTTAATAAGTTTAAATACAATTAAATAAATGTTATTATATATTAATAATAATTAAAAAACTATATTTGATTTTTTGGGGAACTAAAGTATTATTGGGAAATACTTTTTAATTTGCAGAATGTCACATTAATGGGTGAATTTTGCAAATACGATGTCCCCCGACTCTGTGACCACAGTCTTCTACGAAATAGCAGTCGACACACACGACCCTGCAGTCTTGCCGAGAGTTACGTCTCATCCGGAAGGGATTTAACTTTAGAGCATATCCTGCGACAGGGAAGTGCCCTTTATCCTGTGAGCTTCGTCCTTCGATATGAATTCGTTCACGAATCAATGTCCTGCAATCATGTATTCACATCATCGTCATTTGCATCATTATCAAATTCTTTACAATCACCATCATCATCGTCATCGAAAACTGGCAAATTTTATTCGCCAAAAAGCGTCTTCTTCTATGGTCGAGGTGGTGCGCAAAATCTCAGTTGTATTTACCGATTTGAAGCCGAACCCGAGCAGAGAATTGAACTTTCAATATTACGAGCATCATTTGGTGATAAACAATGTAAATCCAACATTGATCCATTAGTCGATCGTTGGGCGTGTTATCGTGATAAATCAAAAGCCAAGAAGAATGGAATCGCTGAATTGCAGGTTGGCTCTTTTTTTAAATACTTAATTAAGTCTCTGAAAGTTTCTTCTCACTTTTGAGCTTTATAATACTTTAATACCTCAGAGTCTCTTAATTATTATTGTTATCATTATTATCCAGTGAGGGCAAGAACTTTCTAAGGAAAGTTTCAAATAGAAGAAACTATTTTAATGAATATTGATTCATCTTTTTGAAAAGTTGACATTCTTTTAATAAATAATTTAATTTAATTATTTAATATTTTAATAGTTGAAGGGATAAAATTGTCTTTTGTGTAGATATTGGAGCATCCTTGGCAAGGAGTTGAATTGGGAAGAGACTGCCTTTGTTCGAATATAACCGAAAAAGTCGTTTTAAGGACTCTAACTTCTAATGTCGTTGAACTTAAATTCACAGTAATTCGTATGAACGTCACACAAGATTATAGAGATTTCTTTTTTGAGGGCGAATTTCGTTTTGTCGCCGGAGCTGAAGCTGGTGATCAAACTTGTGCCACTAGATTGGAAGATCGACGACTAAGAGGCTCCAGTGGTGAAATATCTCTAAGAAGTCCTTTTCCTCCCATTATTCCCGGTAATTCATTTCATTAACATTTATTACATTCTCTTTCTTTTGTAAAAAAAAGAACATTAAACCGTTTCAAACCACAAGAGTGTGGTAATTTTTTAAATTTACTTTAACAGAGTTGCCACAAAAATGTAAATGTGTTTTTCCTGACTTACAGACAGAATTTTGAATATTCTCTGATCCCTATTTTAAAAAGAAATAAAAAAATGTAAAATTTATTATAACAAGAGATAATATTTAGAAGAAAAAATTTAATTTGAAACCTTAAGAATGACTACATCTGTTTTAAAAATTTGAATTGAATTTTTAAAAAATACCATTTTTTTAAACAAAACTTTACATTTAAATTATTCTGAAAAATTTCAATTATTTTGTTTAAGGCCATAAGAGACGACGTTGAAATCCACAACGTTTATCAACGAACAAAAAATTTAAATTAGTAAATTAATAAAATATGACACTGCAATATTGTTATAAAAATATTTACAGAAAGTAGATTGGTGTTTATGTTATGATAATAATTGTTATATGAATAAATATCAAATTAAAAATAATTTTGGAATAAATTAAACAAATTTTTTTCGTTGATCAACGTTGTGGACTTCAACTTCGTATAAGAGTTTAAAAATCTTAATCGGTTAGCGAGATATCTTCATAAACTGTCGAGCATGTTTTTTGACAAATGAATGGAATTAGTTGAATTTGCACGATTTTCAATTAAATTTTCGCCTATCATAATTATAATTAGGCGAAAATTTCATTGAAATGTTCAGGAAAGTGTCGTGCTAAACATTTATTTAATCGGGACATTTAAATTTTTACATAATTTTCACTAAACTTTTCACTCAAATATGACGAATATTGAAAGTAAATATTTAATACATTTTTAGGAACACAAATGTTCTAATGATTTCTATAAGAGATAAGTATCGGATCAATAAAACTAATGACGATCTGATGATCGTCACTCAATGTTGAGTGATCGTTTGAAAAAACGATTATAACTCTAGCGACACTAAAAATTAAAGTAACTATGAGTTGGTATTAGTGCGTTATGATCGTCATTTATTTTATTGATTCGATAATAGTCTCTTCAGAAAGTCTTTTAATAAGGCAAAAACAGGCTTAGTGGTAGTGTTTTTTACAGCAGATTCCGAATGAAACTTTGAATCTGACATATTTAGTTACTTCTCTGATAGATATTTTATACTGAATATTGAAACCAAAACAGATTGACAGTCTAGTTAAATAAAACAAAATCTTTATTTAGAAAAATATAAAATTCGTAAAATTATTTTTGTGTAAACTTTATATTATTGTGCAATTAAATTTTACAACTCATTTCGATGCCAAATTCTACGCAAAAAAATGTTTAAAACATTTAGGTATAGATTTATAAAGTTCATTCTACTTACAATTAGTAACCTTATTATAATAATAATAAATCATTTTTAAAAAAAATCTATTTTATAAATTTTATATTTTCTCCGATTTACCTTTACTAAAATTTAGTAAAATTGATATAAAAGTTTTGTAAAATAGTTTTAGAATAATTCTAGAGAAATTATATTGAACTTTTTCGCAGCTGGATATATAAAAATTAGTAAATTAAATTCTTCGAAAATTAAATTTCTTTACACTAATTAAATTCTGTATATCTAATTTAATTATTCTAAATTCGAATTAAAGAAAAAAACGTAAGTAATAAGATCCTAAAATATTTAATTTTTTTAAACAATGTAAATTATAGGGATTACAAACAAAATTGTATGGATTTCACTTTTTATTGAGTGAATTTTAAAACATTTTTGATCACGTTTGAAATATTGATGAATTTAAAACTTAATTAACTGTTTAAATAAATGTTTAATTTTTAGGTATTAATTTGTGTTTTTAGCACATTAATATAGAAATTTTCTAAATTTTAAGTATTAAACCTATTCCGAAATTCAATTATTTCTGAACAGAATGTTAATTAATAATAAACTAATTATTAATATACATTTGAACCTCCGAAACTTATACGAACCAAAACTAAAAAATTGGGTAAGAAAAAATTCAAAGTTTTTATGATTTTAAAAAATTCTAGAAGTTTGTTATTTTTAGCTAACCCTGCTTTTAGTAAATTTGAAAATATATAAAAAAATAATAAATTTTTAATAATTAAATTTGATTTTAGAATTGGAATAATACAATTATTAAATGAATAATTTTCTTAATAGGAGTAACTGCTGTCGAGGAAATTTCAACAAATACAGAAGATCTAACAGCGACACAATGTGTTCACGAGCCGTGGTTAATTGAACCCAAGGATATACGAATGAATTTTGTCTATTTGAGAACAAGTGGTTTCAGTATTAATCCCGGTAATATCGATGATTGTAAAACACAAAATCGGATTATTGTTTATTCAGCGGCAAATACAAAGGACCGTAGTGTCATTTGTCCTGAAAGTAGTTCAAATTCAGCAAAAACCGTCGACTTTTTCTCCGGCGGTTGGAATTATAGTTTAGTTAATGGTACAATGTCAACATCAGCCATTCTCCAGCACTCAAGAAGTTTTGTGGTCGAATTTCTCCAGAGGGAAGCTGGATTTTATGCTGTTACGTGGATGGCTATTTCGAAACAATCTCCAGCTTCTCATCTCGAATCAAATGCATTTGCATTTGTTCCATCTAATGAGTGTCCTTATAGGTGAGTTACTTTTTTGCTAAATTTTCATTCTTCTATTTTATTATTTAATATTGGAAATGTGTTTCTTTTTTTTGGGGGGAGAGGGAGGATTATTTAAGTTGTATTTGAGAAGAAAATTTCTCTCTCTTATAGAAAATGTTTCCCGGAAAGAAATTTAGAGAGAATTATTTGTAAAAATCGCATTAGTCTGCAAATAAGAAAGTAGTGTATCGAGTTAGGTCGTGAGCTGGTAAAATCGATTTCAAGTTCTTTTGAGAAGGCAATAGACTAAACTTTTTCAGCCAATACTCAAGGTGTGTGCATTGACCCCATCTCATTTCTTCCCGTAGACCCAACGAGAAACTGACCGAATTTAGAAGACAAAAGACGTCCGATAGCTTTTTAGTTTGTTTCGAAACTGTTTTATTTTTCTTCTTTTTTTAGAATTAGAATTCCGATTTTTATTCATCATCGCTTTACTGTCTTTTTCTAATTTCTCAAATTTCTTGTGACAACTATTTTACTTGGAGTAAAATTGTCACGTTAAGAGTCAAATTTATTTTAAAAATTTTTGTCTTTTCAAATATTTAAAAATTCGTCTATATATTGAGGTTTAAAAAATTTCTTTCTACGCCATTACCTCCTTTCAAGCTTATTTCGTTTCCATTCGCTGCATTTTTCCCCCTTTTGTTTTATTATAGATGGTTCTCATCCACTTCGCCACAGTCGCGTCCTATTCTTTAACATTATAGCATTTCCACTTCCTTGCGTTCTTTCACTCAAGTGCATCTAATTCCCTCTCGCATGTACTGCATATCTTTTTGCCATTCACATGCTCTTTTCATTTCTCTGCATGCATTTTCTATACTTTCTTTTTTTTCTTCTTTCTTACATTCCCCTTATGTGTAGAAAAAACGGTAATTTTTTTTCGCAATTATTTTCTTCTCTCAAGAAAAACAAAATACCAACGAAAAAGATATTAAAGAATATATATATATATATATACTAATTTGGCAAAATGTTGTTACCTCCTGATTTAGAACATAACGTAAATAATATTTAAAAACAGTTTAATAAATTGTTTTAAGCCATAGATTTTCAATTAATACCTTGGGGATACTTTCTTTTTCTTTTTTTTTTGGTTCACTAAAATAGATATTAAGGAATTAAATGAGGAGCCATTTTTCAAAAGTTGATAAATCCATTTTTAAAAAAAAATTAAGATAAACACATATTTAAAATATTAAAATCCTTAAAAATCCATTTATCACTGTTCAATTTAAGAAAAAAAATTTATTAATAAAGAATTTTCAGTTTAAAAAATATTTTGGGCTAACCTTGATGATTTTTCACTTCTATCTTTTTATTAGAAAAATTTATCAAAACCTTTAAACTCCCAATTACAATAGAATTTAACCCTCCGTCACACACCTAGGGAGGGATTCCCTCCACGGTTTCAGTATTTTTAAAATAACTTTTGTTTTCCTCATTGCAAAATAAAATCGGTTTCGATACCTTTCGACAATTTACTCCTCAAAATTATATTATAAATATAATTAAAATAAACTATTTTATGATTTTTTTGTTTATTTGTTAATGTTACATTATTTTTACATATAAAGTGTAATTCCTTCGAAGATGTGCATTCGTGTAATTAATTATTATTTTTGAGACCGAAAATTAATTTTATTAATTTTATAGTTTAGAATAATTTACTACATATTTGTAAGTTTGTGTTAAAATTAAATTTTTGTTGATTCCTTTGTTTATGTTGTAATGTCGCTTATTTTACAATGTGGTGAGGGATTCCCTCTAAACCTGTGTAAAGTAGTAATTTTTTCTAAGGTGTGTGACGGAGGGTTAATTACAAACATAGCATTTTAAATAGAAAAAATATTAAAAAATGAATAATTTATTATAATTTTTCTACATTAAAGATAATTTTAATGATTATGTGAGAATTGTCATTTGTTTAAATTTCTCGAAATGACAAAATTTGGATTTATCAGGTTTTGCAAACTTACTCCTCAAATTTAAAAGGGTTCAAAACTTCAGGAATTAAGATTTTTCTCTACGCCTTAAATCCTCTTGGTGATCCTAAAGTTTTGAACGTTCAAATGAACGAAATTTTTTTTCTATTTTAATATTTTTAAAAATTGGCATGTAAAAAAGAAAAAGAATTAAAATTAAATATTTTCTTAGTTAAAACATTAATATTTTTAATAAACAAAATAATTTTTTTTATAAAATAAACAAATTAAAAAAATAGAAAGACTGCGCCGTTCATTTGAACCTTCAAAACTTTAGGTTCATTCCTCTTGTACGTTTGTTTAAATTACTTCAAACATTAAAATATATAATTATCAAAAGAAAAGAATTACTTCAGAAGCAAGGTAACAATAATTTAGTTGAATTCCAAGAATTTTTTTGAAAATCTTTGAAAAAAATTAAAATTAAAAAAACTTCTAACATTAAAATATGCAATTAGCTAAACTAAAAATTTTTGTCGAATAAACGTTGGTAACTTCAGTTTCATCTTATTTTAAGGGGTTTTTAGGCGTTGGAGGAACTTTGGAAAAGGGGTTGAAACTTTTCTGTCCTCAACTTTCTTTCCCTTCTAAAATCAATTTTACTATCTTTCACAATTACGAATTTTCTAAATTTCGACATTTTGTATAAATTCTAACTATAGTAAGACAATTTTCAAATAATTATTTTTCTATTTATTAAAGCAAAACTTTCTTTACTATTAGCTCTCTAAAACTGAATCAGTGAAATTTTATTGAGAATCAGTGACTCTATTCTCGCGATTTGAATCAGTGGAATTTCACTGAAGATCAGTTAAAAGTGATTGACATTTCAGTCATATTTCACTGATTGAACAATTAAAAATTCTCTTTAAATTTGAATTAGTAAAAATGTTTACTAATTTGAATTAGTGACTGACTTTTTGCTTTTGAATTAGTAAAATTTACTAAAAAATAGTAATTTCTACTAATTTATTAGTAACATTTACTAATTCAAAAGCAAAAAGTCAGTCACTAATTCAAATTAGTAACCATTTTTACTATTTAAACCAAATATATTTTATTTGACTAAAATAAACGTATATTTATCTCAGAACCAACTAGACTTTTTATTTGTTTTAAATAAAATTTTTATTCGACATAAATAAAAGATTTATTTGAGTCAAATAAAATTTTATTTAAACCAAGTAAAATTTATTTGAAACAATTAAAAAGTCTAGTTGGTTCTGAGACAAATAACAATTTCTCAGGGTGTGGAATTTTCAATAAGTATGACAGAAATTCCCAGTATCTTTTTCATTGGTCAATCAGTGAAATATGACTGAAATTTCAATCATTTTTAACTAATTTTCAGTGAAATTCCACGGATTCAAATCGAGAGAATGGAGTCACTGATTTTCAATAAAATTTCACTGATTCAATTTTAGAGAGAGTGGTTTCAAAAAGAAAAATTTCTCAACTTGAAGAAGGTGTAAAATTTTTTTTTTTAAATAATATGATTTCTGAAAAATGGTACGTTTGAAAGCACGGTAAATCGTCAGGTATTAAAATAACACTAAAATGGATTAAAATAACACTAAATTGGATTATTTTAATCCTTTTTGGTGTTATTTTAATACCTAACGATTTACCGTGAGATAAGCTTTTGAATATCTCAAATCTCATTGCTTCCGATTTTTTTGAAACTTATGTCAAAATGTAACTTAAATATTCTGGTTTCATTTCTTGTAAACATTATACTAGTCAATTTAGGGGAATTTAAGAAATTAATTAAGTTTTACAAAGATGCCAGTGGTTAAATGTATAAAAACTTGAAATTCTTGTAAAATTTAATTAATTTCTCAAATTTCCATGAATTGTCCATTATAATGTTTACTCACCAGCCCAGAGTATGCAGCTGAGTCTATCAGCGAATATACACTGATGAAACAGCGTATATGCACTGATTTTCCAGCGTATATACGCTGTTTGATCAGCTGCATACTCTGGGCTGGTGAATCAGCTACTTTTCGCTGATTCAAATTTAGAGAGTACAACACTGCAAAAAGAAGTATCTTAATTAAGATGTTTTGTTAGACATTTCTAAAATGTTTTGGTAGACACTTTTTAGTTACTTGTAATATCTTAAAATGTAAGATGTCAAAAGTATCTTCGTACACATTTTCAGTATACTTTTTGGTAAAAAAGTTTTGAAGTTAATATGGGCTCTTATGTAAAACACTAATTAATGCATCTTAGTTTTTAGTAACTTACATTTTTGACGCATCCTACGATTCCTAAGTAACTTTATTGTTAAACATTTTATTGCACTAGAAGCATCTTAATTTAAGATGTTTTTAAAAACTTACACAAGTATCTTACTTTTCTAAGATGGAAGAAATATCTTCATCACTGTTAAAACGTATAAAGCATCTTAGACATTAGCAAGATACTTTAGAAAACATCTTATTTTAAGATTTAAGATACCCTTTTTCCATCTTACATCTTATTTTAAGATGACAAAGAAGAGACCTATTTTTGCAGTAGAAGAATGAAACTAGAATATTTAAGCTTCATTTTAATATAAGTTATATTCCCTCGAAGGCTAAAGTCTTACGACAGTTCCGAGGGAGGGTAAAGGGCTCCAAAAGAAGGGTTACGGGTTTTAGTGGGTCGGGGCTGGCGGTAGGTCGCCAGTTTATTAAATTTATTATCTTACTTTTTTATATTTATTAATTTTACATTTCTTTTCTTTTTATTTTACCAACCCCACATAACCTTGGAGTGCGGAATCCAAGTGCGGAATCCAAAATTTGTTAAAAAATATTATAACTTATTTTTTGTTTGCTTAGGGACTTTTGGGAAATCTGGAATCCAAGGTAGATACCTTGGATTCCAGATTTCCCAAAAGTCCCTAAGCAAACAAAAAATAAGTTATAATATTTTTTAACAAATTTTTGTTTACTATCGAAAAATTGAGAAAGGTTTCTTTTAAAATCACTAACAGTTTTATATATAGTTTGACTTTAATAAATAGGAGAAATAATTATTTCAAAATTGCTCTGCACTGCAAAAATAAGTGTCTTACTTTTAATATCTTAAAATAAAATGTTCTGTAAAGTATCTTAATGATATCTAAGATGCTTTATACGTTTTAGCAATGATGAAGATATTTCTTCTATCTTAAAAAAATAAGTAACTTATGCCAGTTTTTTAAAGCATCTTAAAGTAAGATATTTCTGGTGCAAAAAGATTTTTAGCGATAAATTGCTTGTGAATTATAAGATGCAAAAAAATATAAGTTACTAAAAACTAAGATGCATTAATTGGTGTTTTACATAAAAGCCCATAGTTAACCTCAAAACTTTTTTACCAAAAAATATACTGAAAATAGGGTTGTAAAGATTCATGAAACTTTCGCAAATGAAATATTTCATGAAAGTTTCAATGCTTTATGAAACATTTCAAAAATTCATATATAACGGCGGGAAAATTCAAATTCATTGCAAAAAACCATATTCATATTAAATTTTATTACAAAGTAGTTAAATTCACTTTTATTCGCTTTGGTATTTTATAATTAAATTTTCTGTAAATTTAATAATTTTTCTTAAAAATAAACTTAATTGCGAATTAAAAAAACTATATTTTGAAAACAAAATTATGCATCAAGTAGGTACTAATAATTATCTTTCAGAGTTTAACAACAATATAAATATGTAAAAAAAAATATATATATATAAATATATATAAACACTTAAATTAAGCACTGCTTGAGTTTAATCCTCAGAAGAATCTTCTTCATCTTCCAATTCTAATTCAATTAACTCATTGTCGTAATTATTATGCACAACTTTGGTCGATTTATTTTTAGGATTTAGGAAAATCATATTTTGTTTAATGTAAACAAGTTGTCCAGCTTTCTCCGTTAGAAGACGGTTTGTTGTACTATTGTGCACGTTTTTATACGTGCTATTTGTCCTTTCACAGGCAGCAGACGTAGGCGGCAAACTTAAAATTTTTAAAGCCATTGCTCGAAGAGATTTGCCAATACAACATGATTTCCACCATAAATATGGTGTCATATTGTTGACAGTAAGATTGAGCGAAGCTTTTTGCCATAATCCTTCCTTCAGCCTAAACATATTTGAATCTGTCAGCACTTCCTCGACAGAAATGCCTTCACTATCCGAGTAAAATTGTGATAGAGTTGTCAAAAAGTCTTGGGCTTCAAGAAGTTCTTGTGGTATAAGATCTTGACCGCGTCTAGAAGGATCGAGTAAATTTGCTGCGTAGTGGACAGGTTTCACGCAAAACTCGTATCTGTCTTCTAATATTTGATTTAGTTTATCGTAGTTTCCTGATAAAAAAGTCGAGTTAAGTATATTTTGCATTTTTGTTCTAATATCAGCAAATGCTGTACAGGCTAAACTCATTCTTGGCTCATCACTTTCCACAATGTGAAGCCAAGAAATGAGTGGTTTTAGTAAAATTGTGACTTCAGCTAAAACTTCCCAAAAATTTGTTTTTAAAACGATATTTTTTAAACTATTGCTCAAAATTTCCTCGACAGTTTCATCAACACAAAGCTCTCTAAGTGCGGATCGATTTTTTTCTACACTGCTCATACAAAAAAAGATACTGCCAAATCTTGTCTTTCCCGGCAATTGCAAGGCAGGTTGTTCAGCAGTAGATCCTGAAAATTAGTATAACATATTAGTAATTTCTTATAAACATAATTTATTTGATTTATTGATTATATAATTAAACAAGTTGTTCATTTCATGATCATTTAGCTTCCTCAATATAATATATACTAATTGTTTAATTTCTTATCATAGAATAATTACTTTAAAGTATTAAGGAAAAATTACAAAATTTGAATTTATTTTTTAAATAAAAATATCGATTAATTATACAAATATTGATAAAATATATACCTTATATACATGAATCGATTCGTTTTCATGTCAGGAATACAATTGTGACAAGAGTGAATGAAAATTTTAATAAAGAAAAAAGTTATTTCATGAAATACAAAATTTGAATTTTTTGTTAAAAATAAAAATATCGATTAATTTTACAAATATTGATAAATACAGTTAAAAGTGCGATATGTTACCTGACTGTTTTGCCTTTTCTTTTATAATTGCTTGTTTTTCATTGAACGTTGCTAACAAGATTTGGCTATTTTTTATTTCCTTGACGATATTTGAACAGTGGTTTTTTACCTCGTTAATAATCGCAATTTGAGAACAAATATCTTTAAAAAATAAGTGTAGCCCATGAAGTAAGCATCCGTAAGGTGTTATGTGGGGGTACTTATTTTGTACAATCTTCCAGGCTAACTTCATGTTCGCAGCGTTATCAGTGACGAGTCCAATAATTTTTATAGGGCCAACTTCATTAATTGCAGAGATCATAATCTCGGCAATATTTTCACCTGTATGGTGATCTGCCCCCGTGGGGATCGATTTATAAAAAACTGGTTCAGGTGTATTTATAATAATATTCATAATTCCTTGCCTTCGAATATTGGACCAGCCATCGATTTGAATTGATAAACTTGAAGCAGCTTCAATTTTTCCATCTACAATTTCTTTTACTCGAGAATACTCCGTATTTAATAAATTATTTGATAATTCGTAACGAGACGGAATTTTGAAAGAAGGTTTTAATTTTTGAAAGAACTGTATCCAATGATGATTTTCAACAATTGAAAGGGGGGTGCTGGAACAATATACTGCTCGTGCTAGAAGAGTGACCAATTCTTTCTAAATAGACAAGTAAAAAAATTTATTAATTGTTAATTAATTTACTTTTACAAATTAATTAAATAATGACACTTACAAAGTTAATTTACTTTTACAATTTATATAGATAATGTACACTTACTTGCTGCGTCTCTGTTACTGTTCTATCTCGACTTATAAAATTTTCAATAGATTGATTTACATTTAATTTTATTTTTTTTGACGCTGGACCGTCAATAGGATTTGAATCCCGCGAGTCTCCAGAGACAGAATCATTATCAATATTTTCAAGGGTTTCTTCGTCATTAGTGGCATTTAATTGTCCACTTATTGAATCCTTTATTTCAGGAGGACATTTTAAACACGTTTTGATATGGTTTGTTAATCGCGTTGCATTTTCTACTGAAATCCACTTACAATAAATACATGTCGCTCTTATTGTCGACTTATTATTTTTTCCCTCAACTGTTGATTTCGTAAAATACTTGTGCACTGAATATCTTTCTCGAGGCATATTTTTCTGGCAAAAACTATGTATTATATATATTATTTAAAACTATTTCCGTTATAATTTTTGTATTTAAGATTCGTATTAGCCACCGAAAACATTGAAAGTTACCTAACCTAAACTGTTCATTGCGCATGTGCGAATAAAGCCTTATTATTGGCTCCCTAATGTTTCATGAAACTAATGAAATTTTCCTCAATGAAACATTGAAACTTTCAATGAAAGTTTCAATGTTTCATTGAAACGTTTCATCACTTACAACCCTAACTGAAAATGTGTACGAAGATACTTTTGACATCTTGCATTTTAAGATATTTCAAGTAACTATAAAAAGTGTCTACTAAAACATCTTAAATTAGGATGCCTCAAAAACTCATAGGGACCCATAAATTTAAAATTTAAAAGTATTGATTTTTGTGTTTACTAAAATCTTATTTAAGTTAGATATTTTATTAAAATAATTTCTAAATACAATATCGAAATTTTGTTTTATTTTGATTGTAACTTAATAATTACAGGACCTTACAATTACTGTTTTTCTTATTCTTTCTAAAAACAGTTGGTTTTAGAAAGAGTATTTCAATGACTATTTTTGTAGTATTTTAAAATATTTAAAAACATATTTTCAGATGTCCAGAATTACAGGCGTGTATAAGTTCGGACCTTTGGTGCGATGGTGTCAAACATTGTCCTTCAGGATTTGACGAGGAGGAGAAAAATTGTTCTTATCGATTTGGAGTGACATTGTTGTATGTTGCCATTGGTGCTGGAGCTCTGGGTATATTTCTCGTTCTATTACTGGCAACTGGTTGCCTCAAATACTGTCTCTATCGACATAAAGCGCGTAAAAAGAAAAAAAACGTCGCTCTTAACGTTAATCACCTACATGTGAATCACACTCATCATAATAACGGACTCACTGGAACTCGTCTCAGTGGACGTTATAATCTCGCTACTCCACAAGAAATGTATATGGAGAACTATGGAAAAGACAGTATTTGTTGACAATACGCCATCACCAATATTGAAACCACTGTGTGAATAGTCATGTTTTTAATGCCTTCCAGGCCTCTCCTACACATACACACAAAACACACCCACACACACATACAAACACACCACTTCCATCAGCGTTTTATGAACGAAAAATGCACTATAGTGTTATTATTAATAATAAATATATAATAATCATCTTTAAAGATAATAATATTCCCCAGAACGAAAAAAGTTATGATAATCTATCAAAAATTTCCATACTGGTTTCTCCATCATATATGAATAATATGAAGATTATAAAGAGAAAACCTTTGTCCACTTTTTTTAACCAGTTTGGAAAATTTTTGATAAATATGCCCTTTTTTAAAAAGAAATTCAAATGAGTGAAGCCAAATTCTAATGAAAGAAAATATCATTATTTAAAATTATAAAAACACTTCGCAGGTGGTTTTTTAATAAAGAAATATTGCAGCGAGAGGAAATATTCTATGATTAGGATGGCCTCATAACTTTTCTTCCACAATATAAGGATGCTCTAATTCCTCCCCCTAAATCAGTTAAGATTTTTAAATTATATCCTTAACTGACTCTTTCCTTTTGAATCAGTTCAAAATTTACTAATTCTTCTTTAAAAAATATTTTCCACTTATAAATCAATCTTTGTCTGACGTTGGTGAAGTTAAAGATATTCACAGATTTTCTAAGGATATTTTTTGTGTCTCAATTTGATATCCTTAGAAAACATGTATAATCAACTCTATAAATTTGAATTAGTATAAATTTTTAGGTACTAATTTGAATTAGTGATAGACTAGAAATGACTATTTATTAGTAAAAGTTACTAATTTAAAAGCAAACAGTCAGTCCCTATCATTCGAATTAGGAAACATTTTTACTAATTCAAATTTAGAGAGCAGTTTTGTCTACTTTCACGCAGCCGAAAAACTAAAAGTTAATAAAATATAGCTCCAATTTGCAAAAAATATTTCTTTATGATATAAAGGTGAAACAATAACTTCAATTGAAAAAAATTGTATAAAAAAAATTAAGAATCCCCGAAAGCAGAATATTTTCTTCGCTGCATGAATTAGAAATTAAGAATAATTCCATTTGGAATTGATTTTCATCGTTTTTAATTTCATTGAAAAAAGACTCAATTTGTAAAAAAAAAGAATGAACAAAAAATATCAATTTTGTCATTTAAAGAGAAGTAATGTCTGAAAAATAAGGAAAATTGTTCATTTTCAATAATTTCCCATTTTTGCAATTTAATATCAGCTTCTCTATAAAAACACAAAAATTAGAAAAATTTATATTAAAATTAATTAGAATTTTTATAAACTTAAACATTTAATTAAAAAAAAATTTACTAATTTTTGTATACAATATTTAAATTTTTCATTTTTAATAAAAATTTTTATAATTTTTTCTCTAAAATCAAATTTTCTTTTTATAAAAAATTGTACAGTTTTAATTAAAATTATAAATATTGAGATTTTTTCTCAACAAAAAAATATATACAATGACCAGGCAAAAAAATTTGTTAGCTTTTTTAAACTAAACGAAAAAATATAATTGATAATATCATTTTTATTGAGAAGTAAAAAAAAGTATATCGGAAATTATGTAATACAACAAAAACCAAAAGGTGATAAAATAAAAGAAACAAGAATGAAATATCTAATAGGTAGACTGCTCAAGAAAGATTAAAAATATGACCAAAATAATGCTCTCTTTTCCTCAATTTGGAAAATATACATTTTAAAAAAAGATGGCGTGAATTTAGCGACGCATTAAAAAAATTGTAAATGGTGATCATAAACTAAATGGAATTGATAACATTCAAAGGAAATTGAAAAGTTAAAATAAAAAACTTTTAATAGTTGTTCAATTCACCCCAGGGTTATGAGAAAAAAAAATCAGTTTATAACCAGACACAAAATTGCTCCACAATTTTTTTTGTTTTTGTATTTAAGATGCTCCGTACCATTTTTAGATGGAGATGAAAAATATAACGACGGTGGTAATTGATAAAATTTGATTAATTAATAAAAAGTACATTAATTAATTATTAAAAGTTAATTAATAGTAAATTAATACAATAATTTCAGTGTTTCAAGACTCAATTAGTATCCTGCGCCTAATTAGACATCACATGTTGAGTCGTATGAAATAAATCATTCCACTCTTGTCGTATTTTTTATCTCACTGGCACATTCACCTTCATATAGAATATTTAACGTAGAAAATATAAATACGTAATATTATATATAAATATATATAATATTAATTAGGTTTGATATTGATGCGTGATGCTTGATTGGGCGGTAGAAATCAATGTATAGTGTTATTTAAAAAAAGGCGAACAAATTCGACAAGCTAACAACTTTTCATTGAGAGAAATCATTTAAAATAATTATAGTTCAATATTTATAAAATATTATTGTGATTCGAATTTTTATATTGCGTAGGCATTAACAGTAAAAGGAAAAATTTTAAATGAAAATTTCATTTTTTATTTTATATTTTTTATATTTTTTATTTTATTTTTATTTTTAACTATAAAGTTTAATATAATATTCATTATACACTGAAAAAAAATCATTTGATTCAAATAAACAATTACATGTATATTATCAAATAAATATTTATCTGGATTAAATAATTTTTAATTAAATCAAAATAGTATAAATATGTTAAAAAAATAATTCAAATATTTCATAAAATTCTATTATTGTAATAATTTTTCGAAAGGAATTCTAAGATTCTAAAATAAAATAGATCAGAGAATATTTTAACCCTTTTTGGATTTTTCTTTTTCTTAAACGTTGGTAGATTTTGAAATCCAAGCGGAATTTCGTAAAAAAATATTTTTTGTATGGAAAAAAAATTAGCGAATTAAAAAATTTATTTTTACTATTTTTGAAGCATTTTCATGCAAGAAAAACTGGTTTCTCGAATGAAAATTATTATAGAAGATAACGTTGTTAATACAACAATTTATTGTTACAATAAACAGTGAGTTTTCAAATAAAAAAATGAATACATGGCATTGTTTTACAACTTTATTTGAAAAACCGGTTTTTTTCCAAAAAAAAGCTTCAAAAATAGTATAGAAAATTTCTTCAATTATTCAATTTTTTTGTTGACATACAAAAAATATTTTTTCTGCCAAATTCCGCATGGATTTTAAAATCTACCACTTTTTAGGAAATAAAAAATTAAAAAATCGTTAAAATATTTTCTAATCGACTTTATTTTTGGCCATTAAATTCCTCTCAAAAAATTACTATTAGAACAATTTAATGGAATAGTTAAGTTATTATTTTTTTCATATACACTCTAAATTTGAATTAATAAAAATGTTTATTAATTTAAATTAGTTGAGTACTACCCTTAATTTAGTCTTAAATGAAAATTCTTTGCTAAAAATGCATATTTATTTGAGAGTAAAAATAAATTGAATGAAATAAATGTTTTTCAGTGTGTAATGTTCATTGTAATAAAGAAATTGAAATTTTAATTAATTAATTATTTCCACTTAAACTATAATTAAATTAAAAATCTAAACAAATTTTACTTTCATAAAATTCTATACCTAATATTAAGTAAATTGCATTTGTTTCACATATAGTGAATTGTGAGAAAAAATTTAACAATTGTTTTGGTACAATTTATGAAAGAAGCTTTAAAATTAAAGTTGTACCTCAAAGGGTCTCGTTACGTACATCTTGTATGCTGTGATAGAAGTAAGCGTATCAACAATCGGACGAATTAAAAAAGAAATTGTTTTCGAAATTTCGTAATAAACTTAACGCGTTTGCAACAAAAACAATCGTTTTTTTATTTTTACCCTACTGCGAAAGGAAAAATCCAAATTAATTATAAAAATCTAAAAGTACATTTTAGAATAAACAGCGTATTAATATTCCTTTCGTACCAAGTGTAAAAAAACAAAATTAATACAAAATATCGCCCGATGTATATTTTCCTTAATTCTTTTAGTGCACAAAATATTATTTTGGTAAATAAAAAAAAATGTATGCAGAATGCAGGAATTTTAATAAAAATTGTAAATGATATATACAGGCAGTGTGCTGTAATTTTGACATATATATGGAAAAAATGGGTGTAATTTGTACATCTGTGAAAACATAATAATAGTGGGCGTAATGTTGGGCCAATGGAAAAATTTGGCTGAGCGTGAAATAGCGTCGAAAAAATGTTTTTCAAACAATAGAGTACGATTGTCAGTATTAAACATCGAGAAACTTAGAATTAATTTTTCTAGTTTCTTTTAGCAATTTATAAAAAAGAAAAATTACATTTCCATTGAAATTGTTTTGCAGTCGAAAAAATGAGACTACAAATTGATTGTTATATTATAAATGATTGATTGAACCTAATTAACGACAATTTTTATGAAAATATCAAGTAGAGAATCTATATTTTATGGTAATTTTTAAACTTCTTATTTCTTAATAATCATTTATCTATATATTTTTTGTGCCTCTTGAGAGACTTCGAATTTTTACACGTAATGTGCATAGACTGAGTAAGCTTTCAAGTTTTTTGTAGATAGATTATTTGGAATAAATACAAATACTCACGATATTTTTTTATTATTTCCAATAACTTACTTTTCGTGTCCTCTTTCTTAATCCATTGTCCTTTTTATTTATTAAATATAAATCACTTTTTATCTCCTTTGAGTTCACGAATTGAGAATATGTTACTGTTTACATAATAGTGATTTCACTAATATTAATTTTATTTACAATATTTCGCACGAAAATAGCAAAAAAATCGTGAAAAACGCAAAAACACGAGACAAAACTTGTCTCAAAACCGACCTGATGCATATTACTTATTATTATTACTTACTCATGGAAACGCGAATAATAAATAACACAAGTATAAAAAATAATTAACACGAAATTGAAACTAATAAAACTAGTTAGAGATAATTCAAAATCGGAAAAAAGAAATAAATTTCACCGGCTTACAATACTTTAACACGCAGCCATGATAAGAACAAAGTGAAGTTGGCGTTTGTAGGATTTAAACTTGTTCTCATCTCTTTCGTCAGATGACACTTAAACCTAAAGGCGGTACTTTCAAATTCATCACAATTTAACCTCTCGTATTAATTAGATAATAATTAATTCAAATAAATACTAAAAGTTCCGCTGATCTTTGATAAATGTTTTTAATAATAAAAATGATTTCCGAGTGATTAACAGCATTTCAATGCAATATAGTTAAAATACAATGTTTGTGAACGGAACTTAAGTTAAAAGCGCATGCGCCGCAGTTTTGCGTCACTTACGAATTTTTACGTAAATTACACGGGAATTGTTTGAAATGCGCGACCCTGGTGCCCTGGTTGCATTATTTTTAAGGTTATGTTGACATTTGCCTTTTAAATCTTTCAAACAACGCAAAAACAAAACAATAAAAAAATTCGAAATTGTATTTTACACGAGTTGTCAATGAACATATTATAGGATTTTCTTGATTAATTATTTTAAAATGTGAGCTATGAAATCGTTAGATATTGAGAAAGAGTTTTTTTTCTATTACATACAATTTCAAGAGTGAAAATATTGTGTTTTTTTTCTCATTTTTATGTGATGATAATGATCAATGAAAGATTTCTCTATCTCTAAAAAAGAAAACTTATTTTTAATTGTATTTTTAGAAATTTCTTTCTTCGGAAAGGACTAAAAAAATGTTCTTAAGAAACGCATTTCTGTGAAGAATATCTATATTTTCTTTTTAAAGATAATATCTGAATTTAGTGATAAACGATATAAGAAAAATGAGTAGTATTAAATTAGAGGTGCAATGGTCTCCGATCCATTCGAATAAATATATTACTTGGGGTACAGAGATATTTTTATACGAAATATCACAAATTAAAGAAACTGTCAGACCGTCATGCATTAAAGTTTCCGATACAACAACTGCATATTTACTTGCCACGAATACTAATCATCATTACGTCAAGTGTATTGATATTTATCCTCAACCTGAACCGGATATTTTACTTGCCGTTGGACAAGCGAATGGAAAAATTGTACTCACAACTTTTGGTCCAACTGCATTTGATTCCTTGGGCATTGTAGGAAAAGAATTCGGTAGTACATTTAAAGAAAAGAAGAAATATTTTTTCATGAAGTAAAAGAAAATTTATTAGACTATAAATATTTATGAATTTTTTTAGCACCAAAACATGCGAGGCAATGCAATGCTGTTGCTTGGAATCCTGTCGATCCGAATCTTATTGTTTCTGGATTAGATAAATATCGTACTGATCATTCAGTTCTTCTCTGGGATGTTCAAAGAAGTCCTCCAAGTTCGGACAGAGCACATCATTATGGAACGAGTCAATCAGATTCGATTCGACCAGTTGCAGAAGCTGGTGTTTCAGAAACAACACATTCTCTCTCGTGGTTCAATAACGAGCCGAAATGTCTCGTTGTCGGGGTTAATAATAAACAATTGAAAATTATCGATTTTAGAGGTGAGGAAAGTTTACAACATTTCTAATTTTTATGGTTGAAAAAAATAAGAATTAATTTCATTTCTTGTAGTTCAGTGGGAATTGTATTATAAGTAAATAATTGTTTGGAGACTTTTAAAAATATTCTATAAATTTTATAAAAGAAACGTAATTTATAAAAATTATGCTTGAAGAGCAGTTTTCTAAAAATTCAACTTTTTCCCTGAAATTACTTGTAAATAGTAATTTTATTTCTATTACAGTTTTTACACTTATCTACTTTTTTTTACTTATCTATTATCAATTTACTAATTTTTTACCATTTATCTACCTATTTGGATACTCCTTCAGAAATGTCTGAGACTAAAAGTTAATTTTTTCTGTTTTTAAGATTTATGCTACTTTCAATTCACTAATAATTGAAATTAAAAAATTATCCACAAAAATATTATTAACATTCTTAAAAACCATTCAGAAAATTTTAATAATATTCTTTAAAAACAATTAAATTATTTGCGAAAATTCAATTCAATTTTTTGCTTAATTAATTAATTATTTATTACTAATTAATTAATTAATTATTATCTATATTAATAAAGTTCGTGATCCGGTAATCTGTTCGCAGTTTGAAGTTATAACTGTTGTTGTTCCGTTGAAAAATTTTATTAAAATACTATAAAAAATTATTGAATTCCTGCGATGAATTTTACTTTTAAAAAATATAATTCAGTTTTTCCGAAGAATTTTTGGAAATAATTAAATTTAATTAATATTTTTAGAAATAATTATATTCTTTCAAAAAATTTTACTGCAATTGAATTCTTGCGAAGAATTTTATTAAAAATTTTCAAAATCTTGATTTGATTCTTTTAAAGAATTTCTTTGAATTTTTTTTAAATAATCTATTTTCATTAATAATTTTGATTCAACATTTTGAAAGTAATTGAGTTTTATGAAGAATTTCTTTCAAGTTTTTAAAATAATCACTTATGTTTAAAATTATAATTAAATACTTTATTTTTTAATAATTTCGACTATATTATTAAATACATTATTGTTGAAGTTTATTAAGTTTGTTTTGAATATAATTGAATTCCTGTAAAAAATTTTGTTATTTATAAAAATGATTTAATTCTTGCGAATAATTTTACTATTTTTAAAAATAATTAAATTGTTTCTAAGAATTTATTAGAAGTTTGGAAAATAAATTAATTTTTTAGAAATTTTTTTTTAAAAATTAGAAAAAAGTGACATAATAACATTTTTATAAACAAATTGTGTCGTGTTTTAATTTTTAAAGAAAATTGAATGTTTGCAAAGACTTTACTGAACATTTGAATTGTTTGAATGAATATAAATCCCATCAAATTCAAATATCAGAGAATAATTTAATTCTTTCGTGAAATTTTATTAACACTGTATTGAAAATAATTGAATTCTGGCGAAGAGTTATTTAACATTTTTTTAAATATATGCAATAATAATAAAATATTATTTTAGATTTTTTCAGATTTTGATTATGAATTTATCCGAAAATTAAAATTTAAAAATAAAAAATGTTATAATTTGCATTATAATAAATTGAAGCTAACATTCTGCGCGCTAGTGCGCGTAAAATTTACTAGTTTAATAATAAAACTCTTTCCAAAAATTGAATTATTTCCGCAAATAATAAAATTTTTCCCAAGAATTCTGTTCTGTTCTCAGGATTTTAATTATTTTTAATAAAATTTTAAAGAAATTCTTCTAAAAATGAAATTATTCCTAAAAATTTTATGAAAATTCTCTAAAAATTAAATTATTTTTAAAAATTTGATAAATTATTTTACAAGAATTTAATTTTATGAAATATTCAATTTTTTAATTAATTATTTACTTTTCTATTTAAATATTTGAATTCTCTTAGAACTTTCTGACATGGATTGAGTTAAAAACGAATTTTACATAAAGCTTTAGATAATAATTCAATATTAGAAGCTTTATAATAGTAAAATTTAGTTTTAAACGTAATTATATTCAGGGTTGCCACAAAACATCGATTTTAAAATTCCATGACTTTTCCAGGTTTTCCAGACCATTTTTTAAAAAATTCCAGACCCAAAAATAAAATTGTTTTGGTATGTTTTTAGCTAATTACGACAAAAAATATAATATCCTTCAAGTAAATTGTTTATAAAATAAGTTATTAATTTTTAATTTTATTAATAACAAAAATTTTAGTTAAAATTTGTGAGATTATTTAAGATACGCTCCGAAGAAAGGTGAGGAGCAAATCTTAGGAGCTCTCTTTAAATTTAAAAATTTAGTTTAGTTCAGAATTTTTCACAATTAAACAAGTATTTTAAACATTTTAATAACATTTTATGAAACTGAAGTTACCTACATTTATTCAGTGACAATTTTTTCTTTTGATAATTATTTATTTTAATGTTAGAACCCCTTTAAAAAATTTTAAAAGATCGAAGTCGGGGAAATTAGTAATGTTTATTTTTTACACGGATTTTCAAAAACCATACATTTCAACAAAATTATTATCTCCTCAGCTCATAAGCAATTTTTTCTTTTAGTTATTATTTATTTTAATGTGAGAAGTCATTTAAAAAAATTGTAAGAAGATCTAATGCAAGGAAATCAGTAATTTTTAATTATTTTTGTCGTGGATTTTCCAAATATCCCGAAATTTCAACTAAAGTATTATTTCCTCGCTTTAGAAGCCATTTTCTCTATTGCTAATTGTTTATTTCTTAATGTGGTTGTACTTGCAATTTTTTAAAGGGCTTCTTAGATTAAAAAACAATTAGTAAAAGAAAAAATTTTTATTGCATAAAAGTTGGTAACTTCAGTTTCATAACATTTTTGGGTTTCTAAAATGTATTAATTTAAAAAAATTTTAAAGGAAGATATTGACTAAAAGAAACTAAAATTTAAAATTGCCATATTCATTTCAACTGTAAGCACTAAATTTAAAATCAAAAAGTTGTATAATGTCAACTTGAAAACTTGAAATTTTTACGACTCAAATACAAAAAAATTGAGTTTTTAGTATCAGGCTTTATAAAATTCCCTGACAATTCCAGGTTTCCCAGGTTTTCCAGGTCCGTGGCAATCCTGATATTTTTTTTTTTTTATTTTTTTTTCTAACTAAAAATTTGGAATATAATTGAATTTTAGAGAAATTGAGAATTACTGAATTAATTTTGTTTCAATCGACGAAACAGGGTTTTTTAGTCGTGAAATTTAATATTTCGATAGCTACTTGTCACTACTTTTTACAGCCTTTAAAACTACATTTTTAAAATTAATTATAAGTTCGAAGCCTGCTTTGTAATTAAAGTTTTTATTTTTTTATTATATTTTGCAGATCCCGTGAAAATAGTGAATACAACACCAACAAAGGCTGTTTACAGTTTGGCGGTAAATCCACACAATGACTGTCATTTATTATCTCATGTCGATAATCAAATTACAATATGGGATACACGTTATTTTGAAAAACCAGTTCTCACTTTGCCGCAGAATAGGCAAGTGACGAAAGTTTTGTGGTGTCCGACGAGAAATAATCTATTAGGTTCTCTTCAAAAAGATTCAAGTTCACTGTATCTTCACGATATTCAACAATGTGGACCAGGAGACGATACGGAACCAGGTGTCTTGGAAAGAACTGTCGTTCCCCCATGGACGAATCCAACAAGTTTTTCCTGGCATCCGAAACACACTAATAGACTCTTAGGTATTTCACAACAAGGTAAGAGCGTTTCTTTAATTATGAATTTCAGATTTAAATATTCAAGAACAAAAATTCTAATCTTAAAGACAGGTGTGAGAAAAAGTGATTTTGTAAAATATTTTTCACTTAGAAAGAAAAGAAAATTTTGGGTCGGAATTTTTTGAAAAAAATACTCTGATTAGTTAATTATTTCTTTTCATTTAACAGGTTTAACTGACTACACAGTTTGTGAAAGGATTACATTAAATTGGTCGACACGTTCACACCTCGTTTGGAATCACGCCACGAAGGCTTTCAAATACATTTGCAGTGGAGATAATATTTATAAAGCCATTGACGATATCTCCATTTTAACCAAGACTCGTGCAATGAATGAATATGGTTTAATTGTAAATAATTACCTTCTCAAAACCTTACACAAAAAATCAAACGCTAAAATCTCTTTAAATTTTCAAGAACAAAAATAGATTTTCTATCACTTATAAAATATATAAATTCATTTAGAAAAATATTTAAAATTTCAATTTTCATTTTACTTTCTTTTAATTAAACTAAATATTAAAAGAAAAATATTTTTGTAACTTGAATAAACTTTAAACATTTTATTTGTTTAGGTACAAAAAATATTATAACTTAAGTTACATTTTTTTTCTTGATTTCTTAAAATAGTTTCTAGCAGTATAATTTAATGAGTTCTAAACTATTAATATAGGTTTTATTCATTGTTATTGCTTCAAATGTTTGTTTAGAGGCAACATTATTTTAATATTTGGTTTTTATTTTAAGTGCCACCATTTTTTATTTCAGCCAGAATTATCACAAAACGGAGAACTGGCGGAAAATGAAACTTTAAAAAATCTATGGCAGTGGTTGTATTTAAGTCAATCGTTAGTTGAAGATGGAACCATTCCCAGTCCGGATAATAAACATCCAGGAGTCAGGTAATTAGGCAAAAATAAAATTGTAACTTCAAAATAAATTCTAAATTACATCGTACAGGATTGACACAGACCAGGGAAAAAAAATTTCCACAAATTCTAATACAAAATAACCAATTTTTTCCATTTCTGACAATAATTTTTTTTTGAATAACTTAATTTTTAAAGAACTATCATAAAATTATTACTTAGAAATTAAATAATTCAAAAATAATTTGAAATTTAATAAAATTTCAATTGTGAATGAATTAAATTACAAATTTTAAAAATCTTAGATGTTTAAACAATTTTAATAATTTAAATTTTTCTGAAATATTCGTTAAACTTTTTAATATCTATGTATTTAATTAATTACTAAAAAATAATAGATTTGAAGATTTTAGATAGTTAAAAAAACTAAAAATTGAGTTTTGAAGAAGTTACAAATTCTCATAAAATTTTCAATTATTTAAAAAATGTTCAATAATTCAATGATATTCATTAAAAAATTTAAAATTTACAAATTTTATTAAAATAGTAAACTTTTTTAATAAAATTTTTCAAAAGATTTCAATTCTTTAGAAAAAAATTTAATAAAATTCTACGCAAATATTTACATATTTGAAGTTTTTATTTTCTAATATTTATATTTAATAGAAGAATTTTTAGATAATCGAAATTTTTTCAAATTGAATTATAAATAAGTAGATTTGAAAAGTCTCAAAGAACTTTTTTGAAAACCATTAAAAATAAATGATTTAAAGAAGAATTTTAGGTAAAAATATTAGAAAATAATATTTGAATTTAATTGATGAAAAGAATTTTTTAATAAGTTACAGTAACTATATTCCAAGATCAAATCATTTTTAGAGTCAATCAGAATATTCTTTAGTCTCGGGTAAATTCAAAATTTTGTCTGGAAAACAGGGAAAAACAAAATTCAATTTTTGTGGCAACCCTATTGTATTATTAAAAATAATTTTATTAATTATTTTATAATTTATTTTTATTTTGAAACATAAAATTAGATTTTTAGTAAATTTTAAATATTTAAAATAAAGTATTTAATTAACAAACGCTTTTTTATTTTCAGAATGGTTTTGAATGTTGATGTTCAAACTGCAAGTAATGGATATCTAAGATCAGAGCCAGTTCATCGATTATGGACAGACATTGGGTCAAATCACACAGCAAAAATGTACAGGTGAGATAAAAAATAAATTTTAATCATTTTAAAAGGTTCATTAGTTTTGTTAAAAAATAAATGTTTTGCAAATTTTCCATTTTTTTACATAAATTAATCCAATTTTTTTAATCACAAATACATTTTTTCAAATAATTATAAAAAATATGGTAATTTTAAAAAAATTGCTTAAAATTTTATGCATTCTTTTGATTTTTGTTTAAAACAGATCGACAGAACGTGATAAAGCGTTACAATTGTGCGGCTGGCGATTTGAAAAGGACACGAATGCGCCGTACAGTAATTTATTTATTGAAAGACTGGAGAAGGAAGGTGCTTATCCACGAGCGACCGCCATCTCTGTTTTTAATTTATGTCTACGTCAGGCAATTGATATTTTAAATCGTGGCGCATCAAAAATGTCCTCGCCAACGAATTTAAATTTAAATATTGTCGCAATGGCATTATCGGGATTTTCCGAAGATCGCAACAGTATGTGGCGAGAACTCTGCTTAAAATCAAGATCACAATTGTCTGATCCTTATTTGAGAGCGACATTTGCATTTTTAACTGCCGACAACGATTCTTATGAAAATGTACTTGTAAGTAGAACAAATTTATGAAGCTGAAAATGGTACTCTCTTATTTAGAAGCCTAATTTTTAATATTAAATATATTTTAGGAAGCTGTAATTTTCACCCAGTAATTAAAACACACTTAATTTACCTTAATTTTTTATTGGTTTTAAACAAAAAAAGTATTTAGCTTTAAAATTTAATTTTTAAAAATAAGTAGGTGCTGATAACTGGGTACCAGTTTCAGTTTCATAACAAATTTTTTCTCATAATCAATCAAACTAAAAATATTAAAATAAATGGAAATAGAAGAATGGAAACAAAAAACATCAAAATAAAAACTAATTTGCATAAATACAAAATAAATATCAGGCTCTTTCAAAAATCAAAACTTATAATAAGTTAAACAGAATATTTTTTTATATGAAAACACTTTTGGATAATAATTTAGAATAATTCATTAAATTAGAAGTAAAATATTTAATTTTCTTACAGAATGAAAATGGAATGGCTGTGGAAGATCGAGTGGCATTTGCTTTAATGTTTTTGTCGGACAGTAAACTATACGACTACTTGAAAAAATTAACACAAAAGTTGACTGATGAGGGCAATTTGGCGGGTTTTTTGATTACAGGTCAGTATTCTTTCAAAAGGCGTTTAAATAAAAAATTAATTTCCTCCTAAACTTCATGATAATTATTCGTTTTTAACATTTCTTTTTGCCATATTTACGTAGCAAAAAGGAAATAGAATTCCATAATATATTTAATTAATTAATTTTAATTAAATTCTCAATTTAGGCGCCAGTTTGGAAGGCATTCAATTACTAAACAGGTATCTAGAATTGACAGGCGATGTACAAAGTTGTAGCCTCATAGCAATTCGAGCTTTACCATCGAAATTGCTACAGGAAAATCAAGTTCAAGTTTGGATTGCGAGGTACAATTTTCCATTTTTTTTAGATTAATCAAATTTATCTAGAATTTGTAGGTATTTTATTACTTCTTTATTTAATTTTAAATTTTTTGGAAACAGTTATAGAAGTTTACTCGACGCTTGGAAAATGTGGAATCAACGAGCGCACTTTGACATCGCAATGAGAGCCTCAACGAATGAAAAACCACCGCAACAAGTTTACATTTCTTGTAATTTTTGCGGAAAGAGTATATCGTCATTTATGCAGGGTCTTAGTCGTGCGAGAGGTCCTTTTGGCCGACTAGGAAATACTTCGAATAAATTAAAAGTAAGTATATAGAGTCATTTTTAATGTATGTCTATTAAAATCTATTATTTATTATTTATTTTTTCATGATTTTCTACTATTTGGATACTTTTTTTTTATTTTATGCCACTAAAAGCTATATATCGACTTTATTATTTAGTTATTTTTTTCAAAGTAAACATAAATTAAGGAATCACCAATTCACCGTTTTTATTAAATATAAATTTTATTATTAAATTTACTCCATATAAATATATTCTACTTAAATAGGAATTAAGATTCTCAAACAAATTACAAATTCAAATCTTTTGAAATTCAATAACTTATAAAAATATTGTTACTCTAAATTTTTCAAAATTATTTTCATAATTTCAATTCAGTTATTATTTTTTTATACTCTAATATTAAATGTATAGTTAAAAATAAAACCTTCAAATAATATAAAATAATTTCAATTAAAATACCTTTATTAAAAAAAAATAATTCAACTAAAATGTTAATCAAAAGTATTTAAAATAATTAAGATTTTCAAAGACTTTCATTCGAAATCTTTTCGAAATTCAATTATTTCTGAAAATTGTGATTGTTTGTAACATCTCCAAAATTTAATTAAATTTGATTATCACAATTTTTTAAAAAACTAAGTTCTTTAAAATTTCTAATTAAATTCATTAAAAATTAAAATTTTCTAAAATTTTAAATTTAAACTTTTTAAAATTAATTTATTTATGATAATTTTTAATCGCAACTTTTATAAAATTCAATTATTATTACAATTTTTAAGTTAAATTATTCATTAAATAATTCATAAGTATTATTTTCATAATAGTTTTATTATATTTTCTTATGAATTCTAAAAATTTAATTGTTTCCAGTACTTTTAATAAAAACCCTGTCTTTTTCTAATTTCTTTGTATAATTAAGTATTTATAAAAATTTATTTAAAAAAATTAATAATTTATATTATTTTTCTAAAACATTTTTCAAGTTTTGAATAATTTTATCTAAAAATTCTAAAAAGTTTTGGATAATTTTATTTCAAAATTCTCAAAAATAATAATATTATTGAAATTTTGAAGAATAATTAAGTTTGTAACTATTAAGAAATAATTAAATTTGTAATTATTAGAAATAATTTAATTTCAATAGGTTTTACATTAAACTTATTTAAAATACTAATTGCTGTAGAAAAATAAATAACAAGAAGTATTTAAATATTTATTTGACAAAATTATTGAAGTTTTTAATAATAAATTTAAGTCAGAAAATCTGAAGAATAAGGTTCTTGAAAATGTTTAATTACAATTTTCTCGTAGGTTATTAAATTCCCGAAAATAATTTTAAGAAATTGTAAATTTTTGTCAAATTTCATTGAAATAAAACTTTATATTTCAAAGAATTTCATTAATTTCTAAATACAATTGTATTTTTGAGGATTTCTAACTGAAAAATTTGAAAAATAATTGAATTTTAAAAGAATTGAGAATTGATGTTATTTATCAAGATAATATAGAAAAAAATTAATTTTCTTTATGTACATTAGGAACAAATCTGTAAAATAAATAATAATCAAACTTTTGTGCTATCCTTGAAAAAATAAATTACTTTCTTTTTTTTCTAAAACTAATTTTTAGTCGTTGAATTTAATTTAAAGATAGCTACTTTTTTATTATTTAACAAAGGTGAAACCTATAATATACCTAATTTTCTGTTTGACAGATGTCCGCTTGCCCGGGTTGCAGAAAACCATTACCAAGATGTGCAATTTGTTTATTGCACATGGGAACTGTGAGTGGTTTACAAATGACAACAAATTCCAGTAGAAATGAAGAGGACAATAAATTGACAGAATTCAACAATTGGTTTACATGGTGTCAAACTTGCAGACACGGCGGTCATGCCAATCATATAACGCACTGGTTCGAGTAAGTTTTTTTCATTAAAAAAATTTATTAAAAAAATTGAAAAATAAATATAACATAAAATACATTCAAAAAATAATTAAAAGTATTTAAAATGTATATATGAAAGGAGATATGTTTAAAATACATAACAAAAGATTTTTAAAAACGTTTCTTTTTGAAATACACAAAAAAAATAAAATGAATTCTTTGCAGACAACATTCTGAATGTCCAGTCACTTCTTGCACCTGTCGATGTTTCTCACTGGACGCATCGTGTAAAATTGGAATCGGAATTTCTTAAATATGTATAAAAAAACTCCAATTTGTACAGTAATTTTTACAATAAAATTTTAAAAATACACTCTTAGTTTAACATTTTTTTTATTATAAAATAATTTATCGATTTACATTAGAATCACGTGAGACTTTTAAAAGAAAATAAATTTTTTTGTACTTAAAACGACTGACCGTCACCTGTTGACCATTTTTTATCACCGAGTAAATTTCCAACTAGTAACATCTCATTGTAGTTTTCATTCGCTATTAGAGAAGAAGAAAGATAATAATAGTAAATAATTTGGAATAAATTTCTTAATTCATTTTGTAAACAAAACTTATACTCACCAACATTTAAATTGTCTTCAGACGGAAAGACAAAGAAAGCGGTACACAATACTGTTGTTTTTGACTGAACAGTTCCATGAACTTCTAAATAACAATCAGAATTCCCATCAAATGGTTCTGCCAATGATACATTAACTTTGACATCGTCTAATGTGACAAGTTCAAAGGATTTACCATTCGGGCTTAACTGAAAGTAGATTTTAAATTAACAGACAAAAGAGGTTAGAAAACATTTTATTTCGCTTGACTAAAAAATTTAAAGAAATTAATTAATTCAGTTAGAATTATTTCTCGAGTTTTTAATAATTACGCAATTTTCAATAACTATGTTTTAGTAAATTTATTATTATTTAATAATTTCACTTTTTGTGAATGAAATTCACCAAGGACTGTAAACAAAAACATTTCTACTTACCATTCCAAGTTTACCCATAAGAATCACATCCTCGTTAATATTTTGAGATAAATCTTGACCACGGATTCGTTTCACGACTTTAAGCATTTTCGTTTTTTGTATCTGATTTATTACTCAAACTAAAAGAAACTCAACTAATTCCTTTCCTTACAATAAACAGTGTCTGAAATGACAATTACCGCGTTTTTTGGAAGCCTAAAATAACAGGGTTGGGTAAGTGAAATATGTCGAGTTCTTAAGGAGAGTTTACATTATTGTCCAGTTTTTTTAAAGCAATCAAATTTATTCTTGCAACTTAAAGTCGAGTTTATACATTTCCCCACTTTGATCGCATGCGCACGCACCAAGAAATAGGTTATGTTTTTAAACTGTCAACTGTCAAAGCTGTCAGTTCTCTCTGTGTTAACTTACACACATTGGGAGATTGGGAAAAATAAAAAGTATAAAACACTCGTAAAGTGTATTATAGGAGGGGCAAAAGAATACTCTCGTGTATATATTATGATTCAACCACACGCGATGTAACGTCGCATCGACGTAGAAATCAACGAAATCAACAGATCAATTTAATCAACTTGAGTGTATTGAAGATAACGAGGCAAAAATCTACTTGTCGTGAAACGTTATTTTATTCATTCAAGGGCGTTCGTTGAGTGAAAAGTGTTTTTTTAAGCCATTATTGACAAGGCGGGAGTTTCGTGATCCTGAAATATTTTTTTTACTAATGCGCCGGATATATTTAAAGTTTAAGGAGTAAAATTTTTCTCTATATTAATAGATTCAGAGCCCGTCTCACAATCATTATTATATGTACGTGTTTTATCAAAATTCGTTCATTGTTTTCTCTTGTTATCTTACAATGAGCTAACAATGAGTAATTTTTTACTTCTTTCATCGAGGATTCAAATGAACTTGATTGTAATCATCTCATTTGTTTGAATTTATAATTCGCATGTGAAATACTTAACTTACTGTCAATTATGTCAACGAGATTGAATATTAATCTCTCGTCGTCCAGGTGCTCTAGTGACAACGGCACACAAGGTAATTGTATAATCATTTATCAACTTGGTCACATTGAATCAATTTTATTATCATTTGTCATGTATGTAACACTTCCTTAGAACTTAATATCTACTGAACTTTAAATTTAATCTGTTTAACTATTTTTAATTTGTATTTGTTGGAAATTTGTAATAAATTAAAAATAAAATTGAAATATTATTACGGTTGTCTCAGATCAGGCAAATCAGGGAAAAATCAGGGATTTTTATTAAAAGTACTGAACAAAATTAAATTAATAGAATTTATACGAAAATTCGGATTAACTCAATTCTATTGAAGAACTGCTATAAAGTTATTTACATTTAATGAAGTATTTTTTGACAAATTTTCAGTTTTGTTGAAATTAGTTTCAATTTCAAAAATTGTAACGCAATTTTTAGAAAGAATTCAACTGTCTTAATAAATATTAATATTCTTTACAAAAATTCAATTATTTTCAAATATTAAAAAAAATTCTCGTCAAAATTTTAACTATCTTTATAAACAGCAAAATTCTTCGCCAAAGTTTATTTACTTTCCGAAATTTCAATAAAATTTATTGTACAATTCAATTATTTTCACAAATAACAATATTTATTACAAGAATTCAATTATTTCCAAAAATGATAAAATTCTTTGCAAAAATCCAAAACCTTTAAAAATTTTTTTTTTTAAATTAGCAACATTTCAATTATCTTCATAAATGAATAGTTAGTAAATTTTTTCGACAAAATAAAACTTTTGTCCTAAATTTTAATAAAATTCATTGTAAAATTTTAATTATTTTTAACAATTTTTCTTAATTCATTGATTTTCAATATTCTACTATTTTAATGAAATCTCCCAAAAAATCAACTATTGAACAAAAAATTTGTTAATATTCTACAAAAACATTCAATTATTTAAAAAAATATCCACAGAAATTCACTTATTTTCAAAAATTTTAACAATATTCATTGCAAAATATAAATTATTTTGGAAAAATAACAATATTCATTACGAGAATTCAATTATTTCCAAATGTAATAATGAAATTCTTCACAGAAATTTAATTACATTCAAACATTCTTAAAAAATCTCGTAAAGATTTCAATTAGGTATCGTTATAAATAGCAAAATTTTGTAGTGAAATTTAATTACATATATTCAATAATTTTAATGAAATTCTTGACAAATTTTCAATAATTTTCAAAATTTCCTTCAATTCAATGATTTTCAAGATCTATTATTTTAATAATATTTACCAATTCCATTATTTGACAAAATTTTAATAACCAAACAAACATTTCATTTAATATTAAAGACACTATAGTGTGAATTTTTAGAAATAATTGAATTTTGTAAAGGTTTTAAATTAAAATCTTTGAAAATCCGAATTTTTTCTACTTTTAATTAACAATCCCATCGAACAAATTTTTTTGAAAAAGCTTAATCAATTTTTTTAAAATTATTTCAAGTTTTTATTTTCTAATGTATGTTGAATTGAAGAGTTTCCGAATAATTGAAATTTCATGTGAAATTGAATTGTAAACAAAGGGATTTAAAAAATTTTAAAGGATAACTTTTTTAAAAATTATTACTTATAGTTAATTTAAAGAAGAATTTTATTTAAAAATTGTAGAAAATAATAATTGAATTGAAATGATGAAAATGTGTCGCGATCTGAAGAAAGGGACCTTAGAAGCAAATCACTTTAAGGTTATGTTAGTGTTACTTTTTTGTTGATTTAAGGTTTCTTTTTACGTTTTTGCAAATTAAAATCAGTGTTCATTGAATGTTTTAGTTAAAAAGAAAACTTAAACATTAATAATTCACTTTAACAGTCGATCTTTTTTTTGTATTTTCATTTAAAAAATTGCAAACATAACCTATAATTTTTTGCTTCTAAGGTCCCTTTCTTCAGATCGCGTCACAAATAATGTTGAAGTTACGTTATTGTAAAAATATTCTTATAATATTAGATAATGATTTTATCACTGGGTCTCCTTTAATTATTATGAGTTGTTGAATTTCAAACAGGTTTGAATTAGAAATTTTTGAAAATCCTAATTCCCATGGAAAAATAATAATTATTCTATATTTATTTATAAAAGAAGTTATTGATGTTTTTGTATAATTTTAAAAATAAGGAAATTTGTAAATAATTATAATAGAACATTTTTTGAGTATCTAATCGTTTTTAGAGTAAATCACAAAACATTCTTTAGGGTCAGGGAATAACAAAATAAAATTTTTTTGACAACCCTAAATTTAATATTTCTGCCTAATTTTATTGATTTAAAACAATTCGTATTGGTAATTAAAGTTGAAATTGATATTCTTTAAATATAGAATTTTAATCGATGCATTCATTTAGCGGTGTGATCGATAAAAAGTCTGATAATTGACAGTTATTAACACGTCGATCTTAGGATGCTGCGAGGTCAGTTGAGAGACGTATCATCCTGGATGGTTCGTGTGTCCGGAGCCATTCGTCGGGGCTTATAAAACGGACGCTTAATAAAAATGTTTAGTTCAAAAATAAGCGGTTCTACGAGTAAATTCTACACTGATTTATATGACAATGAAGAAACTTGTCAGTCGGAGGATAATAAATCGACAACAACGAAAAATTCTCATCAACAAGAACAAAACAGTGGAGCAAGCGATGATGTCAATTCACAAGATTCAGATTCAATCAACAGTGTTGCAAACGAACAAAATTCTCCAAAACATTCTTCCTACAATCGAATGTCACGACTACAAAGTTGTCCCAGATTTCAATCGTTTCTTGTCACAACTTCGAATTCTTCAATTTGTACGGAAATACGCTCGGAAAAAATCTCTACCGAATCTTCCTTTGTTAAAGTCTCACACAGCGTTTTGGAATACAGTAGCAGCAGGTAGTATCTTCTTTTCTCATTTCAATTTCAATTATTCATTCAATTCGAATTTATTTAGAAAAAATGTTTTTTTTCCTTTATTAAAAATAATAATCTTTTGTTCTGGTTTTTATACTTGAATGCAAAGAGATTTTGTAATTCTCGTTTAGTTCGTTTTTTATGTTGATGGAAAATATTATGATCGTCTTGAGAGGAGTTGCCAAGTCTCTATAAAACGTTATCAAAGAATAAAATTCAAAGGTTTAAGGATGTGGCTAAAAATAGTTTTCAAAGAACTGAGCATCTGGCACGTTTTTATCTAGTTTACATACAATCCATCAAATGTGTTCATAAAATCATACACTCGAAAAAAACTCCTGAAATTAGAATTATATTTTTTATTCGCGAATTTTAAATTCTCTTCTCTTAAAACAATATCAAGAGACAATTAATAAAGAAGAATAATTTAAAAAATATATCATTAAAATATATTTCTAATTGCAAAAATTGTTTTTTTTAGATACAAGGCAGCAGAGAGGAGTTCACATCAGTTTATACTCGAGGATTACGCGGTGAGCGAGTCAGAGAGTGAAGAAGAATCTGACGAGAATCGTTCAACGGAAATCACAACAATTATTAATAATCAGCCTAATGATTTGGCAAATGAAAAATTATTGTCAACAACAAACCAGGAGCATTGTGATTCAAAGAAAAAGAAGGCACATCAAGTTGCTGAGGAATTACTCGCGACAGAAAAGAAATATGTGAATATTTTACATTTAATTGATCAAGTCTTTCAATTTCGTGTTGATCAAGAAAATCGTGCTCATCCAATGTTTCCAATTGAAACAGTGCAACATATGTTTTCAAATATTAAATCAATTTATAAATTTCACAACGATTTTTTATTACCACAACTCGAGGAGAGAATGAAATTATGGGAGACGAATTCACGTATTGGTGATATTATGAAGAATTTTGCGCCTTTCTTAAAAATGTATACGGAATATGTGAAAAATTTTGATTATGCAATGAATCTTATTAATAATTTGCAAGGAAAAGTGCCACGTTTTGCGGCGATTATTAATGAAATACAAAAACTTGAGGAGTGCGGGAAATTAACTTTGTCACATCACATGCTAAGTCCTATTCAACGATTGCCGAGATATGAATTACTTATTAAGGATTATTTGAAGAATCTTACAAAGGATAATCCCGATTATGAAGATACGAAAAGTGAGAATCATTTACATGTTTTTATTACTCTAAAATTTTTTAAATTTAAATAAACGATATTTTTTTGTTTAAATATTTTAAAGAAATTTCTATAACATCAATTAAAAGTAAAGAAACTAATTTTAAATTATATTCTATGTAAAAAATTTCGTTTCAATTTTTTCTAATAACTTGAAATTTATACTAATTCAAATTTATTATTTACTTATTCAGAGAATAAATTTTACACAATTATGTTTATAATTTCTATTAATTTAAAAAATTTTTGTTTTAATAAACGAGATTTTTATATTCTTTCTTTTCAAAAGATGACATTTTTGTTTTAAAAAATGTTATCCTAATTTGATTAATTTAGTTATAATTTCCAATCTAAAATATTTTAATTCTTGAATTGAATTTTATTAAAATTTTTGAAAACAATTGAATTGTTTAGAAATATTTTATTAAAAACTTCTTTATTTTAAAAAGAAATTTAATTCTTTAGAAATATTTTATTGAAAACTTTTGATAATAAATCCTTTCAAGGAATTTAATTCAAAACGTATTGAAATTTTTAATTCTTCTAAAGAATTTTATCAACATTTTTAAAAATAATTAAATCCCTTTGAGGAATTTTATTAAAAGTTTAAGAAACAATTGTGTTTATCAGAGTTTATTAAAATTGTATTCAAAATAATTTAATTTCTCCGAAGATTTTTATTAGAATTTGGGAAAATAAATTGTTTGGAAGAATTCAGTTAAAATTGTATTGAAAGCAATTGAATTCTTATAAAAAATTTTATCAAAACTTTTGAGAATAATTTGAATTTTTCGCCGAATTTTATAAAAATTTGAAAGTAATTGAATTCTTGTGTAGAATTTTATGATATTTTTTGAAAAAAATTTAAATTGTTTCAAAAATTTTTGTTAATATTTTAAAAAATAATAAATCATAATAATTATTTTTAATATATATTATATATTCTTATTAACGTGTTTTGATATTTATTTCATTTGGAAAGTAATTTCTAGTAAATTAGGATAGACTATTAATTTTTAACTAAATGTTGAATTAGAATATTTTTTATTCAACTTCAGTAATTTTAAAAATAATTGGAGCACAAAAAATATTTCTTTCAATTTAAGATCAAAATTTTAAGATAATAAACCAATAAGTAATTTTATTTTTAAATAAAATTATTATTATTATTATTAGGATTATTATTTTATCATCTTTTTCATTATTATTAAATTTATGTCTTTCAACATTTTTTGTCTCACCTTTTTACAGAGGCTTTGGAATTGGTGTCAACGGCAGCGAATCACACGAATGAAGCTATGAAGAAAATTGATAAATTCAAGAAACTTTTGGAGATCCAGGAGAGCATTTATGATTCTACTGATTTAGTTAGTGCGACACGTGAACTCGTTAAAGAAGGAAGGATTGTTAAAATATCGGCTCGAAGTGGTGATCACCAAGAAAGGCATTTATTTCTAGTGAGTTACAATTTTTTTCTTATTAATTACAAAATTATATTTTTCCCTTTAATACAAATTTTGGACGTTTCCGATTTTTAAACACAGTAACTTTTTGCTCTTTAAATATTGGAAACTCTTCATTTCTAAAGATAATTTCTTTTTCATAAAATTACGAAAATTAATTTTTTTAAATATAAAAATAATTTTGAGAATCACTTTGAGTAATTTGTAATGATTCTTCTTTTTATTAGTTTCAAAATTTAATTTCTTATCTTAAAATTAACTTGGTCAATTGCAATTTTTTACCTTTAAATTAAAAAAAGGAATTATTCGGTAATTGAATTCTTTATTGATTAAACATTATTTTTACATGCGTTTATTTTTGAAATTTGCAATTTTTTCGCTTTTAATTAAAAAAATTAAATTCTTTATTTAAAAACTAGCTAAAATTGTTTTAAAAAAAATAAATAAAAAAAATAAATTGTTTTAAAATTTCTTGTTTCATTAAGATTGAAATATTCAATTATTCAGAAGAATTCTACTCAAAATCACTATTTTTCTAAATATATTCAGGAAAATCGGGAAAAAGGTAGAAAATTTTGCCAAAAGTACTGAAACAATATTCAATTTCGAAAATTCATAAGAAAATTCTGAATGTTAGATTTCTCATCATTGGAAAGATTTATTTATTTCAAACTTTTTCTATTTTTAAAAACAATTGAACTTTACAGATTTTAAATATAATTTAGGTTTAATGAAATTAATTGTTTAAATTTATTATGTTATTAATTTATTATAATAATTACTATTTATTAATTGTTTATTGTTTAAATTTAATTTAGGTTTATGAAAAACTTTAATAATTCAAATTCTTATAAAATTCGTTATATTTTTTAATATACATTTCATTCATTATTAAAAATAATAATGTATTTATGAGTGAATTTCCATTTTTGAAACTAAAAAAATCAGGAACTTTCAAATGAACAAATGCGTGACAACCCTGATCAAGTGTTCAATAAATTTCTCAAGCAAAACAAATAAGAAAATAAAAATATTTCTGCCCAAAAGTCAGAATAAGAATAATCGTAATATATTTAAATTATTTGAAAAGAACTGAAAATATTATTAAAACATTGGGGTATTCAACAATTGTTTTATTTATTTATTTTTTATTATAATTTCAATAATATAGTTTTTAACAAACAGAAATTCTGTGAATATTTTTTCCAAAATAAATATCAAAGTCCTTTATCAAAATTTAATTTATAACTTTTTTTTCTACTTAAAACTTGTACTTTGTTTATAAATTGTCATTGAGAAGCAGAAAATGTGCAAAATGTTTTCTAATTTTTATTTTCCAACTGTTTTTTAATTTTTTTTTAGAAAAAATGAAAAGATTAATTACCGAGTCCTAAAATGTTTGTTACAAAGTGCTAATTTTTCTGAAAAGAAGAGAAATATATAGTTTTGTATTATATTTGAAAAATAAAAATAATATTTCTAAATAAAATAAATGAATACCTATAAAGTATTAAATTTAAAAAGTTGGAGTGAAAAAATAAGGAAAAATAATATTATCTATCAAAACATATCAAAAAACAAAAGCATAATCATGACTAACTTCAGGTGTGGACAGACTGGACAGAATGAATACGACGATTATTATAGTTAATAATAATAATAATAATTAATTAATTAATAATAATAATAATTAATGATTTCATGATTCGCAATTTTAAAAATTTTCAGTTTTGCTTTAAATTACAAACTCTACTTTTGTAATAAAAATAAATTTCTGTAATTGTAATTATTATAATGTATTATAATAATTACAATTACAGAAATTTGTTTATTTTTCTTTCCTTTTAAAATAGGTACAAAAAATTAAATTCCTTTTGATTTAAAAAAATTTAATTCTTTATTCATAAAAAAAAGTTTATAAATTTGCAATCGATTTTTTTTATAGTAGAAATTGAAGAAACATTTTTCTAATGTTCATTTATTTCTTATTTTTATTTTTTATTATATAAAAAGAAAGACTTTTCTTTTTTACAGAGTTTTCAAATTTTAATTTAAATAATTTTTAATTTTCTTCTGTTTCCGTTTTTCTTGCAGTTCAGCGATATACTTTTGCTGTGTTCATTGAGACTGATTCCTGGACCAATTTATCGTTTGAGAGCAAAATTTCTCGTAGAAAATCTTGAAATAATTGAAGGCGATAATTTGGAAACTGCTAATACATTTTATATAAGAGATGATAATAAAAATGTGGAATTATATACTCATTCTGCGGCCGATAAGGCCGCATGGCTTGATGCACTATTCGAGACAATGCACGAGATTATGAGACGGAAAGCGAGTTTAAAAACTGGTGAAGAGAAAAATAATTTAGTTAAAACTGACGATGTTAATAGATGCATGGTTTGCGAAACTTTATTCTCCGTTATGAAACGAAGACACAATTGCAGATCGTGTGGAATTGTAAGTGATACTAAAGTAATATTTATTATTATTAGAAACGTTTCGTTTTTAAATGGATTCATTTTGTAAGAATTTTGACTTTTTTTTTCTCGTGACAAATGATTTGCTTTTTAGATTGTCTGCAGTAAATGCTCAAACCAAAAATTATTATTCGAGGACAATAAGCATATGAGAGTGTGTAGATTATGTTATGCAGCGTTAACGCAACCACTGACGAAATCACCCACTTCGCCTGTTCCAAGTTTACTTCAAGTATCGGCAAGTGCACCATCGGTTTTTTCCGGTTATTTATTACTCAAAACACAAGCAAGTAAACATTGGACGAGAAGATGGTTCTCGCTTCATACGGATTTTGTACTCTATACATTTAAATCGGATTCGGAAAATATGGCAATGACTGCAACACCCTTGCCCGGTTTCATAGTTATCGAGGGGAAAGAATTGCCCGACGAGGATCCATTAAATTCAAAAGATCGAGTCAGAGCTTTTAAGATTCATCACTCGCGAAAAGGGTATTATCTTCAAGCATCGTCGCAGGAAAACAAAGAAAAGTGAGTATCAATAAAGTAATTAATAAGATCAAAAATAACATTTTTATTCATTGAAATTGAATTGTATTTTATAGTTATTATTATTATTATTCTTGTTATTATTATTATTATTATTATTATTATGCAAATTACTTATTTCATTTCTTATTTCTAAATAAAAGTTTCAATTTTTCAATAATTTCAGATTCAAAAATAAATAACTGTAGTAATATTCACTGAATAATAATTATTATTCATTATTTTCAAAAATATTAAAATATTGTTCAAAGGAATTTAATTATTTAAAAATTACAATTTTAGTATGTAATTCTTTTCTAGAATTAAATAATTTTTATAACTTCAAATCTCGGATTTAAAGCTAGCTAGCTTTTCACAACGAATTTTTTTTCTCATAAGCATTTGTTTATTAAACATTTAAATTATATCTGTTATCACAGTGACGCACAGACAAAAGAATTTAAATTATTAGGTTAACTTAGAATACTTTTATTAAATTTCTTGAATGAATTTATTTATTTTCAAATATATCGATTCAATTATTTTAAGAAATTTTAATAAAATTCTATGCAAGAAGTAAATAATTTAAAATCAATTTTAGATTATTTAAAACAAGTTACATAAATATTTACCTAAATAAAAATAAACAATTTATTTTAAATTATCATTAATTATTATTATTTAATTATTATTAATTTTCTATCTTTTTTTGACTTAATAAAAGTTGCAATTTAAAATTAAATGTATTGAGAAATTAAATTGCATTGAAAATAATTGAATTTCTGCAAGAGTTTTATTGTTTTTTAAATAATTTTGGGTAATTCTTATAAAATACTTCATCAAAAATTTGAAGAACAATTGAATTATTTAGATGAATTATACATTTTTTACAAATAATTGAATCTTTTTGAGAAATTTTATTAACATTAAATAAAAAATTATTGAATTGTTTTAAGAATTTTTTGGAAATGGTTTAAAATACTGTTGTTTGATTTTTAATAACTTTAATTAATTAAGGTACGTTAATGGATGATGTCACGCTTTTAGGGGGAGGTCTGTACTAAACGTGACACAATGTATTTTTCATATGTAAAATTGCATTGAAGAACAGGGAAGGGAGGGGGTACAAAATCTCAAAAAATTTCGTGACATCATTTGTGAACGTTCCCTTAAAAATTTTGAAAGTGATTGGATTTTATGAACAATTTCTTACAAATTTTTCAAATAATACAAAAGTTCAAGGATTTTTGTTAAGAAAATAATTGAATAATAAATTTTGTTAATAATTAACTTCCATTGAAGCATTTCTTACATTTTTTGAAAATAATTTAGTTCTTTTTACCAATTATTGATTATAAATGTTGATAATAATTGATAATAATAATACCTGCATGCAATAACTCGCCGAGTGCTCTGCTGAATTATTTCAATTCAGTCAGACATACGTAAATGTGAAAAAATAAAATTTGTAAATTTTAATTTTTAAACACTACTAAGAAATTTGTATTCAAAAATTAAAATTTACAAATTTTATTTTTTCACATTTTCGTATGTTTTACTGAATTGAAATAATTCAGCAGAGCACTCGGCGAGTTGTTGCATGCAGGTACTCAATTGGATTTAACAAAGAATTTTTTTTATTGTCAGAATAATCTTGTCTATTATTAAATATAATTAAAAATTTTATTAAATTTTTTTGGAAATAATTGATCAACACTTTTGAAAATAATTGAATTTTTTAGAGTTTTATTAGAATTCAGATTTTTTATTAATGTAATTTAAATTTAAAATATTTAAAATAAAAAATTTTGTAATTTGCGTAATAACAAAATTGTACACTGCGTTTTACGCAATTTTTTTTTAATTTTTTAAAACTATAATAAAATTTTAACAATAATAATGAAATAATTTTTTTAATTGTGCAGATGGGTGCACGTATTAAAATTAGCCACAAAGGCTGAGCTACCTCAAGATAATGAAGAAAAGTCAAAGAATAATGAAAACGCACATGATCATCAGGAAAATTCACAAGAATACAGTTAAATCACTCTAGTATAAATGTATTTATTATAATAGTTAAATCAAATCATATACATATCGTCCTCGATCTAAGAAACTGTATTGTTAAAAACTTAAGTTTTACATAGACTATATATTATTATATATGTAGGAATTTTTTTTGGCGATATTATAAAACAAAATGAAGCATGGAATTTTTTGCATGTCCTTTATACTCGTATATATTATATTAAAAATGATATTAAAGTAAAAAAAACATTTTCCATGCATTATATGGAAATTAATTAACTGCTGCACTTCGTACAAAAAAAGATTTGGAGTAAAATTTTTTCAAGACATGCGTCTTTTTAATATATTTAATGATTATCGCCAAAAACTTTCTGTGATTGAGTCAATTGTGACTATCGCTGTCTAAGCGCTTGTTGTTTTTGTAATATTGTGTTAAAAATATATTTAAATTTATATCTTATTCACACTTTCACATTTAATATCCTTGATCCATTATTTATTATTAAAATGTTTAATAATTAATTTTATTAATTATTACTCTTTAAGTTTTCGAAGGTACAATGATAATAATCAGTTATTCTTAATAGAAAATATTCTCCTCAATCTCATTTAAACTTCAACTTTTATCGGTTTTTCATATGATCGAGCAAACTGTAAAAATAATTGCTCCAGTGTACCCGATGTAATTGTATAATCTACTATACAATTGTGATTTTCTTTTAAAGTTTGCATCACGCTGTACATTTTTCTCCATTTTATACCTGAATTTTTCACGTGGTAAGAAATGCAAGTCTGTAAAAAATGTTTAGTAAAGTTATTAATTGGCAAATATAGGTAATATAAATATATTATATTAGAAAACGTAATGAATTATCTTTTTTAATACTTACCTTGTGTTCATCACAAAGATCACATGTTATAGAGTTTTCAATCATGTTTTTGATGCGTTTTACATTTTTTTCGCTTCTTTCAGGATTTAATTTGATGTTTAAGTTGAAGGCGGCTTTGAACTTATGTTTCAGTTGTTCAGTTGCTCCAATTGCTATTATAGACCCATTTATCATTATTGCTAAACGATTGCAAAGAGCTTCACACTCCTCCATACTACAGGAAATAATTCAGTGTTAAATATTAAAAGATCAAAATAATAAAATTATAGTGAATCTCGACAATTTAATTTGGAAATTAATTTTTAAATAAATTTTTTTAAATTTTGATAAAACAAGTAAAATATTTCAGACTTTAATTTTAAAAGATACAAATTTTTCTTAAATAAAATAGATAAAGAAAAACCCTTAAAACTAAGTTCCTTTCTTTGTTTGTGTTTTAGAATGTTAAGTAAATTAAAGAACCCCGCACCGTATACATGGGAATTTGGGGTCCGGTAAAATTTCTTGTAACTTTGTAGTTTAGTAGTTTTTGACCTCCTGAACAAAAAATGTTCATGACAAAACTGAAAAAAATGGACAGATTTTTTGTTATTTAAGGTTTCAGTTTAAACAAATACATTGTAAGATATTGAAAAGTTGAAGCATATTTTAGACCAATAAAAAAATAAATAAACTCCTACTTTTAAAATCAATTTTTCTATTTGTTGGGAGATTTAAACAAAATGGAGAAAAAAGTTATATTTAAAAAATAAAACATATAATTCCAACCCTCAAAAGAAATAATGGATGATTTAGACCAATAAAAAATAAACAAACTCCTCCTTCTTTTAAAATCAATTTTTCTATTTGTTGGTAGATTTTAACAAAATGAAGAAAAAAAATTATATTTGAAAAATAAATCATATAATTCCAACCCCCAAAAGAAAAATGGATATTTTAGATCAATAAAAAAATAAACAAACTCCTCCTACTTTTAAAATCAATTTTTCTACTTGTTGGTAGATTTAAACAAAATGAAGAAAAAAATTATATTTGAAAAATAAATTAAAAAAAAACTTTCTTAATGAAAGAGCAGTTTCAGCTTTATTTTTATTGGTCTAAATCATCCATTATTTTTTTGAGGGTTGGAATTACATGTTTTATTTTTTAAATATAACTTTTTTCTCCATTTTGTTTAAATCTACCAACAAATAGAAAAATTGATTTTAAAAAAAGGAGGAGTTTGTTTATTTTTTTATTGGTCTAAAATATCCATTTTTTCTTCTGGGGGTTTATTATTTTTTATTTTTCAAATATAATTTTTTTCATCATTTTGTTTAAATCTACCAACAAGTAGAAAAATTGATTTTAAAAGTAGGAGGAGTTTGTTTATTTTTTTATTGGTCTAAATCATCCATTATTTCTTTTGAGGGTTGGAATTATATGTTTTATTTTTTAAATAGAACTTTTTTCTCCATTTTGTTGAAATCTACCAACAAATAGAAAAATTGATTTTAAAAGTAGGAGGAGTTTATTTATTTTTTATTGGTCTAAAATATGCTTTAACTTTTCAATATCTTACAATGTATTTGTTTAAACTGTAAGCTTAAATAACAAAAAATTTGTCCATTTTTTCAATTTTGGCATTAATATTTTTTGTTCAGGAGGTCAAAAACTACTAAACTACAAAGTTACAAGAAATTTCACCGGACCCCAAATTCCCATGTATGCGGTCCGGGGTTCTTTATTAAATTATGATTTTTAATTCAAAATATTTTTGTTATTACCTAATTTTCAAAACATTAAATTAGAATTTTATCAATTTTAAAACTCAAATAATTTAGAAAGCTAGGTGGTCACTTTTTTAAACAAATATTATCTAATGCTTTTTGTCTAAAGAATCAATTTCTAATAAAAAAATTTCTTACAAGTTTTGATTTTTAAAAAAAATTGATTCTAAAAAGTTATGACCTCTAATATTTATTTTCCTATTTGTAAAATTTCATAATTACGACAACAGTTAAAAAAATGTTTAAAAATTAAGATTCAGAAATAGGCAGAAACTTTTTTGTGTAATTTTGTAAATTATAAAATTTCTATTTATTATCACAATTTTTAACAAAATTCTAGTCATCTTTGAATAAAAGAAATAATAATTTGCATCATTTTTATACCCAAAAATTATTACATTATACATTTCTTTAGAAAATTTTAAATGTCTTTAGGAAAAAAATCTCTTTTAATTTCTATTTGTTAATTACGATTTTTAACTAGATATTTTAGAATTTTGTTAAATTTACATAATTTCTGTTTCCTATATAATTTTTAACAACATCTCAACTATTTATTCATAATTAAAAACATTCATAAATTTTATATTTTTAATCATAGGCAGAAAAAGAAATTTAAAGAATTCTTTATTAGAAAAAATAAATTTAGAAACTCACGTTTATTAGAAAAAAATTTTTTCTGTTTAGAAATTCACTTCTGTTAAATAAAAAATTAGAAAATACGTTTTGAAAAAACTTTAAGTATCCAACCATATAGAAAGAAAAATGAGCAAAAAATGCAAAAACTGAAACAAAAGCAATTGAGACTTTTAACAGAGATCCGAAATATACAACAATTATGAAAAGATCAATTCTCTTTTTCCCCGTATTATTTTTTTTTATTAAAAAATACCTATAATAATAAAAAAATAGTCAATTTTATGAAAAATCCTTTTTACCTGTGAGATGTAAAAATGAAAGACTGTCCTCCTGATTGACAGGATTTAATCACATGCCACATGTATCTTCGCGCTGCAGGATCAACTCCCGTTGTTGGTTCATCCATTAAAACGAGATTTGGATTTCCAATTAAAGCAATTGCGATACTTAATCGACGCTTATTTCCACCGCTATAAGTTCCGCTTGGTTGATTTGCGCAAAGATTTAATTCTGAAAAATTTCACATTTTATTTTCAATTCATTAGTGTAGAAAATGATTTTAAGAAAATTGATTGATTCTCTAAGAAAAATAATGAAAGTAGTAAAATAATTTTCATTGAACTTCATTTGTTGAAGAGGGTATTTAAAAAATATTTACTCAATCTTTTTATCCATTTGTCAACTTCACTTTTTACTTGATCTCTTGGTACGCCTCGAAGTAATGCAAATAATTTTAGATGATCTTTAGAATTCAACGATTTAAGTAGAGCAGAATTTTGCGGACAGTATCCCATTTGTTCCAAATACTGGAAATGACGAAAATTATACGATTAAATAATTTCTAGAGTAAAAAAATCGAATTTTAAGCACTGTTAGATTTTGAATTAAAAGGAAACATTTCTTTTGTAGTTGAAAAAAGAAAAGATTTAGTGAATTTTCTGTGTACCTCCTGTCTGTTTTTGGAAATTTCTTTTCCATTCAAATACATAATACCAGTATTTGGATACTCTTCTCCAGTGAGTAACCGAAATGTTGTACTTTTTCCTGCGCCATTAACACCCAGTAATCCAAAACATTCTTTCTTCTTCACACTGAAACTAATTCCCTTCACTGCAGCAAGTTTTCCGTAGTATTTACTCAATTCATAGGCCAAATAATTAGAGTTATTGCTTTTGTTTTCATTTAAAAACTGATAATATTTGAACAATCTTTGAGCTTCGGAGGAGTTATCTGTAAATTAAATTATATACTTTTAATTTTCTTTTATAATTAAATAATCTGTTGAGAACTTTTCTTTTCAATTATCGATTATAATTATAATTAATATTGTAAATTTATTCGAGTGTTCAATTGTAATCGCCACGACAAAGACAATCCTTTGGAGCCTTTTTCAAATTTTATTTACTTTTTCGTTTCTGAAGAGGGCAGCCGCGCTGTCGCGGCATAATTGTGACGTTAAACAACATTTGTTGTTTTATTTTAAACACCTGACTCGGAATGATCGTTAAATTCAGTGTTTAGTAAATATTTAAAATAACCGAATGATAATATATAATAATTTATTTATATATTTACTGAATTATTTCTATGAAAAAATATTTACCTTGCTTGTTCAATTTATTAATCTCAGAAGCGACAAAAATCTTTTCCGCTCTTACTTGATCATCTACTCTCTGAGGTGTTCCAGTTGGGACTATTTTTTTGATCTTTATAAATAATCTTTGAATTAGTTTGTGTTCCAATATGCCAATAATTGTGATATAAATAAACGGAGTCAAACACAAGTACAATATACTTTCTTCTAAACTATCAGAGTCTTGGAAATTGTTGAAATAGTCGAAATACTTTTCACACTGACCTCCCGAACAATTGAGATCTGAAAAATTTGAATTTAAAAAGAAAATTAACAACTATTAAATTCGAAAATAATTTTTACTCTCTGTGAATAAAATCTATAAAATTTAGTGTATCATTTTAACTTAACAAACTAAAAAAAATCAATAATATAGTAGCATAAAAAATTGTAGAATTTAAGAAATAAGAAAGAGTAGAATTCAATGTGAAAATGAATTAAAAATTTAGAATCATACCACAACAATCGCTTCTTCTATCAGTTGAACAAATGTGATCTATATAAAATTTAGGCATTCTTCGACAGTCGGCATTTTTGATTGCAATTTCGAAGAATGCAAACAGACCATAAAAAAAACTTGTAGAGGGAAGAAGCATGAAAATTTTTTTCTCAATTGCTCTTCGCTCTAAACCTCTGTTGTAATTTGTATTTGCCATTAAAATTCCAGAAACGATCCCTTCTAATGCAACTGAAAAATTATCAAGTTTCTATTAAATTAAATGTATTCTTTTCAATAACAAGGAATGTTTTTAATACTCACGTAATAATCCAGGCAAAAAAGTTAGAACGCTGAAAATAATGTTTGTTTTCTTCTTCCAAAAACTGAACATATAAACAAACGGCAGCATATTTAGAGCGAATAGCATCAGTAAGAGAAGCATTATATCTGCAATATGAATTGTTATATCATTTTATTCTTTTTTCACTGTAAAAATTTGTTACTACTGTTATATTATAAAAACATCTAATTTAAAAAAAAACTAGTAAAAATCTAAAATTTATCTCCGTAAGTATAAATTGAGTAAAACATACTTATTTCGGTTGAGTGGAACAATTGAAGATTGCCATTTAAGTCCATGATGTAAAATCCAATTACATAAACAATAATAATCGTCAATAGAAAGAAGACAAGATCAAAAAGATAAAAACTTCCCCAATATAAGAAGCCCGTTACTCCGGTCATTTTTTGAAGTTTTTTCAATCCTGTAATTGATTCCTTTAATGGTTGAATCACATAAAGTGCAAAGGTCGGCGACAGGCATAAAAGCATCAAAAGTGCTCTAATATAATTGAAAGGACCATCATGATAATGAAATGTAAAAGAGTTTTCATTTGGAAGTTGTTCTCTCGATGCATAAATTTGATGATCATCTCCAACTAAGTTTTGAAGAATTGTATTTGAAACCAAATTAATCATCATTTGCACACTGTTATCCATGTATTCTGAATATAACACATTCACTTCTTTCTTGAATCCAAATTGTGTAATAAATTCTGCTCCACCGATTAAATTATTTCTATAATCCGCGTAATCATTTCTGCCAAAATTCACAATCGCTGAAACAATAAAAATCAAGTAATTTTAGGAAATAACTTACATTTTATTGATTCTATACAGTAAGATTAATTATTTTGTAAATTTGCGAAAAGTGTAAATATTCATTCATGAAATGTTAAATATTAATAAAAATGTACCATTGCTGACGAGGCCATCTACTTCTGTTGCTCGTCCATTAAAATTTTCAACTATCGTCTTATATTTCTCTCCGTAAGTATGATCATTTGAAGAGAACAACACTTGTGGATTTTTATACATGTCGAGACGAAAAGAAACATTTTCTATATCATTAGAATCAATGAATGTCGCTTGGATTGCAAAAATACTCAAGAGAGGAATGATAATCTGAAAATAAATATTTCAATATTTATTACATAGTGCAATAAATAAAAAGTAAAAAGCAATTAATTTAATTAAATAAATATGTGTACCATAAACAAATGTGTCATTATGTTCTTCCTCATGTAAGCACATTTTTTTAAAATAAGTGCAATGAATGATTGCTTAAAACGTTCAAATCCTTCAATCTTGTCAATTTTTTCTACAGAAAAATTTCTCTCCTCCAAATTGTCGTTATCTTCCTTCGTCGCACTGTTTATTAAATAGTAATGAGTCTTTTATTTTGTTTCAGCGAACATTACTTTTTAAAGTAAATATTTTAACGAATTCTTAATTAAGTTAATTCAATAAATAAAAAGAAATATTAGTATAAAAACAGGGTTGCCACAAATATTTAATTTTATTTTCCCCTGACTTTTCCCTCATTTCCAGACAAAATTTTCACTTTTTCCCTGACCATAAAAAATATTCTGATTCACTCTAAAAATTATTAGATACTCAAAAAAATGTTCTATTAAATTTATTTACAAATTTCATTAATTGTAAAATTATTCAAAAACATCAATAACTAAATTTTTAAATAAGAATTTAATTATTATACTTTTCCACAGGAATTAAAATTCTTCAGAACATTCAAATTCAAACTCAACAATTTATAAGAATATTCTTACAAAACATAAAGAAGGAGATCACCTTCTTCATGTTTTGTTATAATTTAAATAACCATGAAATTTTTCACCAAAAATTTAATTATTTACAAAAATCCTAATAAAATCCTTCGCAAGAATTCAATTATTTTTAAAAGTAGTAAATTTTCTCATAAAAATGCAATTATTTGAAAAAATTATAATAAAATTTGCAATAACTCAATTATTATCATACACAATAAATCGATTCTTCGGTAATTTTAATTTTTAATCAATTTTTATTAGAAAATTCTAGAAATATTCAATTACTTAAATTGAAAAATAAATAATTTATTGAATAACTGAATGTTTGTTAAAATTGAATTCTTTTAAAGAATTTTATTAACAAATTTTTAAATAATTGAATTGTTTTGACAAATTTTAATAAAATTTTTAAGATTTTTGCGATGAGTTTTATTATTCATGAAAATTATTTTTAAAAAATTTCCAAAAATGTTATTAAAATTTTTTTAAAATAATTGAATTTCGATGAAGAATTTTATTATTTATAAAAATAATTAAATTCTTGTAAAGAACATTGTTAAATTTTTTTTAAATAATTGATTCATGCGACGAATTTTATAAAAATCTTTTTAAATAATTGATATTTATCAAAAAATTTAATAAAATTTTGTATATTAAATAAACTCACGTGAAAATTTTTTTATTTATGAAAATAATTAAATTATTTCAAAGTTTATTAAAAATTTCATATATTATTGAATTTCTGTGAAATTTTAACAAGAATTTTAATCAAGTTTTTAAATAATATATTTGAATTTTGAAGAAGAATTGTATTATTTATAACAATAATTGAAATTTTAACGAGAATATAAAAAAAATTTTGAACATAATTGAATTTTGGAGAAGAATTTTTTTATTCTTAAAGGTATGATTGAAATGATCAGAATTTTTAAAAAATTTTCAATATAATTGAATTTCTGCAAAAAATGTTATTACTCTTGAAAATAATTGAATTTCTGCAATTGTTTGTAACTTTTCCAAAATTAAATTTTTTTTTTTTAGTATTTTTAACTAAAATTCTTTTATCAATTTAGTATTTATGAAAATTGTAAAAATTATTCATTATATTATTCACAAGTCATAATTTTATGACAGTTCTTTAAAAAGAAATTATTGTCTGAAATAGAAAAAATTTAAGGTTTTGTATTAAAATTCGTGGTTATTTTTATAGTCTACAAGGCAAACAAAAAACATCAAAATTTAGAGTTTTTTCATGAATTTTTGAAATTTGATTTTTTCCAGAACTTTTACTAAAAATCCCTGACTTCCCTGACTTTTCCCTGAATTCCCTGACCTGTGGCTAAACTGAAAAATTGTTGTTTTAATATTAATCAGGGAGCTAGTTAATTATGCAAATAAAAAACAGGAATAATAAAAAAATAGATAGGAAAGAAAAAAATAAATAATAATGTGTTAGAAAAATAAAATAAAACATAAAATATAATAAATCGACAGGTTAGCAGAATATCATACTTATTCGACAAAGAAAGCAAGAACATGCTTATACATTAAAAAAAATAAAACAATATTTCATGATAGAAAAATAAAATAGTTACTAACAGGGTTCCACAAATTTCTCCATAAAATTTCATGATTTTCTTTTAAAAATTTCAACAAAATACCACAATTTTTTGTAAAAAAGTGCGAACATATTTTGATTTTTATAATGCTAAAATTAACTATAAATAAATTTTTTAAAAATTCTTTTTAAGTAGTTAAACTTTTGTAAAATTTAATAAAAAATAATTAATTTAATTCAAGTATTTTAATAACATATTTCCAAAAATAATAACATTTTAGAATTATTTTTAACATTTTGGAAAAAAAATTATAATATTCAAAACTTTTAATTAAAATTCATTAGCTTTTTTTTAACTTATACAAAAATTCTTTTATGAAATACAATTACTTTTAAAAAAATTACATTACATTAAAATATTTTTAAAAACTAATTATTAGAATTGTTTTTTTAAATTTTTGTAAGATTGAAAATTCACTTTTTGGACTTTTTAAAATTTTTGAAAAATTATAATTAAAATTCTTCAATTAGTTTTATCTGATCTTCAGTGAAATTTCACTGATTCAAATCGCAAGAATAGAGTCACTGCAAATCAGTGAAATTTCACTTATTCAATGTTAGAGAGGTATAAAAAGAGAATTTTGTCAGGGAAAATAGTTTTAATAATACTGAATAAAAAAGAATATATACCGAAGAAAAACTTGTTCCAAAGTTATTAGTGATACACTAATTCCAGTAATTCCGAGATCATGTTTTCTTTCTTCAATTCTGTCCAAATGTTCGGGTAATTGATCAGTGAAAGGAACACTAAAAATAATGTTCCCTCGATCGGAATTGATTAATCGACTTTTGTCCGGTAGTTGACATATTATCCTATCAATGTCACAGTCATCTTCTGTGGATAATGTTACCTCCATGTTGCCTCCACCTAATGAAAAAAAGAAATAGAGTTTTAATTATGAACAATTTTGCAAAAAATGAATAAACGAACAAGTAATTTTTTAATTCAAATTCACAAAATTTCAATTAATTTGATAATTCATTGATAATTTTTTGAAAAATTTCAAAAGTTTGTTCTTTTTAGGACTTTTTATAAAAACTTTCTGGCCTGTGCCAACTCCGTTAAAGAATTAAATGTAATTTATAAAGCAAAGTTATAATAAAACATTTAATTAACCAAATTAATAATTAATTTAAAATAAATTCAAAAAATTAACATTAAAAACTAGGTAATTATTGAAAAATAAAGTAACCATAAAACTGTTTCAAGAACAGAGGTGTGCCGTAGCTTCTCAATTTTCCCTGTTCAATGATTGCAGTTCTGTCTCCAAGAATGTCCGCCTCTTCCATATTGTGCGTGCTTATCAAAATCGTTTTCTCTTCTCTTAATTTCTGGAACAATTTTTTTATTCCATGAAAAATTCATTTCATTATATTTATTTCTCACAAATTACAAAAATATAAAACAAAATTTTTTTACCATACATACCAATAAAATATCCCAAAATTCTCTTCGTGTTTCGGGATCCATACCTGATGTGGGTTCGTCCAAAATTAATATCTAGATGAATAACAATTCAATTTAATTTATAATTCAGCTTCCTTGTGAATAAAGTTTTTCAGTAAGTAGAAAATAAAAGCCAATTAATAATACTTATTAATTACGTAATTAATAAGTTCTATTAACATCATAATTATGTAAAATTAAGAACAATAGTTCTTAATTAACTAGTTCACAATTTGTATTAACTAAATAATAATTTTATTAATTAAAAAAGCGAAAAAAAACTAACCGAAGCATCACCAATTAATGATAATCCAAGACAAACTCTTCTCTTTTGACCACCAGAAAGTTTTGAGGGGAATTCCTTTATTTTTTCATCAATATTCAGTCTTTGCAGTAGACTTTTAACATCAATATCTCTTTGAGCCTTTGTTTTGTTTCCATTTTTCAACTATTTTGTTTCAAATGACGAATTAATTATAGAGAGTTGAAGATTAATTTAATTTTTATTGTAAATATTTACCATAGAGAAGAATTGCAGTTGTTCAAAGACAGTCAAGTCAGGGAAAAGAATATTTTCTTGCGGACACAGTCCCAAATCAGTCACGACGTCCTTCATTTCTTCATTGATATTTTTTCCGTTTATAAAAACTGATCCTTCACTAGGACTCAATAAACCTGAAACAATATTTTTCTCAGTTTTTTAAATAAATTTCTTAAACAATAAATAAACAAATTATATTTATTTTATTGAAGAAACCTGTTAAAATTGACATTAATGTTGTTTTTCCAGCTCCATTATGACCGAGTAAAGTTGTTATTTCACCTTTATAGAAGTCAATAGAAATTCCAGCAAGAGCTTGCTTTTTCTATGGATGAATAAAATTTTAGTTTATTATTAATAGATAATTTTTTATTACCGGGTGATCGCTTTTTCATAAAAAATCCCTAGAAGTGAATTATTTTTCCCGGGTATAAAGGAAAACTCTCAAAAATTATTATTTCAATAAAATTATTTTCTAGAAATTTTAACTTAAATTCTGCTCTAGTTCAATTATTTTGAACATTTTTTGAGAAAGTTCCTTAAACTTTAAATTATTTCACAAAAAGTTTATCAAAAACTAAAATATTTCTAAACTCCACTTGTATACATATCAACTTTATAAAATTTCGAATAACATAAAATTAAAAAAATTTTTAATTAATAAATCGTCACTTACGGTTTGATTGATCCTATTAATAACATAAGATTTTTTTAAATTGCGAATTTGAATACCAGGAACGAACTTTGTTGAAACTGTCTCGAAAAGCGTATTTTGTGTATTATAATCCACATTTTCAATTATTTGGGAAGAATTCTTGTTTCGCTTGAAGCACTAAAATTTATTGAATAATTACAATTTATGGATAAAAATTATTTTTGAAATCAAATTTAATATTAAATACCTTTAGAAAATAAAGCGGTTGTTTTGAAACTCCATATTTTCCGGGCAAAATTTCCGATACATACAAAGCAAGCAGAAAGTGAATCAGTGTACCAAGAATTGAAAATATTACAATGACTCCTAAACTTATTGACTCAGTATTATTAACATCAGCAACATAAAACATGTTACTCCAGTGTACTCCTATCACTGAAAATAATTTCAAATCATTATTTTACAATACATTTAAAATCATAAATAACAACTTAAATGACTACACAATAAAATTCTGAAACTTACTTTTCTGTTCATAAGAATACATTTCCTCGTAAATTCGAAACAGAAGCAAATTGGGAAAAAATATTCCCATATACGGAGGTATCACGTTATACTTTTTTATCAAAAACATAAAGTATATTTGAAGACCGAATGTTCCTAAATAAATAAAATTGTTTGCCAAAATCCTGAAGACAGCTAAAACAAAAAATTAAAATATAATAATTAAAAAAACCTTTATTATTTTATATGAATATGAAAATGAAAAATAAATTTAAAAAATGTAGATACTTTACATTTTGAAAAATACGAAGACACGTGATAGCCAAAGGACAAAAGATGAATGACATTAAGAAAATGCATGAAAATCACTAAAATTGCATTTCCGTAAAACAAAAATGGTCGACAATTGGAGTAAAAACATATGCAGAGAAGTATAACACGAGGAATAATATAAAGAACACTAAATAACAGTCCACTTATGAGCCAACTTAATAAACTTTGATAATTTTTCACTCCGTTCATTGCCATTAAAACCTGGAAAATTATATGTTTGAAATCAATTTAAATATATTTGTATTAATTAATTAATTAATAAGAAAAAGAAGAAAAAAGGAAAAAAATTACATTAATTCCCAAAGTTTTTTCATTTGCCGGATAAATTGTTTCCACATTAAGTTGAATTGAAAATACCAAAACTGCAACAGCTGCGTACATGAATTTTATAAAAAAATCTTGATCAAAAATTTTTTTCTTGAAGGCTAGTGAAGGCATTTGTTGCAAAGTAATCTGAAAATTAAAAGTATTATTATCGGTACGGCTGCACGCGCACGGCCCAAAAATATACCAATCTTTAAACCGCGATTTTTTTGTAAATACAAATTTTAAAAAATTAGCAAATGTACCATTCGAAATATTATTAAATTCTACGATTAATAAGTATTATTATTATTATTATTATTATTATTATTATTATTTACATTGGTGATTCTCCTGAAAGGGACCACTTCACGTGTCTACAACATGAGACTCAATATTTGCATTAACTTTTTATTCATATTTTGTTGAGTATAAATTTCAAAAAAAAATTTATCCATAATCTACGAAACATTATTTATCTTTAAATAATCTTGTAATGTTAAAATTTTAAGTTTTTATTAGTCAAAAAATTTATTTAATTTTGTCTTTTGGTTTTGGTTAAATATGATACAAATTTTTTATTATTTTTTAATATAATTTAAAATTTTCTAATATAGTTTTAATATATATCAAATTGAAGCTTAGATTCTACCGTTTATTTTTCACTTATATTTAGTTCAAAGAAAACAAAGTAATTTTTTAAATAATTAAATAATTAATTGAAAATTACTGGCAATGGGAGTAAAAATTCAAATTCATCTCCGAGACCTCGTTGTTCAGTTAAAAACATGATATTTTAAAACTGTTTTTTACTTATACGTGATCTATATATAAATATTTCAAGTTGTAGTCCAAAAAATTTGTTAAATTACGTTTCAATATTTTTAAATTTAATAAAAACCTGAATTTTTTATTTGACAAACTATTCATCTCCGAAGCCTTTTTTATATTTAGTAAGCGTCATTGTTTTGTTTTTAATAATTATTTTCATTTACCTAACCCTTGAAAATTAAAAAAGTTTTCCGTTTTATTTAAAATAAAATATTTTTAATTTTTAAAAATATAATATATTAAGTAGGAAGTTAGATAAATAATAAAATTATAATTAAAAATAAAATTTTTTCACAGAAAATATCAATTTTGAACCGATTGAACACGTGACTAGTTGTAAAAAGATACTAGAAAAGCTAGGAGAAGAGACAAGAAAATTTTGGCAAGGCGAAAGAAATAAGTGCAGTGAAGATGAATGGAAAATAAGGTTAATAAACAAATTAAAACAGAGACCAAATAAGAATATATGTGCAATGCTCAGAGAAATAAGTAATGTATTGAAAATATGATTATATGTTTATAATTTTACTGATTGTTTATATGTAATTTTTGTTTATGTGTAATTATATGTTTGCAAATTTTAAATATTCTAATAACAACGTGAAGGTGAAAATGGCTATGTAATTGACATGAAACAATTTTTTGTAATGTTAAAGGAAATAAATTCTATTCTATCAATTTTGAACTTAAAATGATAAATTAAAAAATTAAGTACAATTTTTTTCCGTTCAATATAAAAAAATATATATTAGTTATTTTTGAAAAGATAAAATAGTTAAAAATAAATAATTAAATACACAATTCATCAAATTATAAATGAATAATGTTAAAAGTTTAATAAATTAAAGAAATTAAATTTAAAAGGAATTTTTTTTACAAAAACCCCAATATTGATTACAGTATATTTAACCTTCGAAACACTTAATATTAAAATGATGCTGGAAGGCTTATTTTTGAAAATTAATTTTGCGCAACTCAGATTTTTATCCTTAAACGTATTTAAAACCTACCCATGATAAAAAATTCAGAAAATGTAAAAATTAATTTTTTTTAGTTTTTGGAAAATAACAGGTGCCTTTCAGAAGAATCACCCATATAAAGATTGCAGCAGTCGACAAATTTTACAGAAAAATTTAAAAAATAAAATTTTTTTTATGCCCTGCATATTTTATAAAAATTGCAGAAAAATTTGAAAATTATATAGGTGCGATCATTGAAGTTTCATCTTTAATTTAAGACCAAAAGAGTTTAAAAATCTTCTTTGGTTCGTGAGATATTATTATAAACGTCCGAGCATGTTTTTTGACAAACGCATTGAATTAATTATTGATATTGATAAATAAATAAATAATTCACAAAAGTATTAAAAATTATTTAAATTCTATTATGAAAAGAATTGTATTAAAATTTTTGAACATAATTTAACTTCTGCGAAGAATTCTATACACGAAAACAAATCTTCACCTGGAACAACTATAAAATTCACTATATTAGCGAAATTTTTAGTTTATGCAACGAATACTTTCGCTATTTTAGCGAACGTAATCGCTATTCCAGTTAAAGATTTTTTTCCATGTAGGTATTAAAAATTAAATTAAGTATTCAAAAAAATTGTTAAAACCTAATTTTTAATTATTTCTACTCTAGTTATTTTTTGCTATAAAAATTAAAATATGTTGCATTTTACATTAAAGAATGATATTTTGTTACAATGTTTTGAAGAAAAAGTTGAAAAGTTCGTATCTATTAAAAATAAGTCTAATAGTCGGAAAACGTTATACTATTTTGATACTATGTCATACTATTTTTATTAAAAATAAAAATTGCTGTATGTGCAGTGAGTATAAAAAATTAATTTAAATTAAAAATATCAAAACACAAAAAATTCTAATGATTAATAAATTTAAAAGTATCTAAATATTTCTTGCTTTTTTATTTATAATATAAAGCGTTATTTTTATTTTCTACATTTATTTTTATATTAAGAATTATTATTATTTATTTTAAATTTTCAGTTAATTATTTTTGTTTATTGTATTATTATGATGACTTGACTAGATTAGACTAGAAAATTATTTGACTTTGAAACGTTGAAGCAAGATTCTCGTCAAAAATCGTAAGTCCAAATATAATTCGTTTTATTATTTTCCTACATCTTAAACTAATTATTATTTAATTTATGTAAAATTACTTTAAATATATACTTACATTGGTCTCCACAGATGAATGTAATTTTATTTGTAAAAACGATTGATCAAGACATACTTGTAAAAAATATTCAAAATGTGCATTGTTACTAAAATAGCTGTAAATATTTTGCGGTCTTATTGTATAGTAAAGCTGTTTTGATTTTTCTAAAGCGTTCAAATTTTTGAAAATAATTGCTTCAACATTCATATTGTATACATTAATTGCCTTTGAATTGTATTCAAATAACAATTCCTTTTCAGAAGTAAATCCTTTCACATCTGTCAATTTATATTTCAAAATTAATTTATTTATATAAAATAAAAATAATTTTTTAAATATGATAAATATTAAGATATTATACTCAAACAAAAGAAACAAGAATTTACCTTCATTAGGAAACGATAAACAGGAAGCAGTCCTCTCCATTAAATCTTCTGTGAAATAATTTTGCGGTGCAAAATACAAATATTGAGGTTTGAACCTATACTGAACTTCATTTATTCTTAATTTTGGGAAATATTCGTCTCTCATATCTTGATCATTGTTCGACGGGATTGAATTAAATTGATTGAAGTGTGAGGAACGCGAGGACTCATCTCTTGGTATTTGAGTGCAACCAAATATAACAAGTGGAATTATGATTTGAAATAATAAGCTGACCAACCAATGTCTTTTTCGAATAACAAAGTTTTTCCACAGAAGAAGTTTAAGAACTCTTCTTTCATCAGCCAACACGGCCATGTTAATTGTTTTTTTTTATTTTACAATTGTGTCTCAATTCATGAACCTGAAAAATTTATTTTTAAAATACTTCTTCCATATCTTGCTTATAAATTATTTCATTTGAGGAGCCAGAAAGAAGAAATCGACGAGCGCGAGTAAATATAAACTTTAATTTTTGAATAATTTCATATTCAAAATTCAATTATTTTTATAAATAGTAATTTAAAAAAAAATTATTTAATTATAAATAGTAATTTCATTAAAGAATTAAAATTTTTTCTAAATTGATTTTGAATTTTTACCAAGAAATTCAATTATTTTCATAACTAATAACATTCTTTACAAGAATTAAATTACTTTATAATATTAATAATAAAATTCTTGGTAAAAAAATCAAATATTTTCAATAAAATTTCATACAAGAATTCAATTATTTTTACAATTTTTTGCAAAAATTCATTTCTTTTAAATAAAATTTTTCGAAAGAATACTATTATTTTCTAAAATTTTAATACATCTTTCTAATTATTTAAAAAAAAACTAAAAGAAATTTTTCAAAGAGAATTAATTATTTACATAAAAAGTCTAATAAAATTGTTTAAAAAAGTTTAATTTTCTATCAATAATTAAAATAAAATTTTTATAGTAAAATTATTAACGAAGTGTCTATACGTCCGGCTAGTCGGACGAAATATTTCGTCTAAACGTCCGGATATACGGACATATAGCTCCCAAAATATTTCATCCGGCTATTTACTAATTAAAAATACTTATTAATTTTTCTTTTGTTGGAAGGGGGTTGGTTTTGGGTTCGATACCTTCCAGTACCAATTAGAAACTTTTTTGTACAAAACCGGAGTCAAATTGACTTTATATTTGGTACTGGAAGGTATCGAACCCAAAACCAACCCCCTTCCAACAAAAGAAAAATTAATAAATATTTTTAATTAGTAAATCATATACCTATTTTCACTGACGGGCCTCCTCCACATAAAAAAATGAAAGAAAAATTTACAAATTTTTAAAATTATTTTATTTGCCGGACGTTTAGACTCAGCTGTGTTATGCTGCAAAACGTCCGGCTAGAGTATCCGGACGTATAGACGCAGGGAATTATTAATTATAATTATTAACAAAATCGATTATATTTAATAAATAAATGAAATTTTTTAAAAAAATCTATTCTTTGAAAGAATTTCATTATTTTAGAAATATTGATAAAATTTTTAGAAGACTTTTATTATTTTCTAAAAATGTTAATAAAATTCAATATAATTAAATGTTTACTTTTAATTTTTAACAAACAAGATTATTTTGAAAACACAAAAGAAACTGTTCATAAAATTCAATTACTTTAAAAATTCTTTAATTAAAATTATTAAAGAAACTCCATTATTAAAAAACTTTAAAGAAATTCTGCAAAAGAATTAATAATCTATTATACTATATATTTATTTATGGAACATAAAATACAATTTTTTAAACTTATGTACGTATAAACAGTAAAAATTATGATTAGAATTAAGTAGGAAGAAATAGAATGCAAAAAATTTAGGAAGAAAAAATACGTTAATAATTTTCGACAAAAATCGTTTCTCAGAAACATGTGCATGGCGACAGTCATTTATAAATTCGGTGTTTGCCAAGAAAATATTTTCATTTATACTTACATTCATAAAAGATTTACAACTTTGGCAATAATTATTTACTATTCATTCACAGTCGAGGCGATACTTTATCTACAAATAGAAAAGAATTATTCTCAATACGAAAGCACACTCGGGCACATCCATTTAGGTGGACACATGGAAAACAAGTAAGTCTCTTTTTCTACGCGTCCTATAATATTACGCGCGGCTTCCACTATCGAAACAGCGATATAACAGTGCTACCACACTAAGATAAAAAATAGTAAAAAATACTTTATATTTTTTTCGAAAAATCAATTTCCTCTAAAAAAGAATTTCTAAAAATTTAATATTATGTGATAAAAATCTATGAATTAGAAGTTTATTCAGTTTTTATTAATAATTAAATTAAATTATAGTGCTTCGAAAAAGTGAACAATAAGAGCGATGAGACAGACTGATCATTAACTGTCAACTTCACAACGTGTTTAATGTTTTGAATTACTTTTACTAAATATTTCCCACTAATTGAATGTTTTTGTTCATAAGTTCTTTCCAAATAAAGCGAAAAGGACACGAACCATCAAATGGAACAATATACAGAATATTATTTTTTGGAAATAATATTTTTATCCTTTAGTAAACAATTGTTTACAAATCACGTAGGTCTCAGACTCTCAGGGACGAACTTTGAAATTATGCCTTTACAGTGCCGTCTAATTTGTGGTGCTTAAAGACCGAAACTATTTCTCAAATTAAAAATTTTTTTTTTTATTATATTTTTTAATTTATTTACTTTATTTAAATTATTTCATAATTTATTAGAAATGATGAAAAATAATTAATTTTCGAAAATTCAAATTGTCGAGTTTTATATTATGATGAACTTTATTATTAACAGTTTTTATCTTTTTTACAGAAAAATACAAACAAGTTTTCAAATTCACGAATGGAAATTGTAAATAACAATAATTAAAATAAAGTTTGACCCAATTAATTAAAAATTGAAATGAATTAGAGAATTCAAATAATTTAATTAATTTCGTTCATTTAAACGTCATCCAGAATTTTTAAAAAATTGATTGAAGAATTGCATATATAATTGTATTTTATAAAAAAAAATTAATCGTTACGCTTTTTAAATTGTACGTGAACACCGTCAGCTGCTGTTGTGAATACATTAATAGAACTCAATAAATTATCGTCTCTCGTTTTATGCGAAAGTTTATATTTCTGTAAAATTGTAATAATCGCAACTTTCGTTATAATTTGACCAATTCTCTGACCTGTAAAAAATTCTATTTTAAGTCCAAAATATTGACAATAACTGTTTAGAAAATGTTTTCAAAAAATGTTTAAAATGAATATTTTCTAAGCTTATTTATCATTAACAATTGTATAGAAAACAATTACCAATGCAAGATCTTGGTCCAAGACCAAAAGCAAGTGAAGAACTCGAAATTTCCTGCATCGCACTTTTTGATCTCAGTGGATTAAATTCATCAGGATTATTAAAATATCTTGGATCACGATTTGTTCCATTTATAGATACATAAATTGGTGTATTCTTCTCGATTATTAAATCTGTTCCTGGTAACTGCAATACAACAAATAAATTATTATTAAAAAACAATTTAAATTAGATAACAAAAAATTGTTTTTTTTTCTAATAAAATAAAATTAATTTTAGTTATTAAAATTAAATAATTATTTCCCTAAAGTTTTTATTGTTATACATAATGCAAGCTGATATTTTATTTTACTATCTTTTAATTTGTATTTTAATAAAAAATATTATTTTCTACATAAACAAATTAATTTTTAACAAAATAAATATTGAATTAAAATTGTTTTTCCATTATTTGTGGTAATTTTTTAGAACATGTAGATAAAAGAAAAATTTCGTTTATTTGAACATTCAAAATTTCAGTGAAACAAAATTAAAATAATTAACTTTATATTTAGATATATTAATTGCAATAAAAAAATTAAATAAAATTGATAAATATTTTTGAGCCAAAATAAGTGAAACCGGCCACTTGAAAAATGTTTGTCTCCAATTTTCAAGTTATCTATGATTTTTGGTGGATATATGAGTACACTTTTTCCCCCTAAATTTTTTTTCAAAAAAAAATTCATTTTTGAAGTAATCAGGTGTTGAAGTTTTGGGTCATTTTATTTTCATTTTATTATTACTTTGAAACAAATAAAGATAATTAAGTGAATTTTTTTTAAATTAAAGCTTAGAGTCTATACTTTAAGGATTAAATAAAGCGATTGCTAAAAATAAAAATTTATAATTGTTATTAACAATTCTTTTAAACAATTGCAAATTGAAGAATGTTCTCAATGTTTTTCAAAGATTAAATTACGATGTATTGATGCGTAAAACTCCAAGAATTAAATTAAAAAAAAGAAAAACCAGTAACCTCCAATATTATAAATATTGTGTAGATTTTTCTGAAAAAATGCAGGCAAAATTCGACTCGAGTTCCTGGAAAAAGATAAAATTGCAAACGAATAAATAAGATCGTCTTTTGTTATGTTAGAAACTTCACGCTTTCAAGCGGATTTTTATAATTAAAAGTCGATTTTCGCCTGCATTTTGTCAGAAAAATCTACATAATTTCTATAATATTGGAGGTTACTGATTTTTCTTTTTTTTATTTTCATGCTTGGAGTTTTATGCATCAATACATCGTAATTTAATTTTTGAAAAACATTGAGAACATTCTTCAATTTGCAATTGTTTAAAAGAATTGCTAATAACAATTATAAATGTTCATTTTTTAGCAATCGCTTTATTTAATCCTTAAAGTATAGACTTTAAGCTTTAATTTAAAAAAAAATTCACTTAATTATCTTTATTTGTTTCAAAGTAATAATAAAATGAAAATAAAATGACCCAAAACTTCAACACCTGATTACTTCAAAAATAAATTTTTTTTTTGAAAAAAAATTTAGGGGGAAAAAGTGTACTCATATATCTACCAAAAATCATAGATAACTTGAAAATTGGAGACAAAAATTTTTCAAGTGGCCGGTTTCACTTATTTTGGCTCTTTTATTAAATTAATTAATAACAGTGTTGCTACAAAAATTTGAAATATTTTTAATTCACTCTAACAATAATTAGATACTCAAAAAAATGTTTACGATGTAAAATTATTCGGAACTTGAATAGACATTTTTAAAATAAATATTCAATTATATTTATTAATTTTCCAGAGGAACTAAAATTTTGAAAAAATTTTAAATTTTAAATTCTTGAAAGGATTTAATCCTTAGAATCCTTGGAATTAAATTATTTTTAATACTTTTTGAGAATGTTTCTTAAAATTAAAATATTTATAAAACCCACTTGTTAAAAAGACAATTTCACGAAATTTTGGATAATCCGAATTTTTCATTAAATTAAAATTTTTACTGATTCACATTTAGAGAATAAGTTTTGTGATAATATTGTAAAAAAATTTATAAATTAATTTATATTTAACTATTTTATAAGACATTTATTATTTTAAAGTATAACATTTTTAACAAGATTTTATTAAATTATTGAATTTAATAATTCAAATTAGAAAGAATTTTATTAAAAATTAATAAAAATAAATTAAATTTTTTTGAGAAATTTTATTACAATTTTGTATTAAAAATAATTGAATCTCGTGCGAAGAATTTTATTGAAGTTATGAAATTCTTGAAATTTTTTATCTGAAATTATTGAAAAATTGAAGTTGATATTTGAAAATATAAAATTTTGTAATTTATATAATTACAATAAATTAAATAAACAATTTTCCTAGTTATGTATATTATTTATAGAAATTGAAATGGCAACTTTTATAACATTTTGTTTTTAATTTTTAAATAAAATTATGCGCAAAATTATTTAAAATAAATTCAACTTCAAATTGTGTAAAAGTTTAATTATTCGTTAGAAGTAGAAAAATTTTTAAATTAAATTGAACTCAAAGTTCAAAATTTTTTTTATGAATTCTAGAAATTAAATATTTTTTACAACTTTTGATAAAATTCCCTGACTTTTCCCTGAATAATTGTAGCAACAGGTTTTTAATATTATAAATATTAAATACTAAAATTCATTTACGATACTTTATAATTTTTGCTGGCAATTCTGTCAATCATTGGAAGAGGTGGATACAGTCTCAATGTTTCATTAACAACTTGATCCAAAAATTCCATTTTATTTATTGATTCCAGTGTCAATTCTTCATTATTGAGATGAATTTTAATTTCTTCATAAAGTTGAGACTGATATTCAGTGTGACGAGATAATTCATAAAGTGAAAACGCAATTGCACTTGAAACCGCCTCAAGGCCCGCAATATAAAACGATAGAGCTTGACCCAACAAATTATCGTTTTCAAATTCTGTGAGAAACATTTGAAGAATAAAATTATTTCAATATTAATGTTAATTATTAAATTAATAGCATCGAAAAAATTCCAAAAACAAATTAAATACTTACTAAACTCAGAAGATTGTTCACCATTCTTCAAGGTCAAAAACGAATCAATTAAGTCACCTCTCTTGGTGCCAAGTTTCTCTCGACTATTCATCGAATTCCAAAATACTTTTCGAAAAAATTCAGCTGGCTCAGTGCAAAATGGTTTCACAAAACCAATCAAATTTGGAATGAAGAAGAAAATTAAGAATACAAGTCCTCTTTTAAAGCCCGTCAATATTCTTTGCCCTGAAAATTAATAAATAAACATTAGAAACTGATTTCAATTTTAATTATAAATTTTGTCGAAATTCAATAAATTTATACCTGCTCTCCAAAATTCATCATTTTTCTCATCAAACGAATTTGTAGATATTCCAAAAGCAATTGAAGAAATAATATCAGTCGTGTATCTTGATGAAATTTCCTTCAATTCAAATTCCTTCCAGCCATCGTTGTTGATTTTTGTCCTTTCGATAAAATCCACAAGCGGAATGGTGCAATTCGTCATCAATGGTACCATTCTTTTTAATTTTAAACCCGTCAAACTTGGCGTCATTTTCGATCTTAAATATTTCCATCCTGGTTGATGAATTGACAAAAGATTAATCAAACCCACAGAATCAATTTCATAATCACCGCCGAATCGTCGATTCGAAAAAATATCAAAATCCTTCACCATTATTTGCTTTATTAATTTCAGATCTCGAATCATTAGAATTGGTTTATGAAAAATGTAGAATCCCACATATGGCTCCGAATTAACACTCTCGTAAATATCTTGTAACACTTTTCCCGGTGGCTTCTTGAAAGTTAGCGTGTCAGTGAAATTTCCAAAAATCAAATTACTATTAACTGGTACTTTAACACCTCTTCTCTGCCAATAAGAGAGTTTGTATTTTGAATAAAGATAAAAAATTCCAAACAGTAGAGGAACTATCACAAAACATTGAAATAACATTTTTCTTTTTTTAATAAATAATTACATTTATTTTTAAATATTAAATATATAAAATTGAAACAAATGTTTCATAAAATACTTAATAAATATTTCATAAAATGAATTACAAAAATGTTACAAATAAAATAATTATGAATTTATTTTATCATGAAAGTTGTTTGAATATCTGTTTTTCACAGCACAGTATTGACTTGAATGACGATTTTGACAATGGGTTTTTAAAAAATATTAGCTATGTAGTCATATCAAGAATACAAGAAGTATTTCAAGACGAATAATAAAAATTATTTATCTTTAATACAATAGATATATAAAACTCGTGATACTGTCAAAACTTATCTATTATTTCATAACGTTCAAAATATTTCGAAAACTTTTATCTGACTTTGAAATTCATTCGTTTAATTAGTTTTTAATTCTTGTTTCCTTTTCCAGTTTGCTTTATGGAAAATATAAAAATATTCGTTCTTTTTTCTGACTTTTAAAAATAGTTATTCTTTAATTAATAAATAAAGAAAATAATTCTAAATCACGCGCAAACACTTAAAACAATTAAACTGGAACTGTCATTGGTTTAGAATCAGCTCTGGCAAATTGCAAAAATAATTGCTCTAGTGTAGCGGAAAGTATTGAAAAGTCTTCAATACAATTGTACTTTTCTTTTAAATGTTGCATCACGCTGTACATTTTTTTCCATTTCGTTCTTGAATTGGTAATATGATACGTTATGTAGCCCTGTAAAAAAATACTAATTAATTTACAGCCTAATTAATTATTCAAACAATTCATATACTATTAACTGTATTAATGTGTATAAATTTTCAAATTTAAGAATTTTAGAGGAAAAAGAGAAAGACAGTGTTTTTTCACCCTTTATACACATTTTCCTAAAATTGAAAAAATAATTTAACTTATAAATTTAATTTTTACCTAATCTAATTGTTAAAATTTAGTCTCGAATTTAGTTATTAAAATGAAATTTTATTTTTGTATACTCACAACGTGTTCATCTCGATGTTCGCACTCCAAAGATTTTTCAATATCCCTTTTGATATTTAGAACGTCCTCATTAGTCCTTTCAGGATTCAATTTTATATTAATATCGAAACCAGCTCCGAATTTCTGTTTTAATTGTTCACTAGGACCAATGCAAACAAAGTGACCGTTCACCATTATTACCAGACGATTGCAAAGAGCTTCACACTCTTCCATGCTGAAGCAAAAAAATCAGGCAAATTTTCAATTTTGTTTTTACAATTTTAGGAAACTAAATGTACAGAATTTATTTAGTTTGACATTAAAACCATGACAAATAAAATAACAAAAAAAAATAGATCGAAAAATTGATAGTTAAATAATTTAATTTTAAAAGAGTTGCGTTTACAATTTTCATAAATAGATAAACTTCAAAAGGTATCACTTTGAAATTTCATAAAACTACAATTTATTTTGAATGAATTTAAAGTAGTACGCTTGCAACAGTCACACTCAAAAATAAATTTTAATAAAATGCTATAGTATGGTACAGTTAAACGAAATGGTTAATATTGTTATATTCTTTGTTCTAAATTTTTCAAATATTCATTTATATTATATTAGTTTCTTAAAACAATCTATAGAAAATTTTACAAGTTATTATAAGAAATGTGCGTTTATATTGGTACTGTCTATAGGTTAACCATGTTAAATAACAAACTTTTAACTTAAATATCTTGTTTTAGGAAGAGTAAATTTTTTAAAAATTTTTCAAATCTTCTTACTAACTATTCAGATTTCAAATTTCATGGAATTCTATAGAAAAGTGCGATCGCGAGCGAACTACCTTAAAGATTTTTAAAAATTTTAATAATATAAATTTTTCTGAAATTAGTTACATTTTTTAATATATATTTAATTATTTGCATAAATAATAAAACTCATCGCAAAATTTTAATTCATTGTAATACAATTTTAATCGAGTTCCTCGAAAAATGCAATTATTCTTAAAAATATTATTAAATTTCGTCATCACAATTAAATTATTTAAAAATTTGCTGATAAAATTCTTTATGAGAATTCAATTTTAAGGAATATTCGATTATTCAATAAATTACTTATTTTTGAATTTAAATAATTGAATTCTCATAGAATCTTTAAATAAAAATTGATTTAAAAAATTAAGTTTAGTTAAAATTTTATATACCTAACAATTATTTTTAGAAATAATTGAATTTTGAAAAGGTTTTAAATTAAAGTGTTTAAAAATTTGAAGTTTTTATACTTTTAACTACTAAATGTCTAAAATTAATTTTATTTAATTTCTTTGAAATTATTAGAAAATTTTTTTTCAATAGTACATAATATATAAGGGGCTTTCTCCGCGAGATTTTCACTCAAAATTTTTTTTGGATTAATACAATTTTTCTCGAATTCTATATGAAAAATAAAAAATACGTGTTTTTTATTTTTTTATTTGATGAAAATTATAAAAGTTATGATTTTTTGAAATTTAACATCTTCAGAAGCAAAGGACTTTTGAAACGCTTTTTCCTCTCTTGGATCAAAAGATAAAAAATAATGTAATATATGAAAATGACTCGTTTTTTCTTGAATATTTCAAATATGTAATAAAAAAATAACGTCAATAAAGCGAAACATTAAATAAATTGAAATTTCGTCTAAAAAGTGACTTTTCTCAAAAGCGAAGTAATTGATTCTCGATTTTTTTCTTTCATTGCAACCACTGATAAATAAAGAAATTTTTACCACTCATGCCGAAGTGGCGTTCTTTAGGGTTCAAATTATATTTAAAATTATATCAGTCGTTGCACAGAGTTTTATTCGATTTTAAAAGATTAACCTTCAAAAACAAAAGAAAACGAATGTTTTGTGGTTAATTTCTCAATTTCCTTCTCTAAAATCTGTGCAACGACTGATATAATTTTAAATATAATTTGAACCCTAAAACACCACTTCGGCATAAGTGGTAAAAATTTCTTTATTTATCAGTGGTTGCAATAAAAGAAAAAAATCGAGAATCAGTTACTTCGCTTTTGAGAAAAGTCACTTTTTAGACGAAATTTCAATTTATTTAATGTTTTCGCTTTATTAACGTCATTTTTTATTACATTATTTTTTATCTTTTGATATAAGAGAGAAAAAAGCGTTTCAAAAGTCCTTTGCTTCTGAAGATGTTAAATTTCAAAAAATCATAACTTTTATAATTTTCATCAAATAAAAAAATAAAAAAACACGTATTTTTTATTTTTCATATAGAATTTGAGAAAAATTGTTTTAATCCAAAAAAAATTTTGATTTAAAATCTCGCGGAGAATGCCCCATAATATTCTTTAATAAATAAATAATATATTATATTTAATTGAAAAATTTCGAAATAATCAAAATCTTGAAAAATTCAATTGTAAATAAATAGATTTGAAAATTCTCAAGAAACTTTTGCAAAAATCATTAAAAATAATTGATTTAAAGTTATGTTATTCAATGTTGACGTGCCCCATATAATTTACTATAGAAAAACGTCATACTAAATAACGTGACCTTAAAGAAGAATTTTAGTTAAAAATTCTAGAAAATAATAATTGAATGGAAATTATTGATATAATTTTGAAGAAGTTACAGCAACAATATTCTTCAGAAACATTCAGTCATCTTCATGTTTTGAAAAAATATATTCTTTTAAATTTTTGAACTTCAAACAGGTCTGAATTTGAAATTTTCGAAAATTATTATAATTCGATTATTTAATAAAATTTATGTCTTTACTTTTTCGATTAAAAAATTAAATTTTCACTCAAATTGAAATACCTATTCAACTTTCAGTGAATTTTTAAGTTACAAATTAAATTTAATTTAAAATGAATTAAGTTTCAATTTAATTGAAATTAAAAATTAAATGTTTTATAAAAAAAAAATCCCAGAAAAGGTCATTTTTCAATTTGTAAGTATGTTGATTTTAAAGAAATTTAAAGTAGATGTTTAAATTCAATTAAAAAATTAAAATCCTCTATTAAGAAGATAAACAAATACTGAGAAAAATATTCTACCTGTGTGAAGTGAGAATAATTGATTGTCCGCCTAATTGACAGGATTTAATCACATGCCACATGTATCTTCGCGCTGCAGGATCAACTCCCGTTGTTGGTTCATCCATTAAAACGAGATTTGGATTTCCAATTAAAGCAATTGCGATACTTAATCGACGCTTATTTCCACCGCTATAAGTTCCGCTTGGTTGATTTGCGCAAAGATTTAATTCTGAAAAATTTCACATTTTATTTTCAATTCATTAGTGTAGAAAATGATTTTAAGAAAATTGATTGATTCTCTATGAAAAATAATGAAAGTAGTAAAATAATTTTCATTGAACTTCATTTGTTGAAGAGGGTATTTAAAAAATATTTACTCAATCTTTTTATCCATTTGTCAACTTCACTTTTTACTTGATCTCTTGGTACGCCTCGAAGTAATGCAAATAATTTTAGATGATCTTTAGAATTCAACGATTTAAGTAGAGCAGAATTTTGCGGACAGTATCCCATTTGTTCCAAATACTGGAAATGACGAAAATTATACGATTAAATAATTTCTAGAGTAAAAAAATCGAATTTTAAGCACTGTTAGATTTTGAATTAAAAGGAAACATTTCTTTTGCAGTTAAAAAAAGAAAAGATTTAGTGAATTTTCTGTGTACCTCCTGTCTGTTTTTGGAAATTTCTTTTCCATTCAAATACATAATACCAGTATTTGGATACTCTTCTCCAGTGAGTAACCGAAATGTTGTACTTTTTCCTGCGCCATTAACACCCAGTAATCCAAAACATTCTTTCTTCTTCACACTGAAGGTAATTTCCTTTACAGCAGCAAGACTTCCATAATATTTACTCAGTTGGTAGGCTAAATAGATTGAATTATTATCATTGTTATTTTTTCCAACGTAATTATTTCTAGAATGACTTCGTTGCGATTCTGCAGACTCTTCTGTAAATTAAAAAATAAATTTTCATCTTTTAACTTAATTTATTTTTATTAAGTTATTGTTATTAATTACTACTAATTAATTTATTTATTATTAGCTATAATATCTATTTCTTAATAAAAAGAAAATACTTTACCATGCTTACTCAATTTATTAATCTCAGATGCGACAAAAATCTTCTCCGCTTTTACTTGATCGTCTACTCTCTGAGGTGCTCCAGTTGGAACTACTTTTTTGATGTTCACAAATAATCTTTGAATTAGTTTATGTTCCAATATGACAATAATTATGATATAGATAAACGGAGTCAAACACAAGTATAATATACTTTCTTCTAAGCTGTCATAGTTTTTGAAATTGTTGAAAAATTCGAAATATTTTTCACACTGTCCTCCCGTACAATTGAGATCTGAAAAATTTGAAGTTAAAAAGAAAATTAGAATTAATAAATTCGAAAATAATATTCTCTCATTACGAACAAAATTCAGGAAAATGAATAAATAAACAAACAAATTTATCTAGTTTTACAAAGTTACTCCTCAAATAGTAAGAAAAATAGAAATTACAGAACTTAATAAATAAGAAAAATAGAAGAAACTGAATTAAAAAAATACCATACCACAACACTCGTGTCTTTCAGAAGATGAACATATGTTGTCTAACAAGAATTTTGGAATTTTTCGACAGTCTGCATTTCGTTTTGCAGTTTCGAAAAAGGAATGCTGTCCGTAAAAGAAGCTTACTGATGGTATAAGCATAAAAAACTTTTTTTCAATTACCCGTTGCTCTGAAGCTTTGTCCATGCCATTAATTGATATCATAATAATAAAAATTATTGCTTCTAATGCAACTGAAAAAATGATTAAATTACTCACAATTTTGTACTACATTTTTCTTGTTTCATTTTCTAATTAATATATTTCAAAGAATGATTTCTATCAATACTCACTCATTAATCCCGGCAAAAGTGTCAAAATGGTTACAATAATGTTTGTTTTCTTTTTCCAAAAACTAAAAATATAAACAAACGGCAGCATATTTAGAGCGAATAGCATCAGTAAGAGAAGCATTATACCTGCAATGAAAATGTAAATATTTTTTTATACTTTACACAAATTATTTTGCGAAAATTGTGCAAAAAATAAATTTATAATTCATCATCTTTCTAAAGTTTTGAACGTTCAAGTGAACGCAGTTTTCGTTTTTATTTAAATAATAATTAAAATTAACCATTTTCTTAATTCAGAATTAATCTTTAATAATAATAAAAATTTTTTTCTTAAAATCTTGTGAATGAAGTTTATAAACTTACTGAATTCGGTTCCGTGAAACAATTGTAGATCGCGATTGATATCCAGTATGTAAAGTCCAATCATGTAAATAACAATTGTGAGTAAGAAGAAAAGAAGATCAAATAGATAAAAACTTCCCCAATACAAATAGCTCGTTACTCCAGTCATTCTTTGAAGTTCCCTTAATCCTGTGATTGATTCTTTTAATGGCTGAATCACGTAAAGTGCAAAAGTCATCGATAGACATAAGGCCAGCAAAAGTGCTCTGATATAATTGAAAACTAAATCAGTATATTTACTATAAAGGAATGACTTTCCATATGGAAGTTTCTGTCTTGATACATCAATTTGATATTCATTTCCAGCTAATTTTTTGAGAATTGTATTAGAAGCCAAATTCACTGCTATTGGTATACTGTAATCCATATATTCTGAATATAAGACATTTACTTTTTTGTCCATTGAATTATCAATATTGAATTCTGCTCCGCCAATTAAATTATTACGGTATGTCGTGTAATCTTCTTTGCCAAACTTCATCATCGCTGAAATAATATAAATTAATTTAGTTGAATTTCATTTCATTCGATTAATTAAATTAATTGTAGATAATAATTAAAATTTTGTTAGTAATTTCACTCTGTCTGAATATAACAATGTTTCATCATCCTAAAATTTCAAATGTTCAAATGAACAAGATTTATTTATTTCTTCTTGAAAATAAATAAAATGTAAATTTAAAATTTTCACTTTTTATTCCAACTAGAATTTATGAAAATATTTTTATAAAAAATATTTCGTTCATTTGAACGTTCAAATCTTCTGGATCAGAATATTCCAAATATGTATATATTGAAATTCCTCGATTCATAAAGTACAATAATTTTGAAAAATTAATTAAAATATACCATCGCTGATGTTTCCAGTTATACTGGTTGCTACCCCGTCGAAATTTTCAATTATCATCTTATATTTTTGACCATAATCCGTATCATTCGAAGAGTAAAACACTTGGGGTTCGTTATGCAAATCGAGTCGGAAAGAGACTTCCTCTACATCGTCAAAATCAGTGAATGTTGATCCAAGTGCGAAAATGCTGATAACGGGAATGATAATCTACAGAAAGCAATTTTTAAATTAATGATCTTTCATTTTCCTTTATTATTCGTTATTTTTTGCTCATTTCTTTCTATTATTTCTTTAAATTTCTTTCTTATTATTATTATTCTTGTTAATCTAAGAGTTAAAAATTAAATAATAAATCATTAATAAAGAAAACTAAATTACTAATTTGAAAGAATTTAATTTTCTACCAATAACACAGTGCAACACCAAAAAATGGGTTAAGATTTGTCTGTAATGGAAAGAAAGTACCACCTTTAGTTAATGTTTTGGGAAAAATTATTCTATTTTTCTCAAGTTTTTCACATTACGCCGCAAAATATTATATTTTTTTATTTAAATTTCTACAGGTTTTAAAAACTAAAATATCAATGTTTTCAGGTTTTTGGCCTATTATAAGAAAAACTAGCAGAAATTTTCTTTTCCATCGTTACTATCAAACTTTGCTTTTCCAAATTTAATGAAAATTCTTAATTTCTTAGAAATTATAATTTTTCTTACGGCCTTTCATTAAATGTAATTATTTGAACAACTCGTATATAGTAAATGTCAAAATATTTCTAACAGCAACTTGAATTAAAATTCAAAATTTATTTCAATAAAATTGGCAAAAGTTTCAATTGTTTTAATGTTTTAAAATTATTTTCGGAAATAAAAGTATTTTTAAACAATTTTAATTTCATTTTTTCAAGAAAAAATTTTACGAAATTTCTGAATTGAATTTTTTAAAACTTTAATACTTTCTCAGTTAAACAAAAAATTTAAAACCTTATTCATATTTATTTTTTCTGAGGAATTAAAATTTCAAATAATTTCAATGAAAAACCTCGTGAAATATAACTATTTCTAAAATTTTCAACTGTAATTGATCACAAATTCAATTTTTTTTTAGAATTTTCGAATAAAATTATTGAAAAACTTTAATAATTTTTGAAGAAAAATAATGTTATTAATAATTTTTTTAAATAAAAATTTAAAGATTTTTAAACTTTTGCTTCCCTTAAATTTTCAAAGAATCTAATTGTAATATTTATTTATTTTTTAAAATGATAATTGCATTTTTTGTTAAATCAATTCCTATCAGAATTTAACGACGAGAATTGATTTATTTGAACAGAATAATTTTTGTAAATTCATAAAATGATATAATTTCAAAAATATAATTATATTTATAGGCAATTTTTAAAGAGGAAAAAATAAAATTTTTGAAAATATAAAATTTTACAGAATTTCCAATTGTTTTGTTTTGTTAAAATTATTATTGTGAATTCAAGTAGGTACCTTTTTCTTTAGAAAATTTTAATTAGATACTATTTTTCAAAAACCTACATTTTAAAAAATTTCTAAATTAAAGCTAACAAATTAAAACACTACGGGTCAGGATTCGTGAAATTTTCGCAGAAAACAAAAAGTATTTTTTTAAATCTAAATGTTGAAAAAACATTTCTATTTGTGACGCGATCTGAAGAAAGGGACCTTAGAAGCAAAAAAGTATAGGTTATGTTTGCAATTTTTTAAATGAATATACAAAAAAAGGATTTACTGCCAATGTAAATAATTGATTTTGAAGTTTTCTTTATAATTAAAATATTTTATAAACACTAATTTTAAGTTTCAATAAGTGATAAAAAACTTTTAATCGAGAAAAAAATGGCGCAAACATAACTTTAAAGTGATTTGCTTCTAAGGTCCCTTTCTTCAGATCGCGTCAAATTTGGTTTTAGGAATGTGTCCACCAAACCAAGCGGGAATATAAAGGGGATAAAATATATACTTTCGTTCAGAATTAGAAAATTTTTAAAAAGTTTATTTTTAATAATTATTTAATAAATATTTTATAAAAAAATTTAGGAGCGACAATTATTTTGAAAGTTATAATGGAAATTATATTGAACAGAGATGCAATTTTCATGATTTTCAGAAAGAATGTAAAATTAACAGTTTTATTCAGTTATATAACAATAAAAATTATCAAAAACTAAGTTCAGCGTTGATGCACTACACCGCGCCAATATAATTTCCATTATAACTTTTAAAATAATTGTCGGTCCAAAATTTTCTCAACGGATTTTGATTTCTTATAGTTTTAAGTGTATGTAGATATTTTTAAAAAATTTTTAAGAGGTGCAAAACATTAAAAAAAGTTAATTGTTTATAAAAATTTTTTTAAATAATTATTAAAAAATAAACTTTTTAAAAATTTTCTATATTGTAAACGAAAGTATTTTTTATCCCCTTTATATTCCCGCTTAGTTCATTTAAATCGGTTCATTCATTTAGAAGAAATAACATTTTGTTTAAAAAAAAATTTGTTTTGTTTAAAGAAAACAAAAAAATAAAATAACTTTTATAAAAAATAATTTTTTTATGTTCTTTGGTGGATACATTCCTAAGACCAAATAGAAATGTTTTTTCAACTTTATAAAAAAATTACTTTTTGTTTTCTGTGAAAATTTCACAAATTCTGACTCCTGCACATTTAAAAATATAATAATTTAATTAAATTTGCTCACCATGAAGAAATGTGTGATTAAATTTTTCCTCATGAATGTAAATTTTTTCAGAATAAGTGCAATGAATGATTGCCAAAAACGCTGAAATCCTTGAACATTGTCAATTTTTTCTATACAGAAATTGTTATCATCCATATCGTCATTGTCTTCTCTTGTCGCGCTGTAAATAAAAAAGAAACAAGTGATGATTTAATAATAATTAAAGAAAACTATTATTTTTTTAGTTTTTAAAATTAATAATTTATTAATTAATAAATTTTTAAATATTTAATTTTTATGTATATATTTTTTCCCATCTATTAAAATATTGTTAAAAATGATTGTTTCAAATCTTTTGCAATTCAGTTTATTTTAAAAAATTGATACCGTTTTAAATCGTTTCTTAGTTAATCTAACCTAATGATCTTAGGAAAGTTATTCTAATATTTTATTGTTTAAAATAAATTTAATTACTTTTAGAAATAAGAAATTGAGTGAAACAAAATTCATGGAGAAATAAAGTTTTTTTTAAAGTTTTTCAAAACTATTTTTAAACACGAAGGCCTGAATTTTTGTAGTAATTCCAAAAGTTTGTTATTTTTACAGTACTTTTAATAAAATTCTCTGACATTTTTCTGTTTTTCCTGTCAAATTTCCTTCTTCCTAATTTCACTAATTTTCCTTACCTGTAGCAACCCTGATATTGAAATAAAAATAATGAAAAATTTGTAAGCTAATGAAGAATAACAAAAAGAAAAAAGAATAGACAAGTACCTACAAATCATAATGAATAAGTAACAAAAATCATTATTAAATTTAAATAATGAAAAATATGAAAGAATACCGAAGGAAAACTTGTTCCAATGTTATAAGCGAAACACTGATTCCATTAACTCCAAGATCTTCTTTTTCTTCTTCAATTCTGTCCAAATCATCGGGTAAACTATTATTAAAAGGAACACTGAAAACCATTTTCCCAGCATCGGAATTAATTAATCGACTCTCTTCTGGTAGTTGATTTTTTATCCTATCAATGTCGCATACTTCTTCGGTAGATAATGTTATTTCCATGTTGCCTTCGCCTAATAACAAAAAAAGGAATTAAGGAACTTACTTTTTCTGTAAATAAATAAAATTTCACAATAAATTTAAATAATAATTAATTGTTTCAAAGAAGCAAGATAAAATGAATATTAAACAATAAAAAATTAAAAACCAAAAATGCCACACCAAAAAGAAAAAATAATATTAAATTTAAATAGTAATAGTAATAAAAAAATAATAATACGAAAAAGATCCAAATTTAATTATGAAATAAAATGAATGAATTCTGAAATAAAATAACCGTAATATTTTTTCAGGAACAGAGGTGTGCCAAAGCTTTTTAATTTTCCCAATTCAATTATAGCGGTTCTATCGCCAAGAATATCCGCCTCTTCCATATTGTGCGTGCTTATCAAAATCGTTTTCTCTCCTCTCATATTCTAAAAAAAATGTTTTGTTCAAAATTAGTCACGTTTTATTCAGCTGATTTTAATAATTTCACGAATATAAAACAAAAATATTCGCCAACGTACCAATAAGATATCCCAAACTTCTCTTCTTGACTCGGGATCCATCCCTGATGTCGGTTCATCCAAAATTAACGTCTAAAAAAATAGAATTGTTAATTAATAACTAATTAAATAAATAATTTCTATCCTTTATTAAAAAAAATTAATAACTTTCAATAATTATTGAAGAAATTATTAATTTGTATTAATTATTCGAGGAATTAATAATTTATATGAACTGTTAAACTTATTAATATTTGTAAATATCAATTATTAAACAATAAACTAATTCAGTAATAGAAGAAAAAACTAACCGAAGCATCACCAATTATTGACATTCCAAGACAAACTCTTCTCTTTTGTCCGCCTGAAAGTTTGGGAGGCAATTCATTTCTTTTGTCAAAAATCTTCAATCTCTGCAGTAGACTATCAACTTCAAGTTTTATCTGAGCCTTCGACTTACTTTTATTCTTCAACTATTTTTTTAAAGGATAAAATTTAATTAAATTCTTTGAAATGCCGCCGATTAATTGAATTGATTATGTTAATTATATTTACCATACAGAAGAATTGCAATTGTTCAAAGACATTCAAATCTGGAAAGAGGATATCTTCCTGTGGACATAATCCCAAATCAGTGACAATTTTATTCATCTCTTTATTGATATTTTTTCCACCTATGAAAACTGTTCCCTCGGTCGGACTTAGTAAACCTGAAATTATACATTTCCCCAGTATTTTTAAATTTCTTTTTCTTAAATTATTATGTCAATGTTTAAATTAACAATAAATAAATAATGAAACAATAAATAAAATTGCAGAATTTTATTTATTGTTATTAATAACTGTTATTATATTCCATACTATCATGATTTACTATTAATATGTGATACAAATAATAATATTAATTTTATTTAGGTAAGTAGGTATTTTATTTATTTTATTGATTATTAAAAGAGACCTGTTAGAATTGACATCATTGTTGTTTTTCCCGCTCCATTATGGCCAAGTAAAGTTGTTATTTCACCTTCATAAAAATCAATGGATATTCCATTAAGAGCATGCTTTTTCTAAGGGGTGAAAAAATTCGCATCAAATTAAAAATGTGATAATAAATTTAAGAAAACTTAATTATCAAAATCACACAAATAAATATGAATTATTTATTGTAAATTAATTATAATAATTGTATTAAAGACTAAAATTATTTTTATTTCATATTAATTATATAATAGAATCGCGTGACTTACAGATTGATTAATCCAATTTGTGATATATGTTTTCTTCAAGTTGCGAATTTGAATTCCAGAAACATAAACATCTTTTGAAACTGGCTCGAAAAGTGTATTTTGTTCATTATAATTCACATTGTCAATTTTTACAGTAGAAGAATACTTTTTTAGTGACAAAAACTGCAATTGTTAAAATATTACATGATAAATAGAAGTAATTTAAACAAAGAATTATACAAGAAACACGTCTTATATTAGTTAACTATCATTGAAGATTTAAATTAGAAACGTTTAACTTTAAAATAAATAAATATTTAACAATCAAAATAAAATTTTATATTAGTGAGTTAAATTTAAAAAATTGAATAACTAAATACCTTTAATGTTATTCTACTTTTAATAATGTAAATTGTAAATTTCAAATTTTAAATATAAATGTAAATTATGTAAATATATAAATTAAAAACAAAATGAAAATAAGTAAAAATAAATAATAAAAAAAAGTTGAATACCTTTAAAAAGAAAAGTGGATGTTTCGCAACGCCATATTTTCCGGGGAAAATTGCAGAAACATACAAAGCCAAGAAAAAATGAATAAGTGAGCCAAGAATGGAAAATATCAACATAACTCCTACGCTTCCAGCGGCAGGATAATTAATATCACCAACCAAAAACATATTACTCCAATTCAGTCCTTGCACTGAAAATAAAATAGAATAATAATTAAATTTTTTTATATTAAATATAAGCTATAAATGAATATACTTCGAAGTAAACATTATTCTTAAATTTCAATTTTCTACTAAATAGTAATTGAAAGAAGTAATTTTTTATAATTTTTTTAAATAGATAAATTTTTTAAACATACATTTTTTCTCATAAACATAAATTTCCTCGTAGAGTCGAAACAAAATCACATTTGGAAACAATATTCCCATATATGGTATTGGAGTGAATTTTTTTTTGTACGTTAGATATATTTGAAGGCCATATGTTCCATAATAAAAGAAATTTTTTGCTAATGCTCTCAGAATTGCTGAAAAAAAATTAACATGTCAATTAAGAAAATATACAATATCGCGAAGGTATTTACGAAACAGTAAATAGAAAATAAATCGAAAAAATAAAATATGTGAAGAAAATTAATGATAAATGAAATAAGTCAAGAAAATAAAAGATATAAAATAAAAAACGAAAATGAAATATAAATAAAAATAGAATTTAAAAAAAAAATTAAAAAGAAATAGTGTGAATAAAATTGTAAAAATAATGAATACTTTACATTTTGAAAAATACGAAGAAACATGATAGCCAAAGCATAAAATATGGATTAAATTGAGAAAATGCATAAGGGCCACTAAAATTGCATTTCCATAATGCAAAAATGGTTGAGAATTGGAGACAAAACATACGCAGAGAAATACAACACGAGGAATAATGTAAAGTGTACTAAATAACAGTCCACTAATTAGCCAACTTAATAAATTTTGATAATTTTTCACTCCGTTCATTGCCATTAAAACCTGGAAAACAATTTTCAAAATTGAATTGAAATATATTTTGTAATATAAAAATTAGAAAAACAAGAAATTATAAAAATAGAAAACTAATAAAATACATTAACTCCCAAAGTTTTTTCATTTGCTGGATAAGTTGTTTCCACATTAAGTTGAATTGAAAATGCCGCAACTGCAGCAATTGCATACATCGTTTTAATATAAAAATGTCTGTCCTCTTTTTCATCTCTATGGCCTGGTGACGGCATTTGTTGCACTGAAATCTAAGAAATTCAAAAAAATAATAGAATAAATTAAAATTTTATTTTATAATTCCATTTAGTTTACTCTATAATAATTCCCGCAATCGGATCGTCTTTAAGGAGCAAATAATAATAATAATTAATTCAGTGATGTCAAAAAAATTTTATTTTGCATTTTCCTAATGTATCACTGATTTCTAAATTCAAATATTTAAAACTTCAAATAATTAATTAGTAAATAAATATTTAAGTAGTTGTTTATTTCTCCACAGGAATTAAAAGGTTATGAAATTTAATTGTTTCTAAAAATTAAAACTACAATCTATTCAAAATTTCATAATACTAAAGAATTTTTAACTAAACTTGATATCAGAATCAATTAAATATATTTTTAATTATTTTCTGAAAGTTTTTTGAGAATTCAATCATGGAATACAGAAAAAATTCAATTTTTTAAAAGCAATTGTAAGTGTAAGTCATCAACTTTTTTTCATGTCAGTAAGATAAATTATTAAAAATATGTACCTAAACAAAAATATTTAAAAGATTTGTTTTTTAAAATAAGATAAATTCTTCTTAAATTTCACTTTACTTTTCTGAGGATGATTAAATTTGATAAAATGAAGATAATAAATTTTAATAATTAAGTTTGTAAAAATAATATAAATAATATAAAAGAGATGACAAGACTAATACCTTTATAATTAAATCAACATTAAAATGTCATTGCAGCTGATATTATTTTTCCATTATAATTACTTTTCATCTATACCAGTTCAGCGTTTTACTTACATTGGTTTTGAAGAGTTGATTCATTTTTATTTGCAGAAATGACTGATCGAGGCATATTTGCTCCGGTACAATATTTTTATAAGTATCCAAAAGATTATATCCTTGGCTAATATATTCCGGCCGTATTTTATAGTGAAGATGTTTTATTTCTTTAGGATCATTTTTCAAGTTTTTAAAAATAATTCCTTGGACGCTTATGAACGATTCATTAACTGACAAAGCTGCATATTTGAGAAGCAATTCACTTTCTGAATTAAATCCTTGTAGCTCTGTGAAAAATAGAAAATTGAAACTGTATTCATTTTTTAAATTTAAATTATTGAATTATTTCTTCAAGTATTTTGTAATATTATTATTAACTTTTAATTAAAACTTTTATAAATAGATTGTAATTAATTATATGAATTACATAAATTATACAATATGCCTCGAATCGACTTGAAGGCAAAAAATGTCACTTTAGTCGTTAAAAAATAAAAAAAAAGTAAAAAATATTTATTTGTTTTTCCACAAGAAATAAAATTTAAAAAATTTAAATTCTTAAAACCTACTGAAATAAATTTTATAATTTTTATTTCTAAAATTTATTTATTTTCTACTCTTTTTGACTAAACTTCATCTGTAAATAAATTATTTTTAATAGTTTTCCTAAAGTTTGTCAAGAATTCAATTCAATTATTTAAGTATAAAAATTCAAGTTTTTATAATTATTTTTTTCGCTATAACTGTCAATGTTTTTTTTAATTGTTAAGGTATAAAATTTTCAAAAACTTGAATTAAAGAAATTTTGAACATTAATTTTTTTAAAAAATCTATAATCTATAATATTAATTAATTAATTTTAAAATTAAAAATACCTAGGTTAGAAAATCATTGAATTTTTGCAAATAATTTAGCCAAAAAATTTGAGAATAATTTAATTCCCTCCAAGAAATATATTATTTAGTACAATATTTTAATTTTCTTGAAGAATATTATTAAAATATTTAAAAATTTCAATTAAATTTTTTTTGGAGAATTTCTTTGAATTTTTTTTAAATAATTAAATTTTTACAATGAATTTTACTATTTATAAATATATAAATGAATTTTTTGTAAAAGAATTATTAAAAATAAAAAAATTGAATTGTTTCGAATATTTAATTAAAATTTTAGAAAATAATTCAATTGTGTCGTGAAATTTTTTTGATCGTAATTGAATTTTGTCAAAAATTTTACTATTTATGATAATAATTGCATTCTTACGAAGAATTTTATTAAAATTTTTGAAATTAATAAACATGAATAAATTATTAGTAAATTAGGACTTAAATAATTGAATTTTTTAAAGTTTTGAATCTAAAATTAATTTTAAAAAATTCTTATTTGAAAATAGAAAATTTTGTAATTTTCATAATAATAATAATAAATTAAATATCACGATTCACGCGCCAGCGTTCGTAACATTTGCTAGTTTTTAAATATATATTTTTGAATGATAATACTTTTTTAATTATACATACAATTGGAAAATGTCTAAATACTTCAAATTTGGTGAGATAGTTTAAAAATAATGGAATTTTTCTAAAATATAAAACAAAATACTATTTTCGAAGAATTTTCATTATAAATATGAACATGATTTCTCCGAAATTTTAATATACGTCTATAAAAGTCATTTGAAAATATTTTAATTTACTTTGTTCTAAGATAATGAATCATAAAAAATTATGATAAAGAAATTCTAAGAATTAGTTTTTTAAAAATATTGTAATCCAATTTTACTTGAATTTTATAATTGTAATTAAAAAATTTTTAACATGATTGTTTTATTCAAAATGTTAAAAATTGATTCTTAAAAATTTCAATGTTATTATTTTTTCTATGTACACATTTGAAATTTTGGAAATATGTATTTAAAAATGTTGAAAACAATTAAATTTCAAAAAATTATAATAAAAAAGTTTAAGATTTACTTTTTTAAAATAATATTTTATAAGATCATTTTTATTAATTTTCATGTTTAAATTTACACTTGAAATTTTCGAGAATTCAATTACATTAAAAATTTGACATTAAAAGTCTACAATTTTTTTAACTTAAATAAAATACTTAAAAAATCAATTATTTTCCACAAAATTTTAATTATTTAATTGTGTATTTGAAAAATTTAAATATCTTAAAAAAAACGTTCACAAATAATTTCTGAAAGGTTTGACTACAATTATTTTTCACTATGTAAAGCTAAAAAATAACTATCATTTTCTATAAAACAAGAGTGATATGTACGTATTTTATTTTACTTAATATTTGGAAGAAAATGAAAAAGGCGAAATTTATAAAAATAAGTCAAATATAAAGTAAAATATATAATATTATAGAAAGAAATATAAATACCTGATGATGCATTATGAATGGGAGAGGATAAACAGCTGGCTGTGAGGTTCATTAAATTGTCAGTGAAACTATTTTTTGGTGCATAAAAAAAATAACGAGGTCTTGAAAATTGATATTCATAGAGTAAATCAGATTTTGTTTTTACTGGGTAATATTTGTCTTCAATATTCTGATCGTTTTCATCCGGAAAAGTATTGGGGTATCCATTGGAATATTTAATAATATTGTCCCTAGATAATTGTATCAGCCCAACTATAAGTAAAGGAATTCCAATTTGTAGTAAAGAACTGACTATCCAATGTCTCTTTCGAACAACAAAATTTTTCCAAAGCAGCAATAAAAATACTCTCCATTCACCGAACATGTTGAATCTTCAATTCTTTCAACCCTTATTCCTAAATTCACAAAAAATTGAAAATTACCATTTTTATTAAAAACAAAATAAAAAATTTAATTTAACACTATTTTATATTTTGAAAATAAATGATTGAAGTTACAAAAAAATGAATGAGTCATAAGTTTCTTTTTGAATTTATCGATAAACCGAAGAATGTGTATAAACACGGTTGATACAATAGATTAAAGCAGGAATTAAATTTAAATAATTAAAAAAATATATCATTATTTAACACATTATAAACGTACTGTTTGCAAATGCAAAAATTGAAAAAAATAAAAACGTAAGGAAAATATTTTTTTTTTTTGCACTGAATAATGATCTAATTACTTAATTTCTAAATTTTTGCAAATTTAAATACCTCATTCACATATGACTTCTAACACTGCAAAATAACACACTTGACTTATAGCATTCTCTAGTTAGACTGATAAAAAACAATTTATCGAAATACACGAGAATGAATCATATTTGTTATCTATGTAATCAAACGGAAATGATAATATTTATTATCATACAACTTACACAATTTATTACGAATTCAATATTTTTCTATTCTTACAATTTTTAATTATTTCATTACCAAATTTAGTATGTATATTTATCTTTTGAAGGAATATTAAGAAAATTTTAATATTATATATATTGTCGGTTGGGTGCAGAAATAAAATTTTAATTTCAATACGTTAATTAAGATTTTTTAATGAAATATAAGAATCTTATGAATGATAAGATTAAAAATTTCTTAAAATCACAAAATTTTATTTGATTATTTATTTCCTAGAATACATTGGTGATAAAAATTTATTTCCTTTTAAGATTTTTCCATATCGGTTATTATAGTTATAAAAGTGTATTAATAAATCGTAAATCATATTTCATACTATATAAAAATTAATGGAATTATATAAATATTATATTATTATTATTAGTGTACAATAAAAAATTAATTGTAGTTGATTTGTATATAAATGTGCCCTTGAAAATTATTTATCTTATCTTTCATATTTTTTTCTCATAAATTAAAAGGTGAGTATTATTTTTATTTTATATTTTCAACTAAAATCGTAATAAAAATACTAAAAGTTTAATATTTATACCTACTTTCAACGTAGCTATATTATTATTTAATATTTAATTTAACTTGACAATTTTTTAGTAAAAGTATAAAATGTATATAAAGAAATTTCCAATAATTTAATATTGAGAATAGGGATTTGTATCATCATGGAGTTATAATTTGTAATTATACATTTTAAAATGCGTCAATAATGTGCGACCAATGTGACAAAAATACCGGTTTAAAATTTGAAGGTTATGTTTACAATTAATTCAAAATAGAAAATAAAAAATAGTAATAAATAAGTTACCGAGTACTTCGTGCTTATTTAAATAATTAATCAGAATTACAGAAAAATTTAACATAGACCATTTTTTTACTGTCACTACGTATTTTCTTTCTTTTAGACTAAAACAACTGAAATTGATTTGCAATTAGCGCACCTTTTTTCCGCATCTCCCAATATAATAATCGAATCATCGGGATTATTCGTGAAAATTCGTAGTTCTCCGTAAGTTAAGATGTCGTTAGTGATTTCCGGTTTTGACTAGAGTCGTGTAATATTACACTTCATAGTCAATTGAATAATTGTATTTTTGTGATTGTTAAACTTCTCAACTGAATGAAATAATAAAATAAATAAACATATAATAAATATTATTATAAATTACATTGGAAGAGAAATGATCTAATACATTAGATGTTCAAGAGGCATTTATTATATGTAAATGTTAAGTGTTGAATATTTTATCTTCTTAATTCGTTGAATAAACGAATATGGCAGTTCCATCATCATCGTTGTCGAGAAATAAAAAACATTTTCTCGGTGTTCCTGCACCTTTAGGATATGTCGCTGGTGTTGGAAGAGGGTAATCTATCATTTATAATTTATTTCTCATCTGTCAAATTAAAAGAATCTATTTATTTTATTCATTTTCTTATATACTTAAAATTCCTAACCTCAAAACTTTTATTGTTTTCTTTTTTTCTATTTCTATCAAAAAAATAGAGCTACTGGATTCACCACTCGTTCGGATATTGGACCAGCTCGTGATGCGAATGATGTTTCGTGAGTACATTTTATTTCAGGGTTGCCACAGGTCAGGAAAAGTCAGGGATTTGAAAGAGAATTTTGAATTTTTGTTTCTTTTTATTTGTCAAGAATTCTTCAAAAATCTTCAATTTTATCTATTTATGACAATAATTTGTTTTAAATAACTTAATTCTATTGACGAACTGCCATAAACCTATTACTTATAAATCATTCAATCCTAATGTGTTTTTTTTTAATTTTAATTTCAATTCCGTCGAAATTAGGTTCAATTTTAAAAATTTTAACGCAATTTATTCAAAGAATTTAATTTTAATAAATATTAAAATTCTTTCCACAATTTCAATTGTTATCAAAAATTTAAAAACAAATTCTCGTCAATATTACAATCATCTATATGAATGAAAAGCATAATTCTTCGACAAAATTAAATTATTTTCAGGAATTTTAATAATATTCTTTGCAAAATTCAATTATTTTCATAAGTAACGGTTATTCATTACAAGAATTCAATTATTTTCAAAAACTTTAATAAAATTAATGTCAAAATTCCCTTTTTTAAAAAAATTTTTCTTAATTCAATGATTTTCAACATTCTACCATTTCAATAAAATTTCCCAAAAAAAATTCAATTATTTAAAAACAATTTTGACTGTCTTCTAATCGAATATTCAATTATCTTCTAAAGTAATAAAATTTTTCCAAGAGTACAATTATTAAAAAAAGAATTTGCATAAATTTTTTCGAAAAAATTAATTGTTTGAATCTTGTTTTTTTTTAAATTCTTCGTAATAATTCAACTATTTTTATTAATAATAAAAATTATTGCAGAATTTCAATTATTTTCAATACAATTTTAATCAAATTCCTTGAACAGTATAGTTATTCTTAAAAATGTTATTAAAATAATTAAATTTTGTAAAGAGGCTTCAAATAAAATCTTTAAAAATTTGAATTATTTATACTTTTAGTTAAAACTTCTATTGAACTATTTTTTTGTAAAAAACTTATTTGAAATTTAAAAAAATTTAAAAATTGTATAAAATAATAATTGAATTGAAATGATGAAAATAATTTTGAAGAAGTATCTAATCATTTTGAGAGTGAATCAAAACATTCTTTAAAATCAGGGAAGAAGTCAATATTTTGTATGTAAATTAGGGAAAAACCAAATTAAATTTTTGTGGCAATCCTATTCTATTTACTAAAAGAAATCTCACTATTTTATATAGTTTTTTTACATATAGGAAAAATGTAAACTTTCAGAGATGACAGACATGCACCACCGACTAAACGGGCGAAAAAGAAGGAAGAAGAAGAGGAGGACGAGGAAGATTTAAACGATTCTAATTATGACGAATTTTCCGGTTATGGTGGTTCCTTATTTAGCAAGGTTAATTTTAATATTCTTTACACTTTATTTTCTTGTAGTTTGATATTCAAAGAATAACATTGTTTAGGTAATAAAAAATTTTCTTTTTATTGATATTAGAAATTTTTCCCTTCAGGATCCATATGATAAGGACGATGAGGAAGCCGATGCGATATATGAAGCAATCGACAAAAGAATGGACGAGAAACGTAAAGAATATCGTGAGAAACGTTTGAGAGAAGAATTGGAACGTTATCGTCAGGAGAGACCGAAAATACAACAACAATTTTCCGATTTAAAACGTGATCTTGTCAGTGTATCGGAGGATGAATGGAAAAATATTCCCGAAGTTGGTGACGCGAGAAATCGTAAACAACGAAATCCACGTGCGGAGAAATTTACACCATTACCAGATTCTGTTTTAGCGAGAAATTTAGGCGGTGAAACAACGTCGAGCATTGATCCAACGAGTGGTTTGGCATCAATGATGCCCGGTGTCACGACACCTGGCATGTTAACACCGACTGGTGATCTTGATTTACGAAAAATTGGCCAAGCGAGAAACACACTCATGGACGTGAAATTGAGTCAAGTCTCGGATTCAGTCGCCGGACAAACTGTTGTCGATCCAAAAGGTTATCTCACTGATTTACAGAGCATGATTCCAACATATGGAGGAGACATCAAGTGAGTATTTTGCTTTTCATTTTTTCATATTTTGTGTAATAAATTAAATTTTGTATTTTCAGTGACATAAAGAAGGCGAGACTTCTTTTGAAATCGGTTCGCGAGACAAATCCAAATCATCCACCGGCTTGGATTGCGTCTGCTCGTTTAGAAGAGGTCACAGGTAAAGTTCAAGCAGCGCGCAATTTAATAATGAAAGGCTGTGAAGTGAATCCAACATCGGAAGATTTATGGCTCGAGGCAGCGCGCCTGCAACCGGCGGACACGGCAAAAGCGGTGATTGCCCAATCGGTTCGTCATATACCAACGTCAGTGAGAATATGGATAAAGGCCGCTGACTTGGAGACGGAAACAAAGGCGAAACGACGTGTTTATCGAAAGGCACTTGAGCACATTCCAAATTCCGTGCGGTTATGGAAGGCGGCCGTCGAATTAGAGGAGCCGGAGGATGCGAGAATTTTATTGAGTCGAGCCGTTGAATGTTGTTCGACAAGTGTTGATCTATGGCTCGCGTTGGCTCGTTTAGAGACTTATGATAATGCACGTAAAGTGTTGAATAAAGCGCGAGAGAATATTCCGACTGATCGGCAAATTTGGACGACTGCCGCCAAACTCGAGGAGGCGAATGGCAATAAGCACATGGTTGAGAAAATCATTGAGCGCGCTATTTCTTCTCTAAGTGCAAATGGAGTGGAAATTAATAGAGAGCATTGGTTCAAAGAGGCGATGGAGGCGGAGAAAGCCGGTGCGGTTCATTGTTGTCAGGTGATTATCAAGTCTGTGATTGGCGTTGGAGTCGAGGAAGAGGATCGAAAGCATACTTGGATGGAGGATGCAGAGACGGTAAATTCCTCTTTTAATTTCAATTCTTTTTTGTCATCCACAAGTTCTGTGCTTTTAAATCTGAAGAAATTTTTTCAAGGTGAATTCATCTCTATTTTCATTTATTCAGATTTTTAAGAAACTAATTTTTACTTAAAAAACAATTACTCGAAAACAACATGAATTTGAAGCGAAAATAAAATAAATCGTCAAAATATATTTTCGTTTTGAAAACGTTTTTTAATATATTTATTTACACTTGTTATTAACACAGAATATAATTCACGACCTAAACGCATGTCCAAGACTAATGATCGTGTTAACAAACCTTTTGAACAATACACAATTGTTAGATGACAGAACATAAAGCCATTTTTCCTCAGGCGTAAGGTACTTCTGTAAAAGTGATAGTATCAAACAAATGATTACAGAAAGGGCGAGTGGAAAGAATGTGATACGTATTTTCATTTTCAAGTCTGCAAGAAGTTGCAGTCAGAAGTTTCAAGTTGCGTCAGAATGAAAAATAAACTCTTTTTATTAAAAATAATTGAGGAGCAATTTTTCAAAAGTTGATAAATTCATTTTTTTAAAAAATTGAGATAAACACATTTTTAAAATATTAAAATCTTTAGAAATCCATTTATCACTGTTCAATTTAAGAAAAAAAATTTATTTATAAAGAATTTTCAGTTTAAAAAATATTTTCGCCTAACCTTGATGATTTTTAATTTCTATCTTTTTATTAGAAAAAAATATTAAAACCTTTAAATTCCCCATTACAATAGACTTTAATTACAAACATAGCATTTTACATAGAAAAAATATTAAAAAATGAATAATTTATTATATTTTTTCTACATTAAAGATAATTTTAATGGTTATGTGAGAATTGTTATTTATTTAAATTACTCGAAATGACAAAATTTGGATTTATCAGGTTTTGAAAACTTACTCCTCAATTGTAGGAATGTGAGAGTTTAGTAAGCGATATTGAGCGAAAATTCTTTTATGAAAGAGCGGTATATTTAAATTTAATTTGAAATCTAATTTTTAATCAAAATTTCTCAAGAATTCTGTTCATTTGAATGTACAAAACAATATAGACAGCAAATTGTTTAAAAACGAAAAATTAGAAAAGAATTTTTTTCAAATTAATTAGTCTCCAATTTTTATGTTTCTAAATCTTTAAGGAATTAACATTGTCTTTAGAGACCTATATACAAATAATTTAACTTTAAAGCCAAAATAATATCGTCTCATTATTATTCGTTCTCGTGTTTAACAAAATTGTCGACTTCAATCTTATTTTATTTTATTTCTCTTCAACAGTGCGCTCAACAAGGAGCGTTAGAATGCGCTCGAGCTGTTTATGCATTTGCTCTGAGCACTTTCCCTAGTAAAAAGTCCATTTGGATGAGAGCTGCCTTTTTTGAGAAGACCTACGGTACAAGAGAATCTCTCGAAGCTCTATTGCAACGAGCCGTTGCTCATTGTCCAAAAAGCGAAGTTCTTTGGCTTATGGGCGCAAAATCAAAATGGTTGGCTGTAAGTATTTTTTCTTTTTCTAATTTTTCCGAAAAAATTGTCATTGAAACATAATAATAATTACGTAATAATTACATTAAAGAATAATTACTTGTTTATTTAGGGCGATGTTCCGGCAGCGAGAGGTATTCTTTCACTGGCTTTCCAGGCAAATCCAAATTCAGAAGAAATTTGGTTGGCTGCGGTAAAATTAGAATCGGAAAATTCAGAATACGAGAGGGCGAGACGTTTATTGGCAAAGGCACGCGCCTCCGCTCCAACGCCACGTGTTATGATGAAGAGTGCAAAACTCGAATGGGCGCTGAATAATTTGGATACTGCTCTTAAATTATTGAAAGAAGCCCTCGAAATGTTTGACGATTTCCCTAAATTATGGTTAATGAAGGGACAAATTGAGGAACAACAGAATATGAATGAACAAGCTCTAATCACTTACAATCAGGGGGTAATTTTTCTCTTCTGTTTATGTAGATTAAGTTTAAATTTAAAAAACAACGGCGAAATAAGTTTAAATCTTCTATGGACAAAATTCATTTACGAATTAAATTGTAGACTTAGAAATTAAATTATAAATTTATGACTTAAGCTATAAAGAATTACTCTTATATTACAGATAAAAAAATGTCCGAATTCAATTCCATTGTGGCGGCTTTTGACCCATTTAGAATGTCACTCGGGTCGTGTAACTAAAGCGCGTTCTGTTTTGGAGAAAGCGCGTCTGAGAAATCCAAAGAATGATGAATTGTGGCTTGAGGCGGTTAGAATTGAAAATCAAAATTCCGCGACGCAAAATATGGCCCATACATTGATGGCAAAGGCATTGCAGGAATGTCCGAATTCGGGATTATTGTGGGCAGAAGCTATTTTTATGGAACCAAGGCCACAACGAAAAATGAAGAGTGTCGATGCTTTAAAAAAGTGCGAACACGATGCACATGTTCTTCTCGCTGTCTCCAAGTATGTTTTTTCTCAATTCACGATATTAATTACTTATTATTGACTTTTATATCTTTACAGTTTATTAATTCAAAGAAATTTTATACATTTTATCTTTTCTCTGGAAAAAATTACAGGGATCATAGTTAACAAATATTTTAACCTTTGAAAAGATTGTGGATTTTAATTAATTTCTCAAAATCCACTGAAATGTCCAAGATAAGTTTTGCAGGAATAAAAATAGAATGTTTGTGCTTTATTTTGATATCAATTTTATGAAAATTGTATATAACGTGTTTTGAGATATTTAGAATTTTAACATTCAAATCAAATTTTTTATAGAATTACGTTATTTAAAAAAACTGCTTTTTACTATCATATAGTTCCAGAATTTATCTTTCAAAACTGCTAGTAACAAAATTCAATTGGTTTATTTAAAAAGAAGAAATATTTATTTAAAAATTGCCTTAAATTGGCAATTGTTGACAGAGGGGTCTCGCTTTGAAATAGAATGCCTCTTGTATAAAACACTCCTTATTTTCATTTTAAAAGTATAATAAATAACTAAAGTCAATTTTTTTCTTTAAATAGTTTCACATTGTTTTGTGAAAATTTTACTTTTTGGTAAATTTTGAAATTTTGAAAAATTTTAATCGGTCTTAAATTAAATTTTAAACTTTAACAACTTAATAAAAACTATGAAGAGATAGGGTCAGATGGAGTAAATAGAAATAAGGGGTCAATAAAAACAGTAATTATTTCAGTTAAATAAAAAATTTTTAAAATAAATGCGGCCTTAAACCTTGAACCTATTGCATAAATAATTGAAAATCAAAGAAGACACTTTTTCACTTTTTTGACTCGTATTTAAAAAAAAAATAAAGTAAAAATTCACACAAAATTTATAATTATCTCTTATTAAGACTGCAAAAAAATTAACTTTGATTTGATCAATTTGAAAACTTTAATTAAAAATAGGATACTGTTTCTATTTAGCCCCAAAAATTAGAAATTCGGGGTAAACAGAAAGAGCAGCATTTTTATAGAATTCTTTATATTTTTTAACATTACCATACTTGAAATTAATTTTTTTCTTAAATTTTTTCATCAACTGTTTCTATTAACCTCGAATTTTCAGTTTTTAGGGGTAAATAGAAACAGAAACCCATTTGGGGTGATATAAGGTGAAAGGTTTAAGACCGCATTTATTAAAAATTTTTTTATTTAACTGAAATAACTACTGTTTCTATTTACCCCTAAATTTTACCAAAGTTGAAAAATTTAGGGGTAAATAGAAACAGTTGGTTATTGCGATTTAATGATACCCATATTTTTTGCTACCTTATAAAATTGTTTCACGGAAGTGAAATAATAACTCAATACACAAGAAAACCGAAATTGATCTGATTTAAAAGAAATATATATAGTTGAAATTTTTATAAAAAAACTTCAATTTTTGCATTTCAATACTTGAATTCTCAAAAAACTTTTTGAAAAATTATGAAAATAATTGATTTAGAGAAAAATTTTTTATTCAATTGAAAATTCATTATAATTCTTTTCAGGAATTTAGTAACAATTATATTAATAGTAATCGATTTTTTATTTAAAAAAATTTAATTTTTTAGAGAAATTTTATTATTCATTTTATTAATTTTGTTAAGATAAGTGAACAACAAGGAAGAATTTATAAAATTAATTGCAATCCTACGAAAAAATGGATGATTTTTCAATATTATTCAATTCTTGCATAGAATTTTATCAAAATTTTGAAAAATAATTGAATATTTTGGATGCGTTATGGATGAAATTTTTAGAAACAATTAATTTCTTTCGAGGAATTTAATAAAAATTGTATTGAAAACAAATGAATTTTAGTAAAAAATTTAATAAAATTTATTTGGAAAATAAGTAGTTAAGTTGATAAAAATTCAAAACATTTTGAGTTTTACTTTTTAGCAGTGAAAGTTAATTCATATTTGTTGATTTGTATAACAAAATTTCTACTTTCGAAAATTCTAAGAAAATAAAATTTTTAAGTTACAAAAAAGTATTATTTTTCAAAAATTTTAAAGAGTAGAAATTTTTTTTTCATCATAATTAAAAAATTTATTCTAACATATAAAAAACGGCAATTTTTGTAAGTTTTTTTATTTAAAAAAAGAGAGAAAAGAGGAGGAAATGATTAATTTGAGGTGTTTTACTAATTTAAGATGATAAAAAAGGGAAAAGACGAATAAAGGGGACTAACTGCGATATTTAAAATTATTTTCCATCAATTATTCCTAAAGTTCTCAACGTTTAAGTGAGAAAAATTTATTTATTTCTCTTTCAAATTAAATTTTTATTACAATTAATCATCATTAAGTTTCTAAATGTAAAATTTAAGTTTAAAATTTTTATTTGATATCAATATTTTAGGAAAATACTTTTAATGCTTTAAATAAAAAATATTTAGTTCATTTGAACGAAATTTGTGGATCACTCCACAATAATAAAAGATTATTTAAAATTATCATATGATATTATCACTCGGTTGTTTCAAATAGATTCAAATAAATTCAAATAAATTCAATGTTTAATAAAAGATTATTTATTTTATGTAAAAAAAACTGAATCAATTAATATGTAAATTAATAAATTACAGATTATTTTGGAGCGAAAGTAAAGTTTCAAAGTGTCGAGATTGGTTCAATCGAACAGTAAAATTGAGACCTGTATTAGGCGATGCCTGGGCGTATTTTTATAAATTTGAAAAACTTCATGGAACTGATGAGCAACAGGAGGATGTGAAGAAACGTTGCATTGCCTCCGAGCCAAAGTATGGAGAAAATTGGTGTAAAATTTCAAAAAATATCAACAATTGGTGTTTTAATACGGAACAAATTTTAATTCTCGTCGCTAAGGAGCTTCCAATTCCAATATGAATTCAAATTTTTTTCGTTTATTTAGAATTGTATATTTCAAACTAATTTCATAAGGTGAGTAAAAGAATAGAAAACTGTGCGTTTATTTATTTAATTTTCAAGCGAGAATTTGATTTTCCCATTTTATTTAAATATTTATTTATTTTTTACGAAATTCTTATTAATTTATTTAAATTTGTTTTCTTTTGAACTGTTATTAAAACTTTTGTTAAAATTTGATTGAATGAATCGTTCATTGTTTTCTTACTCTTCTTTTACGTTCTTTGTTGTTAATTATTAATGAGAAAATTATAACTAATAGTTATTTTTATAAGTAATCTATTTAATTGCAAATAGTTTTAAAATTCGAAAAATATATAATTGTAAGTAAATGCAATTTAATTAATGGAAAATTAAATAGTTTGTGAAAGTTCTTTTCTCCTTTCACTTTTATTTCTTCTGCTAAAGATTTTATTAATAAATATGTATAATTTATCTATCCTTCTTTTATTTTCAGAGAAAGACAATATTTGAAAAGAGAAAATTCTTTAGAAAAACTTTTTAAGAAAATAACCCTGCGCAGAAGGTTGTTATGAAAACTATATATATATTAGTTCCTTCACCTCTGACTTTGAGATTAGGTTAGGTAGAAATATTTTCTTTTGTTACTCCAAAAAGAAAGTAGTCACTAAACAGTTTGCCATTCAGCAAACAGTTAACATTGAATAAGTGGCCGTATCGATTGGAACAGATGTGCGAGTGTTAGATTTTTTTTCTTCAAGTGAAATTATTATTTAGGGAAAAAAATAAAAAACAAAATATACAAAATGAATGCAGAAAAAATCGTCGATTTTATGATTCTTGGTTCGTATTTTATATTTGTAATAACATTTTCTAATATTGTTACAAATAACATTAAAAAAAAATTGGTTTCGACTTTTTTAGTGAAAAATTAATATGAAATAAATTTTTGAATATTAAATTTGATTGTATAGATTAAAATTTAAATTTATATAAAATTTGTATTATAATTATTTAGGATAATAAAATAATTATTATTTACGATAATATTGTTTCTTTGTTTAAAAAAACGTTGATTTTAGGTAAAAATTAATTTTGACAATTAAAATTTTATCAATTCAAAAAAGAGGAGGGGGACATTTTTTGGAAATATTAAAATTCACTTGATATTAATATCGTTTGAATTGAAATTTTCTTTTTTTAAGATAATTGTATGCAGGAGTTGATAGAGGAGAGTGTAAAGATTCGCGAGATGGCTTATGCGCCTTATAGTAAATTCAAAGTTGGAGCAGCACTACGTTGTGAGGATGGATCAATAGCGACTGGTTGCAATGTAGAAAATGCCGCCTATTCACTGGCAATTTGTGCTGAACGTGTTGCAATGGGGAAGGCTATTTCCGAGGGGAAGCGAAAATTCACAGCAATTGCAGTTGCGGCTGATCAAATTCATGGGAAGAAAAATACATCACCATGTGGCATGTGCCGGCAAATGATGGTCGAATTTGGTGACATGCCGGTTTATCTAACATCACCCGATATGATGACCATTCAATCAACATCTGTCGTTGAACTATTGCCATTTTCCTTTGGCTTTGAAAATATCAAAAATGGTATTCAATTCCCATTTAATCACAATAATTGAATAAATTATTTTTTTATTTTCATGAACAGAAACGAAATTACGATTGTATAATCGTTTCTATTTTATTTTTTTAATAATACATGTTTTTGTCCTTTTTACTTACGTTTTTAATATTTTTTTCATGGAAAATTTACAAAACTGGTTCATAACTTTCCAGATAATTTATTTTTACACTTTTTTACTTTCTATTATGTTTATTTGTAAATTACAAATTATAACAATAAAAAAAAGAATGTATTGAATAATGACGAAAGTTGTTTTTCTGCACGATGAAATAAATTAGATCGTTTCTAATTGAGATTGAAATTATTGTTGCTGATATTAACAAACGATAAGCGTGAAAAACAAACTTCAAAGAACAATTTAGCGACGACATTATTTTTAGCCTTCTTAACATAGATAAAATAATATTTCTTTGGGAAAAAATGCAATTTTTTATTTTTAACTTTTTATTTTATTTCTTTATACATCGAATCTACGAGTACAGAAAACCTTTCGTTTTTTTACAATATCAGTTTACTGGTAAAATATTAATAAAATTATTAAAAAAAAATATATATATATAACTTAATCGTCTCGTGCGACTGTATTAATATATACAAATTAGTACAACGAAGAAAATCGTAAATTAACTGAACTTCATTTTTGATCAGCTTCTGTAAAATAAAATTAAATATTCATAGTGCGCTTAATTTTTTACCATAAGAAGTTTGTCCTCCTTTTTATTTATTTCTTTATTTCTCATCTACCAAAATGGACACCTGAAATATAAAAAAGAAATTGAATGGAAATTTTTAATTATTTAAAAATAATAAAATATTTTTTTTGTCATTTGATAACAATGTAAATAAAGAAATTTTAAATTGAATGATTAATAGTTAGTTAATTACATTTTTTTATAATTAACAGTTACTTAATTCACTAAATCAAAGTTATTTATTCAATCAACTTATTAAAATTATTTATTTTATTTAGTAAGTTGTTAGAAATATATCCTTCCACAGTTTATAAATGTTGATAATGTATATGATCTTGGGAAGGTATATATCATATACATTATCAATATTTATTTTATTGTACTCCAGTTAGAACAAAATTTAAATAAAATTAACTAATTTTGCAGAAAAAAGTAGATTGATTTAGAAATTCGATTTTTGTTATTAAAATTGAAGTATTAATTGATAATTTTCATTCTCATGATAACTATTTTTGTTAAACAAATTGCACAATTAAGTACTTTAGCGATAAAAGATTTTTATAATAGATACGTTTATATCAGATTTACTAAATAAAAATGTCTTCGTTGCGATGACAATTTACTAGCATTTTCTCTTCTTATTATTTTCCCAATGCTTATTAATTCATTTTTTATAATAATAAATTAATAATTACATATTGCAATTACTAATAAAAGTAACAATATAACATAATAAAATTATTTATTAATATGAAAATGTCAAAAATAATTTTAAATTAGGAATTTTTTAAAAATTCAAATAATTATTTTTTATTATTTACAAAAGTTTTATTAAAATTTCTCGAGAGCATTTAATTATTTTTAAAAGTTTTAACACAATTCCACACAAAATTTCAATGATTTTCATAAATCTAGTTTTCCATTGTTTTCAATTGTTACTTTATAAGAATTTTCATAAATTTTGTCAAAAATTAAATTTTATAATTGTAATAAAATTCTTTTTAAAAAATAAATTGCTTTTTCCATTATTCTTAAAAAAATTCAATTACTTCAAAGAATTTTAATAAAGTCCTTCATAAAAAACAATTACTTTTTCAATGCAATTTTCAATTAATTGCTCAAAAAAATTTAATATAATTATTCTAACCGAAATTCAATTATTTTAAAATATTTTAATAAAATTTCTTCTAACTGTTTAATCATTTTTGAAGTAATTCAATTATTTTCAATACAATTTTTATAAAATGTCTTGAAAAAATTAATTTGTTAATTATTTTTCTTATTTTAAATACAATTTTAATTTTATTTATTGAAACGAGAATTTAATTACTGTGAATAAAATTTTTATTAAACTTCTTTAAAAGAATTTAATATTTTTTGCCGGAATTCAATGATGTTTGAAAATTTTATAAAACTTCTTCGAAAATATAATTTTTTTCTACATAAAACAATATATAAAAAATTTAAAATACACTTTTGTTTATAAAATCAATTTTGGACCAATAACAGTTAATTTTTATATCATAATCTTTAAGTTACTGTTTTTTTGGTTTTAAAATGTTAAATTAAATTTACAAATGCCTATTATATTTAATAGTTTAAATTAAAACTTTTAAAAAAAATCTTTAAATCATAAAATTAGAATTTAATTAATTCTAAAATTTAAAAGCATTTGATGAACGATTATTATTAAAAGAAAGTAAACATAGATTGAAAGAGTTTCAGAAACAATTTGTAGAAATCATTTAAAGATTTTAAATTAAAATTCTGAAAACTTTAATTTTTAATAACGTTAATTACAAACTTTAAATGACTTAGTTTTAAGAAAAATTTTATTAAAATTATTTTAACTATCGTATCTATATTATATATTATATTATTTAATTAATTAAACATAAGTTTTAGGAAAAATAATTAATTTAGAGAAGAAATTTAGTTAAAAATATTTAAGGAGAGGCTTTCACCCATTTAAATTTTAATTATCGAAGAGGGCTATATTTTTTTGTTACATTATTTTTAACTCAAAAACATGTGGAATAGTCAAAAACTTGAAAACAAAATTTTTGAAGAAGTTAGGATTTTTAATTTTTTACTCGTTGCATATTTTTTCAAATCCATGCGAGAAAAAAACTACAAAAACTACAAAATAAGACTAGAAAAAAATTTCATTAAAAGATATTGAAAATTGTAAAAGAAAATTAATTTTGAAAGTTAAAATTTTTTAAATTTTGACATTTTTCGAAAGCCCTACATCTATAACTTTTTTGAAAATTTGTGTGTACTTAAAAAAGTTAATGCGCTGACTGCAAAAGCATAGTTATATTTGTCGATGGACTTATTTTCAAGAAAAAAATTATAAATAACTTATTCAAATAAAAGATGACTTTAGGAGTGTGTTAAAATTTTAACTTAGGAAATGTGTTATTTGACATAATTTTTGCATTCCGCTCATAAATTTTCGTAAGCACACATATATTTTTAAAAATATTTTAAGTGTAGGGCCTTCGAAAATATAAAATTTTTTAAAATTTAAACATTCAAAATTAATCTTCTTCTTTTTTCATTTTTTGCATTATTACATATTCCTTACTTTTTTCTTAACAGGAAAAGTTAGAATTCATCTGAATTACTTTTAGTGGTGAAAAATGTATTAAACTGTGTTTTCCTTTGACTTTTAACTTAAGATGGTTTCCTAACCAAATGCTAAATTGTTTTTAAGTTCAAAAAAATAGAATCTAGTTACTACGAAAAAAAGCTGGACTCTTTTTATCAAAGCTATTTGAAATGAACAGTTTTTTGCGACTCCTTTAAAATTTTAAAAAATCGAGTTGAACCCTTTTTCGAAATTTCCGATTCAATGAAATTTAAGAAGAACTATCATAATTGTTATATCTTGGAAATAATTAAACTTTTATTATTGAAATGAATTTTGTGTTTCAAAAAACTCACCATCCGATGTAACACTGGCAGAGGTTTTCATTATTGGTTGCCTGTTGAATTAAAAGATCAACTTGTCGTTGAACGCTCAACATTTGATCGTGTGAAAAATCGCGACCCGTGAGTTTGTCTCTAACTCTATTTGTGATTGCAAGCGCCTTTTTGTTCAAAGCTTCCGGCTGATTACTGTCCCCTAAAAGCAAATATTTCATTTTTAACATTTTCGAATTAATGATATTTAAATTTAAATTGGAAATGAATTATATTTAAGTCTTCACATCATTTATTAATATTTATGTTTTTGTTTACCACCATTCTCGATACTGCAAGGTGCTCCTTTTTTCGGCAAAGTTGACGTCAGCGAATCAATAATATCACCACGTTCCTGACTACTACTCGCGCTCATTCCCTGAGCATCGGATCTCTTCACCTTTGGCACCGTATTGTCCATGAGCCGCCAATTTAACAATGGATCATAGACAAAAGCTTCCAAAACTGCCATAAGACTGTCCTTATTTCGATGTAAAACAGACATAACGGATTCACAGGTCCTTCTGTATGTGCCTTCAATGCCCGTCACTTCCATGGCATTGATTAACATTCTCGTCAATCGAAATGGAATTTTCTCGGGGAATTTCTCACGTGTCATTGCCACTTCGAAGCAATCGCCAAAATCAATGTGAAGAATTTTTCCACTCAAACGATCGAGCATCAAATTCGAGGGATGACGATCACCAAGTCCAAGTATATAGCCAACCATTGACATCACTGCCAATGAACGTGTGTAATTTGTCCGACGATCAAACCATACTTCACTTGATGGCGATTTCAGCCAGAGGAGACGCGATAAATCGTCACCGTTCGTATGCTCCAGGGCGTGTTCGAAGACTTCTACTTTTTGCATTAACATAAGGTGATCGTAATCTGGTGCCATCTGTACAATATTTTTATTTTTTTTTTTATAGAAAATACATTTTTTTTACTAATTTATTTTTATACTCTACAACTTCACTTTATAACTCTTCACTAAATATTATTCCTTTCTTTGCTTCTTTATGCAAATCATTTTTATTTGGAGAATAGAATTAAAAAATTTTACTAGAAATAAAAGAAATTTAATTTTTTACATTAAAGGTTTTATTTTAAAGTCTTTATTTTCTTTCTCAATGTTAAAAATTTCATTCTGATTAAAAAAGAAATTGTTTTTATATGATAGAATGGTGAGCAATCTTAATCTCAAAAATCTTAATTTTTTCCTTTTTTCAAAATACTCTCTCTTAACGTAATAATTTTCATTTTGACTAAAAAAGAAATTGTTTAAAAGAATCGTAAAAAATCTGAATTTTCAGCTTTTTACTTTTCTCTAGTATATTAATTTCTTTTTGAAAATATAGGAAACTTTGATTTTAAAAAACGAAAAATATATAAATAAATAAATAAAATAACTATATTTTTAATTGAAATTGTAAAAAATTCTATAAATTGTCTCGAATTAAAAATTGTTTATTAAATTTTTTAATAAAATTAAAATTTAAGTATTTTTACTAAAGTAAATTAGTTTCATACTAACTCGAAGCATAATTCGGTGTTCAATATTGAGAAGAATTTTCTTCTTTTCTCGATAATCTCTAATGAGGGTGTGCAATGTATCGCAATGAGGCACCCAACCAATAAGGCCACTATTTGTCGATAATGGTATCACAGCGTATCTCTGTAAATTTTTAAAATTAAATTTAAAACTATATATTAAAAATAAAGTCATAGTAAATCATTTGAATGAATAATATTCAATAAATAAATATTTCAATAATCAATTACAATGATACTTAATTTAATTTTTAGTTTTTGGAAAAATTCAATTTCATTAGTTGCACTATAAAATCGGTGAAGTTCATGTTTATAAACAACAAGTAGAAAATTAAGTTTTTTACAAGCAAAAAACCATGCAAATTTTTGAAAAAAATCAGCTTTTTTAAATTGTTAATCAAAAAACTTTGAGAAACTATTTTTCAGACAAAGTCCATAAAAAATTGTATCGAAGATTTTATTTTTCTTAATTGTGTATGTTTTACATGGCAGTCAAACATACCAAAATGACATAAGAGTTGAAATTCAAAATTTTAATTTTTAAAACATACATTCTTGTAGGAAATTGAATGTTGTATCTTTTTCCATTAATATTTTTTTGTAGAACAATTATTTTTTAAGATAATGACCAAAAAATACTAAAGAATGGAACATCTATATTATTACATATATTACATTTTATTAAATTTTTAGGTCATTTTGGTATGTTTGACTGGCTTGTAAGCGTATAGGCGAGCGGAGAGCGGATTACTCGATCCAGACGGTCGAATGATGATTATAAAAATTGTAAAAATAATTAAGGAAGTGTTTAAACTTAAATTTTTATTTTTATTCTAACGCATATTTTAATTTTTTAAAAAGTGTTAAACATTAAATTCTTCAACCTCAGATAAAAACGAGTTTAGGTTTTAGTTTGTTTTTTCAATTAAAATACAAAACAATTTAATGTAACTAATTTTCATTCGAAATCTTTGTTGAATTATTTCTTTAAATTTTATTCTCACCTGTATAGTAAGATTTCTCCTAAAAGTGTCAGGATCGTGCAACAATAATGTATTAACTAAGCCGAATAACTGCATCACACGCTCGTCCTGTCGGAGATCTTCGTGACCCTTCAAAAGGAACATGTAATCCTTGCCATTACTCCCTAAAAAAGAATTCCAAAATTACAAAAGAATGTATATCACTTTTTAAATATACTAATATTCATTACAATTCACGTCCTGAAAGGAAATTCATAAATTACTACCTAACAACGAATAAATTAACTGCCAAAAAAATGTATTTATTTTTCTCTAATTCCTCTCAATTTTCAAAAATTTCAATAAAATTCTTTAAAATTTCCATTATTTTTAATAGAACTTTAGTAAATTTTTATTATTTCAAAATATTTTAATTTTTCAAATTTTATTGATATAGTTTAAGTTTCAAAATTCAAACATTCGTTTATACAAATTCAATTATTTTTATTAGAATTGTAATTATTTCGAAACTTCAATTTTCAAACCAAATTTTTAATTTAGTGAAATATTTTTGAAATTAGCAAATTAGTAAAAATGTTAATTGTAATAAAACACCTTCCATTTTGATTCTTTGTAAAATTCGATTATTTGACATTAAAATAAAGTTTTTGAAAATTCGATTTCACAAAATTCTTATTAATCTCATAATTCTTTAATAAAATTTGTGTGAAAATTCAAATATTTATTTATTTTATTTACTTTTGAATATAAGTATCTTTAAAAAATTGAATTATAATTTCTCAGAAATCTTATTCTTTTCTCAATTTTAAATAATAAATTTCAATGAATAGGTAAATTTAAATTTAATATTTGTTTAAAACTTGGGTAAATAATTTTTTAAATAAATACCTATTAATTTTTTTTACAGAAATTGACATTTTGAAAAATGTTTGTTCCTAACTATTTCTAAAGTTAATTATTACAATCAATAACTTTGTTTTTCTTCAAAATTATTTTCAAAATTTCAATTTAATTATTATTATCTAGAATTTTTTTACCAAAGTCAATCTATAGATTAATCAAATTATTTATTAACAATTTTAGAGAATTGAGTTATAAATTGTATTAAGCATTCAATTATATACAGAAAAAAAGAAAATTCACTTCAAAATATTCTAACATCCTTTTAACATCATTTAAATTTAAATTTTCGAAAGTTGCGAAAAGTTTTTAAGTTGAAAAGATATTTAAGGAGAATTCAAGTTTTTCCTAATCTTTGTCAACCTTTATAAATCTTTCTTTATTAATCTTGTAATAAATTAAAATATAAGGGTTTACCGACATTTTAAGCAAAATCAAGAAAATAATTTTAAATATTTGAAAAGAGAAATAAAAATTCTAAAAGGATGAAAATAATTTCTGACTGACTTTATTTTATAATCATTGAATTCCTCTCAAAAAATACTATGAAAACAATTTTAAAAATAAATAAAATTAGGCATTTCATTATTAGAGAAAGAAGAAATTACCTTTAATGCACAATTTCCTCGGTCGTTGTTTACTCGTAATGACTTGCATTGAACTGTGAAAGTTCGATATCCGAATAATTGGCTGTCCAGGTTGATAGCTTCCAGGCACGGCCAATTCAAGATCCCGACACAATAAAAGTTTTGGACTCACATACTGCAATTCCAAACTTGTCAATTGTGGCAATTGTCGTGAGATTCTTCGGAAAACGTGATAATAAAGATCCCACGCCTGATTCAAATCACGAACATTGCCTGAAGCCTTAAATCTATGGCACCAATCTTGAGCTTCAACCAAATCCCGCCCGTAGGCTTGATTGAACGATGTCTCCTTCAATGTTTGTGGACCACGTTCGAGCATGGCGTGCAACGGTTCCAGTGTGTCAAACATACCCTTAACATTTCTCTCTCCAAAATACAAACGACTCGCCTCCTCAAGACCGGCGTGCCACAATTCATGCCACAATATTGCAACTCTTATCAATTCATCGCTAGCCATTATTGCCTGTTGCACCAGTGTGGGACTGTGTTCGCACATATTTTTCAAAATTTTATTAGCCGCCGTTTTCCTCGCGTGACTCGCACTCTTCGATGCGACCGTCAGTGGATAGACGAGAGCCTGTGGATGGGATTTGCCAATGTCGATCAGCAAATGATGAATACATCGTCCGACGAGCGCTCTCGGTGTGTCGATTCTAGCGATCAATTGTGGAATCACTTGGAGCCAGGTGTTTATTTCGATCATGCGAATACCCTCGACAATTGCGTCATAGACCTCTGGCCATTGTCCATACTCGAACCAGAGTGTGAGGAGTCGCAGTGTGTCTTGAAGAGAATTGCCGTGTGATAAATTGATGGAGCGGAAGAAGCCCTCAACGGCAGGAACGGCATAGCGGGAAATGTACTGTGAACTGCAGAGATTTCGAGAGCCGCTGGACGATAGGGAATTGTCTTGATTTATCATTTCGCCTTGTTGATGCTTGTAGAAGAGAACTGTTTCGTAATTTGTGTAGGCGAATGAATGCCAGGCTTTGTACCATGAGGGATCGTGCTCGGTAGCGGCTGAATAATAGGTGAGGACCATTGGAATCGAGTGCTCCTTGATACCCTGTAGGGCTTCGGTCCATTCGCCCAGTTTTAGATAACATCTCGCGAGTAAACGCTTCCTTGCGTCTTGATGCTTCTCATCTTCCTGATTTATCACCGAATTTCCCGAATTTGTTAATGACGACGTGACGAATTTCTGCAATTGACAGTAAGCCTCGTTTCGTTTGCCAGCAACCCACATGTGTTTACAGTAGGCGAATGTTACCTGTTGATAAAAATATCGCATAATTATATCAATTCAAAAAATTCAAAACAATAAAAATAATCAAATTTTTTACATATTTTAATTACAAATATGATCACGATTTATCAGAGAGTTTAATAAGTCTAAGAAAGAAAACTTCTATTGCTAAATTCGAAAATAACTCTAAGAAATAAGTAGTTTTTAAAAATATTGTAATGTAGATTTTTCAAAACAATTCAGGGTTGCCACGCTTTTATACTTTTCAAATTCCCTGACTTTTCCAGGTTAAAAAACGGAATTTATTATTAATTAGAAAATTATTGTAAAACATCAATAACTTCATTTTTCAATAAATATTCAATCATTCTTATTTTTTCATATAGAAATTAAGATTTTAAAAACTCAATTACTATTTTATCTTTTATTATTTGTTCCTCAAAGAATTAAATTATTTTCAAAAATTCCAATGAAATTCTTATGTGAAAATTCATTTTCTTTTAAAATAATTTTAATAAATTTTTCGTAGAAATTTAGTTAATTTCAAAAATTTCTCAAACTTCAATTATTTCCAATGTCTACTATTTCAATAAAATTTCACAAAACAATTTAATTATTTAAAAATAAATAGCGGGCCATTTTTTCCCCAATTGTTTCTTACTCAAAAATGTATGTAGAATACAACAGTATTTTTTAATTTTGAGTATAGCGTGAAGAAGACTGTTTTTTATTATAATATTATAAATAAATAATTTAAAAAACAATAAAAAATAAAAATTTTTTTAAACAAAATATATTTTTAAATTCTACGCTTCAAGACGAAAAAAACGCCTATTTGGTTTTTAAAATCGGTTAAAAAGAACTCAAGAAAAAATATTTTTATTTAATATTGTTAAAAACTTTAATTGTTAATAACTGTAACAAAAATTTTTTTTTGCTTTAAATTTTTTATGACAATATTTTTGTCACATAAAGATGAGAATAAAAGATATTTCATTGAAAAAAAAAAAAATTTTTATTTATCCGATCCGTTTGGCTAAGCCTGACCCTATATTAAAAATAATTGAAATTCAGACAAGAATTTTTTTAAAATTTTATAAAATAATTGAGTTTCTGAGAAAAATTTTATTATTTATAAAAACAATTTAAATTTAAAATGAAAATTTTTAATTTGGACAAGAATTTTCGTAAATTTTCAAACATAATTGAATTTTTGTGAAGAATTATATTATTTTTGTAAATAATTGAATTGAATATTGAAGTAAAATTAGGTTTTAAGAATAAATACAATTAAAAAACAAAAATTTTCCAGGATTTCGATTAAAATTCCCTGACTTTTCAAGGTTTTTTTAATTTTTATAAAATTCCCTAACATTTCCAAGTTTTCCGGGTTTCCAGATTGCGTGGCAACTCTGCAATTAAATTTCTTAAAAGAGTTTTTTGTATTATTTAAAAAAATTGGGAAATGCTATTAAACCAGTCATGTTAATAAAAAAATTTTTTTATTCGTTAAAAAATTAATAAATAAACAAGTAAAAATACGACAGTAATTGACCACCTAAATGGACAGTAATTGGCCACTTAAGAAAGCTTTTAAAAAACGTACAGAAAAAGTTTTTTCAATTGCAAAAGCTTAGATTTGTTTATGATGACCTTAGAAAAGATTAGCAATAAACAAAATATTTTTATCTCATACGGTTTCAAATCTATTTAAAATTGAAAAGTGTATAACTACTGTCTGGTTTACCCCAATTTAAAAAGGAATTACTAAAAATTCGTGTACTTTTAACTAAAGTTCAAAAATAGTTTAAGAAGAAAAAATTAGAGTATTTACCTGTGGATGATGAGTAGGAAGCGGTTTGTCAGAAACCAACGATGGATCCATTCCAAGAAGCATCACCAGCGTTTTATGACACAACATTAAATTTCCACTCTTTCTACAAAGACTTGCGTACTTTAGCCAAGTATACATGTCGTCTTGGGGCGAAACAACGAGCGTATGAACCTAAAAAAATAATGGAGTAATTATAAAATAATTATAAAATTTGTCATGCTAAAAAAAATTTTTTTTATTTTTAAAATTATTTATCAAAAACCTACGCAAAACTCGATAAACGTTGTATACTTGGCATAAATTAGGCCAATTATTATTAAATAATTAATTAATAAAATAATCGTATAATATTTATATAATAAAAAAAAAAATAAAAACCTGAATAATCTTCTGCCAATCTTCAACAATTCTCTGACCACCCTGAAGTCTCTCCCACCACATACTCTTGATAGTTGATCTCCTCTCTGGCACCAACTTAAATTGAATCACTTCCTCCAGTTCGGCCAATTTTTGCACCTCGACCATCGCATTGTACGCCCGCTGATAACTCTCCCCAGCCATTGCGGTTAATTCCGTGTCCAGTAAATCGCGTGCACTCTCAATTAATTCGTGAGCAACGTCGTAGCGCTCATCATGAATTGCCAGCACAGCTCGATAGAATGCACCATCTTGCGTGTCTTTCGATATCAACGAGACATACTTCTGCATGCTCTCCCACTGATTAAGACCCCAAGCGGCCGCTGCAGCCATTCTCGCCATCCTTTGCTTCGTCTCCTCGCTCTGATTCGACCACTGCTTCATCGCCACTTCATGAAGTTGTCCCCATTCTCCCAGAGCCTCGAGACATCTCATTTCACCCAGAGTCGATTCCACATCGTTCGAATCAATCTCAAGTCTCTCGTTGTAAAGCTGAAGGGCCTTGTCCCAATTGTGCAACTTCTCGTACCATCTCACTTGCACCTTCAATTCAGGCTGACTGTGCTGATTCATCACATACTCCAACAAACCCTCAGCAGCTTCTTTCTGCTGCAGTTTATTGTTGATCGATATCAGCGACTCAAAAACATTGCTCTTCGAATCACTATTCTTCGCGTCGGCCCTCTCCGAGTCGTTCTTATTCTTGCTCTTGTGAAACTCGTCCTCCTTGTAATGAAGCGCTTTCGCGTAGGCACGACAATGCATTGCGCGTTCGCCGAGAATTTTATTATCCAACGGCAGTGGTCCCTTGTCACAGTGCTCCATAAATTCGGCTAAATTCAAAATCGTCTGCGTTATTTCCGGCAAATCAGGCACCATTAGAGCTTGCTGAAGTGTCTGTATCAGTTCGGCTCGATAACTCTCGTTCAATTCGGACCAACACGAAACGAAGGCGGCATTAAAAAGATCTCTCGGTAATTGCGAATAAGTCTGTGCCAAAGCCCAACAGGATCGCAAAGCCGGCGATGGCGACTCCTTCAGCAAACCAATCGACAAGCTCTTAATCCACTCGAGCCAATCGTCCTTCGACACCCGTCTCGTCGCAGTCCAAGCCTTCTGCAAATTCGAAGCGTCCACATGTAATCGTTTTATAGTCGTCGTATCCGAAGAGGTCAACGACATGTCCCTATTTTTATTCTTCGACTGCCTCTGCTTTATCAGAAGATAGTCCTCCGTATCCACCACCGACGATTCAATATCGATCTTATGCACCAACCACTCATAGCGTGTATTCGAAATTTTATGCTTAATAATCACCTTCTGCACCATGAGAATAAAGATCTTGTACTTCTTTCCCAATTGAATAATAATAGCACAAAGTGTATCCATCGCAGTGTCCCGAAGATCCGGAAATTGATCCAAAACCCTCACCAACGGGTGTATTATTCTCGATGAGAAATCCGTGAAATCTAGACAATCCGACAGATGATCAATCGTCTCCAAAGCGACTCTATTCACCACAATCGGACAGTCCGTGGCGCAAAACAATTTCACAATCGGCGGTAGCACCAAATGAAGATAATTATCCAAATTATTTCCAAACTTCTGCAGAGCCTGGAGAAGTTTCACAGTCACCGTACGATCCTTACTAGGATCATGGTTCAACACCTTGAGAATTTGTGGTATTAGTTGTGGAATGTAGATCTTGAACTCAGAACCCAATGCAACGGCAATGTGTTCAACGAGCAAAATTAATGTACTCTGTAGAGGACTGTTAACGGTCCAAAATTCTTTAATTAGAACAAAAATATCGTCGAGGTAATTTCTAATATGTTGCTTGACGATGGCGATCAGAATGGCGAGTTGCTGGAAAAGGTACTCACGGAACGTAATGTCGGCCGTGCGGACAACATTCAGAAAGCTTGGCATCACCTGCGATATGTATGGAACGCACTTGATGCCCAAACTCTTGAAAATAAAAGTCACGGCCTGCACTACCATGGTGTGGTGCTGCGACAGCGTGGGATCGCGAATTATTCTCATCAGCGTCGCAATAGCAATCGCCGGGTAATATTCTTCCAGAGTGGACGACGACATATTCACCAGCATTTCACTCGTCGTCAGGTCCTGATTCATCTCCGCGTCGCTCTTTATATCCGCCATTGATGTCAGCGTGTCCAACTGGGAGTCAATCTGACCCAAATTCATCTTATGCTTGTAGGGATCTAGTGCTCCGAGTAAACCCAGAACTCTTATGGTTTCCCTCCGAATATGCGTCTGTTGCTCCGTTTTTAAAAAGTTTATCAAAACATCCAACAAAGTCGGATATTGCATGTAAGGCTTCACCACATAACCAGTACTCCCGACCAGTTGACCCAGAACCCAGAGGGCAACCCCACGTTTCTCGGGCGAACTCGCGTCGACCAACATCTCCAGCAAAATGGACAACAGTTCCGGAAGCCACTGCTGCATTTCGGCACCGCTCACCTCCGCTAAGTCGCCAATCGCCTTTAGAATTGCCAAAATAACACCTGGATTCGGCTCCGGTTCCTTTAATTTTGGCACTAGAACCTTCAGCATCGGCTCCATGTAGGGGCGAATAAGTCTCGGTGCACTCACCACGAGATGATCGAGCATCCTGGCCGCCTGCTCCTTATTCCGCCCCATTCCCGAATACTCCAACTCGGTCAGCAACTGAATCAACGTCTTCCTCAAGGACGGCATCACATAGGCCGGATTCATTATACTCAGTCTTCCAATCGTTCTACTGGCAATTTCCCGAATTTCGAAAATCTCGTCATTCATCCCAACGAACAGTGCCGAGAGACTCTCGGCCTGCGCCAAATGACTGTCGAACGACTCGTCCAAGGAGGCGAGCACCCAAAATCGAACATCCGGATCTGGATCGATAATTCCAACATCGAGTAGTTTTCGGACAACTGAAGAAACAGTGGTTGTCACCGTATGTCCAGGTTGGTTTAACGAGAGTCGCAGGAGTCGAGAACACGTTCGCACCGCCTCGAGGCGCACCTCCGCCTGTTCCGATGTGAGAAAATGATCCGCGCAGCGCTTCACGAACTGTAACAGTGGATTCTCGTCGAAATCGAAAGTCCCAAGGGTCCTCAGTGCCAGAACCGTCGAGGAGACGTCGACTTCGGACAGACTTGTCAAATTTGGACTACTCGCACTCCAGGGTGCTCCAGGATGTCTCAAGGGTTTGTGCATCAACACCTGCGACAACATTCTCAGCAAACCTTGCGAAATATCAGCTTTCAACGAAGGCACATCGTGCGCCAATTCCCGTAGAGAAGTCGTCAAAATGGGACTCAAACCAGTAGCCAACATCGACTCTAGAATGTCCTTAACATCGCCGGAGATTGTCTGCTTTACAGCGTGTCCCAAGAGAGTGATGCAGATAAAAACGGCCGGTTCCAGGGCAACTCGCTTCTTATTCGACATTTCCTTCGAAGGCAGTGAACTCTTGATAGTTTCCATAATTCTCCCCAGGTAGGGCTTGATCGGATCGCCAACGGCGACAGCAATCAGGCCAATGGTCGTAAAAGCCGCCGCTCTGTCCTTCTCTCTTCCTTTCAGTGTCATCAGCAAATAAGCCAGACAATCTCTCAAATTACTCTGAACAAATTTCTCCCGATTGAAAGCCGCCAATCTTGGCAAAAGATTCATCAACGCGTGCTGAATATGCGGATTACGGGATATTCTCTGATTCATCACCTCATCACTGACGTCGTCCAACTTTTCCAACATCAAACCACGACACGCGGTTGACTCGTGTGTCGGATGATGAGAAGACTGTGCATTCGGAGCATTCTTCGACGACACTGACCACTTCGTAACCAGATTCGATTTCAAATGCGGCATCATGAGAAATATGTCATTCTCCTTCCTCTGGGGCGAACAATTCAACTTCTCCATCAGGGCCTCATAATCCCTCTCCCATTGAATATTGCTGCACCTCAGCAATTCATTCAAAACCAACAACGAACCATGTATACGATCATCCCTATTGAAACTCCTCTCCCTAAAAGAAACGTCCTCAAAACCCGAACAAATCTCATCGTAGCATTGTTTATACCACTGCGACTTGTGCATCTGCTTCGCCGTTTCTCTCTGCGCCGTGACGACCAAAGCAGCCCGAAGTGCCTCCACCGCACCCTCTCGTATCACCGCCTTTGGATCCCTCACCGCATTGAAGATCACCTCAAAAAAAGGCGTTACTTGTTGGAAGAAATACGTGGGCATCGACACTGCCAATTCTTTCAGAACCAAAACGGCCGCCTGTCGTTTACCCTCATTACGATCACCGCCTAGCCATTCAAACGCTCGTTTCACTTCGAATTCCACATAGGCTGCCGTATAAGTACCCGAAACAAGGGCCAATTTCCCAACAGTCTTTGCCGCCAATTCCATAACACCAACATCGCTCGATGGCAATAAATGTCGGAGATAATTCGCAAATCTAATAGTACGTGTATTTATACTTCCCACGTCGGCGTCGATTAAACAGATTATCGCCAAAATTCCACCCTTCTTCTCATTCATATCGGAGCCTGAGACCATTTCAAAAATATGATGATTAAATTCGTCCATAAATGCGGTGAATTCCTCTTGTGATGCTTCGCGTAATTCCGTTTTAACGTAAACGGAAAGTTTACGAGCCGTTTCATTGCGAACCTCCTCATGTCGCGATTTTAAACGTTGAACGTATTGTTGAACGGTGCTCGACATTTTTAAATCTTTTCTTTTCTATCCTATTTGATTAATCTAATTAAGTCCACATACTAGAATAATCGCTCCTGAAACCAATTGAAAATAGTTATTAAAATTTAGTTAAAAGTCAATTTTTTAAATTCAACCAAATTGAAACAAAAGGAGATTCTTTTTCCTTGGTTTCCAGACAGAATTCTTACTTTCTTACTGTTTCTAAACTTCTGAACCTTTAAAAGAACGATTTTTTTAACGTTTGACTTTTTGTACAAAATATTATTAAATACCCATTAAAAAAATGATATACTTAATAAATATTAAATTAAATTTCTATTTTCCGTTAAAATACAAAAATATCAGAAATTATTGTAAAGGGAAAAAATGTTCAATCACTTTAAAGTTCAAAATTGAACAACTTTTTTTAATGAATATTTTTATTCACTTTCAAAAAATATTTGATACACAAAATAAGGGTTTGTAATACACTTATTTTTGAATACCTTTGACTGAAAAATATTTCGAGAAAAATTGTTTTTAGATAAATATTAAAATTATTAATATTAGTTTCCCAGAGAAATTGAAATTTGCAATAACTTCAAATTTCAGAATCTGTGAAATTCGATAATATACCAAAAAAATTGATACTGCAATTTTTCCTCAACAATTTTCAAAATTTCAATTCAATCATTTCTAGAATTTTCAACAACAATAATTCTTCTCTAAAACAATTTTATTTTAAATAATTTTTAAGAAATTTTTTTTAAAATGAAATTATTCGAAAGGAAAAAAAGTTTCAAAATATTCTTGAAATACACTTATTTACAAGTCAGTTTTACGAAATTTCAATTATTCAACCATTTTTCAATATTAAATATGTATTGAAAAATGCAAGTAATTTAAAAAAAAGAATTGTTAAAAACCGACTTTTTGAATTTTTCAATAAAAGTTTTATAAAATTCAAATTATTTATTAAATTAAATTATTTGAATTCTTTTTAAATTAAAAATTTTTGTTTTTGAATTTTTAAGTAAAATTATCAAATAATAAAATTATTAAATTCTAATTCACATTTTCTAAAACTTTAATTTAAAATCGTTTGAAATTTAATTAATTATAAAAATTATATAAACCCAAATTTACTAAAGGAAGATTATTTTTTGAAATTTTAAAGTATTTACTAAATAATTTTGAAGTAAAATTTTTGTATTTCTTCTTCAGAAATTAAATTATTAAAAAAATTAAATTCTATATTGTTTAAAGATCACTTATTAATATTATTTTTCATTTCAAAGTTTATAAGATAAACAATTATAAAAAAATTAGGAATTCTCAATATCCTCAAAGATTGATGAAAAACAACAAACCTATAACATTTTCTTATCAATTCTAGAAATTAAATATTTCTCCAGAACTTTTGATAAAATTTTTAGATTTTTTCATGATTTCTCTAACCTGTGGCAACTCTGTTCAAATAATGAAACTAATATTTATATATATTATTCAGGATCCTAAAGTTCTTTTATTCAGATAAAAAAAATTTATTTCTTCTTTAAATTGAATATTTAAAAAAATAATTTTGTTAATAACAATATTTTTAATAATAAAATATTTCGTTCATTTGAACGTAAAAAATTTGTAAATCATTATATTACTTTAATATTATCAAGACTTTTGCTTTTATTTTTTTATAATATAATTTTTTTGGGAACATTTAGAAATAAACAATTGTTACGTAATAAAATTTATTGAACTACTTAATTAAAAATTTTCTTTTATTATTTAGTGTGTAAAAAAACAAAGGTAAAAAATTCTATCCTTATTATTAAATACTGCCGAGTGATAAATTCAATCTACATAATGTAAAAAATTATAGTTTTCCTAGAAATAAATATTTAAAAAAAAATAAAATTATGAAATGAAGTTTTGTAGAAATTACAATTTAAGTTATATAATTTATAAGAAATATTATTTATTATAAGTAAAACTTCATGTCTTTCGGCTTTAAAAGTGAATTTCTTATTATACAAATTTATATTTTATAATAATTGTAAACTATAAATAATGAATTAAATTAACAAAAACAATAAAAATTTATAAATATAGATTTTACCACCTAATTTGATTTCAATTGAATTAATTTCACAATAAAAACTTCAATTACATATTATTTAGAAATAAAACAAAAATTGCATTCGAAATTGCAGCAAAATATTGACAAATGTAAATTTTATGAATAAACTTAAATAAAAATGCACTTAGAGTATAAAATTTATTTCTAAATATTCAACGACAAATGTAAATTACAAAAATAATAACGTGTCTGGAGTATGCGTGAAATTTATTTTTAATTATTTCAATTTGAATTAAACTTGAAAATGAAGGTTATGAATGTAACAAACTTATAAATTCAATGTTAATAAAAAAATCAACAAGTGTCTATCAAAAGTCACTCATGATTTTTTTTGAAAAAAAAGAAAAACAATAAAATTTAAACAAAATATTTTTGTTAAATACATACCAATTTTTCCAAAAATAAAAGCAACGACCTTGTCATTTTGTTGCTTAAATTGTTGGTTATTGTTTTCCATTCAGTTCGGTAAAATAAACGTAATTCCTAAAATAAAATAAATTTTTTTAATAAACATTAATTGCAACTAATAAAAACTACGTTTTTTTGCGTTATATTGCGATAAAATGTTTTGAAAAGTATTAACATAATTATAGGTTAGGATTCTTGATTGCATGCGGAATATACAAAATATTAGATAACTAATATAAATTCTCTTACTGGACAATATTATTTCTTATATTAATTAAGAGCACACGTAATTCTTATAGAAACTTAAAAAATTATACTGTAATTCAAGCACAATAACATTTTTTTGCAAATTTGTTTACAATTGATCGCATTATCAAAATTCACAAACACACCCTGACTTATTTTCAACCAATAAAATCGCCGCAATTCCCTTCGTTCGACATTGTGATTGAATGAATAATTTTAACCACTGTATTCATTATTTTTTGTTTACTAAAATTAACTATTTTTATTAACTACGATATATTAAATAAATTGAAAATTGGAAGTGCAAGTTAACAATAAGTTAAGTGCAAAGTGTAGTTAAACAATTTTCGGCAAATGTAACTCTTATCAAATTAAAAAACAAATCGAGCGGCAATAACCAATGAAAAAGTGTCTCTAACAGACGAACACATTTCAATTGGTTCGATTGACTCATAAAGCGTCTGGTTTTTTTGAATTGGAAAACCGTTTGAACTTGCAATCAGTTTTATGGCAGTTGACGCATGGTTGACTGTATTTTGATTAATGTCGATTTAAATCAGTGTTATTTATTGTTTTAGGTAAGTTTTAAAACCTTATTCGTTGAAAATAGTTGTTGATTTATATTCTAGAGAAACTTTTTTATAAATAATTCATTATTTTTAATATAGTTTCTGTGTTAATAGTGAAATAAAATATATGACAAAGAATTGTGCACAGTTTTAGAGGGTGCAAAAAATTTCAAGATAATAATTGATTGAATTATAATTTTTTGACAATTTCTTTTGAGAAATTTTTCAATTTATTACCTACTTAGAAATTAGATTGAATTGTTATAAAAAATTGATTAACCTAAAATTATTTTTTTTTAAGTTTATTTATAATTTTTTGCACTGAATTTTATTTACTTTGGAACCTTTAGAATTAACAATAATTAATTAATTAATTAAAGTTATTTGAATTAATTAATATTCATAAATTAGTAAAAATTTATAATTGACAAAATTTGTTTTTTAATTTTCTTAACTGAAGCTCCTTGATATTATAATTATTTTATTGATTCGTGATTTAATTTTTAATTTAAAAATGCCGACTTTTTTGAAGTGTGTAAAATAATAAATCAAAAGGTAGGGAATTAATTAATAAGTTGACTTTGCTGAATATTTTTTTCTTTTTTTATTTTAGAAATGGATAACACACTTGATACAATTCGTCAGTCTTCGGATGCAACTCTTAATGAGGAAGTCTCTTATTTATATGGAAGAGATCCAAGTATCATTTCCTATGGACAACAGCGATTTATTACAAAAGACTCGCAAAAAAATTTGTATTCTTTATATGAAGAGGAAGAGTCAAATGATGTCATTAATTCCGAATCATTATCGTCTCAAACAGTGAAAGTTTATCTTCGAATGAAACCGTTCCCGAAAAAAATGAAATTATCCAAGGAACAAGAGGAGGCTTATTCAATTGTTAATTCAACAACATTGATAACGAAAATGGCGAATATGGAGTGTAATGCAAGTTGTTTAAAGAGACCAAAAAGTTCCGATACAATATGTAAAAAATTCACCTTCTCACAAACTTTTGGTCCCGGTACTTCACAATATGATCTCTTCGAGCAAGTTATTCAATCGCAGATGGTCGACTTTTTAGCTGGACAAAATGCCACTGTCATGACTTATGGTAAATATTTCGAACAAGTTAATGAAAAGAAATTTTATTTTAAACATGTAATTTTTTCAGGAACAACAAATTCTGGTAAATCGTATACACTGCAGGGGACAACAGCATCACCGGGTATAATTCCTCGAGCATTGGAATTTATTTTCTCGAACGTTAATCCAAAAGCTACACCTTGTTACAAGCCAATAAATCATTCGGATGTAATTGTACTGGATAATAAGGCGCGAGGCATTGAATTGGAAAGAAAAACAAGTCTATTGACATTTGGATCGGCTGATAAAAATTTATACATTAATGCTTATAAAGAAATGCAAAGTTTACTCCAAGAGCAAACTGCAATTCGACAAAGTACATGTCCACAGGGCTTTTATTCAGTTTGGATATCATTCGCTGAAATTTACAATGAGACAATTTACGATCTTCTATCAAATGATATTCAAGCGCGAAGGCCGCCGCTAAAATTATCAACCGACAGTCAAGGGAGATCGTTTATAAAGGGCTTAAAGACAGTTTGCGTTAATTCTGGATCTGAGGCTTATCAAATTTTAATGGCCGGCCAATATAATCTCAAAGTTGCTGCTACAGCTTTAAACGCAAGAAGTTCTAGGTCACATTGTATATTCACTGTCACATTGTTGAAATATTCAAAGGAAAATTCACCCGATTCTGTGGAAGTTAGCACGTGAGTTTTTTCATCCCACCAATTTAACTTAAATTATTTACACTCCTCGGATTGAATGACTTTGTCGAGTTTTTTCGATTATTTTTTTTTAAAACAACTTTTTTTACTTAAAAAAGCTGCAATCAGAATACTACATTTTTTTAAAAAGCAAAATGTAACTTATTTCGATTTCCATAGTGTAAGGAACACCTAATAGTTAAATTTTCCAGAAATTATTTTTGAATTTACAAATAATTTTTCAATTCCAATATTATGAAAATTTTTGAGAAAACAATAACTTTTTAAAAGATTTTTCCAACAATAATAATTTTTTAAACTTTTTAAATATTTTTCTAAAAAATTCAATTAGGTCATAAAAGAATTTTGTTTTTATTACAAATTTAATTAATTATTAATTATTCAATTACATAAAATTGAAAAATTAATTATTATTCAATTGTTATTCAAAAATGGTAACAACAATTGTTACAAAGTTTAAGTTTCACAAACTATTTAAAAAAAACTTTTAATATACAGTTGATTTTTTTTCTTTTTCTGAACTTTGTTGATATTCTGTTAATCGATTATCGGAAGAATAATAAATGAAATACTATTTTATTAGATGTGCAACGTTTCGGTGTCTTAGTTTGACACCATTATCAGGCCATTATATTCAACAATAAAATTTCTTTTTAAAATATAAATAACAATTATTAATTTACAAATAAATTAAAATTAAGGTTTTTACACAAACAAAAGTCTTTACTTTTGTTTAGTCTTGTCTTGTTTTGTCATCCATACGAGATGTCGATGTTCTGTATTAATTTATTTGTTTTAATTTTTCGGACGTTTTTATTTTAATTTGAGACGCGTAACAAATGTAATAAACTATTTATTTAAATAATTGATATTTTTTTAATGGCCAGGTAGTTGTTCATTTTGTTTAATTCGTTTTGTTTGTGTAAAAACCTAAATTTCATTTTATTTGTAAATTAATAATTGTTATTTATATTGTTTAATAAAGTGACCTGATGATGGTATCAAACCAAAAAACCAAAACATTGTACATCTAATGAAATAGTATTTCATTGATTATTCTTCCAATAATCGATTAAAAAGAATATCAACAAATCAATTTTAATAATTTTTATCATATTTTTCTTACATTCCATTATTTTTAATATTTTTAATTACATATTTCGGAAAATTCAAAAATCTACAAAAAATATTTATATCAAAATTTTTTTTAATTCCATTTTTTACAGTTACATATTATTAAAATTTTGGAATCATTGAAAAAAATTGTAATTAAAATATTTTAAAAACTTAATTTTTAATATTTTTCAATTATTTTTGTAATAAATTCAATTATTTTCAAACATCATTCACTAAATTTCAATAATTTTCAAATTTTTTAATTACTTGAAATTGAAAAATTAATTATCCTTTAAAAGAAAATTTATGGTTTTTAAAAAACACGTTTTTCTTAAAAATTATATAATAATAATTTTTTACAATAAAAAAAATTTGTTAACAAACAATATTGTTTTTGCATAAAAAGTATTTTTTCTTCCAATCGTTAATCACAAAAGTTGTAAATTTCAAGCACGTTATCTTTCTAAAATTATTTAAATCTATTATTAAAACTTTTGAAAAACAAAAAGGGTTATAGTTTCATTTATTATAAAAGAATTTCTTATTACTATTGATTGTTATTCATTTTATTTATTATTATTTATTAAAAATAATTTTTGTTAAAAATTCTAAATAAAATTGATTTTTTCAAAGAATTACAATAATTGTATTTTTTGAAATAATTAAATTTTACAAGATTTGAAATTGAAATTTAAAAAAAAATTTATTCTTGTAAGAAAATAAATAACAAGTATTTAAATATTTATGTAACAAAATTATTGAAGGTTTGAAGAATTGAAAGATTCTTGAAATCTGTGAATCGTCAGGAAAATAAGAAATTACGTTGAATACCGAATAAAATTGACGACTTTTTGACTTTTTTTCCATTTTTCATATTTACAGTTTTGCATTCTGTGATCTTGCGGGTTCGGAGAGATTAAAAAAGACTCTGAACGAAGGTGAACGTCTAAAGGAGGCACAAAATATAAATACAAGTTTACTCGTTCTTGGTAGATGCTTGAAATCAGTTTACGAAACTCAAGGTACAAAGCAAAAGACAAATCTCGTTGGTCCATTTCGTGAATCAAAACTCACGAGACTCTTTCAAAGACCATTATCGGGAAATGAGAATATTGCGCTAATTGTTAATGTTAATCCATCGCCAAATTTATACATTGAAACACAAAATGTCCTCAATTTTTCTGCAATCGCTAAGAAAATAATAATCGAACCAAAAAAAATTCCACGCAAAAAATCCGTTTCAAGATTCTCGAAAATTGTTTCACAGAGCATTAAAACTGTCACTGATTGGGACACTATGGACTTTGAAAATACAGGTTTATATTCATATTCTATAAAAAAAAAATTTTAAATTTATATATATTTGCCGATGGAAAAATTTAATTTAATTTACGAAATTTACTGTTATTTTTAGACGAACTAGACAGCGATAGTGAACCAGATGTTGACATGGTACATCGAGAGGATTATGATGATGCTTTAGATGAAATTAAAAATCTTAAACAAGAAGTTTTGAATTTAAAGAATACAATGGTAGAACGTGATATGGCAATTCGACAAGAACTGACTGATACTTACAGTCAAATGATGAAGAAAATTGAACACGACTGGAGGTAAATTAATGATAATTATTGAAAAATTGAAATTTATAATAGTTAATTTTTCCAACAATTTCCACAGAAATCGAGTGAAAGATGTGGAAGAACAACACGAAGATCAGTTAGAATATTCTCTCAATCGTTTGGAAACATACTACAAAGAGAAAATAAATAAACTGAAGAGTAGTCGAAAACGGACACGTTTGGACGCTGACGATTTAGAGGATGATGAAGACGAAGATCAAAAATATTACGATGAAATTGAAGACGAAAATACAACACTCAAATCAAAAATAGAAACATTAAAGGAAACAATTAAAAATCTGCGCGAAATGAAAGATAAAGAAGTTGCAGAGAAGACAAAAATTGCCTTTGAATTGAGTGTAACTAAAGATGATTTGAAAAATACTCAATCATTATTGGAATCAGCAAACACTAATTCGAGTGAAAACGATAAAAAATATATTCAGGAAATAAAATCCCAACTTGATGAAGCACATGAGAAAAATAAAGTAATTTTTTCAGTTACATTTATTTATACCTTGTAATAATTTATTTATTTATAATATTAATTTTTTTCAGCAATTAAAAGTATTTCTCAATGAAGCGAAAGAAGAGTTCATAACAATAACAACTGACTGTCGTCTTATGGAGGAAAAATTGAAAACAAAAGAAGAATTATTAGTTGAGTATGAAGATAAAATAAATGAACTGGAACACCAATTGGAGATTGTCAATGATTGTCTATCCGAAAAAGTGAAATTCACTGAAATATTAGAGGACAATATTGAGACGAAAAATAGAATTATCGTTGATTTACAAGATGATATTTTGAATATGAAAGAAAAGCAGCACGTACGAAATAATATCATGCACTCCGAAAAGGAAACAATGACATGTGAAGAATTATCCTCTATAGATGATGATAATAAATCTCAAAATTCACTCAGTAATACAAGTTGTCAAACTGAAACGCCAAATTTAGTTGATTCCGAATGTAATACGAATTTCTCGGAAGTTAAAACAAATTCGAGCTTATCGACAGAGGAGAAAATTTTGCAAACATCATTTCTCGATCAACAAGATGAAATTAGTGTCGAATTTGAAAAATTAAAGGAAACGTTCGCTCAACTTGAAATTGAATCAATAGCAAACAAAAGGGTAATAATTTAATAAATAATTAACAATAAAAATAACAATTATTAATTTTTTTAATATATTAAAAACATTTGAAATATTTTTAAATTTTTAATTCTATATCACCAGCATTTAGAGGAGTCTGCAGAAAAAATTACAAACTTGGAGATGGAAAATAAAAATCTCGAGGAGGCGATTAAACAGGTAATGAATAAACTAGTAAATTTCATTTGTTTTCGTAAAAGAGATAAACAGATATTTTAAAGTAAGATTTGCAATTTCAGTCGCAAGAGGAACACGAGGAAATGATGAAAGAAATGCAAAAAATTCTTGACGAGGCCAAAGAGAAAGATAATACAAATTCAATGGTACTTTATTCTGTTTAATACTTAAATTTTCCCAACAAAATCACTTATTTTAACTTATAATACAAGTAACTATAATTTAGAAGTTATATTACAATGTTGATTTACAGTTCTTAGAAGAATATAAAGAAACAGTTGCTGAATTGGAGAAGGAAAAGAAGAGGCTCGAGGAAGCGGTTAAACAGGTAGAAATTGAAAATTTTTTACAATCAATATTTTCTCGATTTTTGAAAACAAAATTTCATTGTAATTTTTTTAACAGTCTCAAGAAGAAGAAGAGGCAGCGAAGAAAGAAATCCAACGTACTCTTGACAATGCCAAAGAAAAAGACAACTTCAAATCTGTGGTATTTTGTTCAACTCATACTTAAAAGTTTTGACAATCTTTTCAATGACAAAAGAAATTATATTTTTGATTTTTTTATTATAATAATTGTTAAATAAATTAATTTTATTACAAGTATAATTATACATTAATTTTTATTTATTTATTTTTTATTACTATTTAACATTATTTATTGCTTCGAATTATTTTTGTTTAAATTTATTTTATTTATTTCCTTAAAAAATTGATACGAATTGACAATACAATTAATATAATGCCACTAATAATATATTAATAATAATGTAGTTAGTATAATTAGTAATTTGAATTAGCAGTTTTTAGAGGAATTCAAAGAAAAATCTGAGGAATTAGAGAAAGAGAATAAGAAACTTGAAAGGAAATTGGAAGAGTTGACAGAAGACTTGGAAAAAGTATCGAAAGAAAGAGACACAGAGATTTCGAGTTTGCAGAATGGTGAATATTCACTATTTTTCAAAATATGATTTCAAGTATACACAATTCTCTAATTGAAAATATATAATCAATTTTCAGAATTAAAACAACTGATTCGATCGAAAGAAACTTTAATGGAATCTCATGATAGAGAAAATGAAAAACAAATCAAGTTAACTCTAAAGGCACTTAGAGCCACCGAAGATACTCTTACTAAGGAACAAGAAAAATGCAAAATCCTTCAGAGAAACGTACGTACTTAACAAAAATAATAAAATTATTTTTAACTCGTAAATTATTAGTAACGTTTTTTTATAATTATCTTTTATTATCTTTGGAGTATTTGACTTTTTCATCTAGTCTTTTTCGTGATTATTTATAAACTTTGAATTTTTTAGAATGAACGACTGGAGCAAGAGGTTCGGGGTCTCGAGGATGCGATAAAGGATACATATTTAAAAGAGGAAATGGAACGTGAAATTGTGTCTTTAAAAGGCAAGATTGAAACATTTACTAATGAAATTCAACAGAGGCAAATTGAATTTGAAAAATTCGCCGAAAATCGTGATGACACTATCAAACGATACGAGAATTTGGTATCAACATTGCAAGCGGATGTTGAACGAGAAAAAAAAGAGGTAAAATATTTTCAAAAAAAATTTTTTTAAATTAATTTCTCTCTTTTACAAAAAAGAAAATAACTTCACATATTTCTTTTTTTTTACAGAAAAGTAGACTTCAAGATTTATTCCAAAAGCATTCTACGCCAACGCCGAGTAAAGATGAGATAAAAAAATTAAAAAATCAGCTGGAAATCGCTCAAGAACAAGTCCGAGCTTATGAAGAGGAAAAATTAAAGGACAGATCGTGTTCCACTCAAAGAGTAAGTTACGAAAATCGTAAAAATTATTAATCAGGATCTATTTTAAATTTATAAGTATTAGGGTACATTAATTTATTTATTACTAAAAAAATTTGTAGCTAATAACTAAATAAGCAAATATTAACTAACTACTAGTCGAATATTAATAAAAAACCAAAGACAATATTTTTATAACTGTTAAAACATATTTTCCATTTTAATTAAAAACTTTTAATTTATAAAACTAAAGTTACCAACTTTCTTATCTACTCAAAAGGAGAAGAATTTTCTTTTCTAAGATCAAGAAAAAATATTTATTGTTATTTGTATTTTAAGGAAATTTTGAAATCTAATAAAATATGATCATTTATAAACTACAATTCTAATTTCAGTCACGAAGAGTAAGACGACGAGATAAGGAAAATTGTGAAAATACATCAGACGATGAAGTATCATATCCTGAACGAAGAAAGCGTTCTCCACGTGGTATTAAAATTCCAACACCAATGGCAGAAAGTTCAATAATCGAAGTTTCTAGTACGGAATCTAAGTAAGTTTATTTTTTCTTTGTAAATTAAAAAAAAATTCTTTTACACGAGTTGATAATAGAAATTAATTAAAAATAAAATGGATTTTAACTTTTGTAGGAGACAAACAAGAATGCGAACGGTTCTGGCTCCTCCAGACCCATTACCAGTTGTTGAAAAAAAGAGAACAATAAATAGAAGGAAAAAATTATTCCAACAAGATGATGATGTTGTAGATTTAGTACCTTGCGAGGTAAGTATTCTTAATTGAAACTAAAAGAAATTTTTTAAAAATAATTAAATTCTTTCAAAGAGTTTTATTAATATTTTGGAAGATAATAAATACAAAATATTAATTAAATAGTTGATAGAGTTTTGAATATGAAATCATTCATAATTTCAAGTTCATATTTGCAAATAAAGAAGTTTGTAAGCATAATCGTAATAAATTAAATACTTATATAACATTTGTAAACTCATAACTTTTAATCATTAACATTAGAATTAATAATTAATATTAATTAAAAAAATTATTCCACTAATTATCAGTAATTTAATTATGAAATGAATGAATGAATTTAAAATTATAAAAGAAAATGCAATTAATTACATATTACAATATTTACTACCATTATTTTCTTTATTTCTTTACATGTAAATGAGCTACAAATAAAAAACGCATAATTATATGTATTGAAAGTAAAAATTAAATGATAATAAATTTTTCTATTCTTCCAGAATGCGTCACCGCCGGCTCCATCTCCACTTACTGCGAGTAGAAATTTAAGGGCACGAAAGAAATAATTTTCCTTCTATTGTATAAATACAGTGTATAATTATTTTATTTTTATAAACTTTTAATTGTAATAAATAATGTTTCTGGTTTAAATCGTTAAACAAAATAAGTTATAAAAGATCTATTCAATTTTCTAAAATAAATTTGTACTTAAAAAAATTAACAAAAGAATGTTTATTTTTAAAAATTTAGTTCTTAAGAAATCCTCTTTTTGATGAATTTTAATTTTTTTATTTGATGAAAATTTCTTTTTTCCGAAAAAAAATTTGTAATACAATATTTGGCTAATTAATATTAAATGATTTACTTATTTATGTTAATATTTGTGTTGCATTTTTTTCTATAAAAAATGTTTTTATTATTTATTATCATTATTATTTTTTTAAACGCGTGCAGGCAAAAATAAGAAAAATGGTAAAAAAATATTTCAAAATTTAAATAACCAACACATTCTGACTCCTGATTGGTCAATTCAAGTGGCGCCTAAAATTTAAATTTGATATAAATTCAATAATATTTATCCACTTTATTTCATTATATTATCCAATAATTTTGATAAATAATAAAAATTTATTAATAAATTCGGTGACAATTTTGCAATACTGGAAAAACTTGAAAAATATTTGAAGTTTATCAACAACTTATATTCGATATGATTGAAAATTCCAAAATGTCGGTAGCATTGTCAAAATGGCAGCTACGCGAAGGTTGCAAAAGGTATGATCTGACATTATTTTATTGTTAAATTATTGGTTAAATCACATTTTTTTGTACGAAATTCATTGATGATTGTAATTTTAAAAAGCATTGAATATTATAAAATTAAATTTTACCTTTTTTAACATAATATTTTAAACAAGACATTCATTAAAATTCATTGCTAAGCATCTCTTACGGATTCTTGAATATTCCTGTTTTTTTGTACTTCAATTTCAGTTTCTAAATATATCCAATCAAAATAAAAATGCAAAATAATGAATGTTTGTCAATGTTTAACAGTTGATATTAATGATTGATGACATTTTTCTCATGACCCTGATGATGATCCAGCATTTGTCTTTTACAGGAATTGTGCGATTTGAGAGCATCTTCCTTGAAAAATTTTACAAATATCCAAGTCGATGAGTCAAATATCCTTACATGGCAAGGACTCATTTTACCAGTAAGTTGGAAAAATTTGTTAATTATTATATATTTTTTTTCATTCTAACCTATAATAAACTTGCAATAACGTATATGTATACATCAAGTGACTAATGAGGCTTCTTCATCCGTTAAAAATGTCTTTGTAATGTCTCTTTTTTTCCACTGAATACCGAATCGTGGAATTAACATGATAAAAATTGTTCTTTTAACACTAAAAAATTATTGGAAAATATTACTTTCGGGAAAATTGATTAAATGTCTAATTGGGAAAATTTTTTCATTTTTTAAGGATAATCCACCTTACAATAAAGGTGCATTTCGCATAGAAATAAATTTTCCGGCAGAATATCCATTTAAACCCCCAAGAATCACGTTTAAAACGAAAATATATCATCCAAATATTGATGAGAAAGGACAAGTTTGTCTACCGATAATAACAGCTGAAAATTGGAAACCAGCAACAAAAACGGATCAAGGTTTATTTTATTTTACATTAATTTTCTTTTAGTAATTTTATTTTTTAGCAATTACAGGCTTCGCACTCATCTACTAAAACCAGGGTTGCCACATGTCAGTAAAGTTAGGGAAATGACAAGAAAAACAATTTTTTGTCAGGGAAATTAGAGACTTTTTTCGACTTATTTTGAAAAATTACTACTTTCTCGTTTTTTCTCCAAACATAATATCACAATTTTTAGTTAATTTTTTTATTTTTTCCTCTAAAAAAATGTTTTTTCAGGGAAATTAATAAACTGAAACTTGTGACCAATCTGAAAACCTACTATTTACTACTTTTTTACGATTAGCTTCTATTTGTGATACTAGAAACTACTTTATTCTTTTTTTTAAATTTGCAAGTAATTTAAATAAAAGAATTATTCTCAAAAATTCTAATAGAATTCTTTAAAACAATTCAAAATTTCAAAAGTTGTTTGAAAATATTTTATTCATAATCAATTATGTATTCATAATTGATTATTCAATAATTTTCATAAATAATATATCATTTTGAATATAATTTTAATAACTTTAATAACTTTTGCGAAAAAATAAATTTTAAAATATTTTAATAACATTTTTAATTACAATAATTAACAAACATTATTAATTTAACAGGAATTGAGAGAAATTCTTTGTAAAATATAAGTACGCTTTAAATTTTTAGAAAAAAATTATATTATTTTCAAAAGATTTAAAGAAATTTGTCAAAATAATGTAATTATTTACAAAAATTTCAATCAAATTATTCACAAGAATTTAATTATTTCTTACAAATTTGAGATAAGTTTTTTTTTAATTTAATTAATTTCAAAATTTAAATAAATAACAATAACTATTAATTGTTTATTTTTGTATTTAAATAAGTGAATTCTTTTAAAACTTGCTAATAAAAGCTGATATGAAAATGAATTTCAGGTATAATTTTAGTTTAAAATTGAATATTGAAAATACGTTACAATATTTTTAGAAATAGATAAATTTCAAAAAGCTTTTAAACTTAAACTATTTAAAATCTTTATTCCAGGGTGAAAATAAATAAGAATTTATTTATTTACTGAACAAAAATTGTTACAGTAAAAATTGTATTAAAATTTTTTTGAATATAAGAAAATTCTAACTAAAAAAAAAAATTTGGAAAATAATTGTGACGCGATCTGAAGAAAGGGACCTTAGAAGCAAATCACTTTAAGGTTATGTTAGTGTTACTTTTTTATCAATTAAAAGTTTATTTTCAATTACTGTAAATTAAAATGAGTATGTATTTAATATTGTAGTTGTAATAAAGACCTGAACATCAGTGATTTATATTGTCAGTTGATTCTCTGTTTGTATTTTTATTTAAAAAATTGCAAACATAACCTATAATTTTTTGCTTCTAAGGTCCCTTTCTTCAGATCGCGTCACAATTGAATTTGATGGAAATTTAAAATTGAAGTTATCAGGATAAGAAAAACAATTAATATTTTTTATGGATATCAGGGAAATACAGAATCAGATTTTTGCCATTTTTTAAATCGATTAAAACGAGTTTTTTATTGTTCAAATTTAATTTTTCGATAACCACTTTTTTCAGTCTCAAAGCTACTTTTTAAAATTAATTATTGAGTGCGAAGCCTACAGCTATTATTTTGTATTATTTTATTTTTGTAAATAAAATGAATTTCTTTTCTTTTTTAGTAATTCAGTCGTTGATAGCATTAGTCAATGAACCTGAACCAGAACATCCATTAAGAGGTGACTTAGCTGAAGAATTTCTTCGTGACAGAAGAAAGTTTTTGAAAAATGCTGAAGATTATACGAAAAAGTATGCAGAGAAAAGGCGAGAAACATCATCGGCTGATTAAATCGAAAAAGCCTTATTGCACCAAGGTGCCTGATTATGATGAAAAAATCAGGCCCAGATCCATTGTACAGGTCTCAATATGCAAATTATGATATTTATACATTAATGGAAAAAAAATTAAGAACAAAAAAATATTAATATTGTAATAAACATACGGTATTGTAAATTTAGCAAAATATTTGCAAACTCTTAAAAACAAAACAAGAAAACTTTAGAGCTATAATAATGTTTTTTTTTGCTTAGTTCTTTTTTTTAATCTTTATTTATTTATTTTCCTAGAGAAAAAAAATCCTACTTCAAATGCTTGAAAGAAACGTATAATACGAATGATTCATGAAACGATCTTTTTTTTACTTTTTTTTCTAACACAATTTACCTGAAATAGTAAACAAAACATTTTCTTTTCAACTTACCGTTATGATTTTTCTTTATTTTTTCTTTTTTTCGAATTAAAATAATGAAAAACTTTTTTCAGGGAACAGTGTGCAATTGTGTATAGATCGTGGCCCAGTTCTCGAGAGCCAAAAAATAAAATAAAATAAAAACTGTTTGCGTGCTTACATGCGTTCGATAAGTATATAAAAAATAAAAAAAAATGTTCTTCAAATTGACATTGAATAGAATTGTAGTTGTTTTCTTAAAGAGTTCAATGGTGAATTGTGCCGAGCATTAAATATTATATATAAAAAAAATAATGAATAGACTATTTTAGATAAATTGCGAATTAAACTCGAAAGAACTGAGCTCGCAAAAAGCATTTTCGTATTTCGTTTTGAATCTTTGTCAAAAAAAATAAATAAAAGAAGTCAGGATCAGATTGTAAGGATTAATAATCATAAGTGTACTGTCAAAAAAATCGTTAAATAAACTTTTGTAAAAAAAACTAAGCATTATTTTTCCTTTAGAAAAGCCCAATAATTTTTAAAAAATTGTAACAAACTTCTCTTAAACATAAAATTTAATTAAAATAAATAAATTTATCTGAAATTCCAAATTTAATTACACAAAAATTCAATAATTTTGTTACATAGATATTTAAAAATTTATTTTCCCACAAAAATCTAAATTTTTTTCGTTTCAAACTTACTGTAATTTCTTTACCTACTTCTAAAAAATACAACTGTAATCCTTCAAAAATTCAATTATTTTCTAAAATTTTTAATCAAAATTAATTCAAAAGTTTAATAATTTCTTCAATCCCAGTTAAATAATAGGATTTCTTCATCAATTGGAATTTTTAAAAAATTTTAAATTTAACTATTTCTAAAAATTGCTACTGTATAACTTTTCAAAAATTCAATTAATTTCTAGAATTTTTAACTACAATTTCACTGAGTAAAAATATTTTATTATAATTTTGTGAACTCTTCCTATATTCATTCCTATAATTTTTTTCATAATTTTCAGAAAATTTTATGAGAATTGAGTTACTGCAAAAATAAAAAAAATGTAACTTAAACTACAATTTAAAAATTATTTTTAAAACATTTTTTCAAACTTTTTAACATAAAACAAGATTTTCTTGAAAGAATTGTAATAAAAATCTCTAAACTAAAAAAAAATGTATTTCATTAAAATTTGACAAAAATTTATCATTTTTCAATTAATTTCTTTGTGAATTCAATTAACTAGAAAAAATGTTAATTAATATTTTCCAAAAACTGAATTTCTTTATAATTTCTGAATTCAATTTTTGAAACTGCAATAATCTTATGTTACTATTTCAATTGTTTTCAAACCGTTTTTATAACACATATTTCTTTAAAAACACAATTATGTACATATTTTTAAAAAATTCTCCAAAGTGTAAAATATTTTAATAAAATTTTTTGAAATTTACAATTTTTGAATTAATTACTTTTGTGAATTCTAAAAATTTTGAACTAAATTATTCAAAAATCTGATTTTTAGAATTTTTTAATTAAACAATTTAAAACTTTAATAATCATATTTAATAAATATTTTTCCACAAGAATTGAAATGTTTTGAAGATAATTATTTTCCACGTCTTGAAAATCAAAATAAATATTATTTGATGCCAGAAAAATGATATTTTGTTACAATATGAGAAAGAAAAGTCGAAATAGTAGTCGAATTTTTCAAAAATATTTCGAAAAACTCGCCTTTTTGGAAATAGTAAAAAAGTCATAAAAGTCTAATTATCAGAGGCCGGTTATAATAATTTATTTAAAAAAATACAAATATTATGGAGAAATAAAAAAATTTTTTTTGAAATTAATAGAAGCAGAAAATGTATTTGTTGATATAATTTTTTTGTGAAAACTAATGATTGCTATAAAATGATTACAATTCGAATAAAGCTAATTTTTTGTGTTTGATTAGATAATAAGATATTTACAAATCCTGTCGAGAGATAATTAACATAAAGAGACTTTTTTTAATAATGATTACAGTTGTACGAAACGCTTAAAGGCACGATTTGTTGCTGCGGTATAAAAATACAAAAAAACCAAAATGGAACAAATTTTCACGTGTATAATATAGGCATTTCTATAATTTGTCTCGAAAAAGCTATTACAACATAGCCATACTTCGAATAAATATCTTATTTATAATTTATAATAATAATTAATAATATTAATAATTAATAATAATGGTATAAAAATCGTTTTCAAATTACAATAAATTGGTGGGAAAAAACAAGGTCACAAATATTAAATTACGACTTTGTTGTAGAATAAAAAATTCGCGCTTTTGCTGCAATCTCGACTTTTTATAATGAAAAAAAGATCTTCATTTTTTTCGTACTGTGCAATGAAGATAATAGATTTTAGTGCAAAAAAAATATTGGTCTCTCTTTCACTTTACAGTGCTTTTTCTAAAAAACAAAAACTGAGAGTGCTGAATAGAAAATTCAAACTATTGACAAATTTTTTTTTTTAAAGAAATTTCCAACGCAGTTTACAAATAAATAACAATTACTTTATTTTCGAAAAATTACAAATATTAATATATTAAAACGATGAATAAATTAGTAAAAATCTATGCGAGAAAAGGAAAGTTTTTCTTTTAAAACAAAATAATCTTCAGCACTCTAAAAAATTATTCACAGATTTCTTCTTTTTTAATAATAACGAAATGCGTCGATTTTTCTTTATGTTAAAAAATTGAATATGCTTTTTTTGTCGTTTAACAATAAATACTCCTTACAATAGGAACTATAATGATTGAGATACTATTGATTAGCACCGGGAATGTGTTTATATAAAAAAAGAAAAATTTACCACAAAAATTCTCCCAGTTTCGATAAAATAGTCTTCTTCTTCTTTTTAACATTTTGTTACTGATTATTTTTTACTTTCACCGGGTGTGTATAATTTATATATATGAAAAAATTCGCACTTTTCTTAAATCACTGTAAAGTGGTAGAAAATTTGTTTTTTTGTTTTTTTTTTTTTTTGGTATACAAGTCACACGTATTATTTTTATGCACAAAATTTTCTTTTGCTTTCTTTTTACCAAATTGGAGGCGTGTATAAAATTTCATAAAGTCTGTGGTTCCTTATATAAAGATTTGTTAAAGTAGAGTGCAGCATTTCGTTTCATTTTTGCCGTCACTCGCTTCACCTTGATTCTCATGTGCCTTGCGAGCGGCTATTGCTCGCATCAAGTCAAAAAATACCTGAAAAAATAAAAATTCATCAACTTAATTCTTTTTTAAATTATCTTTCAGTGAATGAATTAAAGATTTCTTTTAAAAAAAATTTTTTCTCACCCGTATATTAAAAAATAGAGCGTTCTTTTATTCAACAAAATATTTCTATCAATTAAGTAGAAAACATAACATAATTAATTTCTTTGTTTTCTTTAAGTAGTCAAAGCAATTTTTTGTTAAATGTCTCCATAATTGAAAAACACTTTATTTTACATAAATGAAACGATTAAACAGTCAATTTATTGAAAGTACTTGATATTTTATTCTATATTTTTTACTTATAAAATGAAGAAAACTAAATTTCGATTATTCGCATAGTCATGTAAAGCAATACTATTAATAGATAACGAACGAATAAGTGAGTGAAAAGAAATTTGCATATACGAGAAAGAAAGCAGACATAAAACGAGTGAAAAACAGAAAAAAATACAAGATGCGAAAAGTGCAATTAGAATTTTTATGCATTCAAATCATTCAACGACAATTCTTACAAATGCATTAATTAAAGACCTCCACGGAATAACGATCTATGGTACATTTAAAAATGCTTACAATTTTCAACTTTGAATTGACATAAATCGTTATTGCAACCACAATATCTAATGAAAACCAATAAATTATATTCTCTATTTATTTAATAACGCTATTTCAGTCATTTAGGCTCAAAATTCAATAATACGTGTACGTATTTTTATATCAATTCCATTTTTGTCAAAATGTGCCATAGATCGTTATTCTGTGGAGGTCTTCAATTAAAGAATTTTTTAACGTGATAACAGTTTTCAATTGTTACTCAATTTTGCGATTTAATCAAAAAAAATTTTCTTTACCAAAAAGTAAAATTAATTCTTGAATTATCAAGAATTCGGAAATTTTTTAATTTCTTCTAAAAAAGGTGAATTGTTAAGTTAAACTCGAGAAAATTGAGAACAATTTAATTACTTTTACTAGATTATTTTACGGTAAAGAACAAATTGGTTTTAAGACACAATAAATATGTTAAAAACTTATATATAATAAAAATTGTTGTTTAATAAAATTAAAGGATTAATTAAGGAAAAAACGAATACTTTGAAAATATTGTCGAACCTATAAAATAATGCACTTCTTTTTCTTCCTCTTCGCTCGATCCTTTCCACGGCCATTACTCGCCGATTTGTCCTCAATTTTGCGTGATCTTATCTCACGCATCAAGTCGAAAAATACCTGAAAATGCGCAATCCATGCAATTTCTAAAAAAACAAGCACGAAATAAATTTTGTTTTAAGAGCGATGCACCGTTGCAATTTTAATTTTATTTAAGATTTACATGCGCTTTTTTCAATTTGCAATAATTATTTGATGACAAATTTTGAATCGAAAAAATTATAAGAGAATAAATAAATAAAATAAAAAACAATTTTACAAAATTGTAAAAATGTAGTAAATCTTTGATGGAAATTGTAATCAAGTCAGTGACATTTTTCTTTTTTTTGATTTATCAACAAAAGTTTTGCTGACGAAGCAAGCTGACAAAGATACGTTTTTTAAAAAGAAAAAAAAGAGTGAAAGTGACAATTACATAAAAGCGAATAGTGACAAAACATTTATAATATAGCAATTGAATAGATGTATATAAAATGAAATTTTACACTTAACAGATACAGTGCATTAAGTAAATAATAATTAATATCTTTTTAGTCTTTTTTCTTCTCTCTATTTAAAAATAGGTAAAAAATTTCTCACCTTGTCGACATTTTCTTTAGTTTTTGCACTGGTTTCGACATAAGGAACGCCCCATTGTTGTGCTCTTGCTTGAGCCTCGGCCAATGAAACTTTTCTTTTTTCCTGGAGATCACTTTTGTTTCCCACTAACAAAAAGGGAATGTTTTCGTCGTTTTTCACTCTGAGTATTTGTTCCCTGAAATAAAACAAAAAATATTTCAACCAATAATTCATCAACAATTTTTCTCGTTAATTTTTACTTATTTTTCATATACGAATTTCTAATTTGAAAAAAGAAAATAAATCGATACAAAGATTAACATTCTTCTTCTCACTTTACCTGAATTCCTGTGTGGCTTGGAAACTGTCGTCCTCTGTTATTGAAAAAACACAGAGAAATCCTTCTCCACTTCGGAAATAGTTATCCCTAATAGCTGCATAATCTTCCTGACCTGCCGTATCCAAAATATCTATTTGTACTTCTTCACCGTCTAATACGACTGTTTTCCTATAAGAATCTGCTTTTGTCGGCTCATAATCCTCAACAAACTGCGAAAATAAAATCAATTATTTAATAATTAACATTAATTTAAATTCTTTATTTATTACTAATTCACTTATTCAGAGAATAAGTTTTGTAGGAATATTTTCGCAAGAAAAATTTAGAAAATGTATAATTTTCCATAATTTTGAGTTACTAAGAAGTTGAGCATTTTCCAATTTTAATTTCAATTTTACAGCATAATGTATCAAAGATATACTATTTTCATTGTCGCGACGCACGGACCAAAAATGTCCGATTTTTCGTGGAAATGCCCAGTTTTAAAAAATTGTTAAACATTACATTTTTGTTAAAAAGATTTCATACTAATTTTTTAAACTTAAATATAGTTTCAAATCTGAAATAATTTAATTATTATTTAAAATTTTATTAAAAATTATTGAAAATAAAGTGAAATTAATTATAATTAAATTTTTTTAATTTAATTAAGTGGAATTAAATTTGTACTAAAAAATGAATTTTTTATAAAATAAAATTTTTAGATGATTCATATGTTTTCAAAGTTTAAATGAACGAAATAGTTTTGCTTAAAACTAATTTTATAAATTACTGATAATAACAAAAAATAAAAATTTAAATTTTACATTCAAAAACTTTAGAATTAATTTTTTAATTGGAAGAAAAAATAAATAAATTTTGTAAAATTTTCACAAAATATTTAAAAAACGGACTTCAAGCATTAATTAATCATTAATTACTTCACCAATAAATCAATTTTATTTATTTTAACGTTCAAAAGAAGAAAAAGAATTAAGGTAAAAATTGTTTTAGAAAAAATGCATGGGTCATTTGAACGTTGAGAATTTTTGGAGCATACAAAAAGAAAATAATTTCGTTTATTTGAACGTTGAAAATTTTTGGAGCATACAAAAAGAAAATAGTTTCAAAACTTTACGAAATTTAAAAAATTCTTCTTCTTCTGTTGACTAAAAACGTGAATAATTAGAAAACGATTGTAAAAATAATTTAGTAAATTAGAGAGCACTACAATTCACTTGGAAAATTGTTTCGAAAACAATAATTGCTTGATAGACCTTTATAAAAAGTCAATGTCATGAAAATAATTCTTCATGTCGTTATTGATAAACGAGTATATGAGGTAATAGGTTATTAAACTTTGATTTTATAACAGGAATTTGATATTCCACCCACACACACCTCGGCGTACATAAATTGTAGAGTGAGAGCAGATTTTCCAACACCTCCACTCCCAACCATGATGATTTTGTGCAACGCCTGAGTAGCACCTGGTTTCTTCGACATTTTGTCTTGTGCTAAAAAAAACAAAATCAAAAATGTCATTTTTTCCATTACTTCGAATACATTTTTATTTTTCTATTTATTTGTGTTATTCAGGGTCGAAACAAAAATTTTATTTTGTTTTTCCCTGAACCTAAAGAATATTCTGATTCACTCTAAAAATGATTAGATACTCAAAAAAATGTTCCATTACATTTATTTCTGAATTTCCTTATTTTAAAAATTATTCAAAAACACCAATAACTTTTTAATCATTATTATTTTTAAGGGGAATTAAGATTTTCAGAATTTTTAATTCAAATCTTTTGAAATTTAATAACTTATAATAATTTTTATTGTTATAAAACATGAAGATATAATCGTGATAAAATCATTATTTTATATTACATAATATAAGAATATTGGTACTGTAACATCTTCAAAATTATTTTTATTATTTCATTTAAATTATTATTTTCTACAATTTTCATAAATAAAATTCTTCTTTCAATCAATTATTGGGAAATTCTACAGTTAAATATACATTGAAAATAAAGATTTGAAATAATTTTAAAATCAATTTTTATTACACAATTCTAGGAGAATTCAATTATTAAAATACAAACATAGATAACTTATTGAATATTTTTAATTATTTTTAATTAATAACTAATTTAATTAATTACACAACCATTCTTAATATTGAATGAATCAAATAAGAAAGTTTCGGCAAAGAAAAAATTCCCAAAGAATGACATTCAATTTCTCTTCATCTTTTGTGATAAAAGAATGAAGATGTTCATTCAGCAAAATTAATCTTTCTTTTTCTCTCTCTCTCCCTCGCGAGTTTCGCGTTACAATTATTTATTTGAAAGGAATGAAATATGAATGAGAATATTATTTCCCACAAAATTCTACGATTAAGATTGAATTCAAGAGATGTGAAAATTCTCCTGTGAAGAAATTGTCTTACTTCCATTAGTTAACATTAGCGGTAAGAAAGACAGGATATGGAAATTAACTTGTCAGTGTGAGAAATCAGTAATAAAGGGTCAAGTGTAGCTAATTATACGGAACATGCATCAGTGTATAACTTTAGTCTCAATAATACTATATCTCTGCTTTATACTATTGATACAATTATTTTTCAATGTCCATATTACTGCACTATTAATAATTAATGACAGGAAAACAGAAACGCGCCAAGTTAAATGCACTTTTCTAACATTTTTTCGACACACATGACAAAATTATTTTTACTTTCTTTTGTGGAAAAAAATACCGAAAAGCAAAAATGTTATTATTCACAATAATAAATTTTCATTGAAAACTGAAAGTATAATGGAAAAGAAAGAGAATCTCATAAATAATTAAATAAACTATAGAATTATGAAAGTTTCATCAGCTACAAAACTAGTTACAATGATAAAAGAAAAATACCCAATGAACTGAACTAAAATAAAATTAGTGAAAGTAGTTATGTAAAACAAAAGTGGAATTATCTTTTAAGGCCTAGAAATTAAGGAGAAAAAAATATAAACAAAGAGCAAGAGACAACAGAAATTAACCTCTTATTTTAATGAAATAAAATTAATCCCAGAAATAAGACATTAAACGTCACTTTTGACACCTGTCACCTGTCACTTGATTTCAGAAAACTGAATGTTTACAATATGAAAATCTTATTATATTCCGATTGTTAAATTTTAAAGAGAATACCGTTCTTACGGTGTGAACTTCATAAAATCAAAGACAAGCTAAATTGCCCATTGATTCATTAATGTATAAATAGAAGAATTGTGTATAAAAACTCTTGTCTTACTTATCAATAAATTGTGATGATTATTAGTTTTGTAGATTATAAAGGGCGGATACGAGAAGTGAATAATGAAAAAGGCGGTGCCGCGCTGTCGTGTTAATATTCTTTCGTTTCACAATTAGTGCATATCGATTTTCTCTATTTTCACTTAAATTCAGTCACACTTATTATAGGAAATATTCTCAACACCTGAATAGAAATGATGACCTTTGAAGTAAATACCTTTTAAAAGACAAATCACAATGAAAAACTTCTTGTATATATATTCACTATTCACGACAATTCACGACTGTCCCACAGTCCCACCGGACTGGCTTTGCGTCCTCTGCTGGAGGTATTTTACGTAAATTACAAGCGTTAGCCAACGTTACCAAAAGAGAGGTGGGGGAAAGTGTATTTACTAATAAAACAAATATTAACAATTTCAATGAAGTATTACTTTTAGACATAAGTACCTATTCGACCTTAGGTTATTTTTTCTTAATTTTTTTCTATAATGCATATGGAAGAAAAAATAAAATCAAAGACAAACAATTTTGGAATATTCAAAAATCGGAAGTGGTGAAATTTTCTGAATCACGTAGTCACGTGATAGTCACGTGACAAAGTGGTCTGCTAGAAATTCTGACATTGAAAAAGTAGGGTTAGGATTTTCAACATTTTTATTTACACACACATGATTTAGATCATTATAAAAATTGTGAAAAATAAACTTTTAATTAATCTAGGTGTAAAAAAGGCTTAATATATTTCACTTCCTGTCAAAATGGATCATTATAGTTCTCAATTAATGGAGGATATTGTAGTCGAGGGAAAAAATTCTGCTCCGTAAGTATAAAAATAAATTTTTCAGACATTGCAACAAATTGCATCAAATCATCATCTTTTAAGAAGTAAATCAATATTTTCGTTATTATTATTGTTTACAGAGTTAAAACATTTGTGAAACCGAAAATAAAAAATTCGACTTCATCAAATGGCACAGGGACCAATAATTCAAAACCTTTGAAACCAAGAAAACTCAAAGTTGAATTGCCAACTTTGAGAATTTCAGAAGATTCAGAAAAATTACTTTACGAAACACTCAAACATGTCTGTGGAGAGGTAAATGAAAAATTTATTTATTTTTGAAAAAAGGAATTAATGGAAAATTTAAGAAATTACTCGACAGGCTAATAATCAAATTTTTCTTAAAGGATTTCAAACTTTTGGATTCATCCGAATTTCAAAATAAAAGTACGAATTTAGGTAGACAATATTGGCTGGAGAGGGGAAATTTAGTGATTAAAGGTGTCATGGATTTTTCATCAAAAGACTCAGCGCCAAAGTCTCATGAAGAAATTATTCGACAATTCGCCACGTCCACTCTTGAATCATATAGGTATGGAAAAGTCAGAGATTTTTATTAAAAGTACTGAAAAAAGTTACATGATTAGAATTTAAAGGAAAATTCTGGATTTTTCTGTCTATTTGTTTGCCTCATAAATTCCATTATTTCCATAATAAATTTTTAAATTCTTTTCAGTACTTTCATTATTTTCATTAATAATAAAATCATTCGGACGAAGTCAATTATATTCATGAATAACAATATTCAACACAAGAATTCAATTAGTTTCAAAAGTAATAAAATTCAATTATTTTCAAACAATTTTCATAATTTAATAGTTTGTATATCTATTATTTTATTAAAATTTCTCAAAAGTATTCAATTATTAGAAGCAATTTTTACAAAGAGGTGGGGGAAAGTGTATTTACTAATAAAACAAATATTAACAAATAAACAAATATCTTCTATACGAAGATTTATTTATTTTCTAAAGTAATTAAATTGCTAGAGGAATTTAATTATTAAAAATAGAATTTACATAAATTATTTCAAAAAATATAAATTGTTTGACACTCTTTTTATAAAATTCTTTGCAATAATTCAATTGTTTCCATTAATTATTGAAATTATTGTAGAATTTCAATTATTTTTAATGCAATTGAATTCCTGGAAAAAGGTATTTACTCTTAAAAATTTAATTAAAATTCATTCCAAAGAATTCAATTATTTAAAAATTTGTTGATAAAATTAGGGTATAACAATTCAATTTTTGAGAAACATTCATTTGTTTAATGAATTATCTATATTTGTATTAAACAGAGTGTCTAACAGTCAGGGAATGTTAGAGAATTTCTTTAAAAATCAAGGAAATTTATAAAAATTTATACAAAAATTAAAATTTTCGTGAATAAAAAATTTCTTTAATCTAACAAAATTTCGAAAATTATTTTTATCGTTTGTTTCTATCATTAGATATTAACCCCTTAACTGCGGTGACGAAGATTTGACGGCCAAAATCTCGTCATCCGCAGTTAAGGGGTTAATTTAATGTTAAATTTCTCAGTTAGCATATTTTTATCCCCAGAAAGAAGAAATAAAATTATTAAAGTCTGGGAAAAGTTGGGGAATTTATTTCTCAATCCTTGTTAGACTCTTTGATTTAAATAATTAAATTCTCCTAGAATTTTGAAATAAAAATTTATTTAAAAATTAATTTCAGTTAAAGTTTTAGATCACCATTTAATTTTTAAGAAATAATTATATTTTGTAAAAGTTGTAAATTAAAATCTTTGAAAATCTGAATTTTTTGTAATTGTATTGGTGTTTTTAAATAATTATATAAAATAAGGAAATTTTTGAATATATATAAATATTCTTTAAGGACAGATAAATAAGTCAAAATTTTGTTTAGAAATCAAAGAAAAGTCTGGGAAAAAATTAAATTTTTGTAGCAACCCTGAAATATAAATAAGATGAAAATACATTTGTTTTTTATTTACAAAATATTTTCAGCTTTCATAATTCACACTGTGTTGAGGCACTGTCCTATTCAAATGGAAATGTTGGCAAGGCATTAGAAATTCTTTTCTGTAAATATTTCCATCTTAAAAAAAGCAATGCAATTGAATTAGAAAATTTAGAAGAGAGTGATATTGTACAAAGACAAATTGAAGAGAAAGAGGCCTTGGAATCAATTTATGGTGATATGTTCGTTGAAAAGATTAAGAATCAAATTTGGATAATTAAATTGAAATTAGAGTATTTATTGAACAAAAAGGAGGATAATAAAAAAGTGAAACCAAAAACAACCGAAAAAGAAATATGCCGATTATTTTTACACGGGAAATGTCGATTCGGTGCAAAATGTAAATTTTTACATCAAAAACCTCAAGTCGATAAAGAAGCAAAAAATAAAAGTTCAGAGGATGATCCTTACTTTTTATTAGAAATTCGCTTTCCAGAAGGTAATTTCCCTCTTAATTTTCACTTTCTTAACAAGAAAAATAACACTTCTCCTTTCCAGGTTCTAAATATCCGTACGAAGCGCCATATTTTTATTTCTCCAAAAATGAATCTTCCTTTTGTAAATTAAAAAGTTTGAGAATAATTAAAAGATTATATGACGAGGCATTGCAATATTGTGAGAATGGTACACCGTCGATATTCGCGATAACATCATTATTGGAAAATGAATTGGAAATAAAGACCCACTTGGAGGAATGTAAAGAACAATTTCTTGATAAAGATGATAAATTGTTTCCAAAATTGAAGAAAGACGGCAGTGATGGTAATGGACCGACACATCATGCAAAAGGTGGCACAGACAAGAGGAATAAATCAAATATCTCTTGGGAACAAATTGTCAAACTTGACGATGAAATAAGAAGGAAATTTTTCGAGAAACAACGAAATTCACAATATTTAAAAATGAAAGTCGAACGAAGAAAATTGCCCGCCTGGTCAATGATGGACGAAATTCTTGATACCATTCACGAGAACCAGGTTACGATTATTTCCGGTGAAACGGGATGTGGTAAAAGTACACAGGTTTGACATTTTTTCTATAATATTTGAAAGTTTCGAATAATAAAAATTTGAAAAATGAAAAATAAAATTACTAAATTTGCAGGTTCCGCAATTTATTCTCGACGATTGGATTTTGAATAGAACAAAGGAAAATGAAGATCACGTGGAAATTATTTGTACGCAACCGAGAAGAATTAGTGCAATTGGAGTTGCGGAGAGAGTTGCTGCCGAAAGAGATGAGCGTGTTGGGCAAACGGTCGGTTATCAGATACGATTAGAAAGCAAAATGTCTAGTAATACAAGGCTCACTTTTTGTACAACTGGAATTTTACTGCAAAGATTATCTGGAGATCCGAATTTAACGTCTGTTACGCATATCATTGTCGACGAAGTTCACGAAAGAAGTGCAGAAAGGTAGGAAAAACAATTTTTCAAAAACAAAAAATTAAATGTTACGTGGGTGAAATACCGCTTTTAATTTATTATTAACATGCAAATCAAAAGTTTTTTCAAATATCAACTTCAATTTTTTAATAATTTCAAATTAAAAATGTTTAAAAATTCACTTAATACTTATTAACTAATTAATTATTATAAAATATTATTCTTAAAAGAAATAAAATTTATGAAAATAATTCAATTATTTTCAAAAATGTATCATCTTTTTTATTAAGCAAATTTTTCAGCAAATTAATATGAATTATCTCAGAAATTAGTCGTTTTTTATAATTAGATTCTCTGCCAAGTATTAAAAAATGATCCCAGTCAATAAAATTTTAATGACATTTCTGAAAGGAATTCAATTAGTTTTAAAAATGTTAGTAAAATTCTTTGCAATAATTCTATTATTTTCATAAATAATAAAATATTCTTCTCAGAAATTCATCTATAGTTATTGCAATTTTCATAACATTTCTTGTAAAATTTCAATTAGTTAACAAACATTTCCTTTAAATTAAATAAAACTCGTCAAAAGAATGTTGTTATTTAATTCTTTTAAATACAATTTTAATTAAATCTCTTGAAAAAATTAATTTCTTTTCAGTAATTAAAAATAAATAATGCCATGGCAAAAATTCAATTAATTTTTTAGGAACAAATTCTTCAAAGGAATTCAATTATTTCCAATACAATTTTAATAATTTTTCTAGAAAGAATCCAATTATTTTAAATTTAAATAAAATTCTTCGTAGTAATTCAATTTCTTGAAAATAATGTAGTTTTTTTTATGATTTTAATTGAAAATTTCGAAAATTATTGAAATTTACAAAGAATTTGGTCAAAACTTTTGAGAATAATTATCTTTTTTTAGAAAAATATTATTACATTTTTTTATATGAATTGAATTTGATTATTTATAAAAATACTACAATTTTTGCGAAGAATTTACAATTTATAAAAGTAATTAAATTGTTCGAAGAATTTTAGTAAAATTTTAGGAAATAATTGAATTCCTTCATGAAATTTCATTAAAATGTTTTTAAAATAATTGAGTCGTGAATTTCGAAAACAACTCAACTCTGACAACTATAATATCATTTTTCTCAAAATCATTGTTAATAAGAATAATTCTTTTATTATTTTCTCATATAAAATATCATCTAGTTACTACAAAAAAACTGGACTCTTTTAATGAAAGCTGTTTCAAACATACAGTTTTTTGTGTTTCCTGTAAAATTTAAAAAATCGAGTTGAGCACTTTTCTCAATTCACGATTTAATTGAATTCCTGTGAAGAAGTTTACTATTTATAAAAATAAGTGATTTTTTAAAATTTTAAATAAGAAATTTCAATAAAGAAAAAAAATCTATGTTTATTTTTTTCAAAAATGTTGATACAATTTGTTATTAGAATTAAAAAATATGAATAAAATTATTTTTCAAAATTAAAATATTTTTATAAATAATAAAATACTTCCTAGGAGTTTATTTTTTTACTATAATTTTAATAAACTTTCTCAAGTACATTCAATAATTTCTAAAAATTTAAATGAAAATCTGCATAAAAATGTAGTTATTTTTAAAAAGTTTTAATAACATTTTTTGAAAGAATTCAATTATTTTCAAAATTTTATGATTAATTCTTTATAAAAAATCAATTATTCGTAATTTAATCTCTTTGTAGAATTTAATCATTTTAAGAAAATGTTAATCAAATGTTTCGAAACATTCAATTACTTGAAAAAATTTGTAAATCTAAATTAGGTGAAATTGAAACTATTTAAGTTAATCGTGATATGAAGTTTCTAAAATTTAATTTTCCAATTCCTTTCATTCTTTTAGATTAATTTAAAATAAATTATATGTATTTCACTTTTCAGCGATTTTTTACTGATGCTTTTGCGTGAACTTTTAAAAAATCGTCACGATTTGAAAATAGTATTAATGAGCGCAACATTGAAAGCAGATGAATTTTCAAATTATTTTGGAACTACACCAATTCTTGATATTCCTGGACGAACATTTCCCGTTGAGCAAATATTTCTCGAAGAATTATTTGAAAAAATTAATTATGTTTTTGAGGAAAATTCCAAGTTCAGTCGACGAATTCGTGGCGATTGGGAACAATTGCAGATCGATTTGGAAACAATGGACATTGAATCAAATGGATTAAGTGAACCAAAGGATCATATTCCTGATCATAATCTTACATTAACGCAACTTGTTGGTCGTTATCCTGGCTATGAATTGCCAACTTATAAAGCTCTCTATCTTATGGATCCCGATAAAATAAATTACGAACTTCTTGAGCAAACTTTGGAATGGATTGTTGATGGTGTTCACGATTATCCCCGAAGTGGATCAATTGTTGTGAGTGGAAATGAAAACTAATTTTACAGTTTTGTTTTGTTTGTTTTTTTATATTTAATATTTTACGTGTTTACTGTATTTATGTAAATTTATTTAGATGTTTAAATGTTATTTATTTGAATTATTTCAGTACATATTAGTAATCAATTGTCAACAATTATCAAATTTAGATTTAATTATTTTCAGGTATTTCTGCCGGGATTTGCTGAGATTCTCACCGTGAAAGACTCATTGAGAGATAGTAAAATTTTTTCAGCGAAGAAAGGACGATTTTTGGTTATTCCCTTGCATTCGTCGTTGTCGAGTGAGGAGCAAGCGTTGGTTTTTAAGAAACCAAATGAGGGAGTTAGAAAAATTGTTTTGAGTACAAATATTGCCGAGACATCGGTAACAATAGACGATTGTGTTTTTGTTATTGACGTAGGGAAAATGAAGGAGACAAGATTTAATTCCAATCAGAATATGGAGAGTTTGGAAACTTGTTGGGTATCAAAAGCAAATGCTCTTCAACGAAAGGGACGTGCCGGTCGAGTTATGCCTGGAGTTTGTTTCCATCTTTATACAAGTCACAGGTGTTTATTAATTTGTTCATTTTTAACGTTAAATTTATTCAATTTACTTATTTATTTTAAAAACTGAAATAAATAAATTCAAATTTTTTTAATTTAAAGTTTAAATTATAAACTAAAGAGTTATAGTTACAAATTTAAAATTATTAAATTTTTGTTCACTATTTAACTTAAAAGACAAAAGTTGTTCAATATTAAAATAGAAATTTTGATATTGATAAAAAATTTGTTTTTATAGATTTACTCACCAGTTTAGTGCGCAGCCTATTCCTGAGATTTTGAGGATACCACTGGAGGCATTAATATTACGAATTGAAATCATGCATAACGGAAAGAAAGTTGATTTTCAGAAAATTTTAGGTAAATAAAATAAATTTATAATTCTTTATATTTTTTTAATTCTTTTTACACAGAAATATTTATTAAATTTTCAAACAGTCATGTAACTTTCTAATCTATATTAATAATAATTGTTGTACATATTCTGGTACTTTTTTCGCAGTTTGAAGTCAGTTATTCTTGTTTGTTTTTTTCTCAACATTTTTAATAAATTTTCTCTTTAAATATTTTGAACTTTAAAGTTAATCAAATTCTAATTTAATGTTTTGAAGATTTAAAAATAACAAAAATTAATTGAATCAAATATCGTAAATTAATTTTATCTCTTTAAAAATAAAAATAGTTACTTAATATGACAGTAAAATATATTTTCTTAACAACAAAATACGGTGAATGGAATTTGTTTTATTAAAAAACACTGCATTTTATTTATTTTCATGACATCTTCTATGTAAAATTATAAAATTTATTTTTATAAATTTCATATCACTTATTTTCTAATAAGTTCAAATTTTTACCAATTCAGATTTGTCTAGATTCATATTAATTATTTATTTATTCAGAGAATAAAATTTACAAAAATATATTCTCAAGAAAAATTTAGAAATTGTTATTTCACAATATTTTATGTTAAATAACTGGAGTATTTCAATTTTAAAAGATGTCTTTTTTGCTACAAAAATGTTTTTACAATTTTTTTAACTTCTATCATTGCGAAATTAAAATAATATGTTTGGACAATTGTATTAAAAAAGTATTAAAATAGTTAAATTCACTTAAGGTACATATTTAAGTATCATTGTTTAGAAAATAATCCAGTTCTTAGAAAGAAATAAAATTTTCGAAAAATTTATTAATTAATTATTTTTTTATTTATTTATTTTTTTTTATTTATTAATTAATTTATTAATTTATTTTCTGTCAAGGAATTTTACTATAATTTTTAAAAATAATTAAATTTTATTGATATTATATTAAAAATATTTGAATTCCTCCGAAGAATTTTATTATTTATGAAACTAATTAAATTCTTTTGAGGAGTTTTACTATAATTTTTAAAAGTTATTGGATTTTTTCGAAAAATGATGTTAAAATTGGATTGAAATAATGTAATTCCTTTGAAAAATCTTATAATTTATGAAAATAATTGAATTCAAACAAAGAATTTAATTAATTTTTTTTAAATAGTTCGCTTACTTAGAAAAAGATTTAAATTCTCACGAAAAATTTCATTGAAATTGTATTAAAAAAAGTAAATTCTTCTAAAAAATTGTATCAAAGTTTTTAAAAATAATTACATTTTTCTGTGAATTAAAAATAATGTAGTTCTTTCGAGAAATTTCATTTAAATTGTAATTTAAAAATAATTTCTGCAAAGAATTATTATTTGAGAAAATAATTGAATTTATGCGAAAAAGTTATGACAATTTTTTATAATAATTGAATTATTTCAAAGATTTTTATTAATATTTTCAAAAATAATAAATTAATTAGCTAATAAGTGGATTTTTTTAAAGTTTTGAAACTGATATCATTCAAAAATGAAAGTTCATATTTGAAAATAAAATTTTTTGAAATTTGTTTGATGATATGTATTAATAAATTAAATACTGCGTTTCGCGCTTAAAATGTTTTATTTTTTAATAATTAATAATTGTAGTTTATTGATACCTATCGTTTTTGAAATTGTAATTCATAGTAATAATTGAAAAGAATAATGAAAACTTGATTGTTGTAGGACAAATGCTCGAGTCTCCGTCGAGAGAGAATATAAATGCTGCGACAAAAAGGTTACAAGACGTTGGTGCATTTGATTCCGAATTAATCCTAACACCACTGGGTCATCATTTAGCAGCTTTGCCAGTCGATGTAAGAATAGGAAAATTAATTCTATTCGGTGCTATTTTTTGCTGTTTGGATTCAGCTCTGACAATTGCGGCCTGTCTCTCGCACAAAAGTCCCTTCGTCTCCTCTTTCGAGAGAAAACACGAGTTGAATATTAAGAAAAAAGAATTCGCAGTCGCCAATTCCGATCACTTGACAACCCTAAAAGCTTACAAGGTAATAGATTTCAATAAATTTTATCGAGTAGCAACAAAATCAATTAAGTAGGAAACAAATTAAAAAAGTATATTTAAATTTTCAGAAATGGTTGGAAGTTTCCTACAACAGTCCCCAGGCGAGTTATAGTTTTGCGAATGAAAACTTTTTATCGATAAGAACATTGCAAACATTGGCTGATATAAAGTATCAACTATTGGAATTATTGATATCAATTGGTTTTGCGCCAATAATGATAAGAAGACGACAAACTGGAGTTGATAGAATTTTAGATATGACTGGCTTCGATCTTAATGCAAACAATGAAAATTATAAACTCCTTCAAGGCCTCTTGTGCGCTGCACTTTATCCAAATGTCGTTAAAGTATTCACGCCTGAGAAATCATTTCAAATGCAATCAACTGGCGCAATTCCGCGACAACCAAAACCTGAGGAACTGAAATTTCAAACGAAACAAGATGGACTCGTCAATATACATCCGTCGTCGATTAATTTCTCAGTGGGGCATTATGCGAGTCCCTATATTGTCTTCCAGGAAAAAATAAAAACAAGTAAAGTTTATATCAAAGAATTGTCAATGGTACCAATGTTGCCATTAATTTTATTCTCGGGCTATGGAATCAGTGTTGAGCAGCATGATGGAATTTTTGTCTTGTCCTTGGAGGATGGATGGATAATGTTCCGAGTTGATTCAGACAGGGTAAAGATTTTCTTTTTCATTTTTTTATGCTTATTAGTTATTTACTTTATTTATATTTACAGTATAATCTATTTTTTTAAACCATAATATTGAAATGAATCTTAAATTAATAACTTATTATTGTTATTCATTAAAAAGAAGAAGCTTCCATTTTGCCTCTAAAAATGAAACTCGTTACACTATTAACTTCAACTACATTCTTAATTATATCCAGAAAATGATTTAAATCTTTCATAAAGTTATTTTTAGAGTCATTTTTTAAGAGAAAATCAATGGTCAGAAAATAAACTTGGTCTGAAAATAATCTGATTCTTTTTAGATTTTTATTTTCCTTAATTTTTTTTTTAAATACCATTGTTATTCAACTTTTTTATATTGAAATTCACTTGTTTATCTTTCTAACTAATTTTCAAAAACATCAATATAAATAAAATTCGTGTTCCGGTAATCTGTTCGCAGAGTTAGTTGTTAATTGCTTTTTTGTTTGCTAACTTTAAAAAAAATTTCTTTTTAAATATTTTCAATTTTGAAATTAAAGTATTGAAAATTCTAATCAATTGAACTGATTATAAAAATAATTGAAGTTTTCCGAAAACTGAATGAAAAATTTATGAAAATAATTGGATTCTTGTGAAGAATTTTATTAAAATTTTTGAAATTAATATACAAGAATAATTATTTGGTAAATTAGTTAATAATTGCATTTTTTAAAAGTTTGAATCTAAAATTATTTATATATTTTTACATATTTCAACCTAAAAAAACAAAAACATATTTTCCAAAAAATTACGGATATATCTAGTTAAAAATGTAGTCGATATATAACTCTCCTTGAAGACCAAAATTGAATTGATTTAGAAAATTTATTCACTTACTTTATTCGCTTTATTTCAGGTGGCACAATTACTTCAATATGCGAGAATCGAATTAGTTAAATTATTAGAATTAAAGATGCAAGATCCACTTTTAAATCTGTTGAATCATCAACATGGGAAGAAAATTATCAAGGCAATTGTAAAAATAATATCGAGCAATTAGATTTTTACTTTTTTCTCCTTTCTTTTGTAAAATAGAAACAATTAATTACTGTGCAAATTTGTATTTCGACTTTATTGAATTTGTGATGAATGAGAAAAAATAGATTATTTATTAATTCAATTTTTACAATTGAATCCAGAGATATTGCATCAATTAACATTATATGAATAATTTATTTTTTAATGTAAGAAAAATGAAATAAAGATTGATTTTTGTATTCTAAATTTCGTTTTTAATGTTTAATTTCCTTGATATAATTTTTCAATAAAAGCGTTTTGAAATTTGAAAAAAATGAAATTTTCATTTAATATTTTAAATATTAAATGATTCTAAAATATTAAAAATTGTTATTTATAAACTAATGTTTGAAAACTGCTTCTAAATTATAAAAGATGAAATTTTTATTAAAAAAAATTATAATTTTTCAAACTTTTATAATTTAAACTTAATTCTTTGCAGGAATTTCATGACAATTGTTATAAAAATGATCAAATTCTTATAAATAATTTTATTAAAAATATTTAAAAATATTAAATTTTTTTCAGAAGTTAAATTGAAATTGTACCTATAGGTATTTAATAATAATTAAATTTCTGCTAAAAATTTTGAGAAGATTTTTCAAAAATTCCATTTTGTGCTGAAAATGTTATCAAAATTGTAGTGAAAATAATTAAACATGTATAAGAAGATTAATATCTGTTCAAGGAATTGAAGTAAGAATTGTATCGAAAATAATTAAATTCATATAAAGAATTGTATCAACATTTTTGAAAAGAATTGAATTCTGGCGAAGAATTTTATTATTTTTAAAAATAATTGTATAATAATTTTTAGTATAAATAAAAAAATATTTCTCCAGCTTTAAATTTATTATTTAAAATTACAGTTTTAGGAATTAATATTTTCGTTTCTTCTTATAATATACTAACTTTCTTCTCGTGGATAACCAAATTTACTTCGTTTCGCTTTTATTGCAGCTACTTCTTCTTTTCCAATTTCCTCTTCACTTTTTTTATAAACCCACGAATTAACCGGTGGAATTTTCAAATGAGACAACACTCTATTAACTGTTCCCAATGGAAGTCCAGTATGAAGTACACCTTCAATGTAAAAATCATTACAATAGTTAAATCGTAATGAAAAATAAAAATTAAATTGATTGTTTGTCTGTTATAGGCTTCACACTAAATAATTAGTTTTAAAAAAAGTAGCAAAATGTAACTTTGAAATTGAAAAAAGTACTAAAAAAGTGTTTATCGAAAAACTAAATTTGACATCTAAAAAACTCGTTTTAGTAGATTAAAAAAAATATAAAATTTTGATGATGTATTTTCTTGAAATTTTCCTAATTTCGATACAAAATATTCACTGTTTTTCATATCCTGATAAAAGCTTCAATTTTAAATTTGTATTCAATTCAATTATTTTTCAAATTTTCACTTAGTATTCTTTAAAAATTCTTTTTTAAAACTAATTTTTGAAATTAAAACCATAAAATTTATTTCAATTAAGTTTGACAAAATTTCCAAATAATTCGAAATGTAATTAAATAAACATTTTTAATTTTTAAGAAAATTCCCCTATATTCAAAAAAGTTTAATTACAATTCTTCAAAAGATTAATTTTTTTATAATTTCTAAATTAAATTATTTTTACTGGAATAATTTTTATTACATTTTTTTACATAAATTACTTGTTTATTTCCCCACTGGAATGAAGATTTTAAAGCTTTTTGAAATTTATCTTTTTATATAAATTCATATTATAACGCATTTTTAATATTTAATTATATATTTTAGTCTAACATTGTAACTGAAATTAGTTTTCAAATGAATTTTTATTTATTAAATTTAAAAATAAACAATTAATAGAGTAATTGATTATTTTTTAAAATTAATCCCAACAATTTCCTTAAAAGATTTGAAAATATTTAAATATTGTTTTATAGAATTTTTTTGCATTTTTTCTAATAATCGATTTTGTTATAAATTTGTAATAAATATTTTTTTAATTAAAGTTTAATAAGATATTATTAAAAAATTGAATTCTTTTAAAGAGTTCTATTAGATTTTTCGTAAATAATTTCTTTAAATATATTTAGAAATTTTGAATTGTTTCAAAGAATTGAATAGAATTTTTGAGAATAATTATTTTATGTCAACTATAAGTAGATTTAAATTTGTGGAAATTTTCAAAGAAAAAAAGAATAAAGCAGCTTTTAGTGTTACAAATTTAAAAAAAAGTATCCAAATAGTAGCAAATCGTAAAATATGTAGTAAATAGAAGGTTTTAGTAGACGAGTGTGAAGCCTGCTTTTATAATAAAAAAAATTAAATTGATTAAACTCTATAATCAAATTGTAAATGTGAAATAAATATACGTACATAATGTGACGTCTGTATTTACATCATAACGTGTAGTACGTCTTTCGGAATTTATTTCATGTAATTTGCTAGTGTTCACTTCATTAAGAACATTACACTTATGACATCTTATTAATAACAATGATCCCAATCCACGGCGATATTCTTTTTCTAAATAGCTTAAAGAAAGTACTTCTCTGCAAGTTGAACACCATAATCTTTTTCCAAGTTCCATAAGATCGACGATGCGACGTCCCTCTAGGGGTTTAATTTCTTCGTCTGGCTCTTGTACACCTGGCTGCTCATTTTCATAAAAAACTGTTTCAATTTCAGGTAGTCTTACAATTTCATTTTTTCCATTGGCAATTATTTTTGCCTCAACTATTTGCTCTTGAAGATTTTCAACTTTTGCCAATTCCTCATCGTCACTTAAATTTTCCTTTCGTGGACGTTTCAAAACAGATTTGCTAATTTCTTTTTCAGTGTCCACTTGCATTTTATTCAATTATAATTGTATTTTTTTAATTTTTAAAAGAAATGTGTTTTGTTTACATAACCTTACTTTCTGTAAAAGTAAAAAAAATTGTTATAGAGAATTGTCATGACAAATTTGAACAATAGCAGTTTTAGTAAAATAGAAGTGCACAAATACCTTATTACTCTTTGGTAATAATTGTTATTTATTAAATATAAAGTAATTTAAAAAAATGTATAAACAAAGCGCAACTTATAACTTGTAGCAATAATGAACTTTTTTATATTACAACAACAATTATTAGTATCAATAAATAATCCTAATTTCTTAGGAAAAGAATTGTGGAGAAGTCTCTTATATTCTTTTTTAGAAAAGAAAAGTTAAACAATAAATATTAAACAACCATTTTCTTTGATTCCGAACATTCGAAATTCTTTTTGTCGATAAAGAAGAAAACAGAGGAATAATTAAAGTGCGCCACCTGTGACGAAATTTACAAAATAAAATTAACATTTCCCTTAAAAATAAATATGGCGACTTTAATGATGCAAAACAGTGCACTTTAAGAAATGATTAGTTTGTTTTTCATAAGTGATTTCGTAAATTAATAAAATAATAATGGATATGGGATTAAGTACAACACTTTTGGCTGGTGATCCACGTCTAGTCGATCACATTGTTGGCCAAGTTAAATCACAAGGAATTTTCGATCAATTCCGAAAAGAATGTACAGGCGATGTTGACACAAAGGTATGTAGACAAAATGTTTTTTTTTATTTAATTTCGACTATTTTTAAACTTTCCCTGACATTTTTGTTCTAGATCTATAGTTTATTGTTATTTTTAACTTCGGTTGTGTTTTTCGCTAGCTTTTCCCGGTAACAATTACAATTTTCGAACATTTAGAAAATAATTCTCAAAGAAACTAATATTTCGAATTAAGAAGTGCAATTGTTTATTATAATATTTTGACAATATTTGTAAGACTTTTAAATTTCATAGAACTAGAGTTTGTATTTTTTAAATTAATAACAGGGTTGCCAAAGGTCAGGAAAGTCAGAGATTCTTATTAAAAGTATTGGAAAAAATTAAATTTTTAGAATTTATAAGAAAATTCTGCCTTTTCGTGTTTCTTTTGTTTCTTTATAAACTATGAAATTACCATGGATTCAATGTAAAACCTTCAATTATTTCTATTTCTGACAATAATTTATTTCTTTTTAAATAACTTAATTCTTCAAGAACTATCATAAAATTATTACTTAGAAATTATTTAATGTATAACTTTACTTAGATTTTTCAAAACTAATTCAATTTTTAGAATTGCGTTTATAATTTTCAAAAATAGATGACGATCAACAGATTTTAATTTGAAATTTTATGAAATATCATTTTTCAATCAAATTCATTAGAAATTTTAAAGAACTTAGATTTTGGAAAAATTTTAATAATTTAAATTTATCTAAAAGTTTCATTATTCAATATATTCAATATATATTAATTATTTAAAATAATGGATTTATAGACGAATTTTCACTAAAAACACTGAAAACAATTGAATTTTGTAGAAGTTACAAATGATTGCAGAAATTCAATTATGTTAACAAAATTTTAAAAATTACAAAATATTCTCGTCAAAATTTGAATTATCTTTATAAATAATAAAATTCTTCTTCGAAATTCAATTTTTTAAAAATTATTTTTGATACAATTTTAATCAAATTCATGGAAAAATGTGATAATTCTTAAAAAATTTATTAAAATTCATCAAACGAATTCAATTATTTAAAAATTTCTTAGTAAAATTCTTTTTACATTTAAATATAATTAATTCTCGTAGAATTTTCTAAATTAAAATTTATTTAAAAATGAATTTCAGTTAAAATTTTGGATAATTCTATATATAAAACATTACAGACTATTTTTTTTAGAAATAATTGAATTTTGAAAATTAAAATTAAAATCAAATCAAAATCTCGGAAAATTTAAATTTTTTATACTTTTAACTAAGAATTCTGTAGAATAAATTTTTTCGAAAAAGTTTAAAATTAAATTTATTTTTAATTATAAAAATCTATCTCGAAATAATCGATTTATTTATAAATATTCTTTTAAGTTATTGAATTCAAAAGGTCTAAAAATAACGGAAAAGTCGAAGGAAAAATAATATTAAATTTTTGTGGCATCATATAAAATGAAACAATTTACAAAAAGTATAAAAAAAATTATTGTAATATTTTTTTTAGTTACAATTTTGCATTAAAATGAAAAATTCTTTTTACAGCCGGCCTATCAAAATTTAAGGACACGTGTTGAAAGTTCAGTTAATACATTTTTAAAATCACAAAACTGGAAGCCGGATATGAACAAAAATCAACTTCGCGAGACATTAAGAAAAAACATTCACGAGGCATCATTCCTCGACGTGGGTGTTGAACGAATAGTCGATCAAGTGGTAAATCCAAAAATTTATCCCGTTTTTATGCCACAAATTGAAGATGTAGTTTATAAATTTCTTGGCATGGAGAGGCCAAAGCCACGCGAAAAAAATGGATCATGTATTCTTAAAGATTTATTACCCAAAGATTTAGATCCAGTTTCACCTGAATCTGATAGAAATAGTTTAAAGGAAGAATCACTCGAGTCAATGGACATTAGTTTTGAAGATAAAATTAATGGGGAAAAGGAGAAAGTCAATAACGAAGAAAGTAAATCAAGTAAAAGTGAAAATGAAAGTAATAAAGAGGAGGAAGTGAAGAAAATTGACGATTTAAAAAAAGGAGATAATTGTAAAAATGTAGATGATTGTAAAAAGGAGGAAGATACAAAGAAAGTTGAAGATTACAAGAAAGTGGACGATTCGAAAAAAATTGATGTGAAAAATTCAGAAGAATTAAATGATTCAAGTAGGAAAAGTGATGAGTTTGGGAAAATTGATGAGACGAAAAAGGAAGAGGAGGAAATTAAATCAATGGACGAAGCAAAAAATGGACAATTTGATTTAGATGAAAATTCAATGGATGGTTTTGAGAAACCTTTGAATACATCATTGACAAATCTTAATTCTTCATTTAGATCGGACGACAAAACCGAGGAGGAAGAGGAAAGTCCACAATTTGAGCCAATTGACATAATGAATTTCAACGAATCCAATATTTCAAATGACTCTCATTTGTCCGGTATTTCTGAATTAACAAGTCATCGGTCTCGTAGTCCCGATTATTCCAATGATTTCTCGAGAGATAATTTCGAATTTTCCAATCAGGATCAAGATTCTCAATTAAGTAAAGTCTCGTCAAATTCACGTCTATCGATTGTCACTGATTTTGGCTCATCGAATCAGGCGTCAAATACATTTTTCAATTCCAACGATGACAGTAAGGACAATTTTAAAATTATCAACGAGGAGGCTAAGTTCGATTTCGACGGTATTAATAAAACAAAGGAAAATCTTTCCGAGAAGGAAAAGGACTCCAAGAGTATCAAGAGTCTCTCGTCGAGGGAAAATTCACGTGACGAGACTGATGTCTCGAAGGAAAATCGAGAGCTAAAGGAGAAGAGTGAAAGAAGTGGGAGCAAGGACAGTAAGGACAGAAAAGAAAGGAGCGATAGTAAAGATCGAAAGGTGAAAGGCGAGAGTAGCAGGGATAAGAGCGAGTCTTCCAAATCCAAAAAAGAAAAAAGTGACTCTAGGGATTCCAGAGATTCTAGAGATTCAAGAAGACACAAGGACAGAAAAAAGAGTAGTTCCAGCAGTTCTAGACATTCAAAGTCAAGAAAGGAGAGCGATCATTCACGGGAGAAGCGAAAGGACACTCCGGAAAAGACGAAGGATAAAAAGGACGAGAGGGACAAGGAAAAGGACGATCGAAGGGAAAAAGAGGACAAAAAAGAAAAGGAAGAAAAGAAGGAGAAGGATGAGAAAAAAGAAAAAGAGGAGAAGAAAGATCAAGAAAACACTCCAGATGCGTCAAAGAATCTTAAGGACATGTATAAAGAAAAAATACGTGAACTACGCGAGAAAAAAGAACTCACCGAGAAGGAGAAATTAAATAAAGACGCAAGTAAAGAGAAAAAAGACTCCTCACGCGACAAGAAGGACTACAAAAAAGATCACAAAACATCCCGAAGTTCAGAGCGTCACGATAAAAATTCAAAATCAAAAACCACCGATTCAAACGACAAGAAACGTGACGATCGTCGTCATTCCAATTCCAAAGACAAAAGTCGAAGTTCACGTAGCGATAAAGATTCACGGTCCAAAAAAGATGATAAAGAAACTAAAAAAGAATCATCATCATCGACATCTTCGTCATCAAAAAGTGACAGCCAATCGTCAAAAGAAAAGAAGCAACGCGACGATAAAAAATCGAAAACAAAAGACGACCATTCAAGTTTAAAGAAAAATTCCAATGATCGTCGTTCAACCGATCGTGACGGTTCCAATGGTTCAAATGGCAAAAGTTCGCAAAAAAGTTCATCGACAAAAAATCTATCAACGACATTAACAAAAGAAGTCAATAATACAACAACATCCAGTGGCGAGACATCCGAAGGAATTGAAGATTCACAAGAGAAAATAAATCCCAGCGATGTGGAAACAATGTCCAAATTTGAAACCACCAGTGGAAAAAGTGACGAAACTTCCCTTCCACTAAAGAAACGTCCCCTCTATGACGATTCGTGCACAAATGAACCGAAACGTTCAAAAATTGAAACATCACCAGATATTAAGGAAAAGGAGAAAATTGTTCTCAAAATAAGTAAGGGAAAAATTATCGAAAATAATACACCCATTGAGGATATCACTCAAGTTCCGGATGAAGAACGTGTTCAAATAATCGAAGTTCCAGCTGATGATTGCGAGGAAACGGAAGTAATGCCAAACATGACGTTAGCCGAAACGGCAATGATCATTCTCCAAGGGGATTTAGTCGATCAAACGAAAATTCACAACGATCAGCAAAAGAAAGAATCGAAATTATCATTAATGGAGGAATCGATTCGAAAATCATTGGACGAAATGATGTCCGATCAGAAATTACTCGAGAGTGGGAATACAGCGTCAGAGCAGGCAGTTGAAACCGAAGCCGAGAAAAATCTAGACGGGGAAATCGAGCAAAAAACAATGAAAGATGAACTTGAGAAATGTTTAGACTCAAATCGAAATTCAGAGGCAAATTCCGAATTCGATGAATTGGATGAGACAAAAGGTTCGGAACTCGAGAAACATTTGCAACAATTCGACGATGATTGTGATGATACCCTGGAGAAAATTTGTGACAAAGAAGGTGAAGAAAAAGAAGAAGAAGAAGAAGAAGAAAAGAAATTCGAGAAGGATCATATTGAGGAGAATCTGGAGAAATTAGAAAGGGGGGATTTCAATTGGGAAGAAGAGAGAACAAGCGAGTCGAACGACATTTTAATATCCGAACAAGAGAAATTGAATAAATCCGACAATGATAAGAGTTTCGAGAAAATACTCGCAACAACACTCGAATTACGTGTCTCAATGGGTATAAAACGTTCAACTGAGGATTTAATGCGAAATGTCAAAATCGAACACTCAATCGGTGAATATTCGCAAAATCGGAACGAAATCGAAATTATCCCAAATGTAAAAATTGATACCGAAGATGCTTGCATGTATTTTGTACCCGATAACGAAAGGTACTTGAAATTCACAAATTTTCTCGACGCCTTTGAAAAGGAACTGAATTCAACAAAACATGACTTTGTTGACAATAACAAAGACGACGATAAAACTACAGAAGTTGATAAAAAGATAGACGACGATATAAATAAAGTTGCCGATGAAGAAAAAAGTGCCATTAAAGAAAAGTGTGACGATAAAGAAGAAACTGTCGACAAAAACGAAGAAGACGTCAGTGAACAAATTGATGAGAAAAATAAAATTCTCGATGATGTTGATGTTGATAAGGAAGTGGCGAGTATTGAGGAGAACACATCCGACGAGAAGAAGAAGAAGAAGAAGAGAATGGCACCGCCGAAGAGGAAACTATCGTCGAGTCCATTGAGTGATATTTTATTGCATAATGCGAATAATAATAATGATGGAAATAAGGAGACCCAAACGGAAGTTATTGATGAAGGTGAACCAGTGGCGAAGAGAAAAAAATTGGGCAGACCAAAGAAACTGAAACCAACTTTAAGTAGTTTCAATCCATCAGGATTAATGAATGGTGAAAATTTTGTATTCCCTCTGAGTCCCGAAAGTGATGTTTCAGCGACCAGTGAAAAAATAATTGCCCCACAAGTCAAAGAGGAAAAAAGGTAAATTTCTTCAATTTTTTTCAAAATTATTTCATAATTATCATCTACATACTATTAATATTCATGGCTTATTTTTTTCTAACTAAAAATAATAATCATTTTTCATTTTCTTCTTTTAGAAGAAAATTGACAAAAATTGAGGAAAAATCGAATAAAAGTTAAAATATCTCTGGAAATTTAAATGTTAAACAATTAAAGTTGAATTTTAAATTAAACTAATTTAAAATCAATTGTTTTTAAATTAATAAAAATCAAAGAAAAATTGATTTTATATCTGATAAAATCAATACAATTTTAAATAATTAGGAAAAATTAATTATTGACTATGAAGTTCGATTTTTTCTTAGATCATAAGCAAATTAATTAATTCTTACGCAGCAATTTTTTAGGCAAAAAACGCGACAGAGCTTTTGTAAAATAATGCTTAAAATTGCTTAAATATTCATTAATTTTCATAATTCTAAATTAATTTTTCTAATTGAATTAATTTTAGTAAATAAACTGGTTTTCCTTTAGAAACTGAAATTAAAACTTCACTGAGAAAACATTATACTTAATTTAAATAGAAAAATAATTTCAAGGGATTTTCTTTAGTTAACATTAGTTTGTAAGCTTAATCCCAATATATAGAAAATATATACTACTTTGAGTCAAAAATATTATTTGTTTGAATAATTATATTTAATTCAAAAAATATTTTCTGTTTAGATTTGAACAAAAAATATGTTTACAAATTTTATGTTTGATTCAAACTTCAAAGTTGGTTATAAATAATTTAAAATCAACCACATTTTATGTTTGAATTAAACTTAAATTTGTTTGACTGTATAGCAAAGATATTTTAAGTTAGATTTAAACAAAATATGTTTGAATCAAACATATCGTTTTCTCAGTGTGTAATATTAAATTATCCTCGAAAATTAATCATTTAATTTGCTATTAATAAAAATAAAAGTAAAAAATAATTTTAAGTGGATAAATTATTGCTGTAAATAAATTAATTTTCGTAATTTGGGTTTACTAACTGAATTAATTTTACGAATTTAATAATATTTTCCAAATAATTGAAAGATGAATGGTTCATACAATTCTTGTGTAGAAAAGAAATTTATGCAAAATTGAAATAGAAAAATTTAGAAAAGTTTATTTTAAAAAAATTAAGCATTGATAAAATTTGTTTTACAAAAATTGACAAAATAACTCGTCGAGAAAGAATTTTCTAATTAATTCTAATAATAAATTATACTTTTTTTTCATTTTCTTACAAAAAAGATTTCTGTGAATTCCTGTCATCGTTATTGAAATAGAGCAATGTTAAGAAGATAAAAAAAAATGACTGCAGCCAATGTATAAAAAACTTTTTAAATACAAGTGTAAAATTCGAATTTTTGTAAGTATTGTCGAAATTCGAAACTTATTTTCGATTTTAAATGCCCTTTTTGATTCACGTTTTACAGACTTCACGCTCGTTTGCTTTTTTCAATTTTATCTGTATTAGAGAAAAAAAAACACTTGCACTTTAACTTTCTCTTATTTTTGGATCGATTGTGTTGATATATTTTAATTGCATTTGATTGCAAGCAAATAAACAATGAAAATGATTTTTTTCACCAAAACAAATACTGTCAAAGCACATGTTTGTTTAGCAATTTTTTTTATAAACTTAACGAATTTTTGTGGTGAAAAATTTCGATATTAAAAATAAATATTTATAATAATTATAATTATGAAAATAAAAATTTGTAATAATTATTATAATAAAATAATTATAATAATTTTAACAATAAAAAAATTATGATTGTATTATTAGTAATTTGAATTAAAAAAACAGGTTTTGGCAGTTTTTAGAAAGAAATGAGAAAAAGAACGTTGATATTGATAATTTAATTAAATGCTATTCATTAATTGAGATTGTAATAATTATTTTTATTTTTTGCTTTCAGCCGTCAAAGAAATAATCAACGATACTCGAGCGACGATTTATACAAGCCACGACCCTTATTTGCAAGTTCATCACGACGGAATAGAAGATCGAATCAAGCATAGCAAGTAATAGACTTTCTACGAATCTAAGTATTTTACTTCCACTTATACCAAACTTTGAATAATGGCTAGCTTTAAAATTTTCAACTTCCGTTCTTATATAACAAAAAATGTTCACTATTATTAACATTATAATGCCTTATTATATTTCATACATTCTCTATTTTTCTATAATTAACGCGGAAAAAAATGCTTTACACTAAAAATACAATATTAAAAGATTTCGCGACTAAAAAATATCGGAGTTCAGAATCAAAATTAGACAAACTATTGGCACATTGTATAGTTAAATTTATTATTATTAATAATTATTATTAATAGAAAAGCAGTTTAGATGCGAGTCACTTAAGTGCTTTGTGAAAAAAACCGTTTTCTTTTGTCTCAAAAAAGTGTTGTTACAAGTTAATTTAAATTGTTGAGAAATGTTTAGAAAGGAAAAAGTTTTCTTTACTGCTGCCCAAAGTAAAAACCTAGTTAGTCGCATTTTCCGTAATGCTTAAAGTCGCTTACCATGTACGCGACTTTCGTCTTAACGGCAAATGCGACTTACTAGGATTTTACTTTGGGCAGTAGAATTTAATACACGATGAAGTTATGGTTTAATTTCAAATAATTAAATTTTCTTCGATGTATGCGGATTATTTTCCATTTTTTAAAAATATAATTAAATGTTTTTTTTTGTTCAGTCAATTTTTGAAATAAAAATTAAAATAGAAGCACTTTGCTTAAAGTCGCGCACTTAATGCAAATGTAAATATTAAAAACTTGTATATATTATAAAAAATATTTTATATACTCATTACGTAATTAAGTAGACATTTTGTATTTTCTTGTTAAACAATGAACCACTATATAATTCGAAATCTGTATAAACATGTGATATGTTTCTAATATGCAAATTGTTTTCGATTTTATAGTTAAAGAACATAATAATAAACTAATCTTTTTATTCAATTACTTTTTATTCCTTCAAAATTTTTTACCGGAATAGGAACAATTTTTTTTATTGAACTTTTTATTTTTAACTATGGAAATTAGAATTTATACGTAAGTAAATTTGAATTTTTAATCTTTTTTTTCTGTATTTGACTTTTGTATCAATATCAATTTGAAAACTACTTTTTCAGTAATTTGATTTATAAATGAAGCTTTTGATAGACCAATATAAAAATAATTTCTTAATTTAATTCCACATTCATTCTAATTAATTGTAAAAAAATTTAATTACTGAATTCACTGAATTTGTTTCTCAAAAATTTTGTAACTTTTTTCTTACTTTTATTTTACAAGTTTTAAAGAAATTTTAAAAACTTTTTAAAACAGTAAATTTTTTTATAGAAATTATTTGAAATTTTTATTTTGCAATACATATATTTATATTAATTTATAAATTTCATATATTATATAAATATATATTATTATTATATTATACATATATTCATATATTATATTAATTTTGAGAGGAAATTGAGGGAAAAAAATTAAATTTTTTTGTCAACCGTGTAAAAGTGAAAATTTATATAACCTCAAAATTAAGTATAATTAGTATTAAAATTAGCGTAATTAGTTATTATGATAAAAAAAAATTACGTATTTATTTTGATATATATATTTGAAACGATTGAAATAATTAAATTTAAAAAACTGAACTTAAATTTTACAAATGTAACGGAGTAAACAAATATAAAAAAAATACTTTAATCTTTATAAAAATCCATTAAATATAATAATAGCTTAAAAAGTATGACCAGGGCTGTATGACATACTAAAAAATGCAGTTTCAATATTTTTGAAAGAATAATAACAATTTTTCCAGGTATGTATAAAAGCTTACTCCTCATTTTCCCTTAAAAACTCGTGGAATCATAATTATTCGGCATTAAATTTGTTTTTATTGGAAAGAAATTTCAAATTGAAACTACATAATTTTTAATAAAGCTTAATCCGCAAAACGAACGAATTTGCAAAAAAGCTAACCTCTGATTGGTGTAAATTTTGCACAATAGTAGAAGAAAATATGAGCAAATTGAAAAAACAATATACTTATTCCTATTATAGAAAATAATGATAAATTATATTATCTACGTTTTCATAAGCGTATCTACTTGTTAATTATATAATAAATAAATAAAAAATCAATGGATAATGGAATGAAAAAAGCATTATTTTTAAAAAATGTGCGCTTGCGTGCTAAGGTGCAGGTGGCACCACTGTGCAAGTGTTGGCAACAGTTGGTAATGAAGTCAGTCAGTTTCAACGTTCCCCCGAAAGAGTGTAGTAGTAGATTTATTCTCTTTATTTCAATGACGCATGCGCTCGTCAGTTATATCGTATTATTCTCTCAAACACATACACACATTTATAAAATAGTGGCGTACGCTTTTGGGGGCGCAATGAGAAAATAGAATTCTCACACCACATAGACGAGGGAGCCCGCGACAGCGGTAGAGACCACCACCACCACAGTCACAGTACAGTGATCAAGATGGCGAGGGTACAATGATTGCTGATTGCACTCCGGCATCAATTGCAGTGACTTTTTTCACCCGTGTCACATTTTTCTAAGTAAAGTCATTGATATTATGTGTGAATTCATAATTGTAAGAGTGTTTAGTGTCATTCGCATGTGGATTATAAGTTATACCTAACCTAACGAGATATCGTGGTGCGAAAAGCAGAAAAAAACCGTTGATAAAAGAAAAGTGGCGCGCGCCCCGGGGTTGAAAGTAAACAAACGATGAGCGCGATTCTAAGTGTCGGCGACCCGGGTGGTCATCTCATTGACCCTGATGTACAATCCATTATTGAGGAGAAGAATCAGTTAATTGATCGACAATATGCAGAAATTGAGAGGCTTCAACGTGAATTATCAGATGTCATCGGCGAACGAGACGCTCTACTCTGCGAAGTGTCAAAATTTAAGTTCGAACTTGATATGGCTGACCTAAAACGATTGCACGTTGACAGGTAGGTGCGACTTGAGAATGGTTTTCTTTAATAAATCAAGATGAATATTGGCCGCGAAGGGTGTTTCTCAATTTTGCTAATGTTGCGTAACAATTAATTTTGGCCCTGTTTTAATAATAAGAGCGGTTGTTTTTTATTTGGAAACAGAAGCTGATATTAATTTGTAAAATTGCATGAATCAGTTTTTGATAATTGGATTTTATCTCTTATCGGAATTTTTTGCACACTTAAATGTTTGTTTTATTTTATACGAGGAAATCGTGAATATTTCTTTTTTTTTGTGTTTTTTTACAATCAATTAAGTCGGGAGTGTAAAAATTGTGTCACAAAGACCACGGGGGGTTTTTATACACATGTGGTCATATATAGAATTCCAGGTTTTATACTTCGGTGAACTGTTTCTATACTTAGGCGGGGAAAATTGATTTCTTTCAAGCACAACCGGTTCCTCGTTTTCTTCTCTCTTTTTTTCCAGTTCTGTTGTCTCTTTTATGTATATATATATATACACATAGGTTCAAGAAGAACGCAATGTATACGTATTCAATCGGCTTTAAGATTAGTTTTTCGATGCGATTTCATGGATTCACGTATACAAGATTCCTTTCGAATTAAAAGTGTGTCAGGGCTCAAAAAGGATTAGTTGATCGTTTTTCTTTAAACCCTGACAAGTTAATTTGAATTAAGTCATCTAATACTATTATGCTTTTAACATTTTTGTGATTTGATTACGTCGTACAATTAAGCACCCATTTTTCAAATGTTTTCTTTAGTAATTTATAATTAAAAAACTTTCATGCTTTTAATTTTTGATATTTCTTTTTCAAGCAGTTTGGAAATTTTTTTGTAATTTTAGAAAAATTGTGAATTTAAAATAACCTTTCGTTGACGATTTTTGTGCGGTTATTGCGGTAGTCTCGTTAACCGCAGAAAATTATTTTCTTTTTTTTTCTTAGCAGTAGTTCAGGAAGAATTTTTGTCGTTTCTACTTTAACACGTTTTGTATAATAGCCAGGAAAATTGATGACGACAATGTTTAGTAAAGACGATAATTGATAATTGGCTTTCAACGATCTTTCAGACAAGTGATTCGAGAATGTAGAAGGTTTCTTCGTTTAACATCAATAATCGACTTTGTTATCGAGATTAGACACTCAACGAATATGTTTCTTCTCAACGATACTGATAATTGCGATAAATTTTGATTAAATGAAAAAAAGATACAAAATTTTCCTTTTAATTTATATTTGTAAATTATTTTTTAATTTTTCGACCAAGTAAAAATAATTGCACAAATAGTTATTTGAGAATAAAATAGAAAATTATCTACCGTTCATATATATATATTTAAATAAATAAAATTATTAGGTTGGCTTTTTTTCCAATTTACTATAATATGAAAATTGTCAATTTCATTAAGTAATTTTCTAGTTTACAAGAAAGGCAATTGACATACATACAATATTTTTTTGAGAGGTAATTTCCCATCTTGTCGTCATGGTGATTCTTGCGAAAGCTTGTTTCATGTTCCACTTCCAAGAATCGAATTAGACTATACTCCCACGCTTCAAACTTTTGGCAAAAGATGAGAAAAAAAGTTTGTCTCCTTTTCTCCCATTTTTCTTCGCAACCTTTAGCAAATCCTCGTTAATATTCTCGTGGACCAAAAAAAAACAATACTCTGGAAAAAATTCTTCGAAAATTAGACTCTTCACTAATTTATTATTTCTGTTTGCGACAAAATTCTTCACTAATATGCAAAGTAGAAAATAAAATTTAATTTTTTCAACATTTTCTTAATAGCTTTTCTCGAAATGATTATAAATATATTTAATTAATTAAGTAATAATGCGGAACTAAAACGAATTATTATTGTTTTAAATGATATTATTTTTTCCTTCTTTTAGATATAAGAAGATAAACTCACAAATTCTGATAATATTCTTTGAAACAATTCAAAATTTCAAAAATTTTGTGAATATCTTTCGTAAAAATTCAATTATTTTTAAAAGTAATAAAATTTTTCACAGAAAATCAATTATGAAAAAATTTAATAGAATTCTTTGCGAGAATTCAATTATTTTCATAAATAATAAATCATTTTCAATACAATTTTTATAACTTTAATAACTTTCTAGAAAAAATAAAATTTCATACCAAAATGAAAAAAAATTCTTTGAAAGGATTCAATTTTATCAAAAAAAAATTGTAATAAAATTCAATAATAAAATGTTTAATTGCAATAACTAATAAACTCGATTATTTTAAGAAATTGAGAAAAATTCTTTGTAAAATATAAGTACTTTTAAAATTTTTATTTAAAATTATTCTACATTATTTACAAAACACTTAAAGAAAGTCAAAAAAAATTATTTATTTTTAAAAATTTTAATTTAATTCTTTACAAGAATTTTACTATTTCTATTAAAAATTCTATTTTCTGTTTCTATTAAAAAGAATTTAATTATTTTCGAAAAATCTGATAAAACTCTTCAAGAAAGTTCATTTATTTTTTGAATAATATATTTTATTATTACTAAAAATCAAATTTTTGTGATTATTTGGAATAATTGACTAAAACGAGTTTTTTGGTCGTCAAATTTAATTTTTCGTTAGCCACTTTTTTTACTTCTCTAAAATAAATTATTGAGTGGGAAGTCTGATAATATTTCTTAAATAAATTCAATTTTCCCTTTTTTTAAATTAAAAAATTGTAAACTCAAGGGAAATTATTATTTTTCTTGTTTTTATTATTATGAATATTATTTTATAATAAATAAAGAAGGCAAATAAAAAAATGAAATGAATATTAAAAAATGACTTTGGTTATTAAAGTTTTTGCGTATATTTATGTGAGAAGATACGAAACGACCTATAAGGGATCTTTGGCATATCGTATATCTTTGAGAAAAGGGAGAAGGAAAAATAATAAGCGAAGGTTCCCACGTTTCAATTGAATTGAATGTATACGAGCTGTGATATATTATATATATAATATTATAATAGTTTAAAAAATCGTGTTCGTGTCGCTACAATTATTACTTTGTCTACTCTTCTTTAAGTAATGAGTACACGCATTTTTATAATGAAAAAAAAGAAACAGAAAGAAAGAAAGAAAGAAAAGGAGAAAAGGAGAAAAGACAATCTCAACTTTTCGCATTGACGCCGGTCACGGGTGAAGTGCTTTAAACATGACGGGAAATGACCTCTGCTTGTCCTAATCTTATTAAAGTGATTTAATAGCCGTCGCGACGACTATTGTGGTCAAACTATATATATAAATATATTCTCGACTTTTAAAAAAAGAGAGAAAGAAAAAAAAGAATGTGTACAAAGACAGTGACCTTCTGAAACTCATCCAGAGATCTTGTATTTATATTATGAAGTTCAAAATTGCAAGGAGATTTTTCATCTCGTAAAAAGCCGCAGGTTACTTTAAAATAAATACTTACATAAATTATTTTTTTTATATTATTATAAAATACATATTTACTTTTATAGCGACTCTAAAATTCTGCACGTTAAAAATAAATAAAATTTATTTCTTCTTCAAATTTTCATTTTTATTGTACAATAATTTTGTGTCATCATCGTGTGTTCCTGAAGTTCACAACGTTTTTAAAAACGAAAACAAAAAAGTAATGGGACGGTATTTTTATTTTTGATTGTAAATAATGTTATTCTTTGATGATTGAATCCTTAATAACTGATTTCTTAAAAATTAAGGAACATGAAAATTAGAGATGAATTTTATTTGAAAAAAAAAACTTTTTTGATTTTTCGTTTTTTAAAACGTTGCGGACTTCAGCGTCATTAAAAAAGATTATTTTTTACTACAAAAAGTTAATTTCTAACCAAATAAATGTTATTTGTAAGGAATTAGTAATTTATAAAAATTTTTGTAGTAAAAAATAAATAATAAATCTTTTGATTTATGTTTAACAGAAAAATATTTTCTTTATTACTTTATTTACACTATAGATGAATATGTAAACTAAATAATAATGATAGATTTTTGTGTGAATGAAAAATTAACTTCTTGTTTAACTTTGTAATAACAGAATGGAAATATCTGATGAAAAAAATAAAAAATGTTATCAGTAATTTTTTCCCTATTATTTGCAAAGCTAATTACTTTTATCGAGATATAAAGGAGTGTATACCCTCCACGATAAACGATATCATAATTTTGATCAGCGAAATAGGAAAATTCTTCGGAAGATTTATAAATTATTATAAATTTCTTTTAAATTATATTTCTTAAAAAATTTTACAGATATTATAATTAATTATTTAATTATTAATATTATTATTATCATCATTATCTACTGTTTTATGAAATAACCGGGAATCAAACGGGATTTTTATACAAAACGGTGAATTTTTTCACCAAAATTAAAAATTTTATTATTTTAACTTTTTTTAAAAAAATTACATTTTATTTCAATTTTTATAGATATTTATACTTTTCTCTAACTTTGAATTAGTTAAAAAAAATTAATTTGATAGTAAAAGTCACGCAGTAATTCAAACAGATTATGTAAATAAATTTTATAAAATTATGTAGTTAATAGAAATATCGTGAAATTCGACTGAAAATATGTAATTGAATTTGTTAAACAATTTCTTCAGAAATTAAAATTGAATTCTCGAAAAATTTTTTTTATTTCTTAAAAATACAATTGTTGAAATTTTTCAATTCCATTGTTTCATGATAATTTAATTTTTCTAAACAAATAATTGAAAATTTTTGGAATAATTGAAATTTCTTTACATATTTTTTTTAAAAATAATTGAATTCCTTAAAAGAATTTTAATTTAAATTTTTCGAAAATAATCAAGGGAAGTTAGTGACCGTAATTATAATTTTATTTTTAAAATATAAAGCCCCTCTTAAAGTTTTAAATAAATTTTTTGCTTCTAAAAATTATATTATTCTATTATTATTCAATAGTTATAATTATAGAACTTCTCTTAAATTTTTATAATTTCAAATTTCTGAATGTTCATATAAATGATGTTCATTTATTTCTTGAGCAAATTTAATGTTTATTACTTATTAAGTAAATAATTAATTATCATTGTTTTTTTTAAATTGTAATAAAATTCCTCACAGGAAATTAATTATTTTCATAAATAATATCAATTATTATAAAAACAATTATTTTTATAATTAGTAAAATTATTTGCAGAAAATCAATTATTATCAATAGAATTGTAATAAACTTGAAAAAGAAAATTTCCAATTATAATTATAAAAAGACTAGATAATTTTTAAAAAATTGAAAAAATTATTTTCCAAATTTTTAATTAAAATTATTATTTATTTATGTTCAAAATCAAATTTAAATCTTATGAGAAAAGAAAACCGTGAAAAAATTCCCGGCCATAACCGGGAAATAACCAGGAATTTTGTTGAATGAAAATAGTAGACACCCTGAATATTCTTATAATATAAAAAAATTATCTTATAACTCGGCAGTTTTTAATTATTATAAAACATAAAAAAATGGATGAATTGTAATAAAATAAATAATAATAATTGTAATGGTAACGAAAGTATATGTTGTGGAAACGTAGAGATCATTAATGTTTTTTCCCTTTAAATGTGTTTGTTGTTTGCGATTCATTAGTTTTCCCAGGAAATGATCGTTTTTCCTCTTTTCACGTATATTTCTATAATTCTCCTGGTGAGAAATGATGTTATTTTGTGGTGGATTATATATATCTACCTTTTTGAAGAATAGGGTGTTCTTCTTTCATTCTTCTTTTTCTTTTGTGGGCGTGCGTGTTTACAGCATCATCGAGGTTAACCAGTCAACCCAAATATCCCTGACTTCTTTTACGTGACTCGATCAAGGATCTGAATTCGGTTACTCTGGAAATCAACAGCAGGGGTCTTAATCTTACGTATATTATATAGTTTTCTATTTAGACATTATTATTTTAATTTTTTTCCACAGAAATGCTTATTTGTGACGAATGTATGTATAATGTAAGTCATCAGGGAATTTTATTGTCTCTTATAATCTTAGAAATCTTTCATTAAAAAATTCGTCATTATCGATATTTATTTGATAATTTATGAGAACATTTTTTGAAAATCTGATTTGAGAAATTTTACATTATTCTTTATTTATTTATTATTAGTATTGCTAATTATAAAATATTATTTTATTTAAAAACGGGCTTCTAATGATATCCTAAAGTTTTAAATGTTTAAATAAACGAAATTTATTTATTTCGTCTCCAAACTAAATTTTTATTGCATTTAGCCTTAGCATGGGGCTAAGTGTTAAAAAACAAAATTTTCAAAAAAGACGAAATTTGTATTTTACGTTAAAATATCAGAAACTTTTTTATTAAAAGTTGTTGAAGGCAAGCTACCAAACAATATTGATGTATAAATATTTGCACCTAAGCGTAATTATGGTCTAAAAAAATTAGTTATGCAAAAATTAACATTTAGCCTCAGTCTCCCATAGTAAAATTTTTTTCTTCCTGTATAAATAATAATATTAATAAAAATAATAAGTTTCTGGGTGTGAATATATAATATACTGTTGTAATACAACATAATAGTGAAATATATTAAAAATCGATTATATTGAACTATGGTATTTACTAATTATTGGTTTTATTTTAATTTGATTTTATATTTACACATTAAATTGAATTCGAAGAACGAATTTTGAACACACCTTTGGCTTTTGAAAAACCCATTACTATACGTAAAGGTGCTTCTCAAGTTTTAAAATTGAAGGGCGTCACCATAAAAATATTTCCTCCTCGTGCAACTCACAGCGTGTTGTGTGTGTTCAATCAAGCATGAGGTAAGAAAATAAAATAAAAAAAATTAATTTTCCATATTTAAAAATATAATTATAATTTTTGAAGGTTGCTCTTTGCTATTATTTATATTATGACGTGTAACTAGGAATGCGCTAGAGGGCTTTTAAAAATTCCGTGCGCACATTTGTAACTTTATGTTTTTTAATCCGAGAAAATCAATCTTATAATCTTTGACTTCATTTTTTATCTTTATTTATACCTCTGCTGAGGATGAATATTATTTTTTCTCAATTTTTTATACGTAATAATAAAAATTAATCAAGAACTAATGTTTTATTGATTTCAGAGTTCTAGGTTTTTCTTAACACAAGATTAATAAATGAAGAGTGTATGTTTGCTTGATTATGACGAAATGATTTAAAAACTTATTTTTCTTTTGACAAGTTTTTTTACAAAATTTTTACAAAATTTATTCTAATTTTGAAAACAGTTTTTTTTGCATATAATTTAATGATAATTTTATAAATTTAATAATTTTTTTAATAAAAAAGAATAAAAAATAAATAAATTTGGGTATAACACAAAAACAGAAATTATAATATAATAAATAAGTATAATAAGTGAAAAATAATAATTTTTAATAACAAAAAATACATTTTTGTTTTTTGAGTACATTTTTCTTAGAGCACAATAATGTTTGGAAGATAACAACTAACCGAAATTACTAAACTAATTATAATAATTACCGCAGTTTGAAAGCAACATTATAATGGAAAATAAAGAAAAATGAAACAAATAAAATAATCGATCATGTTTTTAATACTTTTTTTAAGGACAAGAGTTTCATAATTTTAAAAAGATTTATTTTCTTTTGTCTTCTTTCGTTAAATACGATATAATTATAATAAGAAGATAATAATTTTTCTCTGAATATTAAATTTATGTTCGCATAAATCAATATAGCTTCTTAAATCAATTTGTAATACGTAAAATTATATTTTACAAAAAATATATAAACTTTTAGACCTTATGGTCTAAAAGTTTTTATGCATATATTCGACCTAAAAATTCCTTAATAATTGTTTTAAAATTAAAATTTTAAATCAACATACAGTAAATTTTTTTATAATTTAAAGGTTAGAAACAATTGAGTTATAAATATTCATAGACAAATTGAATATGCAATTATTCTATAGTATTTATTAAATTATGTATATACCTATTATTATAAAGCATTAAACAGATTATTTTAATTGTTTAAAAAAATAATTTATAGTAGAATTATTATAATTTACATATTGTTGTTGTTTATTTTTCTAATTTCAAACTAATTTCAAATCATATATTTTTAAAATAAGAAATATTAAAAAATTATGATCTAAAGTTGGTTATAAAAATAAACAAATGAATTTTCAAATAAAGAAAAATTAAATAACAATAGTATTTTTTAGCATTTTCAACTTCAAAACAGTTTTTTCCAAAAAAAAAATTCTTAAAAAATGATAAAAATCATTGTTTTGTTTGGCATTTTGTTTTGTGGATATAAAAACATATTTTCAACAAAATTACGGATGGATTTTAAAATCTATTAATTTGTGAAGAAAAATAAAAATTTCAAAAGGTCAAATTTTTTTTTCCACCAATTTTATTTTCTGACAATTGAATTTCTGTAAAAAAATGACTATAAAAATAATTTTATGGAAGATTTCTGTTAGAAACTAACAGAAACTTCTAATTTATTCGTCATATGATGCAAAACTGTTTCACATCATCCCCCATGACCTTGAAATTTGAAAATAATTGCAAAGCCGTTACATATGGCTACTTGAATTTTCTTTGAAAAATAGTTTTTCAATGTGTAAATCTCTTGAGAACTTTTCTCCAAGTAGAAAATTTCAAATTAAAACTATAATATTTCTGTCATTTGTTAAGAGTGCGTGACTAATATTTCGCTGTGCGTATACAAAAAAAAGAGCCGCATGCCTTGTGCATATGCACATGTACCGGACAAGAGTAGTCCCAAGAAATTTGGGTCCTATTGTATCGAAAAACATATAGCGCACAGCTGTTTGTGTGCATCATCTGCGGCGTTCGAAAAGAGAATATATCATTTATTTTCGCTCTCATCTTATTTTATGATGTATACTGGACGATGAAAGAAAGATGCAGAGCAAAGAGTGTAGTATAAAAATTCTCCCTTTAAGTTTAACGATTAAAACATATATTTTTGTTTTGCTATAAAAAAAGCCTTCGGTTACAATATGGCTCGGAAATTTTCCTCCACTATTTTCCATCTAAATGGTTTCCGCGTCCGGTGCATTGTCCCCTTAAAGGGAAATGCAAAGTTACGAGATAAAAACTCTTCCATATAGTCTCAGGGAATATTTTTTTTATTTTATATCAAGTACATAGAATATTTCAAAAAAAATTCTCGATAAATTTCTCAATATTCACCAAACTGAGATTTTTATTTTTTATTATATTATAATAATATTTTATAATTATTGTAATTAGTTATTATTAGTATAGCTGTAATTAGAAAAATTTATAATTACTATAATAAGTTCACCTTTGTCAGCTAATTTTTTTCTTAGTCTTATTTTAATTATATTAACAGGGTTGCCACTGGTCAGGAAGTAACTATAAATATAATATTTATAATACCTAATTACTATATAACCAATTTTGTGACTTAATTATTCAGAAAATGTAATTTAATACAGTAGATTCAAGAAAAATATATTTATAACATTGAAGTTATTTTTTAAATATAAATAAGACAGTTGAAAAAGTAATTGACTGCATTTAATTATATTTAGAATGTTATAAAATATTTTATGGTAAAACAAAATATTGAGTAATTATAATTAGTAATAATGAGTAATAAATATAGTGAAAAATAAAATACGCAATTACAATCAATATTTAATAATAACAATAATAATAATAAATAAAAGTAGTATGAAGAATAATAATAAAATGAAAATTATATATTAAATATTTTATTTTAAATATCATCTCATCAGTTTGCATGATAAATTATTATGATTCTGTCCATCTATTGAAAATATATATACAATAATAAGTTACGAAGGATTGGGAATATTTTGGATTACGTGGCATTTTTTTTAAAAAAGGTTCATCGTTAATCTTTTTTAGCTCGTGTCAACTGCGACAGAAATAGTCCTTTTATGTTGTCCAGCTTTTCAAACGTAAAAAAAGATTATAATAAAGCGTGAAATATGTTTCTTGCTTCAATTTGAAATATTTGTCCTTTTTTCTCTTAGTTATTATTTTGTTTCTCTAATTACCTTTAATTATTGTTTGAATGAATATAAATTTTTTTTTATTTCTGCACCTTCTGAAAAAAATAATTTAAACCAAATATATTTTATTTGATCTAAATAAACGTATATTTGACTCAGAACTAACTAGACTTTTTATTTGTTTAAATAAAACTTTAATTCGACATAAATAAATCATACATTTGAGCCAAATAAAATTTATTTGAAACAAATAAAAAGTCTAGTTGGTTCTGGAGCAAAATTTCTTTACTATTTCTCTGGGTGGGAATTATTATTTTATACTTTTAATTATGTGGTAAAATTTCAAATAAATCTTACATTAAAATTTCTGTAAATTTTTAAATAAAAAATGTTTTGCACAATTTTTTCATTAATAATTTGGAAAAAAATTTATATACAAAATATTTTATTTTTTCATATAGAAAAATATTGTTTCTTTTCATTGTTGATCAAAAACGTTGTGAAATTCACCGACGTACTTTTTTTAAAATAATTGAAATTTCAAAAAATTTTCTCAAAAATTATTAAAAATTTAAAAAAATTTTTGAAATATTTGTCTTTTTTTATTTATTTATTTTTTATTTGATTTAGAGAAAAAATTTTAGTTAAATATTTGAAAAATAATTGAATGGGTAAGCATGTTAAACAAAAATTTTAAATGTTATTATAACAAGAGAATACAGCTATATATTTAATTGTATCAAGAATTGGTAGATTTTGAAATCCATGAGTAATTTTGTTAAAAATATATATTATTATCCTTTAAAAAAAATGCTTGGAAAATTGTAAAAATTAATTTTTTTATTTGTTAATTTTTGTGAGGGTTTAAAACCATATTTTCTATAAAATGCATGGATTTCAATAAAAATAAAAATTCAAAAAAAATAAAAACATTTTCCGTTCTCTTTTTTATAAACATTGAATTCCTCACTAAAAATTTTCTTAAAAAATAATTTTATGGAATATTTAAATTATTTTCTTGACGCAATTAAAAATATCGACGTACTCAACCTCCCTTAAAGGAATCTAAACCATTATGACGTCACAGCTTTAGAACATATGGAACATATGCTTCGCACAAATTGTGACGTCATAATGTTTCAAATGCCCTTAAATATAGTAATAACAATAATAATAATAATAAAATTAAATAAGAAAAACAATTATTAATTTTATACAATATAATTAAATATTAGTTTACTTTATTATAATATTTATTGAACTTTCAAAAATATTCTCAGAACTGTGTTTGAAAAAATATTAAAATCAGAAATTGAGTTATATAATCTTAAAGAAATCAATTTTTCAATAGATATCTTTGTTGCGCGGTGTATAATTAATAAAAGGTAAAGCCACAAAAAATAAATTTGAAGCAGGGAAATAAAGAAACTTTGATGTTGTATAATATACATTTGGAAGACCTATAAGATGAAGAGAGAGAGAGAGGGAGAAAGATTGAAAGGGGTAGATTTAGCCGTGACTATGCGGGAGTCTTTAGAAATCATAAATAAACCAATGCCCGCGGAGTTCTTCGCTTTTAAGAGACTTCCAACAGCTACCATAACAAAGTGAAGATCTTGAAATGATCAAAGGAAATCCAGAAGGAATATGTATATGTGTATATATAATTTAACTAACATATAAACTATATAATCGCACAGAAGATGAGAAACCGATCCTGTAGATATATAATAAATAATAATAAAAATAAGTTATGTAAAACAGGGAAAAATTCCGAGAATTCTTTTCACCCCGGTCGATATGACCTTTCACCTCACTAAACTTCGATCGATATGTGATGGAAATTTTTTAAAAGTATTTTTAATTTTTTATTTCTATTTATTTCTTAGAGTTTCATTTCTGTTTCAAATTCTGTTTTTGACCTGAACGTGTAATTACAACTTAAATGCAACAAATGATTAGTATTTATGCTTATTAAGTGTTATAAATGTTAAAGATAATATATTAATATTATATCCGCAAATAAATTAAACATTTTAGGCAAAATTTGTGGTTATTACCATGGCAACATAATATTTATTATCTACTATTATTTTATTTTAATGTAAATTATTTTTTTTCTAAACCATTAACTATATAAAAGTTGTGAACTTCGAAAACGTAAAAAAGCTCCTTCAAAATAATTCTAAAATTCATTTATTTACTATTCAATTTTATCAAATTATAATTATTCAAAATTTTTAAACAATTTCAAAACAATGTGAATAGAAATTTTTCAAAAAACTTCTTTAAAACTTAAGAAGTAATTTCAAAGTTTATTAAGGTAATGAAAAAAATTTTTTTAGAAAAATTAAATCTTGGCCATATTTTCAAATGTTGCTAGACACAAAAATTTAGAATTTTCTTATGAAGACTAGAAACAGGGTGTCTACTAACCGGGAAATCCGGGAAATTAATTTAAAACCGGGAATTAACCCGGATTTTTATACAACACCGGGAATTTTTTCACCAAAATTAAAAAAAGTTTTATTACTTTAATTTGTTTTTAAAAAAATTACTTTTTATTAAAATTTTTATAGATATTTATACTCTTCTCAAACTTTGAATTAGTTAAAAAAAATTAATTTGATAGTAAAAGTCAGGCACTAATTCAAACAGATTATGTAAATAAATTTTATAAAATTATGGAGTGAATAGAAATATCGTGAAATCCGACTGAAAATATGTAATTGAATTTGTTAAAAAATTTCTTCAGAAACTTTTTAACAAATAAAATTTTCAAAGTATTTTAATTAAATAATTAATAATTGGATGTTATAGTCACATTTTAATGAATTCATGTTTCTTAGTGCGAAGATTAATAATTACAATTTTTATTAGTTAATTTAAAAAAATTGATATGCGCTTCAAATTTTTTATTAAAATTGAATTCTCGCAAATTTTTTAAAAAAATTTTAAAAAATACAATTGTTGAAATTTTTCAATTCCATTGTTTCATGATAATTTAATTTTTCTAAACAAATAATTGAAAATTTTTGTAATAATTGAAATTTCTTTACATATTTTTTTTAAAAAAATTTGAATTTCTTAAAAGAATTTTTATTTAAATTTTTCGAAAATAATCAAGGGAAGTTAGTGACCGTAATTATAATTTTATTTTTCAAATATAAAGTCCCTCTTAAAGTTTTAAATCTATTTTTTGCTTCTAAAAATTATATTATTCTATTATTATTATTCAATAGTTATAATTATAGAACTTCTCTTAAATTTTTATAATTTCAAATTTCTGAATGATCAAATAAATGATATTTATCATTTCTGTAGCAATTTTAATGTTTATTACTTACAATGAAAAAAAATTTATTTAATTCAAATAACCGATTATTTGACTATTATCAAATAAGTATTTACTTGAAACAAATAATTTTTATTTGAATCGAATAAACTTTTTAATTTAGTGTATGAAGTAAATATAATTAATTATCACTGCTTTTTTTTAAATTGTAATAAAATTCCTCACAGGAATTAAATTATTTTCATAAATAATATCATTCTTTGCAAGGATTTCAATTATTTTTGTAATTAGTAAAATTATTTGCAGAAATTCAATTATTATCAATAGAATTGTAATAAACTTGAAAAAGAAAATTTCCAATTAAAATTATTACTTAGTTATGTTCAAAATCAAATTTAAATTTTTTGAAAAAAGAAAACCGGGGAAAAATTTGGTCATAACCGGGAAAAATCGGGATATAACTGGGAATTTTGTTGACTGAAAATAATAGACACCTTGAAATTCCGCACGTGTGACATAAAAATAATTAATATTCAGTATTGTATGTTTTTTATATAAAATACCATCTGTATTCTATAGTAATAAAATTTATATTTTTAATCATTTTAATTGTTAAATAATATTTAGAATTTTATTATTTTAAAAATTCAAAACACTTAAAATTAAAAATCAGTAAAATATAATTAAATAATTATTATTATTGTTTTAAATGAAATTTTTTCCTTTTTATTAAATATATAAAAAAAGATGTAAACTTGCGGGAAAATTTCTAAATTTAGAAAAACACTTCCGGATGAAGTGTTAATTATTTTTTTTACCTGTAAAATTCATGATTTAACTGTACCTGGCGGTTTCTGGCTTGTTCACCTAATGGGTTGTCGTGTAAACGAGTGATCGCCCTGCGTGTCAAATTTGCATGAAGGTGAACGAGTTTCCAGAAAGGGGTGAGTGTGTCTGGTGCCCCTTGAGTACAATTGCGAACCCTTTTGTTTATGCAGTCAACTGATAATTATGTTTATACCACAAGCTTTTTTTCTCTTGCAAATAATCATCAAAAACTAATTTGTAGCACACATTTTTCTTCTATTGAAATTTTAACAAGTCGTAATGGAATTTTGGATAAAGTTAACGTTATTGCTGCACAGAAAAAAATAAGTGTTAAATGTGTTGCGTGTAATTTTCAGATTATGTTGATTTAACACAATTTTAGTGTTATTTTAACCCCATTTAAAATGTATATTAATTTAACACCCTCTAGTGTTAATTTAACAGTCTTTATTGTTATTTTAACACCAATGTAGTGTTAAAACCACACAGCGTCGGTTAAAAATGTTGCGTGTAGTTTTAACACTACTTTTAGTGTTAAAATAACACTTCTTTTTTCCTGTGTGAGGGGGTGGATATTTTATAAATTATTAATTGTTTAAAAAAATACGTTCATACAATATTTTAGTTTGTGTCAAGTATAATATTAATTATTTTAATTTATTGTTTAATTTAATTTAAATATTAAGAAGTTTGAAAAACGGTTTGAAACAATTTCAAAAAAATATTTTTTAGAGAATAAAAGATGAGGAAAATTACATATCGGTTATTTTCATTTATTTATAAAAACTCTTTGTACCTGAATAATTATTCCGTTCAAAATGAATCATTGGTATGGATTTGGAATAAATAAAATTTTTCAGAAGTTTTTTTAAGCAATAAAATTAGATATTAGGTAAATATTTTTGATATGGGAATTAAATTCCATATATATGTAGAAGTAAAGGATTAGAAATTTCCGTTTGGAATTTAAATTTAATACGAAAAGGGATTATATTTTGGAAAATTATAATAATTTTTTTGAAGAACATGTTTTGGGGAAAGTTTTGACATTGAGTGTACTACTTATAATAAATACAAGGCTACTGTATATTCTCAAACTGACTGTGCATTAAGTAACTCTGGTACTGCAGATGATACTTGTCATAGGCGTCGCAGTACTTGCACTTTTTCTTCACACTCTATAAATTCTTAAGTTTTCTATGGATAGGAATATACACGAAAGTTTCCAGTTTCATCCCTTGGCCCATAAAATATTTACTGCTGATTTCCCCATTTTTCTTTCAAAAGGCAAGAGAGAGAAGGAAAGAGAGTAGGGTTCCGATAAGAGGATTTTCGACGAAGAAGAAAGGCTCTGGAGTTTGGTAGAGATCAATATATAAACTTTTCAAAGATTCGCTTTTAATTCCTGCTTAAAATCAAGTTATTTCATATTTCACAGAAAATGCTTGCTTGTTTATTTTTTTTCAAAATATATTTTTAAATATTGATTGTATTTTAATTAATTCGGATAATTATGTTTTTTAACTGCACTGAGAAAATTTTTTAATTCAAATAATTGTTTCTATGCTGTTATCAAATATATATTTACTTGAATTGCGAATAATTTTTAATTGAATCACACTGAGAAAACAATATATTTGAATTATACAAATAATAATAATACAATATTTAATATTTATTAAATTATTTTAATTATTTTTTAATTATTTTATTTTTTTATTTGTGTATTTATTATTTATTATGTTTATTATTTATTTATTTATTTTTTATTTTTAATTTTTTTTTATATATTATAATTATATTATCTTTATTGTACAATTAACCAAAAATTATTTTTAATTTAACATAATAATTTTGATTCAATAGAAATTACGTTTAATTCCGTTATAAAATATGTTTAATCGGTTTAATACAATAATTTTTTTTATTGTTGGTTAAAAAAATCAATTATGTTAACAAAATAATTATTATTTATTCTTTACTTAAATAATAAAATTTTTCGCTGGGATTCAATTTTTTTTACTTCAATTTTTTAATAAAATTTCTGGAAAGAATTCAATTATTTTTAAAAACTGGAATAAAATTTTTCGAATGTCTTAAATTACTTTTATAATTGTTCAAATTTTTCGCCGGAATCAAATTGCAAAAAAATATTTTTTCAGAAATTTTTAAAGTTCTGCCGTTTACAAAAATTTTAGTAAAATTCTTTGAAGTGCCAGATTGAATTATTTTCATAAATTTTAATAACATTCTATTCAAGAATAATTCAAATATTTGAGATTAAAAATTAGAAATATGTTACAAATATAAAACCTTTTTAACAAAAATGAAATAAGAAATACTTATATTTTTAAAAAATATTTAAATATCTAAATAATATTTGTTTATCAATAATATTTATTGTTGGTTTCTAATCATAAATTTTTCCTGTTTCAGGTGAGTTTTTCCTTTTTTCCATACAATTTACAAACGCTATTAATGTGAGTACAAAAAAAATAATATTAGCAAATAATGTTTAAAAATAGAAAGAATGATTTAAAAAATCCGTTATATAAATGATATATATATATTGTTAAAAAATTAAAGTTTAATTTCAGATAAATTATAACAGTGTAGTGAGCGCAATTTTTAATTAAAAAAGAAAAATGAAAAAGATCTTAGCTAATGTCTCAGATATACGCATATTTTCACTCTCATATAGTTTGTGCGTGGTAATTATAATTATATTATTTAACACATATTTTTATCTCTTTTATCGAAAAAAAATTCTTGAAATGCAAGAATGGCACACATGTGGTTAATTCTGGGCGGCTTTATAATTACGTGAGCACGCAAAGTCTAGAGAATAAGTGTCTTGGGCCTGCTTTAGTAGGCGGCCGAGGTTTAGTTCGCTGAACTAATATAAAAAAATAAGATTCCACTCCAACACCCACAATATTTTTTTCTCTCAAGTTGAGAAAAAGCATTTAAAATTTACACCCTGATTTCATTTCAATCTAATTTTTTTTAATTGGAATTTTACGAAAAAGGGGCAAATTCCTTTCAATATATTCTTATTATTAAATTATTTTATGTAAAATAAATGGAAATACACTTACTTTTTTATTTTGCTTTTAAGTATTTAAATGGACAAATTTGATTTTTTTTAAAGAAGAAAATTTTTTATTTATAGTCCAGTTTCCTTTTAATGATGAAAAATTGGGAACCTTGACATTTTATTAACACGACATTGTTTTTTTAAGTGCACAAGAAAAATGTTTGTGTAGATACCTTTTTTCAAGGTTGAAAGAATAGTTATTTTTTATACACATTAATTTGCTCTCTAACCACAGGAATTCGCGTAGGTTTTGGTTTGTTAATCACACACAATTTATGTTTTATAGATATCATATACGTATACTTTATAAATATAGTGACAAATAACCGTTACGAAAATTAAATTCCATAATCGTTTGAAATTTGATTTTAATCAGGGAGAGAAAAGATATCACTTTATTATACATTTCACACTAAATCCCCCTTCTTATAAAAAAGAAGAAATTGATTTTTTTCGACAAGAAAGACACGTTGAATTCTTTTTATCTCGATAATAAATTTCGAAATGATTGTATATTTATAAATATAATACTTTTATTATTTGGAAATTTGAAATAAAATTTTATATTGATTCAGTTTTTATTTTGCAATAGAAAATAGACAGATCTTTTTTAATTATTAAGAATTAATAAAAAGTATGAAAATAAAATGAATTTCAATGACAAAATGAGAGAAAATTAAGAATTTGAAATAACATTTTATTTATCATCGCTCTGCTAACAATTATGGTTAATCAAATTAATAATTACATATTAAAAAAATTAATGATAATAATTGATAAAAATAAATTTAATAAAAGTAATTAATAGTACGAAATAATAAATCAACGTTAATGAAAATTATATTGTATATTTTTATAATCATAATTATATAAATTATTATAACAAGATTTAAATTAATAATTTTTCAATAAATTCTCTGAAATTTTTTAGTTTTTGATTAACAAATTATATGCAATCAACAGGGTGTCTATTAACCGGGAATTTAATTTAACCGGGAATTAACCGGGATTTTTATACAAAACCGGGAATTTTTTCACCAAAATAAAAATTTTTTTTATTATTTTAATCTGTTTTTAAAAAATTACTTTTTATTTCAATTTTTATAGACATTTATACTCTTCTCTAACTTTGAATTAGTTAAAAAAAATTAATTTGATAGTAAAAGTCAGGCACTAATTCAAACAGATTATGTAAATAAATTTAAAAAAATTATTGTGAGAATAAAAATATCGTGAAATTCGACTGAAAATATGTAATTGAATTTGTTAAACATTTTGTTTAGAAACTTTTTAACAAATAAAATTTTCAAAGTATTTTAATTTAATAATTAATAATTGGATGTTATAGTCACATTTTAATGAATTCACGTTTCTTAGTGCGAAGATTAATAATTAAAATTTTTATTAGTTAATTTAAAAAAAAGATTTGCACTTCAAATTTTTTATTAAAATTGAATTCTCGCAAATTTTTTTTTCAATTCTGAAAAATTAAATTGTTGAAATTTTTCAATTTCATTGTTTCAAGATAATTTAATTTTGCTAAACAAATGTAATTAAAAATTTTTGGAATAATTGAAATTTCTTTACACTTTTTTTTTAATAATTTAATTCTTTGAAAGAATTTTAATTTAAATTTTTCGAAAATAATCAAGGAAAGTTAGTGACCGTAATTATAATTTTATTTTTAAAATATAAAGCCCCTCTTAAAGTTTTAAATAAATTTTTTGCTTCTAAAAACTATATTATTCTATTATTATTCAAGTTTATAATTATTGAACTTCTCTAAAATTTTTATAATTTCAATTTTCTGAATGTTCAAATAAAGGATATTTATTATTTCTTAAGCAAATTTAATGTTTATTACTTAACGAGTAAATAATTAATTATCACTGCTTTTTTTTAATTGTAATAAAATTCTTCACAGGAATTAAATTATTTTCATAAATAATATCATTCTTTGGAAGGATTTCAATTATTTTTGTAATTAGTAAAATTATTTGCAGAAAATCAATTATTATTAATGGAATTGTAATAAACTTGAAAAAGAAAATTTCAAATTATAATTACAAAAAGACAAGATTATTTAAAAAAAATTTTAAAAATTATTTTCCAAATTTTCAATTAAAATTATTATTTATTTATGTTCGAAATCAAATTTACATTTAAATTTAATAAGAAAAGAAAACCGAGAAAAAATTAGGCCATAACCGGGAAGAACCGGAAATTTTGTTGAATGAAAATAGTAGACACCCTGAAACATTTTTTATTTGCGTTAATTAAATAGTTTAATTCGCATAATTTGCTACAAATACTGGAATCATTAGTTCAAATATCATTTAATTGACTTAAATAAAAATTAGTTGTTTCAAGTATAAATATTTAATAACTGAATAGTCAAATAAGCTATTATTTGATTTAAATACATTTTGTTGTGTATAAATATATTGTTATTATCGTTATTAATATTTATACGATTAATTATTTAAACAAGTAGTAATTCAAACCTCGACTTTTAACTTGAATTCAAAAATCGAATTAAAATATGTGAGAGAAAGCTCACTCGGAAATTCCACGTTCACAGTTTTCTGGACATTAAATTTTCGCTTGTTCCTTTTTCCAATGAAAAAAAAACATGAGGAAGAGAGATAGAGAAAGAGGTAAAAAAAGTAAAGCAATGAGAATTTTGTATAGTATAAAATGTGTGCGAGGCTGTATCATCGACTTGGAGATTTTGTGCGCTTCGACAAACGGGAAAACCGAGTTTCTCTCTCGTTCCCTCTCTGTCTCTCTCTCACTCTCTCTCACTCTCTCTGAATACAAAGGGATGGTTTTCGTCGGGACGCCAAGGGCGGGCGTCCCGACGGCGCAGAACCAACGCGATTCCGATGGAGGAGTGGAGAGCAGGCAGGAGAGCCTCTCCTCATTTCTCGTTGACGCACACAGTACCCCCTAACGATTCCGTAGTGCTTCTCATTCACTAAGTCTCTCATCGTGAAAAGCCGTGTATGTGTGCTTCTGCTGCTACTGCTGCCCGTTCTACATACATTTGTGCAATACACACACACATTAACACACAATTCTATTTTTCTCATATACTATATGCCTGTTCTCTTTTTGCATCAGCACACACTTATGCACATGCACCACCACTCAACCATATACTTGAGAAAAAAGAAAGAAATAATAATAGACCTTTATCTCTCAATTTTTCTCCTCGTAGAAAATTAATTTCTACTGAGGGGGAAATTTTTTTCAAAAAAAGGAAGAAAATACCACAATATAGAAATAGTAGTATAAATAGAAATAATGTGGAAAAAATGTGAACAATTTTTTAACCTAAAGTGTTAGATATTCTAGTGTGTATATACAATAACTATATAGTCATGGTGGGTGCAGTGGAGTAAAATGATTGTACGCATGTTTGGTTCTATAATTTTTTACTTTTTGGAGAAAAGTTTCAGTAGATTAAAATAAAATGCAATGGTTGTTACTCTCTTATGGGATAATGGGAAAAAATGTCTCTTTTAGGTTTCTTTTTTCCCCAAGAGTAATGAAGCTAAAAATAAATTATGTTGTCAAGACTTTTTGTATGTCTCTCAAGTTCGGAAAATTCGAAATTTATTTACTACTTGCACGTATTAAAAGAAGAAATTGCAAATGAACATAATATGTAAAGTAACGTCTACTATTCACAAAGTAAAACTGGAACTGAAAGAAACTACTGCGCATTTCTGCTTTGAAAATTGCTTTCTATTTTACTATTTTCGAAACTTTTTGCTAGTGGATTTTACTAATTTGTACAAAAGTGTACATTGAATGCAGCAACTTTCACTCTGAAAATAGTTCAAGTTGAGGAACAGAAATTTTCAAAAGTTTCTGGCAGTTCAGGTTTAACTATTATTCGTCTTTTTCATGTAGAATAAACTAAAATTATTTCCAAATAAAAGCGTTGCATTTTATTTTAATTCCCTTTAACTAACTTAATAGTATCAAATTACAACAATACCAATATCTAATCCAATATTCGGCATCAAATCATGTGATCTACATTTTGGTATCAATTTGGTTAAATTTAGTATCAACTTGATACTATTTAGTAGTCATTTGATCGAGTTTGTGCGATAAATTTGATATCGATTTTTGGTATCAATTTGATCTAATTTGCACCTTAAAAAAAGTATAATCTTCAGTTTAGCGGATTCTTCTCACAGTTTTTCCAAGGATATCAAATTGAGAAAAAATTTCACTGATTTCCTGTCTGAGAAAACAAATAAAGTAACTTTTAATATATTTTCAAAGTAAAACTTATGCTCAGTTTTGGTAATTGTTTTATTATTTTTGTATAGTAAAAGTTGGTACAAGGGAAGTAAATTTTTGTAAAAATTGAACTTAGAAACCAATGCTAAGAACTCTTTAGTTCTTAGTCTTATTTTGAAATTAAAACTTAAAGCTCTCATTCAGTATAAATTCAAAAATTTTTCTAAACAGTTTTCTAGAAATTGCAGTTTATCAAATCTCAAATCTCCTATTTTATTATTATTATATTATTAATACATTGAAAATTATTGGGGATATGCTCATTTAACGTCAAGTTTTATAATCTTTCCAAAACTGCCTTAAAATTTTGACCGCTATTTAAAGCCTTGGTAATTGAGAGTTGCAGATCCTGGATGATTTTTTGTCAAAAAGTTGTAAAATCTTGTAGTAAATTCTAGAAATATGTTTACAATTTTTATTCTTACTTTATAATTGTTATTAATTATTATTCATAAATTGTAAGCGGAATGCATTTAATGCTCTTGTGGCTACGTTAATATCGTTGGAATGATGTAAAGTAGTTTTAGAGTGAACCCTAAACAACGTTGGAATAGTTTCGCAAATTTTATCGATGATCCGCAAGTCTGGACTGCTAGGAATCAGTACAAAGTTTCAATAAACTATTCTTAAAATCAATTATTTACTTTAAAATTACTTGTCTTTAAACAATTTTTGAAATTTTCATTTTTCTGCGTGTTGCAATTTGAATTCACAAGTTGAAAGTCCATATGGACTGCGGGTAAAATTGTAAATAAATAAATAAATCTCATTACACTATTCTCTTAAGAGGATGATAGAAGACATTTTTTCTGTTAATATGAATTTACATTTTTCTGGGTGTGATATAAATTTGATCCAATTTAGTAACAATTTGATATCTGCAAAAAAAAACAATAGACTATTAAATACATAAAAATAAAAACATACATGTTGAATACTTGGTTACAAATTTTACAAGGTTTTTTCAACTCATTTCATTTTGGTATCCTCTTAATCGTTTAGTCACTAATTGTTTCTACTGATTTATTTTTTGCTGGTGTTTTTTCCCTATGAGGGTGAATTTTTTCGTTGTTCTTAACGACTTGAACTGACGTTTAAGCCTCTCTAGCTGTGTATTTAGGACTATTTTGATGTTTCTGTTTTGCTTAAGACTATTTTCTTTTTTGGGTACATTTTATTGCTTCTGTTAGTATTCAGAAAGACTATTTTTTAGGTTCTTTTCAAAATCATCTTTCTTCTCACTAAATCAGTTTTGTTGCCTTTTTGCTGTTTAAAATCCTTTTTATTTTTTTCTTAGGATATCAAATTGAGACAAAAAACGTATCGCAATAATTGTAATACTTTTTTTGTTTTGATTTGATATCCTTAGAAAAAGTGTGTTTCTGTTTCTTGTGTTGTTTTCTTTATTTTTCCAGTTTCTTGTTGCAACTATGTTTCATTACTTTTATTCCATTTTATAGTTTTGCCTTTCTGATCTATTTCAGTTTCTGAAGATAAATTCGTTATCTTTAGCTTCAAATTTCTTCGACTTTTATTATTGTTGTTGTTATTTTTTGTTGTTTCTATTGCTTTTCTTCTTCTTCTTGTCAATCCTTTTTCTGTATTATTCTACTATTCTTATTCGGCTCAAATCCTATTCATTTAATTTCTTATTCTTCATGAATGATACAAATTTGAAAGGTCCATCTATATTCATTTTCGGATTTTTCGTTGGTCCTTGCGTTTTTGTCTGGTACAAACCCTCTTTTTGAACCATTTATTTATTTCGAAATATGGATTTTTTCTTTTCTTTTTTCTTTCCATAGCCCTTTAGTTATTTTTGCTCTAACTAAATATTGTTGTAAACATTGTAAAGTTAAAAACGTTCTACTTATTTCTTTTGATTTCTTGATGCATTTAAATACTTGTGATCTTTAAAGTTCGTTACTTCTCCTTTGAACTCTGGTTTCTTCGCATTTCTGTCTGGAATAAGTTCCTTTTTCTGTTCGGTATAAATAATTCCTTCCTCTGTTCAGTTTATTTTTGATTTAATTTCTTTTCTATATCCAAATTTTTCTTAGTTTCTTAGATTGATTCTGTTTCTAAATATTTTGTTCACCTCATCATTTAAATTCTTAACTCCGTTCTTCGTTCTTGAATCTTTTTGATGTTGTTTCTGTTAACTTAGTTCCTCTTTTACTTATTCTAAGTTTTCCGAAAAGCTTTCTTCAAATGTTATATATTTTTTTAAATTTTCGATTTTAAAAACAGTTGAGTTATTGCTGCTTTAATTTTTCATAAATTTTTCCGTTTTCCTTTCTTTTTCTTCTGTATTCTCGTTTCTGTCTTTCTCTTTGTCTCTCTTCCTCTGGAGACGTGAAAATGGCGTCAAGAGGCGCTTTAGTTCACCATGTAATTTTGTGACCATGAGATAAAGTAGTGTATGTGTGATTCTATTTCATCTCCTTCTCTCTCTCTCGAAAAAGCCGTGACATTGCAAGAGAGGCGGCTCGTGACAAAAATGGAGCATCGTCGGCGAGCGAAAATTCACTGGCGAATCTCGCGTCGACGCGATGCTTTGTTCATGATACATATATATATACAATATACACTAATATTGGTGACCGTTTGTAAATACATATATATTTATATAGGTATACACCAGTTTGATTTAGTTTAGTTCAATGAAGTCTCAGGGATTGTGCGCATTAAGAGGATGAGCTCCTTGACGAAGATTGTTTAACGGTGAGTTGTGTTTGAAAAGAATAGGGAAAGAAAATGCTTTCTTCCGGTAACATGTGCGGTGTAATTAACAATATGACAAAGCGGCTTTATTCTCCAGCTGCAAAATGTTGTACACACATTTTACTATTTATATTATACATCTTGTGTGTTTCCATTTAGAGAAAAAAAAATATTTATCTTTTGAGAAAAAAGAATATTTTCATAAGCAAATGCAAATTTCAAAGGGTCTTAATTGTAACCCGTACAAGTATTATGAATAAATACAGAAAAAATTTTATCTCTTACATGATTTTTCTTTATTTTATTATTTTTACGCACTTTTATTTTTAATTATTTTTACATTTGTTTTCGTTTTTTATATTTATTTTGAAAATGTTCATTTGAGCTCGGGAAGTATATATAAAATAATTAATAAACTGAAACAATAGAGGTTGAAGAGAACTTGTTATATTATTCAATTTGTAATATTGTACGCTGCGCGCAGTTGAAAAGTCAGAATTGTTGACTGAAGAAATAAGAGTAATGAGATTATTAACAAGTAAGTACACACTCGAGATTTAAGTGATATTTCGAGTACTAACTCTTGTTTCCCACTTGTTTCATGATATTTAATTATCGAATTAATATTTTCACTGCACACTTAATTTTCTGCTGTTGATAATGACGACGACTATGATGGTACGAATTATTTCGCAGAATGATTATTATTATAACAATTTCATTCCGTTATTTACATATTAATTATTACTATATGATATTGTCTAATTGTAAATGCATTTTTAATTAAAATCAATTTCATGTTCAAAGGGCTAATTATTACCAATTTTCCATTTCAATGTTTCATTCACAACATACGGATTTGGGAAATTTGTTGGGTTGTAATCTCATAAATTAATCTCAATTCGTGTGTAAAATTTTTGAATATAGCTGCATTATTATTTACTTATATTACGATTTTATTGTTTAGATGTTTATTATTTTATTATCATTTGTTGTAAGTTGGGAATCATTAAGGGCATTTATAATTTTCATTGTCAGTTACAACAAGACTAACAAATTTTAATTTAAAAACCATATTTTCTATGGTCAATAGTAATTAGTATAAATAGTATGAGAAAGAATCATTTATATTTTAAAATACTATGGTAGAATACATATAACTATAACAAAAATAATAATTTCATTAAAAACTTAATTTTTGTAATTTAAAATTGAAGAGAATTTAAAAGATGTTGTTCTCGTTTTGAAAAAAGAAATGTTTCAATTAAAAAATCCTTGATAGTTAAAGTAGAACTTGCGGTGATTGAAACGCAAAGTAGAATATTATTAAAGTAGAAGGTTAAGTGGCTAGAAAATTATTGCTACATGACATATAAGCATGTGTATAAAATAATAATCATATAATTTTTAGACATACATGTGACTGTCCAGACCTGCTTTCGTCGCCTATATTAATGATGGGAGAAGTCTTGGGGTTCAAGAAAAAGTCACGTGGGTTGAACCAAACTCTAATTAGCGTATAATTATTTAGCCATTCGAGATTCTTATTTTTATGCGGGCAAGGACTAAACTGTTACCATAAAAAGGCGTGTGTTGTCTAATATTAACAATTTGATTGCTTCAAAATAAAATTCGTTTTTTACAGATGATGTTTTGCAAAAGAAATATTCAGAATAAATATAAAAATAAATCTTTTTTCGCAACGCTTTGAATTAACATAAATATAATTTATTTTTAATACAAGGATTAATGTAGAATAGAATTAAATTGAATTAAAATTTTATTAAAATTTTAACAAAAGGAAATAATTATATAATCGTGAATGAAGAAAAAATAGCAGACTTATTTTATTCCGTTTGAATTTTCTCGTATAAAATTGACATTATATTTGAAGTGCTATACATTCTTTTCACAATATTTCTGTCATTCTTTTGATATTTTTTCTTCTCATTTTCTTCTTTTCTGGTGCTTACTAACTTTTCAAGTGAAGTACCTTAAAAGTTAAGAAGATATTACTTCTGATAATGTTTTATTTTTACGATTCCTCGAGACTATAAACAATATATTGTCGTTAAAAAAGTTTTAAGATGTTAATGAAAATTTATCAGTTTTCGGAAGAATTTACAACTTCTTATTAAAAAAAGAATTATTTTAAATTTACTGTTTCACGTGCCGAAAATATTTCACTCGCATAAAAAAAATTGAATATAAAAATAAAGTAAAAATAGAATAAAAAATAGAAAATTCATGTAATAGAATAGAATTGAAAGAAAGAAAGAAAGAAAGAAATATTATTTTTCATGAGAAGAAAATATTTTTATATTTTGCCATTGCAACAGAAAAAAGATTAGAATTTTAAATATAAAAATTTAAATATCTTTCATAATAAAGAATTTGCAGGGAAATTTCATTTGAATATTCATTCCTCGTATAAAAAAATTTTCTCTTTTCGCCTGACCTTCAAATATTCTAATTTGGCACTCACCATGTAAAATTATAGTTCAGTAGTTAAAAATTATTTTCTCACAAATTTGCAAATTTAATGTGATAATAATCTGGTAGAAAAAAGGTCAAGTCATTTTATTTTTTATTACAATGTTTCTCCATAATCCTCACACTTTAACATCTACTTTTAAATTTTCGTATAAAATACAAAAAATTCAATGATGACGCTAATGGAACTCTACTCATAGAGATTTAATTCCAATCTTTTTTTATAACAATTTTAAAAAATTTTTTTAATATTAATAAAAACGTTATTTCTATTATATGCCATTTATTTTAAATTATAAAAAAAAGAAAACTTTTTTGTATTTTTTATTCGTTTGTTTAAAAAAATCTCTATGTGAAAATTAAATTTTTTCTCTGTGTTTTATTTTTCATTAAAAAATGAAAAATATACTGTTTCTATAAACGTTTGTTATAATCTGCAATTATACGCATATGTGACGACTATTGATTAAACTCAGATTCTTAGAGAAGGGATAAAACGAGAGAGGGGACACAAAATGTAGCCATGTTCTATCAAAATATATCTCTCAATTGTTTTCAGGCAAAATTTTTTTTATTTAAATATACAAATAAATGTATAATTATCATGGGATATTCTTAAAATTTATTATAAATAAAGTAAAAATTAAAATTAAAATAATAAAATAAACATTTTTTCTTCTCTTATTTATAATTTGTTTTATTTTTCATCTAATTTTTTTATTTTATTCAATATTATTATATTAAATTTATTATCATATACTTATCATTACTTAGATGTATTATTAATTTTTTTTTATTTATTTGCTTACTTTTCTTAAATGAAATAATTTTAATTTAAACCAATTAATAAATGGTATTTGCTGCAAATACTGAAATTATTGTTTCATGCACTATAATAAAAATTTAATTTGAAAAAGAAATAAACAAATTTTTGTCATTTGAACATTTAAAACTTTAAAACTACTGAATTTTACTAAGTTACTTAGTAAATTTTCTTTAATAAAGTAAATACTTTAAATAAAAAATAAAATTGTTTAAAAAATAATATTAGTTTTGTTTAAATTGAATAAATAAATTCAAATAATTAAATTTGAATTTAAGGATAAAAAAATTAACTTAATTTGTAATTACTTACTTTTTATTTTTTTGTAAAAAATTCAAAAGTGGCACAAGAAAGTGATATAATTTATTGTGAAAATTAATGAAATGAAATACTATCATGTAAAAATAATTAAAAATTACTATTTTGAATAATTGTATAGAATTAAAGTTTTTTGAAGTCAGTTCAATTCCCTTAAATAATTTGGAAATTATTTGAACTTTAGGAAATCAGGAAAAAGTTCAATGAGTACTTTTTACAATTTTTTTAAAACTAATTATCGTGTGTAAAATAGTAAAATAAAAATATTTTCCATTTCTACATGGAAAATATGAAAAATTTTGGTAAAAAGTGTAAAAATTAGTTTTTTTACTCCCATAATTTGCGATATTTATTGTAAAATGATACAATACATTGTATAATGTTAACTCCACAATTGTGGATTAATAATTATGATTCTTGACGCGCCTGAATTGTATGCAATTTGTCAATAACGAACAATCTCCGCGCCGGATAGTCACAATCCCTGTCAACTTCCGATAAGGGGCAAATCCCAGTGTTGAGACTTGAAATTCAACCCAAGCCAGAAATTCCAAATCCCGAAATATATAGAATATTCTCTCCCTCTCTCTCTCTCTCTCTTTCTCTTTGTAATATAATGGAGTAATTTCTCTGATATGGAAGAGGGCCAATTGACAATGATTCTACATATTATTGTAATTCCCTCGTAGTAGCTATTATATGGATTTGCGATTGAAAATAACAAGCGAGTACAATAATGCAGCGTGTTTTCATTATACGTACCTTCTTTGATATAGAAATTATTATCCTTTTTTCACCTCCCATTCTCTCTTTCTCTCTATAGTTATTTTAGGAAAATGTATACAATTTTATTGAATCAATTTTCTGGATATAAAAATGATATATATTTAAAAGGAATCTGTGTATACTCGATAAATAAATTAGGTTCTTATCGGATATCGTATTATCTTATAAATGATCTTAAGGGAAAATTTGACATGATTATATAAACTTGTTATTGAATTATACGTGTTGCAGTTTCTTTATTATTATTTTATTGTTTAATTATTATTATTATTATTTATTAAATTTAAATATTTATTTTTATGTATTATATGGCTGATTCTTCTAAAAGGCACCTGTTTTTTTCCAAAAACTAAAAAAAATTTATTCTTACATTTTCTGAATTTTTTTGTCATGGGTAGGTTTTAAATACGTTTAAAGATACAAATCTCAGTTGCGCAAAATTAATTTTCAAAAATAAGCCTTCTAGCATCATTTTAATATTAAGTGTTTTGAAAGTTAAATTATATACTGTAATCAATATTGGGGTTTTTGTAAAAAAATTCCTTTTAAATTTAATTTCTTCAATTTACTAATTTTTTAACATTATTCATTTATAATTTAATCAATTGTGTATTTAATAATTTATTTTTAACAATTTTATCTTTTCAAAAATACCTAATATATATTTTTTTATATTGAACGGTAAAAAATTGTAATTAATTTTTTAATTTATCATATTAAGTTCAAAATTGATGTTTTTAACTTAAAAACGAGGCTTCGGAAATAAATTTGAATTTTTACTCCCATTGCCAGTAATTTTTAATTAATTATTTTAAAAATTTATTTTGTTTTCTTTGAACTAAATATAAGTAGTAAAAAGTAAGTAAAAATAAACGGTAGAATCTAAGCTTCAATTTGATATATATTAAGACTATATTACAAAACTTTTAATTATCTTAAAAAATAATTGAAAATATGTATCATATTTAACTAAAACCAAAAGACAAAATTAAATAAATTTTTTTACCAAGAAAAACTTAAAATTTTAACATTACAAGATTATGTAAAGATAAATATTGTTTAGTAGATTATGGATAAATTTTTTTTTGAAATTTATACTCAACAAAATATCAATAAAAAGTTAATGCAAATATTGAGTTGGAGACACGTGAAGTGGTCCCTTTCAGGAGAATCACCCATATATATATTTTATATTTTTAAATTTTTCATTTATTTATTATATTTTATTACTCTTGTTTTATTCACATTCATTTTATTTACTTTATTTTTTTTTTTACTTCTATTCTTCTTTTCATTTTTTACTTTTTAGTTTATTTAATTTACTATTATTATGTATTCATGGTTTGCCGCAAAAATTTTCCATTTTATTTTTCCCTGAATTCCGAAAGAATTTTGACTTTTTTCCTGACTTTAAAGATTATTCTGATTCAGTCTAAAATAATTTTATATATACAAAAAACTGTTTGTAATACATTTATTTTTTAATATCGTTATGTATTGTTAAATTATAATTTGAAAGATAAATTTCAAATGGAATTTAAATTTCAACATCCAGAGAAAGTTATTATTTAAACCAAATATATTTTTTTGACTTAAATAAACATATATTTGTCTCAGAATCAACTAGACTTTTTATCTGTTTTAAATAAAATTTTTATTCGACATAAATAAAACATATTTGAGTGAAATAAAATTTTATTTAAACCAAATAATATTTATTTAAAACAAATAAAAAGTCTAGTTGGTTCTGAGACAAATATACAATTTCTGTTGGTGAAGAATTTATCGAAATTAATATTGTAACTTTTACATAAAATTTAATTAAAAGTCAGGGAAATTTTTAAAAATTTATACAAAAGTTAAAATTTCTTGTGAATAAACTTTTGTTTAATCCAACAAAACTTAGAAGATTTTTATTATTGTTTATTTCAATCATTAGATATTAATTTATTGTTAAATATGTTAGTTATTTATTTTAAACACTGTACGGGCTTACGTTATATAAAATGTCCTTTCATGGGCATTTATTATAAAAGAAATTTGAAATTAATATAAATTTTTATAATTTATTAACTAATGTAAAAAACAATTCAATAAAAACTCCTCAAGAAACTAACTTCTTTAGAATTTAAAAATTAATTTATTTTAAAATTTTCTAACAATTCAATTTGAATTTTTTTGCAACTTAATTATGTATTCATAAAAATTGTATAAACGCACAACTTTTGTAAAAAAAAATTATTTTTGGATTTTTTTCAAGTAGAAAATCATTCGCTAATTTTTCTTAAGTTTTGAACCTTAAAAATCAACAAAATTACTTGCTACTTTTTTTTTTTATTATTTTTATTAATTAATTTGTTTGTTTTGTGTTTTTTGTTTACAAGAAAATTCCACTTCTAATACATAAAAATATTTAAGTTGTAAATAAATATTTTCTGAAAAAATTAAATTAAAAAATTATTAGTTTCCTGAAAAAATAAAAATGCTAATAAACTTTACGTTCACATAAAAAGATATGCATATTAAAATTCTAATTTTTATCGAAAATTAATTTTGTTTGATTCGTTTGTTTGATTAATTAATTTCATGTTCAAGTTCTGTGAACTTCATTTTTCTCAGCCTGCAGACATGCAACCGAACATACACGGCTGCATGATGCATTGCATACTATCTCCTGTCATGAAAATTACGTTTCATATTAATTTATATGTTTTTTCGATTGCAAAATTAATTTTTACATCTAAGACAAAAAAATAATAAATATAATAAAATGTTATAATTTCTTGGGAGGGGTCTGATGTATTTTATAATTTTTATTTAAAAAAGCTTTGTATTAGAAAAATAATAAACCAGTTTTGAACTATCAAACGAACGAAATATTTTTTTATTAATAATTTTTTTATAATGATTATTTATTGTTATTTTGTAAGGGATGCAGATATTTTAGAATTATTATTTTTAATTATTTAATTTAAAACAATTTCATATTATTAATAAAATAATACAAAAATTAATGTAATTCTACAAGGAGAGAGTTTTTATGATAGAACTATTAATTTAAAAAATTTTTTAATTGTAACATTTCCTACTCTATAAATTTGATTTATTAAAAATGTTTAATATATTGAAATTAGTGATCAGGAATATTATATGGATTATAATATCAGAATAAATATTTAATTATTTTTTAATTTTTATCTAATACTAATAATTAAAGTACCATTTGCAAATTATACTTGAAATAATATTTTTACATTCTCATCACATGAGATGGTATTTTTTCTTCACAAAATAAAGCTATAAAATTTCTGGGAAAATAATGACAGTGTATTTTTTGTTGTCAGGAAAAATTTGCCTATGAGAGAGAAGGAAAAAAAAGATACAAAGGTGAAGCGTAATTTTTTTAAACTTAGAATTATATTAATAGCCGAACAATGGGAAAAATGACAAAGATTTCGGGCGTGTCCGTGACTTGAAAGCAAGTTGGACGTCTTAAACACTCCCTATCATGGTGGATTGTGTATATGTATGTGAAGGGACAAACATCACGTGCACTTTCATTTTCGGGGGTGTATTACGTGAAGCGCAGCCATTGACTGTGGAAGTGAACCCCATGGGTGTTATATTGATCGAGGCAGGTTTTGTGGTGTAAACGCACCCTCGCACACCGGCCCAACTTGTTGTAATATTCCCGCTATATACTTTTGCCTTTATCGATTCTTTTCAACCCCTCTCTTCTCTTCTCTCGCATTCCATCTGTGCTGATTGCAGTTACTTGAGATTTTTTTTACCCAATTTCATATCTCTTTTTTATAGGTATATAATATTGTTTTATCGATTTTTATTTCCGTGAGCATGATTTGTTTCCTTTTTTTTCTTTTTCTATTTTTTAAATCGAAAATGTCTTTTTTATGCCTTTGAAAATGGCTGAATTGATTCGCTGTTTATTTGAAATTGAATGAAATAGTTTCTTTAGTGGCAAAAATTGGATATGGTATGGGACAAATTGGAAAAAATTTTTCTTTTTAAAATCTGTGTTTCTTCTTCTTAAAGTAAAAAAAGTAGCTTTGAAACTGAAAAAGTAGTAAATAAAGTGGTTATCGAAGAATTAAATTTGACAACTAAAAAACTCATTTTAATCGATTCAAAAGAATCTAAAAAATTTGATTCTGTGTTTTACTAACATTTTTCTGATTTCAATCAAAAATATTCACTGTATAAAAATTATTTCAATTAAATTTATCAAAATTTCCAATTTTTAACTTTTAAGAAAAATTTTCTTATATTCAAGAAAATGTAATTCAAATTTTTAAAAAAATTAATTTTTTTATATTTTCTAAATTAAATTACTTTTCCTGGAATAATTTTTGTTCAATAAATATATAATTACCTATTTATTTTCCTCCTGGAATTGAAATTTTTAATATTTTTAATTTAAAAACTTTTTGAAATTTATCTATTTATAATTCATATTGTAACACATCTTTATTTTAACTGAAATTGTAACTGAAACTAATTTTTAAACCAATTTTAATTAGAAAGTTCCACAAAAATTCACTTATTTAAATACAAAAAAAAGATTTAATAGATACAATTGTCTGTCAATAAGAAACTTTTGTTAAATTTTAGGTATTGTTACTTAAATGCAGAAAATTAAATTTCTTACGCTTCTACCAAACGAAATGTAGAATTTAATTTAATTTTTTCAAAATATAAAATTATGACATTGAACTAACTTTTCTTACGATTGTTTGGCGGATTTTTCCTTAAAATAATCATTTTTGTTAATAATAGTAAATAAAAAATTATTTAAAAATTAAAAAAAAATAATTGAATTCTTGTGAAGAATTTTAATAAAATTTTTGAAAATAATTAAATTTTTGTTGACTATTTTCTTCAAATCTTTTGAAAATGATGTAGTTTTTTCTAATAATTTTAAACGTACTTATATATTTTACGAAGAATTTCTCTCAATTTCTTAAAATAATAGTGTTTGTTAGTTATTGTAATTAAAAATGTTATTAAAATTTTTTTGGAAATAATTCTTTTTAAATATGAATCAGTTAAAAATACCTGATTTAGAAGCAAAATGTCAGTTAATGTTAAAATTGTAAATATTTTTCTTTTGTGTGTAATATTTTAGGTTAATTCTTTTATTTCAACTATTAATTTGTTACAACTATTAAACTATTATATTTGTGCCAATGTAAAAAAACAAAAGAATAATGTAGATTCTAATGTTACAAATTAAAAAAATTATCCAAATTAATAGAGTACCGACCAAAATTGTCAGTTCACCCATTTTTAAAGGAAAGAAAAAAAATTTTGAACATAAAATTTATGAAAATTCAAATTTTTTTTTATTTATATTTTAAAGACGATAAAATTTTGAAAAGAATAAGACCTCACAGAAGTCATTTGGCAAATATTTTTTCAAGATATTCTTAAAAATCGTAATTTTCAATGTTTTACAAAAATTTGAATAACTTCTAAAATAATAAACGCTTTTTAATAATCTTAGGCTTATTTTAAAGGTCATTTTCTACGGAATAAGAATTACTTATAGTCATTAATCTGTAATTTTTTTCTTGGAATAAGCATGACGTCAAAGTTAGGCAAAAAAATTGTGAAAATTTGAAATACATATTTTGTACTAAAAACTATTCTAGAACATGCATATATATAACATGATATGGTATAGATTTTTCAGGAAAATTTAATAAAAAAATATGTTTGAATTTAAAAATTATTTTTTCTTTTAATAATATTATTTCAAATTTTCACAATTTTTTTGCCCAACTTTGACGTCATGCTTATTTCAAGAAAAAAATACAGGTTAATTACTATAAGTAATTCTTATTCCGTAGAACATGACTTTTAAAATAAGCCTAAGATTATTAGAAAGCGTTCATTATTTTAGAAGTTATTCAAATTTTTGTAAAACATTGAAAATTACGATTTTTAAGAATCTTCTACAAATTTTGGCCAAATGATTTCTATAAGATCTTATTCTTTTCAACATTTTATCGTCTTTCAGAATATAAACCAAAAAAATTTTTAGTTTTTATGAATTTTATGTTAAAAAATTTTTTTCTCTCCTTTAAAAATGAGTGGACTGACAATTTCGGACGGTACTGTATAGCACTAATCGTAAAAAAGTAGTAAATACTAGCTTTTAGTAGATAAGTGCAAAACGTGATTAGCTGTACAAAATTAATGCAAAATCTGCGTTACAAATAAAATTATGACCTGTATACACTTGCTATTAGATTTTGAAACGTACACTGTAAAAAGAAGTGTGTTACTGGAATGCACTTCAAGTGCATAAATTTGTCCCAGTTCTGAACACACTTTGAGTGCATTATTCTCATGCACTTTGACGTCAAAGTGTGTAATTTCAATGCACTTTGAAGTGCATAAAATATAAAATGCATAAGAATTACACACTTTGACGTCAAAGTGCATGAGATTAATGCACTTTAAAGTGTGTTCAGAACTGGGACAAATTTATGCACTTGAAGTGCATTCCAGTAACACACTTCTTTTTACAGTGTAACATTGAATTCGCAATTAATGACCCTGAAATTCTCCAAGTGTCAAGTTTCAAGCACAATTAACTAAATTTTGTGTCTTTGACCACGTTTTAGGTTTTAGTTAATTTGTCCCCTTGATGTAGCGGAAATAACAAAGTTTGCGCGGAAGCAGTAAAAAGTTGTTCCCGACAGTTTGAAATTATTGCCACACGGTTTTTGCTTCAAAAATTCTCTAAAATTCACCACCGTTTACTTTTGTAGAAAAATATTGTCGAGCAGTGCTATATAGTTATAGTCAGTAGCTGTGTATAGTCTCCAACACTTGCACTCTAAAATTATACTGTTACGCAACAACAATACCTCAAAAACGATTGCTTTTTGAGACTATTTACGGTTTCCTCTCTTTGATTTCAATGTTTGTTTGATATAACAGAAAGGAAAACTTAATTAGAAGTGTCAGGGAGAGAATGGGAATTTCTCGAGTGTCAAAGGTGGTACTCGATTGTGAGTGTATAGGTACAATATTAAACGGGGTTGCTGAATGAGAAAAAGAGTTCAATGTATTCTCTCTTTCTCGATTTGAAATCAGTTCTCTATACACTTACATGTTTGCTTTATATTATTCATTTATTGCTTTGGTGTGTATTTCGGCCTGGCTATATAGCATTGTCTCTCCCTTCTTATGATATGTTAGGTTAGAGGAGTTAGGTGCTCGTTAAGTCATGTATGACTAATATGGGAACCATCTAACAATGTTCGTGTGATCGCTTTTCAGTTTAGGACTCACATAAATAACTTTATTGAAACGCTTTTTAATACCGTTATTTCATGCACGAGAGCAATTCCAATTTTATAAATGAAATACGCAAATTTAATTAGAAAATTGAGCAATCATTCTTGTCGGTCATTGTTTCCGAAAATTCACTCTATTTGGGAAAATTCATTTTGTCATTTTGTCAAGTCATTGACAAGGTCGCCACTGGTCAGGGAATTCTTGAAACTATGCTGGAAAAAATTAATGTTTTATAGAATTCATAAGAAAATTCCTGATTGATTGTATTCAAATCCTGCTACTTCTGTCATATAGTATATTCAATGAGAATTAATTAAGTTTTATTATTGATTACTCGCGGCTATAATTTTTCAAATTCTGATGAAACTTTTACAAGAATATCCGATTAATGAATTTATAGAAAGTGGGAGTTTTTCAGGGGGCGTTATTACCAATCAGTGTCAATGTTTCTGTTCTCATAATATAATCAAACGTGATTCACGAGGAAAACGAATATTTAATGCGATAGCAATTAATTTTAAATGCAATCGCTTTCTTTCCACGGTTCATTCATTTTTTTCTCTCCACTTAAATTTCAAAAGTGATTCTATATATACAACTATAATATCGTAAAGTTCTTATTACCCCAATTGAATTTTTAAATATTATATTAAAAGAAAAATTGCTTCTTGATACTTGGTCTTTGCTATTTTCTATTTTACCTGCCTTCTTTATACTGTATCTTATAATTTATTTGCTTTTGAGAATATTACTATTGTACGGATTTATTATTTTAACAGTTTATGATTATATCAATGATAACAATTCTATCTTCTGTAATTGCTGGTTTCTGTATTACATCAATTCTCTGCGGCAATTGCAGTGTAGCATTTAAAGCGGTAAAATAAAGTGTGCTCTTGGTGTGATTCTTTCATTTTATGAGGAAATAGAAATCTTTTTGCTTATTTAATTAATAACTTTCTCTCTAATAATAATTAAAGATTTTGCGATTAATGAATCGATTTATTTATAAGTGATATTTATATGCGTCATTATTATCGGAAATATGTGTTGTGTAAAATCAGTAGAATTTTTCGTCTCATTTTCGAAAGAGTGGTCTGTAATATTAAAAACTTGGATTATATTTTGGAGTAGAGTCTGCAGTTAGAATCGTTATAATAAAAGTTATAAAATAAATACCTAAAATAAAATAAAAGGTAAAAGTGAAAATTCCATGAAAAGAAGAATTAAATATTTCAAGTCAGGATTACATTAAAATAATAGTTAGCAAGAAAATAAGCAAATAACGAAATTAATTAGGCAGAATATTCAATACGAGTAATTACTTGTATTAATTTTTTATTATAATTCTTATATTAAGTACTTTCTTTGCTTTTTGTTTCAGGTGAGTTCAATAACATATGTTTTCTGGCGAGATTATTTTGTAAGTAAATATACATTGAAATATATTATAGTAAAGGTACCATTTTGTCAATACTGCACTTATATCTGTATATGAGAGCATATTCTTGATAAAGTTACAAAAACTTTAGCACTTAATTTTGAAGATTAATTTTTTAAAGTTCAATAACTTTTTGTTTAAAACAAACATAAAATTTTGAAAATTAGGTGGATGCTAATAACTATAGGTGCAAATTGCAGCTTCATAAAAAATGTTGAGATTTAAAATTTAATTTTCAAACTTAATTGGTTGTTATAAACTATATAGGTGCCAGTTTCAGCTTCATTACTTTCCATGTTGATTAAAAATGTTAAATATAATTACTTGGAAACGCATGAATATTTCTAAAATTTAATTTAACATAATTCTCGTTTGATACAAAAATCGCTTGAAATACATAAATTCTATTAGTTATGAAAATAATTTTACACGAATTTCAATTGACGTAAAATTCACTTGATATAAAAATTATTTGACATAGAAATACAGGCGCGAATTAAGAAATTTGTCAATCACAATTTTCTTTATAATATCTAATTGGTTTTTTCAAATTGGCGCCGATATTTTTATGTCAAATAAACTTTAATGATAAATTAATTTTGCGTTAAATGAAATTAATGTCATGTAAATTTTTATGTGAAAAAAATTGTATGACAACTCAGAATTATGTTAAATGAATTTAATGTAAAATGTAGTCCTTTAGGTCAAATAAATTTCATGTCATATTACATTTTTGTCAATTGAAAATTATCTTAAATGAGTTTTATGTCAAAGTGAAAATAATTTCACATGAATTTTATTTCAAATATAAGTGCCTTGTGATTTAAAATGATTTTTAATGTGCCAGTGTTAGGTAAATGTAAAATGAAATTTATTTTAACTAATTTTTATGCCAAATGACAATTATACCAAAATGAATTTTGTATTCAATAAAATAAATGTCAAATAATTTTATTTTCAATAGTTTTAGGGTACACCAGACATTTCAGGAATATTAGAGCTATATGAACTCAGTATTGCAACAGTAATTAGACTTTATTAAAGCAATAATAAATCAGTATTGTTGCAGTACTAGGGAATATTAAGACAGTATTGTAGCACAATTTAGGCAAAATTAAGGCAGTACTCAAGCAATTTTTATTAAGCAATATTAAAACAGTATTTTAGCACTATTTGAACAAGATTAAGGTAGTATTTTAGTACTATTCAGGAATAATTTCAGTAGTACTATAACAGTATTGTGGACAGTATTATTTCAGTTTAGTGTTACATTTAAACTTAAATTTAGTTCAGTGCCCTACACGAAACTACCAATAATAATATACTATTCTCCGGACAAAATAACTATTAACTTATCTCACGTATAACTGAAGATAGCAGCAATTTTTTATAGTCCTTCACCTGCAACAGTGTAAAATTCAAGAAATATTTCCCAACATACATTTTTCTTCACACCTGTGAAAGAATACACACAAGAACACACAATATTCACAGCTCGTCGTTGTATATCCAGTGTCGATCAAATGACGTTAACATTTCCTCGTGACTGTTCTTCTAGTTTTTACACCTGTACTTATACCATTTTATTCTCTCTTAGATATTTTTTTTATTTTATCTAGATATTTTTATTAATGTTAAAAATAACAGTAAAATATTTTTGTTTTCCTTCATTTTATTGCCATTTGTGAGTGTGTATTATTTAGTCGATTTCTCTTGTCCTCTCGTGTCAAATTATACATTATTTTTCATATTGAGAATTTATGTGTTCATTTTGTTTTTTATTTTTCTTTTCTCTTTATTTTATATTGAGGAAAATACTTTTTTTGCTGCAATACATTTTCTCACAGTAAAGTAAACAAACAGGTGCCATTTTGTTTTCTTTTTAATTTGTGTTTGTAAAAATCTGCATTATTAATATCACATCGAAAGAGACACGCACTTATCTCGATTCTGTTCGCGATAAGATAAGGAGCATTTGTATATTGAGTGACGTGTGTCTCTGTGTATGTGTTTCTATTAGTGAATTTTGATATTTTGTGATCAGTTTCTTTATATTCTGTTTGATAAACGGTATGACGTTAATTTTCAACTAAAAGGAAGGTGAGAGAGAAAAATCAAGTTTTTTCTCGGATACTCTCAAAAAATAATGTGTTCCTACGTTATTTGTCTTCAAAAATGCTTTCAAATTTTGAACATATGTTTGGTAGATATCATAAGGAGAGTAATTCAAAGGTAACAGTTTTCCATCTTTTGACATTGTGTTTGGAATGTTTTTGTTATTTTTTTATAGAAATTGTACAAAATACATTTGGATACTGATCCAAATTTGTTGTTATTAGTTGTGTACCTTCGAGAAAATGGTGAAAGATTATTCAGAAGTAATATTTTTATTTAGAAAAATTTCAAAATTACATGTTTTGTTTTTGTTCAAAATTACATGTTTTGTTTTTGAATAAGGAAGGAGAAAATTGGAAAATTTTTGCAACAATTTGTACACCTTCGAAAAAATTTAATGACACTAGTCACAATATTTGTTATTTATTTTTTATATATATAGTATAGAAATATTAAAAAATAATATTTTCTTTTTGAAAGTTTCAGAATAGAAGGTTCTAATTTTGAAAACATTAGTAGGAACAATTTTCTTTAGCAGATGTCGAAAACTAGAATTTTTAGTGGTTCTCCATAGATAGTGTATAGAGGAGTGTGTAGAGGAGTGTTTTAAAGATAAGAAAAGTCATGCTTTTATTTAACACGAGGCGGCTCTTTTGTTGTTTATAGCGACAACAGAGATCAGTTTTAAAAGAAGGGGGAGATTTTTCAAATTCATTTTCTAGGAAAGTCAACCTGCTTCTTGTTATATGTAACCGAGATATTGTAACTGGTGTAGATTAATGTATTTTTTTTCTCCTGAGACTCAACTTGTTTCTTTACCACATGATTCTGGACCAGAAACAAGATTATTTTTTTTCGTCCATTACTATTCTCGGTGACCGGCTTCCGCGAAACAGTACTATAGGTGGTTTTCTCTCATGATACGAGACATATAGTCCTGTAAAACGAGATGTTGCACGTTTCTGGCTACAAATTAATGCTTTAGCCGCACCCACACACACACATGTGTGTGTGTATAAAACACTTTAAATTTTCAGAAAGATATTCCATAATATTTTATATATTATATATAATATGATAGACCGCATATATAATATGCAAATCCGGAAAACGTCAGTTCGAGGGACAGAGAGAAAGAGAGGAGATAAAAATCTTGAACGTTGTTAAATCCTTTAATACTAAACTAGAAACCATTTTCTCTTGAAATTTATATAATAATTTAATATTTTTATAATAATTTTATTATACTCGCATAATAACCTTGTTGCTCGATATCAGTCACTATCTTGTGTCCATTCACCTGTTTTTTGACGATTGCTCAAGTTTTCCTTATATACCTACCTTGTTATTATTTTTATTATTTCTATTTGTTTTTACTTCACGGCATTCTTTTTTTTCTTCGTTTTTTAATACTTTTTTTTAAATTTCTTTCCTGCTGTATTCAATCTGGTAAATGATTTTGAATGCCGAATTATTAATATTATATTATTTGATAATTTAATTATTCAGTTAGAATTATAATTACTGCATTAAATTTGAAAAAAATATTTAATTTGTTTTCTTAATATTTACAATATAAATAACTAATAATTATAATAAAAATAATATTAATTGTAGAATAATCACATAATAATAATAGTAATGGTAATGAAAAAATAAGATAATAATAAAATTGTTTAATGTTTTCAAAATATTTATTAATATATAAATTGAAATGTAGTATAACTGTTTTAATTATGACAAATGATAATGACGAAGTAAATATTTTTGTGTGAATTCTAAGATAGAAAAATTTATCAAAGAAAAGAAAAAATGTATATTACTGATAAATCTTGAAACACCAGAGTAAAAATGTAGATGAAAATTATCAATACTTTACCATCATTAAGCGTGAAATGTGAAACTTTTGCGATGATGTTTCTGATAATATGTAAAAGACAAAGAACAAAGAGGCTCTACAAAATTATTTACACCAATTACTTTGATACAAATCGTTAATTTGTTTTTATCTCTCGACCTTCAGGCGACTTCTAAAAAATTATAAATTATTTTTCCATGAACTTCTTTTTCTTATTTTCTTAATTTTTAATTAAAAATATTTTCAACTTATTCTAAACTGATAATTAAAATTCTATATATTCTTTTTTCATACCTTTTAGTCAGTAAGATTCCAAAAATTTGTTTTTTATTATTAATTAATGATGCATTCTTTTAATTTTAAATTATACCTTAGTGAAAATAAATATTTAAAATAATAAATTTTACAAAAAATAAATATAAATGGTAAAAATTAATTTCGAATTTTTATTTTTTTTAAATTAAAATTTGTTTTTAATATTTAATTAATATTTTCATAGATATTAAAAATATTAAGTAGTTCTCAGTTTTAATTATAAATTATATTTTTTAAATTTGACTTGAATTAGAAACATAAATAATAAGAGATGTGAAGGGAAAAATTATTTAATATAAAAAGTAATGGAATTTCATTATTGAAGAAATGTTCAGAACCTTGAATTATGAGAGAAGAAAAGACAAAATATTCTTATTCGAAAATTTTTTCTATACAATTTATTTGAAACCTTTGCTAATATTTGCGAATATTGTTAAGTTTATCAGTTTTTGAGGAAAGGTGACTCATTTGTGTACTTAAAAATACAAGTCATTTGCGTCAACTGCGAATATTCGCTGAAAATAGTTATTTTGGAAACGTTTTCTAAAATTATGTTAAGTTTTCAATTTATTTTTAATTTTAGAGAGATTTTATTTATATTTACTTAAATAATAATGAATTAATTATTATTCTTTAAATTTGAAAAACTACTTTTTAAATTGGAATTAATAAAAAATAAGAAATCGTAAAAAGTCATCCAGTGATAATTATAGTTTTACTAACTATTTTTAGTAAAAAATAATTTATTTCTGTCTAAAATTTTTATACTATTCCAAAATAGTAAAATTTTAATAAATTTTTTAACTTTTTTGGGAGAAAATTTTACACTTATATTTCAGTGAAAACTTTTCAAACCACTGACAATGAAATAGTAAAGATTTAATTAAAAAAATTTAATAATTTTTGTTAAATTTTCTCTTAAAATTTTAAGAAAAAATATTTAAAACTACTTTTTAGTAAAGTTTTAGTTATTTTTATCTTAGAACAAAAAAATTTCTACTAATTTTCGTCAACTTTCTCACTAAAATTGTAATGAACAAAAATTTGAAAAAATTAAAACCACTGCGGCAAAAGAATAGTAAAATTTTAATAAAACTAACGTTTTAGAAAAAAATTATTAGAATAATTGATAATGAATTAGTAGAATTTTAGTAAAAATTTCTACTAATTTTTTTGTTACACTTTATATTAGAAATTTAGTAAAAACAAATTTGATGTACAAATACATTATCAGTAGTTCTAATTTGACTATTTCATTAATAGTAAACAATCAGTTGGATTTTTGAATAATTTTTAGAAAATTTCCACTAAAATTGAATTTAAAAAATTTAGAACTTTATTAATAATAAAATAGTATCATTTTAGTATAATTTTTAAATATTTTTTTTAGTAAATTTTCCATTAAAGTTTTATTTAAAACCTTTAAATTGTAACTGAATATGATAAAATAGTAAAATTTTAGTGAAAAAATGTATACTTATGCTGATAAGGAAATCATAAAATTTCAGTAAAAGTTTTAAACAATTTTTAGTACACTGTCCATTTTAATTTTAATGAAAAAAAGTAGAACTACTGTTAATGAAATAGTAAAATTTTAATAAAACAAACTTACTAATTAAAATTAGTAACCTTTCACTAATTTCTATTGATACAGAAAATTAAATATCTGTAAAAAATAAAAATTAATGTAATAAAATAGTTTTTTTTTCTTTACGTTTACTCATCGGAAATGTCTTTTACCTTAACGGACATTTACGATTTTAAGGCTTGGTATATTGTTGTGAATGCGCAGAAACATGGTGATTATAACATAATTATTCACTCTTTGAAATAAATATTACGTTAGGATAATTTCGTGGGAATGGTGAAATTAGCGAGTCGAGAAGAAATTTTGTTATAACTATATGAAACTTACGTGCGTTTATAAATGTGGGCATGCATATCATCACAATGACTTTTACTTTAATGAATACAACCATAAACAACAAAATCTACTTTCAGAAATTACTGAACCTATTTGTTTACTAACGAATCATGGGACATAGAAAATTATTCTCCCCATTCAGCAATCATTCCTTTCTTTTCGCCGCTCGGCATCTAAAAGACATTTCTTTTCTTCAATGAGAAAAAAAATGCGACAAATTAATGATGAACTACGTTATTTATTGACCCTTTTATCATTAAAATTTCCTTTACAAAATAATTATGTAATGAATGAAGTAAGTTGACAGTTAAAAATTGCATTCATCGTCTCTTTTTTTTAATATGTGAAAGAAAGTTAGGAAATCAAGAGTTTAAAATCTCCATAAACAGTTTGTCAGTTAATAGACTTCATTTTGTCGTTTCTGTAATTGACGGATAATAACTCCGGACAATTACATTTCTAACGTGATTGGAAGTAATTCAATGGAATATTTTTCATTCTTACTTTTTTGCGACAGAGACAATATTGTTTTCTTTAAGTGCTTTAAAATGTTGCCGAGTAAATACAGCTCTCTCAATTATATGGTATAAAAGAAACCGTGAATAATTTTGCCTCGTTCATTCGCCTACGTGAGTTAGGGTTGAAATCGACATTTGCAAAATCCGTTATAAAGTATTTTGCATTGCCTTATTTGGGAATATTGAAGACTAGTTAAAAACGATTTGCGATTTCCAATTTGCACCATTTTGAAATCAATGTTGTAGACGATGATTATGATGATGATGATGATGATGATGATGATGAGAATTTTATGTAATGTCGTGTAGTGCGGTACATAGAAATAATACTGTGAGAAAAGATGCTGCCATGTATCTTTGTAACGCATCTCTCTTGCTTCTGGGAAAGTCTTCACCTAGTGAAGAGGAAAAAATATACATTGAACCCTGAGGTCAAGTGAATCACATTCACTCTCTGCTGTATGGTCTTCGTCCATTTTTTTCTCTTTCTTCCTTTTCGTTTTTCTGGGGAATGAAATATTTTCTTAACGAAATTTTACGACTTTTGTGGAATTGCAAAACGTATGTCTGTATTTTAAAACAGTTCTTCTGCTGAGAAAATTTTACTTTTGGATCAAAGTTTTTATGTCTGATAAGTACACCCAAAACAATAACTAAGAGTTTTGCATTGTATTTGTTTCTTTTCCCAGTAGGACAGAGAACTATTGTATGAATCTTAATTGTAGTTCTGCTTCAGCTTTATTGGAAAATTTTAGCCTTTTATTTCCGTTGCTGGATAATACAAAACTGAAATTTTTTAGGAAAGTCCTTTAGTAACAATTTTTTAAGAGAAAAATCCTTTAGGATCAACTATTTTAGACGAAATTTCTTTAGAAACAAATTCTTTAGAGAAAAATCCTTCGGGAACAATTCCTATAGGTAAAATTTCTTTAAGAACAAATTGTTAAGAGGCAAATCCTTTAGGAACAACTCCTCTAGAGAAAATTTCTTTAGGAAAAAATTATTTTGGAATCAATCCTTTACACACATTTTTTAAAGAGAAAATTCATTTAGGATGACATTCTTTAGAAACAATTTAACTAAGCACAATTCCTTTAGGAACAATACTTCGGGAATAGTTTCTTTATGATAATTTCCTTTAGAGACAATTCCTCTCGTAACGAATTCTTTAAAGATAAATCCTTTAGCAATTTCTTAAGATACAATTCTTTTAGAAATAATTTCGTTGGGAACAATTTATTTGGAGGTACAATTCCTTTAGAAATAATTTCGTTAGGAACAATTTATTTGGAGGTACGATTCCTTTGGAAATAATTTCTTTAGAAGCAATTCGTTTAAAAACAGGTTCTTCAGGAAGTTACCTTGGAACTGATTTTTTTAATGAACATTTTCTTTAGTAACAAATTCTTTTGCCACAACTCTTTTGGAGCAACTAATTTTCAAAAAGAATCTTTAAGGATTATCTTTTTAGGTACGATTTCTTTAAGGATAATACTTTTAGGAACATGTTCCTTCAGTAACAAATGTTTTATGAAATAATCCTTTAGGAACTTTTAGGAAATCTTCTTTGGGAACATATTCCTTATGACAAACAATCTCTTTAGAAAAAGTTTCTTTAGGGACAAATACATTCGGAGCAAATTTCTTAGGAACAAATTCTTTAGGAACATGTCATTAGGCACAATTCCTTTAGGAACAATTCGTTTGGAAATATGTTCTTTAAGTACAATTCATTTAGTAACAATTTTTAGATACATTTCCTTCTATAAATAGGAACTGTATTATAATTAATTTAGGAACAATTTCTTAAGGATAATTTCTTTAGGAACATGTCCTTTCGATACAATACCATTTAAAAAAATTTCTTTAGGATCATATCTTTTGTAACAATTTCTTTTGGGAACAAATTCTTTAGAACCAAATTATTTAAGAACAATTCGTACAGAATCAAGTTCGAGAAGGAACAGTTTCTTTTAAATCAATTTCTTTAAAAACAATTTATTCATAACAATTCTCCTAAGAGCAGTGCTGTAGTTAAGCACAGTTCACAATGCGATAAATCAGATTACAGAGAGTTGCACAATAACTTTAACCGCAAATTGTCACAGAGAAGTAATTCTTCTAATTTTCGGTGTCTCATTTTTCTCTCACTTAGAGGCTTCTAGTCCACCTTCCTTCTCATTTCTTTGCGGTCAGATGATCATTATCCTCCCTCTCATCGTGACATGTAAAAAAAGAAACCGATCCGCACGCACGGTTGAAAAGACGAGGACATTGTTGTTTCGTGGCACCTGAACAAAACTATTCCTTGATTTTTGTTGTATATGAAATGACGTCAGATTGCATGCGATTCTGAAAAAGGCAATCGCCCTGCATTACTCCAGATAAGTTGATCGGTGAATGGTACATAGAGTGGGTCAGTCAGTATAGATATTGCACTACTGCACGCAAGGTCGTTCGCCCAGTTCGAACTGGCACGTCAATATACATAAAATTCACATATACATAAATATATATATTTATATATATATATATATACTCGACAACTAAACTTGAGGCGCCTCGGCTTGTTTGTACTTTCGAAAATTTTATTGTACAATTGTAAACTTTGACTTAGTATGGGTACAGACACTGCTAAAAATAAAGACCCCACAGACAGACGAAAAAAAACCTATACAAGACTTGTATATTCTATCGCAGACTTCTCTCATTCAGTTTTAACTTTAACTGTTGAGTGTTGTAAAATTTTATTCAATTAGCGATTTAATTATTCTATTCTATTCTATTATTCAAAAACCTACCATTCCATTCACTAGTTTGTATTTGGATATTTTTTAAAAATTGTTGATACCAAAAGCTACTTTATTCTTTTCTTTTTCTTTGAATTTGCACAAATTTCAAACTGCTAATAGTTGAAATAAAAGAATTATTTTCGAAAAATTCTAATAAAGTTCTTTGAAACAATCGAGAAACAAAATCAAATTTAAAAAAAAAATCTTTCGCTAGAATTCAATTATTTTTAAAACTAATAAAATTTTTCTAAAAAAATTAAATATATAAAAAAATTTAATACAATAATTATTCTCAGGAATTTTGTTATTTTTATTAATATAAAAATTCTTGTCAAAAATTCAATTATTTCTTGAAAATTAAAAAAAAAATTTTTACAATTATTAACAAAAATGATTATTTAAAAAAAAAATTAAGAGAATCATTTTTATATTTAATTAATTTCAAAATTCAAATAAAAACTAAATTTCAATTAAATTTTTTTAAAAAAATTAGTTTAGTTTTAATAGATTTAAAGAATTTAGTGAAACAAATTTAATTATTTTTAAAAAGGTTGGTAAAATTCTTATTCATTTTTTAGAAATAATCAATTATTCTATTAATTATTTATTTTTGTATTTAAATAAGTGAATTCTTGTGGACCTTTCTAATAAAAATTGACATGAAAATGAATTTCAGTTATAATTGTAGATTAAACATGAATATTAAAAACGCCTTATAATATGAATTTTTAGAAATAGATAAACAAATAGCTTTTAAATTAGAATTATTTAAAAACTTTATTCCAAAGGACAAATAGATAAGTATTTATATATTTATTGAACAAAAATTATTCCAGTAAAAATAATTTAACTTTAAAATTATCAAAAAATTAATCCTTTGTAAAATTTTGATTAAATTTTTTTGAATGAAGGGAACTTTTCTTAAAAAATTAAAAATGTTTATTAAAATATCAAATTAATTGGAAATTTTGGCAAATTTATTGGATCAAAATTTTATAATTGAAAAAAATTTTGTAATATATAATAATTGAATTTGATAAAAAAGAATTGATTATTTTTTATCTGAATTAGAAAAATGTCAGGGAAATGCAGAATCCAATTTTTGTCATTTTTTTTAATCGACTAAAATGAGTTTTTTAGTCGTCAAATTTAATTATTCTATAGATACATTTTTACTAATTTTTTCAGTCTCAAGTTACTTTTTAATATTTTTTAAAAATGAATTATTTGCGTGCAAAGCCTGTAACATTTATTGGACAATGTTATTATTTATTGAAATAATAAATAAAAAAAGGTTTGTCTAATAAATATTCAGCAAACTTCATTTTATTTTTCAATTATTTGAAATATGGGATTTCTGTATAAAATTTTATATGTTTGTATATACAATTTAATTGTACACATATATATAAAATTCCAATCGAACATCGTAATAAAGTTGCAAAAGGATTCTCAATATACAGAGAAACATAAGATTGAAATCTTTAAATTGCCAATATGAAATGATAATCGATAACTTATCGACGAAAACTGGAATTTTTTCCATTATTAAAGTACATTTCATCGCTAATTGTTCAGAGAGAAAAACGGAATTATTTTATAATTTTTCAACAATTTTTTTATCTTTTTCATTTAATTAATGCTTCTCATATACACTCAAATCGGTATTTAAATTATTCTCATTGTATTTATCATTCTTTTCCTATTTTTTTTATAAATAAAGGAGAAATTATTTTCCATTATATAAAAAGAGTAAATTATTCTTTTTTATCTGAACAAAGTTAATTTTTTTCCATGTCAATAAAAATTTTTAATTATTTGCTACTATTTAAAGTCCAAATAAATTAATTAGAAAAATTAGAAATAAAGTTAAATAAATAATAAAATTGTTAGCAAAATTAGTTTTAAAATTAAGTACATAAAAATTAAATAAATTGTTTTAGAACAATAAGAAATTTGTGAAATTAAATATAGTTTTGAAGTTTAAGAGATGCTATTTAAACGTGAACTATTTTTCTCTCTGTCTTTTGCCAGACAAGTTTTCCATTTTGCCATTTTCGAGGTCGCTGAACCGTTTTGCTCGCATATAAAATGTTGAAGCGGTAACACTTGCGTGGGACACAGATCCACCTCGTCCCCCGCACTTTGATCACTAAGTTTTGCTCTCTTTTCATTTTTGATCATGAGTGTACTTTGCGAAAAACAAGTTTATTTTATCCCGCACTATAATAAATAATAACTGCAAAAAAATATGAAAAATTTGTGTCTACTTTTAAAACTGGTAAAACTTTTTAATTAAAAAAATATATAATATGTAAAAATTAATTATATCAAAAATTAAATTAAGACTCAAGATTAAAAAAACTTGAAAAAGAAATATTTTTCAACAAAATTTTATCTTTTTAGAGAAATTATTATTATAATAATTATAAATTAAATATTTGAATTATAATTGGTAAATAAATTATACTAGAACAATGATGCATAAATTAATTTATTTACAATTAATTGTAATTAATTAATTTAAAATATTTAATTTTTCACAAGTTATTAAATAATTATTCAAAATTGGCACATATCAGGGAAATAAGGAAAAGTCATGGGAGAAAGTAAATTACTTTTTTGTGACAACCTTTTTATTATAAATTATTTATAAATAACGTAAAGAAACATAATGTATTTTGTGAAGCGTTTAATAACAAATTAAATATTTGTTTTTAACGCACATATATTGCTTTGTTAAATAAAAAATTCGTGACTAGAAAATTTGTTTTAGAATAAAATTTCCAGAAACTTCTTTTCTTTTACCTTACGCAAAAAAGAAAAATAATCTTTTATTTTAAAATTCTGCTGTTATAAGCACATGTGTGTATTTTTGACCAAATCGAATTGGTCTCAGTTTTGTATGAAATCTAGAAGTGCACCTTTTTAACCGAAGGCTATTTTCAAATAAAATATTATCGTCCCTTCCTATATTACGTGAAATGTAACAGATGTGAAAATATACGTTTTGAGTTTAAAGTTACACAAAATTTCGAGAGAGCGTGGCCAAATGTTCCCAGATAACGCCGCTTTTTCCACATAATATTTCCATATTTTCGTGAATATTTTCTATGCTGAAAAAATATTAAAAATACATTGAGAAAAATTTTTTTCCAGTTGAAGTAACTTTTGAAACTTTATTTTTGCAATTTCTAATTTTATTAATGATAATCTTTTTCTAATTTTTGAAATTTTTAATTTTAAGTTTTTTGAATGTGCCGTCGACGCTGAGTATCGAACATTATTTTTTCCACTAAACAGAAAATTTTTCCAAAGTTTTACAGGTTATAAAAATTACTCTTAAAAAGATTTTTACTTATCCTTAAGCTGAATAAAAGAATTGAAATTAGTTAAAATTGTATTACTATAAAAAAAACTATATAATATCGTGAAATATTATTTATTAAATTTTATTATTTTTAGTTATTTATTATAATGTAATTATGTAAGCAATGCGGTCTATGCATGAGGAAACGGAAGTCGAAGTGACAAAAGGGAATCAAAAGCGATTTTCTTAGCATGAGAATCACAACTCGTTGTATGCAGATTCGTGCGGCTGTTTCTTTTTGCCACATATTTTTTGCAAGGGAGGAAGTGACTATACGCAAGGGAAAGTGTTCACGCTCTTTGGATGAATGTCGGTAAATTTAATGATCGATTGTGCGAACCCCGGGCAAAGTGATCGTAAAACCCACAACTATAAACGCGAGTCGTAACCAAAACATTGTTTACACGCATCGATTTTTTGAAATGTTCGCTTTTTTCTCTCCATATACTATATATATACATATATATTTAATATTTGTATGTATTTAACGGTTAAAAAGTTTATTCCATCTTTAGAAGTCAAAGAGAAAAAAGAGTTCAACTCAAAGAGAGGAATTGAAAAAATATTTTATTTTTGCGGATTAAAAAAATTTGTTTCTCAATTTAAAATGATATCATGAAAACATATTTCATTTTATGAAATTGGTTTTAATGTAGATACAAATTTTTTTAACTCTGAAAAAGGAAGATCATTAAAATTTGCGTCAAAACAAATTTTCTTTTTGTAAAAGCAAAAAAATTGAGAAATTTTTTCAAGGATTTTTCGTTCAAAAAGTTAAATGGAAACTTTCAGAATTCAAGGTGTGAATGAACGAAGTAAAATTAGTGCCATTTTCATTACTTAACATTTTTTGAAGCTAAGCGTCGACGACGACAACTTTAGAGACTTAAAATTAAAATATTTTTTTCAACTCCTCTCTGTGAGTTGAACTTTTCTTTTCATAAACCATAAAATTACAATGAATTCTAAACAAAAATTGAATTTTTTCTATTTCTGACAATAATAATTTGTTTTAAATAACTTAATTCTATTGAGGAACTGTCATAAAGTTGTTACTTATAAATCATTTAATGAAGTATTTTTTGAAAAATTTTAATTTCAATTCTGTTAAAGTAGTTTCAATTTTTTAATTTTTTAAGCAGTTTTTTGAAAGAATTCAAATTTTTGAGTCAATATTCAACCATATTCAGGAATTTCTATAAAATTCAATGATTTTCATCAATAACAATATTCATTACGGAAATTAAATTATTTTCAAAATTAATAAAATTCTTCGCAGAAATTCAATGATATACTTTTAATACAATTTTTTATTAAAATTTATCGAAAGAATTTAATTATTTAAAAATGTATTGATAAAAGTATGTATATTAGAATTGAATTTCAATAAATTATTTTCAAAAGTGATAAAATTCAACATTAACAAAAATTTTAATAAAATTTACCATACGAATTCAACTATTTAAAAACAATTTTGACAAAGTTCAACACGAATATTAATTATTATCTAAAATATTGTAAATTTCACATTCATTTATTAAAAATAGAATTTATTATTTCGAAAAAAATCAATTACTTTAATCTTTTTTGTAAAATATGCTTCGGAACAATTATTAAATTATTTTCATATATAATGAAACTCATTGCATAGAATTTCAATTATTTTTAAATACACAGTTTCGATCTAATTCCTCGAAAAATCTAATTATTCTTAAAAATTACGTAGAATTTTTAAATAAAAATTGATTTAAAAATTAATTTCAATTAAAGTGTTAGATAATAATTGAATTTTGGAGAAGCTACTCGGTCATTTTTAAAGAATTCTTATAAAACATAATGAAAGCGATCGATATTTGTCTGTTTTATAATAAATATTCTTTGAAGTTATTAAATTTAAAAAAGTTTAAATTTGAAATTTTGAAAATCTTAGTTTCCATGGAAAAATAATGATTATATATATTTGTTTAAAAATTAAGGTATTGGTGTTTTTGCACAATTTTACAATTATAAGGAAATTCTTAAATAATTATATAGGTAATAGAACATTTTTTTAGTATCTAATAATAATTTTTAAAATCAATTAAAATATTCTTAGGGTCAGGGAAAAAGTTAAAATTTTGTCTGGAAATCAGGGAAAAGTCATCAGGAAAAAACAAAATTAAATTTTTGTGGCAACCTTGTACTAATAATTTCTTATTTTTTAATTTCTACTAATTGACAAAGCAGAACGTCAGACAAAATGTTACTAACAATTTATTATTTTAATCTAATTCATATCTAGAGAGCTCATTTTTGTTTTTCAAAAATTACATTTCAGTAAAACAAAAAATATTTTTATGGGGTAAATTTTTCAAGAAAAGAGAGTATAATCTAGAAATTCATTCAACTATATATTTTTTTACTGCTTTGTTATGGTATAGGATGTTGCAAACAAGGTTTATGAGATAAAAACATTTAAAGTGAAAGTCAAGGAAAATTTTACATAAATCATGAATAGTGCTCAAATAGCATATGCATAAAAAGCTATAAATGTGAATTTAATTTACTTCTCTTAGAAAAGTATTATTACACCTGCTTTTTTTCTTTTTATTAACTGTGGATATTTTTTTTCTTTGCAAAAGGTAAACACTTTTTCTGGTTGTTTGAAATTGCCGAGAGACATGAGGGTAATTAGAAAATCATTTAGAAATAATTATCTAACGTAATTTTCTATAAGTACACGTGTAATAATATTAAGAGGGGAATTGCGAGGAATCCTCACACGTCTTCTGTAAATCTGTAACGTCGTGGGGAAGGATTTAAACTCCCATGTTGTCAAGGTTCACATTCTATTTTCATGCTCAAAAAGAGAAAACGCGAGTTAGAAAGAAAAACACTCTTACGGTCGTTGACATATTCCTTTGAACAACTTTAAACTTTCTCAGTAAAACTTGATTTATATGAGAATCACGATTTTTAATATTTGACAATACGATTTTTTTCTTGGTTTTTTTTTTTGAATGGGAAGAAAAAATTGAGACTAATTTAAATATTAAATGTAATTTAATTTTTAGGAAATGTTATCAAGTGCGAAGTAAGTTTTACCAATTTCTTACTGCAATTTACTTTCAGATATAGTAAAATTTGTCTCATTTCAAAACAAAAATAGAGAGGTGGTAGATTTTCCAAGTAAAATGACAACGGAAGAATTTAATTGCATTTTTTTTTTTTCGTATATACAAGAATCGAGAATCATGAAAGCAATTGTTTTGTTGTTATTCTTTGACTATGAAAAAGCCTATTTCCGGTGTAGTATATGTATACATATATTGGTAAATGTAGGGAATGTAGGTAGATAACAGTAGGTGGAAATAGGATGACTACAATATTCACTTTTGTCATTGAATTTTCCCCGTTGATGCAACTTTTAACCGCCCTCACATGACACCATAGGTCAATATTACTTGTCACACACACACACACACACACACACACATGTTGATTGTTGATCAATCATTTTTTAATTTCCTTCAATTCATTCCCTCTGTTTCATTGATCATTTATTCATCTTTTGATTTGAATTGTTTTTTCTTTTTGCTTGGTCATAATAATGTTTATTCTAAGCAGCAAAAAGAAAACTGTAAATAAGTTTGTAACACGTAACATATGTTTTAAAAATCAATAATATTGAATTTTAATAATAATTTTATTTTAAAAACAATAAACATAAAAATATATATATATATATAAGTAAACACATATACAGGAGCAAAAATGCATAAATTACGCTTTTGATTTGTTTATAATGTTTGCCTTTCGTCAATTATTTTTATGACTTTTTTTCTGAATATAAAACAAAAAAAATTGTGTGTTTTCTATTTTTTGTAACTATAGTAAATGTATTCAGAATATATATTAGGTAAAATTATAGGCAAATTTCCAAATGACAACATAAATTGACCAATTTTCTACATATAGCTCGGAGGAAGGAAATAAAAATACGTGAAATGAAAGTGAAATTTTTATTGTTATTTCGTTTTTCCTTTCATGAAAAATGTGCAGATCGTTTAAAGAAGAAATATGTCGTCATCAAAATTTATTTATTAATTTTAAATAGAGTGTGTATTTTATATTGAAATCGATATAGAGGGTAATATTTCTTTTCTTCTATATATAGTATAGAGAGAGAGAGAGAGAGAGAGAGAGAGAGAGAGAGAGAGAGAGAGAGAGAGAGAGAGAGAGAGAGACGGAAAATTCGATGGTATATTTTGTATTGTGTGCATTTCCTCTCCATCTTGTTTAATCAAGTTGAATAGTGATTTATTTTGTTCCGTAATTAGCCATCCTTCTTGTCTTCGATCCTCGAAATACCGACAAGATTGACTTCTTGTCATTACAGTCGAAAGCGAAAGTTCACATTAATCTATCTTTCCCTTGGTATTCTTGATTCTTGGTTTTAAAATTAGTCGCAAAAATTTGATATACTTTTCTGATCTAATATAAAAATTAAAACTACACTTCATTCAATTATATTTTAGTTATATATTTTTTATTTACTAGCTTATGTACTTATTTATTGCAAAAACGAGAAGTTATTTTTTTAATTATATATTTATATTTATATTAATAGTCAAAATAATACAATTTTTTTGAGTAAATAGACGTAAAATCTGTATTCAACAAAAATAAAATTCATTAAATTATTTTATTAAAAAATAAATTATAGGTATATATTCTTTGAAACAATCGAAAAACAATTCAAAATTTAAAAAATTTTTTTCAATTTTTCCCAAGAAATCAATTATTTTCAAGAATAATAAAATTCTTCTCAGAAATTTTGTTATTTTTATTAATAAAAAATTCTTATCAGGAATCCATTTATTTCTTAAAAATTTTAATATCATTTTTCATTTACAATTATTAACAAAAAAGATTATTTTAAAAACTTGAGGGAAATTTTTTTAAAAAATTTAAATAAAAAGTGAATTTTAAATTATAATGTTTACAAAAATTAGTTAATTTTTATTAGGTTTCAAGAATTTAGTGAAACAAATGTAATTATTTTTAAAAAATCTGCTAAAACTCTTCAAAAAAATAAATAAAATATAAATATAAATTTTTTTTACAATATATTAATAAACTTTTATATATAAATTTATTAATTACAAACTTTTTTTTTATCAAAATCGGTTATTAAATAAATTGAAGAAATTCTTTAAAACAATTCAAATATTTTTTAAAAAGTTTTAGGAATATGTTTTGGGAATTTAATTATTTTTAATAATGTTAATAAAATTTTTATTTAAGTGATTTTAAGAAATAATCAAGTATTCTATTAATTATTTATTTTTGTATACAATATGAATTTTTAGAAATAGATAAATTTCAAAAAGATTTTAAATTAAAATTATCTAAAATTTTAATCCCAGGGGAAAAGTAAATATGTATTTAAATATTTATTGAACAAAATTTATTCAAATTATTTTTAAAAATAATCGAATTTTTCATGAATTCTAACTAAAAATTTGGAAAATAATTGAATTTGATAACATTTTTTTTTAAATTTGTAGAATAAAATAAAAATGAAATAAAATAAATAAAAAATATATATTTTTTAAAATTAATAATTGAGTGCGAAGCCTGTGAACTGCGTATATAATTAATAAATTAAAATAAAATATGAGTATATATATATATAGGAAATAATTGATATGTATGGAAAATGATTCCTAATAATAGAAATTAGAACTGTGTGTACTAATTGTTTTCTATTTCTTATGATTTCAATTTGTTTAGTCAATAAACATTATTAACCTTTATTTATTTTGTTTCAGGTGAGTCCTTTTCTCTATACATGAAATTGTTTGTATACCACCGTAAAAGTGAGTTATTGCAAAATAATTAATAGAATCAATTAAATAGACTAATTATAATTACCAATGATATTTTAAACTCAGTTTAATTAAATTTAAAATTGTCGTATAAAGAAGTAAACATCATTTGCCGCGCAACTAGTTGTGTAAATACCTGGGTGTACATGTATATATATATACATATAGAAAAAAGAGAGGGTAGAAAAGTGTTCGTAAATCTTTCATCTTATCCGATGTCATTGGCTTTACTTAATCAACCTTTTTAAGGCTTTCACCTGTCTTAACACTTGATTACGAACTGCTCCAATCATGATAAGAATCTGGGTTAAGAGGCGTCAATTTGTCTTATATACCACTTATCCTTTTTTCTCTCACGAACAATTTAAAAACATTACTTAAGTATTTGTAAAACAACATTTATACATACATGTACACAAATAAATAAATATATATAAATACATCATAAAAAAAACGGTTTCTTTGTCGCACTAATTACAAAGCCAATAAAAATAAATTACCTGAAATAATTCATCAAAATTTAGAGAGAGACAGAAAAATGCGTAAGAGTTATATAAATATACAAAATTGGAAAATAAATATTATGCCGTTTTCTAAAAAAAGGATTATCGGTTTTTGCTACAGCGAATAAGATTGAAATCTACTATTAGGAAAAAGCTATTTATGGGAGATTTAATATTCGAATATATGGATGAGTATATCTAGTTTGAAAAGTTTACTAAATTTTTAAAGTCCCTTTATGAAAGTTTTAAAGTTTTTCTTTTTTCATAAAACCAACACTTTCTTACTGATTTCTTATTGGACGGTTGATATATTTAAGGGATAAATTTTTAGAGAACTTTGGATATTTTTTTAAGGTTCTTAAATTCTTTCTGTATAGACATTTCTTAAAAAAATACTTTACTTATTACTTATTTTTATTTTACTAATTTAAATAATATTTTAGGAAAAATTCAACAGTTTATACTTCTTTCAAGAAATTTCTTTTTATTTATTTAGAAAAATTTAAGAGTTTCTTTGTGTCCCAAGTCAGTTGTAAGATTTTCGTTGGAGAGCTAAAAGTTTTTTTTTAATGTAAGGATATTTCCTTGGAGAACTTTAATAGGTTTTTTTTTAGAAAATTTCAAATAATATTTCGAGATTAAAAATTTATATTTCTTTTAAAAGCCTACTTAAAAAACCGGGAGTTTCGTTTAAAAAATTTATGAGTTTCTTTATAAATAAACTAGAAATTCCTTTAATGAAATTTAAGTTTTTTTTTGTTTAGAGTTTTTTTTCATTATTATTATTTTCTTATATTTATTTTAATACCTTCGCGTTAGGAAACTTTTATAATTTCATTTTAAAATGTTATGAGATTCGTTAAAAAAAATACAAAATTTTTTTATAGGAAAATTTAAGTTTCGTTTGGAAACTAATTTCTTAAAAATCTAATAGTTTAACTCTTAAGTTTTCTAAATTTCTAGTTTTTGCACAAAACTTTTAGATTTTTCAAAAGAAATTTCTAGTTTTTCAACAAAACAATTAAAGTAAAAAAAATTACAAAAAATTTCATTTTACACGAGTTTCTCCCCTTAAAAAGTTGAGATAACCCAAAAAGTTTTAAAATCCCAACATAAACATCTTTGATGTAAAAAGTTTCGCAAAGTAAAAATTTATGTAATTAAAGAGTTTTTATTTTTTGAAACAACCTTAGTATATTTCCAAAAAAAAAAATTGTAAAATAAATTTTTCTTATATTATGAGTTTGGTTAACAAATTATAAATTTTTTTAAGACAATATACAAATTAAAAAACAACTTGTAAGAGTTTTATTAAAAATGTTCAAAGAATTGTACACGGAGAAAATTTGTTCCTCATATTTTACCGAATTCTTCAGTAAAGTTGGGATATAGTAGCATAACAGTAATTTTTAATAATTTTTAAATTATTTTTTCATGAAGAATATTCAAAATTTAATGTAATATCTTTATTTTTTACAAACTAGTACTGTAAAAGTTAAAACAAAATCGAAACTGAACGTTTAATAAAAATTAAATAAAATTTTAACGTTTCTTTTGAACACTTCCTTGATGGTCACTAACGTTTCAGGAACAGTTCGGTAAAACTTTCTTGACTTGACTCGAGTGTTAGTTTTCAGGAATAGTTCGGTAAAACTTCCTTGACTTGCTTGAATTGTTAATTTTCAGGATTGAAATACTTTTTTAAATGCCCCGTAGTAAAAAAAACTTTGACGTTAATAGTTAGTTTTTTTTAACTTATTTGTACTCATTAACTAATACTTAATAATTTCATTTATAGCAGAAACCGCTTCTGAAACGAAATTAAATAGAAAATGGCTTTCGTTTTTGTTCTTAAATAATCCAAAAACAAAAGTATTTGAAACTTTTAATTTTCGTGTCGACTCGAAGCAAAATAATGAAAAACATAATAATTTAGTGATAATCACAGAAAAATTGTTTTTATATTTTACATTTTTTAATTTACATAATTACAGCAAGTCACGTAAGTGACGTAACCAGAGAAAATAACGTAAGTACAGTAACTTACGTAAATGTTCCAACTTAAGTAAGTTACGTCACTAGAATAACTTACGTAATTTATCAATTTTACGTAACTTACGTAAATAATCAAGCTAATGCTTATTTTAAACGTACGTAACTGACGTAAGTTGGATCCTTCACGTGAGTTACGTAAGTAAAATAACTTTACAAAAATTACGAAAATAATCGAGTTTACGTAATCTACGTAAATAATCAATTTTACGTAACTTACGTATGTAATTTACGTAGAAGATCAAACTTACATAAGTCACGTAACTGGAATAACTTACGCAAGTTACGTAAATGATGAAACTTATATGTAACTTATGCAAATGATCAAAGTTGCATAACTTACGTAACTATAACACCTTACGCAATTAAAAGAATTTACGTAAGTTTTACCATTTACATAAGTTACTGTAGTTACGTTATTTAGTCTGGTTATGTAATTATAGTAATTTCCTTTAGTTATGTCTGGTTATGCTCTGGTTGCGTTACTTACATTAATTACTTAAGTTGCTCTAGTTACGTAAGTCAGGGAAAACAATTTTTTTTGTTTGACACTAAATAATTATGTTCTTTAATCTTTTGTTTCGAGTTGTCACGAAACTAAATACACTTTATTAGTTTAGTTTCGTGTCGACTTGAAATTAAAGTCACTTTGTTAACTTAGTTTCGTGCCATCTAGAAAACTAAAACGAAACTAAACTTTCGAGGCGGTCCCTGATTTATAGTAACAATAACACTAAAATTGATTATTTTAATCTTTTTTGATAAAAATTTAGAAAAAATAAGAATTTTAATAAACTATTGTTTTATTACATAAAATACAAATTTAAACATTTTTCTTTATAACAATAAAAACATAATTTGAAACTATTTCATAAATTGACCTTAAATATAGTTAGAAATTATTCAGTAACATGAATTTAATATGGATGATTCTTTTATTTTACACAATTATTGTTTATTAATTTGAATCTTTCTCGCAAGCGGTGAAATAAAATTCAGATTCATATATAAGGACAGTTGAAACTTTCTGAAGCAATAATGTAAAGCGTGCGATGTATGTATTAATGTATGCGTTTAGAATGTACTGTAGGCAGGTGTAATGTATAAGTATTTGTTCGTGAATAATTGTAGGGGGTTTAGGTAGTGATTAAAGTAGGTAGAGTGAGATTTACGGCAGTATTGCTATAGAACTACTGCAATGACATTATTTTTTATTTTTTATTCTTCAAGTTTTACCGAACTATTCAGTAATTCAATGAATATAAATTTTACCGAACATTGTACCTTACGTTTTACTGAACTTTCAATAAAAATAAGTGTAGTGAACACTTACCCTACGTTTTACCGAACTATACAATAAATATAAGTTTTACCGAACACTGTGCCTTACGTTTTACCGAACTTTCAATAAAACTGAGTATAGTGTATGCTTACCCTACGTTTTACCGAACTGTAAGTGAAGGGCTAATACATGTACCGTAAGATTTATTCTTTTTACATTATTTTTCAATGCAATTGCTTTTACAGTCCTGTTCCTTAAAAATTACAGTTTTGACACTTCATCCCAGTTTTACCGAACAAAGTTCGGTAAATTTTCAGGAATAAATTTTCTCCGTGTATTAATTTCATTAAGAGAAATTTTAAGAGTTTCGTTATGTAACTATGTTTTTTTAATAGAATTTTAAAAATTTCGCCAGGAAACTTGAAATTTCTTCAAGAATTTCGAAAAAATCGTAAGAGTTTCATTTACGGAAAATTAAAAATCTTAGGTATAAAAAATCAGAATTAATTAGTCTTGAGAGATTAATTAAGAAATTTTGAAGTTTTATTATAGGAAGTTAAAAGTTTTCTACAAAACAGTTTACAATAAATAATATGGAATAGGAGTAATTCTTTTTTTATCATTCCTATTTTACATGAATTATGAATATGACATAATGTCACAACTGGAAATCACTTTGACTTACTTTACTTTGTAGGATATATTTTGTTGAAAATGCAGAATGCAGTTTAGCGTAAAACTATAAATAATACGGATCAATGAACGAGGGAAATGATTCAATCTTCAAATACAATAAAAAATAAAATTGAGTTTGACTCCATCAGTGGAACCGTCGTGAATTGACGCTTTCGGAGACTATAACTTTCTGTTTTTCTTGGCTTATTTCCTAAAGATTCACTTTTCTGTCGCGCGAAATTGTACACAATAAGAATAAATTTACCAATTCTTTCAAATTGTCTCTCCAATTACTTAAAACTAAATTATCGACTTTATAAAGTTTTTACAAACATTTATTCATGTCCTATTTTTCATTTACACCTTTAAGTAATATATTAATGTTATTAATTATATTTTATAATTAATAAAAAATCTTAGTTTAAACGAATTTAAATATTAACTAATTATTGTATAAAAAATATAAGAAAAATAATTTCGAAATAATTACTAAAAATATTTATAAATTATTATAAATAAAAAAAATATATATAAAATATTTTTCTCAATTGTTCCTGAAATTTTATTTTTATTTTTGAAGTTCACAACGTTAATATAACCAACGATTTAGTAGAAGAAATATTTTACTATTTAACTTGTCTAAAAACTTTTTCGTAACGATATTTCTTTATCAATAATTCAAAAAATAAAAATATGTTATCAAAAATATAATTTTCAAAGTAAAAAATAATTTGTCTTTGCAATTTTTGTATGATAAACATGTGAACTTTATTTACGTAATTTTTTGAAATTTCAAATGAACAACGAAATTTGTGTTGCTTCATCTCATTTATATCTTATTAAAAAAATTATTCTATACATGAAAATAGTGTTGCATTCGAGCGAGAAATCGCTCGAAAAGAACGAGAAATCTCGTAAAGAAGACAATGAAAATAATTGAATGTTAAATCACATTCAATTGTTTTCATTGTCTTTTTCACGAGATTTCTCGTTCGTTTCGAGCGATTTCTCGCTCGAATGCAACACTACATGAAAAAAATTAGTTATGTCAATAAAAAAAATATTTATTTGACTTTCTTTTCCATTTCGTTTAGTAAATTTTTGAAAAATATCAAAACAAAGGAAATTTCCTTTATTTGAACATTCAAAAATTTCTGGAAAATTTTGCCAATTCTTTTCCAAAATTATTAAACTGTCGTCAATTATATAAACAATTGCAAATATTCATGAATATTTAAAGTTTTTTCCTTAGAAGAATTTGCTATATATACAAAAACTAGAACGTACGCATTTACTTTTATTATCGAATGGAATAATTATGAAAATATGTTTATTATGAGAAAGAAAAAATGTTAATAAAGTATAAGAAATAAGTTGCTTTAAAAGAATGAAATGAATTTAAATGGAAATTTGAAGACCAGTGACCAATGGTCGTTTTTCTTTTATAAAACAAAAATCTAGAGCAAAATGTAAAACACGAATTTATTCAGAGATGACCTGCTCTGGTTCAATATATTAAGCGACGACCGCGAAAAGCAATGGCATTCTGCGAGTGCAAAACACCCACACGCCTTTGGAATAATTATAAAAAAGTAAAATGTTAACGCATGCATATCTAAACAATGCGAGTGATTTTCATTTTTAAATGTGCGAAAACAGCTTTCTCTCTCTTTCTCTCAAAAATAAATAAATATTTGAAAAAAAGTAAAAAGAATTATAATAAATAAAAGTATGAATATAATATGTTTATTAATTATTAAATTAAAATTTAAATTTAAATATCGAAGTAGATAAGTAATATTATTTAGTAATTCAAAATTATTATATATAAATAAACAAGTTCATTTTTAAGCAACAATAAAATTTATGAATAACTGAAAAGTAAATTTTTTTACTAACAGGAAAATGTGTTTTTACCCCCGTGACATTGAAGATCGAGGTTGAGGTTTTTTCTGCCTAACAAAACCTTGAGGTTCGAAGACTAATGTGTTAGCTAACATTTATCGACTGGTGTAGGGTTGTAGATTGGCCTTTTTCTTCAAGAAAAAGTGACATTGATACTTCCTGTAATCAGTGTCAAAGATTAGTCATCAGTAATTTTGGAAGATATAAATGTTTTTTTTAAGTCCACGATGTCTTTGTTAGAGATTTGAAAGACGATTAACAGTGAATCATTGGTTACACACAGATTACGCAAAAAATCAATTCTTCCACTAATTAGAAACTTTGGAATTAGGAGTGTCACTAAATTTTAGTTTTACTAATTAATAGTATTGCTAAGTTGTACTATTACTAATTAATAGTATCACCAACTTGTAATATTTTTATTTAATAGTATCACTCTAACTTCTACTTTTACTTATTACACCGAAAAAAATAAAATCTCAAAGTGAGATGAAAATTCTTCTTAGCAATTATTTTTACATTTTATTTTTAATATACGAATATTTATCTACAAAAAAAGAGGGATTTTTGTTTATATTTGACAGTTTTTTAACTAAGAGATAAGATTTTTTTCTTTAATTGAAATTATTCCTCTTAAGGGCATGTTGAATTAGCCAACTTCAATTAATAAATGTATTAATATTCCCACCGATTTTTTTTAAATTTTAAATAATTCTTGACACGCTGAAAAAAAATTATTTGATTCAAATAACCGATTATTTGACTATTATCAAATAAATATTTACTTGAAACAAATAATTTTTATTTGAATCAAATAAATTGTATTTGAATCAAATACTGAAATATTTTATTCAAATACAAATTATTTGATTCAAATAAAAATTATTTGTTTCAAGTAAATATTTATTTGATAATAGTCAAATAATCAGTTATTTGAATCAAATAAAATTTTTTTTCAGTGCAAAATATGAGAAAAATTGTATTTTATTTATTGATGCATGGATCTCTAGTCCAATTAATACAAAAATTTACTTTTAAATATTATTTTTCATTAAATAAAAAGTTTGATATTTTTTTAGAAAAAAGAGAACAGAACACAAATTAACATTTTACAAAAAAAAATTTTTATTTTTCTAATCAAACTTTCATTTTTTTATAATTGTTGAGAACAAAAGACAAACGAATACAAATTATCGTTGAAAAAAAATGAATGTTTGAAAAGAAAAATATAAATTTATTCATTTATTGTAATATTAATTTGAATTCGATTGTCTTTTTTCTCAAAAAATATCTAACTTTTTATTTAATGAAAAATAATATTTAAAAGTAAATTTTTGTATTAATTGGACTATAGATCTATGCGTTTATATTTTAAACAACATTTCCCTTAATTTTATCAATATTTATTTTATATTTTTTAAGTAAATCAGTGGGAATATTAATACACTTATCAATTGAAGTTGTCTGATTCCACATGCCCTTAAATTGAAACAAATTTATACTAGAAAGAAGATTTTTAAGTTGCTTTTTGTTTTTTTGAATGCAGCTCCAAATTGTTCAGAAAGTGACGTTTAATAGAAAGTATGAAAGAGGAAAATCCTCTCAATAAGAAAAGAAAAATTTAGTGTGCATATGTAAGAGGAAAAACTGCTGCAAAAGAAGAACATTGAGAAAGAAGAAGACAAAAGAAGACAACTACAAAAGAAGAACTAAAATTGAGAACATTTTTTTTCGGTGTAATAAAATTTAAAATCATTTCAATCAGTCCTTGGTTCAAATAGTAATATTTCAATACTGATAATTTATAAATTGTTATTAATTATTATATATATATATATATATATATATATATATAAATATATATATATATATATATATATATATATATATATATATATATATTATATATATATATATATATATATATATATATATATATATTATTGTCAATTAGTCAAATTTAACTAATTTTTCAGTTATTTTTTACTTTATAAAAACACTAATTTCTTCAATTCAGACAATAAGTTATTTTGACTGATTGCAAAAGCAAAAAGTTAGTCACTGATTGTTATAAAAAATCACATTTTAATAGAACTTGGATATTATTATTTACCAATTAAAACCGAAAAAAAATTCTTGTTTTTAAGTGGATTTCTCTTATTTCAATGCATGTTTTCTTCTAGAATATGGCTAAAAAATAAGAGGAACATGCTCATCGATTAAGTGTAATATTCTTGATTAAAGATAATTTTTACAAGAGGAATGTTCCTCTTAAAACAAAAATATTTTTTTCCGTGAATAGTATCTCTAACTTGTCCTAATTACTCATTTTCACGATTATTCATTAGCTCCGTCAATTAAAATTATCATTGATTTTATTATATTCCCAACTGATACTATATGTATTACTAATTGGTATAAAATTACAACTTTAGATCATTTAATCAGGGTTGTCGCAGATCAGGTATTTTTATTAAAAGTAATTTCTAATAAAAATTGATTTAAAAATGAAACTTGGCATTGATTTCCCAGACGTGGACCAATATTGGCTCAATTATGACAAGACTGTTCCCTCAGTAATATTGTATCAATTTCAATGTAATAAATATATTGTATTTTTTACACTGTGTATATGTGATCGTTTTCCACTTTCTACTTCATCGGCGTGTCATGTCTGCACGAAAGTTCAACGGCTTTTCGGTCATATATCCCTTCCTTTCGTTATACATATAGCCCGCATGGGGATCCTCTTCGCGTCAATAATTCTCATTGGCACGAAACGGTGTCGAATTTTGTTAGGCCTATGCATTAAAAGTAATACAAAAGTCGATTCACTTTGTCTATATATGTAAAATATTTCTTTTTTAAACTTTTGCAATAATTATTGATTCAAGAATGACATGTGCATTTTATTTTTCACATTTCTTTTTTTGTGAATACTATTTTCTATTTTGAAAATAAGAATATATTAGAGAATATTTTCTTTATAACGGTTGTAAAAAATTAACCGTTTTAATACATAGACAATGAGAGAAATTTTTTATTTTGAAACTGATTATTATTTGTATGTCAAATTTATTTAGATTAATTATGAACTGGAAATAATTTTAAACGAAAAAGTTGTATACAGTACTGGTTGGAAGTAATTATAATATGTGGACCTCCACATGAAAAGGGCCCATTTTGTCGGTTCTCTGCAAAAGTATTCCATATTTTCAAAATGGAGGGAACAACAAATTTAAAACCTATTGGTTATTCATCTCTAAGGTGCCCTGGACTGTAAACAATTCTTATCTGAATTACTTCCCAGGAGAACATTTCCTATTCAACATTTCTTATTAATACAAATTTTTTTTCATTTTCTTCCCAGTTTTATGTACACGATTCGGAAAAAATATATTTATAAAACTTGTCGTTTCGAATGATAGTTGGAAATTTTTCAATAGATTCTTTTAATTCAAAACTTCGATGAAGAGGACAATTTAAAACTTTCACTATTGTTACGGACCCTTACACTCGAATATATTTTCTATGATACAACGTTCCGATTCAGTAGCAACACTGATACAAAAAAAGAGAAGAAAGAAAGAAAGAAAAAAAATAAACTGCTTCTATAAGTTTCAAAGACAGATTAACAACTTTCACAATTAGCATTTGATACTACCAGTTACTTCCGGACTTTTTTTTAAGTTATCTCAAGATATACTTTTCACTTCAATGTCATTATTACTGAATATACTGCTTAACATCAAATTTAAATATTCGTTTGTTTATCAACTGATAAGAATTGGATTAAAATATGAAACAACAAAATTTTCACAAAATTCATGTTTTAAAATTTCAAAAAGTTCAAATGAACGACAATGTTTTTTACTTCTTCTAATTTGTGTTTCTTTAGAATAAAATTATTTTTTAGATTAAAACAAATTAATATTCTAAATTAAACATTTTTTAATTTCAATTATTTTTCTTTTTCGAAAAGTAATTTTCAAAAACACTTAAAAAATAAAAAACATTTCGTTCATTTGCTTCAACATTATTATTATTACTTTATTATATGTTTTTACAAAAAATAAATACTATTATTATATATTATTGTCAATAAGAATATTTTATTAAAGAAATATTTAGTTAATCTGACTAATTTTATTATTAGTTTTAAAAAATGCTAATTTAATAAAAGATCATTTTTGTCACTGATCGTTAAATGCTTGTTGTATATGGACGGTCAATGTTTTTTTGACAAATTTTGGTATTTAAAGTTATAAAATTGCTTCAAAAAATTAATAAAAAATTAATTAGTTGCTGACTTTTTAAATAAGTATCAAAATTTTTTTAAAATAAAAATTGAAACGACTCTTAATTTTCATTATTTTTCGTTACCATAAAAAGAATGGCACATTTATTTCAGTATATAAAATACTTATATTCTTTCAAATTTTAATATATATAATTTCGAAACGATGATAAGTAATTTATCATTTTATAATTATTTTAATAGGAAAGATAATGATTTGAATTCATTTAATTCTGATTCCAAACTATAAATTTTGAACAATTATATTAATTCATTTAAACAAAATTAATTAAAAGGAAAAAATATAGAATATAAACTTTTTCCTAATTGAGAAGTTAAATGGTTTTCCTTTCTTCTAAAACGAAAGCAAACACATTTTCAAGATCAATTCAAAAATTGAATGTTCTCCGTAAATTTACTCTCGGGACAATTTAATGGCTTCTAGTTCCAGAAATGTCATCGACATGCATGCGAATATATATGTATAAACTGAAATTTTCTATTTATTTGCCTTTTGTGCAACGGCAAATATTGATAATCGATTAAATATACATTTCAAATGGACGGCGTTTGTAATTTTTCTTTGTCTTCACTTTTTTTGTATTTAATATCATTGATCATTATATGGAATTCGAATTTTTATTCAAATTATTTCTAAAATATTTTTTGCATATATTTTTAAATACATTTATGTGCTTTTCATATTGCGTATTTGATTTAGAAATGACGTTTGAAATCTGTATAAAATTTTTAACTGACATTTTTATTTACAATGTAGGAACATTTTTTTCGAATCGATAGATGTATATCTACGTGGATTATTATTCAATGGAATATGTTTCAAGTGCGGTTTCTGTAACTTTGTGCGAATTCGATAAATGATAAATGATGCTTTTAGAATGTTCGAATGTTACGTTTTTGAAATATTCATCGCTGATGGAGTTCGAAATATTTTACTTTATCAAGAAGTCAATTATTTATTTGCGAATAGAAATTTATGTTTTTGAGTTATAATTTGCTTTTAGTTTTAATAAATTTCATACGGAATAAAATTTTTTTTAGTTTACAAAACCTTTATTGTACTTTTTGCTTTAATGAAAATTTTCATCGTGGCGAAAGTATTCTGTTTACACTGAGTTGAAACTAAGACTAATTTAAATTTCATTTATTTTTTCTAATTATATTTATTTATATTTTTTATCTTTATCAAATTTTAATTCTTTTTATTTTGTAAAATTATTTTTATCCACTTTTATTTAATTTATTTAATTACATAACATTTTCATTTATGCTTATTTTATTATACAAAAAGTTTTATAAAATTTAAAAAATTATTTTTTTGTCTTTTTTTTCTCTAAGGACAAAATGGATGAATATTATTGATTTAAATAATTTAAAAATAGCTAAATTTTTGTCTATTTTTCTTTTCGAAATGTATCAAGTCGAAATTGTACTTTGTCCCTGTCTATAAGCTCCCCATTAATTTTCATACATAATTAATTAAAATTAGCTGCACGTGGATTGAATTAATTATTCCCTTGCGGTTTAGTTTTCCCTTTGTTTCGTCCCCTGGATATTATAAAAAGTAGACGTCAATTTAATATTTGATCCTACTGATACTTTACCCTTATAAGGGGAATTTGCTCTTTTCGGAAGGACCAATTCGCAAAAATCCACATTCTATTTCTAAACTACTGCCGTATTTCATGATATAAAGAATGATTAATCCCCAAACATCGAATTTACGGAATAATTTATATCTTATTCTCATACCGTAAAATACTAATACGAAGTTCATTCTTAAAAACTAGAGAATTCATAAATAAATTCAAATGTTAATAAGTTATGAATAAATTCTAATTTTAGTAAATTAGGAATATAAATTGTAATATTCCCTTTTTTCTGTTTCAGGTGAGTTTGTCTATTTTTGATTTTTTTGACATTCCTTCACTCCTCGAGGATAATGTAAAGCAACAATCAAAAGGTAAATTACATAATCTGTGAAATACAAGACAATGATTTATAACATCAGAAGTATCTTTAAATAAATAATTTGTAACTAAAAATACTGTATAACATTTGAAGCAGAATATTTGGGTCAGGTCAGAGATTTTCAAGTCAAACTAGGCGATATCTTGAAAATTTAAAGAGTTTCCCCTTCGTTGTATTTTTATATTCTTTCTCATATAATCATTTATCTTATTTCTTATTGAGAGGAAAATTCGCTTATTTTCGGTGAATCTAGAGCACTTTTTATAGTACACTTAGTCTCCTTAAATCCACTTTAACTAAAATCGATTACCGAAATATTTTCAAAAAGTTTGCGAAAACAAAAACTATTAATCAAATGCTTGTCTAATTTGTGAAAGGGGGATAAACTTCTTTTGAGGATATACTTAAAACTGAATTTGAGTGATTTTTTTTCACCAGAAAATATATAGTAGTACTATAAGAGAGCTATGGCGCCTTGAGGATTACGAATGCGTCATTTTTTGCACAAGTCTGTGTCTGCCGAAATGATAAAATCCTTTGTCACACTTTGTGTCTCTTTCGAAAAAGCATCACACGCGCGAATGGAGAAAAAATGTTTGTTCGCGCATAAATTCTGGTGTTCCTTTTAGGGCATATGACGAATTTTATATTGAGGATGTCATGAGGTGGTTTAACAGTTGGGGATGCCGTTTCAAAGAGGAAAATAATTATCATATTTTTTTGGAGCTCTATGTTGGTCTACTCTTTGATCTTATATGATAATAGTAAATAATATGCTTGATATTTTAGCTTTGTCTTCTATCCTCCGTGTGGTGGAATAGAATTACGGAATAACCAGAGACAATCTATTAAAGCCGATCCGGTAAAGTTTGACTTTTCAAAACATATATGACATTTGAAGACACCAACTAGCCAAAACACTGACTATCATAAATATCAGTTCGCCAAAAAGAAGATAAACGAAAACATTGACACCGTTTCGGCAAATACCTGGATTTTTTAATCTAAAACTCGTAAAAAATCGAATTAATTTTGGATGATTAGTGTTTTTGCAAGTCAGTGTTTCGCCTTTCTCGACTCCTGGCGAATTGAAACTTTAAGTAGTTTGTGTTTTATGAGGTATTTGCTAATCATCTTATTTCTAATTTGATGTTTTGGATACCTTTTCTTTTTTCGAATCGGTATTTTGAATTGTGGTAAAGAGTTTTCACCACAATAATAATAAATAATAATAATGATACCGATTTAATAAATAAATCAAACACAGCTTTTAAATAAACAATTAATTTATTTCTCGAAGCTGGTCTCAGGATACACGAATCGCCAATAATTATGTTTTATTTTGCTATGCCGCGCTCTCGAACGCAAAAACGGCAACTGCCCAAGCCATCCTTTGGAAAACAGTGCTTTCCATAGGACTCGACAAATTCCTACGCCTTGCTGTCCTTGTCTAGCCTAAACCATATGGTTATCATATGATCCTTGAACCGCCTAAAACTTGGAGTCCTTTGTCCCGCGAAGTTAGACCCAAAGTGGCTCTCAAACAAGTTTAAAGCATTTCCCAAAAAATTTCCACACGACAGGATGATCAGTGATTTTTAAGTTCGATGTTTTGACATCCCTGACTCTTGACCATTCGATGCTATTCCTTCAATTTGTTTACAAATCTGAATTTTATACTGCTCGTATTCTGCTTTTGTTTATTTTGTTTTATTTTGTGTCTTTTTTTATGGAACTAGTATTTTGGACAATCAATCGGAATTTTTTACAGTTACTATTTTGTGACGATGATTGACGTTCTTGCTTATCAACTTTTCGCAGATTTTATATTTCGGACCACTTGTACTTTGGTAATTCGATATCTTGACTTCTCTAATATTTTACGAGTCGAGATTTAGTTCAGAATTTTACTAAATTTTGTTTTGCTAAGTCGATGTTTTGGCAATTTTGTCTTTAAAACGGTTAGTGATCTAGTAATTCGATGTTTTCACTATTCTCTAAACTTTTGGCGAATCTGAATCCTGGACATTTTGTATTTTACGAGGTTTATGATTTATTTTTAAATAATTTCATGCTTTGAATTGAAAAAATGTCTTATTGTTAAAATAGTGCCAGTATTTCGAAGAGTAACTCTTCTTTAAAAATTCAGTTTTTTAGAAAGTAGATATTTCGGTTTATAGGGGCTTTTTAGCGAGTCATTTTGGCATAAATGTTTCTGCTGTGTCACTATTTTGACGTTTCTGGATCAAATATTTCAAAAGAATACCTAATGATGAGCCTAATAATAATAAAAATAAATAATTAACAGATTATAATTAAACCTACGGACTACTCGATATAATGTTGTCACCATGTTGTCACTAGTAAATTGTAGCAGCGAAAACAAGAAAGTTTGTTATCCTTTTATTTTTCCTGTAACGTTTTACTAGTTACTCTATTAGCCAACATCGAAGAGTTCATTATTTACTAAATTTTGGAATAAAAGTTGTTTCCGTGAGTCCCATCAAACCAAAGATAAAGATACCAAAGTGCAGATAGATTGCATTCCACAAATATATCTAAATAGAAGAATGCAGAACCGACAATTAGATACACAATCAAAGTAGTTTCTCCTGTAAGTTCGATTATACAAACAATGTCGACTAAAGAGGGACATTAAGATTATTGCACTGATCCTCCCCCTCCCGGCATTATAATTCAAAAAACAAATGGAAAAATCGAGTTTCCACTTATGGTAAAAAGGTGAGAAATCACCTACAGAGATAAATGCATGTTGTATGTTGTTGCTGCTGTTGAGGAGTGCATCAGCGCAATTTTAACCGATTCTGAACCGTACCGTGAAGTACCGCTCGTACCAAATGAATATTGTGAGTGTACGAGAACGGTTTTCTAGGCACGAGCCTAGGCTCTTACATTCGCGGACACACGTTTACTATATACGTGTCGCCGCGTTTTCAAGGAGGTGGGGTGTCTATAGACAGGCAAACCACTTCGCGGTTCTGAAAGAACATCGCGGCGACGACGACCAGTCAAGCTGAAACCACCAACAGCGATCGTACTACCGTATTTTAATACCCAGTCGCTGGTTTATACATATGAGAAAAAAATTCCTTCTCTCGCGCCGTAAAAATTGTGTTATGTTAGTTTCCTGATTTTTTAAAATTTTGTTAATAGTTTTTTCGGTTTATCCAAGTGAATATATATATATTGAAATTGTGTGTTGTTGACAAGGATGATCATGTGTGTGCATGTGTGTGTGTCAACATACGTTATAAATTGGTCTGTTATCCGAGAAACCTGTGTACCGTATTGCAGACAAGGATGACGCGCCACATGGTAGCGACTGTTACCACTTAATGACCCCAGGGTCAGTTGTCAGTTGTCCGTTGTCAGCTGATTGTGAGAGACAAGTATTGCACCCCCTTTCGAGATCGCTTTCTATCATGTGAAATTGATGCCGGATATTCAAGTCACATTCATATTTATTATGTTTATTTCTACTGTCATAATCGATTTTTGGGATGTGATTTTCTTCCTTCAAACTACTCCATTGGTATCTTTTTAAAAAAAATTATTATGGGTAACAAGAGTATTAATGAATTTAATTGAAACAAATAAGCAAAAGCAAAACTAACGAGTATAAGAGAATTGTAAATTTTACATTTCATTAAATATGGTCTTAATTTGGTTTTTAAGAAAAATGCATTTCTTTTTCAAATAATGTTTCATTATTTGAAATAATATATTTATGGAAAATATTACATTACATTTACTCTGCTCGGAATTTTTTTACTTTTTTGAAACACATGAATGTTTTTATATGCAGTTTCTCTTATGGGTAATGAATTTTTTAATTTAAATAAGTTGTTACGACTTTCGTACAGATTTGTTTAGAGTTTCCACACTGAGTTATATTTTGAAATATTAGAAAAAAATATTTTGATTCAATTTCATAAAAATTGTATTTTATTTTATTTTAAAATGAATTATTTCACCATCTTTGATGCTTCTTAATTTTCAAAAAAATGTTTATGATCTAATTTTATAAAATTAGTCGAAAAATTGACTGGGTTAGAAGCGAATCTCTTGAACTTTAAAACAAGCCTTGCATTAAAAATTATCAATACAAACTTTAGAAATATTACAGACTAGATGAAAGGATATAAAAGAACTATTTAAAAAATTCACCAGAAAAGTTAAACGAAAATTATCTAAACTAATTTTAAAGATGGGCTTTATCAACAAGGAAAAAATAAAAGATTTTTTTAATGAACAGTAAAAATAAATAAATTAACTAATTTTAAATAATCCTATAAATTGAAATAATTTTTTTTAAATTTACTTATTAAATACATGATGAAAGAATCATATTATTTATTTACTAAATTTTTAACAAATTTCTTCTAAACAATGTAATTCAAATTTTTATTAAATTTTACTAAAGAATTCAATTATTTTTAAACATTTCTAATAAAATTTGTCGAAAGAATTAAATAAATTATTCTCAAAAGTTTTAATAAAATATTTCGCGTACTATAATTCAATTACTTTCAATATAATTTTAATTGAATTTCTAGGGAAGAAAACACTTGTTATAAAAAATAACTTTATAAAAATATTTTTTTTCGAATTAACGCAAGTATTTTGAAAAACTTTGAGAAATATTTTTTACAAGAATTTAATTATTTTCATGAATTATAAAATTCTTCTCAGCATTACAATTTTTTTTTTAATTGTAATACAATTTTTACGATAATTGTCGAAAGAATTCTATTATTCTCAAAAGTTTTAGGAAAATTCTGTGAAGATTTTCCAACAAATTTTAATAAAATTCAATTATTTTCAAAACATTCAATTAAAATTATTTTAAAGAAGTCAATTATTTTGAAAAGATTTAAAACATTTGAAAAGAAAGATTATTAAGCAATTTAAGAAACGGCAATATTGTAGTATGCAAGAAAATAAATTAATATTAAATAAAAATAAAATAATGAAATAATATATTATTAAATATTAAAATTAGTATTAAATATAATAATAACTACGGAAGATAATATTGAAAAAAGCATAAAATTAAATATCTTTAGGTTAGCGAAAATGAAAGTAAAACTGACGAGAGAGAAAATTATCGCATTAGATATACTAATTTAATGACTGAAATAAACCATTTTTTGTTTATTTAATTATTTAAGAAAAAATTCGAAAGTTTACTCTTTTAAATATAAAAACTCTCTTATAATAATAATGTGTTTAGAAAAGCGAAAAAAATTTAATGATTTATTTATTATACCTCTTGTCAATTAAAAGTTTTAAATATATATTTTTAAAAATATTTTTTTCTACCTTTAAATTAGAATAAAAAGTAAAACTTTAGAAAAATAAGTTTCTCTTTGATATTTTTTGAAAGGATGTTTACTTAAAATCGAATATCTGATTAAAATTGCTTCAATCAGAAAAACTTTTTTAGTCGATAAAAGTTTTACGCGAGAAAAGTCAACTCTCTTCATCCATACAGCAAAAAGTAAAGCGAACATTTTTTTTTATTAAAGAAAAATTTCAACTCGACTATAAAGAAAATATTTACTTATCGGTTAAAAAAATTTTCCCAATTTTATTTTCTCATAAAAAACTTTTTCTGTATCAATATTTTCTTTTTTTTTAAGAAAAATTGAAAAAAACAATATTTTTCAAAAATTTCTAATATTTGAATAAATATTAGAAAAATTATTAAATTATTAAATTCAAATATTAGAAATTTTTGAAAAATATTGTTTTTTTCAATTTTTCTTAAAAAAAAGAAAATATTGACACAGAAAAAGTTTTTTATGAGAAAATAAAATTGGGAAAATTTTTTTAACCGATAAGTAAATATTTTCTTTATAGTTATAAATACTATAAATTTATTAAAATAATTATTATTTTAATAAATTTATAGTATTTTAAGAGGTTCCTGAAGTTAGCTCAAGATCAAAAAGTATTTTTCCTTATTTTTAGTAAAAAATTTTTAACTTTTATTCACCTAAGAAGTAAAAAACTATTTAATAATATTTTTCATTTTAAAACTTTGAAAAAAATTGAGTTATTTTTTTGGTTTAGTACAAAAAATATTTTTCGATGCTGAGCATCGATGGCTAATTCAGGGACCTATTTTAACTCGTATAGCTTATTAAATTGACAAATTTAATAAAACATATAATTCAAAAATTTTTTCACGTAATTATTTTATTATAATTAAGAGTACAGTTTTAAAAAGAAATTTAATTTATAACCCCTCTTTTTTATTAAATAGGGGGAAAAAATTTCAATTTTATTTACTGTATCTTTAGAAAAGAAAAAGCGTTCGTGGAAAAATACAAGTTGTAGGTACAATTACAGTTACAAAATTGAATTTGCAATCCAATTACTCTGCATAATGTTGTGAAATAGCAGAAATTTAAATGAGAATCTGAAGTAATTTCTAATTTGTAAGTTAAAAGTATAAAGTAACATTCGGTTCTTTGCGATAAGAAAAAAAGGAAAGAATTACATTTAAATTGATTCAGGTGTTAAATAATTGTGAATAAATTTTTCTTCTTCTCTAATTTTTGACCTAAATAATTTTCAAAAATTAAAACTTCTAAAATATTCTTAAAAAATTATTTTTTATTATAAAAAGAAAGAAAATGAGTTCTAAACTAAGTATAAACTTTTAATTTACCTGCATTATTTTCTATAATAATTAATTATAATTATTCAAATTAATAAACATTTTTACTAATTAAATTTTAGAGAGTGTTACAATTAAAAAATACATTTAATTCTTTCTTAAATTAATATTAAGTAGCAACGCAGAAATTCATCTGAGTTGATAAAAATAAAAAATATAATTTGCCAGACATTGTTTTGACGATTATAAACTGTCAATTGAAATTAAGGTCAGTGGCACACAAATCGATGGATTCAATAAAATTGAACATATATTATCTTTTCTTCTTTTTCGCTGTCGATGAAAGCATCCTCAAAAATGCATAAGGCGAGGTCGAATCTATATATATATATATATATGTTTGATACAAATTTCACAGTATAGACACACTTTCATCTTTTATCATCAAAATTGAAAATTCTTTCTTTTCATAAAAAAAAATTTTTTTTCAGACAATTTATTTTTATTATTATATATATGTATACAATTTTGTATTATTATTTTAATGTAAATATGTAAAACCTACTAATTTTGTTTTCTTTCTTTCATTTCATTAACTTTTATTCTCCTTTAATTAACAAATTTTATTATATTGACATAATAAAGGAAATGAATTTTTAAAACAACCGATTCGAACATTAAATTAAGAATTAATTGACAATTTAATAATACATATTCTCTTTTGGTGAAAGTTTTATTATTAAGTTTCCTTTATAGGGAATCATTTTATAATTGATGATTAATAATCATTGGATTTTCATTCATTGTCCTCGATTCGTGTTTGTGATTTATTAATTATCTATATTGTTTAAGTTTGTTTAATTATTTTTAGTATTTTTCCTTTTTTTGTTACTTTTATTATTGCCTTATATTTTTATTTATTATTTTCGAAAATCTTGATATGAAATGTCTCTCTAAAGTTATTTGAACGAAAACTTTTTCCCTTTCAATAATATTTTTCATTATTATTATCCTTTGATGAAAATTAAAAAATTAAATTTATCATTTATATAAAGTAAATAATTCATTCTATTAATTTGTAAATTAATATTTTCTACAAAAATTGAAACTTAAAAAAGGCAACAAAAGAATTCGTTCATTTGACGGTTCAGAACTTTGAGGACGTAATATGAAATTTATAATTAGTTTACTAAAATTCTGAACGATTAAATGAACAAATATTTTTAAAAATTACTTTTTAAAATCAAAGTAAAAAAGTACCTAAATAAAATATTTCGGATGTTTATAAATTATTTTTTACATTTTGTGTAAAGCAAGTGTTCTATAAAACTGTGACGTCATAATGGTTAAAAATGCTCTTAATAAGAAAACATTTTTTTTTATTTTCATAAAAATGATGTTAAATGAATGATAAATGTTTCATAGAAATATGTCAGACATATAAATAACAGCAGGCAGAGTAGTCTCTAATTGAAAATTAAAAATTAATAAATTGTATTTAAACATGATTTTCTTAATGAAAGTCGCGTGAACGTGTTTTTATAATAAGAAGACAATTTTCTACATTCATGTGTTATTAAACGAGTACATGACCTTTTCGCGTATAGAACATGACAATCATGGATAGAATGTAATAGGAAAAATAACGGATGAAACTGCGAAATGTGAGAAGTATGGCTTTCAGAAATCGCGTGCACAATTCTTATTACATATATATATATACATTAACTCAATTTTCACAAAACGTATACTATCAGACTGTGACGAATCAAAACATACCTTCAATTTTTTCTATTTTTTTTATCAAATCAAACACCAGTTCACTCATCCTTGAGATCATCTCTCTTTATATGTGTTGTACATCTTCATAGTGTAAAGCAAAACATTATTCTGCAATTTCTTTTTTTTAACCTGAGGTAAATAATTTTTCTCTTGTAGAAAAATTGAATTTCTACATTTATTTCAGATATATTTCTTTATAAAATATATATATGGGACAAGTGAATTAAGTATTTTGTTTGAAAATAACAATTCTAAAATAGTGAAATCAATATTTGATTTTCCACAAGAATTACATTTTTTTTAAATTTATGAATCAACTTTTTAAAGTTAACTTTTTAAAGTCATCATCTTAGAAGAATATGATTATTATATATTATCGATTATTTTCATTATTTTATAATACAAGAAAATTGTTGCTGTAACTTCTTTAAAATTATTTTCATCATTTTCAATGCAATCCATTTCTTTACAATTCAGTTTTACGAAATTTCGATTATTTGGAAATTCTTCAGATAAATATTGTATTAGAAAATTATTATTTACTAAAAGTATGAAAAATTCAAGTTTTAAAGGATTTCAATTTGAAATCTTTTAAAAATTCAAATATTTATAAAAATTCTGGTTATAATGCTTTTAATATTCATTATTATCTAAAATTTTAACTAAAATTCATTTCAAATCAATTTTTATTTTGTAAATTCTACGAGAATGCAAAAATAAGTAGTTTTTTAAACAATTAAACGTTTTTCAAAATTGAATTAACATAAAGAATTTTATTAACAAATTTTTAAATAATTCAATTCTTTTGAAAAATTTTAATAAAAATCTTAAGAATATTAACATTTTTTAAGAAATTTAACAAAAATTATATTAAAAATAATTGAAATTCTCTTATAATAAATTATTTATGAAAATAATTTAATTGTTAAAAAAATTTATAAATGGTTTGTAAACAATTGATTTCCTCTGAAATTTTAATTATTTACGAATATATTAAATGTTTGAGTATAATTTTATTATAATAAATAATAATAATTTTTTTTTAAAAAAAACTAGGACACTGATTTAAATTAGTGAAATTTTCACTGATTCAGATTTAGAGTATTATTATTATTAGAGTATTATTTTAATAATTGAATTGTTTTTATAATAAGTTTTTTAAAAAAATTAAATTCTTTTAGATAGTTTTATTAAACTAGTAATTATTGACAATCGTTGAATTGAGGAATATTTCTAAAAATACTTGACATTTTGACAAAAGTTGTATTAAAATTTTTGAAAATAATTGATTTTCGGAGAAATGTATTTTATTATTTATAAAAATAATTAAAAATTTGAATTACTGCGAAGAATTTTGTTACTTTTGAAAATAATTGAATTAAAACTTTTAAAAATAAAATTTCTGAGAAGGATTTTATTATTTATAAAGATAATTGAAATTTTGAGGAGAATTTAAAAAAAATTTTAACATAATATTGTAGCTTTACCGAAATTAAATTATTTTTAGTTTTTAACTGAATTTTCACTCGAAATCTGAATCAGTGAAAATTTCACTGATTTCAAATCAGTGGCCCAGTTTTCTTTAATTCATCAGTAGAATTTCACTGAGAATCAGTAAAAACCACTGATTGTCAGTGAAATTTTACTGATGAATTAAAAAAAACTAGGACACTGATTTAAATTAGTGAAATTTTCACTGATTCAGATTTAGAGTATTATTTTAATAATTGAATTGTTTTTAAAAAATTTATTGAAATATCATTTAATAAAAAAAATTTTTTTCTTAATTTTTGAAAATAATTGAAATTTTGCTAAGAGTTTTATTAACCTTTTTAGAAATAATTGAATTTCAGTGAAGAATATTTTATTACTTATATAAAGACAATTGAGATTTGAGATTTCGGCGAAAAATTTTATTACTTTGTAAAATAATTGATTTTATGCAGTCATTTGTAGCTTCTTCAAAATGCGCTTTTTGTTAATATTTTTAACTAAAACTCTTCAGTGAATTCATTATATAATTAACATTTAAAAAAATTTAAGTTCTTTAAAATATCTGATAGTAAAATTCATTCAATATAAAAATTTTCTAAAATTCCAAATAACCTTTTGAAGTTCATCAATTTAAGAAAATTGTAAATGCAACTCCTTTTAAGTTGAATTAAGATTATTCATTAAATAATTTCTAAACAATAATTCTATGATACTTCTTCTAGAATTAAATTATTAAAAAATTCATTATTGACAGAAATTTCTTTGAAAAAAATTATAATTTTCTGTTTTGGAAAAAAAAATTTATTTTGCAAAAAATGATATTTTTATGAATGAAATATGACAATATTTGTATCAGTGTAGAATATTTTTGCGTAAGAATATGAATATAGAAACGAGTCGTGGCTAGTTCACTGACATAGATGCTATTTCTATATAGAGTCACACTACACTGGGGGCTTTCTCCGGATCACGAACTTTTACTTTTGCCAGAGGCAAATTTATGTTCACCATGTCATTTTATAAATTTATATATTAAGAGAGATGCATTCACGACCTTGTATATTTTCCAGTTCAATGATGTTCCTACTCACGTGAGGGAAAAATCTTATTGATACCTTTCGTTTTTCTTTGTAGTTTAAAGAATAACATATATATCATTATAGTTATTTTTTTAATAAAAATACCTATACAACTCAAAAGTTAGAGAAGCTACTTTTTATAAACATTCTTTTCTTTCTTGTTGTGAAAACAATAAAATGTTAAAATAACTTTGAGGTCGTTAATTAATTTCCTGTTGGTTTCGTGGTAATGGATTTTTTCTCTCCTCTATGTAGATTGCGACAATATCACTATGGAAACAAAATAAACTATAATATAAAAATGAAGGCCATTAAACTTTTTAATTTGTTTCCTGTCACTAACTTTTGAAATATTTTTTTTTATAAAGTTGAAATAGTTTTTTTATATTTCTTCATATATATATTTATATATTAAACTAATACTAAATTAAATTTGTATTCAATTTTAAGGAAGTAAAATACTTTTTAAAAATACTAAATATTTTATTTTTATATCAAAATTTATTTCGTTTAAAATTTGAATTTAAAAATCGAAAACCTTTATAGCCAAATTAAAAATTTTTCTCATACTGAAGACTTTTACAGTAAAGTTAAAACAAAATTTTAATTGAAATTTATAATATAAATTAAAAATCGTCCTCGTTTATCAAAAAATAAATTAAATTAAAAACTTACTTTGAAAGTCATCCTTGTTTATAAATATTAAATTAAAAACATTTTATTTATATTAAAATTAGATACATTTTACAATTTTAATTTCTCTTCTTAATTATATCCCTCTTTAAATTTTGGGTAGTTAAAATTTTTAATTATAAAAATTATCTCAGGAAAAAATGATTTTAAATAATATTAACTTTGATATTATTGAAAGATTCTTGGAGAAAAGAAATTTTATCAAAGATTTATTCAGTCTTAACTGAAAAATATATGTATTGAAGCGTGAGTAATAATAAATTAGGTGACAGTAGCACGTAGGACATATCTTTCGAATTCGATGAGAGTGAAATGAAAATGTCTTATATATATACAGTGAAAGGACTTTTCTCACGAACAAAAACTCACTAAAGCGCAGGAGACGAAGAAATGTTATTTCTTTTATGAAGCCAGGCTTTTTTCACACATTTCAATATAAAATTGGGGTGAAAGGGGAATGGTGGATGAGGTATATTAAAGAAACGGAAATTGATATTTTACAAAATTTTAAATTAATTTATATAAAAAGTTTTACCCAGAGAAACAAATTAATTAATATTTAATTTTTATTCTTGTTATTTTTAATTAATTTTTTTACTTTCTATTTCTTATACGCAATTTTTTCATACTCTAAATTTCTAATACAAATTTGATTTTTTAATAATAAAAAAGTTATATTAAAATAAAGTTAAAAAAAATTTTAAAAATAAAATAAAAAAATAATAATAAATATAATTTTTAAGCAGTTGTTATAAATATTAATTAATATGTAATATACAATTTAAAAAATAACAGTTTATTTATTTATTGACAAGATATAAAATCACATAGAAAAAAATTTACGTGTTAAATTTCATTTTTCTGTTTACATGCGCAAAATATTAATGAAAACAAAATTAATATCGTTTTGTAAATTAAATGTTAATTAAAATTACTTTCAAAATTTTTTATTTAAATATTTTTATGAAGTAACATTTTTCTTTCGTTTTTCCAATTGTCATCATTTTAATGGGAACGAAAAAAGAAAAGAACGTTGCGTATTAAAAAGTTGCGACAGTCATATTATACAAAATGTTTACAAACCAGATCACGATTTGTATGATTTTTTTCAGCTTCCGGTATTACAACCAGAAAATAATATTTGTAGAGCTTTCGACAATTATCAGGGATCTACTTTTATTTTACAATATTGCAATAATTTATTAACATAATACATAAATAATTATCATAATATACCATATTATTATAAAATACAGAAATCAATTTTCCCCTTGCGTGTAAAACTGCTTTTATTTTTCTGAAAATGCGGAAAAAATTGTTATAATTATTAATTATTTTATATAAAACAATTTAGTTTTGTAAAATATTAATTTTCATTATATTTCCAATTCTTTTTAATATTAAAAAATCATATGCAAAGAGAATAGTTATATTCAAGTTTGAATCTTTCTATTTAAAAGTGTTTCACATTTATCAAATGCCGCAATTTTTATTCGTGGGACTTTTGACTGATGATGATGATGATGAAAAAAAAACAATGAAATAAAAATACATTGTTTTGTGATTTCTCATGTATAGAAAATAAAATTTATTCATTATAACCAGGCGAGAGGAAATACAAAACAGTTTTTTAATCTTTTAATATTGTAATCTCCTTAATAATATTTATCGATTAATTACATCGAAATTTCAATCTCGGCTGGTGAATAAAAGGTGTATAAAAAAATTGCTATATTGAAATTGGAATGCACGCTGAAATCAAGAATGGAACAAAATTGGCAATTTCGGTGCATTTTATTTTTTATATTCTGTACTTTTAAAATGAAAAAAAATCACATCAAAACAATATTTTTAATAATAGGAATTACAAGGATAATGATGAGAATAAAAAATAAATGATAGATTATTACGTTAATATGAAAGTACTATTTTATTATTTAGATAAATAATATAAATAACAATAAAAAATATTTACCATCATCATTAATTTTATTTTAAATATTTTTATTTTATTCATAAAATAAGTTAAAATATAAATAGAGTAAGGAAAATATAATAAAATAAGATTACCTCAACCTCAATCTCAACCCCAATTAGCTCAAATGAGCTTTTTACAAAAAATCTTTTTTTTACGTAATTTATAAATTTTTATTAACAAATGTTAGAATCACAATCAAGAATGAAGAAGTCAATTTAACGACCCAATTTATTATAAGAAAACACATCTTACTATAACCATTATTAAAATTGCAAAGGAAATAAAGTCTCATCGCTTTTTATATGAAGCTTTCACTGCAAATAACCATTTATTATTTGCAAAAATGATATAGTAGCTTAAAAGTGGAATGATAGTCTCATTTTAAACGTACAACGTTCACGTATAATTCAATTTATTTTCTATACACTCTTCTTCCTCTAAAACTATAATATAAAACGTTTTCAGCAAATGTTCGAAATGAAATTAAAACTGACGAAAATTAATTGATATTTCAATTCAACGTCATATTTAATTTGTTTTATATATGTATATCTGTATTTATAAAAGATCATAGAGTAAGAGTAAGAGAGAGAGAGAGAGAGAAGGAAAGAGTAATACACTTGCCAATTAAAACTGCACAGGGGATTCAAAATTCAGTTCACTGAGCTGAAAAAGCTTTACTTTTAATTCCAAACTAAATACATATATAAACGCGACTAGCCATTATGATTGTCTTAAAAAATCTATTCACTTATTTTTAAATTATAATCTCTTTTTTTAAAACTAACCATTTACAACAACGAGTTGACACTTTTCTGTTGTTAATACTAGAATAAATAAATAATAATTTTTAAAAAGTCAGGGTTTTTAATTAAAAGTCTGAAAAAATTGAATTTTTAGAATGTTCATAAGAAAATTCTAAATTTTGGTGTCTCTTTTGTTTGCCTCATACACTAAGAAATTACCACGAATTCTAATACAAAACCTTCAATTCTTCCTATTTTTGACAATGAAAAAAAAATTATTACATAAAGTTTATTTAATGAATAATAATTTTACTTAAGAAGAGACTTCAACTGCATTTTTATTCAGAAAGTGATTAAAATCTTCCAAAAAATTTTTCTCGTAGTAATTTTTAAAAAGGAAATCAATGACCAAAAAATAAAATCGGCCAGAAAATATTCTGACCATTTTACGATTTTTATTTTTCTTAAAAATGAATAGATTTTAAAATTCATCCGTAATTTTTTAAATTATGTTTTGTATTCACAAAAAAATTGCCAAATGAAAAAATTATTAATTTTATTATTTTTGACACATTTTTTTGAAAAATCATTGCTTTTAGGTTGAAAATGCTAAAAAAAATCATTGTTATTGAATTTGTTTATATGGAAATTTACTTGTTTATTTTTCTAAGTTTAAATCATAATTGTATCATAATTTTTTTGTATTCTATATTTTTTATTTTAAAAAATTATGATTTGAAATTACTTAGAAAAATAAACAAATGATGTTACATATAAAAAAATTAAATAACATCAGTGATATTTTTAGCATTTCCACCTAAAATAAAAACAATGTTGTTTTTTCAAAAACAATGAAAATCATTTTTTTTATTCGTCAATTTTTTTGTGAATACAGAAACATATTTCTACAAAAAGTTTCAAATGATTGCAGAAATCCAATTGTGTTCAAAAATTTTTTTAAATTCTCTACAAAGATTCAATTATTACAATTTTTTTAAATTTCTGTTATACTGACTTAACAGTTTGTGATTGTTAGGTCTTCAATGGTAATTTTTTCGACCACTTTTCTCTTTAAATATTTAATAAATTAAGGTTAAATTTTATAAAAAAGGTCTTAAATATAATAAAAAAGGGCAGTGATGTGCAAAAGTTATAATGATTCAAAATTAAATTATAATAAAATACTTTGAAAGGGTAAAGAGTTGATAAGAAGTAATCGTGAAAACTGATAATTTTTAAGTAATTTTTAATAATTAATTTAAAAAATATTAAAACTAGAGGTGTGCAAAAACTCGAATTTTACATGGGTTCGAAATTCGAACCGAACCGAACCCATGTTAATTCTTATGGAGAGAATCGAATTTTTGAAATTTGCACAGCTCTAATTAAAACTTTTGTACATCACTGCCCTTCTTTATTGTATTTAAGACTTTCGAACAAAATTTCATCTTAATTTATTAAATAATTGAATTAGATTTTTCTAATAAAATTTGACATAAAAATGAATTTTAGTTATAAAATTTTAAATAAGAATTGAATATTAAAAGCATTATAGCATGCATTTTTTGAAATAATTAGATTTTGAAGAGGTTTTAAATTAAAATCTTTAAAAATCTTAATTTTTTATTCTTTTAACTAATAATTCTGTAGAATTAATTTTTTTGAAAAAGTTTAATTCAATTTTTTGGAAATTATTTCAACCTTCTATTTTCTAATTGTATTTAATTAAAAATTTTGCGACCATTTAAAATTGGGATTCAAATTTATAGAAAATAGTAATTAAATTGAAATGATGAAAATAATTTTGAATAAGTTATAGTAACAATATTTTTATGATATAAAATATCGATATTATCACTGTGTCATCTTTATTTATTATAAATTGTTTAATTTCCAAAGGTTTGAATTTGAAATTTTTGAAAATCTGAACTATTATGATAATAATAATTTATTGTTGTAATATTAATTTTTCATTAATTTATTGATAATTTTTTATTGTTTTTAGAATAATAAATAATTATTAAATAATAATATTTTAATAGACAGTAATAATTGAAAAAGAAGAGACTTTTTATCGGTATAACTGATTCAGAAACATTAACACAGGTCACACTGTAGTTTACCAATGCCATATTTGTCATAGCGTAACCTCGCTTATTTTCATGTCAACAGATTCCAGCTGACCAAGTATTTCGTCCTTATTCATATATTTTTCTTTATATGTCATTTAACGCGTCAAATTTCACAATTATAGATACAAAATTAGAATACATGTACGTATATTAGCGTCACGATATTTAAATTATGTCAAAAATAAACTTTGGTACGTTAAATTTAAAAGTGTTTCTTTAATAGTCGAATGTATAACGTCAGAACGAAAAAAGAATTCACTTTGTACCTGTTTTTTTTTAATATTTTCATACAAATTTATTCTTACATTTAGAATTTGTGATGCGCTCCCAAGAAAGGTACCTATACGCTAAAAGAATATTTATTTTATTCGAATAGCCGACTAATTGACTATTACAAATTAAATATTTACTTGAATCAAATAATGTTTATTTAACAAAAGTTGCAGATAGTAGATACAAATACTGTTAATTACAATGAACAACAGTTGCAGATGGTACTTCCAAATTTTATTTGTCAAAAATAATTTTTTTTGACAAGTAATTACAAAATAATAACATAATAATCATATAATTTTCTATTACAATATTAATGTTAATGAATTCAATTTAAATGACAGAATTGAATAAAACGAAAACCACACATGGCACAAGGTGATGCACATTTTCCCATAAATTATACGATTATTATTATTAATAATTTAATACTAATACATAAACAGAAGTAAAGTTCAAAATCAGTATAAATAATATAAATGTGATAATTTTGAATATATGTATGTATATTTGAAATTTTATCTCAGTAGCGCAATTTATGAATTTAATTAATGGTCAGTGGGAGGCATTCGCCGTCTGTACTCTCCCCCCTGTTGCCCCTCCTACCCCACAACTTTTCACTCTCGACTTTGACACTTCCATTAACGTGTATCAAAGGTAACGGCACCATTTACTATATGTCGTTAGTTTGTGATCGTGAATCGGCAAGTGCGGTTGTGTCATTAAGGTGGACATTTAAAAAAAAAGAAAATTTCTTCAAAATTCTATTTTTTATTGGAAAATTGCGCGTTCAAAATTTATAATTAAATTTAATTAATTTAGTAAAATACGGTAGTGCACAGGGTGATTATTATATAATTTCCATAACGCGAATAATTACAAAAGAATTGCTTACTATTATTATTTTTATTACTATTTTTTAACTGCATATAATCCCTGTTGCAAAACGTAAAAATTTTTTTATTAATATTTTAAAACTTTATTATTATTATTATTATTATTATTGTTGTTATTATTTTTATTTTATTTTTGTTTTTGAAATTATTTTTCTTGTTTTTTATTTTTTTAATTTAGTGTTTTTAATTAATTTATTTGTTAATTTTTTTTTGATTTGTTTACATATTTTTATTACATTTTTTCATTTACTTAAACTATTGTTTATTTACAATTGACAGGAAAAGTAAAAAAAATATTTTTTATATTTTCTTAACATACGTTTTTTACGTTTCATTGTATTTTATTTACAGAAAAAGAAAATAGTTTTCAAAAAATCGCGTAATTTATTTCAATCACGCTGTATATTGAAAAAAGTGACAAAAATAATTTCATTTATTAAAATTGCATATTATGTTATGGCAAATATCGTTTAAAAGTTCACCTGAAGTTTATAAATGGGGAAAAATTTTATCTCATATAGTGATAAATGTTAAATATTATCTCTCTCGTTTTAATATCTCATTTGTCGTTTTATCAATATGCCATATCTAGATATTAGCTTTAAAAATAAAAAAAATCAAAGTTGATCTTTGTAGGACAGTGTGGTTGTGAGAGAATTGAAGAAAATATTGCCGGTTTCATATTTTTATGTACTTGTCATTATATATGAATAGCTGTTCATTTTTTACTAATTAAAACAAATTTTTCCTGTCCCCTTTAGTCGAGATTTTGTTGTGCAATTTGTCATATATTTATACATGTGTTTTCACCTTCTTTTTTTGTCAATTAGTTTCACTTCCGTTTTAATTATAAAATAATTTTACTCATATGACTGGTTTCAAATATTTTTTTTGTCTCTTTTGGAAAAATGTTTCTCTTTGCTCCGAAAAAAAGTATTTATAAATGTCATATTTTGATTGTCATTCGATAAAATCTTTGACGGATGAATAAAAAATTACATTCATTAACTTAGCAAAATTTGTATTCGTTTTGTAAAATTTTTTTTGCCTCAATAAATTTTTTAGATTTTCTTATTTTCTGTTTCCTTTTGACTCAAAAAACTTCTTTTAGCTTAAAAAATTATCGTTATAGCTTAACAAAATTTATATTAACAATATTTTTGTCCGTCTAGCAAAATTTATTTTAACAATAATTTCACTCATCTAATAAAATTTTTGTCTTTATTAAAAACTTACTTCTTTTCTTTATTTAATAAAATCAAGTTATTTAAAACCCCACTTAAAAACTATTAAAACCTTTGAAATTTTAAACTTAAATGTTTGCCATGAACCAAAAAAAAATCATAATAATTATTTAATATATTCAATTGAAATAATTTTCAACTGACCTTCCCAAATTTGTGAAATAAATTTTCGCATTGTTTGTCAGAGTTGAAACATGGCTTACAATGATAAGTGATATCTTAATGGTAATCTCATTTGCGCAGGGACAATGCATTCTCGGATTTCTAGTCCATTGCTATTCATCGTCTTTGACTTTTCGTACGTGTGCCCTCGATATCAAGGCTTTTAAAGAGGAACAAACGGTATATTCTTGTTCCCGAAATTAGCAAAAAAGTTATACTTTTCCCTTCCTTGTCTGAGAAAATTTCATTTTTACAATTTTCATATAATAAATTGCAATAACAGATCTTTATTGAATTTATTTTTACTGTCCAGAGAATATTGCAAAAAATTATGCATCGATATTGCAAAACAATATATTAATTCCTATCACATTCAAAAAGTGATAATTTTAAATTATTTTTCATCATTTCATTAACAATTAACAATTAAAAATTATCAATGAATAATATAATATCAATTAAAACTTTTTTTAATAATTTGCATTTTGATAAAAACCGTTCTTTAATTTATTATTTTGTAAAAAAAAATTAAATTAGATGTAGACCTTTTTTAATGTAAAGTAATTTTATTTATAATTTAAAAATTATCAATTTGTAAGAAAATTAGATCGAGTTTTTTAATTCTCAACAGGGGACAGCAAAACAAAATGATAATTTACTTCTAAGAATAGAAATTTATTAAAATGACAAAAATCGAAAAATAATAAAAAAAAGAAACAGAATTAAGATTAATTTTTCTTATTCAGATTATTTATTCTTTTCAGTATTAAAAAGAATTTTATAGAATGCAATTTTTTTTATTTAGATTATTATTTATTCTTTTCAATAGTAAAAAAAAATTTTTAAATGCAAATATCACCACAAAAGATGCAATTTTTTGTTTTGACATTTTTCTAATCTCGGGGAAAATCTTTCGTGTGCATCTAAATAATTCATTGTCTAGCGAAGAGATTTCTCACTGGGGTTAAACAGAGAGCGACGTTTTTCCCACCATGAACTTTCCTCTATAGTGATGTGGCTTGTCACTTTTTTTTCTTTCTTTCTTTCTATTTTTTAGTTTGTTTGTTAGATTCGTTTGCTATTTCTAGTTTCTTTTCAAACGAGACATCATCCATATTAATCGTCTTCCCATTAGAAAGTTTTTCGGCATCATCAATTATATTCCACTATGAATCCAATGGAAAACTTAAATACTTTTACTTAATTTAAATTCAATTTCAATTGTTAACATGTTTCTTTTTCGCGCCTTTATAATTATTATAATAGCTAATTAATTTAATTTCAGTGAAACAAAAAGAAAATTTATATTCAAATAAAATGGAATAAATTCCATTGTTTTGCTTCAAATTTGTTTTAACGTTGTTTCTAAATTAGTATCAAGTTCAATTTTCAATTCAGAATTTAGATGTGGAAATTAAAGGTGTGGAAAAATTCATATTTACTTCCAAAAACATATTCTTTTACAACATATTTAGAAATATTTTTTTCTTTTGGATTCAACATTTAGTACATTCAGAGAAACTTTTCTTCTTGAAAGTCTCAAAATTAATTGTGCCAAAATTGTTTGAGTCTACACAGTCTAAAATAATTTTGAGTTAGTTTTTCGAAAAGAGATGTAATAAAGAAACGAAAGAGAAAACTATTCAAAGCACTAGCAATTGAAGTTTTTCTCTTTCTTCATTATCGTCATCTTCTTCCTCTTTTTTCCGAAACTATACAATATACTCTTTTGGAAAAAACAGGTCTCTGAGGTACAGTAACATGTATCTTTGAAAAAGACATTTTCTGCTTCGCCAACGAACCAAAGAATTTTTGTGATAAGAAAGAAACATTATTTGACAATGGGAACGTCAGAGAGAAATCGCAATTCTGAAAGACTGTCGTTTATAACAAAGTGAAAAATCATAGAGGAAATGATTTTGTGTTTAAAGAATGTGTGATAGTGTATAATAAAAAAAGAACCGAGACGAGAAATATCAAGAGCAGGTGGAGGAGTAAGAGAAGAATAAGAAGTACAAAAAGTGAAGAAGATAAAAGAAAAATATTTATATAAAAGAAGACAATGTTCGGTATAACGATGATGGAGCCACGTGAAAGAATTGTCGCGTGCACACAATCGCCTGCTCATCATCAACAGCAGCATTATCGTCAAGTGATAAGAACGACAAAAGTTCATCAAAACTCACGATGCACGCGTGTTGTTACCATTCAAGAAAAAGTTATCAGGTCACGTCTCCAAATGGGATATTCGACGCCAACTGCTTTTCTTAATCGGTAAATGTTCAGAAAATTTTATTATTTCTACTAATATTTACTTTTATAGATATTTCCGTTTTTTTCAACTAATTTTGTATCTTTGGAACTAATTTCACGTGTTTTGCAATTTCTTGTGAAATAATAATTATTTTGCCAAGAAAAAACTGTTTTTGGGTTTTTACAGAACTCGGAATTAAAAATAGTTGGAATTTTCGAAATTTGACCAAAAACTAAAGTTTGTATATTGATTTCTTAAATCTAATGAAAACGAAAATAAATTAGGAAGTAAATTAATTACAAAAAATACGAAATAGTTCGAATTTTGAAAATTAATTAAAACCCAGGTTAAAACAATAGAGTTTAAATTTTGTTTTCTTAATTCATTAAAAACAAAACTATTTTTGAGTTTTGCTTTGATTCGGGTAAAGTGTAGGTTACTGCATTAGTGTTAATTCAATTTCAAAAAATAAAACCACAAAATAGTTTCATTATTTCGGAAATTAGATTTGGATTTTTGATTTTGATTACTCACACTGCAGTGAAAACAAATCTATATTTGAAAGTTTCGGTTTGATTCAATTGGAGTGTCGGTTATTGCATTAGTGTATAATTTCATTGCAAGAAATAAAAATACAAAATGGAGCATCATTTCATAACAGTCGCAAATCTTAGGATCATAACTATGCAAATCTGTTAAGATCTCTAACAGATGTACATATAAGATTTTTATCATGTAACACTTAACGTAATCATGCACAGATGACTTTGACCCGTATTACTGAAGATACAAAGTATAAATTCGATCTGACAAGTAATCAGATCACACATAATGTCACTTCAATCAATTTTAAATTGACATTGTCATAAAATTTATGACTCACGAAATGTTCTAATATCCTAATGCCATTCGTACGTCTTAATGTTTGTCTCAACACAATTTTACATTATTAAATTTAATCTAAATTGCACTTCAAAAAGAAAACCTCACTTACATTTATTAATAAACTCAAAGAAAAATTTGTTTAAAGCAACCAAAAATTTCATTGAATTAGTAGTTTTCAGATATGAAAATTCCCCCTAAAGGCAGAACAATATATTTTATTATAATGAAAATGAAATACAGTGCAACAAAGCAAAATATAAACAGAAATGAATCATCCATGTTATAATTCTGTATTAGAAAGAGTCTTTCGTTCGAGAACAGATTACTTTAATCGAGTCATCTCTCACGATATGCTTTTGAGATTGAAGCGCCAAGGCCATTAGTCGTCCCTGTTTTAAATGAAAGTGCAAGTTTGTCGATCGAGCATTAAAATTGGTGGGCGTTTAATATATTCAAGGGGCAGACGTTTTCTCACACACACACACACAATTACAAATTGATCATTCGATGACCATTTCTTTAAAATAAAAAAAATACATGTGGCAATATAAAAAATATTGCATTTACCCGCGCAACTTGTACAGAAATCTCAATCTTTGAACTTTTTATTATATCCTCTGCAATATCAAACCACCCACATTACATTTTACAACATAACGGTTATAGCCGTGTGTATGTGTAATAAATTTATTGGCCATTTTAACTTTGTGTAAGTACATGAGATGTACATGACGTGAATGTGTAGTTGCGTAATAGACATTTCTCTATCTCTCTCTTTTTTCTCACTCTATATATAGTCATCTACCGCGAAGTGTACTAATTCCATTAGAATTTAAAAGCATCGGACGTATATTGTACATTATATACAACTCTCAGCAGCAGGTAATCTAGAGATTGATGAACTAACGATCTATGCTCGATGTTTCCGGTTACAATAAGAACGAATGAGCACAAATTATTTGCTCAGTTATACTTCATGGATTTTGGGAAGGAAGGAAGAAAGAACGGGGAGAGAGGAAAAAATTTCAATAACTTATATTGCAATATATTTCACGCTACGTAGTAACATGTGTTTTAATCCACTTCTAAAGAATTAATTAATACCTGAAAAAATAATAGTAATATAGTACATTATTGTGCACCTCGTACGAAAGAAGTTCATCACCATCATCATATCTTAAAATAAAATATAAGATTGAAAAATAGCATCTTACATGTTTTCTAAAGTATCTTACGTCGGTGAAGTTCGCAACGTTTATGATCAACGATTGAAAGAAAAAAAATTATTTTCCTACCAAATATAGAATAAAAATTTTTGTTCACAAATATTTTTTTGTGAATCATTATTCAAAAATTAAATGTCCTATTTTCTGTACAAGAATTTATAAAAATTTGATTGAAAAAATATTTTTCTTCAGATATCGTTGACTATAAACGTTGTAAACTTCACTAACGTAGTATCTTACTGAAATCTAAGATGTTTTATTCGTTTTAACACTGATGATGATATTTTATCCATCTTAGAAAAGTAAGTTACTTTGTCAATTTTTTAATGTATCTTAAATTAAGATGTTTCTCGCTCAACAAGATGTTTATTGATAAGATAATACTAGTGAATTGTAAGATGCGACAAAAACATAAATCACTAAACACTAAGATGCTAAGATTTTAATTATTTTAATAAAATTTGCTTATAAGAATTTTTGAATACAATTTTAATTAACTTCCTTACAATTTTAATAAAATTCGTCGTAGGAATTCAATTACTTTCCCAAATAATAAAATTAATAAAGTTACTCAAAAAATTCAATTATTCTTTAAAAATTTATTAAAATTCTTCAAAAGAATTCAATTATATTTATAAAATGTTTGATAAAATTCTTTATAAGAATTGAATTCTGTAAAATAATCAATTGTTTATTCAATCACTTATGTTTGTATTTAATTAAATGAATTCTCTTAAAACATTCTGACTAAAATTTTATTGATTTGAAAATGAATTTTAGTTATAACATTTAAGATAACAAATTTAAACATTACAAACATTTTAGAGTAAATTTTTAGAAATAATTAAATTTTAAGAGATTTTTAAATTGAAGTCTTTGAAAATTCCAAATTCAACATGGCAGTTCCAATATGGCGGACATTTTCTTTAAAATTGCTGAAATTTGCATAAAATTTTGAAAAAAAATGTCCACTGACTTAAATTTGGAAAAGTTTTAAATTCTGACATTAAATTCATAATCTGCGACTCCGAAAACTCCTAAATAAGAAATCTTAGGCAAATTTTAAGCAATGTTCTTGTGCAATAATTTAAGCAAAGTTTAATTAAAATGATTTATTATTATAGTAATAGTTATTATTATTATATTATTATTTCTTCTTTCCATTTATATATTATTATTCATTTTTATTCTTACTATAGTTGTTTTTTTTTAATTTCGTTTCTTTACTGGCGATAAACAATTGAAGTTATTGATTATTATTTACTAAATTACTATACAGCTTTTTATAAATAGAAAATATTATTTACTGCCTTTGAAAAGAATATATAGAAAGTATTATTTATTGCTGTTTTTTCAGAGAGATAATATTAAATTAATTTTTATGAATGTCATTAAAAAATTCACGTGGAGAAATAAACAAATTACAATTGCTTTTGTTGAAGTTTTGTGATTAGTTTTTTTAACGGCTCATTAAGCTTTCAAACTGGATAAAAAAAATTTTAATTGGAGTACTGGAAATAAATATAATACAATTTCATGTGAAAAATATAATGAGAAAAAGTTTAGTAGATTCAAGATTGACATTACAACTTTTAGACTCTAAATGGAATAAATTATGTTTTTAATCTTTCACTTTGTATTTTGTATTTTTGTATTTTTTGTAACTTTAATAAAATACATTTAAATTTTATAAAACATACATTCAATTTTATATCATAAACGAGATATTTCTCATAAATTATTGTATTTAATACTAAAGTTATTTTATTTGCTACTTTTTATAAAAGTTTTTGTATCTAAATTAATTATTTAATAAATTTTTCGTGTTTCGCAAATTAGATTATTTATTTCTTCTTTCCTATTATTATAATAATAGTGATAAAAATAATAAGTTTTTTATTAAAAATAATAAATGAATAGTCAAAATTAATACAAACAAAAAATATATTTTTTCCCTTGTTATTCTGAATGTTTTCAAAATGAAAACAAAAAAAAAAGATTCGTTAATAAAGAAATAAATTAATAAATTGCTATATATACGAAAGCTTAATTTAGCGATGTACATATTTGCATATATTGTATCCACACAATTTTCTCTATACTACGTGCTCGCATCTCAAGTTTCTCTGAAAATTTTATCCTTTAAATTTTCATGCACGTTATATTCATAAAGCAAGATTAAAATAAGTATAATCATAATTTTGATATTTAATAAAATCCCCCCTAAAATGAAGTAAAGCGCGGAAAATGGCTATAGGAGAGCTGAGGGGAAAATTAATTGAAAATTCTCTCTCTATAGATATACTATAATGTAGGAAGGAATTTAACTTATAATGTTATGGCGGAAATCTGTGTGCCATGAAAAATTCAAAAGGCAAAATTCTCGACTCGATGTGTTAAACCCAATATATGTATGTTATGTTTAAAGAGAAATTAGATTGAGAGAGAGAAAGAGAGAGAAAGAGAGACGACGAAATCATTAGAGAAATTATTAAAGCGTGCTCTTATTATAAAGGCATTCGTGCGCAGGCGCCTAGTAAGACGTGAGTAATTATCATTTAGCAATTAACAACCGTTAATTAATTACTATTAACAGTAAGCAACGTTTGGCATATATTTATCTAAAGCTTTCGTGACTCTGTGATAAAGGAAAATTTAGAGAGAAACTTCTGAGATTTCGATTCATCTCAAGCAAAGAAATGAGTTTGTCTTCACACTCAAAACTATTATTATTATTTTATTGTTATTATGATGATTATGTCTAAAATCCACTTGTTTACAATTCCATTCTTTTACGAAATTTTAAACAATTTTAAATCAATTTGAATACGATTTTTTTAAAAGAGTTTTTAATTACTGTTATTAAAAATTTTAATTTTCTAAAATTTGAAATATTTAAAAAAATTTTAACCTAATGAAAATAATAATATAATAATAATATTAAGAATATTCATACATATTCTCTTCTAAATCAATTATTTTAAATAATTGATGAGAAAATTCTTTCAGAATTCAATTTTTTAAATAAAAAAGAAAATTTCTCTAAAATTATTGAAATATTTGCAATTTCCATTAATAACTGAATTCTTAAAAAAAATTACTGTTTATTATTATTCGGAAAATTTTCATACAATTGAAAAATTCGTTAAATTTGATTGAAATAAATTTTATATTTTAAAAAAAATTATTACCATTTTTAAAAATAGTCTTTTGTCTTTGAAGGAAAGATGTTAAAAATTGTAAAAAAATTATTTACTCTCTAAATCTGAGTTAGTAGAATTCTACTAAGAAATAGTAGAATTTTACTAATTTTTAGAAGTTTTCATAGACGACTGTTATACACACGCTACAGGCGAGAAGTTTGTGAACTACTACGAACTTTAGACGCAAAAGTGTTCGATCTCAAATGCATTAATTTGGTCTCCTGTTTTATCGACTATTAATAAAACAATTATACTAATTATTAGTAAAATTATTACTAAATCATTTAAGAGACTTAAAAATACACATTTTTCACTATTTTAAATAATTTTTTATTTTATAAAATACAAAACACTGGTACATTATCTTTTAGGTCAAATATACGCAACTATTTAAGTAGAATAAATAAGGTACCAAATGAATAATTTTTTTAATGAAACTGAGATGTTACAGTAAGCTTTCAGCTCAATAAGGATTTAAAAAATAAAAATGTTTAAGTTAAACAACAAAAAGTGAAAAATGTGTTAAGTAACCTCAGTGTCTCCTAAATATAAAGTCAAATGTTTACACGGAAAAAAAAGTCCATCAACCATTAATGGATTAGTATATTACTTTGAGACGGGACTCTTTTTCCGTTGATGGTTACTTAACTTCACTTAACAATTGAAAAACATCATTGAAGTATTAAAAATGAGTCATGGAATGATTAGAATGCCAGTATGTGACCAATTGTTTTAGATTTAATGGTGAATTATTATATCAATGGATGTTTGAATGTTTACGAATCATTAGTAAAGTTTGTGAAACGTTAGTTGACTCGTAGTCTAAATCGGTGCTCTTCACCAGCGCATTGTTGCGCAGTGTACCGATGCGCATTTCTTCCGGTTTCTCTATAGTCCATGTGTTTTTGCTGTCTGCTATACAAATCCCTATATACTATTATGTGTAATGTGAATATTTAACTTAACTAATAATTTGCAGTTTGATTGCGTCTAGAGAAATTGACCTCGATGAAAATATATTTTCTTTTATATTTCTCGCTAATTAAAAAGTAGTTATTAGTGCAAAATCATTTCTCACAAGTTGTGAAAAATTTTGTTATTTGGTATATAAGAACAGTTCGCTTCTAAACTTAAAGTGTTATAAGTGTGCGTTTCTACGTGTAGTTATTATAAGTGCGAAAATGTATTGGTCTAAAGCGTCTAAGAGTGTAAATAAAATATCGGAACTGTGCAACGAAAAATGTGTTTATTCTGTACCAAATAGTGTCTAAAATTAGGGATAATTCTGAAAGAATAAGTTGAATTTTTTGAATGCTTTTGATAGTCATGGAAAATTTAATAGACAGTTTTCTAAATTTTAGTGAACGAGTTTTATATATTGTGACTCCAAGTATGTTATCCATTCAATGATTTTGTGTCCCGTCTCAAAGTAATATACTAGTCTATTAATGATTGATGGACTTTTTTTTTCCGTGTATAAAAATCTTAGATATAATGGACATTTTTTTCGTAATTTGAATCGACTAGAAGATTTAATTATCAACTGAAGTTAAAGATTTAATCATCATTCTTTAATGTTAAGCATTTAATTATCATCTGAAGTTAAAGATTTAATTAACATCTACGATGTCACTAGAAATAAATTTAATACTTAAACCAAGAGGCGCAGATTAATTATACAAACTCCTATACATATTTATGCAGTAACATAAACAAGAAGTGCACTCATCGCATAAGAAGACTAAAAATCTCTTTCATAAAAATTTTTCGACGACGAGAAAATCTCAAGTGTTTTGGAATGAAATTGGCCATGGAGCGTGACCAAGGGTCTTGGCGCGCGGACACTTTGTGTCTGTGGGAATAATTTGCACTTGTTATAATTACACATGCGCGCATGTACATACAACTTGTCTTGAATGAAAAGTATATGAGCGAAAAAGAAAAGAAAGAATGAGATCACAATCTGAATTCGAATTTCTCTTTACGAGCCAACATATTTTGAATGTAAAACAAAGTGCCCCAGTTGTGAATGGCTGTACAGTCCAGTTGCGACATGCTAGCTAAATTTTATTGCGTGCATGATTATTCATACGAATTTTTTTTCTTCCTTCTTCTTTTTTCTCTACATTTTTCTCTACTAATTTACATTTTATTTAAAGTAATGTCACTGTCAATCAATATTGTCACGTAAAAGAGTGAGAAAGAGGAAAGAAAATTCTTTCAAATTAATTGCGTGAAAATAAAAAAACGAAAAATATATAAGTTTATAGAATCAATTTTTGATAAGGAACATCGTCATTAATGTTGAGGGAAGAATTTTTTTTATTTTCAATTTTTTCCACAAACTGACGGGACATATATGACAAATCATGAGACATAAAATATTTTCAAGATAAGACCCTCCAACGCACGTGGTCAAGAACTCGTTTCACTAGATTAAAAGTGCATATTATGTAGATTAGCACATCAGGGGAATAAATTTTTATTTCATGTAAAGTGACTAATGCACAGAGAAAAAAAAGTATAGAGAAAAAATATCATCGCGTGAAAAGAACTATAAAGTTATTTTTATCAAATTTAGGAATAAAATGAAGAAGCAATCTACCAAAAACATATGCCTTCTTATTCTCCCACGTTAACAAAATTTATAATTACGTAATCATTTTTAAATGTCAATCCTTTTTGTACAAATTATTATTTATTATTTACTTATTTTTCTATTTTATTTATTAATATTTATTTGTTACTTATTAATACAATTTATTTATTAAGGAGTACTTGAAATTCTGTAGCACTATATATATAATAATAATAATAACAATATTTATAAAAACTTTTTCTCCTTCTTGCACTTAAGAAGTAGTTTGGCAATGTTTTTTAGATAAACAATTGTTATCATAGGTTTGATTCTTATTAGAAAATCCATAGGGGTTAGTTTGTTCATTTGACACGAAATTCTAGTGAAACTAATCAAAAGTTAGAATTAAACTGTACGCATGGAAATCTAGGTAACCTGACCTGAATTTTACTTAAATTATCCGCAATTATGGTTAACTGAACTAGAATTTAGTTTTACATATATATCCCAGAGAGAGAAATTGCTCATTTTATATCCAATTCTCCTCTGTGTAGTTGGTAAAATGTTTCGAATTTAAATTTTATTTATATTTATTACATATTATAAATTTTGTAAAAGTATTTTACAATTTGGAAAAAAGTGCAACAAAGCAAAATTTTTATATCAAAAACACTAAACTTTAAAAAATTGAGGTGAAATTTATAGTAAACTTATGTACATTCAAATTTAATTAATATTCTCGATATTTAAAAATATAATTATTACTTTAAATTGCACATAATTTTTTTTAAACTTTAGTATTTTTTATATAAAAATTTCGCTATTTAGTATATATATATTTGTTAATAATAATATTTAATATTTATTTGTAACATCAAATTATTAGCAAATGATTAATTATACTATTTAATTGTACTATACAATTTGTAATTATTCATCTACACAGTAAAAAGAAAGTCTTATTTTCAGCCGTAAAAGGTACTTTAATTTAAGATGCAACATTTTTAAGACAGCTTTTGTTTAATTACAAATCTTATTTTTTTACTGGATTTAAAGAGCAAAAGCTTGATGAATATCAGCAAAAATAACTAAATTGAAGTCCACGACGTTGATCAACGAAAAAAAATTCTTCACTAAGTAAATTAATTAAAAACGACAATGCAATATTGACACAAAAATATTTAGAAAAAAAAATTATATTGATATTTTGATAATAATTATTTTACAACTAAATATTAAATTGAAAATATTATTTGGATGAATTAAATAAATTTTTTTCGTTGATAAACGTTGTGGACTTCAACTTCATCAAAAATATGCTGAATTTAAGGCAATCATGTTGAAAATCAGTAGTTCTATACTTAATTTAAAAAGTAGAACTGTAAATTCAGATTTCTTATCCTTATTTTCACGCAAGCCGAGCTTAAATTAAGACTAACCTTACTTTTAGGACTTGTTTAATTTCAGACAGTATTTAAAATAAGATTTACTTTTTACTGCGTGTCTGTTGTAATTTACATTTAATGCATTTAATATTATACCTGATATTCAAATATTTAATAGTTAAACAAAATTTTGAAAAATTGAAACCTAAGAGAACTTTTATAAAAAAAGGATGGAAAAAAATGAAAGTGAAAGAATATTAAAAGCTGTAAATACATGTATTCTTGTCTGGAGACGATAGATATTCCTCTGTTAAAATAGTAGCAGGTGGTGTGCAAGTCAAACACGTGACTCAGTAACTTATACCGATCGTATATTGGAGGAGGACTAAAGGAATCGAGAAGAAACCAAAGAAACCTTTCGCCTCCTGCAAAAAGGAGGAAGAAATAAATATATATATATAGGGAAAAAGAGAAGAGGAAGAAGACACTGGTGAGGCTTCTGTGTCTATGGCGCGTGTCCAAGTGGCAGCTGATGTCCTCCTACATTTTATTATACTGAGGATGCGAGCTGATGTGTGTGTCTATTTCGAAAGAAACTTGTCTGAGAGTCTTGTCTCAAGACAAACCCACTTTTACTTGAAAAACCACTTTGCTTTCTTTCAGACCTTTAACCCTTTTTCTCAACCCCTTTACACATCATCTACACCGTCTTTACACATAAGACTAGGTGTATTTTACAGTCAGATTTCTTACGAGCTTACTCAGCTTTCTTAAAAGTCAAGTGATGTGTCACACTTAGTTTCTTCAGTCACGTGTCACGTGCTCTTGTTGTACTGTTTTCACTCTATTTTCAGAAATTGGGGTTGAAACACACTTCAAATTACAAATAGGAAGGGTTAAATTTCTCTCATTTTGCGGTTCTTAATTATTTCATAAATGGCAGAAATTAATGAACAATAAGAAACATTTGGTTCTTTTTAACTTTTTTGTGTAGAAAAACGTACTTTTCTGTATAGTGCACAGCAAAGTTGGAAACCAGTGCAGAAAAATATACTGTTTTGCATAGCAGATAAAAGGTGAAAAAAAGAATGTAAAAAACTATGATCTTAAAGTTTTGAACGTTCAAATGAACGAATTATTTTTTATTAAGGATATTTTAATAAATTACTAATCATAAAATAATTTAAAAACTAAAATTTTACATTTACAATAACTCAGTAATTAATTTTTCTGTTAGTGACACAAAATAATTGCAATAAAAATTTAATTTTCAGAAGAAATAACTAAATTTCGTTCATTTGAACGTTCAGAACTTTAGGACCCTAAAAAACTAATGAGACTGAAGACCACAACGGTTTTAAAAACGAAAACAAAAAAATAATGGGACGGTATTTTTATTTTTGATTGTAAATAATGTTATTTTTTGATGATTGAATCCTTCATAACAACTGATTTCTTAAAAATTAAGGCACTTGAAAATTAGAGATGAATTTTATTTGAAAAAACATGTAATGAAATTTAAAATTCGCGCCACTACCACTTTGTTATACAGTCAACCAGAAATGATCTTGGAATTAAACATACACTGAAAAAAAAATGTATTTGATTCAAATAACCGATTATTTGTCTATAATCAAATAAATATTTACTTTAATCAAATAATTTTTATTTGAATAAAATAAATTGTATTTGAAGCAAATACTAATTAGTTGATTCAAATAAAAATTATTTGATTCAAGTAAATATTTATTTGATTATAGACAAATAATCGGTTATTTGAATCAAATAAATTTTTTTTCAGTGTAATAATTTTGATTCAATACATAATCAAATTTTCTTCTTTTCTGACAAGATTGAATTTTTTAATATTGTTTAATTATTTCAAAAGTTTTAACCCAAATATCTTGATAAATAACCAAATTCTTCACAAAAATTCAATTATTTTTAGAAATTTTAATAAAATTCTTTGCAAAATTTCAATTATTATCAAAAGTTTATCGCATGTCAATGATTTTCACCAAATTTATAACATAATTAAATTAATGAAAAAAATATTATTTTCAAATATTGTTAAGTAATTCTGCAAAAGAATTCAATTATCTCAATAAACAAATTTCTTCTCATAAAATGAATTATTTTAAGGCATTTTCATAAAATTCTTTTCCAAAATTTAAAAATTGTTGACAAAATTCTTCCTAAAAATTAAAATTTAAGAAACATTCATCTATTGAATGAAATGTTTATTTTTGTATTTTAATAATTTAATTCTTATAGAATTTTTGTTTTATTTCCTAATATATATATATATATATATATATATATATGTATATATATATATATATATATATATTTTATTGAAGAATTTCCGAATAATCAAAATTTCGTAAATGGTATAAAAATTCTCAAAGAACTTTTTCGAAAATTATAAAAAATACTTGATTTAAGAAAGAAACTTCTTTGAAAAGTAATAATGATTAAATATTTATTTAAAAATTATTGACGTTTTCGAACAATTTTACAATTAAAAAATTCGTAAATAAATTGTTTTTAACATTTTTGTGAGGATCTAATCATTTTTAGAGTAAATAAGAATAAATCGTCTATGGTCAGGGAAGAAGTTAAAATTTTATCTGAAAATCAGGGTCAGGAAAAAAAGAGTTAAATTTTGGTGACAACCCTGTAAGTTGTTGAATTTGTTCACCAGATGGCAGGAAAAATTGTTACTCAGAAGTAAGATAAAATATTTATATAAGTAAAAGAAATAAGTTGTAAAAATAATTCTAAATGATGTTATAATTGAATTCCTTATTAAGTATAATTATACGATTCTAATGAAATATTCATTTTCTGTTTCAGGTGAGTTGAACTTTTATAAACACAAAGGATGTTTACAGTCCTCGGTATTTGTAAGTAGATGAAAGAAATATGGATTTAAATTCTTTGAATATTATTTGCATGTCCTTATAAAATATACATACATAAACTACATTTAAAAACTCTAACGTCCAAATGTATCAAATTTCGTAACAAATTTTTTTGTATCAACTATATATTCTAATAATGCATTCCTTTATGAAATATTGATAATTCTATTTTTAATATTTATTATACATCTCCATTGAATATTTTCTGTTCGGTCTACTTCTATTTTTATCTCTTTTACTCTTCATTATAGTAGATAAAACAAAAATTGATTATTTTATACGACTAGAACTTGGTTAAGAGGAGCATTAAAATTGCATAGAGCAAAAATTTAGTCTTGAAATTTATTTATTATTGGAAACGAGAGCAAAAAAATAATTTCTGATGTTGTCGAGAATTATTTTTGGCATAAATTATTCTTCTAAAACTTTATATATCTTTTCGAAATTAATACTATAATTTATTAATTAGAATAAAAATAGCATAAAAGCAAATATCGATTCTCTGAGAATTATTTAGCTCGAAACGGGAGAAAAAATATTGAGCAAAAATATATATTTTTTTAATTAGTTTTTTAGTTCTTAGATTTTTATCTGAAACTTATTGTAACTTATTTATAATAAAAATTAAAAAACATCTTTATTTATAAATAAAAGTAATTAAATATGAAAAACCACATTTTAAGTTAGGAAAAATGATTTTTTTTCATTTTCAAAAAGATTTTCATGTTTAGATTTTTTCCAATTTAAATAAATGGAAATAATTTTCTGGATTAGCATATTTATAAAGAAGTCTCGGTGACTCAACGAGTTTAATTTTCGATGTGAGATTATACTCGCAGACCATATGTTTCCATTTTAAACCTTCAATCATCACAACACCTTTTATGTTAACCATTTTTCTCTCGAATAAGTATGTGTGTATTATACTTTTTCTTGTTTCACATATAACATATATATATTTTTTTCTCCTTGAGCAATCGAAATCGTGTCATCTTGAAAACAATTGAATAGTCACCTGAGAAAGCAAACATGTATATTATCTTCTCTCGTAACAATAAAACAATAACAGTACCATTTGTGTCGTAATTTGCTACTCGATTTTTTTTTAAACACGATTTTGTAATAATAACAATTTTTTTCTGCACGAATATTTAAAATCACGTAATATGTGAAAAATAAAAAAAACCATGCAAGCTGTCTGTGTAATAATTTTGGAAAAGAAACTTACATTTAGCATATAGAAACTTTTTACATTTTATTGTAAATGTAATTATTTATAACTTTTTTCCTGAATATTTTAAATTATAGGTATTAGCGGATACGACGGTTAAATAAATGATATGATGAAATGAGAAAATGAAGAATAAATGAAATAGAAAGGAGGGAATGAGACAGAGAGAGTATAAAAATTGAATAAGCGTACAAAAGTATAAAATAAGGTCGGGAATGACAATTTATATTCACTTTGATATTATTTCATTAAAGTTTTACATTTCTCTCTTCTCGATTCCCTCTAATAGAAAGATTGAAAGCCTTTCTGTAAAATTAAGTCAGTGGAACATTCTGTAAATTACTTTTGCGAGTTTCCTTTTATTTAATTAACACTATAATATGATATATATTTGTGTGCTCCTTTTTTTGTCTATGTTTAAGCCAACTATTAGCCAAATTAATTTGACAAAATTTTCTAATTTTAAATATTCAACGTAGCTCAAATTTTGTTTGAAATGTAAATCAAACTTAAAATTTTGTCCTATGCAGTCAAACATATTCAAGTTTAATTGAAACATATATTTTGGTTCCTTTAAAGAAATAATATACTTAGTTCAAATATAATATTTGTATAAAACATAATGATTCACAGCAGGGAGAGTAAATAATTTTATTTAATAAATCTATTTCAGGGTGTCTAGCGTGTTCCTTTTTAAAACCTGGAAAATTTCTTGAATTTTTCAAAATGAACAATTATCAAAAGAAATAAGTGAACTACCGACTTTTGGAAACGAGGAATTAGATGAATTTAAAACGTAACATAACTTAATATGTTGTCAAAATTCGTGACACAAAAAAATTTAAACAAACCACAGCTTTCCCCGACTTGGAATTAACTTAAATTTTTTTTAAATGGGTTAAAATAACACCAAAATAAACAATGTTACTTGAAAAAGTAACACGCGACGAAATTGAACACATATTTTTTTCTGTGCCCGTAACCTTAAAATTTTCCAAGTTATATTTTACTAAAAACCAAGAATTCAACAATGCTATTGAATCCCAGACTTGGAACTACTTGGAAGGGACCCTTTTTTTTAAATTTCACACGACTTTAGAATTAAACAATTTTTTCAAAAGAAAAAATGTTTAAAGATAAAAATATAAGTTGATAAAATTAATTTAAGACCTTAAAATTTCGTGATTTTTGGAAAAAAGTGTAATTAAATTAAAACTTTTAAATGAATAAATTGTTCACTGCTTTTAATTTATTGCATTTTTTTTGTTATTTTAGGGTTTAAATAAATAATTTAATTTAAGGGTTAAAAATATTTCAAGAAAAAATTATTAAAAAATTAGAAAACAAAAGAAATTTTTTTTTATGTTTTTCGTTGAATCAACGTTGGTAACTTCAGTTACAGTTTCATCTTGGATTTCAGTAACGAGACCGAGACGAGACTAACACGAGTCTCGGAGATTCGTCGAGAGTCTCGACTAACTGACTTTTCGTAAGAAATTTCGTAATTTTTTTTTGTAATAAAGTATTTCTAATTTTAATCATAATAGTTATTTACTGTAAAATCATCTAATAAAAATAGAGAACGTACAGTTTTGTGATTGCCAATCAATTATTTAGAGTAAAAAGTTTATTTTACTTCTAATTGAGAGGCTGTTTTCTTTAGCAAGTTTGTTAATAACTCGGCTTAGAAAGTCATTAAAAGATAAGTCGATCACTTCACTTTTGTGCTTAAATTAAATAAATAATATAATTTTTATTTGCTTTATTCCAAGATAACTAAATATAAAAACATTATAACAAAAATTCTAATAATTAAGTAGTTTTTAAAAATTTTTTTATGTACTTTTTCGAAAACAATTAAATTATGAATATGAAGTTACCAACGTTGATTCAACGAAAAACTTAAAAAAAATTTTCTCAGGATATAAATTTTTCTTGTATATTTTTAACCCAAGTAAACCCTCCAAACTCTAAAATAAAAAAAAAGTGGAAAACGCAGTGATTTTTATTCATTTTTTTTTAATTTTTCCAAAAATCACTAAATTTTAAGTAAATTAATAATTCCTCGCCTCGGTAGTCATTTTTTTCTTTTGATAATTGTTTATTCTAATGTCGTGTGCCATTTAAAAAAAATTCCAAGTAGTTCCAAGTCGGAGAAAGCAGTAATTTTGGTTTTTTCTGTCACGGATTTTTGGAAAATCCGTAAATTTGAAGTAATTTAATAATTCCTCGCGTCGGTAGTTACTTTTTTCTTTTGATAATTGTTTATTTTAATATTACACGTTATTTAAAAAAAATTTTAAGTAATTCCAAGTCGGGGAAAACTGTGATTTAAAATTTTTTTGTGTCACGAATTTTCCCAAAATTCCGAAATTTTATTTAAATTCATAATTCCTCGCCCGGTAGTAATATTTTTTTTTTTGATAATTGTTTATTTTAATATTAGTCGTTATTTTAAAAAAAATCAAGTGATTCCAAGTCGGGGAAAGCAGTAATTTTTATTTTTTTGTCGAATTTTTTCCAAAAATCACCAAATTTCAACTATAAATTAATAATTCCTCGCCTCGGTAGTTACTTTTTCCTTTTGATAATTATTTATTCCAATGTCGTGTGCCATTTAAAAACAATTCCAGGTAGTTCCAAGTCGGGGAAAGCAGTGATTTTGATTTTTTAAATAAAATTCCAGGATTTTTGGAAAAATTCGACAAAAAAATAAAAATTACTGCTTTCCCCGACTTGGAATTACTTAAAATTTTTTTTAAATAACGTGTAATATTAAAATAAACAATTATCAAAAGAAAAAAGTAACTACCGAGGCGAGGAATTATTAATTTCCTTAAAATTTAGTAATTTTTGGAAAAAATAAAAAAAAATGAATAAAAATCATTGCGTTTTCCACTTTTTTTATTTTAGAGTTTGGAGGGTTTACTTGGGTTAAAAATATACAATAAAAATTTATATCCTGAGAAATTTTTTTAAGTTTTTTGTTGAATCAACGTTGGTAACTTCAGATTCATTTAAATTTCTTAAGAGTGTTTTTGTATTATTGAAAATTTATGGATTTTAATGAAATATTTTGAACACAATTTTTGTCTGCAAAATGTTAAATTTTTAAATTTACGTTTAAAGATTTCAATTATTTTGAAAATTTGCAATTAAAATTCTTCAAAAGTGAATTTTCAAAAATTTTAACAAAATAATATGAAAAATTAATTATTTTCAATTAAATTTTACAATTATTACATTATTACAATTTTACAATTACAAAATTTAAATTTTTCATAATATTTTTAATAAATTGTTTATTTCGAAAATTTAAATAGAAGAATGATTCAAAAATAATTATTAACAGATTTATTTACAGTTATTTTTCGCGCTATAAAAATCGGAATGAGTTACATTTAATACTAAAAAATATGATATTTTGTTGCAAAATTTAGAAGAAAATTTTTATGTATTTTTAATATTAAAATTTTTTTAAATATTACCTGGAAAAAATATATTTTTAAACTGGAAAAGTCATGGAATTTTATTTGACAATAATGCTAGACACCCTGTTGTTACGTGTGTGGGCAAAGGTTCAAAGAGCACATAGACAGGTTGAACTATGTATTATTGTTTATTTTCTCTTTTTTTATGTAAAAGACGTAGTATCATAAATGCCCTTAACTGGAAAGCAAAAAATAAAATTTAATCTTTTTGCCAAATGCGGAAGCAACAGAGTAAAATGAAATGAATTATTTTTGCTTTTTGTTGCTAATTTTTGCATTAGTTTTTCTGCGTTTATTAATGCGGAAGCGAATAAAGAATAGTAAAAGAATAACGAATAAATAATTTTTTGTAAACAAAAAATGTTGTCTGTTGTGTGTGTGTATGTAATACCGAGATTGAAAATGATTATAATTCGTCGGCAGCTGGTCTCGAAATGATGACTCCGGGTGTTCTGTGAAACATATCAGGCAGGTGTATACGGCAAGCTAAACGTTAAGAGCACGTGCCTCACGTGTCAGTGTTCCTTCCTGACGTTCACCAAATCGTGGTGAATGTATGTGTTTCTTCTTTTCTTGCTGTAGATGAGAGTTGCTTTGCGTTTAAGATGATGATGGCACGGGTCTTCGAGACGCGTCCAACAAGGCAGATGGCAGATGTTTCATCAGTTATACTGCTCTTCCATATATTTTCCCTTCTTTTTCCTCAGTTTCTTATTTCTTTTTTCTCTTTCTGTCTCTCCCTCTCATTTATTCTCCATAATATACATTCTTCCCTGAAGGAGCAATGTGTGGCTTCTTCACGATCACTGCCCTTTCTTATTTCACTTTCTGAATAGAAGTAGAAATGTTCCTCGCGCACTCATATTTTTCGCAGGTGCTGCATATTACATGCGCGAAATAAAGACCCTCTTTTCTGCCACACTGCAGGGTGCAAAAGCTCGACCCCCGCAATAGAGATGATAATTTATTGTTGCCATTTTGGGGAAAAATTGAGTTTTTGCTTTTATATTTCTCAATTTTATTTCTTAATTCTGTATTTTTTATTCCTCAATTTATTTTTTTCTCTATTTCTCAATTTTTTTCGTTTAAAGGCAAAACACTCAATAATTAATTTTAAAAAGCAACATTAAGACTGAAAAAGTAGTAAAAAATTTAGCTATATCGAAAAAATTCATTGTCACCAATATAAAATTTTGAAAAATTAAGTGTCTACTGATAATAACCAATACTGATATTCTAAAGTTCTTTGGATTTCTTTCAATCATTTTTTGAAAATTTTAAAAAATATGATTCAATCATTTGGAATAATATAATTAAAATCGTATATAAAGAAACAATTTAATTATTGCGGGGCATTTTATTATTCACAAAAACAATTAAATTTTAAACTTTTTTTCGAATAATTGAATTCTTTTGTAAAATTTCGTTAAAATAGAAGGCATTGAGTATCATTGAATTCAGAATTTTTGAAAATAATTGAATTCTTGAAAAGAATTTTAATAACATTTTAATAAAATGTAATTTTCGGTCCTCCAATAATTTTTATTTAAGTCAATTGAATCCAATTTGCTTCAAATCCTTTAAATACTAAAATTATTGGTACAGGCACCATTTACTTAATTTAAATAAAAATTATTTGATTCAAGTATAAATATGTATTTGACAATATAGTCAATCGGTTATTTGAATCAATTAATGTTCAGTGTAAAATTCTTGAATTTTAAAAATTACCAAAAAAAGATGAAAAAAGAACATCAAAAATTATTTTTGGACTTTTTTTTGGTGAATTTTTAATATTCTTTAGTGCTTTGCTTATAGGAATCTAAAAATAAAAACTATAAAGAAAATTATTTTTCTTTATATATACAAAGTAATTCCTCTTGACAATGGATGGAGGTACAAGTATCGAACAATATTTTTCTTTTCCCTTTTTCTTTTTACATTGACTTCCTTTTTTTCTCCTCTCGGTGTATAAAAGGAGAAAAAAGGGGTACAAAGGGTATATCGATTTGGGGCAGATTAAATTAAAGCACTTAACGTCGAGGACAAAAGTAGCTTAAAATAGTCATTGATATCGATTGCTTCTCCAAAGTGAACTTGGAATATATCTTTTTGGAAAAGGTCCCTCTTAAATTCTCTCTCCTTCTCTCTTGCTCTGATCTCTACGCCCAGTTTGACGCAAATAATCCTTCTATGTTCATGTGGCAACACGTTTCAACAATGTGACAATGTGAACAAAAAATTTATACATATACATACCGTTCAATAATTCAAATTTTCCTCTATACATATTTCTTGTCACGTTTTATTGCCTCAACCTCTGATTCTTCATTTATTACAACATGTTTTTTTTAATATTATTATTAATTCACTTATAAAGGTGAGACAGTCATGTTAAAAAAAGCAAAAAAAATGTTTATAGAAAAACTATTTCTATATGAGGAATTACTTTATTACAGTTTTAATAAACTACAAAAATAGTAGTAATAAAATTCTGCTTCAAATGCCAGTTACAATTTTTTATATTCATTATTTATATTATATTTGAGAAAAAAATCCAAATTTTTCTGGGATATTTGACTGAAATAAACTATTTTATTATTATTCTTGAGAAAATTCTTGTAGGTTCCTGAATTGAAAAAAAATTATTTGGTTTTAAATAAACGATTACGATTACAAACAAACGATTTAATTATTTTCAAAAAATATACGAAATGCGATTATTTTCATAAATAATGAAATTTCCACAGAAATTCAATTACTTTAGAATAGTATTTTTAACAAAATTTCGAAATAAAATTATTTAACAAAATTTTTATACAATATTCTTTACAATATTTCAATTACTTTCACTAATCATAACATTTTTTCTTCTCAGAAATTCAATTATTTTCAAAAATTTGTATTGAATTCCTTGTACAATTTAATTATTCTTAAAAACTTTTCGCAATTCAATGATTTTCAATATTTTCAATAAAATATTAATAATCGAGTGTGAAATTTGCAACCGTTAAAGTTTTTGAAATTTTTGACTTTTTTCCTGACCCTAAAAATGATTAGATACTCAAAAAACTGTTGTATTATACATTTATATACGAATTTCTTTAAATGTAAAATTAATAGAAAATATTAATAGTTTTATTAAAAATGAATATTTATTTATTATTATTTCTCCATAAATTATGTTACGTTTGTGTCATTTTTAGCATAATTTAGAAGTTTGTTTGTTTAATTTAAAACTAAAATTAGATTTTATTAATTATTTTGTAGTAATGAAGAGGTTTATATTGAGAGTGTGATAGAGCGCTCTCTTCAGAGCACGGCATTATTGATATTATTCATTATTTTCTTTCTTTTTATTTTTAGCATTATTTTACAGGTAAAAATGGAAGAAGGAAAACAAATAATAGAAATGGAAAATCCATGAATAATAATTTATTGAAACTATATATAGAAAGGGAAAGAAAGAGAATTTTCTTAAAAAGTATTCTTCTTTATTTCTTATTTTTCTACACAATTTTTGAAGGTGTAATTAATAATTTGTAAAGCGCTCTGAAGAAAGGGGCCTAAGAGGTCATTTAACAACATTTAAGAAAGAATAAAATGGTTAAAAAAATTAAGTAGATTCGTTGTAAATTTTGTAAAAGGAAAATAAATTTTTATTGTACATTTTGATTGTGATAAAATAGAAAAATGTACAATAAAAAAAAACAAAATTAAAAGAAACTTTCAATCAAGATAAATCTATCACAAACATAACCTGTAATTTCTGCTTACACTACAGCTACCTCACTTGAAAGCACGTCATACATTAATTATATAAAAAATATAAGAAAATATTGAGAAATTACTGTTCATTTTTCCTTTTACATTATTTGTTTTTTCCTTCTATTTTCTTTTGACGTGTAAAGTGATTAAAACATATAAATAAAAGATTAAAAAATACAAGTTTTCTGTACTTGACAAAATAACGAAACTTTGTAAAGGAAATTTTTTATTTTGCATAAAAGAAAAAGCTTCCGGATTAAATTCATCGTTTCTTTTTTTAATGAATTGAAATTCTTTTTGTTCGTTTTCTTTGTTTGAATGAAGATAAATGAAGGAAATTGATTTTTTTTCGTTTCGTTTATAAATAGGCGTAGACATATTCTATATGCTATAATGAAGAAGAGAAAAAGTCATAGAAATTTCGCGTGGGACTTTGCCTTTGTGAAAAACCGTTTAAACATTATTTGACTCATCAGCGAAATAATATTGTCTTAAGTTTTACGTAACTTATCTATACATATATATATGCGAACAACTTGACACGGCATATTGTAAAGTCTTAGTAAATGAAATAAGAAGGTTGAGTGTCACGGTCGTGTACAAAGCGCAAAACGATATTGTGAAGGAGCGCAGGAGCGCGTGTGCGCCTTCCACTGTACACAACATATCTACCTGCTGACGTGCAGGATCGTATTTAACAGAATAATTTTTATATTATTCAGTACATAGTCAACCCTCCCCCTCTTAAGCCCCCTAATTATTCTTTCAATAAAATTATACAAATTGAGCAACAATAACGAAAATCGGAAAATTTCGAAGTTTATATTCAAATTGGATAAAATAAAAGAAATTTAATTTTTTTACTAACAAATAAATTTAATATAGTTTATTCATGGGGTTACTAATAAATTATAAAAATTATTATTTTATTTGAGAAAGTAATAATTATTCAATTATTAATCTAAACAAAGAATTAAATAATTGAATTAATATTAGGAATTATAATATTAAACAACCACTATGTCACTTTTTTAACCTCTGAAACTATTCTTTCATTTTTTCAATTCAGCGAAACAAAATTGGTTTCTATGCCCTGTCTTAATGCCAACTTCAAGTGACACTTTTCGTCACTAAAAACTTAAAATCTAAACTATTACTTTTTAACGTTTAGTGCCAATGTAAATTTCAGGGGAATTTAATATTCTCTATAAATTTAAATTAGCTACTCAAATAATTAATTTTATAATTAATTTCACAGAAATCCAAATATTTTCAAAAATTTTAATTTTTAATACAATTCTTGACAAACTTTATAAAAATATAACAAAACTCGGTGATAGAATTTGCTTTGATTTTAAAAATTTCTCAAATGAATTCGTTTATTTAAAAAAATTTGTTATAAATTTTGCAACAACATTTAACTATTTTCATAAAGAATTTAAATTTCACAAGAATTTAATTATTATTTAATAAAAGAATTGACAATTTTTTAGAAAAAATTCTGTTATTTAAAAAGTTTTTATGAAATTCTTCGCAACAATTATCAATTATTATTATCATAAATAATGACTTTTTTTTACAGTAATTCAATTATTTTCATGAACAATAAAACTCACACAGAATTTCAATTATTCTTAAAACAATTTTAATAAAATTCGTCCAAAGAATTGAATTAGATTTAAAAAGGTTTTAATGAAATTCTTTACAGAAAAAGTCAATTTTTGAAAAACATTCAATTATTTAATAAATTATTTTTTTATTTAAATAATTGAATTCTCGTAGAATTTTCTAATAAAAATTGATTTAAAAATGAATTTCAGTTAGAATTTTAGATAATAATATTGAATATTAGAAGGATTGAAAGCATTGTTGAGTTAATTTTTAGATTTTTAGATTCTCAAGGATCGTTTTCAGAAATTATTGAAAATAATTTATATAGAGAAAAATTTTAGTTAAAAATTTTATAAGTAAAATTGGATTGAAATGAAGAAAATAATATTTTAAAAATTTAAAATAATAATTTGATCACTTATGTTCATCTTTAATTATTATGAGTTCTTGAATTTTTTAAAAAGGTTTGATTTTTAAATTTTGGAAAATGTTTATTCTTATGAAATAATAGTAATGATTAAATATTTATTTAAAAAAGACGTTATTTATGTTTTCGATAATAATTTTAAAATTAAAGCAATTCGTAAGTTAATGTGATAAAACATTTTTTTTAATATCTAATCATTTTTATAATGAATCACACGAAAAAAATATTTAAAGTAACTTTCCCTACTTTTATAGTAAAATATATTTCTGGTAACTTTTACTACGTTCAAAGAATATTTTTGTAAAAAATTAGTTGAATTTACTTCAAAAGTAGCAAAATTTACTCCGAAAGTAATATAATTTACCAGAAATGTTTTACTATAAAGCTGGTAAAAGTTACTATTTATATTTTTGAAAATTTTATTTCGAAATCAGAGAAAAACGAAATAAAATTTTCGTGGCAACGCTTTGATTATCATTTAAAATTAATGGATGTTTTAGTAGATTTTTTTTTAATTTATTCAATTAATCAAGAGTAACTAATTTTCAATTATTATTTACTGAAAATACGTAATTTTTTTTACTGACAATCAGCTATCTTTAACTGATTTCAGAACCAAAAAGTCGGTCACTGATTGTCAGTTAAAATAACGATTTTTAACTGATTCAAATTTATGGAGTAAATAAATAACTCTATTTGAACTAAAAATTAATTAGAGAAAAGTAAGAAATTTCTATTTAAAAAATGGAGTTCTGCTTCCCTGAAGACACGTGTTCACATAGGCTTCACTATACATATGCAGCCCTTCCTTTTTCCCCACCTTCTATGGGATCTTCATCTTTTCCTTTGCACCTTGTGATCAGGCTGCTGACTATATAGAAAAATAAGAAGGTCCTTTTTTTAAAAAGGTAGCAGCTGCTCCAAACCATTCAGTCAAGCATTCGTTGTCGAAACCTGCGGACGTGTTTCACTCTTGGATTATCTTCAAAGCTATTATAAATACCCTCCAAAAAAAAGTTGAGAAATTTTATAGAAAAACGGATTTTCTCTATTTTCAGTTAACTTGTGTATTGTTAGTTGTGCTAAAATAATTAAATTTAATTAAAAATCTTAATCGCCATGCGGTGTATTTTCCATAAGTGCAAATAGTGTCCCTTGTTAAAAAAAGAAAATTTTACTTTTGTGTAAAAGTGGTGACGAAGAACGTGAATCAAGATGATAATTGTCGTTTCTGGATTTCTTGTGGGGTATGTTTCGTGTTTGTTGGCGCTTTAGGGTGCTGATATTTGGGGTGTATTTAGAAAAAGAAATTGGGGTGCAAAACTAAATTCATGATTCATATAATATATGATATGATTCATGCAATAAAAGATGACGGGTTTGCAATACATATATATTTATATAATATAACGACGATGCGGTGAAATTTCGTAGTCGTGGCACGTGCTCAATTATTTATATATTCCTTTGAGCGCACTCGACACTTCTATATTATGAAGGTTAATTAGTCGAAAGGGTAATGAAATAGATCTCCACAAGGATATCACTTCAATCATATAATTGCTGACGCTCGTTTCGAATTCTCTATGTTTGCCTCAAAATAGACGGAAATCACATTTAATATGACACAAATTATGCTCGCAATTATGAAAGCCTAGAAAATTTACAATTTTCACCTCATTTTAGATTCCCTTCTGTTTATAAACTTAATTTCATGTTATAATTTAATAACACTAAAAAATAGAAGTTGTGTGTAAAAATTAAAAAAAAATTTTTTTTTTTTGTTAAACGATGAGTCGAGTTTTTTTTGTTTGGTTCGAATTTCATGCTGCCATATGTACATGTCATTTGATTTCGACTATAAGCGAATTTTATACTAATAAATGTCGAATATGCACATGTACATGCACACACGTGGTGCAAACCGGAAATTACGTTTGGTAATCACGTAAAAGCGGATATTAACCCAGACAGTATCGATTCTGTGCTAATTACTGTGACTTTTAAGTTCACTGCGAGAAGAGTTGCAAAAAGAAAAATTGCTTCCTTTTTTTCCTCACCTCAAAAAGAGCAAGAAAAAAAAAAGAAATCTTGTCTCGAGTTTATATATATTTATAGAAAATCTCATTAAAAACGTCTGGCACTAAATAGTTTGAAAATTGGTTTATAAAAGTCGTTAATTAGTTCATTATATGTACGTATATATATATAATACTGCGTCTCCGTATTTTTAACCGTTTCATTTTACAAAACGGAAAAATGTAAAATTAGGGATATGTAAATATTTTCTTCTTCATTAAGTCATTTTTTTCTCTCTATGAAAAAATAAATAGAAATAATATTCTTTAGTGGTACTTTTAGTTTATAGAAATTTTTTTTATTCAATAAATTAATTTTCTTTATTTGAATGATGTTCCTACTTTATTTAAATTTTATTTATATTAACAATTTAATTAAATGCTAATTATAGGACAAGAGAATTATTATTATTCTCTGATGTTAGAATATTGTTTTACATCCGCTGTTCCTTCCGCCTTAAACTTCCAATTAATTATAATTAATTTAATTAATTTAATTAATAAATCACATAGTTATATAATAGTAAAATTGTGTATTATTATTAATAATTCAATATATTTAATTGTTAATTAGTATTATCAACTACTTCATTAGTAAAATATATAACTACATATTTGAATCAGAGACTGACTTTTTACTAGTAAATTAGTTATTTTTAACTAATTGAAATAAAACTATTATTAAATATTTAAAACTGCACAAAGTAAAAAATATCATATATTCATATATTCATATATCAGGCTTTGCACTCATTGATTAAACTACTATTTCCAAAAAAAATTTAATAAAATTTTTAATTCCAATATAACTCAGAATTAATACGCTATTATTTTAAGAAATTGAGAGAAAAAAACTATACATTACTTTCAAAACTATTTTTTATTAATATTAATAAAATAATTCTTATTCGAAATTTAATTACTTCTTAAAAATTTTAATATAATTTTTTATCTACAATTATTAACAAAAACGTTTATTTTAAAAACTTGAGAGAAATTAATAAAAATATGTATTTAATTTCAAAATTTAAATAAAAAGTAAATTTTCAATTAGGTCGTCTTTTTTTTATTATTTTGCTCAGTCTCATAGCTACTTTTTTAAACTAATTCTTGAGTACGAATTCTGAAATATTAAAAAATACATAATTAATTGCAAAATATTAATGTAAATATTAATTGATATTTATTTGAAAAATATGTAAAATAAAAATTTGGAAGAAGAAGAAGAAGAAATATGAAGAATAAATTTACTTTCTTTTTTTTAAAGAAACTTTTTTCTCACTGTTGCAGTTTCCCACAAAAGATGGAGAGGTCGACGCACAATACGAGTCTTAATCAGGCTCACAGCGGAAATGTGCACAATGTATATTCCTCCGGAAATCAAACAGCCCTCTCGACGTCGTACATAACAGGGCAGTCTTACATGCAGGGACAAAATTATACTCTTGGCCCATACCCACCATCCACCGTGCAGGTGTATCCACACACAAACTACGGACAACCCCAAAGTTATGGAGCAATAGTTCAGGGTTACGGGGGACAACCTCAGTCTGGATTTCAGCAGGCATGTCACAAGAAAGGATCCATCCGTAATGGGTAAGTTCTTCCTTTTTTCCCATTAAAACACTATATACACACAATATGCATATTACAATCCACCTGGACCAACTACTTCCATTCAAAGCTTAAAACAACTTCCGGATACACTCTAATCTCTTGAATATCAAATGGCAACGGTGGTTTAAGGTGGAATTCAAATATTTATGGGGAAAGGAGCGAACGGGGATTTACATTTTTTTGGGGGATTTATCGTTTTTTCTTTTCCTGGGCAAGTAAATTTCAACTGGAAAATTTTTTTCTTCAAATTATAAAGACAATTTTCAAAGAAACTTTATTTCACCGAATTTAACACGAAAATTTAATTTTAATCTAATTAATAATTAGATACTCAAAACAAGTTCTATTACCTATATTTATTTATACGAATTTCTTTAAAAGTAAAATTATTCGAAAACAACAATAACTTCTTTGTTAAATATAAATGATATCGATAACTCCGAGTTTTTTGACTCGGAGTGATCGATTTCCTCATGTTTTGTAATAACTAAAAACGAACGAGTGATAAAATCATTATTTCATATTATGAGAATATTGTTATTGTAATTATTAAATTCACTTACAATTTTCTAGAATTTTCAACTAAAATTCTTTAAATCAATTATATTTAATAATTTTTCAAAAAGTTCTTTAAGAATTTTCACCTTCCACTTGTTTACAATAAAATTTTACGAAATTTTGATGAATTAAACTTCTTAAAAACACAACTTAACTTAAGCATTGTTAGTTAAAAGTATGAAAGTTCAGTTTAAAAAAAAATTAAAACATTTTGTTTGAATATAATTAAAATTCTCCAATAGATAAATTGTTTTTAATAATTAATTAAATATGTATTAATGACATTAATACATTTAAGAAGAATTTGAATTATTAAAATTTTTCAAAAATCTAAGTTAGCTAAAATTTCTAAATTAATGCATGAAAAATTTTGAAGTTCATCTAGTTATGGAAATTGTGAACGCAACTCTTTGAAAATTCAATTAATTCTAAAAAATTAAAGTAGAATTTTATTATTCATTGAATAATTTTGTAATAGTTCTTCAAGATTTAAAAATAAAGTATTGTTCGAAATATAGATAAAATTGAAGGTTTTGTACTTGAATTCGTGGTAATTGTATAATTTATATGACAAACAAAGTTTTAAAGTTCAAGTTTTAATTAAAATCCCGGATAAAAATTAAATATTTGATAATCAAAGAACATGAATTTAATAAAGAAAAAAAACAAAAATAGAGATGGCAAAAAAATACAAGTATAGTTATGAATAGAAAAAAAGTTCAATGGCCAATAATAATAAAATTAAAGAAGAATTGTTTTAAAATACAGTGAGAAAAAAAATTGCCTTTGTTTTTTTATCAGAACAGTAACCTTTAAATGAACTTAATTACTGCGATTTAATTTATAAATCATAACACGCTGTAGTATCAAAAACCATCTGACGTTTTGGTGAATATATATTCATAATTCTATTCTTTAACATCGAGACAAATGAAGATCCGCACCTGTTATAAAGTTTCGTAATAAAATTTTTATTATATTCCACGAGATTCTAGGAACCCTTTGTATAAATTTGTATGGAGATGTAAAACTATAAAAGAATTTCATTTTACGAGAAAAATGAAAATCAGTACCAAACAAATTAAACTAATCAGCTTGTATTCATTGTACACAAAAAATTTTTAATTAATTTCGACAAAATTCCGACAAAAATTTCAATTACAAATTCTGCAAAATAAAAATTAGCTTGGTAAAAACAATTTTTTTTCAAATACAAAGATTGATTTATTAAATTTATTTATTTTAATTTATTTTTAATAAAGAAAATTTTGCGCAAATTGAAAAATCTTCGAGAAAAAACTTATATTCTTCAATTTTGAAATTCAGGTACATTCATTTTTAAATTTTTGTGACATTTTTTAAGTTTAATATTTTATCAATACAACAATTCTTTTAATAATTAAATTAATTATTTATTTTTTGTGTTTTTATTTTCCGCTATTGAAATTTTTCTTAATTGTCGTGTTTTATTTTTGTTTGTATTTAAAAATCCTTAAATATTCTTTTAAGTAAATCTCGTTGAAATCATTTAAAAATATATTTAAATCTGAATATAATGGCTCAGAAAATTTTCTTCAGTTTATGTATATAAATATATAAAATTCGACTAAAACGTGGGAAAAAATTCTCCATTGCCTTATTTCAAGGCTGCAAATGAATTCTCATTATTGTTATAATACCAAGTCACTCGTTGTTGTCATTAGTATCGTTTCTTTTGTTATGTGATAATTATTTTTATCATGAGAAGAACATTATTATTATTATGTCACTTGGCCTTGAATTTCTTAAGGTTCTTTTTATTTATTTATTTCAATAGCATGTTGTGCTTTTCACAAATTCAATTCAATTTTCTCTGCTCTATTTAATTCAACGCCATTTGTGAAAAATTAATATTAAAAAAATTATTTCCTTTTTCGTTTGTAAAAAAATTAAATTTTTTCTGGTCGATAAGTATATTGAATAAAATTATTTAATATTTATCTCGTTTATTAACGAATAAAATTAATTATTTATGCGGAAAAGAGAATTTATAAGAGATGAGAAAAATAATTTACAAAAATACTTGTGTTAAAATTTTAGTCACGAAAATGTGCATTTGAATGTCGGTTGTAACACGTTTTGTGAAAGTTCATTCTTCCGACTTTATCTTAAAGTTACAACTATGAAAATAAGTTTTGAAAAGGAAGAAGGGAATATTCTCCAAAAGTGGTGAGTGTATAATAGCGGTTTATGTAAAACAAGAGGCCAAAGTTAAGTCCTGCATAAGTCAAGAGAGAATCACCTCGAAAAGTAGAATGCATTGTTCGTCGTCGTCGTCGTCCCCTTGGTGTTCATTTGCACAAGGAAAGTGCCATTGACGTCATCAGTTCATCCGCCGAAATTGGAACCCCAGACCATTATTATATTATTAAATTCTACAATCGATGTCATCCATAATATATACAATTCAGATGACAATCTCTCTCCTGGACGTTGGAATATTCCCTCGAAAATTTCATTTTTCCTTTAAAGAATTTGATTTTTCTCGAAAATTTCATTTTAAGCAAAATTTTTTTACTCTAAAATATAATTATAATATAAGGGTTACCACGGTTCAGGGAAGTCAGGAAAAGTAGAATTGGTCAAGTAAAAGTCATGGATTTTTATTACAAAAAAGGAAAAAAATTAAGGTTTTAGAATTCATAAAAAAATCCTCGATTTTTGTGACTTTCTTGTTTGCCTCATAAACTATGAAATAACCACGAAACCATCAATTTTTTATATTTCTGACAATAATTTATTCTTAAATAACTTATTTTTTGAAGAACTATCAAAAAATTATTACTTAATACAAATCATTATATGAAAAGATTTCAATTTGAAAATTTATAAAATTTCAATTTTCAATTAATGTAATTAGAAATTTTTAAGAACTTAGATGAAAAACCTAGTTTCCAGGGAAAAATAAAGATGAATAAATATTTATTTAAAATAGAAGTTCATTGTGTTTTCGATTAATTTAAAAATGAAAGAAATTCGTAAATAAATGTCATAGAACATTTGAACTAATTTTGATTTCCTTGTGAAACAGATACGAGTTGAGCCAGGACCTGTTGGAGAAACAAATCGAGATGCTCGAGAGGAAGTATGGAGGCGTTAAGGCGAGAAATGCGGCATTAACAATACAGAGGGCATTTCGACGTTATACATTGTTGAAAAAATTTGCGACAATCACGGCAATGGCAAAGGCGGAGAAGCGTTTGAGTCGAAAATTGCAGGAGGCTGCGGAGCGACAGGACCACGAGAGGCATCCTTATCACAGTCAAATTTACATTCAACCGAGCCAGGTCGGTGGTAATCGGCCAATGCCAATTAGAAGTATGTCATTACGAGAGAGGAGACATCCTGAGAATTCACAATGTCAAACGCCGATGACACGTAGTCAAAGTGGAAGATGCGAGGTGCAAATTGGAGGTCACAGGGTTAATGCTCATCAGCATTCTAATCACAATGTACATCAAAGTAGTCGTCATTCTAATTCGATGACACCGAGTCCTTGTGCCAGGCATCAGCCTCCACCCAGTCCTTGTTGGGAGTCCAGTTCACAGGAGAGCGGCTCCAGTATTCATTATTACAATCCACAGGTAATTGTCTTATCTGTTTTCTTTATTTTATCCAAAATTAGAATCCATCAATTTTCAAACAATCGTTTACCAAAATCAAGTCACACTCTTTTAATCAAATTATTTCACTTCAATCAAAAAATATTTGCATTCTTAATTTGAGATTTATTATTTCATTCATCTATTGTCATTTATTTCTATTCAGACTGCTCCAATTTATTATTCAATATGAAATTCTTCTCGTTTTCTTATTCTTCTATAATATTACAAACAATTATATTTTGTTCCTGAAATAAAAATTTACGAAATTGGAAAGAATTCAACTTTATATTCAATACTCTGATTATTCAAAAATAAAACTTTTTTGCAGTTTTATTATACTCCTTCATTAGTAGAAAACTACTATTTCAGATTTAAAGAGTGCAATTTAAGTTTATGATTCTTTATACTTCTAAAGTGTGTGACATATAATTTTGAGAACGATAGATTTTCTGTAGAAATCTAATTTGTTAGAAAGTTAAATAAAAATGTAAAATTACAAATTCAAAAAACACATAAGATTAAAAATACAATTTTTAAAAGACTAAAGAAGAAAATAAATCGAATATGTAAAATAAATTAAACCTAAAGTAAAAAAAGTAAATAAATAAATGAATAAAAATAAATAACAATTGGGAATTAAAATAGGAATTAAATAAACTTGAATGTAAATAAAGTAAATAAAAAATAAAGTGGAAAGTAAGTAAAGTAAACATAAAATAAAATGTATAGTAAATAACATAAGGAAAACAAAGAGTATAAAAGTAAATAACAAATAAAGTGGAAAGTAATAAAACTAAATAACAAATAAAGTGGAAAGTGAATAAAATATACATCTAGTAAAATATGAAATAAAATAATTATTAAATAGAAATAAAAAGCAAAAATTAATATTAATTAAAGCATAAAGTAAATAAAAAAGTAGACGAACATTAAAAAACGCCAATTTTTTCAAATTCTTTTCATAAATATATGCAATTATAATTAATTGAAAATACCATTAATCAGAAATTTTACTACCTGATTTTTTCATTATTTATAATGAAAATAATTAAAATAATTTCAAAAAATATTTCGAAACTTCAAAAAATTAAAATATTCAGCAGGCTATGATTTTCAAATTTAAAATCTCTATGAATTAAGATTTCCGACAATTAAATTTTTCTGATTGCCTATAATTTTATCAATTAAAATCTCTTCATAAATTACAATTTTGTCAATTGAAATTTCCTCATCAATTAAAATTTTGACAATTAGAATTTCCGTGAATTAAAATTTACGAATGAATTAATTTCCCCTTTTAATTTGAAATTCCTTGCGATTTGAAATTATCAACCAATCAAAATTTTAGTACTTACTGGAAACGATTCATAATTATATTTTGTTGAAAAATGAAAAATGACGTTAATGCAAAAAAAAATTATTCCTCTCTGATTACAATTCTGTCGTAATTAATCATTAGTGTGATTCGAAAAACCATTATTGAAAAATAATAAGAATATTAAAAAAAGACTTTCTATGAAATTATAAAAACAAGATTTTATGTGCTCTGCATGTCTGTCTTGCGTGGTATATAGACACTGGTGCGATAAACTACAAAGCTGCATAATAAATTTAATTGATCTAATTCTTCAACATTCTTGACGAGAGCGCGCATAAGCATAGAAATGGATTTGATCTCATTTCAAAAGTGTTTTTCATCTTTTTCACAAGATACTATTTTCTATTTAGATTATATTTATTTCCAAGTAAAATGATTGCAATGAATCTTTTTTTTCTATTTCTTCGAATTAGAGTTGTAAAAAGTTCCTTTTTTTCGTTTCTTGTTTCTTTGATAATTTAGCTAGATTTTTACAGCATTTTGACAAAATGAGAGAGAAAATTAGCGATGAGACAGAAAAAAGTTTCCATATTTAGACCGAGAATAATTATTTCGAGTTCTTAATTTAGTTTTATTATTAAATAGCAATGAAAATATGTTCTTCGCTCTCTCTCTCCCTATCTCACGATTATAATTAGTTTCTTTATTTTTATTAAATAATTTAAAATAATTTTTTCTTATTCCCTTATTTTTTCTTTACTAATTTTTTTATTCATTTAGTTTTTGTTTATTCACTTATTTTTCACTCACTAATTTTTTCGTTTATTTTTTACTTTTTTATTCGTCCACTTATTTACTTACTTTCTTATTTCTTTACCTTGTATTATAATTTCTATTTCATTTTTTATTGTCTATTTCTATCAGATTAATGTATAATTATAATTTCTGTAAATCAAGATTCTTAAGTGACAATTTTTATTCCAAAATATCTTTTAAAGAATTGAGTATTTCAAGTTTATGTTCAAGTTTTCTTTATTTTAACGATATTTCAATTAACTAAATGTCTTTAATTATTTATGTAAACAATTTATGGTATTTTCAATTAATTGCAAATTTGATTGATAACATGTTCAATTAACTACAAATTCGGTTAGAAATGTCTTCAATCAATAACAAATTCGATTAGTCATTTCTTCAATTAATTACAAAATCGATTAATTATTTCGAGAAATAATTACATATTCGACTTATTTCTTCTTCAATTAATTGCATCTTTAATGTATCATGTTTTGAAATGATTGCGTCTTAAAACTGTGCTATCTTCAATAAAAAAATGTTGTCAATGTAAATATTTTGGTGTTATATCTCTTCATCAGATGGTAAAAACATTGTTGAGCATCATCTGTTGTTGGATCTCTTTTCTCTGTCTGCCTCTCTCTTTTTCTTTCTTTCTTTCTCCTTCTGTGTTCATGTATCTAATTGGAATTTTCATTATCATGACCTGCTTTTTCCCTCTTTTCTCTTGAAATATTTACAACTCGCGCATCTGGAGAGTTGTTACTTGATTCCCGAAAAAAAGTTTATTAAGAAGTTTTTTTTCGTAAAAGATTCGCCTTTGTTTTGTTTCAAATTCTTTTTTTCGATAACTTTACAGGAAACTTTGTGTGGATTGAGACAAGAAACTCCACCAAGGGATTCGCATAGAACTCCATGCACTTCTCCATCGACGCCTCATAATCTTCAAAGTTCGTTGTCACAAAATTGGACGGGTTCGTCGTCACAAATTTGCACGTCGGGTGGTAGAAATCGTGGTTCAGCGAAAAAAGTACCACCCGAAGTTCCAAAACGAACTTCGTCAATTACATCGAGGTCGATGGAACCGAGGCACAATGGTCTCAGTAAAAGTGTGGAAAATGGAAGTCTCAGTTCGGTTCAAAGTTCAGGAAGTGATTCGACTAATTGCGAAAGCTCTGAAGGAGATGCACAGAGAGGCTCGCCTATTTGGAAGCATAAAGGCATTGTGAGTGTCACACCTTTTCCTTTTTCCACTTTGCGTTTCATACGTTTCTTCAATAATTTAAGGAACAAAAAATTGGCATGTTCTTCAAGTTTTTAACGTTCAAGTGAACGACAATATTAATACTATTAACTCCTTTTAATTTGTACCTTATTAGAGCATATATTTTTTTCTTATATTTACAAAGTTAATCGTTTATTTAAATTATTCTTTAAGTACAGTAATTGTAAAAGAATCTCTAAGTAGAAACAAATTTCCGTTCATTTGAACGTTCAAAATTTTAGTTTTCTTCTCTTTAGATATTTTTTATAATGTTGATTTCGTGTCTCTAGATATTAAAACCAAACCGTAATTTTTTTCCCTTCTAAATTACGTTAATTTTAAGAAATTTAAATTCGAAATTTCAACACTGAAACCATTTTTTTCTTACAGTAGTAAATAATAAATTACATAATTTTTAAAACAACGATTAAAAATTTGCTGTCAGTTGATAATTAATACCAAATTAATAATAAAGAAATAAAAATTAAAAATCAACAGTTAATAAATAATTACAGGGTTGCCACATGTCAGGAAATATGGAAATTTTATAGAAAGTATTGGAAAAATGTCCAAGTTTCTAGAATTACTACAAAAATTTTGAATTAATTAAATTTTATTACTTTACATATTTTACTTTAAATATAATTTTTCCTAAATTTTGTTTTACAATTTTTATTTCTCTTTTTCACTTATTAAAATGAAGACAACTTTTTTTTACTTCTTAAACAATAATTAATCAAATTAATCAGCTTACTTAAAGATTTATTTAATAAATTCTTAAAAAGTGGATTTAAATAAATCAAATAAAGTTTTGTTAATTTAATAATAAACTTTAATTTTCAATTACAAATTACATTTCTAAGATCTAAAAATGTAGAAAAAATCATATTTTTCAAAAATTGAAATTTAATAACCATTGGTAAATAATTAAATTTTACAAAAAAATTAGAATCAAATAAAAAGTTTTAAAAACAATTTAATTTAGAAAAAGTTTCAATTAAAGTTTTCAAAAAGATTTTAATATAAACTTTTTTAAGAACTAAAGTTTCGAAAAGTTTTATCTATAATTCTGAAAATTAGATTTTTAATATATTTCAATTCTCTGAATTTTTATAATCAATTAATTAAAATTTTAAAAAAATGAAATTTCTTAAAAAATTTTAATTTTATTAAAAGTAATTGAATTACAAGAATTTGACTAAAAAATTTTATAATAATCAAAAGAAGTTTATCAAATTAATTAAATTTTTTTAAATATGAAGACAAGACTTGAATTTCCAAATGAAATTTTTGCTTTTAAAAATGATCTTTTTTAAAAATATTAAACTCCAATTGAATTTTTATTGTATTTCATGGGGAATAGAAAAAAGCAAAATTCGATCTGAAAATAAAATAAAAATCAGTGAAACAAAGTCAAATTTTCGTGGCAGCCCTAAATTAATTTCAACTTTTAATATTTAAATACACGTCTTTAATAATATTCTCGAAGTCCAATCCTAATATTCGCGGAAAAAAAATCTTAATCTCTAAAATTCGTTCGGTTAATAATTCCTTGCATAATAATTGTCAAGTAATAAGAAAACTAAAGAAAATATGAATTTTAATATTTATTATTGAATACTAACGTTTATTAATGGTTTTAATTTTAATAATACGTTTCTTCTCTTCTTTTACAGTCGGCCTCACCCGAACATCAAGACTGTGGCCATACGAACGAGGGTAACAACATGATGAATAGCGTCAAGGAGTTGGGTCACTCCCATGCGAATTCCGGATACCAACACCCATTAATGGATCACACCGAAGCAATATCACAAACGAGCTATAAAGTTTCGGAGCAAAATAGAAAACGTCAATATAGAGTTGGACTCAATCTTTTTAATAAGAAACCAGAGAGGGGTATCACCTATCTTATCAGGCAGGGCTTTCTTGAGAATAGTCCACAGGGAGTCGCTCGATTTTTGATCACAAGAAAGGGACTTTCCAAACAAATGATTGGCGAGTATCTGGGCAATTTACAAAATGCCTTCAACATGGCTGTTTTAGAGTGAGTTTCATTTTTTTTCTAAAAAATGTTTTTTCTCTATTTTCTATCCAAATCTATCTCTATAATCTATCTACTTTTTTCTAAAAAAAAGAATCCTTTTCTATAAAAATAAAAAAAATTTTCTTTAAACAAATTTCCGCTTGATTGAATTTTTATTAAAGTTTTATGTAATTTAATTTAATCGAATTTGCATTCTTTCTACTTTAAGGAAATTTTTCAAAAATGACAATATTCGATTCAGTAAGAATGTCAATTTGGTAAAATGAAAATTCGATTAAACGAAAATTCCTACAATGAGCAAATTTAACGTAACCTTGAATTGATGATTCAACAATTAGATTCAATAAAATTTGCAATTCTGCATAATAAGTAGATAAAGAAATTAATTCACCTAAAAAAAAAGTTCTTATAAAAGAGAATTTTTCCGAAATGACAATTCGCTTACGTGCGTTATTCTATTTTATAAACTTCTGACGAATAATGATTATTCCAATAGAAAAAGTATTTCTATTCTAAACAAAAAAGCGATCTTTTTTCTTCTAAACTTCTAATTACAGTATAACAATAGCATTCATACTCTGGTCAATTATTTTTTCCATTGAATTGAAATTAACCCAGAACTTTCTCATTGCAACAATAAAATCACTCGCGCACCGTATAATTAACAATCGCGTTTTAATGTTTTCTAAAAAAAATACCCCCTTTTTTGTTTACAGATGTTTCTCGCACGAATTGGATCTTTCCGGAATGCAGGTTGACGTTGCACTGCGAAAGTTTCAGACCTACTTTAGAATGCCAGGCGAAGCTCAAAAAATTGAACGATTAATGGAGGTGTTTAGTCAACGTTATTGTCAATGTAATCCCGATGTAATATCGAGGTTACGTTCGGCCGACACAATATTTGTTCTTGCATTCGCAATTATAATGCTCAACACGGATCTGCATACGCCGAACCTGAAACCAGAGCGTCGAATGAGAATGGAGGACTTTATTAAAAATTTACGCGGTATTGATGATTGTGGTGATATTGATAAGGACATTTTAATTGGCGTTTATGAAAGAGTTAAGGCAAATGAATTTAAACCCGGTTCGGATCATGTGACGCAAGTTATGAAAGTGCAAGCGGGTTTTGTTGGCAAGAAACCAAATATGGCGCTACCACATCGTCGATTGGTGTGCTATTGCAGATTGTATGAAATTCCTGATATCTATAAAAAGGAACGATCTGGCGTTCATCAAAGGGAGGTGTTTCTATTTAACGATTTGTTGGTGGTGACGAAAATTTTGGGCAAGAAAAAAGGACGACCAACATATACGTTTAGACAGAGTTTTCCACTTTGTGGAATGGTCGTCACGCTCTTTGAAGTTCCTCGTGAGTTTACATTCATTTATTACATTAAATTTAATAAATTTCATTTAGTAAATAATTAGGTAAAATAAATGCTATAACAGGTTAGGAAAATTTCAGAAAATTTTGTCAAATTTATCAACTTGAAAAAATACAAAATTTTCAGAAATTACTAAAACAAAATTCACGAGAGCCGTGAGAAAAAAATATTTTAAATTTAATTTTAGAAATTAAATTTAAATTAGCAGGAAAAGTAGAAAGTCAATGAATGGGAAACTTAAAAAGAATGGAATTGTAATTAGACTACAAATAAAATGAAAGAAAATTTGAAAATTGAAATAAAAGATTAAAATAAGGTTAAAAATTGTAATTAAGATTGTAATTAAATGATTAAAAGTAAGCAACTAATGATTTTTTTCTTCATTATTGCAGATTATCCTTATGGCATAAGACTGTCGCAACGTGTCGATGGGAAGGAATTGGTGACGTTTAATGCACGTAATGAGACCGATCGGTACAAATTTGTCGAGGATTTAAAGGAGTCCATTAGCGAAATGGATGAAATGGAGACTTTGCGAATTGAGACCGAATTGGAGCGACAAAAGAGTAGTAGAGGAACGAGGGGCAGTGCAGAGAATCGAGATTCAGGTGTTGCCGACGTGGAGGTTTGTCCTTGTCCCGGTTCCTGTTCTGAGAGATCAGAAACGACTGATATGGACAGCCATCTGAAGAGATCTGCACTCAGCAATTCACTTCTCGATATCCACGAACAATGTGAGTTATATTTTTCACAATTTTCACTAAGAATCATGGAAGGAAATCTCTTAACTTCATGAGAAATATTTTTAGTAATCATATATTGCGAATATAAATTTCAGATCAGTATGAAAACACGTTAATTAAAAAATGTTGTACATGGATTTATTTTCCGTCTGGCAATAAAATAAATAAAAATAGAATTTTATTTTAAAAATGAGATTTGATAAAAAATTGAAAAAAATAGTAAGAAAAAAATAAAAACTGTAATTGAAAATATTAAATTTTTCCGTTCATTTGTTTTCAGTCGCCGGTGAAAAGCCACAGCGTCGCGGTAGTGTCGGTTCATTGGACAGTGGAATGTCAATTTCATTTCAATCGACTTCCGCGAGTTCGATGAGTCAAGGAATGAAACATCATGGACAACATCATTCTATTCATCCGGGAACGACACTTGCCGGCGTCAATAAAGGCTTATCACAGCAGCCTTCTTTTTTAGGAGGATTATTTAATAAACGTGAGAGAAAATTATCACAATCGGAGGATACCAGTCCCTATAGTCGTACCACCGAAGTCTAAATTCAATTTTTTGACAACGGGTTTTTAGGGAATAATACTTTTTTTCACTTTGACAAACGGGACTTCCTTGGATCTTCCGAGAGTTTAGAGAGTAGAATGTACAATTTTATTTAAAAAAAAAGAAAAGAAAAAAAAATTAGTTGAACGGAATTGAAGATGCTCGTTTAACAGTCTCACATTCTAATTCATTTTCTTTAATTTCTCATTCATTGATAAAACAAAAAAATTGTTTTTTCTATAGATGTGTTTCAACGAGTGCATTTTCTTTTCCTTTTTCTTTTTGTACCGAAAAAATTTTAGAATCATACGAGAGCAATTTTTTTCTAGTCATACATTATTGTAAATATAAATGACTCCTACCGGAGGTTAATAATTGCATCACAATGTTTTTTAGAGTAATTCCATATATTTATATATATTCGATGATGTTTTAAAAATTTTTTTTCTATGCCACGCTTTTTGTTTTTGATATAAAGGAAAAAAGACTTTGGCACAAATGACCTTTTTTAAATTAAACGAAAGAGATGAAAATTATTATTGATTGGGCAGGATCCAATCAAAAAAAAAAAAAAAATAGTCCGAACATGGAGTGAAACTTTCGATTATTCGGGCATAATTTTCTTGTGTATAGTATTTATTCGCCTAAATAAGATATTTGGCTTTTATTTTTTATTAATTTATAATCTGCGGTATAAATATGTGAATAATTTTTAATGTTCATACGCATAATTCATTGTATTTTTTTCATTGACTTTAAATTATCATGTCATTTAAAGATAAAAATCAATTGTACATATAAATAATTAACTTTGCAAAGGCTAATTTTTCTTTTTTTGACTTTAATGTGTCAAAAAAATTAGATTTTAAGACGTACTAAAAAGGAAAATAAGTAAGTGGCGAAATTGATTGTTTTTCTTTTTAAAAAAAGAAAAAGAAAAAATAACTTTGCTCCTAAATGCCAAACGAAACTGGTCCCTAAGTCTTATTAATATTTACAACCATTTTTGTAAAACACATTGCAGTATTATAGAATTATCTCTGAACACCGAACGCACTGATGTTTCTTGCGAAAATTAATTTTGACGAAATGACAATTTTAGTGAAGCAAATTTATATTAAAAAAAGGAAAATAAAAGAAAACACCAAATTGTTAACAATTGAAAAAGAGTGGATTTTTTCTTTAATAATTTTGTCCTCTTCTTTAAAGAATTTTGTCTGAAATTATAATTACATAATATTCTTCAGTGATTTTAAATTTCGTTATTTCGTGTAATAAAGACGTTTTTTCATAAAATAAGAGGTTCTAACATGAAATGTAAAAAAAAACGTTTTTCTACTGCCAAAGTAATAAAATAAAAAATTTGTGATTGAAATAACGAAACGAATTTCTCTCGCTAAATAAATACGCAATTTTATTCAATATAATGCGTTCTTTTATCAATGTGTAAATATTCTTACTGATTGTATTACAAAAATAGGTATATCATTAATAAAATAATAATAGTACAACCGAATCTCAAAATTCGATGATTGGAATTTTTTCTACACGATATTCCGTCTCTATTTTGTCATTTGCGAGAAAAAGAAAATTGTTCAAAATTGAAAATTAAAATGAAATAAAATTATTGCGATTTCTGAAAATTAGAATTTTTAACAATTTTAAATTCTTTTCTTTTAATAAAATGGAACTTTTCTCATTATAAAATTTTTAACAAGAAGTACTTTCGTAAATGGAAAATACGAATTTTAAAGAAACATTTTTTAAAGTAATAAAAGTCAATAAAATTCACATTTGTACTAACTGCTGAAAAAAGAAAACAAAATACTATTCAATAAATTTTAATCGCAATTGTTTAAAAAGTTAAATGATTCTAAGAGAAAAAGTGGTCAATTTTAATAATCAATTCTTGATAGCTTATTGTAGAAATCATAAAATAAAAAATAACAAGCAGACAAAAATATATCTAACGGAAAAGACTGTCGTTTAGTGATTTAATTAAACTTTTTTTGCAACTGAAAAAAAATTTGTGTCAAGAAAAAAGAAAAAACAAATTTTTAGGTAAATGTCCAAGAAATTAGAAAAAAATGTTTTTTTAAAAATGATTAGAAAATGTTTCTTGAAAAATAAGAAACAATTATAATGCCAGCCATATGTTGACAATATAAATTCACGCAAGTTAACAATAAGTCACTGAAACGTCAAACATTTTAATGATATTTAAGTAATTTAGCGATAATTGTAAATTATTATCATTGTAAATATATTATTAAAACGCCGGAATGAAAATGAAAACGTTCGCATTACCGATAAAAAAAACTTATCCGCAAGAGAAATTCGTAAATTGTAAATCGTCAACTAATAAAAAAAATTAAGGCCTATAATAAGTTATAATTTTTTTTAAATATTCCTACCTGTTTTTTAAATTCTAATAATTAAAATAATTTAAAGAAACATGGCTCTATGTTAATTACATTTTTTTGAGAAATCCAAATTATTCTTATAATTTTTGTCATTTGTTCTTTAAATAATATGTTTACTTTTAACTTAATTAAAAGTTTTTTTTATAATTAAAAATCATTTCCTATTAATTATTGTAGATGTAATGAAGACTTTAATATCAGTCGTTTATATTGAGAGCTGTTACCTTTTGTGTATTTTAAATAAAAAAATTAAAAGTAAAATTCACAGATGTTATTATTCAGAACGAGTAATTTTTTGTAAATTCTTATATGACATAAAAAAAAAGATTTATTATATAAATCCTGCAGATTTTTAAACAAATTTAATCTATTTTTTCATTTATGTATAATTATATTTATAAATTATAAATTTAATGTATAATAATAAATATAAAATGTATAAAATTATTATTTACTTGCACGTGATTGTGTTTTCATGATTTGCGTTTAAAAATAAATATTGAAAAGCAAACACAGGAAACAAGTAACAAGTTATTTTTTCTCCGGAAGCAGGCGTACAAACAAAACGGAAATCAAACTGCGCATGAGTTCTAAATTATCGGACAAATATAATCTGATTGGCTGAAAGTGCGAGTATTTATGCTCTATTCGAAAATTCGCGCCCAATTCAACCAATGAGAATTGTTTATTTTGCGTGAGCGTCAGTTGTGTATTCGCCTTAACGATTGTGGGTTGGCATTACTGCTTGCGCTCGAACACCGCAGTTTGTTGAAAGCGTGTTTATGTAGTAAACAATGTGCGTTGTTCGTAATTAATTAGTAAAATTTATATAATCAGAAAGATGCAAGTGTTCTTGCAGGAATTTAATATTGAGTAAAAAAAAACTTTATTTCGTTGATCTATGACGATTTTGGTACATGAAGAATCTCTATTATTTTTATAGTTTCTAGACGCCGGGTCGATTCTCTGTTATACACAATCGCGACAAATCGTTCTTTTGCATTTGGTAATTAAATTATTACCTGGTATTTTTTAAGTCATGGAAGCAAATAAAACATTGTTTATTGAAACTATTAAACTATTTTTTCACTGAAAGTTTTGTATAGTTATCGTCACAATGTGCTCCCATTAGGCCACGTGTTCGCAGTCAATTTTCATTTCTCGATTAGATTTTTTGTTTCGTGCAGTCAAATAATTCCTAATTTTTGAAGAAATCTAAAAAGTAGTGTTTACAGAGGGGGGGGGGTGTAGTTAATTCGATGGAAAAAATGCATACTTCCCCTTTAAAACTGTAATTGTTTGTGGAGAAGGCAGTCATACTATTGTCAAACATTTTGGAAACAAATGAAGTGTCACAATTGTTCGATTTTGCCGAAATTTTGCAACAAATTTTCTATATACAAATATTAATGTACATATTATATACATTTATAGAAACGATAGAAACAAATATTTTCTTACACTCTTGTTGTATTTATACATGGAAAAACAATATAATTTAGTGTTAATTATAAATACTTTGTGATGTGATAAAGTATATTTTGATCCTGTTGCGCGCGATTTGGATATTCATATTGACTTCAAAAACTAAAATTATAAAAAATAATCGAAAGTGTGCTGAAAAATATCAAAATGGATATTGTGCGTCATCCTGAACGGCCTAATGCTTGTATTTATTATCTACTTTTCAAATATCCATCTACAAAAAGACGATCAATGAAAGGTTAGTAGCTTTTAATTCCCTAAAGTTTTGAATCTTCACATGAACGAAAAATATTTTTGACAGTCAATATTTTTAACAATTACTTTACTGAAATAGAGAATAATGTAAAAATATTTAATATTTTTCACTTCCAAACGAATGAAATTATTTTTATTTTCCTTCTACATTTAAATCTTGTTATAATAATGTGGGATGTATTAAAAAACATTTACAAAGTTTCAAAACGGCAAAAGAGAAGTAGAGGAACGAGGGACAGTGCAGAGAATCGAGATTCAGGGGTTGCCGACGTAGACGTTTGTCTTTGTTCCGGTTCCTCCTCTGAGATAACAGAAGTAACTGACATGGACAGCCATCTTAAGAGATCTGCACTCAGCAATTCACTTCTCGATATCCACGAACAATGTGAGTTATATTTTTCACAATTTTCACTAAGAATCAATTTTTTCAAATTTAAATTCCACATTTTCAAAATATTTAATTTACGTTTTTGATATGTTTAATTACGTATACGTAATTTATTTACGTTATTTAATTTAGTTTGTTAGAACGATTAGAACGTTTACAATTTTTTGAACTCAAAATATACGCGCAGTAAGTGTGTACCATTAAATTATCAGGACTCGAAGAGAATATTTAAACTATAAATTAAATTCTTTTCATAACTAAGAAACATAAAGATATCGATTTCTTCAAGTGATATTATATCAATTTTGTTACTGTAACTTTTTCAAAATTATTATCATTTTGATTCAATTATTTTCTAAAATTTTTAACTAAAATTTTTCTTTAAATCAATTATTCTTAATAATTTTTTAAAAACTTCTTTGAGAAGATTCAAATCCATTTGTTTAGGTGTACAATTCAATTTTGTAAAATTTCTATTACATATCGGTAATTCTTCAATTAAATATAAATTATAGAAAATAAGAACTTGAAATAGTTTCAAAGATATTAAAATAAACTCTTTCAAAAAAATTAAATTCAAAGTTCAATTACGTAATTGCAAAAATAAATAATTTATTAAATAGTAGAAAACTTCTTGAAATTAATTTCTTATAAAGAGAAGTATTATCAGCATTGTTTTAAATAATTCAATAGATGCAAAGAATTTTATTAAAATTTTAAAAAATCATTGATTTCATACGATGGACTTGATTAATTTTTTTTTAAATAATTAAAAAAAGGTTTAAACACAATTTAAAATTCTATTTAAAAAAATTGACATCCTGAGACGAGTTTTATTATTTATGAAAACAGTTGAAGTATTATGAAGAAATTTATAAAAAATGTTCGTAAATAATAATTGAACTCCTGCGAAATTTTGTTTATTTATGAAAATAATTATAATTAAATCTTTGCGTAGAATTTTATAAAAATGTTTTTAAATAATTGAATTTTTTGGGAAAATTTTATTAAAATAGTAGTTATTAAAAAATATTGAATGGAGGAGAATTTTTTTTAAATAATCGAAGTATCGCAACGAATTTCATTAAAATTGAAAATAATTGAATTTCTGTAATCATTTGTAACTTCCGAAAAATTCTCCAAATTTTATCAATATAATATATACCAAAAGTTTAATTTTTTATTTTAAAATAATTATTTTAAAGTATTAAGATAAAATTACAAATAATACAAAATTTCAATTTTTTGTGAAAAAATAAAAATATAGATTAATTTTGAGAATTTTGATAAAATATATATACTTTATATACATAAATTGATTTATTTCTATATCAGGAATTAAAAATTTTGACAAGAATTAATGAAAATTTTAATAAAGAAAAAAGTTATTTCAAAAAATACAAGAAATGATTTCTTCAAAAATTAAAAAATTGTTTTGAATATTTTTGAAAATCCTTTTGTCCGCTTTTAAACATTCATGACCGTAATTTATACACCTAGAAAATTTTATCAAAATCCGTAAAAGAGTAAGAGAAAATTTGTCTACAAGAATCGTTGACATACAGACACACATACATCCGGACATTTGTTCTTCTTGACGAAATATATGTGACGCTCCATGGTGAAAGGGACCTTAGCTGCTTAAAATTTTGGGTTATGTTTAGAGTACTTTTAACTACATTAAAAATTTATTATTGATTATTTAACATCAAAAACATATTTTTCTGAAAATATTGCATATAATAATGAACTAAATATTAATAGTTTGTAAAGAAAATCAGTCATTTTTATTTATTTGTACTTCCAATTTTAGTTCTGTCAAAAACAGCTAAGGTCCCTTTCACCGTGGAGCGTCACATATATATGCTACACTTGAAAATTTGTCAAAATATTTGATTCTAAGAAATTCGAAAATCGACATCAATACAAGGTTTTCTTTGAGAGGAAGTAAAATTATTATAAATAATTTAATATATATATAGACATTTTATTTCATAAATTTAAAATAAATACAACAGAATACAATAATGAGATAATAAAAAATGCGACAATTACATTATATTATGTAAAGATAATGAAAATTAATGATTTAATTTTAAACTGATATAAAAAAGTGGACTTAAACGGTACTTTTTGACTTTGTCAATCTTGTCTTCTTTCTCAGTTCCTTTAATTTGTCACGTAAACTGTTTCTTATGCTCACATCCGTCGTTAATTTCCAATCGAATTTTCTTGCATGTGAATGAACGAATCCTGCAAAACAAAAAATTTAGAATATTATTGAAAGATTTATTTTTAATTATTATTGAAAACACTCTGCTAAGAATTTTTAGAAGAGTGAATTTATTATTTTTAAAAAGGACTTTTCGTGATACTTACTGAGCATAACTTCCACGGCAATTGTTGGAAGACGTGGCCTTTTTCTGTCTTCTTCATCTGATGCTTTTCCATCTAGCGATGCTTTTCTTAGTGCCTCAGATATAAATAATTCACACATTATTCCTCTAGCTAGGATATTTGCACTTTGAGCACGTGAAGTTATTCTTCTCAATGCCAGACTGTTAATGAATACTCCGCTACTTTCGCACAATTCAATCACCTGTCCATGTCAGGAATCATCAAAAATATTTTCAAAAAAACTGATTTAAATTAGAATTTAAAAACTTATATTTTAACTTCTGGAAAGCAAAATATATATGTCGTAGGCAAAAAGAAGAATCAGCCATTTAGCTAAACGCCTATTTAAATGCCTACGACATTTATATCTATATTATTACCATTTTATTATCGAAATTTTCGGCTTTATTTTTCATCATCCACAAATCTTCGGGTGCAATTTTATCTTCTTTTATGAGAACGTCAATTGGAGGTGATTGTCCTTCCATTTCTTCTTGGAAGGGAAAATAATCTATATAATCGTATTCTTCTTTAATAACCACCATGGGAGAATGTGAATCGTTTTGTATGTTATTTTCATGTGGTTGATTTTCTGCCGAAGTCTCATAAGCCTCTCTCTCACATTCGGGAGACGTTTCTCTATAATTCGCCTCTTCTAGACTCTGAATAAAATATTGGATATGATAAAAAAAGTTGTAATTATTTAAAAAGCAAAGAAAAACAAAAAAAGGAGGGATACCCTCGAAAAATATAAGTAAAAACGAGAGTAAACAAAGAAAACAAGAAAAACCAGAAAGCTGACAACAAGAAAGAACCAAAAACCAGGCTTTGCACTCATCTACTAAACCCTACTATTTACTCTTTTTTTACAAGTAGTAAAAAAGGTATTATTTCTGTTTTTTAGAATTTCCACTACCAGGATGTTTATTACTTTCGTTTAACAAAATTCTCAGTTTTTTTCTTTTTCTGAGTTCTTTGATAATTTAGAAATTATTTTCTGAACTTTAGTTGTTATTATTAATCTTTGCACAAAGAAAGACAAATACATTAGAATTTGCGACTATTTATCAACTATTAAATTAAAATACTTTTATAATTCTATTTGTTAAAAAGTTTTCTAAAGAAATTCTTTAATCAAAATAATTATTTCAGTTGAATTTCACTAAATTTCTAGTAATTTGATAATTTTTTACATTTATTTACATATTATATGAATCAATGACAGATATTTTACATTCAAATGAATTATTTTTAATTAATTCAAGTTTGGAGAACAGTATAAATATCTATACAAATTTGAACTATAAAATAAGTTTTTCAAAACACAAAATTAAAATGATAAAACTTTTTTTAATTTAATGATCAGTGAAAACATGATTAAAATTTATTATTTCATTTTAAAATGTATTTGATGTTCTTATTAATATTCAGGGTGAATTTGAATTTCTAAGGTCAAAGCATAATTAAAGCATAAATTAATACTTTTAAGAGCATAATTATAGCATAATTCTTCTCTTTTAAAGCATAATTACAAGTTTTTGAAGAGCATAAATTGTCTTGTCGAAAATCATAAAGTTCCTGTTTCTACTAAAACTATAAATGGAAAAAACTATTCTTAAAAGTTATAATTGGATTCTTTAAAAAAATTTAATTATTTAAAAAAAATATTCAAAATTCAATTATTTTCAATATCTAGTATTTTCATGAAATTTTACAAAAGAATTCAATTATTTAAAAAATATTGATAAAATTCATCCAAGATTTAATTATTATTTTCATAAATAATAAAATTTCCAGATGATTTCAATTAATTTAGAATAGAATTTTTGAAAAAAATTTCGAAAAATCATTTAACAAAATTTGTATACAATTCTTCTCAATAATTTAATTACTTTCCTTTAGGATTCCTTTTTTTACGAAAGGGCATGGTCCGTTGTTTTCTAAATAAAATTCAAAGCAAGAATTCAATTATTACTACTTTAAATTAATTAATAAAAAAATTAAATTATTTTCACAAATAAAGTTTTATTATTTAAAAATAATTCTTACACAAAAATTAAATTAATTTCACAAATAATAAAATGCTTTTTATGATTTCAATTATTTAAAACAAATTTCATAAAATATCACACAGACATTCAGTTATTATAAAAAATTATAAAAGTACTTTGTAATATTTAATTATTTTTAAAAACTTTTCACAACTCCATTATCTATAACTGAAGGGTGGCATGACAAAAGGGGTCAAGCAACAATTTCATGATTTTACAGGAAACAAAAATAAAACATTTAAAAATTTTTCTGGTCATTTAAGAAAAATCTAAAAAAAACCGTTTCGAGATATTATTTCGCTTTACCAGTGGAAATACAATTTATGGAGATAAACGTACAGATTAGTGAGAAAAATAAGTAAAAGTGGATCATTTTGGGGTTACGTCAAATGCCCATATTTTCTTTTAAAATTAATTGTTAAAAAAATATAAAGTTTAAAGAAAAACTGAAAAATTAGTTTGTTAATTTTGAATTGATGAATTAAATGCAAAACAGTTTGATTCAAAAAAGTTGTTCGTTTTCAAGAAAAATATAAATTAAATACTTATTTTTAAAAGTAAACAGTAACGAAATTTTCAAATGCAATCTACAATCAGGAATATTTAAAAATTAACTGAAGAATAATATTTAGGTTGTTGAAAATTAAATGATGGATAAAACTATTTCTAAATAGACATAAAATCTTCTAGCAAAATTTAATATTATATTTAATAATATTAAAAATAAGGAATATTTTTAACCATATTAACCTATTCAAAATAGTATTCATTTCTTTTGTTTTTTAACTGAATTGCATTGTAAGTAGAAATTTAGGCTATTTTTTTAGTCTTATTTTCATTAAAAGCGAGTTTAAAAAGACAATTTACAAGAAAATCCTTTTACAGAAATGTGTAAAAGAATTTACTTGATTTGTTTATAAAAAAATCTCAATTTCGAAAAATTGTGGCTTGACCCCTTTTGTCATGCCACCCTTCAACTATTTTCATAAAATTTCACAGCAGAATTCAATTATTGAAAAAGAGTTTTGTAAAAATCTTTATAAGAATTCAATTGTTTTCTTTAGTAATAAAAATTTCTCAGAAAGTCAAGTTTTTAAATTAGAATTTGCATAAAATTCTTCGTAAGAATTAAATCATTTCTATAAATATTTAAATTCTTTCATGAATAATAAATTTCTATGCAGTAATCCAATTTATTTGCAGGATAAGAAAGAAGTAGATATTTTTTATTTAAATTAGGATTTAGTCAGGAAAATCTATTATATAATGGAATTTTTGGTCAGTTTTGTAAAGTGTCTAAAACGAGTTTTTTGGGTCGTCAAATTTAATTTTTCAAAAAAAAACTTTCACTACTTTTTTTAATTTGAAAGCTACTTTTTTAAAATTAAATAATTATCGAGTGCAAAGTCTGAAAAAAATGAAGAATAAATAATCGCAATTAAAATTTTTACATACCTTTTTAATTTCTAAAAGTTCCTCATATGCTTTTTGTGCATAACTCAGAGCACTGTCAACCTTAGCCAATAAGTATTCATTTCTTTCCCTTTTTGCATCTTTTTCTAATTTTATAACCATTGTAATATTCCCTTCGTTTCTCTCTTTGTTATATTTTTCACTATCGTCTATAATTTTCAATCTTTTGCTCATTTCGTTTTGTTATGATTTCCTTCACATTCTATAAAACATTTTTTTTCCTATTCAGAATAATTTGTTTGAAAACATTCGGAAAAAGCAAACGTTGAAATTGGATAAATTATTCAAATAAAAGAGAAATTTTAAAAATATATATTTAAGAAGTTTGCAAAATATTTAGAAAGTATAGAAACATGTAGATAACAGAATAATATAGAATATAGATAAAAATAAAAATGAGACTTACGGAAATTCAATGTTTAATTTAATGAAAAATGTCTAATAAGTTCACGGTTTTCTGATTTTTTTTCTTGCTACAAGTATAGCAAAACAAAAAGAAATTGATTTTCTTTTTTAAGAAAAATTATTCGTTCGTTTTTTGTTTTCTCTGCGAAAAAAACAATACTTTCAAACAATCACCATCCTCTTCGTTTAGATCGTTGAATAGATGAGTGGGAAAAAATAAAATATCACAACACAATGAACGGAAATATTTTGACTTTCTCGGACAATTTTCATAAATTATATTTAGCCGTTTTGGAAAAATTGAAATAATTATTTACCGGCTTTGAAAGTTTAGCTGGATTAGCTTTATTTTTATATTTTTAGGTTATGTTTTTCTTTTCTTACTTTCGGGTGTCATTGTAGTTTGAACTGAAATAAACAGATGGCTCTGAATTTTCGAATCAACTGTTGGAAACAATGTGTTATGAGTTATCCGAGGATTGATTCTTGCTTTGTTCTGCTGTTCTGATAATTAGTCAGTGGTAGTTCAAGGTTCCAAGTTGCTGGTTCAACTTTTAGTGGCCCTTCTTGATTGTTACAAAAAATTCGGTAGATATTCATAACTAAGAAGTAAAAGTCGAGTGGAACATTGTAATTAAAATGTTGAAATTAAAATGAGAAGAGACCGTTGTGAACAAAAAATGGGAGAAAAGAATAGAGAGAATTTGAGAAAATAACCTAATAAAATTCAAAAGGGGGGTCATAAACACGCGTTTATAAAGTAAAATTTGGTGTAATTGCTCGTATAATCTAGTCACTATTGTTAAATATTTATGAATAATTCAGTAATAGATTTCGTCTTCCCTTGTACTGAATCCAATGTAGGATTTCGTGATTTTTTAAAATAGATATTTTTCTCTGTTAACAACGGTCTCATTTTCATATTACACACGCGATGCAAGTATTATTTCTTTTTCCTTCTTTTTTTGGGGGGGTGAGATTAGGTTAGGTCGTATCCGGAAAAACAGCAGAGGCGCTGCGGACTTTCGTGTGCGCGAGAATAATCAAAATCAATGCAATAGTGCAGTGTTCCAAAGATTGTCTTTGCAGGTGTTTTTTTTGAAATAAGTATTTTTTGTTTTCTTCGTTCGAAAATATAAACATTCATCATGTCGAACGGATTAGCAGTGCTAAATAATAGGCAGTCAGTTCAAAATTTGAGTAAGTTATTTTTTCATTTTGTATGGCGTCGGGAAAAGTCTCTTAAAGAACGGTTAAATTATATATATGTATACATTTTTCCAGCCTGTAACGCTTCGCCAATTGTCTCCACGACACAAGGACAAGGAAAACACTCGGCGAGGGTGAGTTTTTTTTTCAACGTCGACGACGACGACTAATTAGAGCTTGCTATTTTTAGATTTCTTTTGTTTTCCTTTTTTCCTCGGGAATGAAAGACCCTTATTTTGCATTTCAGATGGAACAATCGAACATCTCGCACGCTGCTCTTAAAAGAAATGCTGATATTGCTCTGGATGGTTTGTTTTTCAATTTTTCATAGATTTTTTTTTTTAATTCAAAATATATTTTTATTGCTTCCTCATGAGGAAGTATTTAATTAGGATTGCCACAGGTCAGGAAAATGAGGGAATTTTATTAAAAGTACTGGAAAAAATTCATAAAATTTAAATTTTTAATGAAAAATTTTAAAGAACTCAGTTTTTTAAAACATTTTAATAATAATTCTTATTAATTATTAAAAATAATGGATTTACAGAAGAATTTTAGTTAAAAATACCAAAAAGAATTGAATTTTGGAGAAATTACCATTGATTGTAGAAATTTAATTATTTTCAAAAATAAGAAAATTCTGCAAATGTTGAATTATATTATAAAATTAAAAAAAGTTATCGTCAAAATTTCAAATACCATTATAAAAAATAAAATTCTCCGATATTCGATTTTTCTAAAAAAATTTTAATAAATTTCTCAGCCAAATTTCAATTATGTTCAAAATTTCTCTCAATTTAATGATTTTTAATATGTATTTTAATAAAATTTCCCATAAGTATTCAATTATTTAAAGCAGCTTTTAATAAAACTCTAAGACAACATTTAATTATTATCATAAATAATTAAAATTTCACAGGAATTCAATCATTCTCATAAATGATAAAATTATTTTTTAGAAATTCAATTATTTCCATAAATAATAAAACTCATGATAGGATATCAATTATTTTTAATACATTAATTTTAATCAAATTCCTTGTAAAATGTCCAGACACCCTACGGAATATTCAAAAAAATCCTCTAACTCAAAAAAATAATTTTTCGCATTAAAACTTTATTCATTATAGTTCATGAACTGTAAAAAGACTTTATAACATTTCCCTAAAGATGTTAATTTTACTTTGGAAATCATTGGAATAATCCTTCTTTTTAATGTAGACAAAATACATATTCCAAGTGGAAAAATATTAAAGATTGTAATTTTGCTCTTTTTAATGTAGGCATTTTCATCTCCACGGTAATTTTTACTATTTTAAAGCATTTAAAGCATGAAATTGACTTGATAGGAAACTATTACTTACACCTTACATATGATATATTCAGCCACAAGTCGAAACTAAAAAACTACATCTAATTATAATTATTTTAAAGCAGGTAATAAAAGTACCTAGTTTTAATATGTTGTAATGACGGATGGCAACGAAACTACAGCAGATGGGAAAATTACCTTTTGCGAACGTAACCTTAACATATTAAAAATGTTCATTTTTTTAAACGGGGATTTTCACCTTCAGCGCTAAAGAAATATTAACGTTTTTAATATAGGGAAATCGCTAATTCATGTAAAAGTTACTATTTAAAATTAGGTAATAAAAGTTTTTGAAATGCCAGTTTAAAGGCGTTAAAATTCCTTTAAGTCTTTTTACAGTGTGCTAAAATAAGTATGGGCCGTATTCTACCTATTGAAGCTAGATTGTTTTTTCTGTTCAGTATTAAAATTATTTTTAACACAATTTTAATCCGATCCGATCTTTGAAATTTTAATTAGGTATATTAAAGACGTCGAAAAAATTTTTAATGAGAATTCTTGTTTAAGAAACATTTAATTATTCAATAAATTATTTATTTTTGTATTTAAATAATTGAATTATCGTAGAACCTTTTTATAACAGTTGATTTAAAAATGAATTTTACTTAAAATTTATATATAAATTTCTTCATGAAAATTCAATTGTTTTCATGAATAATAAAATTCTTCCCAAAAAATCAATTATTTTTATAAAGAATAAAATTTTGTGCAAAAAATAATTATCATTTAAAAACCTTAATAAAATTCTTTACAAAAAATCAATTACTTTCATAAATTATTATAAACGTTTTCAGTAGAATTAAATCATTTTGATAAATTCAAATATTTTTATGAATAATAAAACTCATTAGATAATTTCAATTATAAGGTAAATGTCCCAATTATGGGACATTTTACAATTTCGTCCCTATTATGAGACAGTATTACAAAAAATAAAATAAATGCAATTAAAATTGATGATTAGAAATTTCTACTTATTTCAATAAATTTTACACGTTATAAGAATAATTATTTCTGTATAGCATTTAATTCAATAAGAAATGTTTAATTGCATTTTAGCTTTTTAATTAAGGTAAGCCAGGTTTTTCGTCAGACTACCGTCCCACGTTAGGTGCATTTATTATTTGCATGACCTATTATGAGGCACACAGGAAATATATAGCAAACATAACCTCAAATATTTTCAGTATTTTCGCATTAATTTTCTACAAAAAAAATTGTTTTACAATTATTTAAAAACCTAGAATATGTTTATTGTACTTTATTCTTTATAATTAATAATCAAATTATTGAGATAAGTCAATAGATATCTAATTACTTATTGAATTAAATAAGGGTCTCACAATAGGGGCATTTATTATGGGACACCCGTACATCAGGAAATCATTGTCTCATAATTAGTGCAGTGCAGAGTTTCAGAATTTAATTAATATTATTTTTATTTTATAAAATATAACCATTTTAGGGCCTAAATATTATTCCTAACATACAAATCTTTCAATCTATACCCTAATTGTTCATATTAACACTCTTGATTCCAAGAAATTTATCAAAGAAATTTAGTTTAGCTAAAACAGCGTCCCATAATTGGGACTTTTACCTTATTAATTTTAGTGAAATTAGAAAAATGCAAAAGTTTTCAAAATTGTAAAAAAAGATTATTAAAACTTGTTAAAAGAATTTAATTATTAAAAATTTTTGTGAATAATATTCTTTATGAGAATTATTTTTTAAGAAACATTCAATAATTTATTTATTTTTATATTGAAATAATTGAATTCTCGTGTAATTTTCTAATACAAATTGATTTAAAAATGAATTTCACTTAAAATTTTAATAAAATTCTTCCCAAGTATTCAATTATTTTTATAAAGAATAAAATTTTTTGCAAAAAATAAGTCATTTAAAAATTGTAATAAAATTTTTCACAAAAATTCAATTATTTTCATAAATTACAAAACTCTCACTAGAAATTCAATTATTTTAGTAACATTCTTTTCAAAAATTCAAGTGTAATTTAATTTAATATTAATTTTAATTGAATTGCTCGGAAAATCAAAATTCAAATTCAATTATTTAAACATTTGTTGATACAATTCTTTAGGAGAATTCAATTTTATGAAAAATGCAAACTTAATAAATTAGGTATTTATTTTTATATTGAAATAATTGAATTCTCGTAGAGTTTTCTAATAAAAATTGATTTAAAAATGAATTTCATTTAAAATTTTAATAAAATTCTTTATAATATTTCAATTATTTACATAAATAATAAAATTCTTGCCAAGAAGAATATTTAAATGAAGAATTTCCGAATAATTGAAAGTTTATGTGAAATTGAATTGAATCGCTAAATTCAAAATGGGCTCAACTTTAAAAACCGTAAGGGTCATTTTTATATAACAAAAAACAGTGAAAGAGACTCTTACGATTTTCAGAGTTGAGCCATTTTCGAAATTCGCAATTCAATTGTAAACAAATGGATTTGAAAATTCTCAAAGAACATTGTCGAAATAGTTGATTTAGTTTTAGTTGAAAATTCTAGAAAATAATTATTTAATTGAAATGATGAAAAATTTTTAAAAAAGTTTCAGTAACAATATTCAATTATAATATTAGTGCGATTCCACGCCACTTTGGCAGTCTTTTGGAGTAAGCAAATGAATTTTAATGAATGAATGAATAAAATATTTATTGTATCACTCGGTTATCTTCACTAATATGAAGCATAAAGAAACCGATCACTCTGACTCCAAGTTATAGTTACCTTCATGTTTTATGATAATATTCTTGAATGTTGTTTAATTTGAAAGAGGTTTGAATTATTATTATTATTTATTGATGTTTTCGAATAATTTGACAATGAATGAATGAGAATATTTTTAGAGTCAGGGAAAAAGAAAATAAAATTCTTGTGGCAACCCTGTAATGATTGTTTTTTTAATTTTTTGTTTTTCATGAATGTTAATATTTTTACGTCTCTTCTATAGAATTATCATCTCCTGTTTCGTCAGGTTCGCCATGCTCAAAGAAACGACACAAGAATCCACAGCCAAAGAATGCGGTGTGCGCTTTAAATGAATTAAAAGCGGGAGCTGTTTACAAAGTTGTTTCGCAAACTGGTCCAACGCACGCTCCAATATTTACAATTGCAGTGCAAGTTGACGGGCAAACTTATGAGGGTAAGGGTCGTACTAAAAAATTGGCGAAACACGCCGCCGCTGAATTGGCATTAAGAAATATTGTACAATTTCGCAATGCACCTGAAATTGTACGCGTTATTAATACAAATAATTGTCAAGCAACACCAATGGAGCCGGACTTCACGAGCGACGTTACTGAGCGTGATAATCATTTGGTGAATGCATTTAAAACTCTCGCACAAGAGCCAAAGAGTGCAAGTAAATTTTTAGACAAGGGCCCAGTTGCATTAATTAATGAATTATATCCGGGCGTTACTTATAAATGTATTTCTGACACGGGCGAGAGTTATGCAAAATTCACAATTGCTGTGACAATTGATGGCGAGACATTCGAGGGCACGGGGCCGAGTAAAAAATTGGCAAAAGCTGCGGCAAGTAAAGCGGCGCTCGCTAAATTACGAAATGTTCATAGCTCATCATTTTGTATTCCATTACCGGTGAGAGTGTTGCCGAGTTACGCTAATTCTGGACATTGGCAGGAGCAAATGAGCCTACCGCAAATGTTGGCCGATCGAATAGGAAAAATGGTTAATCAAAAATTCACCGAACTCGTGCAAAATAAACCGCAGCACGCGCGGCGTAAAGTTTTAGCTGGAATCGTTCAAACAAGAGGCAACGAGGCTGAATTAATTTGCGTTTCAACTGGTATTGTTTTCCTATTCATTCAAAATTTCTCTCTTTCGCTAAATTTATTATTCAACTAACATTATTGTTTACTTCACTCATACAGTTTTCATTCATTATTTCTCTGTTTCGTTAATTACTTTTTCATTTTTTTAATCTATCACTTCTTTCATTCATTGAATTATCAAAGTCAAAGTCGATGAAAATTTTCTTTAGTTAGTTAATTAGTTTGTTTAGTTGATTATTGACTGTAAGAATTGATGTTTGGTTTTTTCAGGTACTAAGTGCGTTTCGGGTGAACACTTGAGTGTGAGTGGCGGAGCGGTGAACGATTGTCACGCAGAAGTCGTTGCACGTCGCTGTCTGTGCGAATATTTATATAAACAATTGGAGCTGCACACTGAAAATCGTGGCGATGAATCAATATTGGAAGAATCGAAACAGGGATACAAGCTCAAGCAAGGAATACAATTTCATCTTTATATTAATACTGCGCCTTGTGGTGATGCAAGAATATTTTCGCCACACGAGGAAAATGAATCGGTCGATAAGCATCCAAATCGAAGGGCCCGCGGACAGTTGAGAACGAAAATTGAGTCGGGCGAAGGAACTATCCCCGTGAAAAGCAGTGAGGGGATTCAAACCTGGGACGGAGTTCTCATGGTGAGAAAATATTTTTTTACTACTTTTCAAGAAAAGGTACCAAAAGTTTTAAACATTCAAAAAATAGTAAAAAAAACATTTTTTCTAATTATAAAATTTATAGTTTTATTATTTAAATTTATTAATTCTGTTTTATCTTTTTTAAAACGACGATATTTTTACTATTCATTGAAATTTGTATTTTATTTATTTACAAAAGTTTGTATTTTATATTTAAAAAATTAATTCTGAAATAAATTATATATTCAGTTTAAATCATTTGAATTTTTTAATTCATAAAAATATCGGAGCAGAAAAAAATATTTCGTTTCTTTGAACTTTCATAACTTTAGGAAAATAAAGAAAAATTAATTTTTTAGTTTGTTTTTTAAAATTTATATACATATTTTTTTAGTTTTAAATTTTACTGAAAAATTGAAATGTTTTTATGCCTCGCGGGTTTGTACTTTTCTTAGTTATTAAAAAAACCTGACTTTTTTCGACTTATTTTCAAAAAATACGATTTTTTTCATTCTTTTCACTTTTCTTCTAAATATTGGAACTACTTTTGCAATGAATACTTTTTTGGCATAAAATGCAACATATTTCGAGTTTTTAGTGTGAAAAGCAAATATAGTCAAAACTATTAAAATTTATTGAATTTGAATAATTTTTTTGAGATAAAAATGAAATATGCAATTAAAAAGTTTTTAAATAATTGAAATTTTAATTTTGAATATAATAAAATTATCAAAAATTTTCATTGAAAAATTTGCAAATGGCAATTTGAGAATAAGAATTAATGAAAATAAGTTGCAAATATTATATTGAAATATTTTGTTAAATGTATGACATTCTTAGGATTATATCATCATAAGTTTTTAAAATTCAATTATTTTTATTATTTTGAATTAGGTACATACTTTTGAAAATACAAATACCTAGATACAAAAAATAATTGCATTAAAACCTTTTTTTAAAATAAATTTTTTAATTAAAATTCTTAAAAACATTAATTACTTTTTAAAGAAGCCGAATGTTCTTTAAAGATATTCAATGTTTTTTTAAAAAATTATATCACAATATTTTCGAAAAAATTATTTCTGAATTTCTTTGTATAATAAATTTTTTTAAATTAATTATCTTCAACAAATTTTTTAAAAAATTTGCTTATAGACTTCTTATTGACTTTTTGAATGAAAATTTTTTTTTTTTGGAAAATAATTGAATAAGAAGAAATTCTATCTGATACGATCAAGTAAAAAATATAATTTTGTAAGATTGGTTTGAAATTCTGGTAAATTATTCTATATAAGTGTAATAATATGCTAAAATATAAACTTTTAAAAAAGTGAATTGTGGAAATTGTAGTTATGACCGTTAAAGAAATATTTAAATTTAAATTCCTTATTTTTCAAAAATTTAACTGGTTTTAATTTTTATATAGTGAATTTTAAAGCTTATTTTATACTTTGTGATGTCAAAAATCTTTTTTATAAATACATTTTTTTCTTCCCTTTCTTTTAAAAAATGAATATTATTTTTCATTTTTTCAAAAACTGCCTCTTTTTAATTTTTTTTAATAATTTTTCTTGAAAGCTGAGAATTTTTCCAATAAAATAAGTAATAAATAAAAGTGAAACAACAATATACTTTCTATAAAATGAAGATCATAACTTTTTAAACACTGTTTTCTTGAAAACTCATTGTTCCATTTTCAAACTTTACATAATTTATTGACAAAAATGTCAGCTTTTCAATGAAAATAATTTTAAAAAAATTTTAAAAGAAACAATTTTTGGAAAAATTAAGAAATAAGATTTATTTTTGTAAAGAAAGGAGTCAACAATTTTTTTTTTTTTGAAGAAAGATTTTTAGCATTTAAAAGTGTACAAAAAGTGCTTTAAGATTCACTATATAAAAGTTCAAATCTGTCAAGTTTTATAAATTATAACTTATATCAATTCGAACATAAAGTTGCATAAACATTGCAAAAATATTGGAAAATATAGATACAATTGTAGTTTTTGAAAATAATTGAATTTCAGAAGATTTGAAATTCCTATGGAAAAAGAAATAAGTATTTAAATATTTAGTAATTAAAGAAATTATTAAAGTTTAAAATAATAAAATTTATAAATCGGTGAAACGTCAGGAAAATACTAAATGAAAATTGTGTGATTGATCTAAATAAAATAACCAAATAATGCGATTTTCTTTATATCTTTAATCTACTAACACCAAGGCCTTGTTTTTTTATTTTGAACAAGAAACAATATTTTATATTTGTAATTATTTTTCTTTATAATAAAATTTAACAAGAACGAATTTTTTTAAAAATATTTTTTATTATTGAAAAACTGATCAGAGACAAAATATTTTTTATCATTGTCAAAGTGAAGAAAAACAAAGGTTTTATAAGTAACTATTTTTCTTTTGGTATTGTAAAAGTGAACAGGGATGAAAGTTTCATTACTAACTATTCTTCTGTCATTGTAAAATTGAACAGGGACAAAGGCTGCTGACGATGTCGTGTTCGGATAAAATAGCTCGCTGGAACGTTCTAGGAGTGCAAGGAGCACTCCTGAGCCATTTCATAGAGCCAATTTACTTCCACAGCATCGTTCTTGGCAGCTTGCTTAATCCTAGTCACATGTATCGAGCGGTTTGTGGGCGCATCGAGAACACAATACAGGGCTTACCGCCACCATACAGACTCAACAAACCACTGATGAGTTTGATTACATCCTCCGAAGTTAGACAACCCGGTAAAGCACCTAATTACAGTGTCAACTGGACAATTGGTACGTATACAATCATTTATCCAAAAATCAATAATTTGCAATTAACAAAAAATGTCCTTTTTTTACTCTTTTAATTGAAAAAGAACATAATTTTCATTATTTTTCCAAACAAAGGTACAACGTAACACTTATTTATTATTATTAAAATTACTTTTCTGTATAATTACAACATACTGCATAAGAACATAATTGAATTTAGAATTCTGTAATAATAAAATTCTTCTCAAGAATTGAATTATTATTATTATAAGCAGTCAAATTCTTCACAGGAATTCAATTATTTTCAATACAATTTTAATAAAGTTTTTCAAAAAGATCAAATTATTTTTAAAATTGAAATACAATTTTTTGGATTTTTTTCTAAAAAAATCCAAATTTCAAAAATTATTATTTACAATTATTAAAAAAGAATTAAAAAGATTATCCTTTCAAGTAATTAGTTTATTTTCGATATTTCAATAAAGTTCCATGAATTAATTAAATTATTAAAAATTTTAAATAATTGTAATACAATTATTTACAATACATTAAATAATAATTAAAAACATTAAGAAAAAACTCAAATAATTTTTAAATAAACTATACTCTCAAGATAATTATTTTAACATTATTTATGTAACATTTTAATATGTTTATATGTAAAAATAAAGTTGAAACGAAAATATTTTTTCTATTATCTCATTATTTTATTCGCAAGAATAAAATAATAATACGTAGGGTCAGTTGGGGTAAGTAGAAACAGATTTGCTATGTTTCACCAATAACATAAGTTTTTTCTTTTAAATCAGATCACTTTCGGTTTTCTTGTGTATTGAGTTATTATTTCACTTCCGTGAAACAATTTTATAAGGTAGCAAAGAATATGGGTATCATTAAATCGCAATAACCAACTGTTTCTATTTACCCCTAAATTTTTCAACTTTGGTAAAATTTAGGGGTAAATAGAAACTGAAGTTACTTCAGTTAAATGAAAAAAAATTTAACGGATGCGGCCTTAAACCTTTAACCTTATATTAATAATTGAAAATCAAAGAAGAGACCCTTTCAATTTTTTGACTCGCATTTGGAAAAAACTAAACTAAAAATTTATACTAAAGTTTATAATTGTCTCTTATTAATACTACAACAAAAATCAACTTTTTACTTTTTTCTCCTAAAAACTACAAATTCAAGGTTAGTAAAAACAGTTGATTATTTTTTCAAAAAATTAAGAAAAATTCAATTTCAAGAATGGAAATGTTAAAAGATACAAAGAATTAAATAAATTATCTGAGTTATAAAATAATTCAAACTAATAAATAATAATGCATTATATAAGTTTAAAAATAAACAATTCCAAAAGTTAAAACACATTACAAAAATAAATGTTTGTTCTCTCCTATTCTCTCTTATTATAGTGTGGTGTTTGATAGAAACAATTTTTTCATTTATATTATAAGAAATATTATTGAAATTTCTGCTGTTTCTATTTACCCCGAATTTCCAGTTTTTAGGAGTAAATAGAAAGTCTCCTATTTTTAATTAAAGTTTGCAAATTGATTAAATTAAAGATGATTTTTGTGTAGTATTAATAAGAGATAATTATAAATTTTCGTATGAATTTTTAGTTTAGCTTTTTCTAAATGCGAGCCTTCTTTGAGTCTTGAAAAGGTCTCTTCTTTGATTGTTCATTATTTATGCAATAGGAAATATTTTTGTTAATTGACAAACGGAAAATGAAATTTTTTTTAAAGTTTAGTAGTAATAAAATTTTATTTTCAATGATTCAGTTTAAACATTGGTGAAGATCACACAACGTTTATAATCAGCAATTTAAAGGACAAAATATTTTTCTATTCAAATTTTCTAAAATTTCTATACAAAATATGTTTACTTTTTTTAAAATAATAATTAAAAAAATAAATATTTGTAAACAAAAAATTATATTAAAAAATTGTATTAACTTTCTTCACATTTTGATCAATTGCTACCGAATGATAAATTCATTTTCTTGAATTTAAAAAATTTGATTGTTTTCGACAAAAAAAATTTTTTATCTATTTATTTTTTTGATTAATTATAATCAATAGTTATATATTTACATCTCGAAAATTACTTTAAAAAATGACTAGCAATGAAATGATGAAATTCATGTAATAAATTTGATTTAGATAATCAAAAGAACTACAAATTGTTGCTTTATATTTAATTTTCTAATAAAGAATATACTGAATATTTTAAGGAGACAATTCTTTCAGACTTAGGTTGTACAAGATTTTAAAATAGGTCAATCGATGCGCTTTTTAAAATGCCCGACGGATGGGTTACAATATTTTTAAATTTACATAAAAATAAAGTATCCTAAAAAATGACCCTTTCTTTAAAATTTAATTTTAAATTTTTTATACACTGTATACCTTTTCAGGTGAAACTTAATGTAATAAAAAATTCTATAAATATAATGATATAAATAATAATATAAAAACAAGCATAAAAGAGTAAGTAAATAAAAATAAGCGAGTAAGTGAATTACGTAAGTACCTATAAAAAGTAAATAAAAGATTGAAAATTATCCAATAAAAATTAGATCATGGTCTTGCTGAAAAAATAATTATTATTTTCTTTTTTCAATTAAAAATGAAAATATATTTTTTTAAAAGAAAAAAAATAATCAGGATTTAATTAGAAATATTATTTTGCAATTTAATGAGATTTTTTTATCGCTTTTTCTTCTCTTTTTTTGGAAATTATAGGTCAAGTCGAAGCGGAAGTGATAAATTGCACAACTGGCAAGGATGAACTTGGAAAACCGTCCAGAATATCGAAACAGGGACTCTTTAAAAAATTCTACAATCTTTTGGGTAAACTTGATACGATTGATGATGCCGATCAGAATCAGTGTCGTCATTATTTAGAAGCCAAGTCATCTGTCCAGAATTATTCGGTAAGAGAAATTTATATATATATATATATATATATATATATATATATATATATATATATATAAATTTATTTTCTTTTAATTGTTATTCTTTTCATTGAAATTAATTATGATATATCCTTTATTTTTAAGAAATATTTATTAATTTATGATCTTCAAGTTTTGAACATTTAAATGAAGGAAATATTTTTTATTGAGAATATTTCATTCAAATACCGAAACGTCTTTTAATAAAAAAATTCTCATCAATTGCTGATTGCAATAAATTTAAAAACTTAAATTTTCCTTTTGTTAGAAACTTTATAATTAATTTTTTTGATCGTGTTTCAACAAAATTATTACAATAAAAATATAATTTGAAGAAAAAAGAAATAAATTTCGTTTGTTTGAACGTTCAGAACTTTCACTAATTTCACAAGCCTGCAAAGAAACTTTCCGTTCTCTGAGATCAAGAAGTCATTTCTTGTAGTTTTTGGTGCGCTGAATCTGAATTTGGCAACGGAAACCTCCCATCGCGTCAGGATTTTGAGAAAAGTGGGGGTAAAAGTTCCTAAAATCACGTTTTTGATAGTTTTTGAAAATTTCTACCTGGTGAATTCGACGTGCTAGAGACTTGTAATAGGAGTCACATTGAAGCATGAATCCTGTATTTTAAGAAAATCTAGCGATATTGCTAACAAACTAAATTAGCAGTTAAAAATTATATATTTAACTGTTGTGAATCTCAAAAAGTGACTGACATTGTTCGTAAATAAAACTATTTTGAAAAATGATTGGATTCGCTTAAAATTTGTTACTCTGGGGTTTTCGGGATCCCTAATTATGAATATGTTGTCGGATTAAAAAAATTCAAAATGTCGGATCCAATATGGCGGACTAGTTGTTAAAAATCGATTCAAATTGCCTGAAACTTATTAATTGAGGGTTATTAGGGTCGTTGATTATGAATCTAACCACAAATTTGTTATTTTGACATAATATTTGCAAAAAGCGATCGCGAAAACCCTAGAATAACAAATTTTAATCGAATCCAATCATTTTTCAAAATAGTTTTATTTGCTGCCAGTGTCAGTTACTTTTTGAGCTTGACAGCTGTTAAAAAAATAATTTTTAACTGCTAATTTAATTTGTTAGTAATATCACTATATCTTCTTAAAGTACCGGGTTCAGGTTTTAACTTGACTCCTATGGAAAGTCTTTAGCACGTCGAATTCACCCGGTAGGAATTTTCAAAAACTGCCAAAAATGTGATTTTAGGGACTTTTACCCCCACTTTTCTCAAAATCCTGTCGTAATTGGAGGTTTTCGTTGCCCAATTCAGATTCAGCGCACCAAAAACTGCGAGAAATAACTTCTTGATCTCAGAAAACGGAAATTTTTACTTCTTTTGCAAGCTTGTGTTATCAATTTTTACTATAATCGCCTTAAAGAAATATTTGTCAATTCTTATTAAGAATTAAATTAAAAACGTATTTTATCTATTTTTATTACAAGAGCAAATCCACGTGAACTGATATGTAAATAATTTGATATTAAGGAACATTTATATATTCAAATTGATATAATTTCTACAAAATTTAACAAAATTTAATTTTTACATAGTGCTCTTTTGAAAAAATATTTTATAATCCTTCTTTTTTCAAAATTAAATCTTAGTTTTAATTTTCTTTAAAACCGCCTTTTTTCAATTGTTCTTATCATTTTTGTCACAGTTTTTAGATATTTTTTTGAATCAAATATGTGAAAATGAAAGTGGGACAACAATAATAATACTTTCGAGAAAATGAAAAAAAGTTTTACAACATTTTTTTTAATTTTCCTGAAAATCCATCGTTGGCTCATTTTCAAACTTTGCATACAATATTGGAAAAAATTTGAGCTTTTTAATCAATTTGATGAAAAAAAATTGAAAACAAGTATTTTTTCTAAATATTGAGATAAGTGTATAAGTGTTTTAAGACAATAGAAAAAAATTAACATTTTTACTTGAACGTTTCACATGGAATTGCTTATAATTAAATTAAAAAAATATTTATCAATTTTTATTATTATAATTAAGCAAAGGAAATATAAAATTAAAAATTGAATTTAATGACAAAGAAATTTTAAAAGAACAAGAATTTCTCATTTTTAAAATTTTTAAATTGTTAAAACAACTAAAAATTGCAACAACTCAACATAATTGTACTTTGAAATATGTTGAATAAAAATTTTCGAATATGAAAATAATTAAATTTAAACATTAAATTCTTGAAAAATTCTTGAATATGAAAATAATTGACTTGTCAAATATAATTTTTGAAAAATGTTAGAATAACAAATAAATAACAAATTATTTGACTTTAAAAATTAAATTTTTTTAAAATTCTAGAATAATTGTTTATAAATAATATTTAGACACAGTTTCTTTAATTTTTAAAAATTATCAAAAATCATTAAATTCAATTTTTTTATTAAATATTCTAAATTATAATTTTAAAATTTATTTAATAATATATTTATTTATGTACATAAAAATATATGTTAATAATGATTAAAAATTCTCATAAACTTTTTTTCTGTTTTGTAAAATTTGTTTTTTTCCAAAAAACAAAATAAAACAAAATAAAAACAGCTCGCAAAACGTCAGCTGAAGGATGCATTCGTTCGAGCTCAACTTGGCAGTTGGGTTAAAAAACCAATTGAACAAGACATGTTTGACGTTGACATCTGACTAAGCAGTGATAATGTTTCTCGATTATGTCCAAAGAAACGTGTTTCCGAGTACGTTGTAACTCGCGTAAATTAGATCGATCGTTCAGTGTGTCACAGAACGGCGGATTTTGGCATTAGTAAAGCATAAGTTTTAGGATCTCAAAAAAGAAGGAAAAGAAAAAAGAAAACGTCTTTTCATTAAATATAGATTTTGAATGCAAATTAGAGAATAATTATTTAAATGTATACAAGGCTGTCAAAGAAAGAAAGAAAAAAAAGATAATGTATGTGTGTAGGAAAAAGCAAATCATCAGTGTGTGACTATTTTTTTTGTAAACTTTATTCAACTCTGTAAAGAAACGATATTCCAGTGTAAAATTATATTTAAATACTCTCCTGTAATTGTAGACAATTTTTCACTAGGAGGAAAATAAAAATAAGAGTTGAAAATGTCCACACAATTTTCAAGTTCGTTCTTTAAATAATAGACTTTAGATATACATATATCGCGTCGTTTTTTGACAATTCCATAGACTGTTAGCAATTATAAGGAAGAACTTGATTAGTCTCGCGTATTTGTATGAATGGACAATTTGTTTTTTCATTTTGTAGATGTAAACAAAAAGAAAAAAGTTGCTTATCTTTATTCGAAAGGCATTTTGCTTCTAATAATGATAAGCAAAGTCAGTACATATCTTTTATTCAATCACTTTTAAGATATTTCTCTCGCACCTAACTTAATGTTCTTCGAAAACACACAAACAGAAACTTAAAAAGTAGTCATCCGAATTAAATATCTAGTTAAGTGAAAAAAATATTCCATTCAATCTCTTTTGATTCTTTTTCTTTATTAGAAATATAGGCGCGCTCATCAATTCATTCTCTTTTGTAAAAACAAAAGGTGAATTGGAATTTTTTTCTTTTTTATATAGATTTTAGAGACTGCCGCGTCCTTATTTGATATCCTTAAAAAAAACAAGGCTGTGAGCGAAACTCGCATTGAGGTAGTGAGCAGACGCGGTAATTGAATGTTAGTGAGAACGAAAAACGATCAAAAAAAAAAAAAATTTACAATTGCTCAGTTTCCTTGAATTGTAAAAAAGGAATGAAAAAATATCGGTAAGATTGTTTCACGAAAAAAATAAGCGTTAATTTCCGCACACGTTTTTAGAATCACTTTCTTCCATGTACTCGCGAAAAAACAATCTTATTTATATTTTTTTCTAAAACAAAATCTTTTTTCACCCTCCTACTCTGGTGGCGTGCAGTCATTTTTATTATTCTATATTTAGCTCCTTGACTCCATTAGAATTTTAACAAAATATTGTTAGTTTTTTTCTCAAATTTTTTAAAATGAATTATAGCATTTATCCAGAAATTTTACATTTAATCATTTACTATTTTAAAACTTTATATTTTGAGATTTAAAACAACAACAATTATTAATGTTTCAATTGAAAAAGAACAAATTGAATTATAATTCGAACACTGTAGATTAAAAACATCTGATTTTTACAGTGTTGTACACAATATTTAAATATGTAATTACAGTGAACGATTTGCAACAAATGATTAAAAAAGTAAAAAAAAAAAATTAATAGTGTTTGACAAATGAAAGAAAAAGACAGTTGCATGTAAAAATGTAGATGCAAAAAAAGAGATAGCACTTTGCAAATTTTTTGAAATCGGACAAATAAATACTTTGTGTAAGGCCTAAATTTTTTCCGTAATCTGCTTTTTACACTTCGTGTAGGAGGGAAATGTAGCGATAAATTAGAATAATTAAAAATAAATTTAGAGATTTCTAAGATTAATTGCCTCACTATGCCAGCAAAAGAAATTGTCATTTTTTTAACTAAAAAAATATAGTTCTGCCGTAGTGACACACTATTTAACGCCGATCCAGTTTGACGCGAAAAACACACACAAAAAACAAATTTGGAACAACTACCAAATAGTAAAAAAAATAAAAGAAACGTGAGACTGAAGTCCGCAGTGTTTTTGGAAACGAAAAATCAAAAAAGAACTTTTATTTCGAATTTCATCTAATTTTCCCGTTTAAACGATAAAAAAATTATTATTTAAAAGACTAAAGAAAGGCTTTGAATTATTTTCTTCGTACTATTTTTTCGTTTTCGTTTTTAAAAACGTTGCGAACTTCAGCCCCATTAAAAAAAACGTACTTTGAAATAGTGTTTAAAAAAATTACACTTCAAACTACAATGGTATTATCGAGTGCGTAAAAACGAAATTTCATTTTTTTTTCAAAAAAACAAAACATATTAATCGAAATACTATTTGCTTCTCGAAAAAAAAGAAAATCAGCTCGAGTATTTTTTTAAGTGTTCAATCACTTTTGTTTTGCAAAATTAAAAAATACTTGTGTGCCAATTTACATAGGTTCAAATTTGCACACGAAATCTGTCAAAAAAACAAAACGAAAAAAGTGTGCTTCAAATTTGACTTATATCGCTGTGCAAATGTTGGGCAAGAAATTCTTCTCTCCCTGTTTTGAATAACGATCATTAATATTGTATTCTCACAATAATTATATAATAATAATTATTAATTTTAGCTGATAAAGAAAATAATTGTAAATTTATTTTTCTTTTTTTCTCTCTTGAAAAATGTAAAAATATAAAGAACTCTAAACGAAAATAATAAATGAAAGTATAGTCGAACAGAAACGTGAAAAATGAACAAAAAAAATAGAAGGAGAAAGAGAAGAAAAATTGCGAAACTAGAAAAGCAGTTGAAAAAAAAGGAGTTTTTACGAAACGAAAAAATAATTGTTCTTTATATTGAAAGTAATGTAAAATTAATTTCTTGCCTGGCATGGAACACCAAAGATTTCAATAGATATTTTCATATTTCTCAAAAATGATCTGTCGCTAATTAGCATAAATAGTGTAATTATTTGTTTTTTTCTATGCTTTTAAACAATTTCTTCATAGATTTAATCATTTTTGTAGCATAAGATAAGAATTTAAAAAATTTGAAACTCCATAAACTTGCTATATATCAATTTTTGCAAACAATTTTAATGAAAAATTTTTTATTCATTATTTTAGACGAAATAAAATTTATATCCACTTGTTTTTTTATTTATCACAAAAGAAGAAGGAAATATTATTTTAGCTCAGCGATATATCTTTATAATTTATTATTAGAAAAGGAAATTTATGTATTATGTATAGTAACGAGTGAAATTTCTATTTATTCTTATGTTTATGTTCGTTATTGATTAATGAACATTATTATTATTAGTATTATTTTAATTTTAATTATTATTATATTCTTATAATCATTTTGTATTCTTTTGTTAAGAAAAAAATGTGAATTCTTCTTTTCTTTGTATTTTTTGAAAATGCACTTAAAAGCATAAAAGAAAATATTTAACAAACAAAAAATAAAAAAAATAATAATAATCAAGTATTCAACATCGAGAATTACAAGTATTCTTGTTAGTCAGCTAGAACTTAAGCATGACTAGTGCCTCTAGTTGTAAAATCTTAAAAAAATACAAATTAATGAGAAATGATTCGTCAATAAACTGTTATTTACCGAAACATTTCTTTTGAATTATTGATACCACATTATTCCTTATTGCAAATAAAAAAATTTAAATAGATAATTAATACTAATTACGTTAATAATTTTTACAAATATTATATAATTACATGTATTAATAATAATGTATGCTATGTGATATTTATTATTAGATAATATTTTAGTTTTTTATCATTATTAAAAAAATCAGGGAATATAATCAAAAGGCTGGAAAAATTACTAACAAAAAATTTATCTGCAATTACAATCCAGGTTCCACTGTATAATATATTAATAACACTGTCCGACAAAAATGAATTTTTTTTCTGCCCCTTTAATAATTCTGGTCACTTTCGATAGATTTTTTCACGCTGATTACGAATCTGAAAAGAAAAATGCTCTAGCACGTCGAGTTTTTGAGAAAATTAGTGTTAAAAAGTGAAAAAGCATGTTTTTGGCTATATTTGACTATTATTAACAGAAAAGTAGGAGGTGCTAGAATTTTGTTTCTGGTATCAAATGAAAGCTTGAATCACAACCAACAATTTCCTTGAGGAAGAATTCGAAGGCATTTTCGATAAAGCAATTAAAAATTATTTTTTCTTTTGCATTAAATTTTGTTATTAATCAAATTTTATTAGCACCATGTATAACCTCGGCATTGTGAAACAAGTGATAAACAAATGAATTCTTTATCATTTAAATTCATAACATTTTATATTATTTTCAGGTTACTTATATTTTATTTCAAAAAAATGTTTAGCAATCTTGACATATATACTCAACAAAATAAATAATTTGAACATATAATTGATATCTTTGAAATATAGTGTTCCTATGAATTTAACGTTTTGTTTTCCCAAAATAAAACTTTGCTCTCAGTAATTGTTTTTATCCATTAGAATAAAAGCAGACAATATTAAAAATTAAAATTAATTTCAACATCTAGCAATGAGAAAATAATATTTATAATAAAACATTAAATTATAATTAATTTTATGAATAAATTAAGTGTTTAAATATAACAAAAAATTTAATTTGTATGATCACTGAATATCTAATTTAATATACTTTTTTCTACTAGTTAGGCATTTAATTTCTATTAAAAGAATTGATTAATTTAATTTATTAAAAATTAAGATATAAAAACTGTAAAATACAATGAAAGCTTAAATAAAATTTTAATTAAAAACTTTTGTAGGGATTTCTAAAAATTAGGATGCTAAACATGTTTTTTTGGAATAAAATATAAGTAACCTGAAAATAATATAAAATGTTATGAATTTAAATGATAAAGAATTCATTAGTTTATCACTTGTTTCACAATGCCGAGGTTATACATGGCGCTAATAAAATTTGATTAATAACAAAATTTAATGCAAAAGAAAAAATAATTTTTAATTGCTTTATCGGAAATGACTTCGAATTCTTCGTCAAGGAAATTGTTGGTTGTGATTCAAGCTTTCATTTGATACCAGAAACAAAATTCTAGCACCTCCTATTTTTCTGTTAATAATAATCAAATATAGCCAAAAATATGCTTTTTTTGACTTTTTAACACTAATTTTCTCAAAAACTCGACGTGCTGGAGCATTTTTCTTTTCAGATTCTTAATAAGCGTGAAAAAATCTATCGAAAGTGACCAGAATTATTGAAGGGGCAAAATTAGTGTCGGACAGTGTAATATTAATATTAAAAAAAGGCATTAATTTATTGTTAAATTATAACCTATTAATAATGAATAATAATTTTAACCTCTTAATTATTCATCTATTATCAGCAATATTTAAAATAATTTATTAATTTTTTTTTTAATTTATTTTAAATACTTTATTAATTTTTTTATTATCTATGAAATAATGATGATGATGAATGAGGATGGCAAAACAAATTGGGAAAATAGAGCAAAATGCTTGGTGACAATTTTACGTTTCCTTGAAATTTTATACATGTACATATGTTCTTTTCGTTTGACAATAGTTTTTCTGCGATAACAATTTATCATTGAGTTTATTATAGATATATTTTTTATATATAATTATATTATATATAAATGATACAATTGCAAGTAAAAATTATTGCACTTCCCACGGGAATTATTTCTTGTTTTTAATAATAAATTGAACATATATATTTTTTAAAAATAAATTTCAAAGTAGAATTTATCTGCATTTTAGAAAAAAATTTGAATTACTAATATATTTTTTTAATTTATGAAAATTCATCGCATGTGAAGTACAAATGAAATTAACAGACTTCTTAAATCTACGTTGATATGTATCGATTTTAATGTGCTTTACCCTTGCCCCTCTTTTTTCTACTTTGTATATTAAATTAAAAATCGGAAAAAATTCACAAATTTATGCATAAACGTTAAATTTTCTTCTTTTTTTTTGAAAGAAAAATATAATGCTGCTGTAATTAGTATATCTAATTATAATAATTAATAATTATTTTTAATATTTTTAATTAATTATTATAACAATGTATAATAATTTTAATTATTTATAGTAGTTAATATCCAATTAGTAATAAAAAACTAATTGTTATAACTCTAACTTAACTACCTATAGTAGTTAATAACTAATTACTAATTAAAATAATTATCAATGAATTACTAATTATTACAATTATTAGTCCATATTGCGTAATAATTATCACACGAGCCTTTGGAAAGTATAAGCGTTACACATAAAATTCTGATCACCATGTAAAATCAATGGGCGTCAAAATTTTATGTGTTGTTATACTTTCCGGCGGCTCACATAATTATAATAGACAATTATTTTTGGGTTTAAATTTTTTCGATTTTTAAGAGTTCAGTAATTTTTCTATTTTTATTTGTTGTTCTTCGTTAGACTAAATATTTAACTGAGATTCATTATTGTAGTGAAAAATATTCAAAAATAATTATTTGCTACTTTCCTTGAGGAAAAAAATGTCTACTTTTTTGCTAGAAATAAAAATGGTTAACAAATGTTTTCAATTAAAATTTGATGATAGAAATGTAGAGATGAATTAAAATGTGCATGAATCATTTTGAAGAAAAAAATTTTCTTTTTTTAATAGTAACCTCAGTTTTATTTGACGAATTGTTACAACAACAAGAAATTTTTCTTAACAGAATATATTTTAATTAACGACATTATTTCTCGTAATTTTTCCATTTTATTTTTTCTGTCTTCTTATAATGGTTTATAATTTTATTTTTCGAAGAATTTTCTTTATAATTCTTTTTCATTCTTATTATTGATTTCAATTTTAATTTTATTTGTTATTAATTTCTTTTAACTTACATTGTTCTGTTATATTAATTACATACATTTTTAGTGAAATTATTCATTTGGGAAATCATTTAAACAGAAAAATTCTTTTTGTTCTTTTTTCTATTTATTGACAATTTAATTCATTAAATTAAATTCTTTCTTGATGAAAAAAGTTTACTTCATTAATTTGAAAAATATTGTAAAGTATCGCAGTATATTCTTTTTGGATAATTAATTAAATTTTTTACTGTTTCTCAATAAATTTTTTTCCCAGCGTCGTCTAAATTGGAAATTCTTCGTAACACTGTGCGTTTTTTTCCAAAACTCTTATTCATTCTTCCGATTTTATTTTAACGTTTTGTTATTTTTACAAAACAGTAATTCATACTACAATTTATTTGCAGTACGAATTATAAAAATGAATTCTATTAAAATTGGATTTTTTTCTCTATTCTCGGGAATGAATTTTTTTGTCTTCTGCCAGAATGCAGATTTATTTTCTCAAACTTTTTTCTTTATTTCTTTCTACAACTGTACATTAAATTCGAATACGAACTTGATCGTCAAGAAATTTTGTCAATAAAATGTTCATTTTATATTCACACAAAAAATGTCGATTTGTTCACATCAGAGAGTGACTACAAAAATTATTTATGAAATCACAGTTTCTTGAAATTTTTTTTATTCTTTTTTGAAATATTAGTATACCTTTGGTTTTTAGAATTTTCCGCGTATATAATTTTTAAATCAGATTTTTTTATACGTTTTACTTACTAATTTCTTGAAAAATGAAACAATTTTGTTTTAAATTTTAATGGAATAAATTGAAAATTTTCAAGTCCCTCTGAGTTGTCGGCTTATATTTTTTTCCTAAGCGTTTATTCTTATTTTGTTTATTTCTGAATTGTAGTACATAGGCTTAAGTATTTCTTGTGTAATTATTTAATTCTCTTGTGCCTCGATGAGGGGTTTTCTTTTTAATATTTTCTATTTCATTCTCTTATCTTATCAAACACAGGGAAAATTTTATTGTAAATATTAATATTCCTCTTGATTCTCCAATTATTGCAATTTATTTCCGGTTTATTTTTGCACTCTTAAAATTTGAATTCATAAAATTTAAAAATTCAGTTTGCCAAAAAAATCTTGATAATTATACATAGAAAAAATCTGAAAGTATATTTAGAAGAAAAATTATTTTCGTTAATTGAAATAAAATTTCAACATAAAAAAATAAACGGAAATAATAGATTAACAATAAAAATACAAATAGCAATTGAATTGTTAAGTGAAAAAAAATTTCCTTGTGTCTGAAAGACTTAAGTTTACACTTAGCATTATCTTACGCAACACTTATTACATTTTGGAATTAACTTTACTTTATAATACACACAAACATACGTGGAACATTGTTTTTTAATATAAAAAGAAATAAATCTAATATATATATAATATTATCAATACATCGTAGGTATTCTAACAGCGAGCAGTTTAATTATTTTCCTTTTTTTGCATATAATTTTTTTTAATAATAACGTTGCTCTCTACATTATAATAGAATTTTCTACGCGAAAAACGAACAATCTGTAAAACAAGAGTCAAATTTAGGGTCCCGATGAAATAACTCTACCGACGCGTCAGTCGAGTTATTTCATCGGAACCCTCAATTGATAATATTCATATATTTACACAAAAGCAATTTTTATTTCATCATTCATTCAATTATTTCAGGTTTCATTTTCTTTTATGAATTGTATATATTTTTTTACGAATTGCATATCTTTTTTGAAAAAGAAAAAAATTTCTTTCGACACTCATTTCTTTATGATAATCAAAAAATTAACAATCATCGTACATATCAGGCTCTTTTTTTCTCCTAAAAATTGGAAGGTGCATTATATACATACATATACATTCATACGTATAATGTCAATAATAATATTGTATTGTTTTTCATTAGGCAGAAAGAGAGATAGAGATTAAATTAATATTTAAAAAAAAAAAATTGTAACAAATTAATCAACATTTTTCCTTTATTCACTAAAATAATTATTCAGGCTTTGTTATCTATTTCTATTATATTACTAATTAAATATTCTTCACTTTACAAAACTTTTACATAAAATCTTTGCAAATTAATAACTGGACATAAAATCATTTTTTGTTGGCAGAGGTTCTATTTCCTTATTTAACTGGAAAAGATCTTAAGATCTTTTAGGAACAAAAAATTCGATTCTTTAATTTATTACATTTTTTGTAATAATATCTCTTATTATTTATAATGTAACTGAACGTTTTTTTAATACTTATCTAATAAATATAATCATGAAACTATTATGATATGGTAGAATTCGCTAATAATTTAATAATCCCCACTCCCCTCGAAAAATGGTACTTATGCGAATAAATTATTATTTTAATATATAAGCAAAATTTATTATTTTATAGTGTAACTCAACGTTTTTATAACACTTTTCTAATAAATATATAATTATGAAATTAATATGATAATGATATTATAATTCGCTAATAAGTATTTTAATACTAAAAATAATTTATTTCTCATTCGGAAATGCGTTATTTTTTTTCATCTACAAGTAAAATTTAAGAATTCACAACAGTTGATTTTTGAAAATTCATGATAATGAAAATAGAGTGACTTTGAACGAGAATATTTTAGACTAATAAGTACACTGCTATTTATATACAACATCGCTGTTATATGGGATATGCTTAAAGAGTGATTTTTTAGCAACACTGACTAGATTCAAGAAAATAGGTCCCTAGAAGAATTACTTTAATCCTAGTGAATTTTTATATTTATAGAGAATTTCGAAAAGTAAATTAGCAATCAATATTTCATTGAAATTACAAATTAACATTTTATTTTAATTAGCATTCAATATATTTTATTGTAATTACAAATTAATATTTTATTGCAATTAACAATTAATAGTGAATTGTAACTACCAATGAAGTACGTGAATTTAATATCCAATACAATAATAATAAATTTCTAAAAAAATTACTAAAAATGTAGAACTAATAAAATTTTAAAATTAATATAATGTTTTATTTTATTTTATTAATTTGATGAATTTTATTAAAATAATTTAATTTAATGCATCTAATTTAATGAATTCAATTTAATGAATTTAATATCAATGAAATTAATAAGTACAGACGATAAAACACGATCACCATAAATAGAGACTTTAATGTGCAACTAATTACTAAAGATTCTCTTCTCTATATTATTTTCCGTCTCAAAATGTGAAAGTTAATATTATTCCTACATTGTTTTATTTTTCAGTTTTTTTATATATTATAATTATTATTCTCTAAATTTATATTCAATTCATTTATACATTTTCGTTATCACCTTTCATTCCATTTGAAAATGCCATTTTTCAAAAATGTTCTCTTTTTCAATGATCAATGGAGAAAGAAAATTGATATGTAATTAACATTAAAGCATAATTATTAATATGTGTATATAATATATATATATATATTTTTTTTATAAATATTTCAATAAATAAAATTTATTAGTCTGCGGCTATAAAAATTTATTCGTTATTTTCTCCTTTGTTTCTTTTTCTTCTTTAATCTTTTCTCCTTTCTAATACTTTTTTCATCTATTATTTTATATCTTTCTCGTTTTCCAATAAGAAATGTCATTTTAAAAACTAATTTTTCTTTTCAATTTTCATTTATCTACAGAATATTTAAATAACAAGAGCTGATAACACCGATTTCACAGAATCCAATCAATTCAAATTTGTAACTTGATTCTTTTTTTTTGTAAAAATACAATTCTTTAGTTTGTAACTTATCATCATCTTTAAAATTATGCATTTTATAATGTATTGTTTTTGCCGTTATTTATTCTTATATTTTTGTTCATTGATTGTTGATGTTATCGATTTTACTGTTGTAATTTTTTGTATAAGCACCACAAAATAATAAAAAATTATTTCTCTTTGGAAATGAAGAAAAAAATTTTTCCCAAAGAGAAAAAATTACAGATTTCTGGTAAAATAATTTTTCGAGTTAAAATTCAATATGATATGAAATAATGATGAATAAGTTGAGCTTATTTACTCACCCCTGTATAACGTGAATTATGATTAAAATTGTGAAATAATTTTTTTTCTCATATTCTTCTACGTTTATACATGAACACACTTGCAAGTGCTGTTTGACATTCATACTCAGCATTTTTTTGTAGCACTTACGGTTCACGCGCTATTCTTCTATATCTTGCGATCATTTTTTTCCTGTTACACGTAATTGTAAACAAGGGTTTTTTTCTCTATGTAAGTTGTTACCAGTCGTAGTCGTGTTGATGGAAGGGATTGGTACATGGTTGTTGAGCGTGAAGATGAGTCTCTACTGGTGGTGGTTTCGAAATTTCGTATTCCGTCCCTACAACTTCACTGTATATCTATGGAATGCAAAAAAAGAATCAAACTAAGTTTCTATTTTAATTTATTTATTTTTAATTTTTTAATTAATTTCAATTTTAAAAATTTGATAAATACTTCAAAAATACTTTTGTATTTTAAAACAATTTTTAAAAGTACATAAAACTAAATTCTTTCAAACATAAAATTTATTTCTATGAAATTTAACAAAACTTTTAATTGTTTTTTTCTGAAATTACTTTCAGGAATTTACTTATTATCTTCCAAAAAAATGTAAATACATTTTTTCAAAAAACTAATTTTTGATAAACAAATGTGTATTTAAAAACTTATTTTTATTTATTTATTTATTATTAATATATGTTATTGTTATTTATTTATTATTATTTATTTTAATTAAAATTGCAATTAATTTCAATACAAGACCTTTAAAATTTAAATTTAAGGAATATTCAAAATTTTCAATAAAAGAAAATTCCATTATTCTAAAAATATTTTTAAAAAATTCTTCACAATAATTCCATTATTTTCAAAAATTACATGATACAAGAATTAAGAAGAAAATAATACAAGAATTACATGATTTTTAATATACAATTAATTTAAAATTGTAATACATTTAAAAAGAATAATTATTAAAACAGCAATTATATGAATGAAATAAAGTAATTTAAAAATTGTTAAAATTTTTAAAAATTAAATTTGAATGAATTTCAATTGAAAATCTCGAAAATAATTGAATTCTCCAAAATGTTTATGAAACATCTTCAAATGAAAATTCTAGAAAATAATTGAATATTTAAAGAGTTACTAGAGACTTTTGTTAGAAGTAATTAAGTTTCAAAACGTTTTAAATAAAAATTTTCGAAAAATCGAATTGAAAACAATCGAATTTTTGACTTATTTCAAGTAAACTTTCTTTATTTTTAATAATTGAATTCTTAGAAAACTTCTTAAACATTGTTGCAAATAATTGATATAGGGAAGAATTTTATTTCTAAATTCTGGAAAATAATTGAATAATTAGAAAATTTACAGTAGAGATTTTTAGAAGTAATTCATTTTCAGAAGGTTTAAAATTTTTGAAAATATTAATTGTTATGGATTCTACCATATTGTTGATGATATTTTTATTTACTTGTTAATGTTTTTCGCTACTTTTTTAACAATTAACAAACACAAAGCTTGTTTATAATATAAAAAAATTTGTTTTAAATTCTATTAAAAATAGATTTTTAACTCGTTCTTACGAAAAAAAAAATTAAAAAATGGAAAATTATTGTGAAAACTTACCTGGAAGCTTCTGCGAATGAATTCATCTTCTCCTTTGCCCGAGATACTGTAATTGTAGCCGCCTCCTCCTCCCCCACCTCCACCACCCCCGCCGTTCAAGAACGGATTATTGGGATTAACAGAGCCTGAGAAGAAAGCAGATTAAAAATTTTTTTATTTCTATAATCACATTAATCGAAATAATAAATTTAAAAAATACTTATTTAGTATTAAATAACAATTACTTGAAATTAATTAATAATACAAATTAATTTAAAAAATAATTAAAAATAAATTTACAGAATATCATTATCCACTTACAAAATTAATGGAATTTATTAATTTTATTTTCAGATTCATATCTTGCGTCACGAATCTAGAAGTATTTTTTAAAGTTTCAATTTTTTTAATTTATTAAAATATATATTTTTGCTCTTTATCGAAGTCAATAATTATTTTTAAAAATATTTATACACTGAAAAAAAATTTATTTGATTCAAATAACCGATTATTTGTCTATAATCAAATAAATATTTACTTGAATCAAATAATTTTTATTTGAACCAATTAAATAATATTTGCTTTAAATACTGAAATATTTGATTCAAATACAATTTATTTTATTCAAATAAAAATTATTTGATTCAAGTAAATATTTATTTGATTATAGACAAATAATCGGTTATTTGAATCAAATAAATTTTTTTTTCAGTGTACCGTCAAATGGACCTTTTTTGTGCACGCGAGTTTTTAATGATTATAATTATTAAAATGAATTAATGTTAAACTGCTGTCTTGTTAAATAAAAGTCTGATAACATAATAACAATAACGATAATAAGTAAGTTCTGTAAAATTACACCAGATCTGCTAAAGTTTTAAAGTGTCTCATAAACTGTTGTCAATTGTCAATTGTGTTGTGATGATACATACGTAATGCGCTAACTTTGTATTGATTATTTTAAGAGGAAAGTGGAATAACTGAAAAATCAATATTCTACGGGGCTCTTTATTTCCTTTTAAAAAAATCAGATATTTTTCAGAAATATGTCTTATTTAGCAGATAAAGAATACTTTGTGCACCATTTTTATACATTGTTGTCTTCCGTTTTTGTCAAAAACTATAAATAAGTTAATTAAAATCAATAAAACGATTAAAACTTTAACCGGCACGTAACATAATATAACTTCAGAAAATTAACTTTAATTAATATTTATAAGTTTTTCAAATTAATTTTTAAACTATTTCTCTCGTTTCTCTTAAAATAACATGAAAAGTATATTAGATATTAAATTGTTATTTATTTAATTATAAAAATATTAATTTTAAGTTTTTGAAAAATATCGTTCTTAATTCTGAATTTTAATAAATCATTGAGTCAAAAGAAAGCTATTTGTTGAAAAATATTCCCTTCATTACAAGTTTCAGAATTTTTTGTGTATATTTTTGTTTCTCAAAAATTTCTGAAATAAATGAGGTAATACAAATAAACTTTCCAACAATAGCTTAACATAGAATTTTAATATCAATTAAGAAAAATTGGGACAAATCAATGGGTTTGCATAATTTTGGCTCGTCTGCGCCGTCATATTGATTATATTCTAATAGAATGAAATTGTATAGTATTGAAAAAAAATTCCATTGATACAATAAAGTTTTTCTGTTGTTCTTTACCTTCTAATAATTAGTAATGTTTTACTAATTGCTGAAGCAAAAGAACAGTGAAAATTTGACTAAAAATGAGTTATTTTTAACAAATTCAGATAGCAATGCTTTTTTTACCTCCATTATTACCCGGTACGCCCAAATTACCGCCGCTAGTTTGATAAGTTGCACCATAGCCGGGATCTTGATTAGCTAATTCATGAAGACGACTTGAACTTAGAGCACGGGGAATTGCATTACTCGGCACGCCGTGCGGTGCTAAGTGAGTTGCCTCGGCAACCTGATGAGGATCTTCTGTTGGTGGTAAATCGGAAACAAATCCAGTATCGACACGATAGAAATTGATGAAAATAAATCCACCCAACACCAATAAACAAACGAAACCGTAAGCCCGAAACACCGTTGTTGTACCTGAAACAAATAAAATTTCATCTCATTTTCAATATATCCAATTGATAATAATTTCAATATTTTTAAGTATATTATTTAAAAAATTTCATTTCATTATATTACACTGTGTGACAAAATAAAAAAAAATTGCCTGCACTTTTATAGAGAGCTACTACAAGTTGTAGGTCTAGTAAAACTATGAACTAACAAACATTATTTATGATTTAAATCTATTCTATATTATTTAAATAAAAAAAAAGATTATTATTTGAGAATTTACATAAGAAAGTCTTAAAATTTCGCAAAATATAAATATGAACTTCTACCGCATTTTTAAATTATTTTTTGTTGAACTTTTCATATGCTTTTTTGCAATTCTGAGCAATTTTATTAATTTTTATAATATAGAATAAATATGAATCCTAAATAATATTTGAAAAACATTTAAGCACTTAATCAATATAAAAGTAGAAAAGTTAAAATTTAAAGTTTATATTCATTTATATTTAAAAATATTTGTAAATTTAATGAAAAAGTTGTAAAATCTTAAAATTAACGTATCTTCCTCAATTCGTATTAAAATTTTTTTTAAAAATGCTCGTTTTACGCAGAATTAAGTATGCTTTTAAGAAATTATTATAAAAAAATTGAATGAAAATTATGACAAAAGGGTTACAAAATCAGGTAAATTCATTTACACAAATCTGTAAAAGGATTATTCTGTAAATTGTTTTTTAAACTCGTTTTAAATAAAAATATGAATAAAAATTAGTCTAAATTTTTACTTACAATACAATTGTATTGTATCAATTACAAAACAAAAGAAATGAATATTATTATAAATAGGTTAATATGACTAAAATATTGCTTTCTTTTTATATTATTAAATATATTAATTTTCGCCGAAACATTTTATGTCTAGAAACAATTACTTTTATTCTTTATCTAATTTTCAACAAATTAAATATTATTCTTCTGTTAATTTTTAAATATTGCTGCTTGTAGTTTGCATTTGAAAATTTCGTTACTGTTTTATTTCAGAAGCAAACATTTAATTAATAATTTTCTTGAAAACAAATAACTTTTTTAAAGCAAACTTTTTGCATTCAATTCGTCAATTTAATATTAAAAAATTAATTTTTCTGTTTTTCTTTAAATTGGACATTTTTTTAATAATTAATTTTATAAAAAAATTGTGCATTTGACGTAACCCAGGGTGGCCACATGTCAGTAAAGTCAGTAAAGTCAAGGAAATGTCAGAGACAAAAATATTTTGTCAGTAAAGTCAGGGAAATGTCAGGAAAAAAATTTTTTGTCAGTAAAGTTAGGGAAATGTCAGGAAAAATTTGTTTGTCAGGGCAATTAAAGAAGAAGGGAAATGTCAAGAAAAAAAATTTTTTGTCAGTAAAGTCAGGGAAATGTCAGGAAAAAATTTTTTGTCAGTAAAGTTAGGGAAATGTCAGGAAAAATTTGTTTGTCAGGGCAATTAAAGAAGAAGGGAAATGTCAAGAAAAAAAATTTTTTGTCAGTAAAGTCAGGAAAATGTCAGGAAAAATTTTTTGTCAAGGCAATTAAAGAAATTTAGACGGTCATGCAATACATTTTTTGCTCTAAACAAAAAAATTTTTGTCAGGGAAATTCGTTGTTATGTCAGTGAAATGTCAGGGAAATTGATAAAATCAATCTTGCGGCCACCCTGGTAACCCCAAAATGGTTTACTTTTACTTATTTTTCTCACTAATATGTAGGTTTATCATTATAAATTTTATTTCCACTGGTAAAGCGAAATAATATTTCTAAACGGTTTTTTTAGATTTTTTTAAATGGTTAGGAAAATTTTTAAATGTGTTATTTTCGACTTTTCGTTTCCTGTAGAATCACAAAATTGTGGCTTGACCCCTTTTGTCATGCCACCCTTCAAATATTTCCAACCGCGGTTTTGTCAATTTTTATTTTAACTAAACGAGCAATACATAGTTAAAAAGATGTGCTTTTCCCCCTTCAAACAAAGGAACAATTTTGAAATTATTTTTAAAAAACTTCAATACAATTTTCTTTATCGAAATTCAATTATTTTCAAAATAGTAATAAACTTGTTTAACGGAATTTAATTATTATATCAATGAAAATGTTGAAATAAATAAATGAATAAAATGGTAAATTACCATAACTAGCGACTAGCATTCCGCCAATGATTGCTCCGCAACCACGTCCAAGTCCGTGGTGAAGTCCCTGCAAAACACCCTGTGCACTGGAACGTAATTGTGGCGGTGTATTGTGAGCGATGTAACTGCAGCAAGCGGCCCAAACAGCGGCGTGAGTTATTCCCTGGATGAATTCGAAGGGCAAAACCCACCATGGATTCCTCAAGGCGGAAATATAAAGGAAACGCAACACATTTCCTCCGAGACCAAGGCACAACACCTGCAAAAGCAAATTAAAATGTTCAAAATCATTTCAATTTAATGTTATTTTATTCCAAAATTTAACAAATTGTTTTTATTTTTTTCATAAACTGTACTTGGGGATAAAAATTTCTTCTCAATTGTGCAATTTGGCATGAGTAAAACATCTACTAATGATAAGAAATTAAAAATTATTTATTTATTCAATTGATTAAAATTAAAGAATGTAATGTTGTCTTTTTTTCATAAGCTGAACTTACGGATAGAAATTTCTAGATTCTTCTATTATATTTTAACGTATAAGTAATAAAAATTGCACATTTTAAAAAACTAAGAAATTCTAGTTTTAAGTACAGTAAATTAAAAAATTAAGAAAATAAATTGTTTAAAGAATCTTTAAATAATTGATTTTTCATTTTTATTTTATACTTGAATGTTTTAGTTGCAAAAGAATGTAGAATTCAGGAAAAAATATAAATTTCCAGCTCTAAGTACAGTTTATGCCAAAAATAATAACAATTAATTGTTTAAACAATTTTTAAATAAATCATTTTTAATTTTTTATCATTAGCATACATTTTACATATGAAAAATTGCTTAATTGAGAAAAAACTAGTTATTTCTAGCGCTAACGACAGTTTATGAAAAAACTAAATTAATTGTTTAAACAATTTAATAAATTGTTATACTTTTTTCATACATCAAAAACTTTCATACATTATTTTAATATGGTTTTTAAGATTCATTTTTTTAATTAATGAAGCTAAAAATATATGTTATACGACTTTATGATTTTTTATACTTATTGTTATTAAAAAAATGTTTGAAAACAAAAATTTAAAACTCGGACTCGAAATATCGTTAAAAAAATTTAATAACGAAGATTTAGAAAAAAAGAAAAATTGTTTTTGTCAAAAATGGTGACCTGTAGAGTGATTTAAACCGAAAAAATATATTTGTTCGCACCTTCGGAACGCTTGTAGTCTCTTTTTAAAATTATATCATTTGCTCAATTTTTAAAGGAACTAAATTTTTTTTTAAATTAAAGTGAAGTAAACATAGATTTTGTAGTTTTTGAATTTTTTTCATGACAATCAACATTCACTTAAAAATTAATTAATAATTTAAGCCAGTATAACGGATCATTATTGGTTCAAGCACAATTTAAAATTGTATTAAAAATAATTTACATCCTGCAATAAGTTTTATTAGTTATATATTTATAAAAATAATTTAATTTTTTTCAATAAATTTTATCAAAATTTTTCAAAATAATTGAATTCCTGTAAAATCTTACTATTATTATGAAAATAATTTTTATGGAAAATTTTAATCTAATTTTTAAGAATAATTACATTTTTCGAGGAATTCGATTAAAATTGTATTAAAAATAATTAAAATTCTACAATAAGTTTTATTATTTGTGAAAATAATAATTTCATATTTGCATAGAATTTTTTTAAAATGTTTATAAATAATTGAATTTTTTGGGAAAATTTTATTTAAATAGTATGTAGTTATTGAAAATTTTCGATATTAATTGAAATTTTCTAAAGAATTTTATTAAATTTTTTTTGCTAATCATTGAATTTTGGAGAGGAATTTTCTTATTTAGACAGATAATTGAAATTTTGAGGAAAATTTTTTAAAAATGTTTAAACATAATTGAATTTTTGCGAAGAATTTTATTACCTTTACATGGCCCATTTGCCGAATGAGTCGGAAGCTGAAGAAATAAGCGAAAATTTCCGAGATGTGGTTAATGACGGAAGCAACGCCGAAAAGTGTTGGTGAACCTCCATAATCTTGAAGATGCCAAAAGAGAAAAGTGAAAATAAGTCCAATGCCAAAACCCATGAACCAAGCAACGAAAAGAAATGATGCGCATTTAATATCCTTGAACTGTTTTATCACAGTCACCCACTCGGGTATTTCCCTCGTTGTCTGTGCGAATATTTTACTCTGAAAAAAGAAAGAATTAATAATGAAGCAAGCACAAAAAATCAACCTCGATTTAAAATCCAAATCATTAATTCGTGTTCTAATTTCATCTCGGCATAGAAAAAATTATTTTCCCCTGTTTCTTTTCCAAATTTTATTAAAAATTTTTTTAAATGTAAATATTGAAAATTGTTTTCTCAAAAAATTAGAATTAAAATGTGAATAATATTAATTTTTGTTTCAAAACTATAATTCAAATAAGAACAATATTAACTTTATGTCAAAATTGTGGTGAAAATGTATTTAAATATTAGGAATTTTATGAAAATAATTATTTTTAAATAATATTTAATAAATTATTCTATTTTAATTATAAGAAATGATTAAAATTATAATAATTAATAGTTTTTTAAATATAGATTTATAAGTCGGTAACTCCCTGTAAAACTGTTCAATCTTCGCGTCGAGCTCTAAATACAACTTTTTTGTTTATTTTCCAATTCTGTCCAATCTGTGTACATTGTTGAAAGCATACAATAGATTTTATAATAATACGTATAATACATTTATAGGAAATATTTTTTATTGCTTATTTTATGTTTTAATGGTCTGTGAAATAAGACGGTTTAGAGCGCGACGCGAAGATAGGACAGTTTTACATGGAGGTATCAAAGTATTTACGGTTTTTTCTGCCGGTGGTGGCTGTGGCGGTAATGCACTTGACGATGAATCCTGTAAACCAGGTAAATTCAATTGCTGCGACAATTGATTTTGCAGTTCCTCCTCTCGGGTTAATTCCGCAGGTGGTTTAGAAACTTCCTTTAAAAAACAAGCACAAAAATATTGTTAGTATATATATTTTCCGAATTGTTTACAACTTAATTCTTTAGTAAATTGAAAATACGAAAAAAATCGAAAAAGTAGTTTATGTCATGCAGTGCTGACACAAAAATTTTATTTTTCTTAAATAAATATTCAAATAATTTTTTCTTTTTCCATAGGAAATAAAATTAAACAAATTTCAATTTAAAATCTTCTGAAATAATAAAAACTTCCAAAATTCAATTGTTTTCTATAATTTTTAAATAAGCTTCATCTCTAAATAAAATATTTTTAACATTTTTCTGAAAGTTTTTCGAAAACTCAATTATTTAAATACAAAAAATCAATGTTTCATAATAATTGTAACTTATTGAATTATTTAGAATAATTTTTGTATAGGGTTAGATGGGGTAAATAGAAACAGTCTCCTATTTTTAATTAAAGTTTGTAAAGTGAAAAAATCAAAGTTAATTTTTGTTGTAGTATTTATAAGAGATGATTATAAATTTTAGTATGAATTTTTGTTTAGTTTTTCCCAAATGCAAGTCAAAAAAGTGAAAGGGTGGGTTTATTTCTTTGATTTTCAATTATTTATACAGTAGGAAATATTTTTGTATATACTGCTGCTAATTGACAAAAGAAAAATGGAAAAACACTTAGAACCAGTTGATGGTGATATAAGGTTCAAGGCCGCATTTATTTTAAAAAATTTTTTGTTCGATTGAAATAACTACTGTTTCTATTTATCCCTAAATTTTAGCAAAGTTGAAAAATTTAGGAGTGAATAGAAACAGTTAATTATTGCGATTTAAAGATACCCATATTTTTTACTACCCTGTAAAATTGTTCCACGGAAGTGAAATAATAACTCAATATACAAAAAAACCGAAAGTAATGCGATTTAAAAGAAAAAACTTATGTTATTGATGAAACTTAGCAAATCTGTTTCTATTTACACCAACTGACCCTAATTACAAAAAGCTAATTAATTTTTTAAAGAATTTTATTTAAAAATTTTGAACATGGCTGCTTTCTTCAAAATGTTCAAAATAATTCTAAAAAATTTTAATATTATTACCTTTGTATGTACAATTTGAATTTTCGGAAATATGCAATTCTAAATATTGAAGAAAATGTAATTTTAAATTTTATTTGAATATAATTTTTAAATATAAATTCTCGTTAATTTTTATTTTTAAATTTACCTAGATTTCACTTCTTAACTGAAATTTGAAATGTTTTAAAAAAATGAAAAGTATTTTGTTTTCAAATTAAAAAAATATATATATATTCTTTTGGTACATTTAAATTTTATTTAAATTATTATAAAAAGCAAAAAATTCTTATTAAATGTTTCTAAATTAGTTAAAAATTTGAATAATTGACCTATTTTCTTTATTTGGAAAAATTTGAATTTATTATTATATATATTATATTATATATTATATATTATATTATTATATATTATATTATTATTATATTATTATTATTATTATATTATTATTATTATTATATTTATTATTATTTATTATTTTTTTATTTGGAAAAAACGATGTATTACCGGCTCAGAGGCAATAAAGTCGTATTTGAAATTAATTTGCGTGGCAGTAATTAAGGCACCACCCATTAAAACACTGAAAATAGCGAAGCAAATCGTGTAATTCTTCTCGCTCTTATCCGGACCGCAGGGATGATCAGGAAATGCAGTACTATGATCGAGAGCAATTCCCACAAAAAACATAGCCAAACCCCAACCTAAACTGCCAAACATACGTTGATGTCCGTATCTGAAAATTGTAAATAAAAAATTTATTAGTTATTTTAATGATTTTCATACTTTATTATTGAAAATTTTTTTCCAAAAGGGGAATAAAAATTTTTCTTTTACCTGTCTGCATCTTCGCCAAGGAGTGTAATCACAGCCGAATCAGCTAAAGTAATCGCAGGAGCAGCAAAAAATTCTCCAACAATCACCAGTAGTAGAAGAAGAAAGAAGGTTTTTTGAATGTCCTGAAAAAATGCTTTTTTATTAAAGAAACTAAAAAAAGTTTAAAAAAATAAAAAATATGTAATTATTATTATTAATGTAGAGAAAAGTAAATAATACTCACTGACAAATTGTATACAATGGAGCTGAAATAGGGTTTAACTAAATCTTTATCCTTTCCATAATTATAATTATCGGCGTATTTGACAGATAGAGGACTTTGACCCGCTGTGGCTTTAGGATAAATATTAGCACTGCGACGTTTTCTGATTAAAAATTTCTTTTCCTTTTTCTCAACATTCTCCATTTCCACATCTTCATCAGAATCATCGTCTAATGCTTCAATTTCATCAGTATCTTCTGCTTCCTCCTCTTCTTGTTCACGTTCCTCCTCCTCGTCCTCTTCCTCTTCCTCATCATCTTCGTCATCATTATTTTGCTCAACTCTCGAGTACTTTAATTTTTTCTGATGAATTTCCCTTGACTCAGAATCTAAAATACTTGCCTCTAAATCTCTCGCGATGTGTAAATTGTCAATGTTACGTTTTACCATTACTTTTTGCGGTGGATTTTTTACTCGCGTTTTTAATGGTCGACTGTAAGCTTTCTTCGGTGGTCTCCCATCATTTAGGGGTTCATTCTATTGGAATTTGAAACAATTATTTGTTTTTCGTTTTCTTTTTATTATATTATAATTAGCAAAACTACTACTAAATTTTCCCTGACAATTTTACTTTATAAAATTTAATGTAAAGTCTTCATTTTTTAAAAAACTTAATGTTTCTAACAGTTCTTTGTAATTTAATTATTTAAACAACTCGTATAGAAATGATCAAGATATTTTTAACAGAAACTTGAATGTGAAGTATTATGAGAAATAAATAATTAAACTTTCCATGTGGTATTTTTTAAAGTAAAGAACTAAAATTCATTAAAATATCAATTTATTTCAATGAAAGACAAAATTTTCAATTGTTTCAATTGTTTAAAATTATTTTCGGAAATACAAATTTTCGGAAAATTTTAATTATATTTTTTCAAGAAACAATTTTTTATAAATAGAATAATGTATTTTCAAAAACCGAATTAAATTTCTAGATAATTATGTCGATTATTATAAAGATAACTTAAAGATGATGATTTATAAAATTTAAAATTATTTGAATTTCTTAAAATTATTTTAGGAAATTCAAGTATAGCTTAAAAACATTTTAATTAGGTACTATTTTTCAAAAACCCAATTTTTAAAAATTTCCAAATTAAATCTTTTATATTTTTTCGGAATTTATAAATTAAATTTTTAAAACTTCCAATACTTTTTGTTAAACCAAAAATTAATAACTTATTTTTATTAATTTTTCCAAAGGAATTAAAATTTTATCCTAATTTCAATGAAATTAGGATGAGTTTTAAATTCATCCTAATGAATTTAGGATTTTAAATTTAATTATTTCTAAAAATTGCAATTAGATAATTCATCCAAAAGTTAATTATTTTACAAGATTTTTCAATTTAATTATGTATAGCTTTAACAATGATTATAGACAAATAATGTGATTAATAATTTTTAAATTAGAAATTTAAAATTTTTATACTTTTGCTTCCCATATTTCCAAATTAAATCTTTCAAATTTCAATCATTTTTGTAAACTAAATATCTTAATACTTGCTTCTCTTTAATTGCTTAAAATTTCGAAATACCTTTAATGTAAAATCATTGGAAAAATTTTTTATGAAAATTTAAACTGCAAGTTTTTCAATAATTTTTTTTAGAAGTTTTGAATAATATTATTGAAAACTTTTAATTTTAAAGAAAGTTAACAAATTAATAATATTTTATTTTAAAATATTATGATAAAGAAATTTAAGAATCCTACTTTAACAGTTCTAAATATTTACTAAATGCTTAACTAACATTCTTTTTTAAATCAATTCTTATCTGAATTTAATTATTTAAATACAAAAATAAATAATTCATAGAATAATTAATTATTTAAAAATATTGCAATGTACCTCTTAATTAAGTTTTTTAAAGTGGGGTAAAATATTTTTACTCCGCACTTATCTTATTATTTGCAAATTAACAATCAAACTTGACATAACAATTCGAACTATAAATCAAACAATTGTAATAAAATACTAACTTCACGCGAGTACCTACAGATTATGTTGATTATTGTTATTTTTTTAATACATAATTGCTACAATGCAATGCAACTGCGACATAAAAATCGTAATCGGAATTTTAATTCCAGCTTTTTCGGTTATGTTTATAATTTTGAAAACATACATTTTTATAATTGGTTGATTAAATGGAATTTTGAATTTTCTGTCTTGAAGATGAAAATAGTTCTTTTAAAGTCGCCTTTATCACTTTTGCAATCGTTATATTTAAGAATAAAACAGTGATTACTGATTATTGATGGAGCGTTTACACTTTCTGTAAAAAAGTCCAAAACAAAAAATTTGCATTGAAGTAAGAGAGACAGATACACAGTTTATCTCTCTTCCTCCAATGCAAATTTCGCGTTCTGGATTTTATTTACAGATTTACAAAAGGTGTAAATGCTCCCTGAGTGTCTCTTTCGTTTCATAAATTGTATTTTAATTATAACTGTTCTTTTTATTATTAGTGTTAATGAGGGAAAATTTTCAAATTTACTCACCTTCAAGAAGCGCTTATATTCCAAGACATCAGCGGGTCTATTTTTTTGGAGAATCGCGTCGATGTCAATTCTGAGAGGAGTGTCGTTTTGTTTCGTAGCATCTGCAGAAAATGTAAGCATTGAATCTCAGCAAAAGATAATAAATAATTTATTGTAACTTTCGGGTGGTTCTAATTTTGTGGCATATAATTGATTTTCATTTTTGAATATGGTTAAAGTCAGTGCAGTGGAAATGTTAATGTCAGTTCACTTTTTGTTAAAGGAAAATGTCAATACAAGAACAAACCTGTGACAGCCGCAATCGGCAATGTGTGATTAACAACGAAGAAATCGTCCACATTGCGACGTAACCTCTGAAAGACAACATTTGCCGCAACCTCTAAATAATCCGAGTCAGTTGCCGTTGAATATTTATTATCAATAGATCTCTTGACGATTCTTGGTCCCTTGAGATTTGCGGGTGTCTCCAGGAAAAATGAATTATTTTTTTGAATCATACAAGTTGTCACAGGCGGTTGAATGAAACCCAAGGGCAATGTGAAGATAATCCAACAGGACAGTGAAGCAAGCAGCATCAATTTGCCCTTCTGATACCTATTCCGAAAAAAGGTGCGCCCAACATTAGTTTTAGTTATTAAATATTAAGTATGAAACATAATTATTTGTATTACAAAAAAGAAAAAAATGATTTTTCTTCGAGACATTTTTTTCTAAAAATAATACTTCAATTATGTACTTATTGTTTCGTTGTTGTAAACTTAATATTTTATTGATATTTGTTTTTGAATAGAAACTTTCCACTTTCGTCAAAACTTGTGTCATAAAATATTCACTATTTGTGGATAATAAACTATGTCAATTCTGTTTGAGACAGTTAGAAAGTTTTTCTTCTTCTTGGAAACTTAAAACTTAGTAAACTTTTTTTAAAATTTATTAAAAGTATTCTTAATTGAACATTTTAAATTCTAGTGTCATTGTACCTTTTTCTCTAAATCGGGAATGGAAAATATTAATTTCTGTTAATTTTACGTTCCAGATGTGAGATCAAAGGGAGAATAGAACGTAATTTTTCCGTGTGACAGACAAAAAGAAAAGTATCAGTGACCTAATTTCTCTTTGGCAATTGTGTGAATGAAACAAAAGAGGAAATATGGAGGAGGCAAAATGATGGAGAGAAAATTAGAAAAGAGGTAAGTGTTTCTTTTTCACCTGTCAGCTAAGGATCCCCAGAAGGGTGCGCTGAAAAATTCGATGAACGGTCTGAGACCAACGAGCAATCCACATTGACCTGCGTTCATTCCCATTTGCTTGAAATAGACCCCCATTAGAGGGAATAATGATCCAAAGGCCGAATAGAAAAAGAAATAGAATGTCTTGACGATAAGCATTTCTTGATCGACGGAGCCAAAGAGATATTCGAGAACGTCATTTTTGCCACGAATTTTGTGTGTCGCCTCCTTTGGTTCGGGATAGAGATTTGGATCTACTTCACCTTGGGCCTGTGGATCAACCATGGGTCTTGCTCCCGGTGCCGTCGGAAGATTTCGACCAACTCCCGCACTTGGATCACCTTCTGCCCCGTAATTGTAATCCTCGTGGCCATAATTCTGCATTGTGGCCTTTTTTGGTAGGGGAGCAAAAAACACGGGCACTTGTTTTCTTTTTTCTCCTTGTTTCTTAGTTTTCAAAAAACTAATGTCACAAAATAATGAAACACACACTCACTACTCGGAGAACACTTTGTGAAAAATTATTTTTATTCTTTCTCTCTTTTTTCTAAATCATGCGCCGAATCGATGACCAAGTGTTGGAGTTACCAGTTTCTCCCTCAACGTTATAATCGATAGGCAACAGTCTGCGCTCGCGCAACACATATTTCACCCCCGTTATATTCTGTCAAACCCCTTTTTCAAATTTTTGGCGTGTATCGAAGGGACCGGCCTCAATTATTAGACAAAACTCTCGTATTATATTTATATATACTCAAGTTAGATAAAAATTTAGGAAATTTATAGTATTTGTGATTTACTTTTTCACGCGGTATGCTTTGTTATACTGATTATCTGTTCGATAGAATAGGGAAAATTTTCATTTCCCTTCGAAAAAAGAGAGGAAGAAAATAAAGTTTTTAAAATCTAAATTGAACTTTTTTTAAAGGCCCAACAAATATTCTTAACATTTTTAAAAAAATTTTTTATTTTAAATGTTTTCCATTTTTAAAATATTGTACTGAAAATCATTAAACTCTTGCATAGTATCTTTCAAAAACTTTGAAAATAATTGAATTCATTTCAAGGATATTATAAAAATTGTTTAAAAAATTTTATTCTTTCGAGAAAATTTAATAAAAATTGTATTGAAAATAATTTAATTCTTACAAAGAATATTACTATTTATGAAAAAAATCGAATTCTTTAAAAAAATTATTAAAGATTTTGAAAATAATTTAATTAATGGCAAGAATTATATGAAAATTCTTAAAAATAATGTATTTCTTGTCAAGATATTTATAAAAATTAAAATTCTTTAAAAATAACTGAATTGTTTTGAAGAATTTATTAAATTTTTTTTAAATTTAAATAAACAGTGGAGTTTTTACATTCTTGTAAGACAACTTGAGTAAATTTTTATGAATCGTCTTGAAATTTGGTCCATAAATATGAAGCTTCAGTTAGTTGAACAGCCCATTTCGTTAAAAACAACAGAAATACAAAGTTTTGTATTTTTTAAAAAAATTTTAATTTTTTTCTTAAATTTTATGCAAAAACAAACAACTTTTTTCAAACACTTTTTAGTACAACAAAAAGTTTATGAATATGTGACCTGGTAAGTTAAAAGGGACCTTACACCTTAGGTCAAAAAAAAGTTTTTTTTACTTTTTCCTTAATTCTTATAGAAAAAAAATGTGCTCTTTTCATCGCAATAAACAACTCTAGCTTTATTACTTTTTTACAAATTTAAAGTGCAGAAGCATGAATTTGTTAACTTGTTAATTTTAAGAACGTTTAATGTAAAATTTTGAATTTTATCACTTTTTCCCGCGTATCAAGCATCGAGCACATTTTACAGAAGATCTTTAATATAGCCAATATTAAAAATGACACAGGTCTACAAAATACGATTTTTTTAGATATCGAAGTGGTTTCCGAAGTATTTTTGTGCGCTGAATACGATTCCGGTCTCCAAAATTGCGTATCACGTCAGGATTTTGTGAAAAGTGGGGTAAACACCCAAAAAAACGTGTTTTTGACGGTTTTCAGTATTTTTTCTTCTCATAAACCTGATGTGCTAAACGCTAAAGACTTCCATTTAGTCTCAAATTAAAGCTTTATTCGTGCACTTTAAGACCCAAATGCGTAAGATCAACAAAATGTAAAATATTTTAAGAAAAGTGGGGTAAGGACCCCCAAAAATGTACTTTTGGGGGATTTGAGTATTTTTTCTTCTTAACCTGACGTGCTGGAAACTTTATTATAGTCTTAAATTAAAGCTTGAAACTTTACATGTTAGGCCATTTTGAAGTCCAAAATCGTGTACAGCGCATAAAAATATATTGAAAACAACTCCAATAACCAAAAGAAGCAAAATAAATTTTTTGAGGTTTATTACCTCCACTTTCTTCAACATCCTCCATTTTTTTATTTTGGCATTGTGTGTCTTAAAGTGTCCGATTTAATCTTTAATTTAAAACTACATAGAAGTATCTATCATGTCAGGTTAAGGAGAAAAAATACTCAAATCCCTCAAAAGAACATTTTTGGGGGTCTTTACCCCCACTTTTCTCAAAATCTTTTACATTTTTTTGATCTTACGCATATGGGTCTAAAAGTGCACGAATAAACCCAGGTGGAAAAATTCGCGAGTATCTCACGTGAGTTTCGCCTGAGTAAAATATGAAACTCACCCTACAATCTTAGGCAGAGAGCTGTAAAAATCAGAATTTTTATTGAAATCGCTTGCAATTTGTTAGTCGGGGTTTTTGGGGTCGCTGACTACGAAATTGATGTTTGTATTGGAAGATTAGTAATGACAGCTGTCAAAATCAGAATTTCATTGGACTCGCTTCTAATTTGTTATTTTTGTTGTTTGTTGCTTTTTAACTTCTTCCTTAAGGTTCAAGAAGTTATTATAGAATAGTCTTCAACTTCTTTGGGAAAGATTACAGCAATACGATTTTTATGAAGTTAACCTACAAATGTTCAAAGAAGTACCTAGTTATCTAATTGATGTTTAGGTCGTTTGAGCTAACTTCATCAAGCAAGTTAACCTTAAAATATACAAGTCGGTAAATAGAATGTACCTAGGTTTCCCACAGATGTTTTTGTCATTTTTGATCAATTTTTTTGGAACAGTTAACCTTATAATATAAAAATCAATAAAAACAAAATTGCACAAGTTTGTTACTTGCTAATATCCCATTTTAAACGGTGTTAAGTGAATAAATTTCGCCTTGGGAACACCCAGTTTTCTAATTGATTTTCAGGTCGTTGCAGGATGTCTTCTTGGGGATAATATTTGTCTGATGTTGAGTTACTTTCTGGTTGACTTATTAAAAAAAAGTTGAACTGAAGAAATGAAATATTTTAACAATAAAGTACCAATGAATGTAGAAATTTATTCCTGACAATTCTTTAGGAATTTGACTTCAAAGTATGAAAATCATTAACAAAAAATTATCTATAAACTATTGCCAAATTTTTTCAGTTTGGGTTTTTAACAGTTCAATTTTTTACATCCGACTATATATAAAGCGCAAGAATTTTTAACCACGTTGACTGATGCTATGTAAATATGCGAATGTAATATGAAAACGTGAATCATAGGTTCTGTAAATGCAATAAATCAAAGACAGTTTTTTAAATGCGTAATTTTGTGTTTTAAGAAGTAAATCACTTAATTTTTATTAAAGAACAATTGATAGGAAAAGTGATTCCTATTTTTTAGTGCATATCTTGCAGAATATAGAATACAAATAGGAAAAATAACACTAAAATTAACATGTCAGAAAACTATTTTAATTTGAAAATTCAAACATTTCAACACAATTTTTAAAGTAAAACACAAACATTTTTAATTCAATTTTTTCGCATCTCGCGAATTTTACTAAAAAGACTAGATCTAATAATCTGGTCATCTACGGGTTTCCAGTTCACTTTTTTGGCAAACGAGCGAGTGAATTCTGTAAAAAATTGGTTTATTTTATTAAATTATATTTAATGAAAGTGAAAAGTAGTATGCGAAATGTAAAAAGTGCAGTGTGAAAGGAAAATAATAATGCGGAAAGTAAAAATAGAATGCGAAATGTAAAACGAGCAATGCAGAATGAGAAATGTAGGAAGCGGAATAAGGAAATTCTAGTAGTAACTGAGAGAATAGTGAAAAATAGAAAATTTTTTGTAAAAGGAAAAATGTATAATATTTTATGTCGTTTTGATGCTTTAGCGAACAAAGAATTGAAGGAAGATAAAGGAAAAAAAGGTGGATTAGATCTAAAAAGACATCCCTAGATCACATAAGAAACTTACTTAAAATTTTATTAACTGCATCTTGTTTCTGGTTCTTTTCTTCCTTTGACAAATTTCCAGATAATAGAACCTCTTCTTTAATTGTAGAAATTAAAAAGAAATCTACATAATTTTGCTTGGGAACTTGATTTTTTCTTTGCATCATAGAAAGCAGTTTTCTCAATGTAAAGGTCACTCTCTGGGTATAATTCGACAGCCTAAAATTTGATTTTCAATTATGGAACTATTACACTTAAAATATTTATGGCCTAATGGTTTAAGATGAGAGTTTAGTTTTTGTAGTGAATTTATTAAAAATGAATTACAAAAATCTTTTAATTTCGAAAGTTAAGGATTTTTAAAGACATTATTTCTAATATTTTTGAATTTAGAAAGACAAAAAGAGATAGGTATAAAAAACGAGAAATATGAATAAAGGGCAGAGAAGGTTTAAGAGAGAATAGCAGAAGGGAACAATAAAGGTAGAACATTAAAGAGCGAGGAAAGGAGAGAGCAGAGCGATAGATGAGAAACAAGAGAAAAGTGAAGTTGACAGTGCGAAGGAAGTAAATGTAAGAGAGAAGAGAAAAAATAGAATGAAGAAAAAGTGGAGAAAAGAAAATTTAAAAAATGGAAGAAAAAATAAAGAGGACAAAGAGAACATAAGATAAAGGATAGGAATTGATAAGACTAAAGGAAAAAAATTTAGGTGTAGGGAAATGAACCGAGCATGACAAGAAAACAAGCAAATAAAGATGGTAGGAAAAAAATGAACGAAAATAGAAATGAAAATATCTATACGCAAGAGTTATTGCTAAATCTATATGTACTGTATTACCTGATCCTTTGCAGTCTGTTTTGAATATAAAAAAATATTTAAATCTGTGCCATTAACTGCGTTCGGATCAATATCATCTTCTGTTTCTAAAACGTTATCCTCAGAATGGTTGTCCAACATCGTTCTTACAGAATCAGAAGGTGGTTCTTCAATCCCAGAATGATATTCAGTCAAAGAAGAAAGTTGACCCTCAATGAAAGGACGAAGCTGATTTTCGGTAGTAGGATCATCTTCTTTTTGATTCGAAGAAGATGGCTGCACTTCATTGACAGGTCGTGACAGATTTTCAGTCGAAGGATAATACTGTCTTAGATTCGAAGAAGAAGGTTATCCTTGAATGACGAAAGTCGATGTTTCACCGGTATCAAGACGAATTAGTTCCGAACTCTGATCTGTCAGGAAATCTTCTAATGACTGAAACAATTTTTTATATTTCAATATTATAACAAAATTAAAATTGTTCGTATTATTAATAGCTTCAATTTAATAAGTCTTAAAAAATTATTTAAAAATTCATATACAAATATTGTTCATAGTAAAAAATTAAGCAAATGTTAAATGTTAATCCGTATGGAAATTCGCACGGAAATGCTTTTGACAATTTCTTCAAAAATTTTTGGCGAAATTTTCATACGAATTTCGTACGAAATTCAATCGAATTACGAATAGATTTATTTTGAAATTTTTTTATAAAATTCTGTTCAGAAAGTCGTATAGAATTCCACACGAAATGGAGGCTAAAAAGTTCCTAAAAATTTTTCGGCGAAATTTTCATACGAAATTAGTATAAAATTTGAGCGAATTACGAACGGATTTATTTTAGAAGATTTTTTTAAAATTCTGCTAGAAAATACGTATGGAAATTACGCCTAAGATTTTTGAAGGAATTTTTAGTTGACATTTCTTGCGGAATTCCATACAAATTTCCGGGCAAAATTTTATAAAAATTTTGCAAAAATTAATCTGTTCGATAGGAATTTTTTACGAAATTGGCTGGATTTCTGATTAAAATTCATACGATAGGGGAGAGTGGGGCAAAATGGGGTACCTTTTTGTAATTGGCTGTTTACAGAGAACCAAATGAATAAATCGATTCAACTAATCATCAGAATTCTTCTTTGTACTCTTAGGTTTGAGAAAATTATGATCATAGCAGAGAAAATTTTTTTTGAAAGAACTTATATCCTATTTTCTGAGAAGGTGCAAAAACCACATTTTGCCCCATGGGTGGGACAAAATGGTGTGGTATCAAATTACCATACAAAACATGGAATATTTTTTCAAAATTTGTTAAATTCTTGTTGTAAAAGATTATAAATACAAACAAAAAGTCAGATTCTTTATTATTATGAAAAGAACAAGCAATATTTATTAGAATTTAACAAAAAACATCGATAATGAAAAATATCGATGTATCGATAGTGAAACATCGATAGCATAATACCCCGAAACAAAATATTGACTTTTCTGCGAAAAGTTGTTAATATGCATAATAAAATGTTTTTAAGTAGTTCAGTGAATATTAAATACAACTTTGTTTGGCTAAGCACGTAAGTACCCCATTTTGCCCCGCAGTGCATATTACAACAAAATGTAATGTTTACAAATTGTTGTAAACAATTTAACAATCGATCCTATTGGAAATTACTCTAGAATAAGTGCTAAAAAAGATCCCACACTTGCCAAATTAAATAAATTATTATCCCAAAAGGTTTTACAAGCACTTTAATTTCGCAAAAAATCGATATTTTTTTTGGTCAAAACTTTAAAGTTGTATAACATTCAAAAAAAAATTTTTTCATGGTGTTCTCATAAATAATAACATTTTCTTATCAATATAAATAATATATATCGAGGATAAAAAAATTGAAAGTACCTATCGTGGAGAAACAGAGGTACCTCATTTGACCCGTCTACCCCATTTTGCCTCACTCTCCCCTAATCGTATAAGTTTCGTACGAATCATTTTTACATGGTTTAATTGAGCAGTAAGTTTTCAAAATCTGATAAATCCAAATTTTGTCATTTCGAGAATTTTAAACAAAATAAATATTTTTTAATTTGACAAGTCTTTGGTAATAAATTTTATTTCCTCAAATTGAACAGTGATAAATTTATTTCTAAAGACTTTACTATTCGGAATATGCGGTTATGTAAATTTTCATTAAGAATCATTTACCAACTTTTGAAAAATTGTTTTTCAATTAATTAATATTAATATTAATAAATAATACAAAAAATAAATAATACATTAAAAATAATAAAATATAATATAAATAAATATAAAAAATTAATAAAATGAAACATAAATAATAAATAAATGATAAATCATTTAATTTAATAAATTATTAATCTATTTAAAAAATCGACCAAACTTGTACTTTTTCAGATTTGTAGAGTAGTAGAAATAAATATTTATAATCTTTGTAGCTTTTTCGAAGATAGGTGTTATATCTTTTGCTAAACGTAAAGCAATATTAATTTTGTTTAGTGCATGAGATAATGTAGAGCATTCCAAAGTATCGGAATCCAAAGTTTTCAATATTTCCTTTGCACTAAAAAAATTTGCTTCTTTGCGCAGAAGTTTCTGATTTCTTTCCTGAAAATCATTTTTAATAATTACTTAGAATTTCTTACATAATTTTATAAAATTCAGTAAAATAAAAATTTTTTAAACACATTTCTAATTAGAAATAATGAACTTATAATGAGTACCCACGTAGAAAACAAACTAAAAACAAAGTATAGGAGCAAAAAAATTTGAATTTTCATTTTTTTTAGAAAAAACATTTACGATTTGTAACTATCGCAAAACTATGGGTAAGGTATTGGAGCAAAAAATTTGAATTTTTTTGGGTAAAGAAATACTATAAAAAATTTTTTTGGATTTTTTGCTTCCATACTTTCTCTATGTTTTTACCATAGTCAAAAATTGCAAATTTTTTTAACCTAAAAAAAGAATTTTTTTACTCTAAAAAAAGAAAAATTCGTTTCTTTTTCCCATACTTTCCGCACGTTTTTGCCAGAGTTCAAAAATGCAATTTTTTACTTTTGTTACGTCAAAACAAGAAACCTTTTTAAATATACCTAATATTGCTCGTTTTAAATTAGCTTCAGAAATTGAATCTAATTTGGGATGAGGATAAGTCAATGAGCCTACTAAATGTTGTGAGAAAATATTTTATTTAAAAACCAACCATGAAAGAAAAGAATTGACAATAATACAAAATACAATGAGTATATTTAAAAATGAAGAATCTTACTTTAGGAATAACGATTATTGTAAGTGTTGAAGCTGGTGATTGTTATCTTGATTTTCGATCTGAAGTGGTATAGTAGAGCAGACACAAAGGAGCCTGTCCTTAATGGTTGTATATTTGCCTTATGTTTACATTAATGGGATTTAGTGTATTGTACTCTTAGGGATTTTACTTTTCTTCTAGACTGTCGCCTCCAAAACAAATTTCGTTGCTTCGAAATTTGATAAATTGTTTCAATATTAAATTTGGACTTATTTCCAAATTATCTCTTCTTAAATTATCAAAATATACACTTGGTAATATTGTGTATTTTATAAATTGTTGTCCGAAAATTGTCTTAAAAATATACTTGGGGATGTAGTTTAGTTAACTTCTAAACTGTATACTGGGATTGCACCTTGAATCGGTGTCGATGTTTACTTGTTGATTTCCAAAAAAATACTCTCTGATCTAACGATGATGCTTGCCCTTTTTATATCAAAATCTTCTAATGGAACAGCATGCACGAAGAAAAATACACGTGCCGAAACTCGTCTAGTGCAGGTAGATGCAGCGTGACGTCACCGGGCTGGATATAATGGATATAATCACACATACACATACAAGTAAATATAAAAATTGTATAGTTAATCCAAGAATATTAATAAGAATTACACATATAATTTAGGAATATTTGTAAGGAAATATCGAAGTATTTAAAGAATATTAATAAGAAGTTACGGACGTAACACTCTAAAAAAAGAATTTTTGAACTTTTTGCTCACATACTTTCCCACGTTTTTTCCATAGTTTAAAATTGCAAATTTTTTTAACCTAAGATAAGAAAAATTCGGTTTTTTCTCCACACTTTCCGCATGTTTTTGCCATAGTTCAAACATGCAATTTTTTTACTCTAAAAAAAGAATTTTTGAATTTTTTGCTCACATACTTTCCCCACGTTTTTTCCATAGTTCGAAATTGCGAATGGCAAAAATCTGTTCCCATGTTTTGACAGATTTCGGTAGCTCTTGCCCATAGTTCGTTTTCTACGCGGAATATCAACAAAGTTTAAAACATTTTTTAATAATAGAAAAGAATCGTCCAAATAATAAAATGGAGATTTGTTTAATTGCAATATCAAAACTGGTAATAATCATAACACTAATAAGTATACATTCTGAGGATTGTCATCTGATAGTCCTTGATGTTTTTTACTACGTGTTGTGAATTTTTCGTTCCTTTTTCGTTTCGAAGTTCTAGTTGCTTCTTGCAATTTCTGCGTTTTTAATTTTAGCAAATCTGCTTCATTAGCTGAAATACACATTAAAGGAATAATATATTAAATTCAAACATAACTTGTGATTGATTTTAAATTGTAAGTGAAGAAGAACTTTGAGGGAAATCCAGCAAAGTACAGAAAAGAATGACCAATAAGCGTTTCCCATACCCAGGTGCGAATTGTCGGTCGGCCCATAGTCGGGCCAACCATGTTCATGGTCGGCCCAACTTGGTCAGCCAAAGGTCGGGCCACCATGTGGATTGATCACGCCGGCCTTCCAGTGGTTGACACAGTTGGACCAACCGTTGGCACCAAAGTTGGGCCGTCTGTAGATGCCAAAGTTGCGCCGACCGTGGGATCGAATGGTTGGGCATTCTTCGGTAACCACGGTCACCAGGGTACATTGGAATGTACGTGCTTAACAACGTTAATTAACGTACGCGGAAAGTCAAGTAATGTACAGGAACAAGAAAATAGGTTTCTCGGAAACATTTTCGAATGGAGAACTACAATTCCAAATTCTAAAAGCGAGTTTTATGGATTATGTAAAATCAAAAAATTCGTGTTTCAAATTTGTAAAGTTCGGCAAAGTACGGGAAAGTACAGTAAAGTATGGGAGAATGAAAAAATTGATTTTTTGAGTAATTTCATCAAAAATTAAAAATCTCAATGTCTGAAGTTTAGTCAGGGTGGTGCTAGAGTAATAGTCTGTAAGTATGAAATGGGGGTAAAGTAAAAAGTGAGTAAAAAACTTGGCGTGGTTGAGTGTGAAACTAATTAGATATTAAACGGGTAAAAGTATGTGAAAGTATGGATGAAGTGAGAGAGTTAGTGTTAAACAAAACTGAGAGTGAAATACAAATAGGGGTGATGTGTATGTGAAAATGAAAGTGAGTGTGAAATGAAAGTGGATTTAGACTAAAATGAAGTTACAGAATAGCATTCCAGTATGAACGAACCAATTATTGGCGAACTATTGTTGGGGAAATAAGAATCCGATGGTCAGTACCGCAAAATAACAAAATTTTTGATGAAAGTTTTTAACAAAAACTTCAACATTAAAATACCATGATATTTGTAAGTAAAGAAATAGTTATTAAAGAAGCTCAAACTGGCACAAAAAAAATAAAAGTCAAAACCCACAGGACACAACCCTCCAATCCCCATATTTATGGGGTCGATGAAACCCGCTCCCGGGGGTTGGAGTTTCAGTTTAAATAAAAGTCGAATAGAGTGTCTATTATTATGTTTTTCGGGGTCGCTGAAACAAAAAACACTACCAAAAACAAAATCGACCCTCCCTTAACCCCCTACAACCTCCTTAACACCCCAGGGTGGGGGGTTGAAATGCGAATTTTCACGAAAAGTCGAGTACGGTGTCAAAACGTACGTTTTTTGGGTTGCTGAAACCAAAAAAGACTAACGAAAGAAAATCTTATCTACCCTTAACCCCTGCAACCATCTTAACACCCTCAGGGATTTGATAACGCAATCGACTTTTCATAAACATTCGAATTTCAATGCTCATCCTGGAGAGGTTAAGAAAGTTGTAGAGGGTTAAGCGTGGATAGGACTTGTTGTTGGTAGTCTTTATTGGTTTCAGAGACCCAAAAACGTTGGTTTTGGCACCGTACTCAACATTTCGTGAAAATTCAAATTTCAACACCCCATCCTGGGGTGTTAAGGGGGTTGTATGGGGTTACGGGAGGGACGATTTTGTTTTTGGTAATCTTTTTTGGTTTCAGCGGCCCACAAAACATAATATGGGAATAGTGGGGTGTGATCTCTGGCTTTTGACGTTTTTCATTTTTTTGCCTGTGTTATCACCTTCCACTAAACTTTAGACAATCATTTTGAAAGTGTAATATTTTTTTGAGTTAAACCAACATTAAATGTTTTAAAAAATATTGTGTGTCCTGATGATTAGGATAAAGTTGCACCTACATTGATTTCTGGAAGTACTATATGTCCGTAAACATTTTCTTTTATAGGATCCCGACAATGGCTCTGGTTTCACAGAAGATAGTTGGTCGACAGCATCGAATAATTTAGCTGACAATTCTTCGGATGTCTAAGTTAGTTCTACTTCGACCAGTATTCATTCACTCTTATCACCATCGAGATCCAGCTCAAATAGTAGCGCTGATTTACAAGAAGCTATTTTGTCTCTTGATTCGATTGATTCTACCGCTTCCAATATCATTATTCGATAACGCAAATGTGTCTAATAGTAGTTTTGAATCACTTTCCGGGATAAATGCTTCGTCTAATGTTTCTTTAAATGTATCAATCATTTCTAATATATCTGCAATTTCTGTTCTTTCGGAATTTGGTATTAACATCGACGAAGATAAAGAATTTACATGTAAATAGCTATTTTTGCCACTGTATGAAGGAACAGACACGTCAAATGGAGATGTTTTACGTCAAATACTGGATATTCATATTTCCAGTGCAGGAACAAAACAAATTTTGGACAAAACAATACAACTTATTGTATCTACATTGCTACCAGGAGCTAGTAATTTCCCGAAGTCGAGATATTTTGTTTTAAAAATTCTAAATCAATTAATGCCTCATTCGTTCTCTGAAACATTCATCAGACACAGGATCTGTGATGTATGTTTTAATGATATAGGTAAATTGGATTTTATCCCACGAAAGACAACCTGCAACATTTGTTCCAACTCCGATTCAAATGGTTTGATTATTCAATTTAGTATCATAACTGCTATAAAGAATGCATTCGAAGTCGGGAATCTGAAACGTTTCATAGAAGAATATGAAGAAGAGTGCAATTCTCAGCATCTAGATCACATTATTTACGATATAACTTCTGGTCATGAGTTCAAGCATTTAAAAACCACAGTAATTATGGGAAAGTATGATTTATGTTTAATTAGGAACGCTGACGAGATCCCGACAGATAATGACACTGGACAACTTTGGGCTTTACAAGCGCAAATCGTAAATGTCCACCCAAGGTATAGAAGGTTTCAAATTCTTGCTGCTTTATATTACAGTAACACGAAGTCCAAGCATAAACCGGAGATGTCATCATTTCTTAAACCATTTGTTGAAGAAACAAAACAAATTTATGAAAGTGGAGTTAATTGAAAAAATAAGGAAACAGGTGAAACTATAACTAGTAAGGTCCAGCATTTTTCATTTTTGCTCCAGCTGCTACAATGGATGCTCCAGCTAAAGCTGCTGGCATGAATACAATGCAGTATAATGGTGAATGCAGTTGCCCTACTTGTAAGCATCCTGGTGAGAATTATCAAAGAGGAAGAGGCAGAGGGTGTAAACGTGTTTTTCCAATCAGTGATAAAGAATATACGCTAAGAACTAAGCAAAGAATATTGAGCCATGCAAGTAAAGCAATTTCCACTGGCAAGGAGCACGTAAAAGGTATAAAAGGACCGTCGATGACATTTTTCATTCCACATTTTGACCCATCGAAAGGTTTCGTGCCAGACTATATGCACGCTGTACTTTTGGGCGTTATGAAAATGTTACTGTTTCTTTGGCTCAATACAGCTAATAAAGATAAAGCTTTTTACATCAGCCCAAAAACAAAGAAAGAAATTAACCTACTTATGTCTGATATTAAACCTGAGGATAATGTTACGAATTATCTATTGTATTCACTGGAACAATTGTCAAAATTTCGGCAACATAAAATTCTTCATAAAAATTGACAATGTTATTTATGCAATGGTTCAAGAGCTTTTGCGTTCATTTGATTATAATCCACATCTGCAAATTAATAACTCACAGTTTGATATGCGTTTTAACGACATTTTCATTCCGGTTCGAAATTCCTGTTGTATACATGCTCTACCTGTATCACAAATAAGTGGAAAACTCGTTTTTGTAAAGAGTTATGTAAGCTTTCTTCCAAATGAAATGGAACATAAATAGAAAGTACTTGTACTCACAGAAAAAAACCCGATTCATGTTTGTTGCAACTCATTTGGAAGTCGGTCTCGAAATGAGTAATCGACAACTTCAACTGACTTGAAATGAGTAATTGGCATCTTTAAGTCACTCAAAATGAGTAAAATATCAATATTCTAGTTACTTTTTTTATGTTTCGCATGTTTTCTTGTTTTATGGTTACCCATCTCTGTCTGTCAATTGACAAATGTCTAACCTAAAAAATGTTTTCTATTTTTCATAAAAACAATAAATCGACTGCAAGTATTAATGTTTTAACAAGTGCAACGTGTTTATTAGTTATAAACAATTATTTTAATTCATATTTTTATAAATTATTCTTAGCTTTTCCAATGTGATTCTATTTTATCATAAAGAAAAAATGATACCCCTTAAGACTCATTTTCAGTCTTTTCCCTAGAAACTCAAAAATGAGTCGAAGAGGTATCATTTTTGTTGTAGTTCAAAATGAGTCTCATATGCGACTCATTTTGAGTCCGGTTTTCTTCTGTGCTACGTAAATTTTATTCATTATTAAAAACGTTTTGAACTTGTTATTGTTCTGTGTATGCTGATAGATTCAATTTATTTAAAAGTCATGTTTATAAATGCTTAATTTGAGTATTTTTGAAACAAAAAACCTAAAAAACAGATTGCTGTTACTAATTTGTTTAAAAAAATTTATCATTTTTAAGCGTATAAATAACAGTTTATTATTCCTAGCATGGCTTTGACATTTTGAGATCAACTCTCACCTTCAATATCACTTCTCACTTACATTTAATTCACCCTCAATTTAACTTTGTTCTCATTCTTACTTCAACTTCACTTATTTCAAATTAGTTCACTCTCAGTTGCACTTCACTCTTAGTTTCACTTTACACACACACACACACACACACTCAATTTTACTTCAACCCTTACATTTAATTCTCCCTCTATAATTATATATAAAATAAATTTGTATACTTTATAATATTATATATTACTAATCATATATTATAACTGCCTAAGATTCTGAAACGACCTAAACATCAATTAGATAACCAGGTACTTCTTTGAACATTTGTAGGTTAACTTCATAAAAATCGTATTGCTGTAATCTTTCCCAAAGAAGTTGAAGACTATTCTATAATAACTTCTTGAACCTTAAGGAAGAAATTAAAAAGGAACAAACAACAAAAATAACAAATTAGAAGCGAGTCCAATAAAATTCTGATTTTGACACCTGTCATGATTAATCTTTAAACACAAACATCAATTTCGTAATCAGCGACCTGAAAACCCCCGACTAACAAATTGCAAACGATTTCAATGAAATTCTGATTTTGACAGCTGTCATGATTAATCTTCCAATTCAAACATCAATTTCGTAATCAGCGAGCTCAAAAACCTTGACTATAACAAGTTGCAAGCGATTCAAATGAAACTTTAATTTTGCCAGCTGTCATGATTAATCTTCCAATACGAACATCAATTTCGTAGTCAGCGACCCCAAAAACCCTGACTAACAAATTGTAAGCGAGTACAATGAAATTTTGATTTTGACAGCTCTCTGCCTAAGTTTGTAGGATGAGTTTCATGTTTAACTCACGCGAATTTTACGTGAGATACTCACGCGAATTTTTCCACCTGGGAAGCTTTAATTTGAGACTAAATAGAAGTCTTTAGCAAATCAGGTTTATGAGAAAAAAAATACTTAAATCCGTCAAAAACACGTTTCTTTGGGTATTTACCCCTACTTTTCTCAAAATCCTGACGTGATACGCAATTTTGGAGATCGGGATCGTATTCAGCGCACAAAAATACATGGGAAACCACTCCGATATCTTAAAAAAAATCTTGTAGACCTCTATTATTGGTTTGATGAAGAGGACAAAAACTAAAAAGACGTAAGAAGGAGAAGGATATAATTATCGTTTTGAAAGTATTTCCACACACAAATGAGAATGCAAGCATCATACTATACAAAGACAATTTATATATAATTTCGGAGATCTTATGTAAAAAAACCTATAAAAGCACACATATGGGTAGTTCTACAAAAGAGGGAATGTATGATGTTTAAGGTTGTTTTTTACATTAATTTTGAAAAGAATATAATTATTTTTAAAGGAAACCATATAGTCCTTAATGGTATAATAATTTTAAATAGCTGTACTTTACAAAGATTTAAATAATTGTTACATTACTTTATATTTTATTTAAAAAATATTGTCTTGAATTTCGTCCCTCGAATTCATTCTCAGTTTCCGGCATAAAAAAAAACATTAAAATTATTAAGAATTTTCATTCCGATTAATTCACCATTTTTCAAAGTGCTTAGTAAAGGTTTACTAAATATATTATCACTTACATTGAAATTAACTTGCAGATTAATTAACTAAAGGGTAAGAATTCCTGAAATGGCCCCCACTTTTCTTTAGGTACACAACATAAATGATACCTGGTGTTTTTGATAGTCCATGATGGCACTAAGAAAACCCTTAATGGATTTTTAAAAATATTAATTTTTTTAAAAGTTATAAACAATTAAAGTTTTTTGCATCGTTTTTGAAAAAATCTCATATCTTGCAATCGTCAGAACCGATTTTAATAATATTGGTATTTTTAGAAAGCTTAAGAAACGTACTTTCCATAAATATATAGAATATAAATAAAAAATGTTATTTGTTTGAATAAATAATATTTTTTATTGTTAATTTTATAAATAAACAATGTTCTCGGTCGATTTAAAAAATTTTTTTTATAGAATTTTGAAGAGGGACTTTTCAAGATTCCATAGCAAAAATAAAAAATCGGGATTCTCTAAAAGTTAAGAAGATACAGCATTTTTAGTCCGCCGCGCGCGAACTATCGGTGTAGTTCGCGCGCTCTCGGCGCGACGTCTTACGCGCCTACTATTGTATAATAAATCAAAATAATAAAGTTAAAAAAATTTTAATTACTTTTTACAGAATGCTAAAGTAATCTTCACAATTTTTACATTAATTATTTATTCATAAAATAATATTGAATAAATTTAATGATTAATAATAATAAAAATTAAATTATTATTGTAATAAATTAAACAATATTCAAAATTTATATAAAGTGTTAAACATTTTGGATAATTATAATAATTATTTATATGTATATTTAAGAGTACAATTTAATTTATTGACAAATGTAGAATTATTATTTATTAATTAATTATTCTACCTTACCGAATAAAAAAGTCTTTAATTACCATTTGTTTTTAAGTTGATGTTTGCTTGTTTCGCTTGCATTAACTTAAAGCTAATGTTAGTTATAAACTTTTAAACTTAGCAAACTTGATTTCTAAGTGCATGTATTGTATTTCTAAGTAGTAATAGTTTATGTTTTTTAATGTAACTTAATTTAATTTAAAGTGAACTTAATTTAATTTAAAATTAAAATATGCCGAAATTAAATATTTGTTGCAACCCGCTAAAAAAGACAAACATAAAAATGTTATAAATAATAATTCTACATTTGTCAATAAATTAAATTGTACTCTTAAATATACATATAAATAATTATTATAATTATCCAAAATGTTTAACACTTTATATAAATTTTGAATATTGTTTAATTTATTACAATAATAATTTAATCTTTATTATTATTAATCATTAAATTTATTCAATATTATTTTATAAATAAATAATTAATGTAAAAATTGTGAAGATTACTTTAGCATTCTGTAAAAAGTAATTAAAATTTTTTTAACTTTATTATTTTGATTTATTATACAATAGTAGGCGCGTAAGACGTCGCGCCGAGAGCGCGCGAACTACACCGATAGTTCGCGCGCGGCGGACTAAAAATGCTGTATCTTCTAAACTTTTAGAGAATCCCGATTTTTTATTTTTGCTATGGAATCTTGAAAAGTCCCTCTTCAAGATTCTATAAAAAAAATTTTAAATCGACCGAGAACATTGTTTATTTATAAAATTAACAATAAAAAATATTATTTGTTTAAACAAATAACATTTTTTATTTATATTCTATATATTTATGGAAAGTACGTTTCTTAAGCTTTCTAAAAATACCAATATTATTAAAATCGGTTCTGACGATTGCAAGATATGAGATTTTTTCAAAAACGATGCAAAAAACTTTAATTGTTTATAACTTTTAAAAAAATTAATATTTTTAAAAATCCATTAAGGGTTTTCTTAGTGCCATCATGGACTATCAAAAACACCAGGTATGATTTATGTTCTGTACCTAAAGAAAAGTGGGGGCCATTTCAGGAATTCTTACCCTAAAATTGTGTACTTTGGGATCGAAATTTAAAAATCCAAAATGGCGGCTCCAAAATGGTGACCAAAAGAATTTAAAAGTTTCCGGATTTGACTAAAAATGATCACTTGGGGGTTTTTGAGGTCGCTGATTTCGAATATCTGGTTAATATTTTAAAATTCAAAATGGAGGCTTTAAAATGGCAACCGAAAAAGTTTTAAAGTTTTCGGATTTGACTAAAAATGCGCATTTGGGGGTTTTTGAAGTCACTGAATTGGAATATTTGGTTAAAATTTTGTAATTCTAAATGTCGTCATCAAGATGTCAACTAAAAATTGAAAAGTTTACGAATGTGGTTATAAATAGTTATTGGAGAAGTTCAGTTTTGAGAACTAATTTGAAAACTTTAAATTTTCTGGTCAACGTTTTGAAGCCGCCATTCTGAATTTTTGACTAAATTTTTGGATTTCGAGACCTCAAAAACCCTGCAATGAACACTTTCAGCCAAATTCGTAAACTTAAAAAATTTTTGGTCGACATTTTAAAGCCACCATTTTGAATTTAAAATTTTTAATAACGGATTCCAATTCAGTGACCCCAAAAACACTCTAGTGAAGATTTTTTAGTCAAATCCGTAAACTTTTAAATTTTTTTGGTCACCATTTTGGAACCGCCATTTTTAATTTTTAATTTTTAATAACAGATTTCGATTCAGCGGCCCCGGAAACCTCCGAGTAGGCATTTTTAGCAAGATTCGTTAACTTTTAAATATCTGTTTTTTCGATGCCGCTATAGGGGTCATACACACTGGGGGCACGAATTATTTTTGCCTCTATAGACGTCAAACACTGTAAAGGGGTTAAGCGTCGTTTCCTGGCATTTTCTGACAGAATACATGTGGGTGATTCTCCTGAAAGAGACCACTTCACGTGTCTCCAACGTGAGACTTAATATTTGCATTAACTTATTATTGATATTTTGTTGAGTATAAATTTCAAAAAAAAATTTATCCATAATCTACGAAACATTATTTATCTTTACATAATCTTCTCATGTTAGAATTTAAAGTTTTTGATTGTCAATAATGTTATTTAATTTTGTCTTAACATGTGATAAATATTTTTAATTATTATTTTTTAATATAATTAAAAATTTTGTAATATAGTCTTAGTATATATCAAATTGAAGCTTAGATTCTACCGTTTATTTTTTACTTATATTTAGTTCAAAGAAAACAAAAGAAATTTTTAAATAATTAATTAAAAATTACTGGCAATGGGAGTAAAAATTCAAATTCATCTCCGAAGCCTCGTTTTTCAGTTAATAACATGATATTTTTTAACTTATTTTTAATTACACGTAATGTATATATAAATATTTGAAGTTGTAGCCCAAAAAATTTATTAAATTATGTTTCAATATTTTTAAATTTAATAAAAACGTGAATTATTTATTTGACAAACTATTCATCTCCAAAGCCTTTTTCATATTTGATAAGCGTTATTGTTTTGTTTTTAATTTTTTAAAAATTATTTTCAAATACCTAACCCTTGAATTATGAAAAAAGATTTCGTTTTATTTAAAACAAAAAAATATATTTTCAATTTTTTAAAATATAATATATTAAGTAGAAAATTAGATAAATAACAAAATTATAATTAAAAATAAAAAATTTTTATAAAAAACAGCTGCCAAGTTATATGTGAGGCATTTCATTTCAAACCGTTCCACCGACAAAAAACAATCGCAAGATTATTTTCTAATAATTTTTATTATATAATTTTTTAATTGTTTATAATATATTATACACTGATTCAAAAGAGAATTTCATGAGCTTTCTATTGCTATTTTTATTATTTAAAATTTTTGCCAATTTCGTAGAGAAATTGCTGTTTGAATTGTTAAACTCTTAATATCACAAAACACCCCCCCGACGATTTTTATCAAAATTATATGAAAATAAAGCGTAAATTCTCTAGTTTCTATTCCCATTTGATATATTACGGACATTTCATGGGATTAATAGAAAAAAAATTATTTAAAAAATGTGTTTTTGGAAAATTTAACAAATATTACGAAATTGAATGTAAGTTGAATGGGTTAAGGTTCAACTTCATACTATTTGTCAAATTTTTCAAAAACACATTTATTAAATAATTTTTTTTCTATTAATCCCATGAAATGTCCATAATATATCAAATGGGAATAGAAACTAGAGAATTTACGCTTTATTTTCATATAATTTTGATAAAAATCGTCGGGGTGGTGTTTTGTGATATTAAGAGTTTAACAATTCAAACAGCAATTTCTCTACGAAATTGGCAAAAATTTTAAATAATAAAAATAGCAATAGAAAGCTCATGAAATTCTCTTTTGAATCAGTGTATAATATATTATAAACAATTAAAGAATTCTATAATTAAAATTATTAGAAAATATGTCTCCTTGGATTGTTTTTTGTCGGTGGAACGGTTTGAAATGAAATGCCTCATATTTTTGTTATAATTTTGGTGTTAATTTCATTTGTTTCAAATCTCGTTGTGTTCATTTCATGAACACTTTGCTTCCTCATAGAAATGTAAATAATATAATAAAGTATAAACTTTAAACAATTATTCTCAATTACTGTAATATTTTTTCTCTTTATTTGATTAAAAATTCAGTTTCGATACATTAGCGATTTTGATTTTTATGGTATATGACTTTAATTATTTTCTTTTTTAAAATTTTAAAAATGATTTGGAAAATTATATTTTTCAACTTTTCAAAGTTACTTCCACATTAGAAACTTTTTTTTATTTTTCCATCACAATTTCTGTTTTTAAAATATGAATAACTTCTTTATTTCTAATCGAATTAGCTTCAAAAATAGGCCAATCGAAGCGTTTCTTAATGCTCTACAAGATGATAATGATAGTTTTAATGTTATTTCTGCATTTTCAACAAAATTTTCAAAATGTCTTATTTTCTAAAATTTTTTATTTTTAAAAGTTTAATATATCTGGTGAATATGGACGAAAAATGTCCATTGAGGGTTCAAAAAATGAGTCTAATTGTTTCAGTGATATCTCACAATGATTTTAAGACGTAAACGAAAATAATCGGTGAAGGGAAACTCAAATTATTTTAATTTTAAGAAAAAAATTTTAGGTTATTCAACATAATTCGCAAAAAGGTTAGCTTTGCAAAAGCGTCTTTGCTATAAAATACGTATTTTGACCTTAAATAATACTTTTTATGTAGGCAGCACATTCCAACACATAAAAATCATGAAATGGTCGAAAATTTGTGTAAAAAGTGTTTTTTATTGGTTTTTTAAAAATTTACTCCTCTATGAGAAATTTTACATTAATATAATCTGAAAGTTAAATATAGTGTGTAAAATTTCCGAAAAAACTATTACAGAAAAATTAATTTACCTCTTTCCGTTCCGAAAATATTGCATAAACCTAATATATTGATTCTTATATAGGATTGAGGGGGGAACCTCCTTTAGACGATCAAAAAATGAGTCATTTTTGTGATTTTTTTTCTCGGATAAAATAATTTCCAACGTTTTGTAATTTATAGGGTACTTTAATACATGTCTTGACAGTCTAAAATAATTTTTGGAGAAAAAACAAAACATTTTTAGTATGGGAATATACACCGCGTCCATGGCACCTCATTTTATCTGTGAACATTCTAGCACTCTGAATTTTTTTCTAAAACAAAAAAAACCAACGTTTTTTTAAACTTTAGGATAATACCTTCGATGTGATATTTCGATTTTAAAAAAAATTCGAGAATTTTACCACTGTTAAGTTAAAAGTGATTTTTCGTGCATACAAATTAACTTTAAAATTCCAACAAAATATGAAAAAAATTTTTTCAAGAAACACTAAATGTCACATTGAAGATTATTTAATTATCTTCAAAATGAGGTATCATAAAGTCCTATTAGTTCAATAGGGCGCTGTCAATCGTGTTCACAAGATTAAAAAATGGTGTTTCAAGAAAAATGCGTTTGAAGTTTTTTTAAAATAAAGTGACGCGAATGTCAAATAAATGAAAGTAGGGTTGCTACATAGAAATTACAAATTATACTGACAGTGGTACTCTGAATGAAAGAAGAAGGTAGATTGAATGCTAAAACATAAAAAACTGCTGACTCTGGTAAACATTTCACCAAACGTGGCATGGAAAAAATAAATAATTAAAAATTTTGTAACTTCTTCAATAATACATAAATCGACTTAAAATTTAAAAGGTATATTCTTGAATAGATGTAGAATAGATTAAAATTATTTCCAGAAAATTGATTTTTTTAACACAATCTATATAACTCTGGTCAGCTGTGTTTGCGATGCTCCCGATAGAGAAACATGTCTTCCTTTCCTGGGAAGCTTGAGAGTTTTTCAAAGTCGTCCAGACATTTCTCTATTCCGGATTTTACTGTGAACATTGTTCTTCTCTCAGCATCCATTCTCTTCCTTTCAATTTCCAGAAGATCATCGCAGTCTTCGGCAGATGAAGCATTTGAACTCTAAAATCTATTTATTGGTTTATACACCTGTCTTCAGCCTTACATACTTGGCTATACAAGTGTTTCTTACAATTTCTTGCTTTACAAATTTTCCTTACATACAATTCTTAATACTAGGTTTGCGCCTACAGAACGTCTTTCGAAATTTAGGAGTACTCGCATTAGCCTGGACTACCCGTCTAATGGGTTTTCTCGCCAGAGGAGAGGGAAACTGTAGAAAACCTTCTCCTGAGTACAACCGGTTTATCGACAGTCGAGTTCTAATGGTGTGTACCGGACAATAATCGACAGTGCACATCATTATACCTCGACGTCAAACCTCCCGCTCAGATTATCTCACATGCCGGAAAAATCCAAGCCAAATGGGCGCGAACCAAGTACCCTTGGTCCTAGAACGTCCGCCAAGCGAGGCATCTTATCCGACCGAGCTAATCTGTCGGTTAACTCTAAAATGGAAAATAAAAAGATTTTTTAATTTCTTACTGTTTATTAAATACCTTTAATTAATATTATTTCATTTCATTATTTTTTTATTGACAATTTATTGTTTGACTTATTATTGTGATTTATTTTTAGCTGTTTTTTATTTATAATTCAATTTTCTTGTTTTATTTTATTTTTTTTATTTATATTAATTTTTACCTTTCTCTTTTGCAAAGGATTGGAGTTGTTTAATACGTTTTCTGCATCCATAGCCTTGTTGTTAACATTCTATAATTACATTCTCATCAAAAATGAGAAAGTCTTGGATTTGTGCGATTTTGAGCATTGTCTAATTTTGCTAAATCTTTACGTTTCATGACCCCCTGATTCCAAAAAAATGGTTTTTAGAAAAGTGTCTGTCTGTCTGTCTGTAGAAAAATTTGTCTCCACGATAACTCGAATAAATTTTTATGAATCGACTTGAAAGGGCTTAGGGGGTTAAGTATGCAAAAAGTGCCCCCGCTTCTATTTTTCTCAAATTTGGCCCATATGTTACTATCCATATGACTATAACTTTCTGCAATTTTGAACTCAAAATTCGCTTTTTTGGGGGAGTTATGGAGGGGGAAAGCAAAATCAAAAAACTTATTTTTCTCGAAAACTACTGAACCGATTTTAATGAAATTTTAAGAGGTTGTAAATATAGGTAAGGCGATTTTAGAAAAAAAAATCAAAATTTTTTTTTCAAAAAAAAATTTCAAAAAAAATTTTTGAAATTTTCAAAATTTTTTTTTTAGGGTTATTTTTTAAAGTGACCACTTTCTCTTTTGTTGTAAAAAGTACCTTATAATGTCCCCTTTAACATATATTTTTTTCAAATTTTTTAAAAATATAGTTTTTGAGTAAAATGTCAAAAACCATGGTCATGCTATTTGTCACGTACGGTAATGCACATATGTACATATGGGCCATATTAATGTGATAGGGTATAGCTAAATAAGTATGGAAAAAATGACCCGAATATATTTTTCCCATTCATTCCTACCCACTTAAAAATAACTTTTTCAAATTTTTAACTCAAAATTTTGAGTTTTTTGGAACTTATGGAGGGGAAAAAATCGAAAAACGCATTTTCCTCAAAAAGTACTGTATGTATTTTAATCAGCTTTGGATATGTTGAAAAGACAATTAAAGAGATTCCAAAAAAAATTTTCAAATTTTTTTTTTCAAAAAATTCCAAAAATCTTTTTTTTGAAAATTTCAAAATGAAAATTTTTCGAAATTTTCAAAATGAAAATTTTTCGAAATTTTCAAAAAAAAATTTTTTTAGTTCTATTAAAGTGACATTTTTATGTATTTTCTCATTTCATTCTCTTATGTGATCTACTAATAAAAAAATTTTGCCCGACATGATTTCAAGGTGTGTCACGGTAAATAACTCAAAAACCCTACCCGGAACATTTTTATGTTGCATGCGAATGGTCAACTAATTAATTATTTATTTAATTACAAAATAATACTTAGGAGTTTTCTGAATACAAGCCTGAAATCGATGTAAAAAAATTATTTCCAAAGAAAAATCCAAAAATTTTTATTTTTACATTTAAAATTTTTTTCTTTTTGGATCGTTGAAGCGGTATATCACACTTTTTTTATTTAACTTCTTTAACAGTCTTACTTTTTAAACAATAATGGCCTAGATGATTTTAGAGTGCGACATTGTTAAAAAGACTCCAAAAATCCTAAAATTTGATTTTAAAATTTTCGAAATTTTTTTGTTTGTCTAAAAATATTTTTTTATGTCAACTTCAGATTTGTATTTATCAACCTTAATAAGCCACTAGTAATAAGTTGCAAAAATATTTGACAGTTTTTTAAAATTAACCATTCGCTGATTAAAATACATACAGTAGTTTTTGAGGAAAATGCGTTTTTCGATTTTTTACCCTCCATAAGTTCCAAAAAACTCAAAATTTTGAGTTAAAAATTTGAAAAAGTTATTTTTAAGTGGGTAGGAATGAATGGGAAAAATATATTCGGGTCATTTTTTCCATACTTATTTAGCTATACCCTATCACATTAATATGGCCCATATGTATATAATTATGTGCATTACCGTACGTGACAAATAGCATGACCATGGTTTTTGACATTTTACTCAAAAACTATATTTTTAAAAAATTTGAAAAAAATATATGTTAAAGGGGACATTATAAGGTACTTTTTACAACAAAAGAGAAAGTGGTCACTTTAAAAAATAACCCTAAAAAAAAATTTTGAAAATTTCAAAAATTTTTTTTGAAATTTTTTTTTGAAAAAAAAATTTTGATTTTTTTTTTCTAAAATCGCCTTACCTATATTTACAACCTCTTAAAATTTCATTAAAATCGGTTCAGTAGTTTTCGAGAAAAATAAGTTTTTTGATTTTGCTTTCCCCCTCCATAACTCCCCCAAAAAAGCGAATTTTGAGTTCAAAATTGCAGAAAGTTATAGTCATATGGATAGTAACATATGGGCCAAATTTGAGAAAAATAGAAGCGGGGGCACTTTTTGCATACTTAACCCCCTAAGCCCTTTGGCACACTTTCTTAGTCCGTAAAAATGAAGCCTAAGTTCGTTGGGCAGCCCATTTCGTCAAAAAACAACAAAGATACAAAATTTTGAAATTTTCAAAATTTTGTTTTTTTGACATTTTTCAAAAAAATATTTTTTTTTATTTTTTTCCTTAAAATATGCGCAAAAACAAACAACTTTTCCTTTTGACACTTTTTTGTACAACAAAAAACAATTATAATTTTTTTTATAAGTTTTTGGGCCTTAGGGTGCAGTCCCATGCTGAGCAGAAAACACAATGCAACGCAGAATTTTGTGAGTACAAGAATGATAGTCAGATATCACTACCCTTTTTACTCTCACTGAATGCTGCTTTGCGTTGTGTTTTCTGCTCAACATGTGACTGTACCCTTACGCAGCCAAACGGTAAAAAATTTTCTAGTCATAAATTCTTCACAGTATTAAAGTAAATTCTTAGGCATAATAGGATCTTTAACCGGAACCATAATCGTGAGCTTAAGGGTGGTTTCCGATGGCAGCATCTTGCTTTGCGTTTTGTAACTAGACAATAAGTGCAAATAGAGCAAACACATATCTGTATCTCTCTCACACTCATGGCCTAGTTACAAAACGCAACGCAAATCGCTACCATGGGACTCCAGCCTAAGAATGAACATCCTGTATTAATTTTTAAACTAATGTTTAATCATTTTATTCTATTTACTAGGAATAACATTATTAAAAATCTTAATTTTTTAACTTGAGAATAAAAATATAATATATTTAACTTTAATTTGACAAGTTAAGAGTAACAAAGTAATAAAATCTGCAATTCTAAGCAGAATCGTCGTAGTCAAAATTCGGACATTGGTAACGATATTAAACGAGTTTAATTTTATTTCTTGACGAATGCATGAAAATAAATACATTGAAATGTGGTGTCCATCTTAGGGTCTCGAAAGTGTCCATCTTAGGGTAAATGACACCATATTTTGAAACCCAGAAAAAAATTATATACAAACAAAATATTAATAAAATCATTTTAAAATATTATTATATGATAAGTAAATAATATTATAATGATAAAAACCTATCTAAAATCAAAGATTTAAATAACTTTATCTACTTGAGAAAAATCGGAAATAAAACTTTTTTTGAGAAAAAATTCAGATGATATGCGCAGTAGAAAAAAACTGGTTTTATTTTTCAAATATGTATAAAAATCATTGTCTATACAAACAACAAAAATAAAAAAATTGAGAAGACGCACTTTAAACAAAAATTTTATAGGAAATGTCCATCTTGGGGCCCTTTCCCCTACGTTATTTTTAAATTTTAATCAATTTTAAACATCCCACTAGAATAATGATTTATCGAAAGCAAAAATGTGGTGTGAACGATCAAATGTTTCTGCATGCATGCATCATGCAGATGCATTAAGGCCTATAAACCACCTTCACTTTATAGGCGCAATTGTAATTTTTTAGAATATTTCTCATAATATTTGCCTGAGGCAAATATTAAAATATTTCAGCCTGAGGCTGCTTCTACAACAGCTTTTTTCCATCGAAATCAGTGTGAAAACGTTGCGCGCGCAACTATTTTGCATGGTGCATTTTGCTCGTGTCGTTGAAAAAAACATGTTGTAGAAAGCCCCTTAAGGAGAGTCCAGAATAGAGAAGCTTTAAATTAAAACATATTTGATGAGAATGTAAACCTTAAAGTCGTAGTAACTTTAAGACAAGCAAATATTTTAGCGACTTGATAAATATATTTTGTTTCTAACACGTCTCTTAGTTGACTGAATTTAGGTCTAGACCACAATACCCTACTAAAAATCCCCGCACAATATCTTGTACAGGAAATTGTACAAGATCTTGAACAAGAAATATACCATTCTCAGCATAAGAAATTGAAACAAGTTCTTGTACAAGATATTGTACTCATACCATAGCGAAATATTATTTTGCGAGAAATCAATATATGTTATCTTAATTTCTTTAAATGACATTGCTAATAGGATTTTCCATACACAAGGAGAAGTAATAACAGGAACGCAAATAATATATAGCAATTGCAAACTACACCGAGCTAAGCGCGCAATACGACCGGAGCGCGACGTGCTAATGAATCGTCGAAGCGCGAAGCGGGACGACCAAAATTTGCGCGCCCCGAGGCGCGCTGAAACTAGCGAGCCCCCGCGCGAAGCGCGGATGAGAATGTGTCCGCCCGGGGGGCGGAGATATTTTTTTATAACAATTAACCCATTAACGCCCTAATGACCACAATTTTAACTTAAACTTCAACACACGATTTAATGTATTTTCAGGTAATAAATTATAGCATTAATGAGGTATAGGGGGTTTTGGGGGTGGCTCTTCAAGATTCTGGAGTCAAAATAGCGATTTGACCAACACAAAATCCAATATGACGGATTTTTTTTAAAAAGACCCAAAAAAATCATTGATTTTTTTAAAATATTTTTTCAACAATTAAAATAATAGTTGTACTTTCAAAATGTAAAATAGAGAAACTTTGATTTCAATATGGCGGAATCGAAATTTTGAAAAAGTGAATGCATTATAGTAAAAAAAAAATCTACAGCAATATTCAAAAAGTATCCAAAATCGATTCAAAATTTATGCTCGGGGGTTTTTGGGGTCGCTGATAACGAATCCCATGTCAGTTTTTCAAAATTCAAAATGGCGGATCCAATATGGCGGACATTTTTTTGAAAAATTTCTTGGATTCACTTGAAACTTGTCACTCGGGGGTTTTCAAGGTCGCTGATTTTGAATTTTAAAAAACTATAATTGGATTCGTCATCAGCGACCTCGAAAACCCCCGAGTGACAAGTTTCAAATGAATCCAAGAAATTTTTCAAAAAAAGTCCGCCATATTGGATCCGCCATTTTGAATTTTGAAAAACTGACATGGGATTCGTTATCAGCAAACCCAAAAACCCCGGAGTATAAATTTTGAATCGATTTTGGATACTTTTTGAATATTGCTGTGGATTTTTTTTTACTATAATCCATTCACTTTTTCAAAATTTCGATTCCGCCATCTTGAAATCAAAGTTTCTCTATTTTACATTTTGAAAGTACAACTATTTTTCCCACCAATAGCATACTTTAGAAAAGTTAAAAAATATTTTTTAGTCCTAAAAAAAATATTTAAAAAAATCAATGATTTTTTTTTGGTGTTTTTAAAAAATAATCCGCCATATTGGATTTTGTGTTTGTCGAATCGCTATTTGGACTCCAGAATCTAGAAGAGCGACCCCCAAAACCCCCTATATCTCATTGATGCTATAATTCATTACCTGAAAATACAATAAATCGTATGTTGAAGTTTAAGTTAAAATTGTGGTCATTTGGGCGTTAATGGGTTAATAGGGGAGAGGGCCCCAAAGTGGTCAGGGCCCTATGGTGTCCACCCTAAGAAAATTTTTGTATGTTAGTTAGTATCTTTAAATGTTTTCTGTTATTGTTATTATTTGAGAAGACAAAGATTTTAGTAATGTTTTGAGGTAAATAGTCGTATGAGTCTCTTTGTAACGTGAACGTTGTAAAATTTCTGTTTTAAATGATAGAGAAATTTTTTTCTCAGGGTGTTAAAATTAAAAAAATTAAAATATTCCAAATGAATATAATTAATATTGTACTTTAAAAAATTTTTCATTAACTTTTAAAAAGTTGTGTCTTGGCCCTAGGTGGACACTTTTTTTGCCACAAGGTGGTTACTTTTATTTTTTATGAAAATGTGTTTATATGCTATATTTACTAACATTTATCACTGTGAATGTGAATTTTATCAATTTTTAAGTTTTATGATGAATAATAATGAAAGAGAATTATTTCAAAATTTTACCTGTCTAATACATACACAAAAAGTATCATTTTTGTCGAAAGGACAAAGTTCACAAAAAATATATAACATGTTTCTGTGATCTTGAAAAATAATTAATATTAAATAAACAACTTAATAATACGTTTTTTACATTTTTTATAACTTTTTTAGTGAATTTTCGTATGGTGATCACCTTGGAGCCACTTTTTTAAAAGTCGAATTTTCAACTTTTTTTTAAAGTGACATAACTTAGTTTTAAAAGTGAAATAACTTTTTTTTATTAATGAAATGAAAAAACTTTATGATAGGAAGTTAAGTAATATAATAAAGCTTCAAACGCCGTATTATTGACCTTTATTTATAATTCCATTTGAAATCTACAGTCGTTCAAAAGATGGGAGACCACCTTAGGGCCCTCTCCCCTAGTGTATAAACTATTTATTATTGATTATATATATATATATATATATATATATATATATATATATATATATATATATATATATATATATATATATATATATATATATTATTTTACGTGAGGTTCTTGTGAATTATCTCTTTCTCAAGCGAGTGACAGCAGTTGTCTCTCTTACCGCTTGACGCGTAATGAAAAATCAACCTGACTTTTCTACTTAACACTGCTCTATTAAAAATTAAGCATGGTTAACCCTCTTGAAACTGTTTCATATTATTCTATTCATTTGATTCTACAATATACTAGTTTTTTAAAAAAATTGTAAGAAACGTTTGTCAGCAATGAGTAAGTGGAATCTAAAAAATTTTTCAATGAATTAAATTTTTTAATTTAACATTTAAATTTAATTACAGGGTATCTAAATGTCAGAGACTAGTTATGGAAAATTCAGGGAAAAATCAGAGAATGTCAGAAAATTTTCTTTTTAAGTCAGAGAAATTTCTATAAATTTATACAAAAATTTAAATTTTTTGTTAATTAAAGTTTTTATTTCATTCAAAAAACTTACACGGAAAAACTTTTTTCAAGAGTATTTCCTAAACTTATTCAAGAACTCAGGATATGGAAATAATACAAGAAATGCTACGAAACCATAAATTGAAACATTATTTTAAGCTGTTCAGGGATAACTGTAGTAAATTTCTGGACTACTTGTTGAGTTTTCTTGAAAAAGTCCTGAACTTGTTTAAGAATAGAAAAATGTAAAATTAGCGAAAAAAATTTGCCCGCGTGAGTAGTCGAACCTGAGACCTCGACACTCAAGGTCGCTCCGCCTTATGCCACTCGGCTGCAGGGACGCGTTACGATACTTTAGTTTTAGATCGTTTTAAAGCGTTTAAAGCCAAGTGGCGCTGTATACCTATTGGTTACGCTACGCCTTCTTTCTTAAATAGTTCTAGACTTTTTCAGCGCGCAGTGACTGAAGAACTCAGTCGCAGCGTCAAGAACAATTATTTCCAAGCCATTAGAAAAACACCTGAAAATTCTTTAATGAATATTGAACTTTTCTAAAAGGAGTTCTAAATTTTTCCCATATCCTGAGTTCCTGAATAAATTTAGTAATGACTCTTGAAAAAAGTTTTTCCGTGTAAAAGATTTTTATTACTGTTTGTTTCTTTCAATATCAATTTATTTTTAAGTATATAAGTTAATATTTTTTTGGCTCAAGAAAACAGTGTTAAATTAGTGAAAAGTAACAGAAAAAGTCAGGGAATTTTTTTCTTAATCCTTTTTAGACACCCTAAATTATAAATTTAAAATAGGTTGTCAGAAGGTTGAAGGAAAATAAAATTTGTCAGGAATATCAGCGGAAAATCAATCTAAAATTACTTTAATAAACCATTTTTATATTAAATGAAATTTAAGTGCAATTAAATTCGATATAATTAAGTTTGTAAAATAATTTATATAAAATTCTAAAGGAATAGTAAATTTTTTTAAAAATCTTTTTGAAAAAGTTGGTTTTTTAAATATTATTAAATATTGACACGGTTTTGAAAAATTCATCGGATTCCATTAAAATTCTTGACGCGGGGGCTTTGGGTCGCCGATTACGAATATGTTGTCAGATTTAAAAATTTCAAAATGTCGGATCCAATATGTCGGACTTATTTTTTAAACGTAATCAAATTCACTTGAAACTTGTTACTCAAATTTACCCGGTAGAAATTTTCAAAAAACAGCGAAAAACATGATTTTTGGAAATTTCTCCCCACTTTTCTCAAAATCCTGACGTGATGGGAGGTTTTCGTTGCCAGATTCGGATTCAGCGCACCAAATACTGCAAGAATGGACTTCTCGATCTCAGACAATGGCAATTTTTATTTTTTTGCAGGCTTGTGTTATTTATAATAATTTTTATTTTATGTTTTTTAATCTTTATTTTTAAAAAGAAACGTGTAAAGTAAAATTGAATATATATGTTGTTGATGCAAATCTCTTAAATTATTACAGTGGCCGTATTTTTGCCAATTAATTAATTTAATGTGAATTATGATTTCATATAACCCATATATTGTTGACAATTTTTTCAATTACTTTTATAAAGACGAAGGATGAACTAAATTATTTATAAATATTGTGAAAATAAATTCTAAAATAAGAATATTAATAATATATAGTTTTAACCTCTTCATCATAGATAAAATACTGTTGCCTCCCAGTGGGCACACTTGTTCAAAAGACTTCCTAAGGATGTCTTTTTGCGGACGTCTTTTGGACTTGTACAAAAAGACGTCTTTAAGACGGTCCTATACATGTTCTATGTCTTGACCATTAGATGTCTTTAAGATGTCTAAAAGACGTCTTTTTAATTCAACATTTGAAAATAGAAAAATTTTCATGAATGGAAAATATTATTTTCTAAGTTTAACTCGGACTTAGAAATTCGTAAATGTGATATTTATTGGAATTTTTCTAAGTTAAATTCATTTCATTGACAAGTGAGATCGTTAACTTTGTAGAGGTTTATATCTGCCTCGAACGGCTGAGATGCTTTAGGCGCAGTGCTTCAAGCCCAAGGTATCCAAGTTCGATCCCAGCTTCGTAAGAATTTTTCCATTATTTCTCTACATTTTAGAAAAAATAAATTTAATACAATATTACTGAGTTTTAACTTAGAAAATGTTGCAAAAGAAATGTCTATTTAAGATCTGAAGAAATGTAAAAAGGACGTCCAAAAGACGTCTTTTAGACGTCCGTTTTATGTCTTTTAGACGTCCAAAATACGTCTTTTAGACGTCCGTTTTATGTCTTTTAGACGTCTTTTGGACCAGACATAAAACGTCTTTTATTTGTCTTTTTGATGACTCAGAGACATTACAATAATTGTCCGCGGACAAAAAGGGACGTCTTTTAGACGTCCTTGTGCCCACTGGACTGTTATAGCTTTATATTGACAATCATGGTTACTATAACTAGAAATTAAAGTTATATTAACTACGTTTTAACGTCAAAACAACTATATGTTCAGTCATATAGTCAAAGACGTTTTTAACCACGGAAACCTGGTTTTATGAATGAGGAGTTTTTTTCAGTGTAGAGAAGTACATAGAATTTTTCAGAATGATGATGCATTTTCATTTTATAACTATTTCTTGCGTGATTTTTTAATAAAGAATAAAATTTTTGTCATCAAAGTTTTTGTCAAAAATTTATATTTTTGAAAAATTCTTTGTACTTTTCTAAAGATTGATGTTTTACTGTACACGGAAAAAATTAGTTGCTGAAATTTTCCTCGACTTTGTAGAAGACTCTCGGATATAGTCGAAAGTATTTAAATTTTTAAAATCACTCTGTTTTAAAAATCATATTGAAATCGAAGAAAAAATGTACTACATTCGAAGAGAATTTAGAAAAAGGATTTGAAACTTTCAGCGACAGTCAAGGAAAATGAAAACACAGCTAGCGCGAACGATTCAGCGACAGTCGAGGAAAATGAAGACACAGTCAGCGTGAACGATTCGGCGACAGTCGAGGAAAAAAGACATGTCCGGATTTGCTTCTACAGTATTTTAAACTTTCAACGATAGTCGCGGAAAATGAAAAATCTTTCTTTCTTTACCGCTTGCGAGAAAAAATGCAATATTTTGAAAATTAAAAATCTCAAATATTTCTCTTCAACATACTTTAGAATTTTAAAGAGTATTTCAGTATACGTTAAAGACTATTTTACAATTATTTTTAATTTATAAGATGAATAGAAAAATGATAATATTTAATTAAAATAATAATTAAGTCAATAAAATTATTTTCTGTTCATTATTGTAAAAACTTATTTAACGATTAATAATTATATTTAATATTTACAAAAAGATTTTAATCCTTCAATATAATTCACAAACACTGTACAGAAGAATTTGTAAATGAACGGTGTTAAAATGACTGCAGGTCGCGTTTATCGCCTGAGAGTATGCGCACCGTTTTCCTCGACTCGTCGACGAAACTTTCTATCAAAGTGTTACAATAATTCCACGACTTTTTTCCGCTACTAGGTTTATAAAAAGTTCTCGACTTTTTTTAGAGAATTTCTGCTAAAATCATAGAGTATTTCTATAAGTTTATAAAGAATTTTTTCATATCCGAGAGTCTTCGAGTGGTAGCTGAAAACTTCAACGACTAATTTTTTCTGTGTAGAAGAAATGCTTCCGGCCATAGAGGTTCTCTTGAAAAACGTGGTTTCAATGGAACTGTATGTCACGAACCGAAAAATAATTAAATAATAAATGATTAAGAATCCAAAAATAAATTTAGAAACCAAAATTTAAAATATAGAGATTTTTAACTGAACAATTTAAAAGAGATCGTCTACCGCGCACCTGCAGAGGTTCGCCGGAGGAAACAAGCTGCCAGAGCCGAATGGCCCAGTTTTTATTGTATAGGTTCGTTAATTTCTTTTAAAAGAATTTGCCAAACAACCCTTTTCGATATAATTTCATTTAAAATTGAATAATGGAAGGTAATTATAAATAAAAGATAGAAAATTTTATAAATGAGAGCTCACTATTTATTCAAAATTAAAGTAGAAAAGATTGCAGAAGAGATACGAAAAGAAAATTATAAAATGGAACAATACATTTTCGACTCACCCTTTCTTCTTTCTAGCTGTAATTTTTCTTATTTACTGCCGCCTGAGTTTTGAGATGCTCGGCGGTCGAAAACTTCTAATTGTTTTTGGGTGAATGTGCCTAGGCTTTCAAGTTGGGTGACTCAGGCAAGCACACGCACAAATAAAACTCATAAAAAAGGGAAATTCTAAACTTCACGCGCACGCACGCACTGAAATAATTTATTATTAAGAACTTTTAAATAAATTTAAATTAAGTTTTAATTTTAGTTGTCTGAATTATTGACTCGAATCCAAATTTTATTTAAAATCTTGAGATTGCGAGAATAATTAAGTAATGTCGGGCCTCACCAATGTAAGCCTTTTCTTTTAATTTATTTTCGTCTGTCCTAGATGTTAGACACTATCTTGTGGTGTTCCGTCAGATTAGGGGCTGATTAACAGACGGGCGAGTCCCGGCATTTAAACATAAAAATTTGGCAAGGTATATTTTGGAAAGGTTTTTTCATGCTCTTTCGATTGAAAATAAGCATTTGAAAAAAAATTTTTTTACAAAAAAAAATCAGAATTAAAAATAAATTTTAATTTTTGGGAGGGAAAGGTCCGATTTTTTTAAACGAAAGCTGAGGTTTAGAGCGCTTCGGAGAGTAGAAACATCTGTTTTTCAATGTTTAAACATTCTTGTCCCACTTTTTCATATATTTTTTTCCTTTAGAAAAAAACCTCAGCTTTCGTTAAAAAAATCGGACCTTTCCCTCCCAAAAATTAAAATTTATTTTTAATTTTGTTGGGTCAAAAAAATTTTTTTTAATGCTTATTTTCAATCGAAAGAGTATGAAAAACCCGTTTTAAAATGTACCTTGCCAAATTTTTATGTTTAATAGTTTAAAGGTAAAAAACTATCGAAATAAGCATTACACCGTAAGACCTCTGGATGGAATGCCTCATATGTGCATACGTATATAAACATGCATACATGGGTTATGCGTACTCATAACCCATGCAGGATATTCCGGACATCTCCGGATGTCAAATCATTTTGATATGCTTTAAGGTATTAAAAACATTGCAATAATAATAATATATAGATTATCCTGGGATATCCCAGAGCAACTTCTATGATATTTAAACTAAAAATATACGGGGTATCCTATAACATCTACACGCGATCTCTATGACATCCCAACCACAAATATACTGGATATCACCATGTGATTCCATGATATCCGAAGTAAAAATGTATAGAATGTCCTAGGATATTCGCAAGCAATTCTTACGATATCCAAACTAAAAATAAACGGGATATCCTAGGATATCCACATTTGATTTCAGTGACATCCTGGTAAAAATATTGTGCGTAAGATATTTATATATGACAGAAAATAATAATAATATTTAAGGAATTTCCTGAAATTCATAAAATTTACTGTTAACTAACCTTTTGTTAATTATAAAGGAAATATGCTCAAATGGGCCTACTGCGCTTTCGTTGCGGTGCTGACGCAGCTTATGCATGCATGCTTATGCTTTTCGGCAAAATGTTCTTGAAAAAGTCGGGAACTTTTCAAGAAATTTGAAAAGTTAGACGAAGGCAGAAAAAATCTATTCTGCTTCCACTCCTTGACACGTGCACGCGTACACACATAAACTTTTCTGCTGCCTACAGTACAAACCTAGTAAGTCGCTTTTGCCTTAACGGCAAATGGACTTTCTAGGTTTTTACTTTGGGCAATAGTTCTATCCTTGAAGGTCACATACAATATTTATTAAGTTTCAGGAAACAGAAAACTGAAAAGAACTCGGGTACCCAAGGATAGAAGTCCGGCGTCTTACAAAGCTGAGCTGTGAAATTGGTTGAGACTGGTGCGCACAAGATTCCTGACGAGTTCCTGAAACTTTCAGAAATAGTTGCGGCCAGTGCCATGAACTTTACATGAGAAAGCAATGAAAAAAAGACTATTGGACTATTTATAGCTTTTTCTAATACAGCTCCCGAATTTCTTTCAAACATTCATTGATTACCATTGTATGTTCGTCGCTAGTTCAGTTTTGTCACACCGTATCCATGAGTTTGGAAATAATTCCTGAAATATCTAGGAATTTTTTTCCGTATAAAGTTCTGAGTTATTAATTTATAAAACTAAGTTAATTATAATAATAACTTATAGTCGTATTTCGAATTTGGTGTATATATATATATATATATATATATATATATAGATATATATATATATATATATATATATATATTATAATATACACACAATTATAATATTATAATAATTTATTTCTTATTTTTATTTAATTTATTAATAATAATTGAAAATGGTTTTCTAATTTTGTATATAACAATTTATTAAATCATATCAAATAATATTTTTCACATCTTTTTTCAGTAATTATATGTTTAGATAATACTGACAAATTGAAGCTTTACCTCATACACGCGTCGTTAGCATAGTGGTTAGAGCGTTAGTCAATAAGTTCGTAGGTTCGATTCCCCTCGTTCGCAGTTTTGTTTATTTCATAGGTTTGCGATATTTCTACAATTCAGTTATAGAACGACCCAAAACTTGAAAATCCAACACATCCACTTACTGTAATTGCCTATTATTTAATTTTTAAATTATATAAACATTTTTTTACTTTGGTTACTAAATCCATTACTGAGCGATTCCACGCCACTTCGACAGTGTTTTGGAGTAAGCAAATGGATTTAAATAAAACTCTGGGATTTTCATCTGTCTAGAATTTGATTTGGCCGCTTAAAAGTTAAGTAAAATTATTTAAATAACTTTGTTAATTAACATTTTATAAAAACATTATGAACATTTTTTGTTGTTTTTTTCATCCTGAATTTTTACAAAAAAAAATTCAGTTTTCATAAAGTTATATGGGAGATATAACGATTTCAAAATTTTGCTATCTCAAAAAGTAGCGAATGTTTTGTCTTGATTTTTGGTGAAAATATTTCTTTTTGTATACAGATTAAAATCCTAGAGTTTCATTAAAATCCATTTGCTTACTCCAAAAAAACTGTCGAAGTGGCGTGGAATCGCCCTACTTATTGTTCGTCGTTATCATTAATACAATTTAATTAAAAAGAGGAATAATAAATTTAAAGACGGAAAAAACATTATTTTATTACTTGTACTCATTTGTTGATAAATTATTAATAAATAATAACTACACGGAAAAAAGGTCACGAATCTCTCGTGAACTAGTATATCACTTTTGGATGGGACATAAAATTCTTGAAAGTCAACAAACATAGTTCGTCAAAATTTCATCAACACCTTTACTAGAAACATAGTACGGTTTCTGAATTTCGCAAACTTTTACAAAATGCTAAAAACAAGAAAAAATAATTTCCAGACACTACTTTTTTATAGTATTTCACTTAATTTGATAACTTGACGCCTATACGCACCCAACTACACAGAATACACCATTTTATCGCCATTAAAATTCGTAATTCGCTTCAGGGGTTTCGAACCTAGTCCCCTATACCCTATAACATAATATTTCTAACAACTAACCGCCACGCCACAGTATTTCTGCAAACGACACGAACCGTGCAAAGTAGAAAAAGACCCTTGTCGTAACCCAGAAAACCTATATGAGAGTAGCTATAAATTACTATTGGCCCGGATGCTACCACGAAATTGCTAAATATGTTCGATTTTGTTCAGTTTGTCAATCCTGTAAAGTAGATCAAAACTTACCGCCAGGCTTAATGAGCCAAAGAATAATATAACAACCTTGGACTGTAATAGCAGCCGATATTATGGGTCCTTTTCCACCTAGCCGCTCCAACTTCAAGTACATTTTTGTTATTCAAGACCTCAGATGCCCTGAGAGACCTTGTCATTAACCGATGGGGAACACCTAAAGTCCTCCTAACCGATAATGGAACAGAATTTATTAATAATGTCCTTCGTTCTCTCGCACAAGAATACGGAATTTATCATTCGACAACACCTCCCTATCATCCACAATCAAATCCCGTAGAACGAATTAAGAAAGGTTAAAAAAATTTTTTAGATCTGAAAAAAAGTACATATTTTTTTGGTATTTTTTAAAAATAATCCAAATTTTATGTCAATCGAATCGCTATTTTGACCCCAGAATCTGAAAGAGCAACGCCCAAAACCCCCTACATCTCATTGCTGCTGTAATTTATTGTCTATAAATACTTCAAATCGTGTATTAAAGTTTCTGATAAGAAAATCTGAAACTTAATCGTAAATACTCTATATTCGGTGAGTTTTTGTTTAATTCAATAATTCCCTCTTCTCGTAATTAATTGATAAAAAAGTCAAAATTAGGTTATTTGGCGGATCGACATTTAAAAAAATTTTACATTATTGAAAACATATTTTATCTATTATTTTTATATTCTTACTAGTTTTTTTTATTTAACAATAATTAATCAACTAATTTTAAACATGAATCAATAAATCTTTTTGCACTTTTAGAAATTTTTCAATCAGTTTAAAAATATTTTCTACTTGCTAAAAAGTGCCATTTTTCGCACAGTCTCCACTTTAAACCCACACTGAGAAAAAAGAGGGCGCATTGCAGCACATTTTTAAGTATTGTTGCGCGACTCAGCCCTGAGTTCTGCTACAACACTTGTGGGGCACGTAGCGCTCCCCAGATGAGCGTGTTACACACTTCTTTTAAAAAACCCCAAGTCTGGGGCGCGCTATGCGCCCCAGAAAAGTGTGCAGCGGAGCTCAGGGCTGAGACTGGGGTCAAAATAGCGATTCGATTGACATAAAATCCAATATGACGGTTATTTTGAAAAAATACCAAAAAAATATGTACATTTTTTTCAGATCTAAAAAATTTTTTTTGTCCTACCTGCACGGAAAGTATGTCATTTCGGGCACTTAGAGCGGGCGCAAAGTAACTCATTACCACTCAGGGGTAGGGGAAGCGGGCGCAAAATATTTTGCGCCCACATGTTAATTATTCGATTTTCTTCATTAAAATGTGATATTTTCCAGTTTTGTATGTTGACTATAAAAACGCAAACATTTTCAACTTGTTTTATTTTTTTCAACTTGTTTTATTTTGTCTTTTATTTTGAGCAAGCAGAAGAGTATTTTGCGCCCACATGTTAATTATTCGATTTTCTTCATTAAAATGTGATATTTTCGAGTTTTTTTTTATGTTGACTATAAAAATGCAAACATTATCAACTTGTTTTATTTTGTCTAGAAAAATGTGCAATTTTTTTCGATTTTATTTAAAAAAAATTATAACACATTTGGTTTTCTTCACATTTCGGTTAAGAAAATTCGCAATTACTATATTTTCAGAATACATTGTTGTCTTATTTCTATATTAAAACTTGTATCATTATAGACATCAAGGAGTTAACATTTGTATAGAGTTTAATTTTTAACTAATATGAGCGTTTAATCGTTCGTGCCCTCAATGACATACTTTCCATGCAGTTTGGACAAAAAATTATGTTAGCATCATGGGCGCAAAGGTGATTACAACTCTGGCCAAATTTCGGGACCGAGGGGACACAATTTCGCGCCCAAGGCGAAGCCGAGGGAGCGAAAGAGCCACAGAATTTTCAAAATTTTTTCCACCATATTACATCCGCTACTTTGAATTTTAGAAAAATAATATCAGATTCACGACGAGCGACCCCAAAAACCTCCGAATACTGATTTATAAAAGAATCCAACCAAATTTTGAAATTTTTGTTTGTCATATTGAATCCGCCATTTTGATTTTTAAAAAGCTAATATCAAATTCGTAATGAGCGATCCCAAAAACCCCCGAATACGGATTTATAAAAGAATCCAACCAATTTTTGAAATTTTCGTCCGCCATATTGGATCCGCCATTTTGAATTTTGAAAAAATAATATCAAATTCGTAATCAGCGACCCCGAAAACTCCGAGTAAACATTTTCAAGCCACAGTTTTAAAAAAATGTATATCGAGCATCAAATTTCAAATTTTCAAAAAAAATTTAGTTTTTAGGCGCCATTTTGAAAAATCAAATGTTTAAATTTAAAAAGTCAATATATTTTTTGAAAGTATAACAATCGAGTGCACGATTTATGGTAATATTAGATGTCAACAAAATTTTTTGACTTAAAAAGTTAAGAATTTGTAATAAAAGCCTTTAAAAAATCATGCAATTTTTTAATTATATGCAAAAAAATATTGTTAAACAATGTTTTATTAATTTTCTAATATCATATTCGGATAGAGGACACTTTAATGCAAAAAAAATTATTTATCTAAGAGAAAATAATATGTTTATTAGAAGATATTTAAGTTTGAAGTCAGACTAAAAATTCAGTGCATTCAGGCGTTAATGGGTTAATACATTTTTTAAAGATATATAAGTTGTAACAGGTTTGCTTTGATATTTGAATTAATTTTTAATTTTTGATCTTTAAATTGGAATTATTTAATTCCTTTTGGAAATAAATAGAATAAATTAATTGAAAACCTGCTAACAATTTTTATTATTCATGAAGTATGATTTATGTCCAAGGCGCCAGGCCATTTTGACATGGAATGACCAAACCTAAAGATTATTATACTAAACCAACTGCTCGTGAATTAAATTATTCATAGCCGCGGAGAGGCGGGAAGTAAGGATGATCACTGAACAACAACGAATTAACAAAATTGACATTGATTTATTTTATTTAATTGATCACAATTTGTGAGTGTTAGTCGGTGGCAAGCCGCCTAAACAAGAGTCGAATTTTATTTATTATTAATTAAGAATTACACTTGAGATTAATCGAGGAACAGCTGATTTTATTACAAAGGGGACTCACCGTCAAGTCGACGCCTCCCTCGGATGGATCCCCGATTCATCGTCAGCACAAACAATTATTATTTTAAATTTTATTAATATGTGACGGTCGTGACGCACACTATACGACAGCTAGAACGAGAATCCTCGTCAAAAAAATGGCCGACTCTCAAGCTACCAACGCGCTTCGTTTCTATTTTTAATGGTGAGTCCCAGTGGAATTACTAAACTAAAGTTCGTTGGTTAATTATCACTTGTCGATACAGTCACTCCACCGTCGGTAATTAGTTACACGCGGCGCCACATGAGCGCTGCGCACTAGTCAACATAAGCGCCACCGATCCAATATGTCCGCACCCATTGTTTTGACAGGTGAAACTTTCCCGATGTAGAATTCGTCTTCCTGGCACTCTTGGATAATCGGGAATCTCCTCCGACTATACATGCCAGGAAGCACTTCCCACGACCTGAGCTGGGTAAAATGGTTCTTTATTTCTATTTAAAATACAAAATGCCAAATAGATTCATAAAACCTATTTAAAATGTAAAATGGAAAATAGTTGTCTGTTTCTTATTTAAAATGCAAAATGCAAAATATGTATTTGAAATAGATTAATATAAAATGCAAAATGGTTTTTAAAAAATTTTTATTATAAGATCTAGAGTAACCTGACAGTTCGAAAATTTTTTAATTTTAATATGCTTGTTTGCTTTTAAAAGCAATTCCCACATAGCACAACATTTTTCAGTAAGTTTGCAGCAAGTTCGCGGTGCAAAGTTCGGAGGTTTGCACGGAAAGTTTGCAGCAAAGTTTATGGACGTATAAAAATGTCTGCCCGATTTAAAGTTTGCAATGCAAACTTGCTACAAGTTTTCACGGAAAACTTACAAATAATTTTGTAGCAAACTTGAGAATAATTTGCCGCGAAAAGTCGTTTGACAGGAGCCGATGATGGAAGGATTGTATTGTACTTACAAAAAAGATCTTTGATTTTTGATAACGCATTAAGGGTCTGTCCAGTCCCACGGCGGCGTGAAAAAGGAAAATGAAAAGCGTTTAGCCAATAAAAACATTCGATTCAAAGGAAATAAGAAGATTTCCATTGTAGCATAAGTTCCTATTATCTAACGCTTTCCGCTTTCACGCTGCCATGGGGGTGGACCTTTAATTGAAAGGTTTTAATTCAGCAGTGAAAATTTGCATTACTATTGAATAGTACTGAAAATGGAAATGGAATTTTAAATGGAAAATGGGTTGTAAATCTATTTAAAATAGAAAATGCAAAATGGTTGTTTCATTTCTATTTGAAATATAAAATAGAAAATGCCATTTTTCATTTCAAATAGGTATTTCAAATAGATTCATTTCAAATATTTACCCAGCTTTGCCCACGACGACTTCAGATAACGTCTTTCCGTGACGTTGGATGAGGAGTCAACGAGAGTCTTTACTCTCGCGATCAAGCGAGAAAATTGAAAAATACGAACGATTAATTACTAATCAGATTCCATAGAATTTGAACATTGAAGTGACGAGTTTGCAGGTAGATCATACTAAATTTATAAATTTTGTCGGAGTGACGAAATTGAGGTAAATCAGTGTTTTTTTAAAAAAATTAATAATAAATAAAATAAAAGGGAACTAAATAGTTTGATTCCCGTTCTGGTGTTATTTTTCTTTATTTTCCATTAAGTAAATTAATATTTTGTGTACGGCTAACAGAGGTTCGGATAATCGAGGTTCCACTGTATAGTAAAATTTGTACTTGTTTCAGGTGAAGATTTTTTTCGTGAGGAAATAAAAAAATTAAATTATTCTTAGGCATGCATTTTTAAATAAGTTAATGTTTAAAAGAAATAATTAAATGATATCATGTTATGTGTTAATATATTTCTTATTATTATTAAACCAAGGGGGGTACACACTTTTTTTTTAAAAAATAACGAAATTTTTTTTTTAGTTTTTCGCAAAAAAAAAAATGAAGATGAATTCCAATAATTTTTTCTGTATGTTTGTTGAAATCTACACGAAAAATCAAACAAAAATGTATAACGCCAGTCCACTAGGTTAAGAATTGAGAGAACTAGCATATGTATAATTATTATCAAAAATTGAAAAAAAATTTAGGTTTTTGCTCAAAACGTAAGAAAGATAAATTCTAATCATTTCCACTATATTTTTTCCATAAACTACACGTAAAAATACATAAGTGTACCAATTTTCAGCTCTCTAGATAAAAAATGTGAGCGCTAGGGTAAAATATACGATTTTTTGAGGAAATTAAAAAAAATTGAGTTTTTCGATAAAAAAAATTTGAAGATCAAATCCAATCATGTTTGCTATATTTTTCCTGAAATCTACAAATGAAAATACATAAAATAAAAAAAATGCAGTCCAATAGGCAAAGAATTGTGAAAACCAAGGGGGGGGTACACACTTTTTTTTAAAACGAAAATTTTTTTAGTTTTTCGCAAAAAAAATATGAAGATGAATTCCAATAATTTTTTCTGTACGTTTGTTGGAATCTACACGAAAAAATAAACAAAAATATATAACACCAGTTCACTAGATTAAGAATTGAGAGAACCAGCAAGGGTTGAAGAATTTTCGAGCTTGCAAAAAGAGATTTTAGTTTTTCGATGAAAACACCATGAAGATCTATTCTAATCACTTCCGCTATATTTTTCCTGTAATCTATGTATAAAAACGAATAAGTATGCCAATTTTCAGCTCTCCAGGTAAAAAACTGTGGGCGCCAGGGGGGGGTACATGCATTTTTTTCGAAATTTTCAAAATTTTCGAGTTTTTCGCAGAAAAAATTATGAAGATCGATACCGAATGTGTTCGCTATATTTTTCCTTTAATCCAATTTTGAAAATACGTATGCATACCAATTTTCAACTTTCTAGGTAAAAAACTGTGAGCGCTAGGGGGGGGGGAGTACATGCCTTTTTTGCGAAAAATGGCCAAAATTTGATGTTTTTCGTCGAAAACTCTATGAAGATCAATCCCAATCACGTCCCACTATATTTTTCCTGTAATCTACGCGTGAAAATACATAAGTGTACCAATTTTTAGCTCTCTAGATGAAAAACTGTGAGTTCTAGGGGGGGGGTACATGGTCATTTTTGTAACCGTTCCAGTAGGGTTCCTACCGGGGTACGGAACCCTAAAAAGTGCTTTTAAAAAAAGGAGAAGAATTAGTAGCAATTGATGAAAAAGAAGTAGTAGCAATTGATGATGAAGAAGGAGTTTTTATAGAAGAAGAAGAATTAGTAGCAATTAATGAAGAAGTTTTCATAGAAAAAGAAGAAGAAGTATTAGTAGCACTTGAAGAAGAAGAAGTAGTAGCAAGTGATGAAGAAGAAGTAGTTTTCGTAGAAAAAGAAGATGTAGATTTCATAGAAAAAGAAAATAAAGTAGTAGCAATTGATGATGATAAAGGAGTAGAAGAAGTAGAGAAAACAGTAGTAATAGTAACAGAAGAAGACGCAGAAGAAGAAATTAGACCTGAAGCTAAAAAATTTTAATAGATTTTGAAAGTTATAGAATATTAAAAAAATTGTCTACGATGTAATCAAGATGTTTTATTTGACAGAATTTAAATATGACAGAATTGTAAAATACTCGAATTTCTACTATGCCGACATCTCAAGCTAACGAAAGTTTAGTTCACAGAAATATAATTTGTCCGACAAAACTCCATTAGATAGATGTGTTGTCTTTCTCTAACTAATGGAGCATTTTTGGGCAAATTAAATTTCTGCCAACTAAACTTTCGTCAGCTTGAGATTTCGGTAAAGTAGAAATTCGTGCACATAACAATTTTGTCATATTTAAATTCTATAAAATAAAATTTCTAGCATATGAGCATTCTGGCAAACGATAAATTTTACTAATCACAAATTCTGTCTAAATCAATTTTGGTTATGTGAGATTTCTGTCATATATAAAAAGTTGCTCAAATCGATTTTATGTTAATTAATATTTTAAGAAATAAAAATTCGACTAAGAAAAAATCCATTCTAATGATTCTTCTGTGAATTAAAAAATTGTTTAAATGACTTCTGTTTAATAAATATTGTAGTAAATAAAAAATTTCGTGAAATTAAAATTTGTCCTAATGTAAATTCTGTATAATGAAAATTCGATTACGGGTAAATTTTGTATTTTGAAAATTCTTTTAAATGAAAATTCTTGTAAATAAAAATTTGCAAAATCGAAGTTTCGAATAAAATAGAATTCTGAAATATAAAATTCTGTTAAACAAAAGTTCTACTATTGACAAATTAATATGGCTGCAAATTTGTCTAAATTCTAATTGCTTTATTATATATTTTTATTATCTACGCTGTAAGACTCTTAATAACTATGATAAATAAAAAAACGGATAAGGGACATTTCTACCACCTAAAATTCTGTTTAATTGAAGTTCGAACAAATTTACTTTAGAGAGTAGGAATGCGTCTCATTTTTGTTGTGTTTCCTTACTTGTCTGGGAGAGTGTATAAATAACCGTTTTAGGGTTTCCTCCAGATTTTCGTCAGCAACAATAGAAAAGTCGTCATACTCTCTACTTTCTTCTACTTTCTCAATGTATCAACGTAAAGTCGTTCGTGGCAGATCATAAGCCCTTACCACTGTTTTTAATTTTTCTTTTTCCAACTTCACTCCGTCTGTTTTTTGCTTGTAACGTGAAACACTGAAAAACAAGAAAACAAATTTACATTTTATTTTCATATTGTGCGATTAATGACTGAATGGCATACAGAGAATCTCGCTGATTTTCAGCGATAATCGTGACACTATTTCAAATTAGCGTGTACACGCAGAGACTTCAGTGAAACATAACCTAAAAATTAGCGCATATACGCTAATTTGAATAATTGTCCTTATTATCGCTGATTCATATTAGAGAATACGGGTGACCAACTGTAACAACAAAAAGTGTCCAAATATGACGACAAGTGCCATAATCCTATCGCATAACGACATAACCAAACCATTCAAATAAACAACAATTCCTTTTATCATTTCATTGCGTGGGAACCACTTAACGTATTTGTATGCTTACCTTGTCGATGACATGTCTTTACTCGGAGTTATGTCACTTTTTTGTAGGGTTGTTGAAACATTTTTTGGCACTTTTACGCCTCTGCGTCAAAAAAACATGAAAATAAATAGATTCGAAACGTGGCGCGGCGATAACAGCTTTCCGTAACGAATACATAACATTCCACGATCGTACACAGATGGCGCTGCTGGTGTAATGTGAAATATTGAAAGTGTCTAGTATGACGACTGTCCAAGTATAACAACATTCCCCTAAATACAAAATAATTGCACTATTTTTAAAGAGACAAAGCAATAGAATATTTTTAGAAATAAAATTACGTATACATTGACATAAATTAATTATTAATAAATACTAGTAGAATAAGTGTTCGCTACTACGGTATTTTATTATAAAAAATATAAAATTCAACAATTAAGTAAAAAACTTTATTACTTCTAAAAACAAATTTTTAGGTTAAGATGACTTCACGATTTTAAGCACTCATGACATAAAGGTATAATTAAGGGCAGACCTCGTTTTTCTTTTGCACAATGTTCTAGGAACTCGTCCTTACACTCGCCCGGTTTCAACGCAATCGTTACTAAACTGCGCTTTACATCCTTGGTGATTTGTTGTAATTTTGGCGCCCTCTAGCTTTCGCACATTAAGTTGTACAGTAGTGGCCCAATAAGATAAAATGTAGAGAAAACTTTTTGTTTTTAAGCTAGTCACATATACCACTAACGATTGATGAAATAATCTCGAGTAAGGTATTTTTTCCAACAAAAATGCCAGATTGACTGTACTATCATATAAAGCTCGAAAAAGTTCGGGTACTCGAATTCTTCAGGTACTCGAATTATTCGGGTACTAGATTTTTTCTAGTACTCGTGACAATAAAACTTGAATATATAATTATTTAGATACTCTTCTCGTTGACACCAAGGTACATCCGGATGCCCCGGAGTCAATCGATAAGAGAATTTTTGTTTCTATCGAATAAACATAGCTATAGACTAACCGTAAAGTGCACCCGGGTGTGCAGGAGTCAAGTGAAAACCATCCTTAGGGGATTTTTGTTTATATTGAATAATCATAAACATAGACTAACCCTAAAGTAAACCCAGATCTCTAGGAGTGAAGTGAACATCTTCTTCAGGGAATTTTTGTATCTATCGAATTATCATAGCTATAGACGAACCCTAAAGTGCACCCGGGTGTCCAGTAGTCAGGTGATCATCATCTTTCAGGGAATTTTTGTATCTATCGAATTATCATACCTACAGACTAACATTTAAATGCAACTGGATGACTAACAGTCAGTTGTACATCGTCTTCAAGTAATTATGTTTCTTCTTGAGTAATCATGCTTCCAAAATAACACTAAAAAACATCCGGATGTCTAGGAGTCAGGTAAACGTCATCTTTAGACAATTTTTGTTTCTATGGAATAATCATAGCTATAAACTAACCCTAATGTACACCTTGGCCTCCTGGACATTAGTGTATATTGTAAATAAAGTATCTTTTATTTACAGTAAAACACTATAGGTATTTTTAACACTTTATTTAATTCAGTTTTCTAATTAAGAGAAAAATCATAAAACATTTTTATTTTTGATAACAATAATAATTATATACAAAAGAAATTACTCTAATTATTATTTATTTTCTACAAAAACACAAGTAAGATCACACTAAAACGTATTATCTTTTATTCCTTAAGTAATGTTCATTATTATTATCTATCATAATTATTAAAAAACAACTTTTAACATCTACAGTCAATCCTCTACAATGACGGATCAGCCCGAAATTTCCCCTTCTCTTATCCTTCACTTTGACGGTTGCCTACGTCATAACCCCTCACTACTTTTTCAGGGCTGTCCATATTGTACACTCAGATGCATTAATGCTGTCCTTCCGGTTTGACGGTATTTTGCATAGTCGTATGATTTCTGTTAAAATGTTTTCAGTTCATGACATATGATAACATTCGTATGTCACGAACTAATAACATTTTATCGAAATGACACGACTTTTCAAAATTCCTTTAAAACGGAAGGACAGCATTAATGCATCTGAGTGTATCATAAATATTGTTTGGGACACACTGGGAGATTTTTCGTAGAAAAATGGTATATGTATATATTGTTTATTAAAACGTACTAATTATGAAATAAATTAATTTGTCCGTTGGAAAGTGTAAATAATATTCATATTAAAGTAATTGTGATATTAAATGTTTTAATAATTAAAACAATATGTTTGTTTCAATATTATTATAATATTAATAAACAATTAATATTTAATAAAATAAAATAGTTATTATTAATAATTTAATGATTATATTTTATATAAACAATATATTATATTTTAATATATATTATATTATAATATACATTATACTATTAATATTAATTAAACAATTTATAAGATTGATTTTCACAAATTGCAAACACTAGGAACAATCGTTTAAACTAAATGAAATACATTCATTGAATACAAACACTATCTATTAAAGATTTCAATATATAGTAAATTTGTGTAAAGAAAGTCGATTGACAGATATTTCAACTGTGAGACTTTTATTATTCAATACTTAAATGTATCTAATATATTACATTTTAATTCTTATTCAATTAACATGATTTTAATAATTGATTTTCTATATTATACTAATACTATATAATTATGCATTATTATATTAATATATAATTAAACTTTTTAATTATTTACATATTTAAAAATGAATAATGTAGTTAAAATAATATGCATTATCATTTGAATTATTTAAGATAAGAATAAGCATTAAATAAATAAATTTATTTATTAATATTATATTATACTTATAAATATAATAAATAGATTTATTTATATTTGCTTATTTTTTATGTCTATCCTCCCAAAGAATACGGCACTGAAACTTGATCAAATCAAGTAACGTTATCCCGCCATTTTGGCGGAGATTAAAACTAAACCGAACCGTCATTATGGAGGATCCTTCATTGTGAAAAACGTCATTGTGGAGGATTGACTATATATTAATTGTTTGGTATACAAAAACACTGCACTTAACCTATTTTATTCACATATTATTTTATACACGTTATTCGATCCAGCTCTATCTGCACAATTAACTTTATTTCATATATTTCAATTCACCGACACTTTATATTTCTCACAAGTAAGTTGCTGTTCTATTACTAATTAACCACTGTATGCTATGAAGTGAGCGCTTTTCTGTTAAATTCACGTTCGGTAAATTATACATTAGGAATATTCACTCACAACAGCTAGAAATGATGGAATTACAGAAAACGTGCATTTAAGTAATGATCCTGTATGTTTTTTTAGTGAAATTTACTACGAACTAAATGGTATTTAAATTAATCTCTGTAAATACGTTAGACTTATACCCAATAACATATATGCCTTCCTTCCGGTTTGAAAAACTTTTTGAAAAGTAGTGTGCCTTCTATATGATTGTTTTAAGTCTATGGCGAATCTCAATCATCATACGCCATAGACTTAAAACATTCTTACAGAAGGCAACTACTTTTCAAAATGTTGTCCAAACCGGAAGGAAAGCATATATGATATTGTGTGTACTACATTCATGAAAAATTCTCATTACCTACTCAGCTAAGCTTTATTAAAAATTCTGGGTATTGAAAAATTGCAGCTGATGCAAGGCTTGTATTGGAGAATGGTTATTTTGATGCCACAATACCACTCAGCATGATTTTTAGTTTTGCTGAAGATTATAAAAAATCATTATGAACGCTAAACACAAAATTTATTTTAACAAGAGCAAATTCTGAAATGAATGATATAGTTTAAACTGGACAAGAAGGGGATGAGGAATATAAAATTTTCACTAATAAACTTGAATGAATAGTCTCATACGTTTTACCTGCTGATATTCATAAGATTAAACTATTAAAATTTATTGAATAGGATCCATTAATTTTAATAAGAAATCGTCCATAAACTACGTAAACAACTAAGGGGGAGGAGTTTAGTGAAAGTCTACGGTAAACTAAAAACTAAAAATAAAATCAGGAATAATGAAAAACGGCAGAAATTTTGTTATTTTGTGACTTCTTTGACGTTTTCTTAAGTTTTCGGTTAATTCTGACTACAGGATTTTTTATGCTCCTGTTGAATCCTGATGTTTATGGATTGTGATTATTAAACATAACTCAAGCCTGACGGCTGCAATCGTAACAAAACCCGTCTCAAATCGTCAGAAATTCTGACTAAATTTTTGACGTTTTGGGATTTTATGTTTAGAAGGGTTACTATGTGCAAAAATAATAATTATTGTGTTTTAATCATAAAGATAATATAAATAGAGTAGGCAAGGTATAGGTGGTAGCTTGTGGGGTAAGTGTCTTGCTATAAGCAGAATGAGTTGGAGAAAGTGAGAAGATTTAACACCAGTATCTGTCCTTTATTCTGCTCCAGGGCAAGAGAGACACCTACTGATGCTAAATCTTCTTTCTCTTTCTATCAAGCGGACGCCTCTATACAGACCATCCCCACTCTATTTATATTATCTCTATGGTTTTAATTGACATATTTCTATTTAAGCTATGTTTCTATGTAGTAAAAATGCATGTTATGGAATTGAAAAAACTACGTTCTATCTGGCGGGGGGAGGGGTTTAGTCGAAATCTACGCTGGTCTACGTAGGGGGAGGGAGCAGTGAAAAAGTGACAATTTCAGACTACGTAGGGTCTGGACGATCCCTAACTTACATTTTTGTCGTATCTTACGATTCTCAAGTAACATTATCGTTAAACATCTTATTACACCTGAAGCATCTTAATTTAAGATACTTTAAAAACTTACAGAAGTATCTTGCTTTTCAAAGATGGAAAAAATATCTTGTTCACTGTTAAATCGTATAAAGCGTCTTAGATATGTTGGAAACTTTAAATTAATAGCAGAACTAGTAATTATTAGGTTTTAAGCCGGGTTCAAAATAATAAAAGTCACTTGATTTAAATAAAAGATAATTAAAATAAAACTTTAATAGTTAAGAAAATGATATAATGTTTAATTCGTTCACACTAAGTTACTTTTCGCACAATATTCGTGTATTCGCACTTCGCTCGATCATCGCTCATTCAGACATCACGCCTCAACCTCGCCATGATGCTCACTGCCCGCGATTTCGGTTTTTCGGGACCAAACGAAACTTACGTCGATACGTTTATTCATACGGTTCATTCATATGGTGATTTACGTACAGTTAGGCGCTAACATTCGGTCATCCTGACAGCGAACTCGTCCTCGAGTGACATTCGTAGTTACATAAAAAAAATTAAAAAATTTACATGTTAGAATTGTCGTAACGCTGTGGACGTCGTACAACTCTCTTCGATCGTCGTAATTGATTGCTATCCGACGTGTCGGATTCCACATCACTATCACCCAAGTCATTAATCGAATTATTTGAGTTTAATTGAACGTTATCAGTAAAAGGTGTTGATTGATCTTCATCAGATAGAGGATCATTCGAATCAGAATCATCTCCAACCGAAGGAGGATGCCATAATTTTAATTGACTCGCGTGGGCCGTAGCTGCATAACGACGACCATAAGAGTCAATATTCAAATCAGCTACGCCGTAAGTATCTCCTAATAAAATTTTTGTGACTACAAGTGGACCGCGAAATTTCTTTTGGAGCTTGGTTGATTCCCCAGTGATTTGCGGCACGTTTGACATGTAAACAATGTCGCCAACATCGAATTTTACATTTTTAGTATGACGTTTATCGTATCTTAATTTGTACATTTGTTGATTTTTGTCGATTTTCATTCTTGCTTCGTCTTGTAATGAGGGTGGATTCGAGTAACGATCTACCGTAAGCAATTGTAATAGGCCTTCATCGTGGCAATTTATGTAGCCGTACAGTAATTCGAACGGAGTTTTACCGGTGGCTTTATTCGGGGACGAATTTAAATCGCGTTGGACTCTCTTTAATTGAATAACCCAGTCTTTTGCGTCGGGTTTCGAAACACACGCTTGAATCGCTGGAATGAGAGTACGATTGACTCTCTCTACAAGACCATTTGCATGTGAATGTCTAGGTGAATTTAACGAATGTTCGATACCGTGTCTTTCACAAAATTCGCTGAAGATTTTAGACGTGAAACAAGTGCCTCTATCGCTTATTATTTTACGCAGAGCACCAAAATCAAGAATAAAGTTTTCGAAAGCTTTAACTACATTGATAGCTTTAGTGTTAGTGGTCGCTGTCAAAATTACAAATTTCGTAAGAGTATCGGTAATGACGAGAATGAATTTATTTTGGTGAGTAGCGGTTATTAACGGTCCGATATGATCGACGTGAATGAGAGCAAACGGTCTCTCACCAGGTTTTATTGGATGTAATTCGCCGGCAGGCTTTTCTGTTTTCGATTTACAAATAATGCACTGAATGCAGCTTCGTATGTGTTGTCGAACATATGATTTCATTCCTGCAAAAAAATAAAGTTCTCGAATATTAGAAACAGTACGGTCAAGTCCCGCATGACTTCGAAGATCGTGGTGTCGAATAACAATACTTTTTCGGAGCGATTTTGGAACGACGTATAACAATTTGCTATTTTCACGCTTATAAAGAATAGAATTCTTTAATTCGTAACCTGTGACTTCGTTTCTTTCGTGAATTGTTCTCTCGATAACTGGTTTTAACAGAATCTCGCGTTTACTTCGTAGGAATTCATCGGCGTATTGAAAGAGTGTAATCTCATCGTCGGGAGTTACAATGGAAAAGATTCCGAGAACGTTATCGCAACATTCTTCTTCAAGATCGGGGGGCTCAACGGGTGCGCGACTTAATGCGTCCACGTGACACATTTTGACTCCGGGTCGATGAACTATTTCATAATTGAATTCTGAGAGTGCTAACGCCCATCTTACAATCTGCGGGTTTTTCGTTTTATGAGTGTTTAAATACAGTAAAGCACTGCAGTCGGTTACAATTTTAAATGGGATGTTAATCAGCCAATTTCTTAATCGGGTGACTGCCCAAACAATAGCATTAAGCTCAAGTTTGCTCGAGTGGTAATTTCGCTCCGGATCGCTAGTTCGTCTGCTGATTGCATAAACAAGATGCAATTTTCCATTACTGGAACGTTGCATCAACATTGCTCCGAGACCTAGTGCACTCGCATCAGTGTGGAGTTCTGTTTCACGATCGGGGCAAAAAGGCTGTAAAATCGGGTTGGTAGTTAATTGTTTTATCAACTCGCGAAAAGAATTTTCTTCATGCTCGGTCCATTTAAAACTGTTATTTGTTTTAAGTAAGTCGTATAAAGGGGATGCAATTACCGCAAACCTAGGCACAAAACGTCTGAAAAAGCTACATAAACCAAGAAATTGTCAAACTTTATAAATATCACGAGGTATTGGAAATTCCGCGATTGCTCGAAGTTTATCATTACCGGGTTTGATTCCAACTGAAGAAATTTCAAAACCGAGATAAGTGACAGATGATTTTAAAAAGTGACACTTCTTTAAATTAATCGTTAGTCCGGCATCCAGAAGTGCTTTCATGACCGAGATCAATTTTTCACGTAAATCTGTCCAACTATTACCGAGTAATAGAATGTCATCTAAGTAAAATAAAATGTTCCGATCTCGTAATGGTCCTAAAACGCGATACATTAATTTTGAAAAATAAAATGGAGCGTTCATGAGACCGAACATCATTCGAGTGAACTCGCCTGTCTCGTCCGGAGTTATAAAGGCAGTCTTCTCTCTCGCAGCAGCTGATAAGGGTACTTGCATGTAACCTAAAGCAAGATCAATAACAATAAACAGATTACATTCGCCGATTTTTGACAGCTGATCGTCGATGCTTGGAAGGGGAAAATGAATTCTCACGGTTTGTTTGTTTACCGGCCGATAATCCGCAACGATGCGAGGTTCACCATTTTTCTTTTTAATTAGAAACAACGAACATGCATATTTTGAATTTTTGACTTGGATAATTCCAAGTTTTCTATACTCACTAATAATATTTCTCATTTTTACCCGTTCAGTGTCGCTCACAGGAATTGGTTTTCTAAAGGGAGGGATACTACCCGGTTTTATTTCAATGTCCATTTCGATAAGGTTCGTACAACCCAATTCACTTAAATTCTTAGCTATAGCGCCGCGAAAAGAGTTTAATATACCTACAAGGTCATCAATTACTTCCGTGGATTGATCTAAATCGAAAACGATGTCTTCCTTCGTAATTGGTTCTCGGGTGGAATTCGGAGTGTGAGAATCCTGTAGAGAAATAACCTCCGCACGTTCGATCACTGTTCCTTTGGCGATGGATTTTGGTTCGGCGTTAAAGTTCATAACTGGAACTTGAATTGGACTGCTCGACGACAAAACACTAATAAAATTTATTGAATTTGGTGGGAGAATCACGTTATCTTCCAAAACTAAATTTTCCACTGCATGATTCGTCACTGGTAAATTAGAAAATTTTTCGAATTCACTTGTCACAAACACTAGACTGTCACCGACCTTGTGATAATCCACGTAGGTGAATCGGTAAAAGATCGTCCTACTAAAACATCCAACGAATGAAAATTGTCGGGAACTATTATGAGCCTCACTTCCGGCACTACAACTCCACCAATCGACAAATTGCACTTGACATATCCAGGACAACGGTTGGTAAAATGTTCAGGTCCGAAGCTCTTCAATACGACGTCTTCCCGAACAACATTAAATTCGTGTTTTATAACTGCTGAGGCTTTTATGGTGCACTCCGCTGCGCCTGGGTCGATTAAGGCTGAAAGATTTATTCCATCTACGGTTATCTTTTTTATATATTTATGAATAGCACTGTCTTGTTTTGCAATATTTACCTGATTGACGATCGGTTTTGTCGAATTTTCATTTTCGTAGCAATGCCTCTGAGTATGGCCTTCCTTGCCACATTTACTGCATCTTTCCGATTTCGAAGGTCCAGGGCAATTTCTTGAAATGTGTCCGAACAGCTGACAGTTGTAGCACTTCAATTAGCCATCAGTATTTCTAATAGGCGGCCGTTTATCTGGATTATTGACAGGATTATTTCTCGAAAATGTATTATTGTCCTGCGGTTCGGTTTTGGTGACGTTTTGAGGTGTTGCAGTATACGGTTTCTTGTCAGGTATTACTTTAGAATTTTCTTTTGATGCTTTTATTCTTTCACGTCGCTGATCATTTAATCTCTCGTTAGCCAACATGTCGTGTAATAAATTCTCGACATCTGAATGAGTGCGAGCTGCCATTGACGAACAAAGATCACGAGACCATAATCCAATTAAAACTTGTTCTTTAATCTCCAAAAACGATAATTTTAAGTCACTACACAATTTCACTTTGTTATAAAAATAAGTTGTTAACATTTCATTTTTATCTTGCACTCGATCAGACATTTTTTTCCATTTCACAGTTAAGGTTTCTGTCACTACAAAAGATTTACGAAATGCTTCACAAAACCCACTCCACGAATATTGATGAGCGTTGTTTAATCGAAACCAGTCTAATGCACCGTCTTTCAGATCCAGCGCGAAATTGTCGGGCCAGCAGTGAAGAAGTTTCATACTTTCGAGAGATGTAATCCAAGCGTTAGCTTTTGATGTTCCCATTTCACCAGAATAGTTGTCAATGTTTCCACTTAAGTCTGGCATAATATGGTAGTTGAGGTTAGGATTTTGAGTGTTTTGAGAAATGGAATTGTTCGTCAATCTTTCACACATTTGTAACATCAACTGATCTCTGCGTCTCCCGTCTTCAATGAGATTAAGAATGAAATTCTGCATGTGATTATTCGCTAAAGGATCGTCGAGTGCATCGGTGTATTGTCTCGGTGAAGGATGATGTTGAGCGGGAGTGGAGAGGATGTCGCGACGAACATGTAGATTCTGTCGAGAAAAGTTTCCAGTGCCATCTCGTGTGTGAAAAGAATCATCATCTTCGTATCGGTTACCGATGGTAGTACTTCGGTTATCTTCGCCAGGTCTTCGGGTATTTTCGTGTACTCGGCTTAAAGATGGCGCCCATATACCTCTACCACGTCCAAATGATAGGCGATTTTGCGGCAATAAACTAGTTGATGGTCTGTTCAAAGGTGTAGAAAACTCCTCTTGGTCAGCCAATCTATGAGGGTTTTGAATTTGTTCTTGAAAATCCTCGAATTGTCGAGCGGTAATGTTTCCTTCCTAGTTCGACATTTTTATCTTTGAATTAGCTCACGCGGCACGGTCAAGTTTAAACACGTTTAGCGTCCGCCATTAGTACATGGTGATTTAGAAAAAAAATCGTTTCAATCGCGTCAAAGTTAATAAAAGGGAAAACAATGTACGCGTCACGTAATAAAATAAACAATAAAGTCTCCCTTTTATCCAACTTCTGAATGTTGGAAACTTTAAATTAATAGCAGAACTAGTAATTATTAGGTTTTAAGCCGGGTTCAAAATAATAAAAGTCACTTGATTTAAATAAAAGATAATTAAAATAAAACTTTAATAGTTAAGAAAATGATATAATGTTTAATTCGTTCACACTAAGTTACTTTTCGCACAATATTCGTGTATTCGCACTTCGCTCGATCATCGCTCATTCAGACATCACGCCTCAACCTCGCCATGATGCTCACTGCCCGCGATTTCGGTTTTTCGGGACCAAACGAAACTTACGTCGATACGTTTATTCATACGGTTCATTCATATGGTGATTTACGTACAGTTAGGCGCTAACAGATATCAGTATGATACTTCAGAAAACATCTTATTTTAAGACGTAAGATACCTTTTTCCCATCTTACATTATATTTTAAGATCTGAAAGAAGAGATCTATTTTTGCAGTGTATTTTCCTCTCATTTTAAGAGAAATATTCTTATATTAATAAAATATTAAATTGAAAAAAATGTACAATTTTAATATCAAAAACGAAAGAATTTGGAAGTTTCCAAATAATTAAAGAATATATGATCGTTTCTATTTTTAATTCATATTATCCCTATAGTTAAATTTTGATTATAAACCATTTTTCTAGTATGCGATATACATAAATTTAGCCTTCGTGCGTACACTATATACCTAAAATAATTTTATCAGCAACTCTGCGATAGACCAAATCTCGCAGTTAGAGTTCAAAAGATCAAATCATATACAATAATGCAACTACTTTAACAATAGGAATAATTAAATGTTTATTGTTCTCATCTTGGATTTAAAATCAATAAAGGGCTCAATAACCTCCGTTTTATTTTTGTCATCTCGCGCTTCGATGATATTAAACAAAAAAACAAGAAATACTTTATAAGCTAAACAATTATTGTGCAAACGTCCTTGTGATAAAGAGCTTGCGAATAAATTCCCTCTTTGCACTGAAAAAAGTTCTGGTTAGGGTATATTTAACATGAAAATTAAATATCATTTTATAAATACTTTAACTAAGACGAACGAGAGATAAATACAAATATTATTATTATTTTTATTAATATTTATATTATTATTTAATAAATATTAAAATTGTTAAGCACATTTTTTTATTCGTTATTTCTTTGTAATTTTCATTCGTATTTTTAAAATTTCTATTCTTTCACCTTTCTTTTAATTTTTTCTACTTACAAAAATTTATCTTTTCGAATTTTTGGTTTTTCCAGATTCATAACTTTTTCAACAGATTTTTGCCTTTATTTTCATCATTTTAATGACATTTCAGAGAATTCAGGAAAAGTCAGGGATTTTTATTATCAGGATTGGAAAAAAATAAATTTTCAGAATTCATTAGAAAATTCTGAATTTTTGTCTTTTTTCTTTATCTAGTAAATTAAATGAAATTACCACGAATTCTAATGCAAAACCATCAATTTGATGTATTTCTGACAATAATTTCTTCAATAACTTACTTCTTTAAGAAATAGTATAGAATTATTACTTATAAATTATTTACTGAATAATTTTACTTTTATATTTCAAAAATAATTGAATTTTGCAAGAGTTGAGTTCATAATATTTTTATAAATAAATGAACTTCAAAAGGTTTTAATCATTATTATCATTAATCATTATTAAGAAATTTATCAAATGCACTTACAATATCTTGAATTTGGGAACGCTTCAAAGAAAAATTAAAATCAAATCCGGATATGAAGGATAATGCAAACTCAGACAGGTCTGTTATTGATAAACTCGATAAGAATTTAGCATAAATATCAGCTGGGTTATTTGTAATTCCTTGAGTGCTAGAAATTTTATCATTTCCTATTTCGTTTTGTTTCTCTTTAGAATTTAAATGTACATTATCAACTGTATCATCCTCTTGCATTATACCACGATTTAGACCCAAATGATCATCTGTGTTCTGAATTTTAGGAGTGAAAGTAGTAGCATTCTCCTGTATGTTAATTTCTGACGAATTTGACTTGACTTGATCATGGAACGGTCACAGCTCGGCTGCCTGACTGCCTGCCTGCAGGTCGTCATGGCAATACATAAGAGTAAGAGAGTCAGACAATTTAAATTATTCGTCTCCTCTCTCTTACTCTCGTGGCAGCTGCCTGCGCAGGCAGGCAGGCAGCCGAAGTGTGACCATGCCATCAGAGTGTTTTAATTTTATGTGAGCATTCAAATTTTTTTAATTTGAAAAAGACCTATTGCATTTATCTACATTGCAAGAGAAACTATCAGAACAAGAAGTTTGAATGTTGTGTTGGATATTCAAATGAATTTTTAAATACTTGGAAGAAAAATATCCATCACAAAGGGAACACTTGACTCGTTTTGGAGTCGTGGTTGCTTTCATTTTAAAAGTTTAAAAGCCCTGTTTAAATTACAACGAAGAAATGAATATTAAAACGATTATGAACTCGAATATCACATTGTTGTAAACTTCTTTGGATGTACTTAAAATTGCAAAAAGTAATTTAAAAAACAAAAATAAATAAAATGAATTACAGCATCTAATATCGAAGTGTTTGTACTACTTATTCATATTTTTCCACGCAATTACTCGAATATCACATTGTTGTAAACTTCTTTGGATGTACTGAAAATTGCAAAAAGTAATTTAAAAACAAAAATAACTAAAATGAATTACAGCATCCAATATCGAAGTGTTTGTACTACTTGTTCATATTTTTCCACGCAATTATTCCAATATCACATTGTTGTAAACTTCTTTGGATGTACTTGAAATTGCAAAAAGTAATTTAAAAAACAAAAATAAGTAAAATGAATTACAGCATCCAATATCGAAGTGTTTGTACTACTTGTTCATATTTTTCCACGCAATTACTCGAATATCACATTGTTGTAAACTTCTTTGGATGTACTGAAAATTGCAAAAAGTAATTTAAAAACAAAAATAACTGAAATGAATTATACTACCCATATTTCCTTAATTTTTCCAATCTTTGATCCAATTTAGGTTCCAAATCAGCAGTAGTCTATAAAATAAGAAGTACAACATGAGTCATTTATTCAAATATTATAATAATTTGTAATTATAGTAGAAAGAATGAAATTGAGATTAGCCGGAACTCTATAGATAAATCCTTCAGCTATCTCAGGTTTTCCAGCTTTCCAGCCTTCTGGAAAAAGTTTACTTTTGGATCGTGGACAGGTCGGCTTGAACAAATACGGCAACACAAAAAGGGGTAAGATTTCATTTGAGACACCTGAAAAATTAATACGTCACCAAGAGAATTATTTAAAAAACTGAGATAATTCCAAAAACAGATATTTACCCTGTAAACTTACTAAGTCTTCGCAAACTTTCTGCTTAACACATTCTGCAAGTATCAAAAATGCCGATTTTGGCCACTCCGTAAAAAAACATTTGAGTCTACTGTTTGATCCAGACCAATGTCAATTAGCAACTATTGTAAAAAATGTATTTTATGAATGATAAGGCCATATTCAATTTTCAAATTTCAATATCGTGTCTTCATTTTAAAATAATCTTCTTGAAAACAGATTTTGAATAACTTTTATATATATTATTTTCTTTTTAACTAAACAAATTATAAATTTAATAAAATTAAAAGCAGTTGACAAAATTCCAAACTCAAAATTTATCCATTTGAAAATATAAAAATAAAGGAAAAAATCATTTTTTGAAATAAAATAAATTCTAATGTAAACATTGAAATTTAATAACTAAAGAATACTTTTGAAGTAAAAATTAAAAAAAATATTCTCACCATGCCATCAACATTTCGAACATTATTTTCGTTATTTTCTAAATTCAACACAATACTGCCTGCAGTATTGTGATAGGTATTTTTCTCAAAGTTGCTTCATAACATAACCTCAAATGTTTAACCAGAAATGCAATTTGTAAAAAAATAAAGTGATAAAAAATATTTTTAATTTGTTAGAAGAAAATAAATTGCAGAAATTTAAGGTTGTATGTTGTGGAGAATTTCATATAGAAAACCCAAGACGCTTTATATTCAGCACAAACTTTTTCTTTACATATTAGAATAGTGAAATAATGTAATTGAAATGCATATTTAAAAAGTAATTCTTTTGTATATAGACTTACAATGGTAGTTTTTTCCTTGTACTCAACTTCGCGACGCACAACGAATCTAAATAGATCTTCGACATCTGGAATTAATTCAGAAATTTCTTCCTCGTTTAAACAAAAAATTTGTTCAGATGTTACTAAATTTTTTTCTGCAATCAAATATGTTCAGAAAGTAAATTATTATTCTATAAAATACGAATTAAATACTAATTACGTGTAATTAGCTAAAGTAATTCTAATAATCATTACTTTTACAGAAATATTATTTTATTTTTGAAATAGTACCTTTGAAAACGTCAATGTACGCTTCTAAATTGAATTTTTTTCTAGTTATATTAACCTGGTTGCATTTCTCTCAGTGTAATATCTGTTACAGCATTCAGAGTGGTAAAAGTACAGAAAATTTTTTTACAGTGTAGCTAAATTCATAAATTAGGTTAATTCTAGAAAATTAATAAAAGCTAAAGTTTTAATTAATGACTTTTAGGTTAGAATAGTACATTGTGCAACGAGTGGAGAACAAGGTCGATTTCTCGCGAGCTCGAAGTTTGCTGCGCAAGCGTAGCGCGCGCAGCAATCGAGCGAGCGAAAATCGCTTATCTCCACAAGTTGCACATACTATTTTGTCCAACAACTGTAACAAATTCTTTTTATGAATAATAAATTAAAACTATTAATTTTTGTAAATTTTAAGTTGAATTTACTCTTTATTTATTGAAATCAAAATATTACAATGATGTTATAGCAATAACTGAGTGTGAAACGAAATCTAATTTTTTAATTTTGAAAAAAAAATTAAAAAAAAAAATTTTCAAAAAAATTTTTTTTTAATTTTGAAAAATTTTTTTTTTTAAATTTTAGAAAAAAATTTTTCCAAAATAAATATCTTGAAAATCTCTTCAAAGAGTTTCCAAAGTGTCCTCAAAATTCTGTTATTAAAATGTTCTAATTCTAATATAAAATACAAAATCGATTAATCAATTTCTCATTCCTCCACTGGCCAAACCACCAGTAGGGGAATGTACTACATTCCTCCATTGGTGCCTAGTGTACAATAGTTCTATTTTTACACAATATAAGAGTTATTATTTCTGAATAGTATTTAATTTAAAAAGAAATTTAATTGTATTTTAGCTTTTAATCGGTATAAGTGCAGGGATTCACAATTTCGTTAATATTATTTTTATTTCATAAAAAATAAGCATTTTTGGGCTTAAATACTACTCACTAAATACTAACCTTTCAATGAATACGTGAATTACACAGGCCAACAAAATTTGATTCAATTTACTTTTCAAGAATCAGACAATACTTTCCCGAAGGATTTCGACGTGCTGAATCCGAATCCGACCTCAAAAAGGACCCATCACGTCAGGTTTTAGAGATATTTTAACCTAAAAGTGCAAAAAAACTGTTTTTAGTTATATTTGATGTCATGTAACACCAAGAGATAATTTTTTTCTGTTAAAGGTTAATCTTGCTACTAAAAGTGCTACTCTTCCCCTTTAATATCCATTTTGAAAATTTAAAAAATCTATATTTTTCTCTGAGTAATCGTTCATTGAATTTTCTGAGTTTGGCGAATTATTCGAAAACTGAGTAGAAATAAAGAAACTTTGATAATAAAGCAGAATTTAACTACAAACATCTAAATTTTAAATAGTTCTAAGGATTTTCGATATAACTGAATAGTAATTCAATATCAGATTCACAAAATTAAAAATGGCCTATAGAATATGTCAGACGATTTATTTAAAATTGATTGTATTTCCCTAAAATATTCCATTTTTAATTCTGTCAATCTGAATATCGAATTCGCATTTAGTTATATTGAAAATCTTCAGAACTATTTAAAATTTAGGTGTTTGTATAGTTAAATTCTGCTTTATTATCAAAGTTTCTTTCTTTCTACTCAGTTTTCGAAGAATTCGCCAAACTCAGAAAATTCAATGAACGATTACTGAGAGACAAATGAAGATTTTTTTAATTTTCAAAATGGATATTAAAGGGGAAGAGCAGCACTTTTAGTAGCAAGATTGACCTTTAACAGAAAAAAATTATCTCTTGGTGTTACATGACATCAAATATAACTAAAAACAGTTTTTTTGCACTTTTAGGTTAAAATATCTCGAAAACCTGACGTGATGGGTCTTTTTTGAGGTCGGATTCGGATTCAGCACGTCGAAATCCTTCGGAAAAGTATTGTCTGATTCTTGGAAAGTAAATCTTATCGGCCTGTGTTATTCATATAGTAGTAGTTATAGTTGTCCAAAAATGACAAGAGTGGTAGAAGTCCATTCAGGAGTGTTTAAATGTGTAAGTAACATTATGGTTAAATGTATCGATCAATTGATAGGCTATTAAAAAAGGTTTAAAGTTTACAGTACATTTTGGTTTAGTTTTGACAACTTCAAGATATTTTCGTTCTAAGCTGATTATAATAATAGAAATAAGATGTGTCGAAGTGAGTTTTAGAGAGATTAAATGTATTTCTTTTTTATAATTTAGAATATAAACTTTAGAACTGGTGCAGATGTGAAATTAATTTTTTTTTAATTTTATAACTGTTTTGTTATCTGTTTAACAATAAAGTGGGAAAAACCCAACGCAACTCATATATGTGATATAATTGTTAAGGGGTTACACCACCCTGAACGCCTGAAAATTGGAAGGTATTTAAAAAATAAATTTTGACAAAACTATTAAAAATACAATTTTTTACTAATTATAGTATAAAAATACATATATTCAACTGTAAAAAAATTTTGAAAAATGAAAAAATATTCAAAAATGGCGAAGATATGGCGTTTTTTCGAAACTACATTTTTCGGAACGGTGTACATGATTTCTCAAAAACTACTCAACCGATTCTCTTTAAATTTTGTACACAACTGCTCAATAACATTCTCTAGAGCATGACGTAGGATTTTTTTGATATGATTTTTTTAAAAAAAGTTATAAATTTTTAAAGAAAATTTTTTTGTTCCAAAAATTTTAGACTTTTTTTTAAGTGCTCCCATTTGCTCAAAAAAATTTTTCTTTAAAAACGGCTACATCATGCTCTAGAGAATGTTATGAATGTTATGTTAGAGAATGTTATGTTTTGTGTACAAAATTTGAAGAGAATCGGTTGAGTAGTTTTTGAGAAATCATGTACACCGTTCCGAAAAATGTAGTTTCGAAAAAACGCAATATCTTCGCCATTTTTTAATATTTTTTCATTTTTCAAAAATTTTTTTACAGTTAAATATATATATATGTATTTTTATACTATAATTAGTAAAAAATTGTATTTTTAATAGTTTTGTCAAAATTTATTTTTTAAATACCTTCCAATTTTCAGGCGTTCAGGGTGGTGTAATCGTTTGGATAATACTGTTCAAAAAAGTTCAAGAAGTATATGAAATAGTTTAGGAACCCAATATATAATTCTTATTATATGTTCTACAAGGTTCTCATAAGCTTCAGAAGAACTTTAAGAAAAAGTGACAAAAAATTATTTAAAAAGATTCTTATATTTTTGATTAGGTACCTTTTTTAAAATTTGTTAAAATTTAATTTCATAAGACAATAAAATAACATTTTTAAAATTTTATTATTTTATGTCACTAGACTTTTGGAGGAATCATATTTTAATTGATATTAGGCAAAACTGAATCCTGTAAAATCAGAGTGTTACACAATGAATGAGTAAATGCTGAATTAATGTAATCGTGATAATATTATGTCAAATAAAATAAATTGGTATGCGGTAATTTGTATGTTTCGAATTTTAATATTTATTACCTAGTATTTTTATAATAATTATTTTTATGGTTATTGTAATTATTATTATGCTTTTTATGTTATTTACAGAAAATTTGAGTAAAGTGTTTATTCTCGAGAGCTTTGTGGCAAATATTTGCATGAAGCTTGCAAGGAGAGAGTGATAGAGTTCCGTGCAGTGGCTTGAAATGAATATCAATTCGCTTTGGACATATAAAAAACGTGGCGAAACCATTATAGTGCTGTACTTATATATTATATATAATGACCTTGACACAGTTATTTAATATCCATTTTCGTCTTTTTCTCTATTATGTTGAGAAAAAAATAATCTTCATAATCTAATACATATTTGTTTCCACATTATCACATAATATACTATAGTAATTGAAAAAGTTCAATGACTGATTAGAAATTATTAACTTTATTTCCTTCATTCAAAACTATAAAATATTTATTTGACGCTAATTTGCAAAATATTTTAATTGTCAATGAACTTTGTACGGTGGATTCGATTTATCTATCAATATTTTGCCGAAATCTAGAAATACAAACAGGATACAAAGAAATGTAGAGAAAAGCAAACAGAAAAAATATAGAGAAGAAGGAATATAAAATAAAAAATAGAAACATAATGAAAATGAGAGCAATATATAAGAATACAAAGGAAAGAGAGAAAAAAAAGGATTCTTGTAATAAAAAAATCGTGTTTTTTTGAAAATAAATACTTGTTTATTTCAATGTCATGATGTTATGTTTTTCAATGTTCGTTCACTCTACCAAATAAATAATTATGTTATTTACAGTGGATTTTTTGTTGCATCTAAAATCTAAATCGAAAACTTTTTTTGTTTACATCTTTCTAATTGTTTCCGAAATTTGATCCATTCTTGATGTGAGTGGAAACGAGGAGGATGCGGACGTTGAAGATGGTGCAGGTTTTGGTGGTCCCTCGAATAAACACGTTTTAGCTGTTTTCAAAAGACGTCCATTGTTACCCGTTCTCCAATAAACGGAACGCACTGCTTGCCTACCAGCAACAACAGTAACCGATCCACCAATCAACATCTATAAACAAAAAGAAAAATTTATTGATAAGGTTAATAATTTTCCAAATGTTGTATAATAAATAGTGGTAAATTTTATAAATATAACATTTTTTCTCCCACTGATTAGAGAAAAATTTATTCTTACAGTTTCAAAATTAATGTTTCCATTTTAAAAATTTATTTCTTTCTAATTTTTAATATTTCCTAATCCAATTTTCAATAATCGCTTTTGATTTATTGAACAGCAAGTAAAATGGTAGTAGTTGTACTAGTAAAACTCTTTGTATAAAATTAATAATTTTAATTTAAGTTTTAAGAAATTCAATTTTAAAGATCTGTTTATTCTAATTTTTAATATTTCGAATCTAGTTTTCAAAATTAGAGGAAAAAAATTTGAAAAATAGAAAAATTCTTTTTCGATAATCATATTAGAATAAATTAAATATATAATAACAAATAAAAGTTTTTGAATTTAAAAAATTACAATCACAGCAAAGTATTTTGTTTTTAACAGAAAAAAATTAAACTATTGTCTTAATTTAAAACCAACAAGGAAGTTTTCCATAATTTAAAAAATTAAATAGCGAATAAATTAAAGAATGAAAATACAATTAAAATATCAATTAAAAATTATGATGATAAAATAAAAATAATTTACCTTGTTAATTTGTAAATTGATACTGCTTGAAATGACTAGACTGTTAAAAATATCACTCGCAAAAAGGTAACTTTTTTGCAGAAAGTGAAATTTTTTATTTTGGTCAAGAATGTCCCTTCTTCATTCGTACACACGTTATTGTGTCGAGGGAATTGAAACACTGATTTCAAGTTGTGAATGTCGATACTTTATACCCGATAGAAAATTTACGTCATAACTTTCAGATAAGAACATTATTATTGTCATTCAAAGAACGTGTGATCGCTCCTCGTATATGAGTGAAAAAAGTAGATACAAAAGAGACTAAGTAAAAGGAAGAAGAGATGAGGGAGTACAAAGATCCACACCTATAATAAAGGAGTTATAATAATGACGATGATAAGCTTTTGCAAGTGGCGTGCTTTATATTATCTCTTCCTGTTGGCTTTTCAAAAAAAAAAAGAAAAAAGTTTGGGTATACGATTTGTTGGCAGAAATATTAACAATAATATTGTTGATTTCAGGTTCTTGTTGACTAAATATTACGTTATCAAAGGCGTTATTGTTATTTTGTACTTATTCATTAGGAAATGTTTCTAAGATTTTTAGTCAGTAAATTTGTTTTTCCTCTAACTAATTCATTAAATACGTAAATAATCTTTTATTTGAATAATATACTAATTATTTAACTAAACTTTTATTTAAGAAATTCACTGATTATTTACTTAGGTAATTTATTAATTATTGAATTATTTATTTAGCTAATTACATATAAAAATATTAAAAATTATTGAAGCTATATTAATTGGTTAAAAAATTAATCAGCAAATTATTTAACTAATTATTAACTTAATTATTTAACTAATTTCGTCCGGACTGTATAGAGTAAATTAGTAAAATAAATAATTACTTATAAACCATTAATCAATTGATTATTTAACTAATTAATTGTTTCTTTAGCTAATTATGTAGAAAAAGTAGAGAAAGCATCGAAAGTAGAGAAAAAATCAATTAGTGAAGTAATTAATCATTTAAAAAATATATCTACTAATTATTTAACTAATTATTTATTTAGACAATTATACGTAAAGAAAGTATAGAAACTGTTATGAAATTACAAGAAAGTACAGAAGGTGGAAAAAAATTAATTAGTTAAATTTCTCGGCTAATTATTTAACTAATTGATTATTTATTTAGCTAAATGTGTAGAGAAAGTAAAGAAAGTAGAAAAGAAAATTAATCAATTGTAGATAAAAAAATCACCAAGTTAGCTAAGTATTTTTTAATTCTTATTTTATTTAGCAAAAATAGTGAAATAATTAATTGGTTGAAAAAATAAATTAATCAACTACTTAATTTAATTTCATTTAACTAATTAATTTATTTTGTTTAGCATTTCCATGGTCATTTCTAGAACGTCTTCTTAAAATATAAAAATTTGTAATTCCACTGTGCTTTCAAAATGACGCAAAACAATAATGATGAAATGTGTTTTTTGTAATGATTTTTCTTCTTCTTCTTATTATTATTATTGTGAACAGAAAGCGCAATGACTTGTGAACGTTTTGTTTACATTCTTTTCTATATCCTAACAATACATACATGTAGGCGACAATTTTCTCATTTCGTGATTTTCATCATATGCGTCAGAAAATTCTTCCATTTGCGTAACAAAATTTTTCCACGTTATAAAATGACAATATGGAAAATTACAGTTACTTTAATTCTAATACTCTCTGGAATCTTCCTTCCTAAGTTTGTCGTTCTCAGAAATGATTCAGAATTAATTTCAAATATATAAAATCGATTATAATTAATTTCATTTTTTTATATTATCTACTTTTTTGCCTTCTTTATCCACCTGACTTTAAAGTTCTTTATTTTGAACGAAAAACATCTGTTTTTTCGTATAAAGGATCAGTTCCCTGATTTTATCAATTTTATTTTCGTTTTATATTTTAATTACCAAAAAATTTAATTTTGTGTTTTAGATTTTGTAATTTTAGTTAATTTAATTTTTGGTAAATTAATTTATGTAATTCATGTATTTTCTAGGCAAAGTTGAATAAAATATTCCTCGAAAATTATTTTCCATTCATATTAGATTTGATTCTCTTATCAATGAAGAGGTTTTTCTTGAGTTTTAATCTATACACGGCGGTAGCAAGTGCTACTTTTTTTCCTGGCTGCATTGAAATATTTTTATTTTTTTAATCTTTATAAGTTCCTTTTCAGAAAAAATTAATAAACAAAAAAAATTTATTGAATCATCGTCCGATTTACATGCGTGATATCAGCATTAATTAGAATATGAAATTTTATAAAAAGGAAATTTTTCAACTACATTTTTATTATAACTATTATCATTATTAATATTATTATTGTTGTTGTTTATATTTTCTATTCACTTCATTTATTTGTTTATTTCTGCTATTTTTATTATTAGGTTCTATTTATTTATGCAACTTTTTATTAAATTTTTTTATTAAATTTTACAAAAGTGCACAAAATTCAATAAATTATTTCTACTGTTATATAATTTTTCTCAATATTACTTTAATAATAATTATGGTTGTTAGGTACATATTTTTTCGTATAATTAAAATTTTATTTTACATTGTAAAAATCGATAATTTATTTAATGCAAATCCTATGAGTCCAATAATCTATATAATTGAATTTTACCAACGAATTTAGCTATTTAAAATTTAAAAATATAATTAAATTTGTTTCTAAGAATTTATTAAACTTTTAGAATATAATTGAAATTTTTTAAAAATTGATTTATTTCATGAAATTTTTTTGAAAATAATTGGGAATTTTCGCAAAGATTTGATAATAAATTACGAAAAAAATTAATTATTTCTTGAAATTTTCTTGAAAACAATAATATTGTTACAAAACTTTTACTATTTTATATATATATATATATATATATATATATATATATATATATATATAATAAAATTATTTCGAACAATTTATTAAAATTGTAGAAAATAATAAGTATTTGTTCGTGAAATTTTATTAGAATTTTGTTTTAAATATTTGAATTTTTATAAAATATTTTACTATGAATAAAAATAAATGAATTATTGCGAAGAATATTATTGTTTATGAAAATAAATTATTTCTTCTGAAGAATTTTATTAAAATTTTTGAAATTATTTAACAAGAATAATTCATTGCTAAATAAATTAATAATAATAATAATAATTGAATTGTTTCAAAGTTTAAATTTGAAATTATTCAAATATTCATATTTGAAAATAAAAAATAACATAACATTTGTTAGTAATGTTTAAATAATAGGTAATAGTCCAATAGTTATTATTTATTTTTTTAGTAAATGTAAATAATTAAAATTTTGATTTTTGACAATTACGATTAGAATCAGAAGAGAGAAAATGAAAATTACTTTTGCTATAATGAAAGGATAATAAATATTTTGGAAATCTAATTGGAAATAATGAATTAATTAATTTGTTTATTTAGTTATTTCCTTTATTGCTTACTCATAGCGGAAATATTTACTTTATGAGAAATATTTATTCATTTACATTAAATGATGACATGACCCTCAAGGATTAAACACGATAAAAAATATTAATGAAAACTTGATAATAATTTATCTTCGTCTGGATATATTTTTCTAACATGCTTTTATAATTTTATAGTGAAATGACAATGCTTAACCTGTTGATTACTTGCAAAAATTGTTATGGAAAAAATCTTTTTTGTCTAATTTTCACTGAATTGTGATAAAACAATTTATTTATTTATTCTTTTATTAGGGAAAAAATTGCAATGCAATAAAATTCAAAGTTTAAAATTTTTATTATAATAATAATACAAATAATAAGAAACCAATAATAGATTTTGTTTTACTTAATTAATTAATTTATTTATTTTTTTAATACACATTCCCGCAGTCCAATATTGGATCATAAATGGGAAACTAGAGAAATAAAATTTTAATAATCTTTTAATGAAAAGTAATAATATTATAATAATTGAAGAATTAAAAAACAATGTATGAATAATTTTAACTTATAATAAATTAAATAGTCTTTTTTCTAAAAATATAAATATACAAAAACTGTGGCTAAAAATGAAGAATTTAAAGTGTATAATATGTAAGAAGAAAGATGAATTGACATAATTTTCATAAAAATGAAGACGAATTAAGAAATTCAAAGAATTAATTGCAAACTGATTAATAGAAAATCAACCGGTGCCATTGAGTCTGTTGCGGTTGTAGCCTGTTTTTATCAGCTAGTCATTATGCATACATTTGATATCAAAAGCTTATCATTTATACAACCTCGCTACTATTCTTTAAATCTAACAAAAAAATTTGTATTCTTCCAAATTTTATATAATATAGAAATTTTTTTTCGTTAACAAATTTTAAAAATTTTATTATAAGTCTTTTCAAAGTTATTTCTTTAAAATACATTATATTAAAAAATTAAGTAAATATTTAAATAATAAAATAATTAAATTACGTACTTTTTAAATGTACTGTAACTTTTCCAAAAGTATTTTCAAGATTTCAAGTTAATAAAATAATTATTTTATCAAAGTTTTAATACAAATTATTCTCTGTATATTAACACGAACATTTATAAAAATAATTTTTGAAAATGTTATTTTAGGATTCTATTATATTAGAAAGAAATATAAATTGAAACCTTTTGATCTACAATTATTTTATAAAATTTGTAAACTATCTCTTATAGAATTGAATTATATTTAAAAGATTTAACTAAAATTTTTGTTAAATCACTTATTTTCAATAAATAAGAAATTATTATTAGTATTCAATTATTTAAACAAAACAAAAAAATTCACTTGAAATAATTCTGAAATTCATTTGTTTTCAATTCACTTTTACTAAATATCAATTATTCGAAAATTGTTCAATTAAAATTATTAAAAAATTCAAACAATTGCAAAACAATTTGAATAACAAATTTTAATTCAAATTATATGAAATTTACATTTTCTGAAATTTTAAGTTGAATTAAATTATTAAAAATAAATTCAATTTCATAGTATGCAAAGTTTAATTATTGACTGAAGTAGAAAAAGCTTTTAAGGTCTTGTATTAAAATTGGTGGTGATATTAAAGCTTATAAAGGAAAGAAAAAAAATTGAAGAAGAATCAAATTTTGTTTATATTTTTAAACTTTAATGGAGACCAAAATCTAAAATTTTCTTATATGAATTCTTTAAATTTAATATTTTTGCAGTATACTTTTGATGAAATTCCCTTAATTTTGTAGGGGAGAATGGGGAGTTATGAAGCATGGGGAGTTGTGAAGCACGGCCATAGATCTCGCATAGTAATTGTTTTGATAGATGTCACTTACTCTGAATATTTTTTCACCTAATATCTTCGTTTTGTAATTGGATTCATTCCGATAGAAGATATTTTGCATATCTTTCAAGACAATGTGTTCAATTTTTCGTTTATAAAGTTTTTTTGTGTGCTCCATTTTACAGAATTCTTACAAAATTCGCGAACAAATCAAAAAGATAAGTTCACCCATATAATACCCAGCAATGATTAGGTTCTCGAAATTTAAAACGATTTATGCAAAATCGCAATAAAGAATATTTACCAAAAAATATAATTTTGAGCGATTTTTAGTAGTGCTTCACAACTCCCCATGATTTTTAAAAACTTGAAAAAGCAGCTTTTTAGTCCAACTGAAAAAAATTGTCGATTTTATTTTATTTCATGCAAATTCTTCAACCAGTAAGCATATTTGAAGACCCTCTAGAGATTCAAGTGGAGAAAATTTGAAATAAAAATTTCTTTTTGAAGTTACAACTCATAAACAAAGCGTGCTTCATAACTCCCCATTCTCCCCTATAAATTTCTCAAGTTTTATTTCCTGTAAAATAAAATTTATTTTTCATAGAAATTATTAGCATCCCAGCGGGCACAAAGGCAAAAAACGTTCTTTGAACGTCTGTAGAACGTTTAATGTCTGCCAATTTATGTTCTAAGAATGTCCGAACGTTCTGAAACATTTTTGGAACGTTCGGACGTTCTTAAAACTTAAATTGGCAGACATTAAACGTTCTACATTCGTTCAAAGAACGTTTTATGTTTTTGTGCCCACTGGGATTTTTTAAAAGTAGTCTTGTCTTTGATGGAAAAACTCTTAAAAAATTGTCAAAAAGTTATTTAAAAATAATACAACTATCAAAACCTAAAAAAAGACATACGCGAAAATAACTAATTTCAGGTGTGAACAAAACGAAAGATTCATGAAACAACGATTATTTTAAGTATATAATAAATAAATAAAAAAAATAAATTTAATAAAAAAAAAAAAAAAAAAAAATTTAATAAATTTTAAGTATATATATAGTATTTTTATTTACTTATTTCCATAATAAATATTTTCAAAAAAGGAACAGATAGAGAAAGAGAAAATTTTTAGTTACCATTATTAAATTTTTATTTTCGAAATTACAAAAGACTCGAAATTTTGCAATTTTCCTTTTTTTATCCCCGTTATTTTTGTAATATATATTTTTGCCAACTATTATGAATTATTTTTCTATAATTTTGTCTCCTGAGTTAATTAATTTGTTTATGTTAATTTATCGAAAATATATGAAAATATATATAGTATTCAATTTTCTATTTCATTATAGTCCTCCATTAAAGCTGATATATCTTCTCGTGCTTCTTTAAAAACACTTTGTTCCATTCCCTCGGCAAGATAGTGATGTAAAAATGCTCTCTTCTTAAACATTGTATCAAATTTAGATGCAATTCGATTCCATGAATGTCTGATGGATGTATTATTGCTTAATATTGTAAGAGATCTGTCCGTTTGTGGTAAATCCCCTTGAGGGACAACAACTGGTGCTTGGTAGTTGATGCCAACCTATAATTGGGGAAATTCATTAATTATTTCTTCGAAACTATTTATTTAATGACAGTCCTTCTTTTCGGAATAGAGAAAAGAAACATTTAAAACCACTGATTTTAAGGAACAAATTATTAATATTAATTGATATTTATAAGTTTTCACAGTAGAAACTCTGTTATCCGAGCTTCGGATAACGCGGAATAACTCGAATAATACGGTTGGAGCAATCAACACTGGGAAAAAATTCTCACAGAAACACTATAATTTATGTTCATTGGATTTAAAATGTTATCTATTTTTATTGTTGAATAAATAAATTAATAACAAATTTTGAGAATGATTTAATTCCTTCCAAGAATTTTGTTATTTATGAAAATAATTGAATTCTCAGGAAGAATTTTATTAAAATTTTTAAAAATCGTAATTAAATTTTTTTAAAAGAATTTCTTTAAATTTTGTTTAAATAATATAGTATCTGAAATAATTTTAATTGAAAATTTTGTAAGTAATTGAGTTTTGTGAATTTCTTCCAAGCTTTTAAAATAATCGTATTTATGAATAATTGAATTTATAAAAATTTTCAGAAAATAATAAAATTCTTCTGCGAATTTTATTACAATTGTCTCAATAAATTTACTTCATTGAAGGAATTTCATTAAAATATATAGAAAATAATTCAATTATTTCTAAGAATAGATAATATTAAAGGCTTTGACAATAATTGAAATCTTTCAAAAAATTTCTTTAACTTATTAAAATATAATCGAGGCATTTCATTTCAAACCGTTCCACCGACAAAAAACAATCGCAAGGAGACATATTTTCTATTAATTTTTATTATATAATTCTTTAATTGTTTATAATATATTATACACTGATTCAAAAGAGAATTTCATGAGCTTTCTATTGCTATTTTTATTATTTTAAATTTTTGCCAATTTCGTAGAGAAATTGCTGTTTGAAATGTTAAACTCTTAATATCTCAAATCACCCCCACGCCGATTTTTATCAAAATTATATGAAAATAAAGCGTAAATTCTCTAGTTTCTATTCCCATTTGATATATTATGGACATTTCATGGGATTAATAGAAAAAAATTATTTAAAAAATGTGTTTTTGAAAAATTTGACAAATAGTATGAAGTTGAACCTTAACCCATTCAACTTACATTCAATTTCGTAATATTTGTCAAATTTTTCAAAAACACATTTTTTAAATAATTTTTTTTCTATTAATCCCATGAAATGTCCATAATATATCAAATGGGAATAGAAACTAGAGAATTTACGCTTTATTTTCATATAATTTTGATAAAAATCGGCGTGGGGGTGATTTGAGATATTAAGAGTTTAACATTTCAAACAGCAATTTCTCTACGAAATTGGAAAAAATTTAAAATAATAAAAATAGCAATAGAAAGCTCATGAAATTCTCTTTTGAATCAGTGTATAATATATTATAAACAATTAAAGAATTATATAATAAAAATTAATAGAAAATATGTCTCCTTGCGATTGTTTTTTGTCGGTGGAACGGTTTGAAATGAAATGCCTCAATCGATTTTGTTAATAATTTTACTATTAAAATTTTATTGAAATCATTGAATGAAAATTAAACTCTTTTAAATATATTACATTTTTTTAATTTTTAATTTTTTTTTAATATATATATTTTTTTATTTATTTAAATTTTTTATGCTTTTATTATATTTTTTGAAGAATTTTACTACTAAAATTGAATTATAAATTATAATTAGAATAAAATGAAATTATTCAAAAATTTAAATTCGAAAATAAAAAATTTTGTAATTTTCTTCAAGTTTTTTAATTAAATATTGTTTTCTTTTTAATATAAAAAATATCTGATAGTTTATTTCGTGTAAAGTATTTTTCAAGTAATATATTCTTATTTAAAATTTGAATTATTTATCAGTCATTATCAGATTTGATTACCTTAAATCCTGTGGGATTCCATTCGCAAAACCTGATGGATTTATTTCCTTTCAATGTGTGTATGGCATGATTAATTTTCGTTGGATTAACATCCCCGCGATAAAGTAAACAACAACTCATATAGGCACCAATTCTTGTATCACATTTTACCATCTGAAAATTAATAAGAAAAAAGAATTAATATCACGTGATGAATAAAATTGTATTATTCAATTAGTTTGAAAGAGGACAATATTTATCATTTAACAAATTTGTCATCACATTAAAAATGATAATGAAAAAAAAGCATTAACGACAATAATGAAGTTGTAGACAAAAGTTCAAAGAGTAAAGTTAATAAATTAATGTTAAAAAAAGAAAATTCAATTTATGAATTGAGAAATGAAGAATTTATTTTCTTTAAATTTTAATTAATTGGTTGATTTATTCATTTAATACATTATTTGCCGCGTCTAATAAAATTGATTCTTCTATTAATTTAAAACATTAATAAATTAATTAAATAATTGAATAAATTAAAATAAATTTAATAAATTAATTGTTTTATTTAAAATTTTAAAAATTTTAAATTAGATTTAGTTAATTTTTTTCAATTCACCTGATTTGATGGATCGAAACAATCGTGAGTAATTTGATTTTCGGAAATATCTGCTAGCCTGGCCTTATCTTTATGGAGAATCGGTGCAAAGGACATTATTGGAAAATGAATTCTAGGATAAGGCACTAAATTTGTTTGAAATTCTTGTAGATCCACATTTAAAGCTCCTTCAAATCTCAATGAAGCTGTAATTGCCGAAACTACTTGCGCCTCGAGCCGATTTAAATTTGTGTAATTTGGTCTCTCTAGTTTCAATCTTCTGTTAAGGAAAAGTAGATCATTTTGATCAAAGTATTTTCTAATCGTAAAAGTACAGATTTTAGTCCAAAATGTTGATTAATTAAATTATTAAATAATAATTAGGTTACAAAGTATTTTATAAATTAACTAAATTAATGATTTTTTGTGACACTAAAAGTTGCTTTATTCATTTTTTTTGTTTAACAATTTGCACAAATGTAAATCTGCTTATAGTTGAAATACAAGAATTATTCTCAAAAATTCTAATAAAATTCTTTGAAAACATTCAAAATTACAAAAACTTTTTGAAAATTTACTTATTTACTAAATGTAAATTATTTTTAATTTAATAATCACTAATTATTTAAATCACTATTTAATTAAATTATTAATTATTTACATTATTTTTTAATTAAATTATAATTATTTCCTTTATTATTCAATTCAATTATTAAATGGACGAAATAAATATTTCATTAAATTATCAATTGGTGAAAGTATTGTTTAATGAAATAATTAATTGGTAAAATTATTGTTTAATTAAATTATGAATTGGTGAAACTATAATTCAGTGGAATTGTTAATTAGAAGGGGAATACTTGGAGCAAATATCGTAGAGAGCTTCGTTGTCCACAAGAAAGCAAACATCTTCATAATCCAAAGTTCCATGGGTCGTTAAAACTGAATTGTAGGGTTCAACAATTACTGTCGAAATATTAGGAGACGGATAAATTGAAAAATCAACTTTTGTTTTTTTTCCATAATCATCAAGAAGCCCTTCCAATAATAGAGTTGTAAATCCACTTCCAGTACCTCCTCCAAATGATCTATAAAGAATTTTAAAAAAAATTTTAATTTGAAAGCAACTCAAAAATTATTATATTTGTCTTTCTAATAATTAATTTATACTAAATTATGTCCCGAAAATTCTAAACGTTCTATTAAACGAAATTTGTTGATTTCTTTTTCAAATTTCATAAAAAGTAATTTTTAAAGTTTCAAAATATTTTATTCATTCTTTTGCTTTTTATTTCAGTGAGACCTTTTTGAAAATATTTATTTTATTTGAAAGTTCGTAATTTTTTTAACATAATTAATAATTAATATTAAAAATATATCAAATATTTATTTAAAATTCATATAACATTAATTTATTAAATTCTTAATAATAATTAATCAATTATTTCTATTCAAAATAAAGACTTATTTTTAACTAGTCACATATTTTACTTCTACTGTTTATCTTTAATTCGAATAAATAAAATACTAATTAATTCCATTATTAACAAATTTTTCTTTAAAAAGTTTAAATAATTTTATAAGACAAAATTTGTTTTGCATCTTTTTTATAGTAACGCTGAGTTATTTTTGTAATAAAAATTTACGTCGAAAAAGAAATAAATTTCGTTCATTTGATTGTTCTGCTCTTTTCGGATCGTCAACAATTAAAATGTTATTGTTGAATAATAATAATTAATTAATTAATTAATTAATTTTTATTTAATTTCTTTTAGTAAAATTTTAGTATTATGTTAATTGAATTTTATAATAATTTTCCACTTATATTATATTAATAGTAATATTTTTTGCAAAAAAAATAGTAGTGGTTTGATAGAAATTTTCGATCATTCTGAATATTATTTTAGATTTCTATTCTTTATTATTCTGGATATATTCTGTTCATGTGAATACAATTATTATCTATGCAAATACAAATCACAGTAGCTGGTAATTAATAAAAGTAATGTTAAATTATTTTGTTTGTAACCTGAAGACTATAAAACCCGCGGGCCTTGATGCATTCTCAACTTCCCGGCGAAGCCTGTCTAAGACAGATCCAATTGCTTCACGTCCAACCGTGTAGTATCCTCTTGCAAAATTATTCGCCGCATCCTCTTTTCCATGCAGGAGAGAATTTGGATTAAATAGTTCCTTATAGGCCCCTGTTCGCACTTCATCTATAACGTTTGGTTCCAAATCAACCAATAATGTCCTCGGTGACAACTTTCCAGTCTGTAATTTCAATATTTACTTTTCATAAAAATTCATTACTGACATTAGTCATGAAGAGCAATGAAAATAAGAATTATTATTTTTTATAACTATTTGCATTTTTAAACATTTTTCTCTTTGTTATCATTTTTATTTAGGTAATAACAAGAATAATAATCTTATTACACGTCTTATTATTTTCATTAATAATCATTTTTTTAATTTAAATTTATTTAATTTAAATAACCTATTACTTGTCTATTAGTAAAAAAATATTCAGGTACATGAATCAAATATTCTTTATTTAAATTGAAAAAATATTATTTCAGGCGAAAATTTATTTTTTTGAATAAATATTAAATATTTGACATTAAGGGAATTTGAACCATCATGACGTCACCGATTAAGAACTCATGCTTTGATTATACTGTGACGTCATAATGTTTCAAATACCCTTAATAAAAATAATTTGGTACAAATAATAGATTATAGACAAGTAATCGATTAATTAAAACAAATAAATTTTTTTCAAATTATTATTATTATTACCAAAATACATCTTTAAATATATTATTATTATTGTTTATTTATTTACCAAAATCAAAAACAGTTATTTAAGGACGAAAACAGATTACAAAAATCGTGTACAAAAATAAATTTAACAAACTTTTAGCCGGAAAATACAATTTTTAATGACAAAAAAAACAAATAAATAAAATAGAAAAAAATAAGCAATTATTGTTTTCATAATAAAAAAAGGATTTATTTGAAATATTTGATAGTTTATAATGTGTTAAGTTATTTAATTAATTAATAGTAAATCATTTTTATTTAATAATCTATAATACCTGTGTTGTTGAGAAAAATACTTGATGTGCTTTATCATCAGCGTCATATCCCGGATGCATAAATCCATCGGTTTTTATTCCATGTTCTAAGCAAAATAATTCCCAACATGAAGTGGCAACTTGCACTCCTGCTTGACCAATAAAAATTGTTACAATTTCCCCAGGTTTATTCATTTTTTGTCACGGTTACTTGGAATTTTTTTTTCTCTCTTTTAATTTGGAAAAAATTGGTTTTTTTGTCAAGGAAAACACAAAACGAAATGGAAAATTGAATATTAAATTTATATTTCTTATTAGTTATTGAACAACATTTTAGAAAGAGAAAATTTTTTTTTTAAACTTAAAATTTAGGTTTTTTCGGGAGACATTTTGTTTCACACATCTGTCACCTAGTTTTGAACTATGCTTTGTTTTGTTTTTTTCTATCAAGTCCTTTTTTAAAAAAAAAGAATAACAAATTCAATTTGTTTGGCCGCCCGACTTAATCTAATTATCCAAAAAATTTAATTAGAATACAAGATTTGTTTTTTTGATTAATTAATAAGTTCTAGTTGATAAATTATGTCTTTGGGCTAATTTTCAGTTACCAAACAGACGAATTAATTAATTTAGTTAGTTAAATAAAAATAAAAACTAATTCACTTTTTATATTCACTTTTATTTTGGTATTTATTTTTTTAACTTTTTATAAATATAATATATAATAATAATTTAAATTTTTTCTACTTGAACCAAGTATAATTTTTATTTTTTTATTTTTTAACAGACATTAAAATCAAGACTAAATTTTCTATAATTGAAAGACGATTTAATATCCAGTCTACAACTGAAATAATTAAATACAATAACTAATTTTCCTAATTAATGAACCATTATGGTGTTAAATTTGAAAAGATTTTTTTCTTAGAGGGGTAAAAAACAGTATTTTTGAATTTGAAATACTGTATTTTAATAAAAAAATTCTTCTTCTAAGTAGAAGTAAAATCAAAACGTGGCATTTCAAGTGGCGTTAATGGTGGTAGTGGTGCTAATCGTAATGAATGAGTTTCGTCGCGATGAATCTCTTCACTTGTATCAACGGAAATTTCATGTAAACGTTCAGTGAGTTGTCGAACTTGATCTTCTTTTTCTTCTAATTGGCTAAGTAAACTGCCGATCAATGATCTTAATTGTATATTAACTGTTCGTAATTCTTCAATTACAGTTCCCGTATCCTTCGGATGCTTGAATGTTTGACTCTCCTGATTTTTTTCCGATTGCGATGGCAATTCAAGAACACTTAATAGACTATCTTGTTCTTCGATAGTTCGATAAATTGCCTGCTTCAATGAACACTCGCACTTATCGTCTAAAACTCCATTCACATTTTCATCAGATCTTTTATTAATTTCTTGTTTATTGTACAAATCACGCCTTTGAGCTTCCAGTGTCGCTTTATATTCTTCATATCGCGCCTGTTTCATTCTAAAAAAAGGAATATTCTTATTTTTACATATTAATTTTAGTATTTATTTTCTCTATAAATTAGCAAATTATAATGATTTAATGATTTATGCTGCTTTAAGAACACTCTTTATTTTTTATTTTGTTATAAGTATTATTTTGATAACTTTTTAAACGAAAGAGTTCACTAAAACATCATTTCTATACTCTTCTTGACAATTGAGAAATCGTATATGAATTTTAAATTTCAAATTACGCAAATTTCATTTGTTACACTGAGTACTTTCTTTGCTTTTATTGTCACTGATTTACTCTAAATAAAACATATTAAAATACGTTGAATTTACAGTTTTTCAACATTTATTATTTAAATAATCGGCATAAATTTATCCAAAGGTTCAGTAGGTTCGTCTTTTTAAATAATGAATTTTTGACAAAAAAAATTTTCTTAGACTTTTTTTTTATAAGACTTTATATTTGGTGAAATTCATAACGTTTATAATCAACAATTTGCAATAAAAAATATTTTTCTATTTCAATTTTTATATATTCTTGTATAAAATATTTTTTGCGTAGTTTATTCATCAATAATTTACAAAAGAAAAATTCGTAAACAAAGCATTTTGTTGTTTTCGTAATGAAAAATATTTTTCTTCTTTAAGTCGTTGACTATATACGAAAACTTCACTCTCGTACTTGATTCAATTTTAATTAACTGAACTTAAACGAATTTTAATTAATTTAAATTTAGAATAATTTTAATTAATTTGAATTTAATGTAATTTTAATTAATATTTAAATTATATGAAATTTTAATTCATTTAAAATTTAATATCAATTTCAAGCTTCGCACCCAATATTTAATTTTAAAAAAGTAGCAAGAAGTAGGTATGTGACTGAAAAAAGTAGTAAAAAATAAGTGGCTATCGAAAAATTTAATTTGAGGACTAAAATACTCGTTTTAGTCGATTCAAAAGTCACAAAAATTTGATTCTTTATTTCTCTGACATTTTCCTGATTTTGATAAAAAATATTCACTAAAAATATTTCGAAGAATTTTATTAGAATTTTTTAGAATAATTCTTTTATTTCAAATATTAGCAGATTTAAAATTATGCAAATTCTTAAACAAACAAAAAAATTAATAAAGTAGCTTGTAGTGTAACAAATTTTAAAAAAAGCATCCAAACATTACACTACAATTTAATGTAATTTTAGTTTATTAAAATTTCTATAAAATTTCAATTTTCTGACTTGACTATTTTTAGTTTTGAAAAATAATTTATTTACCTAACTATGCTAGCTTGTCTAGTGTGATAATCTCGTTGCAGAGCGAGAGATTCAAGTGTTGCTAATGACTGAATCGAGGGTTTCATGGAACTCTGATTTTCCGAATTACAGGAATTCGATTCTATTTGTCGTGTCTCTAATTTCGAATGTGCTTCAGTCAATAAATTAGCAACTCTTTCATGGCACTTTGCCGCTTCCTCAAATTTTCCTTCACGCAAAAAAGCTTCTGCTCTCCTTTCGCTTTCATGTGCCTGTAAAAACAATTATTATCAAAGACAAAATTTAAATCTGAAATTAATAACAATAATAATAATTAATAACTTAGAATTATATTTTACAGTTGTAAATAATAATAAAATTAATAATTTATAATTATATTTTATAATAATAATCATAACTTATTTATAATTATAATTAAATTAATATGGGTCAAGTAATAATTTATTACAATGTTAGTAAAAATAATGTTAAATAACCATCGAATTCATATTTGAGAATTATTAACAAAAATTTTTTGAGTTTAACTTCGAATTAAAATTTTTAAGTTGAGTTGCACAGAAAAAAGGTTAAATCGACAGCTATGAAAATTTAATAAAAAAGCATAAAATTAATTTAGATAATACAAATTTCTTGATTGATGGATTATTATGTAAACATACCCACAAAAAAAGATAAAAATTGTTTTTAAAATTATTAAACTACATACTTTTATGTATATTTATTTTTTGAAGCAGATTTTTGAAACATCAATAAAACTACAAACTAGCTCGTTTTCCATCACCAAAATTTAATAAAATGAAAAAGAAGGTTAAAGTTAATTATAAAAACTAAAATTGGATTTTTTTAGTCTTGCGCCTGAGAAGAAATAAGTGATTAAAATCACTGAAAATCATGAAACACTAAAAGAAATTAGCACATAATATGAAAATAAATTGAAAGTACTTTACATTAAGTAGCAATAAATTTTTAAATACTTCTACGTTTTTTAGAAAAATGGAAATAAAAAATAATGACTTTTGACATTTCATAGTTAATTTTTAAAAAATCAATTTACGTTTACATGATTATCTGTCTATACAAGTAAATTAACTTATTTTTAACAAATATCAATCAAGAAATTTGTATTATCTAAATTATTTCTAAGGATTTTTTATTAAATTTTCATAGCTGTGAATCTAACCTTTTTTCTGTGCACTCAACTTAAAAATTAAAATTCTAAGTTAAACTGAAAAATTTTTGTTAATAATTCTCAAATATGAATTCGATAGATATTAAACACCATTTTTACAAATCATGAGATTTTTTAAAAATAGACCGCAACGATTATAGGTGAGATTCAATGGACTGACCCCAAAGCATTTATTAATTATCTTAATGATCAATTTTAATTTTTTTTCTATTATTATGTTTAGAAATATCTATTATTATTTTCAATCTTATTTTTGTTAATATTATTATTTCATTATAATTAGTCGTAAAAATTCTAATTGGATAAGTAAAAATAAATATTATTATAAATAGTCAGTCAACACTGATGAATAATTAATTTTAATAATTAAATTTATATCTAAATGGAAAATAAAATTACTTACTGAAATTAATTGTTTATAACTGTTACTTTGATATTAAAAATAATACGACCATATTGTGAATCCCTTTTTAAATAATTTGATATTAAATTTGCCAAAAAAGTAACAGTATGTCATATAATAAACAACTTGATTGAATTAACATAAGAAACCAATGCAAAAAACGTTAATTATATAAACACTACAATAACGCAAAAATTGATATTTCAACTGCGTAAATAAGTTTTTTTTGAAAGAAATGATAATATTATTGCATGTATATCAAAAGTAAAACGAAGTTTGGACTTACGGCATTCAAAGCAGACGTCTCCATATCTAATTTTGCTAATCACTATTTATGTATCATTTCGTAAATTCCTTAAATATATAAACACTGCGTGAGTTTGAAATAATCAAGTAGAAACTTAAAAATTATGAGAAATATAATGAATTACTACATTGTTGATGTTTACAAAATGTTTCGTTTACATGAATTTTATAATTCGAACAGGGTTAGGTTATCTTATTTCAATACACGTTAATTTTTTGACGTAATTAAGTGTAAAATAGTAGCCTTAATGATTTTGACCAATGAGAACACTTTGTCCAAAATGTAATAACCAATAAAAAATTCCGATTAATTGGCGTTTTTCTTGGAAGATTTTGTTAAAATTTTCATTGGTTGAAAAATTTTCTTATAAGCGACACTTGCGGTTATTCACGACAGATGGCAGCAATTTAGGGAAAAAATAAAAAAGTCCTCTTGATAATTAAACTTGTCCTTTTCTTTTAATTATTTGCATACGTTTGAAAATAGATACAAATATATAATAATGTACTTTTAGAATTAAACTTTTGTAAAAGTGTTTAATTTTTCTCATATACAGATCGCTTTGGTTAAAATTTAAATTTACCGCCTTAAGGGCGTAACAAATATCGGTGGCGCGCGCGCGTTAGCTACTACATGGAGCCGGGAGCCGCCATTTTCCTTCTCCAGTGTGGGAGACAGTCGCTTGTCGAAACGATTGTTGGCCGCTTTTTTTTCCCAAGGATTGAGCAAATTTCACCAAGTGTGGGGCGTCGGGCGGACGCGCGTGACCCCGAAGAAAGGAATATTGTAACTGGAAAAACGCTGACTTTTAATAACAGAGAAAAGTCAAGAAGGATCGTGAGTGAATTTTTTTTTTGTGATAAGCAAGTGATCGCCCGGTGAAAAAGACGTCGAGGACGAGTAAAAGGGATACACACAGCAGAAAAACAGAAAAAAGTCTACATCCGACAGGTTAGTGATTTTTTTCTCTTTTCTTTTTGGAGATCTTTTTTTCTCTCTTTTTTTTCTTTTATTTTTAATCTCGAGGACGATGTTATCCTGATTTTCCCCCCCGGTGTGCACACGCACCGGAGAAATTTTCCCCCCCACACACACATGTGTGCGCGGCCCGGTCTGCAAATTGTGATATGGCGGGAGAGCACGACGCACTGCCCTCCAAGCCGATTATCGCGTCGAGTTCCATGACAGAATCTCGATTATTCCATAAATTTCACATCGTCCCTATTCAAGGTTAAAGTTTCAAAGATTGAATATTACGCATTAAATGTATGAAATGTAAACATATTTCTATATTCTATGCATTCGTGAAGCATAATATAGAAAACTTCTACCGGCGTGTGTGTGTGTGTGTTTTCTAAATCCTATTTTATTTGAGAGAAAATGGATAGGTAAAGTTTTAGTTTTTTGAAAATAAATACTTTTTCCAAAAGTTGATATAATGTGTCTCTTTAAATTGTAACCTCTCATTCTCTATTACACTTTCTCTCGCTCTGGATGCACTGTGGGGTACTATTACAAGGACACCTTGTCTATCTACTTCTCAACTCAGTTTACACATTCATATAATCAACACGTGATAAACATGTAATTCCTGATTAATCATTCATTAGTTTCCCGCCTATCATTTTACACGTATCGTTTTTCTTTTTCATCAATTTACATTAAAATTATATTTACCTTTCTCGAATTTATCATTTAGCGGAAAACTTTTCCAATAATGCTTCTTTCTATAAAACATTTCTGTAATTTAAAAAATGATTTTTATTTTTTTATTCTTTAAATTTTAATGTTTTAATTTAAATTTATTATCAGTAGGCAAAAACAAGAGTTTGAATTCCATTTGATAATTTAGTGAAGGTTAATTACGTTTCATTGAATATTAGTTTAATTCAAAGGAAACTAATTATGTTGATAGAGGAATAGTTTTTAGACTTGGGTAAACATGGTGTATAATAAAGTGAAGGTTTTTCTTCTGTAATATCAATTGGCATTCAGGAACAATGACTCGCAACAAGTACGATCTCTAATTGTTTGCAACAATTGAAGTGCATAAGAAGTTACTATCATCTGATTAGCATTGGTTCAATGTGATCCACAGTTAAACTAGGTTGATGCAATTATCTTGTTACAAATGAAGCTCACGCAAGCTTTCACAAATTATCATTGGAAAATTTTTCTAATATTAATAAATGTAATCTAAATTATTATAATTATTCATTATTTTTTTATTATGTCCATTTTCTCAGTATTAAAATTCAAAAACTTGGGTAATTTTTCGTGACTTTTTTTATAATGAAATGTTTTATTAGTTTTTACATAAAAATGGAAATTTTTTGTTGTACTTTGAGAAAAAAGGAATAAAAAGATTCTCGAGACTACTGTTGGGATGAAATAAACTTCATGGAGTTTGATATATCGAAAGAAGTGAAATTGTGATTTAGCGGGAGAAGAAGTAGAAGAGAAAAAAAGAGTACACTTTAAATCATATTTATTATGCCGAGTGTGCGTCTATAGAGACGACCGCCATTTGGTCGGACGCTTCTAGAATATCATTCATTTTATAATTCCGTCTCTCTCTCTCTCTCTCTCTCTCTCTCTCTCTCTCTCTCTCTTCTCTCGCACTGCACTTTGAGGTTGTCTTCTTTTTTTATACACACGAACGTTTAAAACCATTGTGTGACACATTCTTCTGGAACAGTAGTAACATGCTGTCTCTTAATACGTATCCAGAAGTCGTTAGAATACCTCTATTTCTCTGACGCAGATGATACACCGCGAATAATTATCTTTCTTTCTCTCTCTCTTTCTTATGTTCACCCGTCTTTCCTCCCCTCTTCCACGTGTTTCAAATTATCGCTTACAAACTCTCCACTTCCACCGCAACTCTGTACAGCATCCCAGACAGATAATTTTTCAAAGGCCTTCGCTCAGAATCATCTTGACCTGCTCTAAAAAAGCCCCCATCAACTTTTATCGCTATTTCCTTTTTTTTCTCTTTTTAAGAAATTCGTTTTCTTTCTCTATCTTGCTTTTTTCTCTTCTTGGGTTATTAGTTTCTTATTAATTACTATTTGTATCAAAATGTTTCCTTTCGTTCTGTTTAGTATCATCTTCTTTTTTTTAAATTACTTTTCCTTGTAAATTTCGAAACTAATTTTTAGAAAATTTTACTTAAATAAAATTCTTTTTTGTAGAAAATTCATTATTTCTAAAAAAAATCCTCTTTTAGTAGGAAATAAACGTTTATTTCATGGAAATTTTTTACTTAAAAATTTTTTTCTAGAAAATTCTGTTTTTTAAAAAAAAATTTCTTTATTGTAAATTTTGTTTTTTTTAGAAAATTTTCTTATTTAAAGCATTTTCTTTTTATCAATTTTTAGAATTTATAAATTTAAAATTTCTTTTAAAAAATTTGTTTTTTTTATTAATTCTGTTTTCTTTTTAATTCTTCTTTTCGTTTCAATTTTTTTTTTAGAAAATTCTTTTATTTAAATTTTTTAATTAAAAAATTTCTGTTTTTGAAAAATCCTTTCTTCAAAAATTTCCGTTTTTAGAAAAGTTTCTTTTGCAGAAAAATATTTTTTTCTTTCAGAAAAATATTCCTTTTTCTACTCTCTAAATCTGAATTAGTGCGGATTCGTTTACCAATTTGAATTAGTAATATTTTTTACTATTTCAAATTAGTATATTTTCTACTAATAATTAGTAAAAAAAACTACTAAAAATTAGTAAAAATAGTTACTAATTTAGAGAGTAAAATTGGTGATTTTAAAAATAATATTTTTATTTCCAAAAGTAACTATTTCTTTTAAGAAAGAAAAATTCTGTGTATTATCTTTTTTATTTCAGTTAAGAAGGGCTCTGGAAAAAAATTCATTCCCTTTTCTTCTGCCTTTGATATCACACGGGAGTTATAATATTCCCCTTCTAATTTCGCTGAACAGTTATCATTCATTGTTAAAGTCATATTCGACCTCTTTTTATGGGGAACGCTGATGCGCCTGTTTCTTAAATAAGATTTACATAATTGCATGTGGTATAGTTGCATCGCTCACTGCGCAACGATTTACGCTTGATGACCAGAGTGATTTCATTCTAGAAAATTGCTTCACGACTTATATATCCAATTATTATTTGCCATTAAATATAGAACACTTGAATTCAATACTGTGCATATTGGAACAAAAATTATATAACATTCATTAATTTGTATTTTTTTAAAATTAAAATTAAAATATATTCATATTACAAAAATGCAAATTATAGTATATTTAGATTAATAAATTAAAGTTAAATCTATTTCCAGTAATATAATTTATATTAAAATATATTCAAATTTAAAAAATTATAACTCAATTATAAATTTAAATTGTAATATTTTTTAAATCTAAATTGAAGTCAAATTGAAAATAAAAAAATAAGTCCACATTAAATAGAAAAGAAAAATAAATGGAAAAAGTAAAAATACTTAAAAATGTGAATAAGTTGAATCGGGGCTTATTTATTATTTTTTTGATAAAACAATGTTTTAAAGTTAGTTTATATTTTTTCTGTGTTATGAAATACGTTATTTTATTCCAAAAATATAAATTGCAGTGTGGGAAAATTATATATAAAAAAAATTGGAATTTCTTTTTAGGAACTATTTTTAAATTTTTTCCTCTATCAGAGGAACTCGCTTGTGTGTGTAATTGCGTGTATGAAAAAAGGGAATGTAAATATACTTGAGAGAATTGCTTTATCGCGCATCGATCAGTCGCAAATTTATAATCGAAGCGTAAATCGTGATCATGCTCGTGATACTGGCCAGTTGCATTATTTGCAGACGCAATCATGTATACAGTCATGTGATTCGGCTAAAATCATCCAATAAAAATATAACCCCTTATCAATTTAATAAATATTTTAATTTCCATATTAAAAAATTAACAATTTTTAACAAAAAAAATATACTGTCCTTTTTTTAAAGCAATTTTTAACACACAAATGAAAAAATAAATTTTACTTTCGAAAAAGTAAGCTTTAAATATTTCAAGGATAACATTTTCATCTAATGACTTTTTTTCAATAATAATATTCTGTTTTTGCTATATATCTGCATTTATCTTCTTTTCGTGTGTAAATGTCAGTTTGAATTTATTCTGGGAACTTGAGCGATGCGTGCACAACTATTATAAGGGACATGCATGGAATTCTTATAATTTATAATATATAGTATACTCAGTCGAAAATTCGTCATTTTGGAACCGAGGACACGCGCGTTCGTTAAATACAAAACACACACTCGCGATGAAAGGAAGAAAAAGAAGAAAAAAATAGTCGCGAATCTTATTGCATTATTCATTGCCTTTGAGATCGTGTCTTTCCATTTGAATTCAAGATTAAAAATACAACGTGACAGTTGACACTGTATTAGTTCAATTGTTATTAATTCATTAAACAATGAGTTTTGTCTTTTTCCAGATACTCTTTTTCTAGTCAGTTATAAAAAGTAATTCGCATTCTGTGTATAATAATAATAATAATAATAATTTCATTTTATTTAGTTCGAAATAATTTTTCCACTATTTTTAGGTGTTGAGAGAGAGGGGAGGGGGGATATAGACAATACAGTGAGGGAGAGAGAGGCGAAGAATCTGTGAGCTAATTCGTTGTTAGCCTCTCGTCAAGGAAGCCAGTAATTGTTTGACTGACATCTAATTGCGGTTAATGTCTGGCCGTGAAACTGGCTCTCGATTTCTAGTTTTCTTTAGATTTTCTTTTATTTATTTCTCTGTCTTTCTTCTTTTTTCGTAAATATCCAGGAAAGTTAATTCTTTTGTAGACGAGTTATATTGTAGTTTTGATTCGAGAATAATAAATTTTGTATAAAATTAGTGAATATCTTTACTCATTGAGTCACATGAATGAAAATAAGTGGTTCAATATTCTCTAATTTAGATTTAGAGAGATAGAGATTCAATTAATTAGATAAACTTCACTTGACAAAAGAATCACTTGTCAACATAATTCATTTCCTATATAGATTGCACTTGATACAATTTCCACTTGACATCATTCTCACGGGCAAAATTCATGTTTTGTCGGTTGTAAACTTCATATTAAATTTGACACTAATTGCCCGCCATCGTATCAAGAATCATGAAGTTTATATAAATATAAATTTTAGAAATCTTATTAATATCTACGAGAGGATCGTTAAATTTATATTTTACTTTTGGAATAATTCTCACGATATAAGATTTTCTATACAATATAGTCTAATAATCACTTGGCATAATTTCCCTTTGACATTAATTGCACTTGTGATCATTTTGAATTCATGTAAATTGCGTTTGACTTAAATTTTCCTTTTAACATAATTGTCGCTTGAGATTAAAACTTACTCGACATGAGTGTATCATTTGTTACAATATTTGTTTGCTACAAAAATTTGTTCTTTATAAAAATTAAAATTATTTTGTCCCGTAAGTTTTCTATCAATATTGAAACTAAACTGCAAGAAAATTAAAGTAAATTGAAAATAAAAATTCGTTTATATTCATAATTGTCAAACTTTATAAATTGGTTTATGGGTAGTTCCACAAAAGAGGGATCTCTATATTCAATGTTTTAGACGAAAATTGACCATATTCTTAGTTTCCTGGCATTTTTGACAGAATACACATATGCTTAAGCTGTAAAATTTACCATTTGTATTTTTTTTTGACTGGACACTTTTAGGTAGCTTTGATAATTGATTTTGAAATTCCAAAATCGAGATCACTACATAAGGCTTCCTTTGGAGAGGAAGCAGAATGTGAGTTTTTAAATCACATCAATAGTATAATGATAATATTAATAAATGTAGAAATAATAAACAAATAATTAATAGTAATAATAATAATAATAATGAAAATAGTAGTACAAAAAGAAACATTAATATGACAATGTCTAGAGAAGAACTAGACTTTTATTGAAAACTGGTTTAGAAATAGGTTATACACTCGATGAGATTATGCATTCTAATGAAACTTGATAGAACGAAAACGTTGCCTCGCAATCAGGAACTTGTTAGTCGCTCTCCTCACACACACACATATATATATATATATATGGGCAGTTTGTACACTCACACAAATTTACACAGATGCAAAGACAGACATTTATAATACCAACAACTCATATATAGTTCACAGTAGCTCGTAATTCACACACTCTCTCATAATTCACTCACTCATAGTTTACACACACGCACATACAAACATAATAATACAACTCGGTATTAACACATATACAAATGTAATTGTGTGAACATTTTTTGATCGTAAGACACACACACATATATATATATATATATATATATATATATATATATATATATATATATATATATATATATATATATATATATATATATATATATATATAAATATTTTCCTATAACACACACTTGCACAAATTAAATCGAGTCCACTACACGTTTGCGTAACTTTCCAAATTTAATGCAAATACTACAGAACGAGAGTCTCGTCATTCTCTCTCTCTCCTTTTCTTTCTTACTCTTTCTCTATCGCGGCGAATGCGTATTCGATAAAATGCGAATTCTGTCGTCGTATGTACGATTAATATTTAAGTCGATATTTAAACGAGTTCTCGTTCTCTCTGTCCTTACGTAATTTTACTCAACACACACGAATCTGCTTATTCAGCGATGTGATGACCCGTATTTGTACTCCGCGACACTTCTGTTTTTTTTTCTTTTTTTACTGGAAAGCAATTTATATGTTACGCGCTTCAAAGAAAAGCATCTTAGAAGCAAGTATTTTTAGGTTATATTTGTCATTTTTTTGCATTTTGTTTATGAAAAATTTGTCGTAATTATGACTCTTAATTTGAATCAGTTAAAAATTATGGTTTTAACTGACAATAAGTGGCTGACTTTTTGCTTCTGAATCAGTTAAAAATAACTGAAAAATTAGTTAAACTTGACTAATTAAATCAGTTAAAAAATTTACTGAAACCTGTAAGGCTCCTTAGAGATTAAAAAAGAGATTATTATTTTTATTATTATTTAACATGAGAACCTGAAAAAAGTCTGGAATTTTAAATTCAAACACTCTCTAAAACTGTATCAGTGGAATTTCACTGAGAATCAGTGACTAACAATTTCTATCACACATACTTAAAATTTTAGTTGTTTTTTAATTGCCCAATAAGTGAAATATGACTGAAATTTTAATTGGTTTTAACTGATATTCAGTGAAATTTCACTGATTCAGTTTTAGAGAGCATGATTTTGGACTGATTCAAATTAAAAGAGTAATAATTACAACAAATTTATCAGAAATCCCTAATTAAACTAAACTTTGTAGTTCACTTTTTTTTTTTAAATTTGTGACACTAAAGGCTACTTTTATTCCCTTTTTTGTTTAAAAATTTGCACAAATTTAAATCTGCTAATAGTTAAAATAAAAAAATTTATTATTCTAAAAAATTCGAATATAATTCATTGAAACAATTCAAATTTTTTTAAAAAATCTTTCGCAACAATTCAATTGTTTTTAAAATAATAAAATTCTTTTTCGCTTTCAGCTTCTTTTAGTGGAATTCTACTAATTAAATGACACTTATTTCACAAAATGAATTTGAAAAACTGTTTTATTGACAAAACAGTTCAACTAATTGTTAGTAGAATTTCACTAAGTTCTAAATAAGTGTTATAACATCAGTATTTTTTACACTTATCATAATGAACCCTTTACTCGCCTCATTTTGAGTCCAAAATTTTCCTTTGAAGGTATGTTTCTTAAACATAATCTATAATTTTTTTGCTCAGAAACCTTTTCTTTGAAGCGTCACAATTTTATTGTACGTATACATTCATATATATACAAAGGTATACACACACACTTACGTTTCTCGTGCTGACTTGTTTTATAGATATACTACCTGCTTGAGAAAGTTAACTCGTCGCTCCAGTAACAATGGAAACTCGTTGCTGCTGCACGAAAGCGGAAAACGCGCTCGAGTGCCTTTTCTTACATTTTTTCCGTTTCTCTCTCTCTGTCTTTACTCACCAATCGTGTCCTACGATCTCTGTGTCTCGAGTTACAAAACAAAGCAAAAACCATTTTTTTTCTTTGGCCTTTTTTTGGTTTGTTTAAAAAATCTTTTTTTCATGTCGCGCGTCTCCTCACAAGTTTTCATCGAGTTCGCCACTGTCATGGTCCAAAGCTTTCATGTCTCTTTCGTTTTTTCTCTGAGCGATAAACTCTTGCCTTCTTGTCATCGTTCATCATTTATTCTTTAGTCGGAAAGTTGCGAGTTGATGTGGACACCGAACTAAAAAAAAAAAAATTCGAACGATGATCAATTATTATACTACACATTTTTGCGAATTGTTTTCGAAAACTACTTTTCGATGCTAAACGTTGACGTTAATTTCAGGGACGATGTTTTAGTACATTATATGTTGAATTTTGCTCTCTAGTGACACGATTTCTTCTTGTTTGTTGCCAACTTGAGCAATTTCATTGATGCTTTGCAAAGATTTTTTGGATAATGTAAAGGAATGCGTATAGCGAGACTCCTGACTTTGTGTGCCAGGGAATAATAATGTTTGGAATGATGTAAATCAGAATGGTTAGAGAGAAAGAGAAAGAGTGATTGAGAGGGGGAAAGTAGATATTTAGATTTTCAAGGCACGAAAACTCGGAAAGCATCTTCTTAACGTCGCCCTCTCTCTTCTCGTTCAAGTCTCCTCCACACAGCATATTATTATACTTGGAAATGTGGAATTCCCCTGAATACCGACAATGACTGAATCCCGTATGTCGAATATTTCCTTTTTCTTTCTTCATTCTTCTTTTTTTACGACACTTTAAATCGATATACACATATATGTACTGATAAAAGTGTCATTTTGAAAAAAAGTGAAAAATAACAGAAAAATAAACATTTAGGAAAATGTGTATTTAAAGTGAAACGTTTTTTCGAATTATTTTTATCGCTTAAAATGACGAGAAAATAATGCAAACTACAATTGGTTTTTGTCATCGTAACAGGTTCAATTATTGATTATCACATGTAGAATACACAGTGGTGACACGTTTGCGATAGTTTGCAATATACTTTGTATAAACGTTGATCCCTTTCGAATTGTACACGTACAAAAAGAAAATAAATTCTGGTATCGTTTATATCTTAGTTCTAAAAATTACTAAAAAAAACAGCTTATTTTTAAACTTTAAACAAGATTAGGTCAAATCTAGAAATTAAAATCATACATCCAAGGCTAAAATTGAGTGGAAAATGGCACTCTGTAAATTTTGAATGGTTAAAAGTAACTAATGAGATAGTAAAAAGTCAGTATTCGGTAATATTTAAGGAAAAAAAGTTTTAAGCTCAGCGTTGAAAACTATTATTTTGGGTTTTTAGAGATCATAATATCAATAATCTATTTAACATTCTTTATTTACCTACGAAGTTAAAATAATGCTCAGGAGTAGTTTTTAAATGACGCTGAAGTCCGCAACGTTTTAAAAAACGAAAAATCAAAAAAGTTTTTTTTTCAAATAAAAAATTCATCTCTAATTTTCATGTGCCTTAATTTTTAAGAAATCAGTTATTATTAAGGATTCAATCATCAAAAAATAACATAATTTACAATCAAAAATAAAAATACCGTCCCATTATTTTTTTGTTTTCGTTTTTAAAAACGTTGTGGACTTCAGTCGCATGTTTTTAATCTAAAACCTTACAAAAATATTGTTGTACTCTTTTCATTTTTGCAAAAAAAGAAAAAATATTTTCGTCATTCATACTTGAAAAACATTTTTTTATACGTAATTGTAAAGATTTTTGGTTTAAAAAGCGATTTGAACTTGTTTTAAAATCAATAGTGGAATGAAAAAGTGAAAGTAATGATATTTTCATCTCTAAAACCCGAAATAATGGTTTTAACGCTTACTTAAAGGATATTTGGAATTAGAATTTCTGGTAAGATCTACGATAAAATACTATTTTGAGAAATAACCAGAAATGTTTTTATAAGAAACATTCTAGAATGTTTAACAAGAAATTTGGGTTAAATTTAACAGAAATTATTAACTAGAATTTACTCTCTAAATCTGAATATTTGAAATTTCACTTATTATTTGTTATAGGTCGTCTTCTGGATCAAAAAGTGCATATACATTTATAAATAAGTGAATTTTTCACTTATTTTGAGTGACATTTCACTTATAACAAGTGTATATGCACTCATTGATCGAGAAGACGGCATTTCACCCAAATTATAATATTTATAATTGTCATCATTGTCATATATCGGAATTTTAAACTGAACCTTTAGAGGGACACTATATATTTGTAGTAATTTGCAAATTAATGAATTTCATTCTCATGTTATCAAGTTTTGTTTACTTTTTTAGTTATATTTACTCAAGTGAAATATTTACCTAAGCTATATATTAATTACATGTTAAATACAAAAAGTGACAGGAGAAATTAATTAATTGGAATAAAAGTTGAGGAAAGAATATACACTAAAGAAGGAGGCGAGAATCGGGACAGAAATTTATAATGAAAAGCTCAGAGGTCGTGGAATCGTGTATGAAGGGGAAGAGGAGCAGCTAACTTAGGTCGTCTTAGACAACGACTTTGGACTTACGCCAATCGATTCGTCTCTGAAAAATGTTCCCGGCACACGTGTTTCAAAATTCTTCTTCATCGCTTTCGACAGTACCTGGAAAATTATTATTTTCGTTAATATAAAAATGTTCAAAGTGCAACTTTTTTTCTTTCTTCGAAATAGCAATTCACTTATAACAGAACAGCAACACGCAAAGAAAATGTGTAAAGTTACTTTTACTGTTTATGAATTAAACTTTCTATCATAAATAATTGAATTAAACTCTCTAGAAGTTCTGTACATTTCTGAGAATTTTCACCTACTATTTTCGGATGAGTAAATTCAAGTATAAGTGAAAACAAAAATTTTAATAGAAATTTAGCTATAGTAAAATTTACTTGGGCCATATGGGGTGGAAAGTACTTTCCTGAAATATTTAATTTGTCACTGAATTTTCGGACAGTTTTGGTTTTATACTGTGTAAAAAAGATGATTTTCTAATGTTTCTAACTGAAATTGAAGCATTTTTTTAAAGAGCCATAAAAAGTGTCTAGATAATTTTTATCAAAATCTTAAGTGAATGAAAGTAGTGAAACTATTAGTGACATTTTCGTGTCCAAAAAGCCTGAATCATAGTTTAGTGACATTTAAAAAAATTCTCTCCGGAAAGATAGTATAAATTGACAAGGAAAAATAGTTAAAATTAATAATAAAAACGTGAAGTTATAATATGGTTTCGTTAAAGAAATTGTTAAATCAGCACTTGTGAGCGAAATGAAATGCAAAACAAAAGAAATTGTCGCGCGAACCAAACTCTCTATGTTAAAATAAAAAAAAACCTGTTCCATTTCCTATATAAAAACGAAATGAAACTGCGTCTCACTTATTCGACTCTTAATTGGTGCAAAAAATAGAAAAGGAAAAAAAAATCCACGCTCAACGAAACTCGATCAATATAAAAAATAGTCGAGAAATTGTAAATTCTTCCTTTCTTCCAATTTATAGTTCTATGTATGGAAATTGTGTGTTATTCTTGTTCCGAACATTGAAAATCATCATCGTCATCTGTATTATTCAGGGAAAAAGTGCAATTCTCGTCGCTTTACAATGCGAATGATACTTGGCTTGTGCGTTTATGTAGTTTTGAAACGAGTGGACAAATAAATGCCACGGGCGTGTCCGCGAGGAAATAATAATCGACTTAACCAATGGACTTCACACAACAGCCATTTCGGAACGTTTCGAATGTGTGTACGACTCGCTCGTAAAACTGGTTTGTCTTGAATTGTCTGGATTATCCTTCTTCCACGAAAAAGAAGTTAATCGAGAGAACACGCCAGGGATGATTGACGACCCACTTCTTTTTCTTTCTCTGAATTTGTCATTATCGATATGAAAACTCCTTTTCAGAAAGATTTTCAAAAATCGCGAATCTGAATTGGATCCAATCAGGATTCTAGTTTGGATTTGCGCCCTACACGTTGTAGGGTCCTTGTCGCTTAGATCGTAATATTCAAGTGGCAAAATATGAGACAATGAACCTAATCTTTAATGTCATGTCGTATCATCACTTTCGGTATTATTCAGGAGTAGCGAGTTTTCTTATTTTTATTCTCGACTTTGCGAAAACGAAACTGGTTTTAGTCATGTTTCTTTTTGGGTGAAAGTATATTTTATACATAATCGGAATTAATTTTATATAGTTGGGAAATATTTGTAGGTTGCGATTAAAATGTGTTCTCTTCTTGGGACGTTGTGAAAGTGGATATACACGAATCTTTTTAGGAATGACGAATATGTATACATGAATGTGTATATGTACTCGATTTGGGAAGTATAAAAGCGAGTGTGTCTCTCCCTTTGGTTTGAAACACACTCTTCTCGATTCACATATACATGTGGCCTCGCTCGATTTGGCTGATGCGAACACGAAGGCATCGATCCGGCCTCATACAGTTTACATTGTACCTATCACCAACTCCGGAACTGGACTTTAGCCGAGTCGCTCGTTGCGAAAGCAGTTTTACGAGCACTCTCGTTCTTCCCTGCGACGCTCTCTGATTGCTCCACTTAATTGCGATGCGTAACGGGTCGCGAGGCGAGCTGCTACTGCTGCTGTAATTTTTTTCCCTCTTTTTTTTTCATTGCGAACTATATACGTAAATCAATAGCACGTTTCTTGTCGTGAAATCTTTCCTAGAATCGCACCCATTTCGAGGGAATATATAAGGCGCAGTTTCCGCGTCTATCGCCCCCGCGCCTTTTGCCAATCGGCGTTCGAATCAATTTCGAATAGGTTTGCTTTGAATTATTGAAGTTGCCAAAGATTCATGTATGTTTAATTGGAAAAAACTGTGGGTGATTTGAGGATAATGTACCAATTGACGGACCGAGCACAATTTGTTTCTGCTTTACATTTAATCTTTTTAAACTTTCGTTATTCGTCTGGTACTTTTTTGTCCTAATTCTAACTACCAAATTATTAGTCACTTTGTCACTTTGTTGTTCTTTTTAGTGTTCATTAAGAAATGCGTAAACACTGGTATGTCCTCTTAACAACATCACGAAAACTCCCTTTTGCTAAATTAACTAGTCCGAAGCATAACTGTTATACCTGTTTACCATGAATCCATATAATGCAAAAATGCATGAAAAGGTTAAAGCAGTTTCATCATACTATAAAAGATAGTTTGTCCCTTCCGTGTGCATTGGCAAAAGAGAAGTTTATTTTTGTAAAAAAACGTCAAAATATTCCATTATGGGGAAAAATTAATCAGAAAGCATCCACTGAATGGTAAAATAGTATAGTTCGTACCATTCTAAATCAGAAATAATGATGCATTTTGAACAATTATATACCATTAGTTATGGAGGATATGATGTCTATCGGGAATCTGCAATACAAATTCTTTAAAGGGTCTATTTAACACCTTCTTATTTAGACTCTTCTGATTCAGTATCAATTTTAAAATATAAATATAATTCAAATTTTTTTCGGAATCACCCACAAACAGATTTTGTCAATTGATCAGTAAATCACTAAAGCCGATCGACTTTAGTTTGAAATTTAAGAAATATAGTCCTCGGTTTCGATCCCTAGCAGAGTAGGTTGTCCTCAATTTTCCAAATTTAATAAAAATAATTTCTAACTTTCTGGTGTAAAATTTTAGTCCGATTTCTAACAGACCATGCACAATTTTCCAGTGCGTACAGGCACTTTTTTACTTTATAACATTTCTACCTATTAAAAATAGAGTTTTTGGTAGAAGTTTAGCGATATTTTTGCCAGCTCGACACTTTCTACCCAACTGCCTTCATTAATCCCTAAATATTATTCTTCTTTTGCCATTTTTGTCGCGCATTTTCTAAAAAGAATTCTCCTACAAATTTTATTAACGCGCTTTCTTGAAGTTTTGTGAAAAGTAACCTTAAGGGTCAAGTTTCAATGTTTCGTTTTTTTCTGTTAAAAAAAAGAGGAATAATAAATGTGTACATACAAGTATAGACTTACAGGTTTATAAATCGACCTAGCTGCACTTGTGTCCTCGATAACAAGTGATTCCTAACGAATCATAAACTAGCTTATAGTAGCATTTTCAACAATAAACAAGTAAAACAACTTGTTATAATGTCATCGCTTCTTTGTATATTATTTTCTAAACCTTGAATCTTTGAAATTTAACACTGTCTATATTTTTATTGATCTAGATAAAGATAAGTCACTTGTTTAATAGTTTAATGTCCGAATAAACTTTATTCGCAAAATTCCTCAAGTTATTTAATTTTTAATGACATTCTTCGTAATTCTCATCTTCTTTATTGATTGCAAGTTCTTGTTAGGGTTTCGGAGAAAAAGTTGTTTATTTATTTCATATTACAGTGAAGAAAGCTATACCATGTCAGTCATAGGGAATCGTTCGTTTTGCATAAGTCTGTCTCACTCACACTCATGGGCTATGACATGTGAAAATACATTTTTTCTCGTTTAGTGACATTTAGCTGACTATTTCTCCTTAGGATGAAAATCATATTTTTATAGATTGAATATTACTGATTGAAATACATTATTTTCGAGCGAACAGTAACTTTTATTCCTGAATTTAGGTTCTAGTTTTTTATACCAGTTGGAAAAGAAGAAAAGTAATCTGATGATGAGTCAGGAAATGAATTTTCTCGAGAAAGAGGCAATCGGTTGTAAATAATATTTAACGCGTAACGCTATATGATAATGATGAGAGAGAGGGATAGGGAGGAAGCAGGCAGGGAAAGCCATTTAGCTTATTAAAATTGTACTCGTCATTCCAAGGCAAAGTGTCGGGTTGAGTTGATTCTTCTTCCTTTTGAAAGTAACAACTTTGAAATCCAAGCTCTTCGTCATAATAACCCAAGACTACTCGCTTGATTCTTGTACCCTTTGCCACTGATTTATTACCCGTATTTTACTCGAAGGCTCGTCCAACATTTCACGACGTTGGGAAAAGAGACTCAACGGGGAATTGATGTGCAAAAGAAAAAAGCCACATTGCTATATGAGAGAAAAGAGAAGGAGAGTGAATGAGGGAGAGGAGAGAGAGCCTAAGAGTTGATCGTAGGAGTAACCGGTTGTCTTGTCTCTTTGGATCGTTCTGTATAAATTTCAGTTCAGTAACGGCTTAAGTGACGCTTTAATAGAGTAGCAATGTAAGGTCTTTGCAGGTTCCTCTCTCCCTCCCTTGATTTCAATTTCTGTTGCACCTTTTCTCTCCTGGTTTGCGATTACCCACTACTGCACTTCTAGTTTTACTTTTACTACTACACTATTACTACTTCTGCTACAGTATCATCGTAGTGGTATCAGTGCATTTATTTTATAACAGCACTAGTTATCCCCACTAATTTTCCTTTACTTAGCCTCCTTTATGTAACCTCTCTGGCGAACTGACCTCTCTTAACGATCAAACACGAGTTGTTTCATTTTCTCTTATAACTATTCGTCATTTGTCTCGCCCGACAAGGTCAACTTTTCAGATTCAGTTTAAAAAAGCCCTACATTTCAAGCAGCAATAGCAATTTTCCCTTCGGGTTTCTAAAAACTTGTTTTCCGATTTCATACATATATTTTTTTTCATGCTTCATAAATCAAATATCAAGTAATGAAAAGCTTTCCAGGTATAAAAGTATAAAACGAGAACGAGTATAAAGTAAGAAAGAAAAGAGACAAGTTGAGAGTCAAGTGAATGTTGATGGAGACAAGGAAAGTTTGATAGACAAGGAAAGTCAGTGACATTCGAGAAATAACGTGATTCGCTTCTTGGTTTCACATGTGCACTCACTCGCACGTGTATACTACTACGAGTTTTCCAAAGGTCCCATTTCCCGAGTTAAAAAACTTTTTCTGCTTCTATGTATGTATCAATGTGTGTATATATGTGTGTGGTCTCGCGGTTCTCTTTCCTTTTTTTGTATACTCCTCTTCTATCGAACAGTGCGGTCATTTGCAGACATTCGTCCATCTTTTTGTTGTTTTATTTTTCCACACGCGTGATTTTAACTCTGAACACATCACCAGGCAGTTTAGCCACATTCCCCGAGACTTGATAATTTCACCAGTTGAACATTAAATAAAAGAAAGTCTTTAAATTATTATTACATGCGTCTCTTGAATCGAATCACAATATAAACAATTATTATTTCTTGGACTTGATTTTTTTATAGTATCACTTGTGCCACGCAAAATGAGCTCATGTCACCCCCTAAACTTCTACATTTCTCAACGTAATGAGCTAAAATTCGGCACATACTCATTTTTAAATGTACATTACAGGAAAAATATAGCTAGAGAAGGGTATAATTTTACTCTTTTTGCATAATTGGCTCAAAATTGACAGAATAGAGCTTTTTTAACTGTAAACAGTGAAAAAATTTTTTAGTTTTCTTTATTTTTTTAAAATTAATTAAGTTATGAATAAATGAATACTTATTTGAAGTGTTTCAAATAAATACTATCTTTTTGGCTAATAGAATAACGTTTAAAAAACATGCGTATTTATTAAATGTTGTTTTAAACATTATTAATTTTTTAAATTTAAAAATGACTATATAAGTGTAAGATATGAGTAACAGATGTTACTGAGAACTATAATAATTGTTTTAAAAAGTACTTTTAGCTTCTATTGTTATACAACATTAAAAAAAAATATTTTATATTGATTTTTGGAGTACAATAGAAAAATTTTCATTTTTGTCAAAACAAAAGTTAATCCAATCTCATAATATCATAATTTAAAAGAAATAAGACAAATTAAATTTTAAGTTCGTTTTGGTAGAAAGGCAAAGAATTTAATTTTGAATATTTAAAACGATTGAAAGTTGCATTTAAATAAAAATTACAATTGTATGTCAATAAGAAACATTTGTTAAATTGTAGGTTATGTTACATTAATTAATTTATTATTGACAAAACAGTATAATTTGTATTTAAATGCAACTTTTAATCGTTTTAAATGTTCAAAATTAAATTCTTTCCCTTTCTACCAAAACGAACTTAAAATTTAATTTGTCTTCATTCTTTTAAATTACGATATTATGACATTGGACTAGCTTTTGATCCGATTGTTTGTCAGATTCTTCCTTAATGTGTTTAATAAAAAACTCAATTCTCAAATTGGTGGACATATTGGCAAAATAGATGTAAAAATACATATGTATACTGAATTTCAGTTCAATAAGTTTATATACATATGTAGTAATTTAAATAGGGAGTTATTATTTTTAAAATTTTTTATTATAAAAATGATTTCTTTCTCTTCTAATTACTATTTACTATTTTTAATTAGAGGTGTGCAAAAAACTCGAAAAGCCGAGCCGAAATTTTTTTGACCCGAGCCCGAGCTTGGCTCGATGTATCGAGTACTCGAAATTATTCAAGCTTTTTATTTTTTATATTAAAAAAAAAGTTTAATTTCGGTGAACGGAACCCTCGATTTTAACGCGAGTGTAAGTCGCACTTGTCCGATTTTTATCAACTACCTGTATGGAAAATTATTTTTAGAATATTTTTTGGTCAATTTATTCACAAATGTAATCTCTAATGACATTTAATTTACCTAATTGTAAATTGTTATATCTAAAGAAGCAGAGAAACTTGCATTTGCGAATTATGAAACAAATATCAATTTTATACGATTATTACGAACAATTCCATAAATCAATGCACATCAAGAATGTATAGTGTTGTAATTATTACACTGGAATATGTTACAAATAAGAGAAAAAAAGGACAACAGACATTGAAAAGATAAACGCGTTTGATTCAGCATTTTTTTGTTCTCCCCTCCACTCCTCCTTATACAGAGATTCGAATAAGAATTTCAAAATCTTCTGTCGAATCAGCCAAAGCTTAAAGTCCTCGTGATGCTAACGTAATCTTTTTTCCTTCATGTGTATATGTGTATATTTGCATTCCAGCAAATTTCGACTTTCAAGTGAATTTGCAATTGTAAATAAACACTGAATTGCAAAAAGAAAAAAACAAACGAGAAACAAGAACATTTAACTGAAAGTGAAGCTGATTGGAAAAGAAGGAAAAATAGAAGGAACGCAGTATGGAAAAATAATATATTTACATAAGAAAAAATAGTCATTAACATTAAAACAAATCAACATAAAACAAGAATTGATCGAACATGGGGAGAATTTGTTATTAGAAAAGTAATTATAACGATGTTGTCATAAAGTCATTGAAATTTCCACTCCCCATTAAAATGATTTTATATACTCGATTAAACATGAAATAATCAGGAGAATTGTGCGAACAAATACAACACCATTTGTACTGTTTGATTGACGTAGCCGGAGGCACGAGGAAGGTCATAAATGACCCAATAATTGCTATTGTGCTCCCTCAAACTATCCCATAAAATACACAGAATTATCCTTACTTTATTAGTATAGGAAGGATTAAAGTGCATTTTATCGATTTTTTTTCTATTAGAATATTCTTTAAAATATTTTATAATATTTTTCACAGAAAAATATTATATTTAAATAAATATTTCCGCTTGTCAAAAGAAATAAAAATTGATTTTTTAGAATGCATTCTAGATAATTTTACGCAGAAAAAGCATAACGGTCTGAAATATTGTTTATATCCTAACATTGAAATGACTGATAAAAGTAGACTATTTTTATGACCCTGAGGTTAACGTTGACGATTGGCATCGAAAATTATTGTTTAGGGTTTTTTGAAAAGAAAATGTCACTAATTTTAGGATGCACGAATATTTGTAAAACTATAATTGCCATAAAGTTTATTGGACATTAAATTTGTTTCATTGAAGTTATTCATTAGACATAATTTTAGTTTGGCATGATACTATATGGGGAAAAAGGAATTGTTACATCTACTATAGCGGATTGTTAATATATAGAACTAGCAAATCTGATATGTTGTTGCAACAATTCTTTTTGTTCTCTTAACAAATTATTTGTTATCACAACAATTAATTTTTTAAGAGAGCAAAAAGAATTGTTGCAACAACAAATCAGATTTGCTAGTTCTATATTAACAATCCTCTAGTAGATGTAACAATCCCTTTTTCTCCATGTATGTTAAATGAATTTTAAGTGAAATTAAATTTATATTAATTAAAAGTAATTTCTATTGAATAACTTATATCAAATGAATTTAAAGTTCAATGAAATGTATTAAATGATTTTCAAGTCAAATGTTTTTATGTCAAATAATATTTCTATAACTTTGAAATAATTGTTTAATTTTTTTTTATTTCACAAAAATTAGTTGTTTTCGATACTCAGCAGTATCCCAGTTTCACACTTGGCTAGTGTTACTACACTACCTAAGTGTTAAACTACACGGAAAAAAAGTACAACTGAAATGGAGAAATTTTTCGCTATAACAGCCAAACATTTCGTCAAAAACGAGCGAGCGATATTGGCATTATCGTTAGAATGGCGATATTGAATTTTACTTGAAAACAACCTATGACAGAACCAATTTTAATTGCGTAAAAAGTAAAATTAAATGCTCATTTTAATTTTTTTCAATCGTATGTTTCAAATTACAAAAATTTTAAAGTATATTATTGAAATTAAAACTATGTTTTAAAACTGAAAACTCAAAAGTTGATGTTTATGCTGTCAGAAATTCCAATATGGCTGACGAATTGCACTCAACCAAAGCTCACTATCACTGAATTGGCTAAACTTTTGTCTAATGTAGTTAAGTTTAATTCACAACGTTGGTTATGTTGTTCTTTATTTTAATTATATTCCCAATATTGCTCGTTCGCGTCCTGAAATTTTTTTCCGTGTAGGATTTTTTAGAGAATCAAAAAGTATTTTTTACGAATTTTTTTATTTTGTCAGACATACTGTTTTAGTGGTTGTAGATAGGGGTTCAAAATTAAACACATTTTTTACTGTACACTTTAAGACTCTGAAGTCAGCATCAGCTACTTCAACATATTCAGTCAAAAATGGGTTTAATGTAAGTAGTTTTAGTAAAAAGTGGACTAAAAGTATAAGATTTATTTTTCAAAGTGTAGTCAGTTGTAGAAAATTTTTATTTTTAGTCTTATTTTACACCATTGAGAATATTCGTCTTTAAAGTTGCGAATAATAAAAAGATATAGGTATACTATACCGTAAATTAAAAGTATATAGAGAGAACTTTTTCGTTTTGAAATACATATAGAAGGAGAATAAGGGAGCGACACATCAGTGTAGTCACTAATGCTTCGAGTTTGTTGAAAATTGACAGCTAAAATGTTTCAAAAGCTACAACTATGCTCTCTCAAGTTTTCTCCGTAACTATGTTACTTATGAGTTAGTAGACGACACTCTTTCGCTCGTTTATCTCGATGATACAGAAAGCTGTAAAAACAAGGTCTTAAATCTATTTACTGGCTTTAAATTTTTCACTTATATTTTCAACGATGTCTAATTATAAAAATTGTCATAAATTATTTCCTGTTTTATTGAACAATAAAGATAACTAAATAATAACAAAACAATTTCTTGGGTGTTTTAGATTGAAGTCGGCACTGTAAGAAATGTGTCGTATTTTAAACCCAATTTCAACCAAAACGACTAGTTTCTGAAGTTAGTCAAGTTGGTGACCGTATTATCGTCAAAAAAAGTGTGTAATTCATTGCAATTAGGTTTCGTAGTACTAGAGTGGGAATAAGTTCACTATATTATTAGAAAAAGCATTTCTTACTAGACAATAAAAAAATTTACGAAAATCGGTTACGAGATCAGTTCCTGACTGTATCGTAGCTGGAGATTTGTAAACTGTTGTAACTCCTCTAAGTTGTAAAGTAATATAGTTATTTAGAATTACTAACCAAGTTGGGATAAGCTGTGCCATCCGTACTTGAGTGATTTAAGTACTTTTAACCTCGGTCTCCGATTATTTCCCTCTCTGTGTAAAGACACTAACTGCAATTGTACTTTAGTGCTTCTTTAGGTTTGAGACTAAAAAGCAGTGTGTATATGAATGAGTGTTGAAACTTTAAGCCATTTATCAAATCTAGACTTCCAGTGTAATATCTTACTTGCAGCATAGATTCATTTTAGGTTATTGTGCTGAATTAGTTCAAAGTCTGTTTGTTACAAATTTTGTTTGTAAAACGAAATTTTGATGCTTATTGCTTCTAAAACTCTTGGTAGAAATTTTGTATAACTAAGGCGATAAGATGATCATATGAAGGCCATGTCTAAGATGTCTGAGCTTCAAATGGAAAAAATGCAAACGACTTGGACTACTGGACGAACCCGTTTAGACCCTGGTTGGATCTGTTTCGACCGAGTCAGCGATTTTCTGCGTGCCAACTGGGTTGAGGTTTGGCCTGATCGGAAAAACCGGAAAATATGTGTAATAAATCAAAGTTGATTAAAATAAAAAGTATTTATTAATATCAGTAAGTATAATATTACAACCGTTTCTCGCGACAGTTCGTCGTAGACTGATTCTGTAATTGTCGGTGGATCGTTTAGTTCCCGAAATTTGAATATTAAATACTGTTTTTACATTTCTTACATAAGGAGTTGTGTCGATTAAGGTACCCCAAAGGTTTCTATGCCTAATCATGATCATAAAAAAACTGATGACGAATTCCAATATGAAGGCTGCCTTTCCTTTAGAAATTGAAGAAGATGAAAAAAGGACTGAAAGTTGTTTTTAGAATGAAGAAAAGGAAAATGAAACCCACTTTGTGATTTATTTCCCTGTGTCGCCTATTGATTATCGTGTATCCATAGCGAAACGCCTGTTTTTGAGTGATGCGAATTTCTAAAGTGTCACATCATTTATGACTCAATTTCCCGAACTGATTCTTGTTACCCCCACTCCTGCACTCCCCACTCTACTCTTTTCGTTGCCATCGTTGTCGTCACTGAAGGTTAAGTACGAGCCAGGGATAATAGGGGTAGCGCATCGTCATTGTAAACAGACTCGAGCAGTAAGCAGCTCCGGGATTTAGTTCTGGGTACAGGAGTAGGAAAGAGAGGTAGAGAGGGAAAACGATGTGGAGTTGTTGGCTGGGGCAGACGTAGGGCTAAAGGAGGATAGAGGGGAAGAAAGAGTGGGGAAGACGACCGTCGAGGGTGGGAAGTTGCCATCGATCGGGCCGGCCATTGCTACTCCACTACTAGGAGTCAAGATGCCATCCCACTACACTGAGAACTAAACTCCATAAAACTACTCCCGCCACGCACTTGTCTTGTAGACATACACACACATACTCTCACACATATCCGCAAATCTACCTGCGTTCACGCGTTTCTGCTGAGAAAAGAAACTCCACAAGATAGGAGAGAAGCCCTTTATTGGTTTCTCAATACGATATATGTATAAATCCCTCCCTCGGGCAAGGATTGAAATTCTTCACATCTCCAAAATGGGTAACTAATGAAGCTAATATTTAATCACGTCACTCTTTTCCTATTCTCGTTCCTGTTATTCCAAAGTTTGTTTTTCTGATACAAATTGTTACTCTGATCCGGTCCAGAATCGCTGAACACATTTCTGCGAAAATTTCTGTAATGGCGATATCAAAGCCGTTCGTAATGGCGAGATGAAGAGTAGAGGTTCGAAAATCTCCTATAGGGAATCCAAAAGACTAATGATTCTAATAACATTTGGTCTGTTAATTAATAAGATAAGTCAGGAGTTCTAAAATTAATAGATTGTATTTTTACATTTTCGTCATAAAAGATACTTTTGAAATTGTTTATGTTGAATGAAATATCGTTGGTTCTGGAGTATTATTGGGGGGTATGACTATATAACTTGGGTTGAGTGTACTGGACCTGGTGAAGGAAGGAAGGGATGGAGAAGGCAGGAGGAAGAGTTGAGAATTAAGAGGAGGAGGTATGAAGCAACAAAGTCAGCAATTGCATCGTAACTTACGAGTTTGTACGGAAACCAAGCGGTATGTATACACACGGAGGAACTTTTGACGTCGTTCGCTTCGTTGAAAGGAGGAAAAAGGAGGAAGGGGGCGTCGGTATGACAGGGATCCTTTTTTACCTTCGTGTTCGAGTTAACCCAAGCCACTTTGATTCCATCCTCGCGAAACGCCAATTCACGACATGGGCAGTGCGCGCTTCCTCGGTTCTGGATGGTTTCGCTGTAATGGCGACAACTTTAGTTCCTTTCCATTAAACACTGCTCCTTCCTTCCATTTTTCTTTTGCATTTATCGATAATATTTTTCAATTTCAAACCTGGTTAAACTATGATGCTAATTCAACTATAATCCCAATTGGACTACAATCCTAATTAAACTACGATCCTAACTGAACTACATACTGGATCATACACTGTTAACAATTGGACTCCAACATTAAATCAGAAAGATTGAAAAGATATTGTTTCATTCACGCAAAGTGTGAATGCTTCCATATCCTTCCACACGTTCAAAATGTCCGATTTTTAACAGTGTACGAAAGATTTTGAATGTTTACGTTCCGAATTAAAACTGAAAATAAAGGTCTTTGAAGGATCTTTTAAGTAACAGTCTTCATTGAATTTCGATTAGTTGGATGGAAGGGAATTAAACAAGTAAATTAATGTCACATGTTCGTTTAGTTGAATACAAGTAGCTATTTAAAAGCGAGAAACTCTCGATGAGAGATTAGCATTTATTGTATGCGCGAGATTCACTGGAGAAGCGACTTGAACGGAGCAATGAAGAGAAAGAGAGATGGAATGAGAGGAAAAGAGAAGTCCATTGGCCATTACACGCGTGCACGGCATGTGTGACGAGAATCGCGCACAGTGCATTCAAGGCCGATTCTGATGCGCGTATACTGTGAATGCACCTCTCCCGATCATCCTTTCGTGTATATATTGAGAACGTTTAAAAGCGCCATTTCCACTCGGAAATGAACAATTATCGAGTTGAAACTAATGTACTCTTGGGAACATGTTTAATATTCTTGTTATTCTTGAATACTTATTCATATTATTGAGGCACAAATCGGCATTTTTTGTAATGTGTGGTCAATATTTTTTGAAAAATTTATTAATTGCCTTTCTTTTCCAATCAGCGTCAGATTGGAAATTTTCGAAGGTTGTTGAGACAGAAAAGTGGGAAATTCGGAAAATCAGATAGACCTAGGTCGGGGTCATTCAATCCTTTGCATCTTTAAATTAATGTTCTCGTTGATAAACTGTTTTTATCAGTCTTTTTCCGCAAATACTATGGAATTTTCATTCTGAGGAGAATATTTGCCTCTTGGGTTTAATGCTTCAAATGTATGCATACAATGTCGAGAAAATGAGAGAGCATTTTGTCTTTTCTTCTCGGTTTTGTCTGCCCTTTTCTCTCTCTCTCTCTCTCTCTCTCTCTTTCTTCTTGAGAGGGAGAGAGGCAAGTATCGACGAAGGACCATTTTTTAAATTCGCCCGACGCGTCCCTCGCAATTACTCGACCGGTTCCTTTCGGTTCACTCGTTCTCTTTCTCTTATTCTCTCCGTCTTTCTCTCTTCCCTTCGACGAAACGGTACTTGGAAACACTGAGGTATTTCGCGATGCCTCTTTCACGTATTGCACATCGCATAGCAGGTACGATAAGCTTGACTGCCGATACGATCCTCTCTTTTCACAAAGAAGTTATATAGAAATAGAGGCGAAATGAAAGTAAATATAGTGATAGAGACGGAATGGAAATAAATATAGTTATAGATAGGGAATAAAAATATATAGGGACGGAGTAAGAAGAAAAGACTTGAGAAGGATTAATAGACGAGATATATATAGAAATTGTTGCGATAAAAGAAGTTTCTAACATCTATCTTGTTCGATCGAATGCCATCAATATTTTCATTTAATTGAGTGGGAAAATGTTTCAATAATAAATCAATATAGATGTTGGCGAACAATTTATGCCGACGTGCATTATGTCCCAGGATGGTATTTCAAGTGTTTGTAACGTAACATTTATTACCTTGTTTATATGTACATACATTAAATTTGCGAGAAATATGTCCGTTCAGCACGTGACTTTGCCATTCGTTATTAACTGTTTTTCAAAATTTCCCTACATCATCTGTTTAAAGAATGTTTTTCATCGATCGAACTTTTCATTGTTTTAAACGTTGAGGACATGTCCTTATGGCCATTAGCGACAATTGTAACAACTGACGGTAGGTGTCAAAAACACTTTTTGTCAGCACTGTCCCCAAATTCAATTAGGGGTAAACCCCTACTTACGAAGCTAAAAATGTTAATATATCCTCCTTTTTAATTCCGATAAGAAGTTGGTTTCTGATTCATTTTCGAGTATTTTCCCCGAAGGCGCCTAAGCCAAAAGTTCCATTTGCAATAAATCATGCAAAGTCCGCTCAGCATTTTTGATTCTTATCCAACATATGCATCGTTGGGATTGAAAGAGTATAATAGAAAAAAGGAGTTCACTGCAAAAATCTTCCTGTGTCCTACTTTACCTACTGAAAACGGTAGTATTCCAAGTAATTTTCTGCCATCGTACAAGCAGGTAATGGTTAAAAAAAGTCGAAATAAACAAAGAGAAGTATATAGCAAGAGAGGGAAACTTTCGGAAGATTTGAAAAGTTGGTTTTGAAGAAGCACTTTTGACGATTCAATTGTAAATTATTTATGCGGACACCCGAAATGCCCGTTGGAGGAGCGTGTAAAAGTGGTAATCCCAAAACACACTACTCACCCTGCGGGGGTCGAAGCGCGGGCTCGTGATAGAGGGAGTAGGGGGCAGGGAAAGGGAATGGCTTGGAGAACCAAAGTTTCGCTTCAGAAGCGGAGAACTTAACTGAGTTAACTTTGCTGCCGAACCAAACTTTCCGCCAACTTTAAGTAGTCGCCTCAAACCCAGCTTTTCCTCTTCTGCCTTCCCAAGTCTTCCTTTCGTCTCTTGTTCAGATCTCGTTCAGAAGAGCAATGAAGACAGACCTAGAGAGACATGAATATATCTATACACATACACACGTAATACAACAGTGTCTTGCAACGATTCATCCGCGAAATCCTCGCCCAAAGCCTAAATGTCCCACCTCCCCTTTAACTGACTCCACTCCGCGCACTCAATCGACTATCTTGAGGACGACGTCCTGCTACAGTTTGTATAGATTTGAGTCATCCCTATCATAGGCGTTCATATTTTAATGGTCCACCTATAATTTTTATCAAATATTCAATAAAAGTTGCAACAGTTGGAAATTGTATACACGCTTTCAAGGTTGAAATGCTTGAACGAATTGCAGGTGTGCTGAAGTTGGCAAGTTTACGGAAGTCTTCTAACTTGGATGCTTTCAAACCGGAAATACTCGAGATTAACACTTTCAAGTTTTCGAGTATTCCAAAACTTGAATGTTTTCAAATTGAAAGCGTTTTCAAAATTTTAGGAGGTTTTTAATATTTATTTTTGCCAAACATTTTTCTATTATATGGTGAAGTTCTCCCCTTTTGTTAGTGAATCCGAGGTGAATCTTAGAAATTTATTCTTAGAATTAAATTAGAGGTGTTTAGTTTAGAAGTGATTAGATAAATAATAAAATTGAAGGATTAGTGAAATCTTCATCTCTAATTTCCGAGTTGGAATACTTAGTTGGAGATTTCATCTATAGTTGTAAAGTTGAGAGTAATTCCGTACCGATAAAACGTTATCGCGGCGCGTTTGGAGTGTTCCCCCCCTAAAACTAACGGTATTTTGTAATAGCGGAAGTGTTTGTTGGAGGTGGAAACTTTAACACGCGTGATTTTTCTTTTCTCTCTCTCTCTCTCTTTTCGTTTTTTATAATTTGGTCAGAGTGAAACGACAGACTAAACTTGAAGTACGGGTGTTAACTGTTCCTCAGATAATATGGGCGCACTTGGAATTGCTAATGAGAAGTGTGTCGCTTGACTAACGAGAAACCCAAGTACACCACACGAATGAAAGCCCCGAGCTTCCACTGGTCCCATGCACAAACTTACAAAGAGAAGTTAATGCCATACGACTCTCGAGCATCAAGCGGGAAATGCTTTACGTGCCAGGGTCTCTCAACTTCCGTCTTCGAGATTCAAATATTAATTTCCATATTCGTTTTTCATTTCATATTAGGGAATTGGACAAAAATTCACTAAATTTCTATTATTTTTCTCTGGATTGAGTGATTTCTGTTTTAGATAAATCAGGTTTCCATGAAAGTACGATCTAGAGAGGTAGGAAATGTTCTTTTTTTGCTTTTAAAGTCGACTAAGCATCGAAATAAAGCATAACTATGTAGATGTGTGTTATGCTAATAAGGTTCTCGAGCTACTTCGAGACCCATGAACCAAAGAGGAAAGCATAACTACATAAGAAGTTTGCGTACACATCTACATATTTGTGCTTTTTCATCAAGATTCACAGCAATTTTGCTCTTAATTAAAGAAGCACGTTTACAGTTTTGCATATTGTTGATAATAGAGAATTACTATGTCTTTTTTGCGAAAACAAACGGTACAAACACTCTATACTTTCAGAACCTTAATGAAAAACTGTAGTTTTCTTGAAGGTTTAATTTGATATAAGATTTGGCACATGAAAATTGACAACAAAAGTTTGGATCAAGTAATTATTTGGTCGACTTTTTTTAATCAATTCATAGCATTAAACACCTCGAAATAAGTGAATTAATAATAGTAACAGTACTAGTAATAAATGTTAACACAAAAAGTAATCCCATTTCCAAAAGTAAAATTTATATTCTACTTTATGGAAAACAGAGCGAGGTCGAAAAAACTAGACACAATCAGAAGTTATCACATGATCAGTTCGAGAGTGCGCCAACTCGTAAAAAAATGGATGAAAGCCCGTTATATCCCTTCCCAATAAAAAAGAGAAACTATATAGACACATGCGAAGCGAATGTCCATTCATGAATGCATGACACTTGGATATCGGAGGCGCTACGATACAATATTAAAACGATGCCATAACCGTTTTTCATGACACTAAAAGAGCTTATACTGTGTTTTGGAAGGGGTATAAAATAAAGTCTATTCGTCCAGGTACCATAGCGCACGGTTCTTCTCTCTGCATGGATAAAAAGGTAAAATTTTGTCAGCCTTCTCCACCTCCTGCTCCTCTCTTTTCACAATATCGCCTCTAACATGAACCGTTAATCGTGTGACTCTCTTATCTGTTCGCTTATGTTTCTTCAGTTTTTTCGGTTAGATTTCTCGTCTTTTTCACGAGAGCATTGAGTTCTTGTTTTAGAAATCACGAACACGCTATAGGCTTAAAACATTTTTAGTAAAGTTCGCAACATTCATTGTTCAGGGTTGCCGCAAACATTTAATTTTGCTTTTCTCTCCGCCTTTTTCCTGATTGCCAGACAAGAACATTCTGATTCATTGGAAAAATTATCAGATAATCAGAAAAATTGTTTATCATTTATTTACAAATTTCTTTAATTCTAAAATTATTCGAAAACATCTTCGTCAATTGTATTAAAAATAATTGAAATTCTGTGATGAGTTTTAATATATTTATGAAAATCATTGAATTTTGATGAAAAGTTGAAAAAAACATTTCAACCTAATTGAATTTTAGCGGAGAATTTTATTATTTATGAAAATAATTGAATTTCTGTAAACATTTGTAATTTTTCCAAAATTCAATTTTTTAGTGTTTTTAAGTAAAATTCTTCTATAAATCCCTTATTTTTGATAATTAATTAAATATATATTTCAAAAATTAATTAATTTTTAAAGAATTAGCATCATTAAAATTATTCAAATTAAAATCTTTTCAAGTTCATTTGAAAATTGAGTCTCTGGAAAGTAAAACTGAATAAATTTTATAATTGGTTTTACTTTCCGGAGGCTCAATTGTAAACATAACTTTTTGAGAATGAAATTAATTTTGAAATATTGGTCAAAATACAAGAAATTGACCACGCGTATCAGGAAAAAATTAAAATTTTTAAATTTAGGGTCCGTTCAAAAAATAAGTAACGCGTTTTGGGGGGAGGGGGGGTCAAGCAATTTGTTACGGTAAGGAGAAAAAATGGCGCTAATGTATATAACATTGTGTTACGTGGGGGGAGGGGGGGGGTCCAAATTTCCGAAAAATAGCGTTACGTATTTTTTGAACGGCCCCTTACACCGAAATAGTACTTACTAACCCTGAAAAAATCCGAGCAACCAATTTGAAGTGAATTAAAATAAAAGAAAAATAAGTTTTTTGTCAAAGGCGTCAGTGACACTGAAGAGGTTAAATAATTTTATTACTTAGGAGAATTAAGTTCTTTGAAAAGAAAGTATTGTCATAAGTAGAAAAAATTCTGAATTTTCTTTGAATTCTAATCCCTGGCCTGTGGTTTAGTAAAATTTAGTAAAAAATTTAATAATGAAAATAGGAAAAATACTTCAATCGGGAATTGAACTCTGTAAACTGTATAGAGAGCAGGCATTTAAATCCTATGGCTGTCGCAATCCCCAAAATAAAAATTGAAAATATCTCTCTTTCAAATAAAAAACAATTAGTAGACAACACTTTCATAAACTGCTTCCATTTTTCCCGGGGTATAATAATAAAAATGATTTTAACAGTAATTTCGTGTTTTCCAACCAGCAATATAATATCGGTGGTCTTCGTGAAAGAACAAATAAAGAGAAAAAATTGGATGCGAAATACAGGAAACAAACTGTTATCGACTCGATTGTATGGCTCTATCAGCGGGTCGTAAAAGCGAGATCGAAGATGGGATTGTTGGTGAATTCTTGAACCGTTTTCTCAGACTCCTTTGCCTCAGTTTTATGAAGTTTCTGTCGATGCAGTGAGTCGACGCATTTCGATAACCCTCCTCCCCCTCCCTCTCCCTTCACCTTCTTTTCCACTCTTTCTCTCTCGTTGTCGTTTGAATTTCGCGTGTCGCCAATAAAAAGCAAGCCACCTTCGTGTGCCAAGTTTAGAAACAAACTTTACTTTATCGTGGCTCGATTGTAGGTACGGTAAAGTTGAGGGCGCGGGAAATGCGCGCGAAGAGAGTGAGTGAGAGAGAGAGAGAGAGAAATCGGGGTGGGGGAAGCTTTGTCCCCACTCACACTCTTACTCGAAGTAAAGTTGCTTTCAGGTTAGACAATAATTGGATAACTTCGCCCTCATAGCATCCCCCTTTCCCCCTCATACAATCTTACCGTTCCTCCTTCCTTATCCCAACCACCCCCTTTTCTCCTTACCAAACTGACTCTTCCTTTCTCCCTCTCGCACACACTTTCTCACTCTTCATCTCAATTTCAGTATTCTGTCTTTCTTACACCGACCAATCACTCGTTTTTTCTTTCTTTTTTGTTCTCGTTTTCTCTTTTTCTTAAACTCGAAAAACTCTGTTGCGCACTGAGATTAAGCTAAAGGGGTTGAATTCAACCACTGATTCTGAAACGCGTTCGCCTTTTTAAAAGTGCAACCATTTCTTCTCCATTGCGTTTACTTTTTTTTATTTAAAGAAAAACTATCTACGAATACCGTTTTGTTTTCTTTTTTTTGTAATTTGAAACTCTATTCTGAGTTCATTGAAACTGAAAAGCGTTTACCCAAGTTTATTCTTTTTTTTATGTGGAAAGTTTGGGTTTTTAGAGAAAATTCCAGAAGAAATGCTCAAATTTAGTCAATGTAGTATCTCCAAAATACTTTTTTTTTTGTAAACTTATTGTCAAAATTCGTGAATATTATTGTTAGAGAAAGTGGCAGCTTTGGATTGAATAGGTTTTTGGTATAGATTAAATAACAAAAATATTATTATTTATTATTGTTATTATTATTCTACGGGAATGTCACAAATCAGGGAAAAATCAGAGCTTTTTATTAGAAGTATACTCATAACTAATTTGTTGAAATTAGTTTTAATTTTAAAAATTTTAACCGACTTCTTTAAAAAAAATTTATTTTAATATAAATTCAAAACTTCTTTCCAGAAATTCAATATTTTACAAAAATTTTTTTTAAATTCTCGTCAATCATAAGAATTTAATATCCAAAATCGTCAACATTTTAAATATCCTTATGAATAAATAGTAAAATTCCTCGGCAAAATTCAATTATTTTCAGGAATTTGAATAAAATTTATTGTATAATGCTATTATTTTCAGAAATAATAGTATTCATCACAAGAATTCAATTATTTTCAAAAATTTTTTTCAAGTCAATGATTTTCAATATTTTACTATTTTAATAGAATTTTCCAAAAACAGTTCAATTATTCAACAGAAATTTTTATACTATTTTACAGGAACATTTAATTATTTTTCAAAAAAAATAAAAATTTTACGTCATTGAATTATTTACAAAAAAAATTTGCATACATTTTTTTCCAAAAAATCAAATGTTTTAAAATTTGTCATTAATTTTTTTTGTATTTCAATTTCAATTATTTTAAATACAATTTTATTCGAATTAAAAGAAATAATTTAAGAATGTTATTAAAATTCGTCGAAAGAATTTAATTAAGATAAATGTACACATTTCCGTGCTAGAACCTTATTTCGTGCTATTTCTTTTTACTAATTAATATAAAAAATTAATACAATATTTTAGTAAAATAAAACCCATAATATTAATCTAATAAATAGCAAAGTTTATTCAACAATTTTCTACTTGCTAAAATATTTTATCAATTTCCTATTTTAATTAGTCAAACGAAATAGCACGGAAATGTGTACATTTACCTTATTTAAAAATTTGTTGATAAAATTAAGCATATATGAATTAAATTCTTTTGAAAGATTTTAATTAAATAATAGATATTGAAAATCATTGAATTGAGGAAAATTTTTGTAAATTATTGAAATTTTGCCAGAATTTTATTAAACTTTTTGAAAGTAATTGAAATTTGCGATTTTGAAAAAAATGTTATCATAATTTTTTTAATTTTTGCAAAGAATTTTGTTATACTTTTGAATTGTTGACAAGTAGATTTGAAAAGTCTCAAAGATCTTTTATTATATAATAATAATTAAAATTATAAATTTTGAAAATCATAGATGCCATGGTGTAAAATAGGAAAAACTGAAAAAGAAAGTAAAAATTTGAGTTTTGCTTTTGACATACAATATTGGTGTAGAAAAATAAAAAAATTGAAAAAGGATTGGAAAATGCATAGTGAATGTTGTGGAGAATCGGGAGGAAATCACCTTCTGTCACCTTCGGGCGATATATCTGAAAAGATGATATACTCTTCGTATGTAGATACAGTGCAGGTCGTGATTGCAGCCAGCTGTCGAACACAAGCATAATCTCTCCCCTTCGCTTCTCTCTTCCTTTTGACGATATGAGAGCCTGCGTTTTCGCTGAGTTGACACAACATGTGCCCAAGTCAAAGTGCTTCGGTTTGCACTTCGCGTCCTGGCTTTCGCTGAGGGCAGCAGCGATCTTCGTTTTATAGCCTCCGCAGGCTATATTTCTGATTACATGTGTGAATCACGATCAATCACATCCTATATACCGTTGCGTTGTCAATCTTCCGTGCCATTCCATGCAAACTGCCAATATCCCACATAATACATGGGATAAAACCTGCCAAAATTCGTAACTAATCGTTTACTTAAGTGCACTAGGCGAATAAATAATTATTCTTCAATGGCACCAACGAAGAAACGAGTTCATTAGTCCATTTTCCGACAAGAAAAACCTATTTCTTCAAAAACATCATCCAACAGAATTTATGTAATGTTAATAAATGCGCGTCAAAATTCGCACTCTTCTACTAAAAGCTACAATTTGCTACTTTTTTTATACGAGGCTATACTTTTTTGAGCCTAATGCTACTAACTACGCTACTTTTCTAAAGAAATAGTCAAATTTAGATTTTTAGTTTTCACATTTCCATTTAAAAACTAAAACTAAAATCGTTAATGAAAAACGACCGCCAATAAAAGAATAGGAAATAATTTTACCGACATTTACTCTATCAAATAGTGACTGATTATAAATTGGGTTTAACCTTTAAATTCTCCGTTTTTCCCGCTTTTATTTTCTCATCAAATTTTAATTTATTTCATTTCGAACATAAATCTACAATTTGGAAAATAAATGAATTAAACAAAGAATTTTTTCAATTTTCCAAAAAAAATCTTGTCTGTTCATAATTATAATTGAAAATTTGATTAATTCAATTTCATTAAAATTTATTATCCTAATTGAATTTCTGCCAAGAATTTTACCATATTTATAAAAGTAATTGAATCCTTCCAATGAATGTTATTACATATTTATGCAAATAATTAAATGTTTGCGAAGAATTTCATAAAAAATTTTGAAACTAATTCAATATTGTAGAGAACAATTTAATTATTTATAAAGATAATTTAAATTTCGGAGAATTTCAAAAAAATTTTAAACTTAATTGAACTTCTGCGCAGAATTTTATTACTTTTGAAAATAATTGAATTGTTTTTTTTTAAATTCTATGGAAGTTTATAAAAATAATATTATTAATATTATTATTCAAAAAAATTTAGTAAATGAGAAAAATTTGGCAATTTATAAAAATAATTGAAATAATTTAATTCTTTAGACAAAATTTAATCAAATTTTTAAAAATAATTGCATTTTTCGGCGAATTTTATTAAAATTGTATTAAACATAATTCCATATTTCTGCAACGAGTTTTATTATTTATTATGAAAGTAATTAAATTATTGCGAGGATTTTATGAAAAAAGCTTCAAATAATTGATTTAAAAAAAAAATTTGGATAAACTGTTTTCAATAATTCAATGTCTATCAAGTTTTTATTGTTTTAGAATGTGACTCTATTTATAAAATTAATTATTTATCAATTACTAAATTAAAACATTTTCAAAATTCGATTATTTAAAAAGTTTTTAATGAAATCCTTTTTTTGTTCATTATTTTCATAGAAATGAAACTTTCAGAGGAATTCAATTATTTACAATTTTTTAATAAATTTCTCCACAATAATAATTCACATATTTTCATGAATAATAAGACTCATCGCAAAATTTAAATTATTTTTAACACAATTTTTATAGAATTCCTTCGAAAAATGTAATTATTTTTAAAAATGTATTTAAGTAATTAAATTCTATTGACGAAATTCAGTAAATTTTTTAAGAATAGTTTCTTTTTCCGAGGAATTTGTTCAAATTTGTTTTAAAAATAATTGAAATTCTGCGGCGATTTTTATTATTTAGGAAAATAATATAAATATTGCGAAAAATTTATATTTAAACAATTGAATTCTTTTAGAAAATTTTAGAGAATTTTATTGTTTAGAAAGGTAACCAGAATTTTTACAAGAATTGTTTTTAATTTTTGAACATAATTGAAATTTCTGCAATCATTTGTAACTTTACTAAAAGTCAATTTTTTTTTGTTCGAAAAAGTTTAATTGAATTTTTTTTAAAATTATTTGTAATTTATATTTTCCAATATGTAATATTCACTTAAACAACTTTAAAATTAAGCACTATTATAAGACTGCGTCTACAATAGAAAAGAATAATGTGTAATTGCCCCTGACAGTTGGCAATGCCAAAAATAATACACACTATATTCTTCTACTGTAGACGCAGTCTAAAAGAAATTGTATTTTAGATATACAATTGTTGCACTTGTTTTTGACACATAACCTAAGAATAATTTAAACGCAATACAGCGTGAAAATAGAAAACTAAACCCAAAGGTATTTGAAAGTAATGTAAAACTTTGAATAAAAATCATAAAATAGACGTTTACTGTCAATGTGTAAGTAGAAAATAAACATCTAGAAACAATTGTTTGATATCGAACACGTGGAATAAATTTTGTGTATACATAGTTTTAGATCTCATTCAAAGTTTAGTTTGTGAGTGGAAATAAACGTAAACGATTTAACTCTTTGTATATATGAATTGTGTATATGTGTTGAGTGGTTCACGCATGGGAGGGCGCCACGTGTCATGCCACCTGCATTTCTTATAGCGAAAAATGACAAAAAGGAAAAAAGAAATCAAAAAATAATTATTTTACTACAAATTGTAGTTTTTGTGAAAAAAAATTTCCTGTTATTGAAAGAATTTGACGTGTGATTTTCTTTTGGAGAAAGATTATTAGAAGTATTTTTTTCTGTAAAGTGAAAATGCATCACACACAAATCAGTGGTGTTGAATCTTTATAGCAATGGTGCTGAAAACGTCGACCCACTGACCAACGCCAGTTTCATGAACTCATTTCAAAAACATCAGCCCCAGCCAGTGCAAGCCAGTGTGTGTCTTCCTGTACAGAAATCTTCGTCAATCTTTCCTCAAATTTTCATAAAGGGTACGTCATTTTTTCAATGTGATAAGCATTCCATTCGATTCGCTTAAATCACGTGTTTTATGAAGAAAGTATTTTCAATTAGTGAAGACGATAAATGAGACACGAAAAGCCGGTGCGCTCGAAGGTAACCTAAAAAAGTAAAACCTCTCGCTGGCTGCTATAACGAAGCTAACGACCGCTCCTGTCTCTTGTACATCACAGATTTTCCACAAATTCGTTGATATTCTTGAGTTAAAAATGAAAATAAATTCAAAAACAATGTGACTTTAATGGTGTGGATAAAATTTCTATCAGTGTTTTGTGCTTTTTTTCAGAGTGAGAGAGTGAAAAAATTCAATGAATATTTGTGTGTGATCTTGGCTTCATGACAAAAGCTGTCACGATGCTTCGATTTCCGTAGAAAGTAGTGTTGAAAATCAAACCTGAGAATCAATGAATCCATGAAACCCTATGTTGGATTTATCAGTTTTTGTGAATTTTACCCTTGCATTCTTCTTTTCTTGTTTCAACAATTGATAATTGTTCACTTTTTACTCATTAACAATTAGTTTCCTATAATAATTAAATAAATCGTTTTTAAATTTAAAAAATCCAAATTTGGAGTAATTACCATTTTTACTTTATTTTATTAATTCCCAACTGACTTAACCTAAAAGTGGGCTAATTAAATTTGGTTATTTCAATATTTATTTATTTATTTGATTTTATTTTACAATTTTTTCTAACGAAACATAACCTTATTTTCTGTTTTATTAATTAATAATTGCTTTAGTGTGCATTGAGTTTTATTAAAATGTTTGTTGATTTGTTTATGTTACAGGTGTCGGTGTTTAAGGAGTCGTGATGCATTGGAGGTTCGGCGGACCTTGCTCAAAAACCGACCAAAAATCAGTGTTGCAGAATCAATTTGTGTGACGAAACGACTCAATTTAGAAGAAAAAAGGAAAAAGAGGAAGGACAAATTAAAAAAAACTGACCGTAGGAATAATAAGGGGTTTTTTTCATTGGAAAAAAATTCCCCCAAATTGGGTGTGTGTGAGAGTTGTAAAGAAAAGTCGATCTTTGGATAAAACAAAGTTCGCAGAAGTGCAAAAAAAATTTTAAAATAGGGGGGGCTATCTGACCGATGGACAAACGGAAGATGATGCCCAAACGCCCTCGAATGGATAACCTGAGAGGCCCGATCGCCAACGGGCCGATTCAGGCAAGACCACTGGTGGCTCTTCTCGATGGACGGGACTGCTCCATCGAAATGCCAATTCTCAAGGATGTAGCGACAGTCGCCTTCTGCGACGCACAATCCACTTCTGAAATCCACGAGAAGGTATAATAATTATTTGAAATCCAACGTTTCCAAACTTTCCCTCTTTTGCGATAGATTCAAGAATAATATTCACATTGGTTTCATTTTCATTTCAATTTGTCAATTTTTCTTTACGTTAATGCAGGTGAAAGTTAATTCAAAAAAGATCCTGTTTTAAAGAATAATTGTTAATAAAAAAGAAATTAAATTTTTGCTGGAAGCGTTTATTTTTCGATATTTTAAACAATATCAAGTTCAGAATGGCTAATGGCAGTAAATATTAAATTTTTTAGTGTCAAATGCAATTTATTTCGATTTTTTTAATGCAAAAAATAACTAAAAACAAATCTTTCAAAAAATATTTTTGAAACATTTTTCAAGATAATTAAATTTTTCAAATATATCCATAATAACAATACTTTTCAGTAATTGAAATTTTGTAAAATTTAATTGAAAGTAATTAATTTTTTTCAAGTACCTATTTTATTACCCTAATTTTTAAAAATCAACTTTTGAAATAATTGAATTATCAAAAATTTTAATAAAAATTAAAAAATGAAAATTATTGATTGCAAAAATAATAACATTTTAGAAATATTTTTATCATTATGGAGAAAAAACCTGTTTGAAATTTTTTTATTAAAATTCATCAAAAATTAATTAATTTTTTTTTAAATTATACAAAAATTCTTTTAAGAAATTGAATTATTTTCGAAAAATTATATGAAATTTTGTTTACAAACTAATTCTTAGAATTGTTTTATTATAATTTTTTTTAAATTCAATTATCTTCGAACAAAGTAAAGATAAATTTATAAAATTTTCATTTTTTTCTAAAGAAAAACACAATTAAATTTTAAATTCGCCTTAATTAAAGGCGATGAATTTCATTTTGAATATTTAAAATAAACGATTAAAAGTTGCATTTGAATAAAAATGCTAATTTTCTGTCAATAAGAAACATTTGTAAAATTTTAGGTTATGTTACTTAAATAATTTATTATTGACAAAAAATTATTATTTTTATTTAAATGTAACTTTAAAATGTTAAAAATAACAAATAATTAATTCCTTACGCTTCCACCAAAAAGAATTTAAATTTTAATTTAACTTTTAAAAAAACGAAATAATGACATTGGACTAACTTTTGTTCTGATTATTTGCCGGATTCTTCCTTAAATTGAGGAAGGGTTATAATTCTAATTTCTACAAATTATTAAAATTAAAATTTTAATCATTTTCCATTAACTTTCATATTTTCCTGTTAAAAGAATTTTGTCAAGGAAAATAATATTAATGTCAGTAAATTGTCAACGAAATTGATAAACTGAAACTTGTAACCACCCTAAAGTTGCATTTTAATAAAAATTACAATTGTCTGATGCCAACAAGAAAAGAGGGAAAAGAATTTGGTAACATAACCTAAAATTTGTCAAATATTTGGCAATGACAGAAAATTGTATTTTTCATTTAAAAGCAGCTTTGTTAAAAATATTTAAAGATTAAAAAAGTGAAAGAATTAATTGCTAATTAATTTCATGTACGATATGAACAAGTCTTTAAATTGTTTGCTGTTATTAATTAGCGATTTTCTCGACAGGTATTGAATGAAGCAGTTGGTGCATTGATGTGGCACACAATAATATTGACCAAGGAGGACCTGGAGAAATTCAAAACATTAAGAATCATTGTACGAATTGGTTCAGGTGTGGATAACATTGATGTCAAAGCTGCTGGTGAACTTGGCATCGCTGTGTGCAATGTGCCTGGCTATGGAGTTGAAGAAGTAGCTGACACCACACTCTGTCTCATCCTCAACCTCTACCGACGTACATACTGGCTGGCGAATATGGTTCGCGAAGGCAAAAAATTCACAGGACCCGAACAGGTGTGTATTGAATTTTTCAATAATCACTCAAAAATTCCCCTATAACTTTTAAATAAAATAAAAAAATAAATTTTCAACACAAGTTCTGAATTCTCAAATGAACGAAATTTCTGTGCCAAATTTAATATTTTCATAGATTTTTAATAAAAGGTAGAAACAAAATTAAAGTTTTATAGTCTTTGCAGTTTTTTTCTAAAGTTTTGAATAGTTCAAATGAGAATAATTCCATGTGAAACCATCAAGACAAAAATTTGGTTTTCTGGGGAAGGCTCAGAATTGATAAGCTTGTAAATTGTTATTCTACAAAAAAGTCACAAAATCCTAAAGTATTAATTTTCATAAAAAATTAATTGTTAGGCATTGTTATTAAAAGTACTAGAAAAAAATGAATTTGTAGAATTCATAAGAAAATTCCGAATATGTGTCTTTTTTGTTTGACTCATTAACTATGAAATTATCACGAATTCTAATACAGCCCTTAATTTTCTCTATTTCTGACAAAATTACTTTTTAAATTACTTAATTCTTTAAGGACTAGCATAAAATTATTACTCATAAATTATTAAATGAATAATTTTACTTCAATATTTCAAAAGTAATTGAATTTTAAAATAATTGCGTTTACAATTTTCGTAAATAAATGAACTTTAAAAAGTTTTCATATGAAATTTGATGAAGTTTAAGTTTTTAGTTGAGTTTGAGCAGAAATTTGAAAGAACTTAGATTTTTGAAAAATTTTAATAATTAAAATTCTGAAATTAGTTAAATTTTTTAATATATATTTAATTAATTAATATAGAAGATTATTAAAAATAATGGATTTATATTTAAGAATTTTAATTAAAAAACACTAAAAAACTTTATATTTTTGAGAAGTCACAAATGATGGCAGAAATTTAATTATTTTCAAAAGTGAATAAATTCTTCTCACAAAAGTTCAAATTATATTTTTCATTTTATAGCCATAGTTAAATTTATAAAATGTTTACAAATCTAAATAATCTGAAAGTATAATAAAATTTTCTAAAAATGTAAGAATAATAAAAATAAAACCATTCTTTAAAAAATTGTCGGAGAACGCTTAAATTAGATTAGATTATAATAAAGAAATACAAATATAGAATTGTTCATTAAATAATTTTAAGATTTATTTTCCCAAAGTTTTGAACGTTCAAATGAATGACATTGTTTTTCTGTTGAAATATTTTGAAAAATTACTTTACAATAGAGAAAAATAATAAAACTGAAACATTATCTGATTCAAAACTTTGTTTTTTTAAATAGAAAATTATTTTTTTTTTTAAATTTATAATTCATTAATGTTATAAGAAAATAATATTTCTTGAAAAAATTACATAGCTTATTTCAAATTTAACTGAATAGAAATTTTAATAAGTAAGAATCGTTTCAATTATTAAAAATTGAATTGATTTTGTTTGTCTTGAAAGTTAACTTAAAAAATAGATTGAATAAATTTAATGAATTAAAATTAAATATATATAAAATTTTGGTTAAATACTTCTCTAAATTTGAATCAGTTAAAAATAACTGATTTAGAAGCAAAAAGTCAGTCACTGATTGTCTCGATTACTTACTTAAATATTTTAAAATTAATTCAATTTTAAAAGAGTTGCAATTACAATTTTTATAAGTAGATGAACTTGAAAATATTTTCATTTAAAATTTTGTAAAACTTGAATTTTAAATGAATTTCATTAAGAAATTTAAAAGCCTTAATAACTAAAATCCTTCTAATATTATTAAAATTTTTTGATATATATTTTATTGATAATTCAAAAATAACGGATTTATAGAAGAATTTTAGTTAAAATACTACAAGAAAATTGAATTTTGAACCAAATACAAACTGGAGAAATTCAATTATTTTTAGAAAAAGAAAAATTCTTCTTAGAAATTAAATTATTTTTTTCAATTTTTATTATTTATTTTTTAAAGAATTAAATTAGTTTTAAAATTTTTAATGAAATTCTTTTATAATAATTCAATTTTTTCAAAATAATTTTAATAAAACTCTTCGTAGAAACTCAATTGATTTCAAAATTTTTTTTAATATTTCAATTATTTTCAATGTTTGCTATTTGAATAAAATTTCAACTATTTTAATTATTTTTAAACGTAATATAATTCTTTGCAAAAATCCAATCATGTTTAAAAACTTACAAAAATTCTTTTCAAACTTTAAATTGCCTTTATAAATAATAACATTTTTCTCTGAAATTCAATTATTTTCTCAAATATTAATAATACTCTTGGCAGAATTTCAATTATTTTTAATATACAAAATTTTCATCGCATTTCTCGAAACATGAAATTATTGTTAAATTCTTTTTTAATTTATTTCATGACAATAAATAATAATAATTAAATTTTGATAAAAATTTGTTATAAAAATTCAATTTTAAGAAACATTTAATTATTTAATAAGTTATTTTTTTATAGTTAAATAATTGATTTATTATATAATTTTCTTATAATTGTTGATTTAAAAATAAATTTCAGTAAAAATTTTGTATTGTATCTGAATATCATATTCAAAAATATTTATTTATTTAAAAATTCTACGAGATTTCATATATTTCACTCTAAAAATAATCATTTTATTAAATAATTGATTTTTTTTTAAATTGAATTTTCATGAAGAATCAACAAATTTTCAAATAATAATTGAATTCTTTAAAGCATTTTAATAAAAATTTTTTAAGTAATTTACATTTTTCGAGAAATTTGATAAAAATTTTGTATATTAAAAACTATTGAAATTCTGATAAGAATTTTAGTAAAATTTTTGAAAATAATTGAATTGCGAAGAAAAATTTTATTATTTAAAAAAAATTATTTATTCTTTATTTATTTTTAAGATTATTTAAATTTTGACTGGAATTTTTGACAAATTTGAAATATAATTAGATTTTTGTGAAGAATTATATTACTTTTGAAAATAATCGAATTCTTGATGTTTCCAATAATTTTCTTATTAATAATAAACGTAGTTTTAAAAACCTGGAAAAATTCCGTTTTTTAACCTGGAAAACCTGTAAAAGTCAGGGAATTTGAAAAAAGTAAAAGCGTGGCAACCCTGTTGATAAATAATTTTGAGAGAATTAAATCATTTCGGTTTTATATTTGGAGGGGTTTTTACAATAATTTTGCGAGGGAATTATTTTATTGTGAATTGAAATTGGAGTAATTTGTCGTTGAGACGTTTTCCTAGTTTAGCTGCGGCCACTGGCTCAAATTGGCGCACCTTTTTGAAAAAGTTATGTTTAATAAAATTCAATCAAGAAAAATATTCAATGCTATGAAAATTTAACTAACTAAAGACTCAGTTGAATGAAAATTGATAAAATTCTACCTATAAAAACTTGATTAAATAAAAAATGGCCATTAGTTTTAAAAAATTGAAATTTTTTGTATTACATTTAATAGTATGAAAAGTATTTCTTTCATTTAAATTTAAAAGATCTTTGATCTGTTTAAGGTGAGAGAAGCAGCACAAGGTTGTGCAAGGATACGGGGAGACACTCTTGGTATTGTAGGATTAGGCAGGATCGGATCGGCAGTTGCTCTTCGCGCAAAGGCATTCGGTTTTAACGTTATCTTCTATGATCCATACCTTCCTGATGGAATCGAAAAATCGCTGGGTCTCACCAGGGTTTACACATTACAGGTAAATACATTTATTATTTATTTATTTATTAAACTTCATCTTTTTAGAGTTCTATCATTTTTTTATTTACAAATTTAATACTTGCAGTAGCAGTAAATTTTGAACGTTATACGATTGATATCAAAACTTTATTATTTTTTTAGAGTTTTAATAACTTTTTGTAATATAATAATATTTACTTCTTTGTTTACCGTATATAGTTTAATATTTTGCAACATTTTAAAACAATTGTTTATCTTTTATAATGTTTTGAACACTTCTTTTATTTTGCAATACTTTTAACGTTTACGTGTTGTTAGCACATAATCTTTAATTGAAACTTTTAAAAATTAGAAAAAAAACAATAATTATAAAATATGTATAATCTAATACATTTAATATTTTTGTATCATTCTTTTTAGGACTTGTTATTCCAATCAGACTGTGTATCCCTACATTGTACCTTGAACGAGCACAATCATCACCTAATTAATGAATTCACCATCAAACAGGTAAAATTCACCAAATAATTCTGCTCACTATTTAAAAAGAACTAAATTACAATTTAAAGAATTTTAAAAATACGATTTAATTAAATTAAAAAATATGTAATTTCCAAAATTTAAATAATTTGAAATTATTTAAATTTTTCTTTACAAATTAATATACACAGTAATTTTTGTGTGTGTGTGTTTTCGTCAATACTTATTTATATGAAATTGAATTTAGATGAGACCTGGAGCATTTCTAGTAAATACAGCACGTGGAGGACTGGTAGACGATGATGCACTTGCCTCGGCTTTGAAACAGGGTAGAATTCGTGCAGCGGCACTCGATGTTCATGAAAATGAACCATATAACGTATTTCAGGGCCAATCTGCCCAATGTAAGTATTATCATCTTAATTCACCTTTTCACATTCAAAATTCTTATTTTTTTTATTTTTCTCTAATATCCCATAAAAATTATTAATTCGTATTTATTTATTTTCCATTATACACTCTATGTAAGCTTATTCAATTTATTTTACGCCTCTGTAAAAAAAATTAGTAGTTAAAATATTTACTCAAATAATTCATTTATTTCAAAGTTTATTAGAAGAAATTTTCATTTATAGCTAAATTTATTAATTTCGATTTCAAATGAACGCGAATTTTTACTTGACGAAAAATGTACTTAACAGAATATTAGGTCTCTAAATTATTATTTAACAGACATTTAATTTTACGAAATATCTAATTAATTCATTGTTCATTTAAAATAAATTTGGTCGAATTGAAATTTAGGAGAAATATGATTTAATAGAATTCCTAAAATGCCAAAAATTTGTTTAGAAAAATAAAAATTCTGTCAAATTGATATTTCGGCATTTTGAATGGAGTTTTATCAACTGACAATTAGTTCAAATAAAAATTCATTCTTGAAATTTGAACTTTTTGAATAGAAACAGCGTTGTCACAAGTCAGGAAAAAAGAAATCAGGGAATTTTATGAAAAGTAGGAAAATTGAATTCTTGCGAAGAATTTTATTAAATTTTTTGAAAATAATAGAATTGCTCTGAAAAATTTCATTGAAACAGTTAAAAATAATTATTATAATTTTGTTGTCACCTATATTTAGAAAATAATTCATCTTTTCATCTATTTTAAGATATTTTTAAATATGTAATCCTTAAAAATATTTCGTCCATTTGAATCTTAAAAGCTTGCCGACCATTAAAGTCACTTTAATTTAAAGTCGAAAATTTTGAATTTAGTTTTAGGGAAATTCTTTCAAGTAAATATTCTGACCAATAATTCTTATGGGATATTCATTCATCCTATCATTATTTAAATAAAAATAATTTTGTAAAATTAAATGGTCATTTTAATAAGTAACAAACTATATTAACAAAGTGCATCAGTATTTAAAAATTATTTAAAAGAAAGAAAGAAAATTTCATTTTTCCTAATTTAGATAAAATTTTTATTTTTTCCAAATTGAATGTAATTATGATTAATTTTTCCTATTTTCTGAACAGGTCCTTTGAAAGATGCTCCAAATCTTCTTTGTACACCACATGCTGCATTCTATAGTGACGCGAGCTGCACGGAACTTCGCGAAATGGCAGCGAGTGAGATACGACGAGCCATCGTCGGTCGTATTCCTGATTGCTTAAGAAATTGTGTCAACAAAGAATACTTCCTGTCCTCATCTGGGTGAGAATTCTTAAAAACTTTTTTTTAATAATTCGAGCTTAAAAGAAAATTAAGAATGTTCACCCTTCCATACTTTACACATAATCTAAATTTCGAAGTTTCCAAGTAATTTATGGATATAAATCGAAATGGAAGTTTTAAGGTACTTCCAAAAGAAAATAAGAAAGACTTTAAAGTTCTTTAGAGTAAAATCTTGTTTTATTTTTATTCAAGATTATTTTTTTGTTGAAGAAGAAATACATTGGTCAATTTAGATGAAAAAGTTCAAGTTTGGAGAATTTATAAATGATATCTTCGTTCATTGCTATTTTGACTAATATAATCACGTGTTTGCTTCTTTTCTTTAAATATTTTTATATCAATTTTTATTAATGTTGACTTGTAACAGAAATTTAGATCATGTGCATCCTTTTTTTTCTTTTCGTACAAAACGTTTTTTTCCGTTCTTTTTGTGTATTTTAAGTTTATCAAGTTGGTGTTTGAAAGTCTATTTTACGTTTATTTTATCTACAAATGAAAATTTTAATTAATTTAGAAAGTAGAGGAATTTTATTTTCATCAAGTTGTGAGAAAATGTACATTTGGAAATTGTAATTATTTGTTATTTTTTGACATTTAGAAAAAAAGACTTTCAAACATCAAATTTATTGTCATCGGACATCTTTTGTATATTTAAGTTTTTATGTTCGAAATTCGAGCTGCTTCTCCTCGTTGTTTCTTCGTGTCTCATTTTCTAATATAGTAGAAAATTTTGTAGACCAATATCTATAATTTTATTAAAAGAATTTTTTCTTTGGAAATTTATACAATCCTTTTTTTCGAACTATATTTTGCATCTGAATCGTACAAAATTTATTTTCATTATCTCATTTGGTGTTATAACCTACCAAAAGTTTTTGGCCTATTTAATAATTTGCCTGACGTAAAATAGTTTTCTTCTTTGGATTTTATTGTTTTATTTATTTCTCATTTCTTTCTTAAACAATTAAACGTAGCGAAATTTTTATTTAAAACGGAAAATTTAATCAATCGCCTAATTTTAAAACAGTCTTTCTATTAGTCTTATTATTTTCTTGTATTTCTTTATTTACTCTTAGAATTTTATTATTTACAATTAGACTATTTTATTATCTATTAATTAGATAGACTATTTTTATTGTTTACTAAGTATTAGATTGTTTTTTATTATTTATTACTACACTATTTTTATTTGTTTCGTTTGCGTTGGCTGCTTTTTGTTTTGTTTGACAATCGCTTTTTTTTGTTTTCGTTCGACAACATCTGGCTTTATTTTCCTTGAATCCACACTACTTTTTCAACTGAAATTTTGAATTTATCCAAATTTCGGAAGGGAAACATTCAAATTGTTGAAAAACTTATTTTTATTTAAATTTGTTGACTTTTAAATATTTTTAAAATTATTAATTTTGCCTTTTGTTTAAGAAGATAAATTACTTTAATTAGTAGTTTACTTTAGTTACTACATAAATTATCAATTCTTTAAAATGAATATTTAAAACAAAAATTGAATTTCTACTTCACACTAGTATTAATTTCACGTTTATGTTTTAATTATAATAATAATATACTGGAATTACATAATTACTTCCAAGTATTTTAATTTTTGTTGTGCTATATTATTTAGATATTTTTAATAATACGATAAGTAAAATTATTATATGAACTTCAAAGTTAATATTTCCTTTAAATTTAAAGAGAAAAATTGACACATTTTCAATTCTATAAAACAGTATTTTTTATTTTAAACTTTAATAAAGGTTTAAGTTATTAAAAAGGAGAATTAATTTGATTTATAATTAATATTAATCAACTTTTCAAAATTATTAACGATTCCAATTATTGCTATTATTACTATTTTGGATTTTCAAATTTATTTGTAGATAATGGAAAAGTTCTTTGAAATTTGTTGAAAAATAGTTTTAAAAAACGCTTTTAAAATATACATATATAATAGAAAAATGTAAAGTTTATTTCGAAAATTTTAATTTACAAATTAATTAAAATATTGATAATTATTTGAAGTATTTAATGAAGTAATGTTGTTATATTTCACCATTTTGAAACATAGTTACTAAGTTACTAAATGTAAAATTTAAGTTTTAAATTTTGGTTGTAATTAGTAATTTATGACATAATTTTTAACGACTTTGTGTTAAATGTTTAAGTTTTAAACTTTTAAATGATCGACATATTTTTTATTACAAATATTTTAGTAAATTACAGATTGGTAAATAAAAAACAAAATTTACATTTAGATACTTTGTAACCAAATTGTTTTGCTAGTAAAAAAATTAAAATTTATTTTGAAGAACTTTAGGATCATAAAATTATTTCATTGTTCTTTATTTAAAAGTTTTGTAAAATTGAATTGTATAATAATTCTTGAACATATTTTACTGCAGTAAAATTTGAAAAATTGATTTGTATTCTGACAAGGTTCTAATTTAATTGAACTCTGCAACTTTTTTATTTTTGATTCTAAATCACGTAATTTTTTTAAACAATTGTCTCTTAAGTAAGAATTAATTTTTTAAAAATTAAGGCAAACGAAAATTAAAAATAAATTTAACTTTAAAGAAAAACGTTTTTGATTTTTTTAAATATAATTTAGAGTTGAATTGAACATATTTTTTAACCTTCATTTTTAATATAGAATTTTAATGGTTGAAATAAAATTATTTACTCTTCTTAATTATATAGTTTCTTGATTTGAAAAAATGCGCAATTGGACTGAGTTTTGATTTTGATTGTTGAACCGATTCTCTTTTATGAAGTAGAAAAAATGATTAAAATATAAAATTTTGTTGGACAATAACTGAAGGAGAATTTTTCAATTTGAACACAATTAGAAATAGTGGAGATGGAAAATTTGTATGATAAATATAAAAACTTTTTGCCGGCACAGCACATACCCAGAGGGTATCAACGGGGGCTACTATGCAGGAGCTTTGCCTGTTCAACAGGCGCACTCGACAACTCCTCACGACTCGGCGCCACCACCTCCTGGTGGTCACTCTGTCGTTGGCGGCGGGGGTGGCGGTGGACCAAACTCGTCAGCGGGTGGCGGTGGAGGTGGAGGTCCAACAGGGCCATCGGGTCCAACGGTAGGCGGCGGTGGTGCCGGTGGTCCCACTGCGGCTCCACCATCTGCTGGAATGCCTGGATTACCACATAGCATAGTGAGCGAGACTGATCCTCGGCCCAGTCCACCTGCACCAAGTCCCCGTTGACCTTAAATCCACCCCCCAGATCTCCAAAATCCAGCGCCACCCCTCCGATCTTAACCTTTATACACCCTAGCCATTTACACACAAGCTCCAACGACGACGACAACAACAACAACAACAACTAAAAAAATAAACGGCCGATTCACTAGCGCGGGTCGTACAACCAAATATCTGTCCACTGCTTCCGATAATACTCGAGAGGATTCTTGTGAGCTTTCGAGTAACGCAGTTAATATGAAAAATAAAACAGACGCCAAGTACAGTTTTGGATAAAAAGAAAAGAAACGAGATTTTCAAACGACACCACAACAAAAATTTGCAACGTTCGTGTAACTATACTTCCGAATTTTCATTTTCAGTTCCACAACGTTCATTTTTTGTCACAAAAAATGTTTTTTTGTAGTAAAAATGGGAAACATTTTAAAAACTTGACTCTGTTTTTGAAAGTTAATTCAAAATCAGTTTCTTTTTTCCTTTGTTAAAATAGATTTAAAAATTAAAAATCTATGTTTATATATTTTTCTTGAAGAATAAAAATTTCGTTTTTTAATCTCAAAAAAACAAAAAAAAACTAACGGAGTTGAGCTTTTAAAATTAAAAATCCTGTCCGTTCTTCCTTCCAAGTCGCTAGAAATTTCATTTCCTTTTCCTTATAATAAGAGGGGAAAAAATCACACCTCAAATCATTGTAATTTTTTATCCCTTACTGTATTTGGAATTCCGGCTGTCTCTTCGCTAGTGCTTTCAATTTTGTTAACGATGATAACGTGTGAGATCTTGATGTTGTAGAGAGAGAAAAAAAAATAGCTGAATTTCCGCTGACGGGGGGAAGGGGGGGAGAGTTAATCATTCAGATCATTATCTAAAAAGAAAATATTCTTTTCTCCTTCTTTTTTTTATTGTACTTTTAAATCTTTTTACTGTAATGAAAATGAAAAAAGCACGGTTAAATATTAATAAAAATATGATCTTCATTTGTCACATGTCCGTGAATAAAGTGTAGAGGTATTTTCTTTTTGTAACTTTCCTTTACACTTCAGCAATGTACAGTTGAAAAATAATAATAAAAGAAAAATTCTTTAAAGTATTCCTAGTTGAAAATCGGACATTGGACAAATTGAAAATAAATATACCGTAATTTCTAATTTTTTGCTTTTAGAAGAAAAAAAGAGAAAAGAAAAGAAAATGAAGTGGTCTTGAAAAGAGGAAATTTAAGATTCGCTAATCAAATGTCCGTCGTGGTTTTCTTTTTTTACTAAGAAAAAAAGGGGTGCGAGCATTTCCCTTTTTTAAAGAGTATTCCTGTGTTTTTGAAATAGAGGACGACGACAAAAAAGAACAACAAGAAGAAGAAAAAAATTGTTGTTTTTCTGAGAAAAAAATGACACATGAAAAATACACAGACATACATTACATACACACATATAAAAAAACATCTTATCGTTTTAACGGTTTGTAAGCAAAAAAAAGTGAGACTGTGAGTGATGGAAAGATTGAGGAGAAAGAAAGTGCGCGTGCATGAAAAATAAAACAACAACAAAAACAATATTGGCGACAGAAAGATTAGAAACAAGTTTTATTGATAATTACGATACGATTAATTATTGTATTAAGTGGAAAAAAAAGTTGTGTGACGTTGCGTACACTTTCGGGGGTTAAATAAACGAAAAAAAGTAGATTATAGCAAAAAAGAGAGAGAGAGAGAGAGAGAGAGAAAGTACGAAAGAGAGAATTTTTTTGGAAAATGAATGAGTAGAGAGTGAGACACACACATATCTATTCAGTTTTAAAGCAAATAAAAAAACTGCTTTTTATCAATAATTTTTCTTATTTGGAAGAAACCGATATTTTCTTTAAAATAATTGTTACTTTCTTTTTTCTATTCCGAAAAATAAAATCTCGTGTGTACTTGAAGAAAGAACAAGTAGAAGTTGTTAAAGAGCGAGATTAAAGGGACACCCGAAATGTTAAAAATTTCGTGGAAGAAAATAAAAATGACGGAGACTAAGATGCATCACAGAGATGACAAACACTTATTTTTATTTTTTTTTTAGAGAAAAAATACGCGCAACGTATATTTGAAAAAAAATACGGATATTACAAGATGGTCCAAAAGTCGACATTTAGATTTTAGATTTAAATGAAGAAGAAAAAATTTGAACAAAGAAAGAAAAAAAAATTTGATACAAGATTTTAAAACGCTCCGGGCCATTTTGTCGTTTTTGCTAAGAAAAAAGAAATAACCCGTATAAAAAACGTAGCGACATACTTTTTTTTCTCAAGAAATATTATTACTTATAAACACATCATTATCTATACATAGAGCATGAGCGAATGAGAGAGCGAGAGAGAAAATAGCGTGCGAGTAAATGAAAAACGAATATTCCTGCAAAAAAGAGACTTTTTTTTGTTTCTTAAATTTTTTTGAGAAAGAAAAAAAGAATGCTGCGCAAAAGAAAAATAATGGAGTTTAAAAAAAATAGTTTTACAAAAAATGGAGGCAAAAGAAAATAATTGTAATAAAAAGGAATGAAAAAAAAAGAATTGTGAAATTTTCTCCCAACTTTTGTGTGCGTAAGGACAGCCGTAAAGAAACTCCAACAGAAAAAAAATTAGTCTTATTTATTAATGACTTTCTTCTTTTTTTTAATCGCTCCTTTTCCTCTGGTATAAAATACATTCATGACTCCGTTTATTTTTTTCTAAATTCGACTTGGCGCCGAAATAATTTTTATTTCCTATAATTTAAAAAAAAAATAAGAGTGAGAGAGTGAGAAAGAAAGAGAGTGAAAGAGGGCAAAATTGAGGAATCTTTTGATTAAAGAATGAGAAATGAATTTAAAAAGAAAAAAAGAAAAGAAAAAAATGGAAAAAAAGAAATAAAACCACGCGAATAAGGAAAGTAAACGTGGTGAAAACGGCAACATTAATATTAATTATAATTAATAATAATTATAATAAATACAATATTTGTACAATAATCAACGGTGCTGTGGTGTGAATGCTTTGCTGGCATTTAAAAAATACGATACCCTCTTGTTTACCTGTCCTGGCACTTTTCTTCTTATTGCACTTGACTTTTTTTTATCTTCTCTTCGTAAACGAGAAGAATGGCGCTTATTTTAATAAGCATTTGATTTTACAATGTTTTTAATTTAGTTACTTACGAATTACATAAAAAATTATTAATTATTAACTATTTATAAATTGCAAAAAAAGTCACTCAAGATAATTTCAATTATGTAAAAAGAAAAATAATTGTCGTTTAGTTAATTAAATTTAAGTCTAGTTTGCTAATTCAAAAATATCTAATTCATTACAATTTTGAATTAGAATTTTATTTTTTTGGTTTCTCCTTTGGTTTATCAAACTTTGGTTTTCTTTTTCTAAATCAAATGATTTTTTCTCGCCTAAATATAATGTTGAGTCTAATTTTTAATTTTGCGAATTGATCACACATTGAAATTTAAATTTTAGAATGAAAATGAAAAACAGATGTTTTTCAAATGGATAACAATAGTTAGACGTGTAATTGGTATTTTCGCAGGTGTTAAAATTTGTTTTTTTTTACAAGTTTCAGTTTTATTAGAATGTCACTGTGATAAATGGTTTTTATTTATTAAGAGGTACTTAAATTACTAATTAATTAAAAATAGTACTGAAATAGGAAACAAAAAATAGTATTAAAAGTACTACTAAAATACTAATTAATAGTACTAAAAATAACAATTTTTTAATAGTATTAGAAATAATATACTATTCAATAAATAGTAAGTTACTAATTAATAAATAGTATTGAGAATACAAATTAATTAATAGTACTAAAAATACTGATTAATTAAAAGTATTAGAAATGAATGACGGTTTAATAAATGATAAATTACTAATTAATTATTAATATTTACAGAAAATTACTATTTTCTAAACAGTCAATAATTAATTAAATAAATAAAACTAAAAATACTAATTAATAAATTGCAAATGACACTTTTCTTAATTAGTATTTATTAATTAAATAGTACTCAAAATACCAATTAGTTAAAAAGTAAACTACTAATTAACTATTCGTACTTAAAATACCACTTATTTTTACATGAAATTGCCAATTAATTAATAAATATTAAAAATAAATGTACCATTTACTAAAAAGTAACTTATTAATTAAATAAATAGTATCAAAAATACTGATTAATTAAATAGTATTAAACAGTCAGGCTTGCCAAATGTTAGGAAAGTCAAAACAATTAAATTTTGAAGACGTTACAAATGATTGCAGAAATTTGTAAAATTGAAACTTAAACAAATGAATTGGGAACTTCTCAAAGAACTTGTTTAAAAATTATTAAAAGTAATTGGTTTAAAGAAGAACTTTAGTTAAAATTTGTAGAAAATAATATTTCGAATGCGAATTTCGAATAATTTTACAGTGAATTTTTTTGAGTAAGTTTTTTAGAGAATTCTCTTTTGGGTGAGAAAAAAATTAGAAATTTTGTTTCGAAATCAGGCAACCCTGCTTAAAATATCTATTAATTAATTCAATCATACTAAAAGTTCCTAATAACTATATAGTAATTAAAAATTAATTATTCAGTACTAAAAATACAAAATAATTGTATTGTAAATCATGAATTAATTAAAAAGTAATAAAAGTACCGAATATAGTACATTACTAATTAATTAAATAGTACTTTCATTGGCTTTTAGCTTGATTGTAAGTATAAATTGAAAAAGCACTAAATAATTGTTAGTAATTAGCTTTCGGAAAAGAAACTATTTATCAGTGAATAATCCTTAAATTTAGCGTCGAAAATGATTGTTTTTCAGGCCGAAAGTAGTTTTTTTTAATACGTAATTAAGGTATGTTTTGTCGGGGCATCGTATGAAATACCGCAAAATGTACATCTATTGTTTTCGTTGTAAGTTCGTTCCTAGTCGAATCACAGGTATCCGACAGCACTGGGGTAACAATCCACTGTCAACGGGAGGATAATCTGAGCTGTGTCACGTTAAGGAGCCGCCGTGGACCCTCATGTGTCTGTTGAGATTGCCACTCTGACTGAACCTTAATAAACACAATTTACACTGATATGGCTTTTCACCTGAGTGTATTCGCAGATGTTTCGTGAGAGTGGAACTGTCAGAGAATGCCTTCTTGCAAAATCGACATCTGCAACAAACAAATTTATCATCATTTTTTGTTCATTCGGTCTAGGATATTATAAATATTTTTCTAAAAATTTTAATAAATAAATTTGAAAGGATATATTTCTAATAACTTACTAAATACGGAGTTTTGTATCAAAGATAGACTCAAAACTCATTGTTAACAACTAACTAAACAAATAAATTTAAAAGAAAAAAATTAATTTAAATAAATAAATTTAAGAAAAATTATTTAATAACTAAATTAAATTAAAAACGAGTTGTTAAACAATAACAAGTTGTTCATTCCACGAACATTTAGCTTCCTCAATATAATATTCATCAATTTCTTAATATTTTATTGAATAGTAATTATTCTAAAGTAAAATTTCAAAAATCTTGTATAAACAAATTTTGTAGATGAGTGATTCTTCTGAAAGGGACCACTTCACGTGTCCCAACGTGAGACTCAATATTTGCATTAACTTTTTATTGATATTTTGTTGAGTATAAATTTCAAAAAAAAAAATTTATCCATAATCTACGAAACATTATTTATCTTTACATAATCTTCTCATGTTAAAATTTAAAGTTTTTGATAGTCAATAAAATTATTTAATTTTGTCTTAACATATGATAAATATTTTTAATTATTATTTTTTAATATAATTAAAAATTTTGTAATATAGTCTTAATATATATCAAATTGAAGCTTAGATTCTACCGTTTATTTTTCACTTATATTTATTTCAAAGAAAACAAAAGAAATTTTTAAAATAATTAATTAAAAATTACTGGCAATGGGAGTAAAAATTAAAATTCATCTCCGAAGCCTCGTTTTCCAGTTAAAAACATCATATTTCTAAACTGTCTTTTAATTATACGTAATTTATATATAAATATTTGAAGTTGTACCCCAAAAAATTTGTTAAATTATGTTTCAATGTTTTTAAATTTAAGAAAAACGTGAATTTTTTATTTGACAAACTATCTATTCATCTCCGAAGCCTTTTTCATATTTAGTAAGCGTCATTGTTTTGTTTTTAATAATTATTTTCAATTACCTAACCCTTGAATTATAAAAAAATTTTCCGTTTTATTTAGAATAAAATATTTTTAATTTTTTAAAATATAATATATTAAGTAGAAAGTTAGATAAATAATATAATTGTGACGCGATCTGAAGAAAGGGACCTTAGAAGCAAAAAATTAGAGGTTATGTTTGAAAATTTTTAAATGAAAATACAAAAAAAGAATCAACTCTCAATGTAAATCGTTAATGTTTAAGTCTTCATTAAAACCAAAATATTCAATAAAAACTGCTTTTAATTTGCAATAAGTATAAAAAGAAACTTTCAAACAAGAAAAAAAGCAACGCTACATAACCTTAAAGTGATTTGCTTTTAAGCTCCCTTTCTTCAGATCGCGTCACAATTATGATTACAAATAAAAAATTTTTACAAAAAATATCAATTTTGAACTTAAAATGATAAATTAAAAAATTCATTACAATTTTTTTCGGTTCAATATAAAAAAATATATATTAGTTATTTTTTAAAAGATAAAATAGTTAAAAATAAATTATTAAATACACAATTCATTAATAAATTATAAATGTATAATGTTAAAAGTTTAATAAATGCGAAAGAAATTTTTTACAAAAACCCTAATATTGATCGAACGTGTGATAAATTTAACTATACATATGTACAAATTATAAATTAATATAATGCTGCATATTTTATTTTAGGTAAATTAAAAAAATTTTGTTCTTGCTTCTGCTTATATTTCTTTGTTTTGAGAAAGGGAGAAAAAGCGACAGAAAGAGATGATTTTTACCGATAAGGTCGTTCTCCAGAGTGGGTCCTCATGTGTGTGGTGACGGAACTACTTTGCGAAAATCGTCTATCACAAACGGGACAACGAAAGGGTTTTTCACCCGAGTGCGTTCTTGCATGAGCCGTCAAATTTGCAGCTTGACTAAAGGCTTTGGAGCATGCGTGGCATCTGCAAATAGAAACAAAACTTACAACATCTTGAAACAATTTTTTCTTAGTTTACTCTAAAATTGAAAATTATTTTCCACTTACGATTACTAACGAAAATAAACAGATATATTATTAGAAATAATAAATAATACAGAGTATAGTCTATTTGATTCAAATAAAACAAATGTATTTATTAAGTTTCCGAAGTTTTAGTTCACTATTTATCATATACAATTGTATATGATAGAGGTATGAACCTCCCGGGTCCCAAAATTAATGTTCATACGCAAGCGCACGCCGTCAGATAGTTTTTTTCTCTCGATATTTTTTCTTTTTGATTAACAATTTTTTATTGAAAAATGGACAGTTAACTACTATATCACACCGAAAAAAAAATATTCTTGTTTTGAGAGGATTCCTCTTATTTTGATGCATATTTTCCTTTTGTATATTGACCAAAAAACGTCCTCTTATTTTAAGAGGATTATTCTCCACTTAAGAGTAATTCCTCTTAAAAGTAGAGGAATAGTCTCCAATGAAGAGTAATATTCTTAATTTAAGAATAAAATGTAAGAGGATTTTAGAAGAGGAATTGTCCTCTTAAAACAAGAATATTTTTTTTTCGGTGCAGAGTGAATGAAAATATTCTTGGGTAGCTCCATGTCTAAAAAATCAATGTTGTACCCTAGTTCTTCGATTTTGTTGAAACTTCGAAATTTTGAAGTGGAATACATGAAAGTAAAAAGCCTCAATTCGATTTTGAAATTTTTTTAAAAATTTTGGATTTACGAGGTTTTTAAATTTTTTTTTTGAAATTTTGAAAATTGTATATCTCTAAGGAAAATGAATGAAAAATGAAATTTTCAGGGAATGCTTATTGTTTACAGACAATTTAAGAAAATATTTTAGAAAAAAAAATTTTTTTTTAAACAAATTATTTAAAAAATAATTTTTAAATAACCAATTTTTTGAAAAGTGCCATTTTTATTTTTTTTTTAATAATAATTTGGATTGGTATTCATGTTAGGTTCGGTAAATTGGAAAATTAGAAAAAAATACACCTCTCTAGGTACAATATGTAAAAAGTTAGTAATTAACAATAACCATAATAATATTAATTTATTTAAACAAATATAAATTTTAAAATTGCACAGTATTCTTACGAATTTATAGCCTGACATTCTCTAAAAAGAAAAATCGAATTCGGTTAAAATTTACTACTTAGAGGTGACTTTGAACGTTAGTTTGTATGCAGAGTATAGCCGGAAAATGCGCTTTTTACGGTTGCGCGCAAGGACAAAAAATTCAATATCTTCTAAAGTTTCAGACCCTCCAACAATTTTTTTGGAAAATACTCGTGAAATAGGTGGGAATCGAATCATCATTAATTTTAAAAAAAAATAAAAATGGCACTTTTCAAAAAATTGTTTATTTAAAAATTATTTTTTTAATAATTTGTTTAAAAAAAAATTTTTTGTCTAAAATATTTTCTTAAATTGTCTGTAAACAATAAGCATTCCCTGAAAATTTCATTAAATTTCATTCATTTTCCTTAGAGATATACCATTTTCAAAATTTCAAAAAAAATTTTAAAAACCTCGTAAATCCAAAATTTTTAAAAAATTTTCAAAATCGAATTGAGGCTTTTTACTTTCATGTATTCCACTTCAAAATTTCGAAGTTTCAACAAAATCGAAGAACTAGGGTATACAACTTTGATTATTTAGGCATGGAGCTAATCAATTATTATTAGTGTTAGTTCAATTTAAATATCAAATTACATTAAATTATGAATATAATATAATCTATCTTCTATCTTCTATATTAATAAAGTTCGTTATCCGGTTCTTAACTTTTTTATAATTTTTCTTTTCAAATACTTTTAATTTAATAATAATAGAATTCCTTCACAGAATTTCATTGTTTAGGAAAATAACTGAATTCTCGCGGAGAATTTCGTTTACATTTTTAAAAATTTCTTATTAAATTATTTTTAAAGAATTTCTTTGAATTTTTTGGCAAATAATGGAGTTTCTTTAATAATTTTAATTAAACATTATAAAAATAATTGAATTTTATTAAAATTGTATTAAAAATAATTGAATTTTTGTGTAAAATTTAACTATTTATAAAAGTAATTGAATTGTTCCACAGAATAAAGGATTTTACTATTTATAAAAATAATTGAAATATTTCGAAGGATTTTTTTAAAACCTCAAAAAAAAAATTGAATTTTTTCGAAATGTGAATTGAATTTTTTAACAAATTGAACTCTCCCTAGGAATAAATTATATGTCATTTATTAATACTCGAACTTATTTGTTATACAAAGTTTTAAAACTTTCAAACATTTTTGTTTGAAAGTGTCGACATGCGTTTTTGAAATTATTTCAATATACAATATTTGTAAATTTTCGATCACTTTTTGTATATGAAGTGTTATAAATTTACAAACTTATTTAACAGTGTAGTTTATTAATATTTTTTATTGAAATTATTGCTAGAAAATTAAGTCTTTTAAATAATTTTATTAGAAGTTTGTAAATAATTAAATGATTTAGACAATTTTTTCAAGTTTTACAAAATAATACAGTTTTTTAAGTATTTTTAATTAAAAATTTTGAAAATAATTGAATTCAACAATAATAATAATAAATTGAAATATAATTCATTAGTTAATACTTGAATTTTTATTAATTTTGAGTCTGAAATTATTCAAAAATTCAAATTATTGATATTTAAGAATAAGAATTTTGTACATTTTACGTAAATAACAAATCGAATTGAAATTGAATTAAAATGGAAATTTTCTAGTCCTGGTCTTTAAATTAATTATTACATGAAATAAATTTTATAATTGAATAATAAAATTACAAATAATACCTATTATTGTTTCAGTATCAATAGTGGATTATTTGGATTAACCTTATATATATATATGTATATTAATAATAACAGCAGTATATAGGTTTCCAGATTTCGAAAATTTCGTCTAATTTCGTTAATTAAAAATGTTTTATAAAATTGTCTGTTAATAATAAATGATAGTAATTTTTTTTATAATTATTTGTGTGTTTTTCAGAAAAGATGAACCCTCAAAATTTGGCGAAGGTAAGAGAAAAAGCAACAGAATGATGAGTGCTTTTTGAAGATTGAGGGAGCAGAGAAAGAAAGGAGAATTGAGAGAAGAGAAAGAAAAGTACCTAAATGGTTTCTCCCCGGAATGCGTACGAAGATGAGTTTTAAGGGTGCTCGGTCGTGCATACGTTTTGCCACATATCCGACAAAGATTTGGCCTCCCATTATCATCCTGAGTTACAGCGGGTCCTGCGCTGCCAATACAGAGCGAATGCTCACTCGGCTGAAGTCTGGTGTGAGGGTGAGGATGAGGGTGAGAATGTGGGTGTACACCAATGAGACTATTGGCCGGAACTTGATTCACCCTCGTCTGAGTTTCCACAGGGTTATATTGAGGGGCGGGACTCAATAAGGGTTCCATACCCCAGGGCGACGAATAGCTCTGCTCATACCTGTTTGGAAAAAAGAGAAAATGATAATAATAATAATAATAATAATCAAACATGCGAACAAGATGGTGTGCTAAGGCCATTTTCATCAATAACACGATCAATTTTCAATACTATCATTATACGTATACACTTTCAATTCAACAAATCTCAATTTCTTTTTTATGCTTCATCTTTCAATCGTTAAAACAGATTTAAGAGAACTTTCTGGTGCAGAATTTACAAAATACACAATTTTTTAAACTCTTATTGAGCCGCTGGATCGTAGAAGGGCACGTAAAAATTTTTTGACCAAAATCAAAGCTCTCCTAGACACTCAAAATTCAACTTTTGAGTTTAAATATTCTGAATATGCATATCCTTAAAGGAAAAAACATTACGCATATATATAAAATATTTAAATTTAAAAGTAAAGTTTTGAGTGACCTGAAGGATTTTGATTTTAATGAAAAAAAATTTACGTGCCCTTCTACGATCCAGCGGTTCTATTGTAAAAAATTAGAGTTGTGCAAATATATATATAGGAACATTTTTAACATTAATTACTTTTTCAGGGGGAAACCTCATTAAAAGGCTCATTTTTATGGATTTAAAAAATTTTTGTTTAGGAAAATGATTAATTAAAATTCAATGACATTTGGGCACCTTTTTATTAGTGTTTTGAACAATGTTAATAAATTTTGTTCAACAATTTTAACGAGAAATAAGACATTTATGCAGTTGTATCCGCTGATAGTTCTGATATTTTTTCTCGGATTGCGTGACGTGTAGCAATTTTAATTTTACATCTTTAACTTATTTTCAAAGAATATGAACCACAATCCACAGTAAAAATAATAAAAATTAAAAATTTTGATGGTGTTAGAATATTTTTTCATTTTTTAAAATTTAATTCAAACACCTTCAAAATTTTTAATTTTCGTTATTTTTACCTGCGGATTGAGGTTCATATTCTTTGCAGGCTTCGCACTCTTCTATATATATACTAAAAGCTACTATTTGCTACTTTTTTAAAACAAGGCTACTTTTTAACTACTTTTTTGAGCCTAATGCTACTAAATAAGCTACTTTTCTGAAGAAATAGTCAAATTTAGATTTTTTGTTTTTACATTTCCATTTAAAAACAGTGCTAAAAACTAAAATCGTTAATGGAAAACGACCGCCAATAAGATAATAGGAAATAATTTTACCGACATTTACTCTATCAAATAGTGACTGATTATAAATTGTGTCTAACTTTTAAATTCCCCGTTTTTCTCGGTTTTATTTTCTCATCAAATTTCAATTTATTTCATTTCGAACATAAATCTACAATTTGGAAAATAATTGAATTAAACAAAGAATTTTTTCAATTTTCCAAAAAAAAATCTTGTCTGTTCATAATTATAATTGAAAATTTGATTAATTCAATTTCATTAAAATTTATTGATACTAATTGAATTTCTGCAAAGAATTTTACCATATTTATAAAAGTAATTGAATCCTTCCAATAAATGTTATTACATATTTATGAAAATAATTAAATGTTTGCGTAGAATTTCATAAAAATTTTTGAAAATAATTCAATTGTAGAAAACAATTTAATTATTTATAAAGATAATTGAAATTTCGGAGAATTTCAAGAAAATTTTAAACATAATTGAATTTTTTTTTGAAATTTTATGGAAATTTATGAAAATAATTGAATTCTTGTAAAGAATATTTTTCAAAAATAATATTCAAAAGAATTTAGTAAATCGGAAAAAATTTGCTACTTATAAAAATAATTGAAATAATTTAATTCTTTAGACGAAATTTAATCAAATTTTTAAAAATAATTGCATTTTCCTACGAATTTGATTAAAATTGTATTAAACATAATTCCATTTCTGCAATGAGTTTTATTATTTATGAAAGTAATTGAATTATTGCGAGGATTTTATGAAAAAAGTTTCAAATAATTGATTTTTTTAAAAAAATTTAGATAAACTATTTTTAATAGTTCAGTTTCTATGAAATTTTCATTCTTTTAGAAAATAATTGAATATTTGTGTAGAATTTTGTCAAAATTGTTTTTAAATAATTGAATACTTTTTGGAAATTTTATTAAAATAGTAGACATACAAATTATTGAATTAAGAAAAATTTTTGAAAATAATTGAATTCTTCTGGTGAATATAAATGAATTTTTGTTATTTATAGAAATAATTGAACTTTTACAATGAATTTTAATAAAATTCCTAAAAGTAATTTAATTTTGTCCAAGTTTTATTATTTATAAAAAAATAAAATATAAAAATAATTGAGGAGCTGGTTGCTATAATGTGTTAGGCGCCATGTTAAGTAAACGGCGCGTAACACGTTATAGCATCCAGCCTCTCAATTGAATGTGTTGTGAATTAATTTTTAAAAATAAAATTATAATTATACGATGACTAACTTCCATTGATTATTTAGAAAAATTTAAATAAAATTATTTAAAAGAAGTAAATTATATTCAATAGAATGTATACAGAAATTTCAATTACATAACAAATTTTCAATTATTTGTTTATAAAAATTTAATTATCTTGAAATAACAGAATTAAACAATCTTATTTTTCAAAAAAAACTGCGAAAATTCAATGTTATTAAAAAATTTGAATTGTGTATTTTTTTAAAATTAACTAATAAAAATTTTAATTATTAATCTTCGTACTAAGAAACGTGAGTACATTAGAATGTGACTCTTTATAAAATTTAATTATTTATCAATTATTAAATTAAAATACTTTGAAAATTCGATTTTTTAAAAAGTTTTTGATGAAATTCTATAATTCTTTTTTTGTTACCGAGGCTACTTTTTCCTACTTTTTTAAATCTCATATAATAGAGTGCGAAGCCTGTCTTTGAAAATACGTTAAAGATGTAACAAAAAAACAAAATTTGATTTCAGATAAAAATTAAAATTGCTACATGACACGCAATCCGAGAAAAAAATATCAGAACCATCAGCGGATACAACTGCATAAATGCCTTATTTCTCGTTGAAATTGTTCAACAAAATTTATTAATAAAATTAAATTACTAATAAAAAGGTGCCCAATATCATTTAATTTTAATTAATCATTTCCCTAAATAAAATCTTAAAAATCCATAAAAATGAGCCTTTCTAATGTGGATTCCCCCCTTAAATATATAACTTAATTTATTCTTGAACAACCATATCATAAATTATGTAACAAATAATTTTATTTTACTTTAATATTTCCAAATTAATTGAATTTTTTTTAAAAGAGTTGCTTTTACAGTTTTCATAAATAGATGAACTTCAAAAAGTTTCAATTTAAAATTTTATAAAATTGCAATTTTTATTGAATTTAATAAGAAATTTTAGAAATCTTAGATTTTTGAAAAATTTTAATAATTCAAATTCTTCTGATATTAGTTCAATTATTTAATAAATATTTAATTAATTATTAAAAATTTCAATTATGTTTCTAATAATAAAATTCTTTTTTAAAATTCAATTGAATTGTGTTCATAAATAATATAACTCATTGCAGACTTTCAGTTATTTTTTAATACGATTTTAACCAAATTCTTCGAAAAAAAATATAATTATTCATAAAAGTTTTTTTAAATTTTTTTGAAAAGAATTTCATTATTTACAAATTTGGTGATAAAATAATTATATGTATAAGGCAGAGTTTATAAATGGTTATTTTTTATTAATTTCTGACCAAAAAGTCCCGTTAATCAATTGTAATTATTTAAATTAATCTTTAATTAATTTCAAAATGTTTGCATATATAAGTAAAGAAACAATAAATATTTAATTTTAAGGGGAAACCTTTTGAATTAAAAGATGAAAATCTTTTTAAATATAGACTAGGTTGGTTCTTACTTGGGCGATATTTCCTAATCTTTGGTCTCACCCCAAAAAATTAATCGAGGTATAAAAAAATTTTTTTCCTGAAAGTTTGAAGCGCAAATTGAACAATATTAACACGTGCCTCTAGTCGACTGAAGTTTTAAATGGAAAATACCAGGTAATTTTTCCTAAAGATCACACAACATTTTTTCTAGCTTACACAAATTTATTTAAAATTATCAAAATTTAGGTTCTTTTAGTACATGATAAGAGGAATCGATTAAAAAAATTAATCGTTTGGTAACTCACCGAAAAATCAATATCTTTATATTAATTAAATCGGCCACACCCTTTTGAACAATTTACCGTTATCTTCACTTTGTTTTCACGAATTTTATTTATTTATTTACTAAAAGAACCCAAATTTTGAGAATTTTAAAATAAATTTGTGTAAGCTATAGAAAAAATGTTGTGTGATTTCCAGGAAAAATTATACCTTGATTAATTTTTTAAGACCACCCTAATACATAATTGCCCTTATTGTGGTTTAAATGTTTTCATTTCGTTTAAAAAAAATTGAATGAAAGTAAAAAAGAAAAATTGAGAAATCGATATAAATTGATAAATTGTGAATATTCTATAAAATAAATAATTGAAATTTGAAACGATTTTAAATGATGACCTACCCAGGATGCATGTTCATGTTCATGGTCATGTTCATGGAGACATTAACGGACATGGCAGGACCCGGCGTATAATGAGATGGTGGGATTGGCGGTCCAATATTTTGCCCATAATCCTGCGAATAATGATGAGAGGTCCCGCCAGTTGAATAGTAGCCACTCGTTGGACTTCCAGGATGAACCACCGCGTGTTTCAACGATAATAAAACGTCCGCGACACCTTCGCCATTTGGGTTTCCAGTTCTTGGCACGCAGTCCCCCCTTGTGCATCCCCAACTGCAAGAATCACTTTTCAAAATTAACGACAAATTTTTAATTTCAATCGTTTTTAATTCAAGTTTAATTCGGTTGAATCTCATTGCTGAAAATCTCGAACACGGATATGCAAAAATATGCAACGAGTAAAAATATAAAAATCCTAACCTCTTCAGAAATTTAATTTTCAGATTTTTTACCATTCCATATGTTTTTTGGTTAAAAATGATGTAAGAAAAAAATATAACCTTCTTCGATAATAAAAATTTAAAGTTATCCATTTAGTAAAACACTGAAAAAAAGTTCTGGTTAGGAGATATTTAACACGAAATTTTGTAGTTAAAATCAGGATTTCTGGTAACATTTTTTTTTGAAATAATTGAATCAAAAAAAGAATTTTTTCTAATTTACTAATTAATTATTCTTGTTCATTAATTTTAAAAACTTTAATAAAATTCTTCTCAAGAATTAAATTATTATTTTTACAATTAGTAAAATTTAATAAAATTTCACAAAAGAATACAATTATTTTCTAAAATTTTAATAAATCCTTCGAACCAATTCAATTATTTTTTTAAATACTAAAATCTTTGCAAAAATTCAATTACATACTTTTAATAAAATTTCATGAAAGAATTTGATTGTACGTTTTTCCCTCGTTATAAAATCTTTACAAAAATTCAAGCTTTTTAATTCGTTACAAAATTTATTCAGAAGAATTAAATTATTTTATAAAAATTTAATAACATTCAAAAATTAAGTGTTCAATGTTAATTATATACATTCTAATAGAAAATGAAATTCTTCGATGAAATTCTATTATTATAAAATTTTTTGACAAAATTCCATGCAACAATTCGATTATTTTCAATCCATTAATTTTAAAATTGAAAATATTGATAAAGAAAAATTATTCGAAAAAGTTACGAAACAAAAAACCAAACAACAACTTACTTCAAACTGCGAACATATTACTGGAATACAACGATTATTAATATCTAGATAGAAGATGATACATTATTTTTAATTATTAAAGTTTATTTAAATTAGGGTAACTGAACCAATTGTCGAGGGTTTTAGGCAACATGTGACTTTTGACATTTTTTTTCTCGGAAGTAAATGTGTTTCATAATTTGATTTTTGTATATTTGAACGAAGGATTTAATAACGTTTAATATTCATATTTATTTTTTAATGTAAATTAAATTGTTAGCACAAACTGTATTTAAAAGTCAGTTGAGCAAAAGCACCATTTGTCGATGAACTGGCTCTAATTTCTCGAGAGTCTTCCAATTTTCGAGGGTATGACAATTTTAAACATATAACCTAATAATTAACTTGTAATGATATTTAAAAAGCGAATAGATATTTATTTATCTATAAAAATATTAAAGAACATTACAAGGAATTATTATTTATTTAATTTATTTTTATTATTATTTATTATTTTAACTATTCTAACTTTTAAAATAAGTTAATTAAATTGAGTCAAATGTATTTAATGAGACATTAATTGAGCTGTTAATTAAACGAAATAGTTCAAACTTTGTTACAGTTTTAAATCATTAATTTTTTTGTCAACCTCATTTTTTTGGTAGAATATCTGTAAGTTGTAAATTTTTAGAATGTCAGTTTTTTCTTCTCTGTACTATTTTCTTTTTATTTGAAAATTCCCAATTCTTCCTTTCGATGTAAATACTAGTTTAGCGTCTATGTTTGACATTTAATAATCAAACGCACTTAACCATCGACAATAAATGATGCATTAGCAAAAAACTGACTACGCCAATTTTTGAGTCATTATACCTCGAAAAATGGAAGTGACAAAAAAATAGAACAAAATACCGATGATTTGCTTTTAAAAAATATTAAATATTTTTATTAACAAAAAAACATACATAAAAACTTAATTCAGTTCTTGTACAATATATTATGATAATAATTTCGTACACAAAAAGTAATTATAAAGGGGTTTGATTTGTATTTTTAAAATTCTGTTTCAATCAACCGGAAGTATTAAGAAAATGTCAATTCGAGTATATTTGATGGCAGTGAATTATAATTTTCATTAAATAATTATTTTAGTACACACTCTAAATCTGAATCAGTGAAAATTTTGACTGATTTCAATCAGTGGCCCAGTTTTCTTTAATTCATCAGTGAAATTTCACTGACAATCAGTGGTTTTTACTGATTCTCAGTGAAATTCTACTGATGAATTAAAGAAAACTGGGCCACTGATTTTAAATCAGTAAAATTTTCACTGATTCAGATTTAGAGTGCAATTGCTGTGAAATTTGAATATGTAAATATATACAGTTGAAAATATAAAGATTATTTAGAATCTTTTCTTGTTTTTAAATATTCTTTAGAATATATATTATTATATTATATACTATTTATCTGACTAAGAAAATTATGATCTTCGAGCTTGAAACACTGTTAACTTAAAAGTATCAAATGGCAACGAATTGATACCAAAAATGTGGATCAAACTAAAAATTGATCCAAATTTTTCTCATCAATTTAATTCACTTTGGTATCAATTTGATACTTTCAAGAAAACTGTGAAATAATTGAAACGTTAATTTCGAAAAGGGCTCAACTATAAAAAATGTTTGCATTATTAAGATTGTTTGTCTTTTTAACCTAATGCTAAATTGTTTTTGAGCTCAAAAATAATTTATTTCATTTTTAAATTAAATAATTGAATAAATAAGTTATTTCCGAATAGTAAACCATTTCATTAATATATTTTTATGAATAAAACGATTACATTTTTTCCATGAATTTCGAAATGGGCTCAACTCTATAACAACTATAATATCAATTTTCTCAAACTCACTGTTATTAAAGACAAATTTTTTATCATTTTCTCATACAAAATACCTTCTATAGTTACATACTATATACAAAAACTATAGTTGTACTCTTTTAATCAAAGCTGTTTGAAATAAACAGTTTTTTTGTCTCCTGTAAAATTTCAAAAAACCGAGTTGAGCCCTTTTCGAAATTCACGATTCAATTTAATTTCTGAAAAGAATTTTATTGTTTATCAAAATAATTGAATTGTTTCGAAGGGTTTATTAAAATTTTAGAAAATAATTCAGTTGTTTTGGAAAATTTTATTAAAATATTGTAGATATTGAAAATCATTGAATTGGTGAAAATTTTTGGAAATAATTTTTTAAAATATTGAATTATTTCGTGAAACTTTGTTGAAAGTAATTGAATTTAAAAAAAATTTACTATTTTATAAAAATAATTAAATTTTTTCGAAGAATGTTATTATTTATGAAAATAATTGAATTCTCGTGAAGTATTCATTGAAAAAATGTAACATCTGCTTGTTCATTATTAAAATTTTAAAACAAATTAAAGTGTTTCATTAAATCAATCCAAAAATTGGATTTATTGATAAATTCCACAATTAAAAAATAAATTTTCTCCTCTCTGTCAAATATTAATTAATAATCGAAAGAAAAATATGAAGATGCAAAAAAATTTTTCTAATTAAACTCACTTGTAGCTACCGGAACATGGACTAAACAGTCCCGGCGGAAGTGGATCCAAATCCAATGGCGGTAGAGGAAAGCCAGCCATGTCGTCGACCCAGAAACTTGCACCAAATTCCGTGACAACTTGATTTTGATTGGAATTTTGTACGTGCTGACTTTGATCAACGTTTATGTCTTCAGGTGAATTCTGCAGGTCCTGCAATCGCAGTGTACCTTGCAGAGCACCTAGAGTCTCTTCATTTTGATTGTCAGCTAAACCATCGTCACCGGCAAGAACACCCAGTGTTCCTGAACAAAGCCCAGAAGGTATTGTTGCCTCAATACTCCCCACCGCACCTATTTTTTCACAAATTCAAAACCATTTTTTGTGTCATTAGCAAACTTTTTCTTTTTAACATTTTTTAATGAATTAAGAAAACAATTCATTTTTTTCATTTGTAGATTAATATTTTATACCAAAAATTAGAGGGAATTTACACTCAAATTTTTCAGTGACATTTCATTTCATGGTAATTTTAATTATTAGAATTAAATACAAGAATATTAAATAAAAGTTTTATTAATGAAAAATAAAAATTAAACAGTAAAAATTGAAAACTACGTATATTTAATGAAATATTAAAATTTTATTCAAAATGAGTGAAAATTTGTATTGAAATTGAATTAATAGACAATTTTTTTAAATTCGTAAATTTTAATTTATTTTATTGTAATAATTAAAAAGTAGTGACCAATAAATTTAGCAGTAATTATAATAATAAATATTAAATGAATAATAATGATAATAACAACATTGATTTTTAAAAAAGGAAAATTGTTTTCTCACCTATATTAAATAAATAAATAATATTTCGATAATAAGAATGATAATGTTAATGATAATATGAATTGAAATTCAAAAATATTAATTTGATAAATTAACAAAAGAATCTAATGTAAAATTATTCATTCACACTGTCAGAAGGAGAAAGTCACTTATTAGTGTCTGACTAATGCAACACCTTACTACTGCGATCTAGGACAATTTTCTCAATTCAGTCGAGAGTTTCAATTAAAATTAACCCATAAGAAAATACATTCAACAACTACAGTAACTTAAAAGAATAAATATCAATTCATTTAAATTTCAAGAAACTCAAATCAGTCTAAAATTGACAGCATCAACTCCATTTTATTACAAGTCAAATATTTGTGTTGTATCTCAATTCATGCGTATATTCATAACTGAAAATTTATTCAATTTACAAATACAATTTTTTACAACAAAAAATTCCTTTTAAACATTCAAATAAAAAATTTAAAACCTCACGAATTTTATTTTTCAATGTAATTGCAAATTTACATTTTTTTTTTCATTCTCAAATTCATGTAAATTAAATAATAGAGAACAAAAAGAGAACAATTTTTTTCAGAATATTTACGGGTTAAATATTTTTTTCTAACAATTTCAAATCATAATTAATTATTTAATATTATTAGTTAGCTATGATCTTTAGATTTTAAACGTTTATGTGAAAGAAATTTTTTAGTTTCTTCTTCAATTTAAATTTTTATTGCATTAATATTGCATCCCTGAAACAAAAAATTAATTGTGAAGTTTCTGAATTTAAAATCGGTGTTTTTAAATGTTATTGAAACCAGTAAATTATTAAAATATTAAAAAAAAATTATTACATTCATTTAAACGTTCAAAAATTGTTTTAAGAACAAAAATATTTTCAATATTTTACGGAAAACATTTCTTTTCTAACAATTTAAAAATTTTTTAGTGCCTACAGGAACTGTAGGGGGAAAATGTAGCAATACCGGAAATCAATAGAAAGAATGAAATTTTTTCTGACAAAAATGATTAACAAAAAATTTACAATTTTAATTTCTAATTTTTCCGTGCAACCAAAGTTACAAAAAAATGTAATAATGCGGAAATAAATTGAAACAATCACACATTTTTTTACTAACAAGAATAATTTAAAAAGAATTTACACTTTCAAATTTATTCGTGTAAAAAAATTACGAAACTAATGTAATATTGAAAATAAATTGAAACAATAATCAAATAAGAAAGAAGAAGAACAAAACTTAGTATTGATTTTTTTTTGTTTTTTTTTGCAGAGAAAAGCAAAAGAGAGAGAAAGAATAAATAAGGGGAGAAAATTGCGTGAGATTTGAGGAGGAAAAAAATATTGTGGAAAACATACCTGTGCCAAGAGTGTACGGTGACTCGGTGGTATTGGCCGAATGATGGTTCTGCAGAAACTCCATCTCTGCAAATTTTCCACCGACAAGTCTCCCTTTAGAAACACCCCCTTTGAAAATCCCTGTTCAAAAGTAGCCACCAGCCTCCCGTCTCTATAGAGATGTGGTCCAGCCCCTCTGGTTGTCCTAGCAACCAGACGTTCCGCTTTTCAAATTTTCTCAGTTAAAATCGTCATTTTATGTGATGATGTAAACATTTTTTTACATGCGTAGACATTTTTTTTATGTTTTTATTGGAAAATTTTTTTCTTTCTTTTTTTTAAAAAAGTGCAATGTTTTTCATTTATAATTTCTTAATTTAATGTTTTCATTTTTTCAAATTTCTTCTTTCATTCGGTTTTCAATTTTTATTCTTTTAAAAAATATCTTTACAATATTTTCTTCTCCTTTCTCAAAATTAAACCTCCAATATTTGATATAATTATTAATTTTATTAATATTTATTTATAATTAAAACGAATTTCTTTGACTTACTTTCTTTATTAACAATTTTAAGATAATTTCTATTAATTTGTCAATTTTCAGATAATTTTCAATTTATATTTAATTTAATTGGCAAATTAACTAATTTAAAGATTTTCATTTAATACATCCAGAGAAAAATATTATTCAAACCAAATAGACTTTTTATTTGTTTGAAATAAAATATTTATTCGACAAAAATAAAACATATACTTGGGTCAAATAAAATTTTATTTAAACTAAATAAAATTTATTTGAAACAAATAAAAAGTCTAGTTGGTTCCGAGACAAATATACCATTTCTCTAGGTGTACTTAAGTAAACATTTTTTCATACAATAATTTGAATGGAAAAATATTTTTTTTCAACATTGTTGATTATAAACGATGCGAATTTCATCAACTTATTTTATTAATGTTTTTCAGCAATGTTAACATGACATTAATTATGAATTTAAGATAATTTTAAATTATAATTTTAATATAATAATAATTTAATAATAATAATTTTAATATTTAATTTAATTAAATTGATTTTCTAGTTGTATTTTTAAAAGAGAAGAAAATAATTGTATATCTTAATAGATATGTTTCATTCGTCTATCCTTTTTTTAGTCTATTTGAATTTTATTTTTATTAATTAATTTTACAATTAATAAACAAGTTTATTATTATTTTTTTATTGTAAGAAAAAATTTTTTTTTAACTTATTGTAGTTGACAGTGATAATTTTAAAAGAATAATTTTTATATTTGATAATATTAAACAATTATCATAAACACTTTAACTTTCTAATGGAAAATTTTTTCATTTTCCTATTTCTCTTATTTGCAATTTTTATTTATAATTATTGTAGTATTCAAATTTTTCTATTTTTTTCAATAATTCTCAATATTTTAATTTTGAAATTAAATATAGGGGAGAGTGGGGCAAACCGAACCGGTGGGTAAACCGGACCCCCCTCAATATTTCCGAAATGTCGAAATTTTCAAAAGTGCTATTTAGAAATTTGAAACAACCATGTGTAGTATACCTTATTTTTTTCAATTTGCCATTTTTTACTTTTGTTTGTGCAACGCTGGCAGCAAAATTTTTTTTTAGTTTTTTTTCTACACTTTTTCGAATTTTTTCTTAAGGGAATTCTGAGGAAATCGTGTAATATTTCCAAATATTACGTCTTGGGTTTTGAAGGTACACACCTCAGGAATAGTTACCACCAAAAACTTTCATGAACTTGCAATGCGTTTCTTTTTGACAAACATTTATTCTCAAAATGGGCCTGTGGGGCAAACCGGACCGTTTTCGGTGGGGCAAACCGGCCATAGGATATTTCCATTGAATTAAAGTTTCATAAAAATTATTTTTAAATAAAATGTTTCTTTCATTAAAATATTTACTTAAAATGAAAAATAATTGTCTTCCAATGAGAATTGGACCTTTTAATATTGTTTCTCTGATAATGACAAACATTTTTATTTTTTTATTAAAAAAAATCTTTACTTAATTAAAATTAAATCCCGAATTATTATTTTCATTACTACAGCCGTTGTTTACATGATACTTTATGTTTATTACTATTGTAGATTATGTAAATGCAATATTATAAATAAAAAACCAAACGGCACGGTTTACCCCAAGGAGTGGGGCAAACCGGACCGTTTGCAAAATTTTTGAAAGTTAACACAGCAACTAAACAATAAAAGATGCAGTATAGGTGTCTCTGGGAAAAAGTTGCGCAATTAAATGATCTTTCAAACAAGCCTTCGAAAAAAGAAATCGGTTGATTCGTTTAGTCACAAGAGGCAAAAAACCGTTACGGGGTCCGGTTTGCCCCACTCTCCCCTATTCTATATTTATTAATTTCTTAAACAGTAATTTCATTATTTTAATACTTATTATTTTAAAATTTTTATATTTATTCCTAATAATATATATATTATAGTAATTTGATAGTAATTAAAATACAAAAGTTTTTTTGTATCAAACTAAATGAAATAAAATGAAAATTTTGTCCCTCGCCAATAGAACATATATATATATATATATATATATATATATATATATATATATATATATATATATATATATATATTTTTTTTTTTTTCAATTATTCGCGTATGAGAATTTATATAGAATTTAAAAAAAAGAGAGAAAATAAATTTCCCTGCATGTCGAATAGAATTTACAATTAAATTAAAACTGAATTCGTTCAATTCATCGTTTTTTAATTAAATTAAAAACAATTATCTGATAAAAGTATAATTTACAGCTTGGCTGTGATTCAATGTTGAAATTGTTTTTTTTTTTTAATTTTGTAAAAATAATATTTATAAAATGTAATTCAAACTCGAGCATAAAATTCGTACTTGAAATATTTTTTATTAATTAACTATTGTATATATAGTATACAGTTTCTATAGTTTCTTTTAGTCCCAAATTATCTCTCTACAATTCTTTTAAAAGCTGCAAAGTCAGATCGAAACAAATCTAATTATGCTTCTTTTCTTTTTTTCCAGTGTGCATTTAAATCTTTGTTTTTCAAATCTAAAATTTCTTTGTTTTCGTGAAAAAAATTCCGATTTGAATAATTAATAATTAAAAGTTTTTATATAGATTTTTCGCTTTCTTTTGTATCTAAAGGCTCTTAGCCTGATCTAAAAATCAATTTATTAATAAATTAATTAATCAGTAATAATAATTAAACATTGTTGTAAAGATTTTTCTTTTTTGTATTTGTTGAAGTCTTTCAATCTGTTTAAGAAATAATAATTAAATAAATAAATTAACGATAATAATTTTAATAAATGAATTATAATCATTATCAAAAAGTTTTTAATGAAATTTGTTTTCTATTTCAAAATTTGTCAAAATAGCATACACAAAAAAAATATTTAAAATTTAAACATTTACTTAGGTCTTTCATTTGAACATTCGAAATTTAAGAGCAAATGAAAAATAAATAATCAAAATATAAAATTTTGAATTTGGAAAATGAAATTTACTTTATGAAGAAAGACGATTCTTTCCTTCGATTTGGATAATTTGAACTCACGCATGGTTCCGTTTGAAAGTATAAACTATAGAAAATGTAAGAATTTTTTGGGGTTTTTTTTTGAGAAAGGAGAAAAGAATGAGTGTTGGAAGAATTGGAAACTGATAAGGACTGATCAGTTGGAGGACATTTCATGAATGACTGAAAGAGAAAAGCACGTGCGTATGGGCCAAGCGAATGGAAGTAGTACCTTTATGGCTTGGAAGACCTGCCGGTCTCTTCTAAGGGCTTCTGCGGGAAACCTGCGATATATTTCCATTCATAGATTGAAAACCATGTGCATCTCCTCCACGTGACGTTGTATCCGCACGTGATATATTCCGTCATCATCTCGTGAGAAACACTTCTTTTCAATAATATTCTTCAAGTTCACCATCTTCACTCACCCCCCTTCTTATCATTACCTCATTTTTCTTTCTTTTTCCTCTCTTTAATCCACGATATATTTATATTGCACTCGTTATCATTTTCCCTTCCCTTCCTTTCACTTCACTTATTTTATTATTTTTAATTCTTTTCTGTCCCTATAGAAAGAACTACATTTTCAACTTTTATTAAATTATATATCCTACGCACACTTCACTTTTATTCGATTATCACTTTTCACTTTTATTCTCTCCTTTTGCACTTTGAGAATTTCGATTTTTGTTAAAATTGTAATTTTGGAATTTTGCAATTTTTAAAAATACAAACGTTTAATTATTTTGGACATTCGCATTCTGAGAATTTTCGGTTCGATACGAAGAGATACTTAAAATTTGTATTAAGTTATAAATAATAAAGTATTTGGTAAATTGTAATTATTTGCGTTTGGATTTGACAATTGAGTTTTTGAGTATAATTAAATTCTAATTTTGAATTATCGGAGCAAAGTGAAAGTGTCGCGTCCTAAGGGCTACTGCCATGCTGGCACGATGGCCTGTCAATGTGACTTGGCTAACTAAGCACCTACCACCTACTACCCTCTCTCTTTCTCTCTTGATCTCTCTTTCTGTCTCACCCCTTACCAGCAAACTAACAACCCCACTACTCCCTTTCTCGCATGAACCTTTTCTTGTATGCAAGCTCATCATGTTGACGTATCATCTCACGTATCTGCATGTGGATCCTTGTTCATCCACGTGTGGGTGCCAAGTCTGTGAGGCAAAAAAAGTTATTCGAGTCCTTTTTTTCCTCTTTCTTTCCCTCCCTCCACCGTTTTTTTGTCGCCGCTCGGCGAAAAATCTCAGGTGAACGATGCTCTAATGATTCTTCATTGAAAATTTATTTATTTTTTTTTGTATTTCATTTTAACATTTTTCTATACTTAATGAACAATTTGTACTGACTTTTTTCGGGGTTTCTATTAAAGAAAAATTAGCATTTACCTGATTTTCAATGAATTGCATGAAAAATTAGGGAATTTTTCTGTTATTGGGTCAAACAATTTTATTTCAACTAAAGTGGTCGGCGACTAATTTTCAAAAATTGCAACATTCTACAAGAATGATACTGATGTTACTAGAATCACAAAATAAAAAGATTTTTTCAAAATTATTTTCTATCTTTTGTAAAATATGAATTTTAAATATTAGGAATGCTGAAAACTGTCAATTTTCTGCCAGTAGAAAATAATTCAAAACAAATACATTTTAGTACAAAAATATAAGAAAAATTATTGTCATTTGTTAAGAATGTTTAAATTTCTTACTATAAATTGATATAACCATTTCAAAATATAAAATAATAGATAAAATATAATTCCAAAGTTCATAATTATATAAATTAACCTATTTCTGGGATTTTTATTAACAAATAATGAGGAAATGGGATTATAAAATTAGGTAAAAACTTAAAGAATATTAAAAATTTGTGATGAACTTTCAGTTTTTGATCAAAGTTTTCTTCCATTTTCTCGAAAAATAAAAAATATGTGTCAAATAAAACTTTACTTTACTTTGCTCATTTTCACGATTTTCAAGTGTGTTTAACTTCTCTGGAGAAAATCGGAAAAATATGGGATTTTCATAAATTATTAAATTATCACTAATTAAACACACACTATACTTTTCACTTTGGTCCCGGGCCTAGTTTAAAAATTATAAATTTTTTAAAAATAGTATATTTTTGAGGGTTAATAAATGTAATTTTTATAAAGTTGAAGTTGTTTTATTATTATTGTCAATGCTAAACAATGTTTTTAGAATTAGTCGGTGACCACTTTAGTTGAAATAAACTGGTTTGACCCTACTGATAAAATTCGTTGATTCAGGATTATTAATCCTGAAAATAATTATCTTATTTTATTTTTATAAAAAACTGTATTTAAAATGTTCAGCGATATAGAAAAATCTGTTCATTAAAAACTTCGTATAATGGAAATTTTCGAGTTAAATAAATTGTTCTAAATAGAAATATTTCTGTTAAAAAATTTTGTTAAATGGAAATTTTCTTTGGAAAAATTCTGCTGAAAGTTCTATTATTTATAGTTTAATTTATTTAGTAAAATTTCAATTTAAAAACAATTCTATCGAGTAGATTTTTTAATTTAATAAAATATTCAACCGAATTTCCAAATATAAATCGTACAATTATTTAGCAGAAAAATTTCTATTTTACAGAATTTTCAATTAGCAAATTTTTCTGTTTTATCATATTTCTTTTATATTACATTCTCATCAAAAATGAGAAAGTCTTGGATTTGTGCGATTTTGAGCAATGTCTAATTTTGTTAAATCTTTACGTTTCATGACCCCCTGATTCCAAAAAAATGGTTTTTAGAAAAGTGTCTGTCCGTCTGTCTGTCTGTCTGTCTGTCTGTCTGTAGAAAAATTTGTCGTCACGATAACTCGAATAAATCTTTATGAATCGTCTTGAAATTTGGCACACTTTTTTAGTCCACTAAAATGAAGCCTGAGTTCGTTGGACAGCCCATTTCAACAAAAAACAACAAAAATACAACATTTTAAAATTTTCAAAATTTTGAATTTTTTTAAATTTTCAAAAAAAAATTTTTTTTAATTTTTTTCCTTAAAATATGCGCAAAAACAACCACCTGTCTTTTTGAACACTTTTTTGTACCACAAAAAACAAAAAAGTTATGATTTTTTGAAAAAATTTAAATTTTCAAAAAAAAAAAAAATTTTTTTAAATTTTCAAAAAAAATTTTTTCTTAAATTTTTTTCCTTTAAAATATGCGCAAAAAACAAATAACTTTTCTTTTGAACACTTTTTTGTACAACAAAAAACAAAAAAGTTATTCTCAAAAAAGTGCAAAAAATTGAGATTTATAGTGAGTGAAGCATTAGCCGAAACATGAAAAAATATTAGAAATATATAAAAAACACTCGGTTTTTTCTTTTAGATGCCAAAGTTAGGTAAATATACGAAACTAGGAACAAAAAGGAACTCAAAATATGCAAAAATTTTGCTCTTCTTGAATTTTTCCGTGAAATTTGCTTTTTACATTCTCATCAAAAATGAGAAAGTCTTGGATTTGTGCGATTTTGAGCAATGTCTAATTTTGTTAAATCTTTACGTTTCATGACCCCCTGATTCCAAAAAAATGGTTTTTAGAAAAGTGTCTGTCCGTCTGTCTGTCTGTCTGTCTGTCTGTCTGTAGAAAAATTTGTCGTCACGATAACTCGAATAAATCTTTATGAATCGTCTTGAAATTTGGCACACTTTTTTAGTCCACTAAAATGAAGCCTGAGTTCGTTGGACAGCCCCATTTCAACAAAAAAACAACAAAAATACAACATTTAAAATTTTAAAAAATTTTTATTTTTTTTAAATTTTCAAAAAAAAATTTTTTTTAATTTTTTTCCTTAAAATATGCGCAAAAACAAACAACTTTTCTTTTGAACACTTTTTTTTTTTTTTTTTTTTTTTAAGTTTTTGGGTCAGACTTTTTTTATAAGTTTTTGGGCCAGAGTTTTTTTATAAGTTTTTTTTTTTTATTTAAACATTATTAAAATTTTTTCCTGTAATTGTTATGCAGATCAATTTTTTTTTATTTTTCAGTATTGTTAAATTATAAAATTTTTTATAGAATTTTGGGTCCTTTTTATTTCTACCAAAGTTATTTGCATTGCAAATATCTGGACATTTTAAAAATAATTTGTTTATGGATTAATATTTATTTTAAATTTTTAACAATAATTTTCAATTTAGAAATAAGTATACCCTTAAATTCTCAACCGATTTGATTGTTTTTTGTTTGAATTTATATTGTACGTCACTGAAGGCCGATTTAAAAGATATTAATTGATTATAATTTTTTAATTTGAGCAAATTAGTATAATTTTTGAAAGGACGTTTATTTTTTTATTCGGTTAATGCACATGATCTAATTCAGTTTAAATAATTTTAGTTCGACCACCAGACAATTTATAATAAGACATAAATTATACAAATTTAAAAATTTTTTCAAAATGTCCAGTAAATAAATTATTTCTATTGCATGAATTGTTCTTTTTGTTGTTGTACTAAGATTATAAAATGCTTAGTTATTTGTACGGTTTATACTAGAAATGCAGGAATCTGTATTTATTTTTATTTATTTTTCTCTTCGTATAGGGTATGGTGATTTATTAAATATATATAATTTTTTTCGATGAAAGTAGAATTAATGTCATGATAATCTTCAAATTAACACACATTTGATGAGAATGTATACCTTAAAGTCGTAGTAACTTTAAGACAAATAAATCATTTAGGGGTTCAAGAAAAATATGGCGTGTCTGATACGTAATCTTAGTTGATTGAGTTAGATCTACAGCGAAATGTTTATTGGCTAGGAGTCAGTATATTGTAGCTGAATTTTTTAAAACATATAGATAATATTTTGTATACAAGAAGGAATAAAAACAAGAACGCAAATAATGTACAATAATCGAAAACTGCTGCGAGCGAAGCGAGCCATCTGCGCGCGAAGCGCGACGTGCGAAATAGTCGTCGAAGCGCGAAGCGCGACGACCGGTATTTCGCGTGTCGGTATTTCGGTGTCTGATACGTAATCTTAGTTGATTGAGTTAGATCTACAGCGAAATGTTTATTGGCTAGGAGTCAGTATATTGTAGCTGAATTTTTTAAAACATATAGATAATATTTTGTATACAAGAAGGAATAAAAACAAGAACGCAAATAATGTACAATAATCGAAAACTGCTGCGAGCGAAGCGAGCCATCTGCGCGCGAAGCGCGACGTGCGAAATAGTCGTCGAAGCGCGAAGCGCGACGACCGGTATTTGCGCGCCCCGAGGCGCGCTCAAACTAGCGAGCGAAGCGAGCCCCCGCGCGAAGCGCGGATGAGAATGTGTCCGCCCGAAGGGCGGGCAGATTTTTTTTTTATATAGATTATGAATTAACTGAATTAAAAATCCTTATCTGTGAATTTTTATTTAGTCAAATTTTTGCTACTAAATTTTTATTTAACAACATTTTTGAAACAGGGAAATATTTTTGTTATAGAATTGTCATTTTATAGAATTTTAAATTAGTTCAACTATAATTCACAATTTCCATTTTAGAAAGTTTTCAACAAAAAAGATTTAAAAATTTTTTTTATTTAGAAGAATTTTTAAATAAACGATATTTTATTTTTAAAATTTTTTTAATTTAAATTCATTTAATACAATTTAATTTACAAAATTTCTCCTATTATTTTATCAAATTACAATGTATTATTTGAGTGATTTTTTAATTTTATAAAATTTTTATGTCTGAAAAATTTTATTTTGCAGAATTCTTTTTTGGTATAGAAGTTTCAAGAAACAACATTTTTTAATTACAGACTTTTTATTTATCAGAATTTTTCTTACTGTTATTTTTCATTTTATGCCATTTTTGAATGGCGAATATTGAAAAATAATTCAGCAAACTTTTTGGCACAAAATTTTCCATTGTGTGGAATTTTTTTCAAAATTTTAATTTGAAACAATTTTTCATTGCTACGAATTCTCATGTATAATCCATATTTAAAGTCGAGTTTTTTGTATGAGAAATTCCAATTCACTAAATTTGTTGTCACAGAATTAGAGTTCAATGAAATTTTCAACTATAATGGTACTTTTATTTAATGAAATTTTTATTTTCAATGCTCTTACTTTTACTCAATGGATTTTTTGTTTACCATTATTTTCACTTGATATGGAATTTTTTATTTTGCGTTATTTTTATGTTTTTTAATCTTTTTTTATCGAAATGTTTAAAAAAATTTTTTGGCAGAATTTACTTATTTTAGAAAATTTCTACTTTTTTCAATTCTGTTTTCATTGAAATGTTTTTTAAATTTATTTTTAATTAATTAATTATTAATGAATTAATTTCTATTTTCTGCATTTAAAAAAATTTAAATTTGTCTTTATTTGTCGTCCACAAGTTTTGTTAAATATAAAAATTAGTTTAAATTTGCATTAGGAGTAAAAAATGTAGAAATGAGAGAAAATTTCATTTAAAAAGTTAATTCAGTGAATTTTAAGAATTATTTTAATATTAAAATAATAATTTATGTTTCGGTTTCTTTATTTATTTAAATATATAATATTTTATTTGGAAATTAGAATAAGGAAGGTAGTTTTCAGTAGTCAAGGGAGAAATTAATTTTCTATCTTGGTTTAGAATTTATGATTTTGCCACAAAGACGATAAAAGTAGAAATAAACATTATTGCAGAAATAAAATGAGGAAACAGAAAATATAGATTAAAATAGAGAGGAAAAGAATAAAAAAATCTCTACATATGAATTTCGTGTAAATTAGTAAAAAAAGAGAAAGAAAAAGAAAAAAAAGAAAAATTTTGTTATATAGGCGTTGACTAGATATTAATATAACGTGTGTATTCTTTTTCTTCTTTTCTAGTGAGAAGACATCGGTTGGTGAAACTATGTGATGTTCACACATATATATATATATGAAAATATATATAAAAATCGCTCACTGTCGTTGACGACATGGGATACTAATCGTTCATTCAACGATCGTCGATCGGAGTCTATATTCACCGCCTCGATCTTTGGAGGATATTATATTTTCTCCAGATACCATTACCACGCTGTCACGGTGGTCCTGCATAGCAGTTTTTGCCCTCGATACTCGCAGGATACTCAGGATCACTGGCTCGTAATGCCTTCCCTTTCGAAAATTATTGATCAGTCAACGGTGAGCCCGGCTATCCAGAATTCAAATTTTTTCCAAAAAAATTTTTCGCCTCTTTTCCCTTATTTTCGAACATTTTTAACAATTTCTACTTTTATTGCCTTTCATTCTTTTTATCAAATCTTCCTAACGACGCTTTACTCTTCCACTGGATTACTTTACCTTTTTTTCTATTAAAACCTACTGTTTTCTACTTTTTTCCCAATTAGTTTTTTTATTTGGATACTTTTTTAAGGGGTATTCTGCTCTAGAGACATCAATTTTAAGGCGTTTTTCCGAGTAAGATAAAAAAGAAAGTTTAACATTTTTAATATTTACTTTCTTTGTAAGTTGTTTATGTTTGATGTTTAAAGACTGCAAAAAAATTGAAAAAAATAAAAAAATTTTAAAGTTATAAACTGTTGAAGTGGGGACTGAAAAAAATCCTGGTTAGCACGATGACTGAAGATCACCTCAACCGATTTACTTCAAATTTTACAGAAATGTTCTTTGTAAAATAAATTGGTTTGCTATTTTTAAAAAATTTTTAAATGTCAAAAAACACAACTTTTTTTCTCTTTTCCAAGGTACCGACCATTTTGAAGCCTATTTAATAATTAAGAATTTCTTTGGAATTTTTGTTTTCGAGCATTACAAAAGTCTCCACATTGCCAACCAGTAATTTTTTATTATTTTTTTCTGTTTTTTTTAAAGATCAATAAACTTGCAAGAAAAGTAAATACTAAAAATTTTAAACTTTCATTTTTATCCTACTTGAAAAAACGCCTAAAATTGAGGCCTCTAGATCTACTACTACAAGCTATTTTATTATTTTGTTTGTTTGTTTGTTTGAAAATCTGCGTAAATTTAAATCTGCTTATTTGAAATAAAAAAATTATTCTCAAAAATTCTTATTAATTTCTGTGAAACAATTCAAAATTTTGAAAACTTTTCAAAAAAATTCAATTTATTTTACAAACTATTAAAATTTTACACAGGAAATAAATTACATATTATAACACATATATATTTTACACCGATTCGAAAAAGAATTTCATGAACTTTCTATTGCTATATTTTTAAATGTTCAACTCTTAATATCTCAAAACGTCAATTTTTATTAAAATTTATAATTTTATTATATTATTATTATTATTATTATCATTATTATTATTATTATTTATTTATTTTTATATTATTATATTATGTAATATTTTATTAAAATTTATTTTTATTATAATATAATATTTAATATAATAAAGCATTTATTGAGCAAAAATTATTGCAGTAAAAATAATTTAATTTAGAAACTATAAAAAAAATTAATTTCTTGAAAAGTTTTAATTTTTTTTTAATACATGAAAATTCTCTTAAAAATTAAAAATGTTAAGGGTATTTGAACCATTATGACGTCACAATTGTAGAACACATGTTTCACACAATTAGTGACGTCATAATGGTCCAAATGCCCTTAACTAACATTTCAAATTAATTGGAATTTTTGTCAAATTCAGTTGAAATAAATTTTATTTTTAAAAAAATTAATTTTGTTACTTTCAAAACTTATTTTTAAAAATATTTGACGTTTGGAAGAATTCAAACTAAAAATTTGGAAATTAATTTAATTGGATAAAAATTTAGAATTTAATTTATTATTACGATAAGAAAAAGAGTGAATATTTTTTATCGAAACCAGGAAAATTTCAGGGAAATACAGAATCAAATGTTAGTGATCTTTTTAACGACTAAAACGAGTTTTTTTAGTCGTCAAATTTAATCTTTCGATAACCACTTTTTTACTACTTTTTTCAGTCTCAAAGCTACTGTTTCATACTTTTTTAAAATTAATTATTATTGTGTGCGAAGCTTGTATTATTTTTTATACTGTAATGAATAAACAATTTTGGAAAACGTAAATTTTATTAAAAATACTATAAACATCAGTAGTTCTTTAAAAAAATTTATTTTTAACTGGAAGTGGATCTTACTTTTGAATTAATTTTAATTTCAATGGATATAGTAATTTTGGAAAATATTTAAAATTAATTATTATTAAATATAAAATATTTAAATAGAAAAAAATTCGCTTATCTGAATGAAGTTTAAAAACAAAAATTAAAATTCAATAAAATTTTCTATTTTATTCGCAGTCCTATTGAACTGTAAAAAAAGAATAAATTAATAAACATTTATGAAATTTAAAATTTTTTCAAAAACTTTTAAAAACGATGTTTCGACAAAAAAATAATATAAATTTTTGGCGAACGAAAAAAAGTTTGTGTGGATTTGAAAAAATGTAACTAATAACGGGAAAAGAGTATTTGTTGTTTTTGTTCCTCTTTCGTTTTCGAGGGAAGATCAACTGTCCTAGCTTTGAAATTTATCGAATATATCAAATATCGTAGGCTCAACACCTGACTGCTAGCAGTTCCGACCAGGACACAGGAAGAGGAAGTCAAGTACAATATTCCGGACACATTGGTTCTCTAACCGGTGGTGGATGTAACCGGCTCGGGATCAAGTTCTCTCTCTCGATTCGTATCCAGTCGAATCGTCCGCCGAACGGTTTACAAAAAAAATTAAGGTAGTATTACGTATTATTATAAATACGTATTAATAACAATTCATAACAATTATATCACACAAAAATTATTTCTATAAAATAATATTGAAAAACATAATTCAAAAATAAATTATTTAAATGTAGGCCTTTTTTCTAAATTTGGCAAGTTTTTTAAATAATTGTTTTTATAATGTTATAATATATAATTTAAAGAGTAATAATAATAATAATAATAATAATTTTATGGTGAATTTTGAAAAAGGCTCACATCTTTATAAATCGTAGGAATTATTTAAGTATGATTGATTTCTTTTCGGTAAAAATTATTACTCTAATAAGAATAATAATCATTATTATTAAAATAATAATTTTATTTTTATTTATATATTTAAAAAATAAAAAAAATATTAATTATTATGACTGAAGAATAAGTTATTTAGATATAAATAATTTTATTGTCTTAAAGTGAAAAATTTTTTCACGCATCCTTAGATTGTCCTCGAAATTGTACGTGTGTATGTTACTGATCCACTTCTCCCACAAGTTTTACATCATATACATGACGAATATAAAAATATAAGGCACTTTTCGTCTGGAGAGAATAAAGGGTATCTTCTTACATTTCCAACCGATTGATTCTTTGGTATTTACTCAGTACCCCAAAGAAAACTTTTTAGTCTCCCTCATTTTTTTCTAATTTAAAAAAAATAATTGTTTAACGGTCATTCGAATGGTTTTTAACTAGATTTTTTTCTCTCAATTATATCTGTATTTTAATTTTCGAATTTGTACACTTTTTGTTAATATTTTTAAATGATATTGATAATTTATTCCTGCTATAAATATAATAATCAATAATTGAGTATAGGAAAATATTTCAAAAAACAAATTTTTTGAAAATATTTTTCACTGATATTAATTATTTTTATCATAATTAACAATCATTTTATCCATATCTTTGTTTTGCAGTTCACAGTAAAAAGTAACTCTTAATTTAAGATCGGTCTTAAATTCAGCACTGTCTGCTATAATGTTAAAGAGTACATTTAAGGCTGCTTTCCTGTCTTAAAATAAGACTTTCTTTTTACTGTGTTAAAAACAAGTTTCTTCCTCATATTTTTTATATTCTAATTTTTATTTTCAAATGTTTTTAACAATTTTGAATCTTAAAATGAACTAAATTCCTCATTTTAACATTTTCTTAATTAATTAACTTCTATTTAATATTTTATTTGTAAATTTAATTTAAGAAATTCTAAAACTCGAAAATAGTCAACTATTTATAAATTATTGTTGAAAAACAAATTTTATTACTCATAATCTTGCGTTAAAAAGTAAACAATTTTTTTAATTTAAAAAATAATAGTTTTGTTAAAAAATGTTATAATTTTTATATTTTCAGTCTGCAATATAATAATTTAAATATTGCAAAGAATTATTATTATTATTAACATTTTTAATAATAACTGAATTGTTTCAAAAATATTTTTCTTAAAATTTTGCAAAATAATTATAAAAAACTTTCTTTCAAAGGAATTTAAGGGAATGCAAACCACTGCCGTCACATAAATTGTGACGTCATAATAATAATTCAAATGCCCTTAATTAAAATAGTATTAAAAATAATTGAATTCTTATAAAGAATACCTGGTATCAAAATTTGTAGGAAATAATTTTGATTTCTGTTATAACAACAAACAAAGTTGTAACATTTGTTTTGGGAAAACTGAATTAATCTGAAGAATATTATTATTATTATTTATTAAAAATATTTGAAATTTTTTCTCAAGAATTCTTGGAAGAGTTTTATTAGAATTGAATAAAAAATGTGTTTTTTATTTTGTTAATTCTTATAAAAAGTTTTATTAAAAGTTTAAAAAATAATTGAATTGATTTCGAAAATTTTCCATTTTAATAATGTTAAAACGAAATCGGTTTTAATTTTTCGCAAGTACTTTTCGAAAATGTATTTAAAGAAAAGAATTGAAATTGTTAAAAAAAATCCATCATAATAGAAGCATATTTTTGAAGTAGAAATTATTAACAGTAAGGGAAAAAAGTAATTACCGCAGCAGTTAAAATGAAAAGTATGCGACAAGAGAAGGAGAACAATTTGCAACACCTGTGTTTGCTTACACCTGAAAGTACGAGAGCGAAAGATAGAATCAAGCAGGCATAATAAATTGTGTAAACACAGAGACTATGTTTGGATCCTTTCTTTTTTCTTTCCTCTTTGGTTCTTTCCACACTGACAAGGACGAAAAATATACATTCAATGTACACACGTACGCATAATATGATTGAGTGATTAGCTTGCACGACGAGATGACAGTGTCCGTATTGTCCGTGGTTAAGGTCCCGCTACTCATCTAAGTGATTGCTGTTGGGATAATCTTGCACGTGATAAATGAAGACTTTATTACAACACACAAGTGAGTCCTCATTCAAACGTCATAGAGACCGCAAGGACCCCCTAAATTACACAGATTCAATTCATCCCTCAAATTTATACGCGTGCCATCAAAATCCAAAATCAGATAGTATCTTTTGATCTCGCCTGGTAGCTATCCATTTTATTCTTTAACTTTTTCTTTTTATTTCATTTTTTCCTGCATTTCTCGCTTATTCATTCGATATTTAACTGCATAAACTATTTACATTTACAATCGCAGTTTTTCTGAGGATATTAAATTCAGACAGAAAACGAATCAAAACTTAGAAAATAATAAATTTAATAATAATTTGTAATTCAATTCTGGAGAGGGAATTGGATTTTAAAAAATAAGCCTTCCAGCATCATTTTAATATTAAGTGTTTTGAAGGTTAAATATACTGTAATCAATATTGGGGTTTTTGTAAAAAAATTCCTTTTAAATTTAATTTCATTAATTTATTAAACTTTTAACATTATTCATTTATAATTTAATGAATTGTGTATTTAATAATTTATTTTTAACTATAGTTAAAAAAAACTTTATTCTATTCAAATAACCGATTATTTGTCTATAATCAAATGAATATTTACTTGAATCAAATAAATTGTATTTGAATCAAATATTTCAGTATTTGAAGCAAATACTAATTAATTGATTCAAATAAAAATTATTTGATTCAAGTAAATATTTATTTGATTATAGACAAATAATCGGTTATTTGAATCAAATAAATTTTTTTTTCAGTGTATTTTATCTTTTCAAAAATAACTAATATACATTTTTATATATTGAACGTAAAATAATTGTAATGAATTTTTTAATTTATCGCTTCGAGTTTAAAATTGATATTTTTTGTAAAAAAATTTTATTTGTAATCATAATTTTATTATTTATCTAACTTTCTACTTAATATATTATATTTTAAAAAATTAAAAATATTTTATTCTAAATAAAACGGAAAATTTTTTTATAATTCAAGGGTTAGGTAATTGAAAATAATTATTAAAAAATTAAAAACAAAACAATAACGCTCATCAAATATGAAAAAGGCTTCGGAGATGAACAGTTTGTCAAATGAAAAAATCACGTTTTTATTAAATTTAAAAATATTGAAACATAATTTAACAAATTTTTCGGGCTACAACTTCAAATATTTATATATAGATTACGTATAATTAAAAAACAGTTTAGAAATATGATGTTTTTAACTGGAAAACGAGGCTTCGGAGATGAATTTGAGTTTTTACTCCCATTGCCAGTAATTTTTAATTAATTATTTAAAAAATTTCTTTTGTTTTCTTTGAAATAAATATAAGTGAAAAATAAACGGTAGAATCTAAGCTTCAATTTGATATATATTAAGACTATATTACAAAATTTTTAATTATCTTAAAAAATAATTGAAAATATGCATCATATTTAACCAAAACCATAAGACAAAATTAAATAAATTTGTTTACTAAGAAAAACTTTAAATTTTAACATGAGAAGATTATGTAAAGATAAATAATGTTTCGTAGATTATGGATAAATTTTTTTTGAAATTTATACTCAACAAAATATCAATAAAAAGTTAATGCAAATATTGAATCTCACGTTGGAGACACGTGAAGTGGTCTTACTTTAGAAAACTCAATTATCTTGAAAAAATTTAATTACGATTTTTCGAAAACGTATTTGTTTTTTAAATAAATTTCAAGGAAAAACCTTTTCAAAATTTAATAATTTCTAAAATTTACAACTGTAATTTTTCCCAAAGTAATTTTACTTTTTTAATAATTTTTGAATAAAATTATTCAAAACTAATCATTTTTAAAGGAAAATAATCCCCACAGCACCGAAACTTTCCTAAAAATGTATTAAATATTTACTTGCAATATTTGGCATATTTAACTGAACAGTTTAGTGAAAATTGTGTAAAGATTTAAATGTCCCGATCAAATTCTTATGAAAAATATTATTAGTATTGTATTGAAAATAATTCAATTTTAAAGATGATTTATTATTTATTATTAATTACTGGTAAAGATAATTCAATTCCTGGGAATAATATTATTTAAACTTTTAGAATAATTGAATTATTTCTAACAATTTCAACTGCAATTTTTCCAAAAGTCAAATACTTTTGTAAAGTTTATTCTTCAAAATATACAATTATAATATTTAAAAACAATTTTTCAAAGTGAGAAAATAAAATTGTGCGTGCAATATAAAATTTATTTTTATAACATTTGAAAAAATTTTAATTTTGATAGTTTAAAAACCTCATTTTTCTAGAATTTTTGTTTAATCAATATTTGAGTGCATTTTTTCTAGGAGAATTCAATAATATTAAAATAGTGAAATAAGTGCGGAAAAATTGTTGATTATTAAATATTAGTTTTTTATGTTTGTTAATTAGTAGTTTGATATATTCTTTTACTGCTCAAAAGTTTAATTATTTATCGAATCATGAAAAATATCTTGTATTTAATTTGTAACTAAAAGTATATCTTTTGACTATTTCTACACTATAGTTGTTGAAATAATTTTTGTTTTTTTAATTTACAAAAAAGTGTCCGGAAAATCTCATCTATATATCTATTTTATTTAATTTTAATAAATGAATTTTCATTCAGTTGAACTGAAAATGTAAATGTAAATGTAAATGTATTAATTAAAAGTTGAAAAGAATTTAAGCGGATTATAAAAAATTTGATCATTTTCATTTTATCTCGAAGAGTGTTACATAAAAGTGGTGCTAATAAAAATGAAAAAACCAGTCTTATTATTATTATTTGTTATAGGTTTTGAATGCTTTTATTTGCGTTTTGCGGTGGTCGAGTGGCACGCGCGCAAGCCCTCTCTCTCTTGTGTAATTCAATCGGGTTATTTAGAGACAAAGAATATACATGAAACGAAGAAGAGGGATCTCCTTGATGCGAAGAGATACTCTTCTGTCTCTGTCCTTAATCCTCGAAAAACTGTTACAAATGAAACGGTAAACGTGTAAAATGCCAAGCTAATCTTGGCCATACAAGCACTCCTCAAATTAAATATATACAAAAATTTATTATCATAGCCGTTCTCTCTCTCTCTTTTTCTTCTACATGCAGATGCAAAAAGAAAGAGTAACCCTTTTTCAAAAAAAAAGAAAAGGAAAAAAAGAGAATTGAAATTCGATACAAAAGATAGATATTTGAGTCTTCTCGTATTTTCTTCACACGTGTTCGCAGTGAAATAAGCGGGGGAATTTTAATTATGCCGTTTACTTAATTAATTACTTAAAATTTTTCGATTTCTAAAATTGGAATATTTTGTCTTATTTATCTATTAATATTTCCTCGTTCAATGCAAATTTTAATAAGAATTTCTTGCAAGAATTCAAACATTTAATAAAATTTTACAAAAGAATTCAATTATTTTCAAAAATTTTAATGAAAATTCTTATAAATTTTTAACTTATTTTTGAGGAATACAAATATTTTACATACAAATTTTAATCAAACCTTCTCGGAAGAAGCAAAACCTTTAATAAAATTCTTTTTAAAAAATTGTATTAATTGCAAAATAATTCTCACAAAATTTCTGGAAAAAATTCAATAATTTTTAATTATTTTAATTTATTTCAAAATTATTATTATATTATTAGTAGTATTTTTATGTATTATTATTATTTTTATTATTTATTATATTATTATTATTTTAAATGTATTATTTAAAATATTTTCCATTATTTTCGTAAAATTTTTCGCAGAAATTCAATTATTTCTATGAGTTTTAAAAAAATGCTTCGATAAAAATTATCTATTTTTTCAAATATAATTTTAATTAAATAAAGGAGAAGAATGATAAAATAAATGGAGAATTTGAATAAAACTCTGTGCAAGAATTAAATAACTTGAAATTTAAAATTATAAAATTTTTCAAAATTGTAACACTTAAAAAAAGGGAATGTTATCTATAAAAATTTCTTTAATATATTAAGATAAAATTGATTTTATTAATAATTATTGATAGAAAATTGAACTCTTTTTAACATTTATTTTGTAAATATTATATGTAATTAAATTCTTTTCAAAGGAAAGTAATTTTTTAAATTAATTTAAATGAAAGTTTTGAAAATAGTTGAAATCTTCAAAGAATTTTATAAAAAACTTTGGATAATAATTGAATTTTTTAAGAAAAATTCTATTACAATTTTTAAAAATAGTTAAATCATAGTTAGAGGAATTTTATTAAAATTAACTTGAATATAAATGAATTTCACATAGAAATTTTATTAAAAATGTATTAAAAATAATTGAATTCCTGAGCAGAATTTTGTTGTTTATAAAAATAATCCAGTTCTTGAGAAGAATTTTACAATATTTATAAAAATAATTTGATTGCTTCAAACTATATTATCAAAATTTTTGAAATTATTGAATTTTTTGTTAGAATTTAATTAAAAATTTTGAAATTAATTGAATTTATCGAGAAAATTTATTCAGACGTTTAAAAAAATTGATATTTTTCGTTTGAAATTAATTATTTTAATTATTAAAATTGAATCCCTAATAAGGATGTTATTATTTATAAAAAAGAATTTAATTCTTGCGATGAATTTTACTACTCGTAAAAATAATTGAGTAGAAGAATTGTTTTTTGAAATTTTATTGAAAAATAATTGAAATTTTGCAAAGATTTGACTATTTGAAAAAATTAGTCGGAACTTTAGGAAGCTAAAAATGACTTTTTGAAATATAGAAATAGTTTTGGTTTATTAAAATTGATTAAATTTTTGTTCTCTCAGGAACAGCGAGAGATGAGGGCAATGTTCTGAAGGGAAAGTTAAACGACATTGCAAGTTAAAAGAGAGGAGTCATAAATGAAAACTGTCTCCGAGTTGTGTGTGCTGCAAGCATTAATTTCGATGTCGAAGAGAGGTACACCAACCCCCAAGATGGCTGCTGCCGGGCGTATCGACGTTTAGCTTTTGCAGGGTTTCCCAGAGGTAAGCTCATCGGAAGTTGAGGGTCTTCCCTCCCCTAAAATTGCCCCTCCTTGTTCACTTCCACTCACTTCAAAAACAAAGAAACACACGTAATTAAATTCCCCCCCTCCCCTATCTCTCTCTTTCATTTTTAACTTTATTTTTTTTTCTTTTTTCAAATTAATACCCGGAACCATTTTGAGATTCACACTTTTCATCTCTCCATTTACTATACACACATCTGCATCCCTTAACTCTATATTTTCTTTTCTTTTTCTTTCTTTGACCCTTGTCAATTCGAATTCTCAAGTTTACAATGAACGAAATTTGATAGCAACCCCAAATGCAATATATTGTTTCAAAACTTTAAAAAAATGAAATTTATTTTCTTAGGTGTCGATCCTTATATAAGTCATTTTTTGATAAGAAATATTTTTTATCTCTTTCACTATAAATAATATAAATATTCTTCCTGTTTTTATTTTTAAAATCACATACTTATTTCAAAATTATCATATTTTTTCACCTAATTCATTTTTTTCTTCAAAATTTCTCAAAAATTTAATATTTCATTTAAAAATTTTTAAAATAATTTTCAGAATTTATTTCAATATTTTTTTCACTGTCATTATTTAAAAATGAAAATATTTTAGTGTCCAAAATTGGAAAAAATTTGAAACAATAGGCAAAAACTTTTTTTTGATTAATTAATTCAATGTGAATAATTTCAAATTATCTGACTATTAAACCTTAGTTAAGAGATTATAATTTTCCTTATTAAAATAATTTTTTTGTATTAATAACTGCAATTGTATTAAAAGAATTAAATAAAAATAATAAAAATTAAAATTAGGTAAATCGAAATTTTCAGTCTGATTGCAAAATTATAATTTCCATAAATTTTAAGTACTTTGTAGCAATAATTACAACAATTATGTCATGAGTAAATAAGAAACATAAATTAATTATTACATAAATAATAATAATTCTTAATTTATTAATATAATAATAATAATAATAATAATAATCAAAATTTATTTATCGTAATTAATAAAAATTGTGTATAAATTTGACCAAATGAATCATAAAATTTTAAAAGAAATAATTCAATATTGAAGGAACCTAATTTTACTCACGAAGCGCTAACAAAAACATAAACTAAGTACAGTGGAACCTCGATTTTCCGAACCGAAAATCATTTTATCCGAACTTTTTTTTTGCCTCTCGAATCTTTCAGAGCAAAATAACGAAATTTATGCCAAAAAAGTCTTTAAAAATCCTGAATTCTCTGTTTTATTAAAATATTATTACGAATTAATATATATATTTACATATTTATAACTGACCATTTTTTTTACTTTAATTATGGAAAAAACTAAAATTTCTATTATCCGAACCCGGCCTTGCGGGTTAGTTCATATAATCGAGGTTCCACTGTAATTATTTATTAAAAATAATTATAAATTATTATTAAAATATAAATTAATTATCTTTTAATCATTTAATAAAATAAATTATATAATACATGAAAAATAAATCAAATTTACATATATTTATATATTATAATTCTTTTATATTTTTGGGGGCGCATGATTATTCCCCAAATGTAATTTGACCGAACTGCATTTATCCGAATTGTTATTTTAACGAATTGTCACTTTTGAGAAACAGAATTATTACGAATTGTCATTTATGCGAACTGCCGTTTATTCAAATAGTCATTGTTGACTCTATAGTAAATCTGTATATGCAAAAATGACAATAATTCACAACAATGACATTTAGTAAAAATGACAATTTGAACAATTGTCAGTTCACGTAAATGACAATTTCCAAAAATGACAATTCAAATATAAAATGACTTTTCGCAAAAGTAACAATTCGTAAAAATTATATTTCGCAAAAGTGCCAATTCGTAAAAATGGTATACATAATATATCAAATAATATGTGTATATTTTATAATTTTATAAGTAATATTATAAATAAAAATTATAATATAATAAATATAAAATTTTGTAAAAGTATTTTAAAATTTAGGAAAAAATTGCGACAATGTGAAATTTTGAGATAAAAAATGCTAAACTTTAAATGAAATGAAGTATATGAAATTCAATAACTATACATATTAAAATTTAAATAATATTCTTGATATTTGATAAAACTACTAAATTTCAAATAAGTTTCTTTAAAGTTTAGTATTTTTTATATCAAAATTTCGCTATATCACATTTTTTTCGGAAATAGTGAATAGCCGGAAAAATAAAAATACACATTCTTCAAATTTCAAAGAGACATTTTTAAATATTTATTACTTTTCAAAATCAATACATAAAAATTTTGCCGACATTACTCATTGACCAACGAATAAACATAAAATATTTGCCAAAAAAAACTATATTTTGCATTTTTTAAGTGAACAATAATAATCACTAAATAAAGAAAAAGAAGTTTTGCTAATTATGCTCAAAATTAAAAATAGAAAACTGAAATAACTATCTACTTTATAATATTATTATTTTTGTGCTTCCGAACGCGCAGGAAACATTTTTCGTTTTTTTCTATAAAGATTGCAGTTGCATTTCAATCTCTCTCGCTCTTAAAAAAATAAGATTTTCCTTGTTTTAATCTCAGTCATTCACTTTTTTTCTCTTCTTTTTTTTGTACATTTTTAAATTTCTAAAATTTGTCGAGAAAGACCCAAAAAAGTTTGTTTATGTACAATTCACGCGAAATAAAATAAATATTGCAAGAATTTGCACACGAGGGAAGAAGTAACATGAACCCTCAACTGATTCCAATGTGCGTGTCTTCTTTAAGCATTCCACGAACCTCCTGCAAAGAAAATTTCAAAGAATTAATAACAATAATTAAATATTATTTTCTTGCATTCAAATTTAATGTATAAAAATTATATTATTTATTGTTTTATATTTACAATAGAAAACAATTGTTTAAAAATATTAATTTATTCATTTAATATGGACGCTTGATAAGAATGTGAATAATTAAATATTATTTTATGATATTAAAATTTATTGGCAATGGTTTCTTTATTACACGGAGAGAAAATAAATGTTAAATTCAGAAAAAGTATTTTACAATCGAGAAAATAATGCGATAAAGAGAAATTTTGAAATAAAAAGTACTAAACTTTAACAAAACATGTGTGAAATTTAGTAGTTATATAAAATATCAAGAATATTATTTAAATTTTAATATAAATTTACTAAATTTCATATAGTTTCTATCAAAGTTTGGTATTTTTTTGTTGTTGAAAATTTTTAACTTTTTCGTAATTTTTCACAAAATTGTAATTAAGACTTTTACAAAAACAAACTAAAATTTCTTATGATATATTTTTCTTCGCGAAAAACAATGTTACAGGTAAAATTTATTAACAATTTATTTGAAATTTTTTAAACAATCGTGTTTCTTCTTTTTTATCAACTTTTTAAAATAATCATGTCTGTTAATAATCATAATTAAATATTTGATTATTAAAATTTATTTAAATTGTATTAAAAATAATTCACTTCCTGAGAAAAATGTTATAACGAATTAAGAAAAACATTGAATTCTTCCGTGAAATTTTTTTGAATATAATTGAATTGTTACGAAAGATTTATTAAAATTTTAGAAAATAAATGAATTCTTTCGTGAAATCTTATTGCGAATAATTGAATTGTTTCGAAAGATTCATTAAAATTTCATTGAAGATAATTAATTTCTTGCAGAAAATGTTACTAGTTATAAAAATAATTGAATTTTTCAGATGAATGTCAATATTTAAAATAAAATGGAATGTAAAACAATTGGAACGCACCTGCAATCTTTGATAATGTCCCTCTTTCCTGTCAACCTCCTCCTGATCACAATTTATCGAAATCTTCTCTGAATTAGGATCCAAAGGTCCCAAATTCCATTTTCCTTCGCCATCGAATTCCAATAATAAACGATGATATTTGGCGAGCGACGAGACTCGATGTGTAATTGTTAAAAGTGTAATGCCACGTTGTTTTGCAGTCTCATATAGAGCCCCTTCAGCCTCGAGACTAACGGCACTTGTGCATTCATCTAATAATGCATATTGAGGCGCATGATAAAATAAGCGAGTCATTGCCAATCTTTGTTTTTCACCGCCCGATAATGTTGAATCCCAATCGCCATGAGCATCCAAGCCATCAGCTTCTCTCTCGACAAGTCCCTTTAAATCGACAAGATCAAGAAGTTTCAACAATTCCTCATCCTTTGATTCATTCTTTTTACATTCCGCGGGATATGTGATTTGATCCCTTAAGCAACCCACAGTCATATACGGCTTTTGAGGTATATAAAATAATGCTGGCCTTCCATTTCTCACTGAACACGTCTCCGATGGACGAATTAATGTTCCCTTATAGACCGGCCACAAGCCGGATATCACTCGAAAGAGAGAACTCTTCCCGCATCCGTTTGGTCCAGTGATTATTAGATGGTCGCCCGGTCTTATCTGTATTTTGAAAACAAAATTTTATTTTATCAAACAAATAGAAGAGAAAAAAGGAAAAGAAAAATTACCTGAATGTTGATTTTAGATACAATAACTTCGCAATTGGGTGTAACGATTGGCACATCCATGAGACTGATACTGCCATCGGAACTTTCACGAACGATACCTAAGGAAATGAGGTGTCTCATTAAATGGAAATCAATGGGAAACAAAATTTTTTCAACTATATCATTGAGTGTAAAAAAGGAGGGGAAAAAACAAACTTGCCTTTAATGACAGGCGTGCCATCTTGGAATTCTATAACTTTTTCCACTGGCACTGACACGCTCCCATTACTCATTCTAGATTGACCACTTGTCACGACGTTTCTACAATATTTGCACAAAGCCGCATCTCTAAATACGTCCAACATTTCACTAACTCTTGCTACATATCCTGCCAGAGCGACTAATTCCTGAAAAAGAAAATAAAAATATTACAAATATGCAATAATATTAAAAAGAAAATAAAATTAGAAATCAAAATAACAGTCGTAGAGTCCTAAGGAACAATCCTGTTAGAAGCATTAGAAACATATAATTTTATTCAAATCGTTTTGACTAAATTTCAAATATTACAATACATTTGAAAATATTAAATAAGTATTATAAAATTACAAAATATTTTCAAAACAATTGCAACTCCAAAAATTTTTTAAAGTTTTTCAAAACTTTTTGTTAAAAATTAAAAAAGCAATTAATTTTCATAACTATTGGTAAAATGTTACATCAAACTTTATATCACATCAATCGACTCGTTTTCACGCCAGGAATATCATTTTTAACAAGAGCTAAATTAATATTTTTATAAGGAAAAAAGTTTACCAAATTTTAGAAAATTCGAAACATTAAAAAAATTAGAATCAAAAATTTGTAATAAAACAATGAAAAATTGAATTAAATAATTTTAACAATTTTAAGGAAATAATAGGTTTAATAATTATGCTAAATTAATGGAGAATTAACATGTAAATCGTTAGAAAGTTATTCAAAATTATAATCAAATGATTAAACAAAATATTAAATAGTAAAGAATAAAATTAAAAAAAATATATAATAATAAATGAAAAGAAAAATTACCAAGTATCTACTGGAAAATATTAGAGAAAATTATAATCAACAATTATTTTAATTAACATTAAATATTTTCATAATTTTAAGGAAATAATTTACAAAAAAATACGTCGGTAAAGTTCACAACAGTCGTAATAAACAATTTAGAAGAAAATAATCGATAATATTTTTCTATTTAAATTTTTATATATTTCTGTTTAAAAATGTTCTTAAAATTTTAAACGTTCAGATGAACAACATTTTTTTACTTGTTTTATAATAATTAGTATTTTTTAATAAAAAAAATGTTTATATTATAGAACTTAATTTTTGAATAAATAATTGTTTGATTTCGATTTTTTTGTATAATACCTAATTCTTAATCGTTAGTTTAAATTTTATTTAAGCAGAAATTAATTTTGTTTATATAAACGTTCAAAAATGTTAGGGAAATGTATAAAAAATATTTTGCATAGTTTTTTAATTGCAATATGTAATTAAAGAAAAAAAATTGTAAACAAAACAATATTTTTTTTGTCAAGAAGAATATTTTTCTTTTTTTTCCAATCGTTGATCCTCAACTGTTGTGACCTTCACAGACGTCTAATCATTATAACAAAAGAAATAAAGAATTAAAAAAAAACCATTTACAATTTTGAAAAAAGTAAATAAAATTACTCCAAAATATTCATTGTACCTTATAAGAAGACATGAGTCTCTCAGCAGCATCAGCACCGGATGATAGGAGATTTTTCGATGTAGTCAAATACCCTGTTCTTTCACTCACTCCTGTAAAAGAAATTTTTCTCATTAAGGGCATTTGATTAAATGATGAAGAAGTTATTAACTATCCGAATCATTTCTGATTTAGAACTTCATTAAGATTTCATGTATATTGATAGCACTGCTGTCCTAATTAAGTAATACAAAAATCTGCTTTTTCAGAAAAATATTTTCGAAATTAAATTTTTATTTCAAAATTATCAAAGAACTCTTCCACATTTAATTTTTGAAAATAATTGAATTCTGAAATTTTAGTTTGTTTGAATTTTCGAAATAAATAACTAAATATTTGCAGTTTGTTAAAATCATTTTTTTTTAAATTTTGTAATTGTAAACAAAGTAAACAACAAAATGCTTGTTATAAAAAATCCATTTTCAATTTCTATTATTTTTCTGTATAATTGAGTTTTGTGAATTGTAAAAGATAATTGAATTTTTAAATAACTGAATGCAAAGAATTTAATTCTTTAAAAAATGGAGATAGTAAATTAATTAAATTTAAAAATTACTAAATATAAAGTCAACAAATTCTGTGTAAATTTAATTTTTTTAAATTTAACATTTAATGTTAAATTTCTAAGTTTTGAAAGATTAATATTGTTATTAATTAACAATTAACTATTAATTTACTAGATGTTAGATATTTGTTAATGTCAAGTGATCATTAAGCTCCAATTCTCGGTAAAATATTCATTTCAGTATATTTTAAATTTATTTGAATTTTAAAATATGCGAGTAATGAAATAATTTTATTATCTAAACGTAAAGAAGAGATTATTTGACAAATATTTTGCCAATTTTACGCAGTCTTAATATTATCACTAAAATAATATTTTACTAATTGAATCTAAAATTTATAAAGCTTCATAGCAAATTACTTTTTAATACAAAAAAATTAACTGTTTGAATATTCAAAATCTAAAATTAATAAAATTTTCTAGATTATTTTTCAGACAAATTTTGAAATAAAAATATTTGAGTTTATTTAATTGTAAAATTAATAAAATTCTGTAAATTATTTTTGAGGAAAATTTTGAAATAATAAAACATAATTTCCGCAGTGCCTTTAAATAGCTATCTCTCTCTCTGTCTCACCATCGCCGTTATTTTCTTGCATAAGACTTGAAGATTTGGTCCGCGAGGTGTACAGGATGGGAAGGGCAATAACGAGAAGTCCAGTTCCCGACCACACGTATTTCATGAGAAGTTGCTCGAGCATCACGTACCATAATTTAAGGGCAAGAATTCTTCTTAAATGAACGGTGAGCGATTTGTATGCTTTATTAAGATAACGATGCTCCGCCTGATGTCCACCATAAAATGCAATTTCCTCGGCGTGTGCACTAATTCGTGCATGTGCCTCTCTTAAATGTCCACGACGCGATGCCTCCTCAGCGACAAGTTGACCAAATCTTGGCGATGCCAAACGTAACACCTGACCCGTTACACTAATCACAATTAGTGACAGCAATGGACCTTTTTTTATTTCAACAGATAAAACAAAAATTAATCAACAATTAGTCTCATTTTTACTTAAGAAAAGAAAAATTTGTTATTAATTTACCACTTACTAAATAATGTAATGGTGTATCTATTATTAATAATAATTAGCGAATGGACGTTATGCGCATTAGCGTGCGGAACGTGATATCATTTTTTTTCAATTATGGAATAATTTCATAATCAAAATTAAAAAAATCAACTTATTAAGTACAAAGATAATTGATTATTATTATTTATTTTTTCAAAAATGTTAATATTATTATTCGCAAAAATTTAATTAATATTCTCTAAACTTTTAATAAATTCTTCGAAATAATTCAATCATTTTTTAAATAGTAAATTCTTTACAAAACGTTAAATTATTTTCAAGAAAATTTCAAGAAAAAAATACAGTTTTTTCTTAATTCGTCATAAAATTGAAATACTTTCTGAAATTTTAATAAATCCTTCGACAGTATTTCATTATTTTTAAATTTAATTACAAAATTTTGTTAAAATAAAGAATCTTCATTATTTTTAAAAAATTCAAAGAAATTCTTCAAATGAATTGAATTAGGTATTTAAAAATTTATCGAAAGAATTCAATTGCTCTCAAACTGTTTTTTTAAAAACTTTGCTAAAATTCAATGATTATCAATCAACAATACATTAAGTAATTTTAAAATTGAAACTATTTAAAAAGTTAGAAAACAAAAAAGTGAACAACTAACTTCAATTTAAAAAAAATTTTTTAATTAATTTTTTGAAATTTTTGAAAATAATTGAATTCTTTTGATTAGTTTTGTAAAAATTTGTAAAAAATATTTGAATTTGGAGGAGTTTCATTTAAATAATTTAATTGTTTCGAAGAATTTTATTAACACTTTTGAATTTAATAAATAATAATAATAATTTGTTAGTTAAATGAATTTTTTAAAATTTAGAATTTATAAAAAAAATTAAAATTAATATTTTTACTTATTTCATTTACTTTCACTAAATAATAAAGTTATTTACTTCTCGATAAATAAATTTAAAAAATATTATTACTATTAATGGTTCAAGATTCATAAAGAAGAGATGTCTTTTTTATTTCTTTTGGTAATATTAAAATTATATTAATATCATTATTCTTGTGAATGTTATTATTTATTTAAACTGAATTGATTATTATTATTAAAATAATAAAATTTAATGAAATAGAATTTATTCACCAATACTTCAATTAACGTACCCTTTAAAAGAATTCGATTCTATAAAAAAATTGAAAATTAACTCTTAAAATAGAGAGATATATTTTTAGAAATAATTTCGAGTTGAAATAAATTATTCGAAACTTGAAATATGCAAACAAAAATTGAGATAAAGAATTTTAGCATTTTAATCGTAACCTTGAATCACAATCATAATTGATTAGCATTTATGTCATTGACCAAGAGAATAAAAATAAGAAAAAGGAAGATAGTATCAATGATCTTTGGAGCCTTTCGAACGGCATATTGTCAATTTATCGACAATCATTTTAATTGAGTAATACCGTTATTGAGTTCATTGTAAAATTTAAAACTAAACTAACTAACTATTTATGGACTATAATATCAATACTTCAAAAAGCAAAATTGATTTGTGCAAACAAATAATTATTAAAATCGTAGTTTTATAAAATTTTAATAACACAAAAAAGAAATAATAATATTAGTAATAATAATAATAATAATAATAATAATAATAATAATAATAATAATAATAATAATAGTAGTAATAAAAATACTAATATTAATAAATAAACATTGAAAGCAATTTAAATAGACTGATGTTAATTAAAATGAATAGAAATAATGCATTTTTTCTTTACCTGGCACAGTTCTCGCTCCCATTCGTGCCGAAAATGAAATAAGAGCAATCCCCACGAGAGCACAGTCCAATAGGGGTTTAGTTAAACTAGAATAAAGATGTGCGACGGAGCCTGCTAATTCTGAGAGATCATCCGTTAGTCTTTGTTCAGCTCCTCCTAAACGAGTATCAAGAGCAGATACTCGATAGTAGGTTTGCTGACTGAGGTACATCTTGTAAGCATACTCTACTAGTCGTTCCCTTCAAATATGAAAACAAAAACCACAAAATCAAATTATTGTTTCTTCACAGAAATTCACAAATCTAGAAATACAAATTATTTCAATTCAATTTATTTTTATTATCACGAAAGATCAAATGATATTTTTTTCAGGAAGCCAAAAATAGTCAGAAAATTTTTCTCAAGTTTTAGAATTAAAAAAGAACTCTAAAGAAGATTTTTACTTCCCAGGTGAAGGAAAGAAGTAGAATTTCTTCAAATTTTATCACTAAAAATAAGAAAAAAATGTTTTCGATGCTTTTCGGAGAATAATAAAATAAAAATAGGGTTTTTCATTAAAAAAAAAATAAATTTTATATTTAAAAGAATTTTCATTTACACACTTTAAAAAATTAATAACTAAAAATTTTGAAAATAATTAAATTTTACAAACATATTTGTATTTAAATAATTCAACTATTGTTGAATTCTAATAAGAATTTATTTAGAAAAGAATTACAGTTAAAAATTGTAAAAAAAATAATTGAATATTAGAAGCGATATAAAAGGAGTTTTAAGAGATGATTAAATTTCAAAAGATTTTTAAATTTAAATCTTTTTCATATTTTGATTGCCATAAAATTACACCTTATTTAAATGTTTACTGAAAAAAATTATTCAAATATAATATATTATTTTCACTTAAAAATTGTTAAAGTTTTGAACAATTTCATTCAAATTATAAAATAAAATTATAAAAAATCAATAAATTATATTTAATTTAAAAAAATATTCATTTTCATTTAAGTTAAAAAAAAGTTTTTGTCACTAACAATAAGCTTTAAAGTAATAAAATAATAAAACCAAATTAAGGAATTAAAAAAATAAAATCAAAATATATGAAATAAACTGAAATTAAATTGAAAAATTTTTTTATCTAATTAAAATCGTAAGTAATATATCTTTAAACTTAATATTAAATTCAATTAGACAACTGTAAAAAATAATAAATTTTGTTTGTTAATCAAGTCGCCATGTAGGTTTCAAAATAATAATGACAGTGTGAAACGAGTTTGTAAATTAAATTCCGAATTTGGAAATTTAATTAAACATATTTATTAATAATTTTTATAATACTGCAAAATTTATTTCTTTATAATTGTAAAAAAACAAGAACATTTACTTCTTCATAGTTTTTAAAATATTAAAAATTAATTTCTTTAAATAAAATGTTCATTTATTTTCAAAAAACCAAAAAATTATTTATCATTAATTGTTCACTATTCTTCTAAAGACAAAAACATTATTTCTAAATATTTTCACATAAAAAAAGTGTTAAAACTTTTATTATCGTTGTATATTAAATAAATACAATAGTAACAAAATATTAAAAACTTGTAGATTTTTGACAATATTTTAATTCCGAACAGAAATATTATTTTTTTTGTCTCCTGGGAATTTAAATAAAAAATCCATCAACTTTATTTGAAACAGAAAAAAAATTCGGTAAAAAATAAATTAATAGTCATTTTAAGGACATTGACTGAATAAAATTATATTTCAAAGGTCAATAATTTATCCTTATTTTATTCTTACTTGTTTCTTTTTTTTGTAAATGAATAACAATTTTCAGATTACGTAATACGTCTGATATCATAGAAAGAAAATATGATTCACATTTATTCATTATTATTCCACCTAATTGGCGATTAAATGAATTGGTGATTAATTTACCCTATGTACATTGAAACCAAAGAGTGAAATGAATTTTTAACACCTTTTTTATCCGAGACAAAGAAAATTTAATATTTTCCATTCAAATGAACGAAATATTGTATACCTAAAGTTTCAAACGTTCAAATTGAGGACAATATTTTTATTTCTTCTTTTAATTTGAATTTTATTTTCAAAATATTGTTTTTTATAATTAAAAAATCTTATTTGCTAAAAAAAATTAATTACCATATTTTTTGAAATTCAGATGTTTAATTTTCAAAAATATTTCGTTCATTTGAACGTTCAAAACGTTAGGAAAATGAAATATTATTTTCTGTTTAAATGCTTTTAAAAATGACAAATAATGAATTTAAAAATAAAAAACAAGTTGTTCATTTCATGAATATTTCCTTTCTGAATATATAATATATAAAATAGTTTCTTTTTTATAATAGAATAATTATTTTAAAATATAATTTTTAAAATTTCAAAAAATACAAAATTTGAATTTTTTGTGAAAAATGTAAATAAATTTTGATAAAACATATACTTTATAATTTTATACATCAATCGATTAGTATTCATGTAATTTTTACAATGAACCTACAAAATTTCTTGATACAAAAAAGATTTTTAATTTCAAATATGAGTTTTTGAATAATTTCAAATTGAAACTTTAAAAAATTCAATTATTTTTAAAAATAGAAATATTTAATAACATTACACGAACGAATACAATTATTTTCTAAAATTTTAATAAATCCTTTGAAACAATTTAATTCTTTTTTAAATAGTAAAATCTTTGACAAAATTCAATTATTAAAAAAAAAAATTCACGAAAAAATTTAATTATTTTCTAAAATTTTAATAAAGCCTACGAATTATATTTATAAATAGTTGAATTTTTTCAAAAAATCAATTATTTTTAATAAAAGTTTATGAAAGAATTCAATTTTGTCTTAACTTTTAATAAATCCTTTGTAACGATTTAAAGTTTAAAAATAGTAAATTTCTTTGCAAAAATTGATTTATTCTCTAAATTTCTAATAAAATTCAATAATTAAATGTTCATAAAATTAAAGTATTTGTAAAAGTTTTAACTAAAATTATTAAAGAAATTCCATTACTTAAAAAAATTCAAAGCAATTCTTGAAAAAGAATGATTAAAATGTGAAGAATTAAAAAATGAAACAACTAACTTATTTAAATTGCAACTGCAAAGGGAAAAATAATTCTACACTGATTAGAAAATGAATTGATTGATTGATTGATTGATTGATTGATTAATAGAGAATGGAAATAGAAATCTCACCTAAAACTAAGTGCTAGACGTCCCTCTAAATATCTAATTGCGGAATTAATAAAAGTGGCCGGAAATGCAATTGCAAACCATCGTGCCATCATAAAAAAGAAACCTCTGACATCCTTTAGGACAATTCTCTTGACAATTTGCCCCTCGAGTGTGGCTACATAAACAGAGAGAAAAGTCCTTGTGAGTAGAGCCAAGGTGGCACAGGTCAGCAAACCTGCTTCTCTCGTTCGCCATCCTGGAATCATTATTCTCAATAGTGCAATCAGCTGTTTAAAAAATACTCTATCGATTCCCACTGTTGATTTTTTCCCATTTTTCGTTTTATTATCATTATTAATATCGTGACAATGTCGAATATGTTGTATTTCATTATTTTCCTTTTCATTCTTCTGCGATAATTCTTTTTTATTATCATCACCCGACACCTTTGCTTGACTCCATTTTGCACCAGCTGCAATATAGGGATAACCAATTTTCAATAGATAAAGTGCTGTCAATGTGCCAACAACACCTTTTGTTAAATATTCCTGGCGTATTCCACATTTCGTTGATGTTTTGTCGATTAATTTTGAAAAAACCGAGGACATTTTGTTTATTTGTCGTGATGAATTGTCCTTTTAGACGTTTCATCTAAAAAAGACAATACAAAATTTCTGATGATACATTTATGACAATTAAAACACAAAACACATGCAATTAATAATGTGTCATATTATTAATTGACACTAGAGTCGCATTTCCTGGTGTGATTGGTTGCGCACTTAACCTCAAAATTCTTTCTTTACTTTTTATTATTAAGAAGCACAAATCAATAAATGTAACATTTTTTTCTTGTGGTCAATTTTTTTGCTACTTGAAGCACTTGTTTCTCTCTCTCTTGAAATTAGTGGAATATTATTCGTTGTGCAGAAATCGACGCTTTACGAGCGAGCGTTCCACAGCCAACTGAATAATCGAGAGTGGAGGAGGAATCACTGTTGCCTCTTCCTCCACGAGTAGCCATTCTCCCCCACGTAATGCTGTGATAGTTTGATATTCTACTTGATAGGAGTTCAACTCGTAACGAACACAAGTTTCGTTCTTTTTTTCTTTATAATATATAATAATCAAAAATGTTAGAACTGAGAAAATAATTGCACTTTAGGTACCTATATCAATTAAGAATTACCAACTTTATCTAATTTGTCATTTTTTGCCTTCTGTTTACTAACAATTTTATTTTTCTTTTCTTTCTTTTTATTTACTACTAGAACCTTTCTTTGTTGTAGAGAATACACACAATTGACTTTACTGTCTTTCTTAACGGCTTTGTGTTTTTATCTCCATCTTTATTCTTGGAAATCAGCTGATCAGTTGACCATGACGTGACCGAGAACTCAAAAGGTTGCGACGCGCAGGAAAAATATGAAAAAAAATTAGAGAATTAATTCGGCATAATGCCTGTTATTTATATTAAAAATTTGTACAACGTCTTTTATTTTATTGCATATTTAGAAAAAACTACTTTTTATTTAAATCGTTTAAATCTTAATCGCTGAATTAATGTGTTTATAAACTGAGAATATTTAAACGATTTTAAACCGTTTAACCTAACCTCACTTTTTTGTTTATTTTCATATGCGTTTAAAAAAGCAAGAGTAGCAAGAGTTTATCTATAGTGAATTGGTAATATTTAAAAGTTAGGTTTATTATTCTATGTTTTTTAAAAAAACTTTTGAAATATTTTATATTTCGATTTATCAATGAAAATTTGTGCTTTTTTGTTAATTAGTGCAAAATTTATTTTCCACGTTTTATTCACATTTATTCATGTAGTTTTTTTAATAACATCGATTTCCATTTCTAGTATTTAAATTCATTGATAAGGAAATCGTACCTGAATATTCATTGTCATTTGTCATTGGAATTGTTACTTTTAAATATGTAAAAACAAATCAACTGGATTATTTACATAATTGCAATTTTTTCCATTCCGCAATGTTAACAATCAGTCCATTAGTTTTTAATTTAATTAATATTAAAATTTAAAACCAATTTGTACCAATATATTTTTTAATATTCAATTTTTACTTATTATTTTATTTCTTAATTAAGATTCACTTTTTTATTTTCTTCTTTATCTATTTTTGTAGATATATTTTTAATTATAATTTTTGGTTCAAATTCATTTGAAAATTAATTGATTTTGTAAATTAGTTATTATTTTATTAAAAAATGTTAGTGCGTGAAACGTGATATTCATTTTAATATTATTATGGAAATTACATTTTTTATTTTTAAATACATATAAACTTAAATTTTTGAATATATTTACTTAGTAATTACATAATTATTATTGTTTATATTTTGAAAATGTTAATATATAATTCTTTGCAAGAATTCAATTATTTTCATTAATAATAACATTCTTCGGAAGAATTCAATTATTTTTATAGACAGTACAATTTTTTGCAAACAGTCAGTTATTTTCTACAATTTTAATGAATCCTTCAAAACAAAAAAATTTTTAATAGAAAAATTCAATTGTTTGAAGAAAGAATATAATTATTTTCTAAAAATTTTAATAAAATTGAATAATTATGTAAATGTTTAATTTCAATCATTAAGAAACACGATTAGTTTAAATACTTGAAAGAACTTGTTCGTAAAATTCAATGACTTTCAAAAATTTTAATTCTAATTGTTAAAGAAACTCAATACTTAAAAAAAAAATACAAAGAAGTTGTTCAAAAAGAATTTAATTAGAATTTTCAAAAATTTTGACAAAAATCTTCACGAGAATGCAATCATTTCCATAAAAAATATAATTCTTGGAAGAAATTGAATAATTCTCAAATTAAATAATTTTCAATATGTTACTTTTAAATTTGGAAATATTTAAATTAAGAAAAATTATTTTCAAAAATTAGGAATCAAAAAAGCAAACATAAACTAACTTTAAACTGCAAACAGATTATTAATTAATTGAGATTAATTTTTTTTTATTACCTTTATCTATTTTCTCTAATAATTTGGTTTAATTCATTTGAATATTAATTGATTTTTAAATTGATTTTTTATTATTTTATATTATTGAAATAAAATTAATAAATTTCATGTATGAAATAAAAAATATTGAATGTTAATTTTTTTTGCAGAGTAAAAAAATAAAAAAAACGTGTGTGGACAATAAAAAGATAAAAGTTGAAAGCTAATGGAGTTCTTTTGTCATATTGAAGAAAATAAACTATTATGCAATATTTCAAGAGCACGTGGAAGAAAATGCACTCTAGGGTTTCGATTAATATGTGTGTTAAATTGCAACGTCATAAGTAGTCGAGTCAGAGATCAAGCGGGATGATAGGGAAAGTGGTCTTCTTTTGGCTTATTTCAATGATGCAGTTTCACGTTTTGCATTGAAACAGAGAAAGTAAAAGGCATTCATCCATACAAGTGAGTTTTTCTTTCTTACAGGAAATTTACACTTTCGTTCTTTATTTTTAACTATAGTTTGACTATACCCAATTATTAATCTATAATCAAAATTTTACCAACAATCTTCATTCAAATTCACAACATTTATAATCAACAATTTAGAAAGAAAACTGTTTTTCTTATCAAATTTTTTTATAATATTTAACAATTTTACAGTTTAAAATATAAATTATTGAGTTGAACGATCACTCAATGTTTTATATTTCAACTAAGACATTTGAGTGATAAATTCAAATATTAATGTAGCAGTTAGTTTATTCACCATCTCTAATCTAAATCAAAAATCCTTTTTTTAACAAAAACTTCTAACACAAAATCTTTTAACAAAATATTGGTTATTTTCATTGTGAAAAATAAACTTTTCTTTGACCGTTTAACATAAACATACATTTTTTTTAATTTTGCTTTTATTTTTTTCATGTAACTATAAATTATAAAGTTGTTTATAATTATTAAAAAATTATTTATTAAAAAAAATTTATGCAATTTTGAATTTTAAATATTTTATTGAATACTCATAAAATATCGTGGCTTTTAAAGTAATTGGAAGTTTTCGATTTTTAACATTTTCAGAAAATAAACATTGAATCATTGATAAGGTATTGTCGTAACTATGATTCATTGGACTTATTGTTAGCAAAGAAAATAAATTTGACAGCTGTAATTATTTAAAATTAATGACAAAAAAATTATGTAAAACACTTTTTTACACAAAATAATATAACAATTTGCTTAAAACAATATTTTATCCTACAAAAAAGTCTAAATCTAAATTTTTAAAAATAATTGAATTTTAGAGAATTTTATTACAATGTTTGAAAACAAATGAATTTTTCCAGGAAATTTTATGAAATTTGTATTGAATTAAATTAAATTTTTAATAATTAAAAATTCTTTCAAGGAATTTATTTAAATTTGTAACGAAAATAGTTGAATTGTTACAAAAATTAAGTTAATTTATTGAGAAGATTAAATTTTTTGAAAAATTTTATTATCTACTGAAAATAATTGAATTCTTCAGGAGAATTATATTATATTTATGAAAGTAATTGACTTTTTGTGAAGAATTTTGTCAAACATTTAAAAAATAATTGATTTTGCAGGCAAACAAAAAAAAAGTTTTTTGGCCGAGACACTACGATAGTATGTGTTTTGGCCCACTAAATCCGAATTCGTTGTCAAAATTGAAAAAATTTCTCAAAATTTTGAGATAAACTCAAAAAATTGATAAAAAAGCGATTTAAAATTAAAAAAGGAAATTTTTTGCTATGACACTAATACTAATACTAATGTATTCTTGAATATCTTAAAAATTTGAGCCATTTTGAAAATTCTGATTTTGAATTCGGATTCAATGGAAAAATACTTAGAAATATACTAGTTATGTTAAAATTTTTTTCTAACTTTTTTGATTTTAATTTGGTTTTTTAAGTAGTTTTTTGAATTTATCTCAAAATCTTGAGCAATTCATTCAATACTGACTTCAAATTCGAATTCGTCAGGAAAAAATATATAGAAATATACTACTGTAGTGTTATAAAAAAAAATTTTTATTTTAATTCGTTTTTCGAGTTTATCTCAAAGTTTTAACCAAATCTGTTAATTCTGACTACGAATTCGGATTTAGCGTGAAAAAATGCATAATATATACTACTCTCTTAATCTGAATTAGTAGAATTCTACTAAGAATTAGTAAAATTTTACTAATTTTTAGTAGTTTTCATGAACGACTTTTCACCTTTTTAATTAGTAGAATATTACTAATTTTTAGTAAAATTCTACTAATGTTTTAGTAGAATTCTACTAATTGAAAGTCACTTTTTCACTAAATGAATTAGTGAAACTGTTTTATCGACTATTAATAAAACAGTTCTACTAATTGTTAGTAGAATTCTACTAATCAATTAGTAATGCTCTACTAACAATTAGTAAAATTTTACTAATTGTTAGTAGAATTATTACTAAATCATTTAGTGGACGACTTTTCACCATTTCATTAGTAACTTTCTACTAATTCAGATTTAGAGAGTACTGTTGCGTCTTAAAAAAATGTTATTTTTTAATTTTAATTTGGTTTTTGAGTCGTTTTTTGAGTATAACTCAATAAAAAGAACCAATTTGGCAATTCTGACTACGGATTCAGATTTAGCGGGCCAAAATACGTTGCCTCGGCAAAAAACTTTAAAATAAGTGAATTCCTACGAAGAGTTTCATGATTTATAAAAGTAATAAATTACTTTCATAAATTATTATTTATGAATTTTTTGTTATTCATGGAAAAATTAAATTTTTTGAAGAATTTTATTATCCAATGAAAATAATTGAATTCCTTCAAAGAATTTTATCAAAAATTAAAAAAAAATTTAATTCCTACGAAGAATTCCATTATTTTTTAAAATAAAGGAATTCTTGCGATGAATTTTATTATATTATTTTTGAAAATATTTGAATCCTTTCCATCAAATGCATTAAAATGTTTGAAAATGATAATAATTATTTAATAATTGATGTTTTTCAATTTTTAAATCTGAAATTATTCAAAAGTCGTTGTTATTTATTAAACCAGGTAGTTTAGTTTTTTTAACAGTAATATTCACAAATCACCAAAATTACTTTGGATTAGTGTTTATGTTACTTCCAGTTGATATTAAAAACAAAAAAAATTGTAATATATGTAGATAACATATGGTGGTGAAATAGGTTTTTCAACGCTTGAAAATTTTATTTTTGAAGCAAAAAAATAATTATTCATTCAAATTATGTTTATTTTTGTTTTTTATTCCTTCCGTAATTTCAAATATTTCTCTTGAATTTAAATTTGTAATATTAAAAAAAAATTTTAATTTTTTAATTTTTAATAAAAAAAAATTATTTCTTTCTGGCAAAGCAAAAATAGTATCAACTGATTTTTATGATAATATGAGAGAATGTAATTTTAAATTTTTTTCCAACTCTGATGAATAATAAATTTTTAAAAAAATCTGATTCCAATTTTCTTTTTATTGTGATGAATTTAGTAAATTAATGTTTTTAAACGATTTATTCTAATTTTAATCTTCTGCAATTCTAATGAACAGTAGAAAAAAATTGTTTTCTCTCTTTAAATATTTGTTTTAAAGGTTCATAATATTTCGTGTGAATATGAATAAATTTGACATGGCAAATTGCGGTTTTTAGAGAGTCAAAGTTCGAAACAACGCAATCTGCAATTTACGCATCAGGTCTTACCGCAATGTAATTACGAAGTGTATGTGCATACATTGATTCGATAGATTGTAGTTTGCTTTACCGTTAGTGTTGGATAGTGGGTAACATTTTCTGTTTTTATAGGCGAAAAAAGAAAGGAAAAAAACTTTTTCCTTTTTTTCTTTATATCCTACGGTATAATTTAAGAGGCTATTTGATAATAGGAGAACATTCTTGAGTAACATTCTATCCTTAAAGAGTAAATTTAATCAAATAAAGAAAAAAAAGATGGAATCGTAGGGAAAAACAACGACCTACAAAAGGAAAAATGTTGCTTGCATTGGTTCTTACTTATGTTGAGAACAGTTACTTCTCTTGCTGCTATACTAGGAGATGAGAATTTGCAATAAATTTCAGAAACTCAAGTTTTCAAAGAATTTTTTAGTTTTTTAATTTCTTTTTCTCTTTTTTTTACTTTTTTAATTTATTTTTATTTTCTACATTTTTAAGTTAAAAAAAGTCATTTTTAAATATGAAAAATTGATATTCTGGAACTAAGTGAAAATAATTTTTGTTGGACATTTATGAATATAAAAGAATTTTTAAAATAGAGTTTCATTTCGACAGGTTTGACTGTAATTAAGTCCAATAAATTAATAAATATTTAAGCCTTTGGAAAAATTAAAGTCTCGATTTTTAGCATGAAATAAAAACAATTTTGATTATTAAATTAAAATCACTTTAATAAATAGTAATAAGATTTTATATACATTTAAACAATATTTTTTTCAAAGATAACATGTGTCAATGTACATATTTCACATTATTTTTTTCTTGCGCATAAAAATACATATTTTTCGCATCGCTTCATATAATTCATTTATTTATTGTTATCATTAGAATAAATATAAATATTATTATTAAAATTATAAAATATTGTTACATTGCTATTATTATTATAAATATTATTATTCCTAGAGTTCTGATTGAATCAAATGAACGAAATTAATTTCTTTCTTTTTCCAATAAAAATTTTATTACAGATTAAATTGTCATGTCAAAAATTGAACAATTATATAATTTATAATTAGAGTAATTAATGTTTTAGTGAAACAATCCACCTAGAATTTTTACAATAGCAGAATTTCTACAGAACAAGGAAAGAAGTATAAAGGAATGAAATTTAATCTAAAAACTATTAAATTATTGAAAATATTAAATATGGAGTCTACAAAATTTCTTTCTCAAATTAAAAAACATTTATAAAAAGAGTTACAGTTGCAGTGTTTAGAAATAATCAATTACTTATTTTTTTAATTAAATAATTGAATCTATCTCTGGTGGATAGATAAATAATAATGTTCAAATATTTATTAAATAAAATTAATTAAATTAGTAAAATTTTATTTAAAAATTCTGGAAAAAAGAGTTTTTAAGAAAACGTAGAAATGTTTTTAAAAATTATAGAATTTCTGAAAATAACATTTTTAAAAACTGAAAGGATAGAAAATTTTCTCAAATTTAATATAAATTTTTCTTTCTCACGCTAAAAAATTATTTTTAAATATTATTGTATTTTTTTAAGTATGTAAACTAAAAATTTGAAAAATAATTAAATTTGACAAAAAATGTTTATTTTTTGCTAAAAAATTATTTTTAAATATTATTGTATTTTTATAAGTATGTAAACTAAAAATTTGAAAAATAATTAAATTTGACAAAAAATGTTTATTTAAAAAAGTAATAAAATATTATTTTTCTTTGAAAATTATTGAAGTTTTGAATAATTTTATTCAAAAATACTAAAAAATAATTGACTTTTGGAAAAATTACAGTTGTTATTTGTAGAAGTAATTAAATTTTAGATGGTTTTACATTACAATTATTTGAAATTTCCTTTAAGATAAATAAAAGTTCATTTTTAAAAATTTGTTTAAAAAAAATATTGAAACATATTGATAATGTTATGTAGAAATTCGAAAAAGTTAGGGTTTGGAAACTGTAATCAAAATTTTGTTTTTTATTGCAATTAGCAAATTTTTGAAGTTGAAAAACTATTTCGTTCTTTTGAGGCTTCAAAAAGTTTGGAATATGAATTGAATGTCACTATTATTATTTCCTATTATCATTATCATTAATATTAATTAATATTAATAAAATTTATAAATTGATAGTACTAAAATTAATTAAACATTATTAATAATATATTAAATAATAATAGTAATCATTTTTTTATTTATTATTCTTATGTTTATTGTTTAATTAAGGCACGTGTCAGATGCATGACTTAAAGTCATTTTCATCTGAAAATTAAAAATTGTACTTTTTAAAATTGCAAAGTATTAAAACCGGTTAAACTAAAATTTATGTTTTTATTTTTTTTTAGAAAACTTGAATATAAGCTACTAAAAAAATACTGTTCGCAGCAATATTTTTTTATTTGAATAGCCAGTTTTATAAAGTATAATTTTTTTTTGTTTTGCATTTTTACACTAATTATTTTTGATTCTACTTTAAAGAAGGAAAAATTTAAACCTCTTTATTAAGAGATTTAAATTTTATTTTTTTAAAGTATACAAGAGAAATAAATTATACGTTATTGATAATTGTTCCAAAGACGGCAAAAATGATTAAAATGCAAACAAAAAAAGAGCAAAGAAAATAGTTACAAGTCATTTGAGTTTTCTTTGTGGAATCTTGAAAAATACAAAAAAAGATGAGAAATATAAGTTAAAAAATAATTATTTTTCACATACACGAGGGGATATTTAAAATTACGTTAAAAGTCCATGCACGTCGTTTAAAGACGTTAACTCACAGCCACTGCAACTTTATGGAATCTTTTACATTTGTGTAAAAATTTAAATAATAAATTTTTTCTTTTCTTTTTTTCTGAAGAACAGAGTGTTAGTATTTTTTTCTTTCAAGGTTATGAACTATATAATTTTCTAGAATCAGGTCACACGACAGTCATTCTCACGACTGAGAAATACACATTTCATGATCTTTATCAAATTCCGAGCGATAGAATGATAAAATTGAACTACACTGGTGAAATATTTCGGTAATTATATAAAGAAAAATTCGTAAAAATATATTTTTGTTTAATTTTTATTCATTTTATTTTTAGTCGATTATTTTTTCTTTCATACTATTTATATGATTTATTTGGCTTTATTTTCTGTTTGTTTAATTTCTTTTTCATTTTCATTTTCATTTTTAATTTAATTTATGATTAATTATCTTTATCTATTTTTATTTGCCCTTCAAATTATTTTATTTATTAATTTTTATTCGATTAATTTTTCTTCCATTAAATTTATTTGGTATTATTTTCATTCAATTTAGGTATTTTTACTTTTATTTTATTTCTCTCATTTTATTTTAGTTAATTTATTTCCCTTCAATTTATTCTATTTCTTTTTATTTTTCCTTCAAATTATTTTTTCTATTTAATTTTATTCGATAATAATTTTTTCATTTATTTTTAAATTTTTACTTTTATGTTATTTTTTTCATTTTTTTAAAATTAATATTGATTTTTCTTCAAATTATCTTATTTTTTTTAACTTCTAATTATTTTATTAATTTTTTAAAAATTATTTTATATGTTTGTTCGGTTATTTTTCCTTTCAATGAATTTATTTGTCATTATATTTATTTTTAATTAACTTATTTTCCTTTAATTATTAATATTTTTATATTCAATTATTTAGCAGCACACTGAAAAAATGAAAATATTTCTAATTTTACTATTTTACTAGTAAATTAAAAGTTAATTAAAAGTAAATAAAAATAATTTTTACTTACAAATAAATAATAATTTATAAAATAAATTGAAATTGAAAATATATTGAAAAAGATATTGAAATATTGATATTGAATTCGTTCCTTCTTTTTTCTCTTTTGATTGTTTTAAATTTTGATTCGATCATGAAATGTGTAAAATTATCGCTAGCTTGTTGGCGAATGCGATTGATAAGCCACGTCTTCCGGCGACAATGACGAGGAAACGCTTCTATCTTTAAGATGTGATGGTAATGCAAAAGAATTTCCAAGAGGGTACGAAGGCAGAGCCTCGAGAATTCTGGGTGGATTTTTTTTTATTATCGGCACACTTGAATATGTTGGCAATTTACTGCCACTGACATTGTCATCAGCCAGCCAACCGGTTGGTCGGGTAATTGGAAGTCGTTGCGTCTTGAAATTTGTTTCCGAACTCGCCGATGCGCTCGTCTGTAAATTTAATGAACCAATTTGAGCGTGAACGTTTCCTCCAATATTTGAAATCAGTTCATCCGAGCCACCCGATTTACTTATTCTCGCACTCGAATCTGTAAAATAAAAATAGTAATTAAATTTCTATTCATCATATTCTTATTAGATTCCCAAACTTCCTTTGCTATTCAACTATTGAAAATTAATTAAACACAATATTATGATTTTTTTTAAATTTCAAAAAAGAAAATTAAAAAATAATTTGACATTTTAAACACGATATTCGACATTTGAGGGAGAGAAAATTTTTGTTTATTTATTTGAATAAAAAAAAGTTTTATATTGATAAAATAAGTTTTAAACTTTCACATTGCCACTCTGTGTGAGGCAAGCGAATCAAGTAAATACTTGATTTTTTTTCTCAACATGTTTTTACTTTCAATTCAAGCACGTATATTCAGATAAATTTGTTGGTTCCTCGCCTTTTTGTAATTGTCCTGTTTTAAATGGATGAATTCACAAAACTGGTTGACCGTGAACCGTGAAATTTTCATTTTTTTCATTGTTTAATTGCACATTGTATAAACATAGGGGAAAAAAAGTTTCCTTACTTTATAGAAACGTCAATATAATAAATATTCATGGTATTATTTTCTTTTCTCCGCAGGTCAAATTAATATATCGATTGGGAAAATTTTTTACCACGAAGTAAAACTAAATAAACGTAAGGGAAAAAATAACCGGAAATCAACGCAACGGAAGAAAATTATTAAGAAAATAATCTCTAAGATTGAAATAGAAAGGAAATAATTTTTTTTCGATAAATAAGAAAGAAAATATTAAAAGTATTTCAAATATTAAAAAATATTAGAATTATCAAAAAAAAAAAATATTTAAATTAGTAGAAACAATATTGGAAATACTAGAAAAGTATTTGAATTAGGGGAAAAAATGAGTGAATTAGTAGAACAAATATTTAAAATTACTAAAAACTAATAAAAATACAGAAAATACGTAAAATATAAAATAAAAGAAATGGAAAAAATTAATTTCAAAGTGCAAATAAGATTAAATAGAAATATTCGAGAAGTTGATTAGATATCTATTATTGATATCAGAATAATAAAGATTTAATGAATTCAAATATACATATTCATGATTATTGTCAAGATCGAAAGTATTTTGCAATTTCTTAAATCAGTATACACGTATATGTTGTAGAAAAAAATCTACACCGCCTTGACATCGTGAAGGTGATAAGAAATTTTATTCACTTGTATTAAAAACTGATCGACTATAAATCATAAATAAATAGTTACAATCCGAAAAATTAAGCGCGATGATACTTAAAGATTGTTTTAAAGCTATAAAAATCGTCAGTAATCATTTTTCTCATCTGTCGTAAATGTAAAAATTTTTTTTACGAAAAACCAGTTTGGAATTAATTATTATTATAAGAGTTTAATCATTATTATAATATGGTGATTAATTTCCCTCACATTATATAACTTGACAAATTTTCGTTTTTATTACGCAAAAAGACACTTGAAAATTTCAGTATGCAACAAAATATGTACATAAAAGGTTTCGTATAAATTTCTTTCTTGTTGGTAAGAAAGAAAATAATTTAATGAAATATTATTCTATTGAATTAAAAATTTTTCTAAAGGAGTTTATTTATTTATATTATTGAAAAAATAGTTACTAAATGAATAAACATTTTTTTCTAGATATAGAACATTTTTACTATGACAAATTTTTATCTCACTGAATTTTCAAGTTTCACTTCAGAGAAATTTCTATTTACCATTTACATTCAATAGAATTTTTATTTAATGGAATTTTCATTAAAAAAAATTTTCTTTTCTTATGGAATTATTTTTTCTATTAAAGAAAATTAATTTTTGTTAAACGATAAACTTTTTTTAGAAATTAATTAATTTTTAAACTGAATTTGTATTATCTTTTCGGACACAAAACAGAAAATAAAATAATTTAATATAAAGTTCAATTTTACTGAATAGTTTCGAATAATTATTTTATTAAAGTTTTTAAAACAGCTTCTTTCCAATTTTTTTAGACCAAAATTGACACTTTTCCACTCAAAAATGGATTTTTGGATCTTAGTTTTGAAAAATGTCAGTTTTCACGAAATTGACGATTGTGAGCGTTCTTTGTGAGTTAGGAACTTGAAATTTTTGCTAGTTCACTATTTTTGAAGGCAGAATACGTTTAAAAACTTTCAGACAAATCGGAAACTTTTCACGAAGGTACAACTGTGTTATTTACCCGTGGAATCCCCCTAAATTTTTCCAAGAATTTTAATAAAATTGGAATGGACTTGACTATATAAATTCTTACCATTTTTGAATTTTCTTTATATTCTTAAAAATTGTTCATCAGAATTGTTTTAAAGTAATTAAATTCTTGGATAAATATTATTTTTATTGTTATTTTTTTTAAATAAATCGAAATAGGGGTAGTTTTGAAGTTGACGGTTCGACCTTAAATAATATTAAGGGTATGCTTAATAGTCTCAATAACGTTTAAAAAATTTTTGAATAAAAATTTCCCATTTTTCTATATTATTTATAAAGAAAATAATTGAAAATAATTGTATTCCAAGTTTTTATTCATATTTATTTTTATGAAAAAATTGAATTACAAATTTTTTGTTCTATTATATTTAAAATTACTAATACATTTAAAAAAGTTAGCGAGAAGTCGAATGCGCGTGAATTGTTTTATATTAAAAATAAATTAATTTCTATGAAGTATTTTATTATTGATGAATTGAATTTCAATTTTTTTCAAAATAATTAAATTGTTTCAAGAATAATAATTGGTTTGGATCAGTTGGACTGGGCAACAGAAATTAACGTGAAATACTAGCATACTAGGACTTCATCGAATTATATTTCAGTCGCGCTCTTAACTATAGTCGCTCTTAATTTATTTGTAAATAAATATATTATGATTAAAAACTTGTTAAATATTCCTGAAACCAGTTACTCAGGGATTTTCGAGGTCGCTGATTACGAATATGACATTAATTTTTCCAAATTCAAAATGGCGGATCGAATATGGCGGACTACAGAACAAAAAATTGATTAGATTGACTTGAAGCTGAATACTTTGGAATTTTTAAGGTCGCTGATTACGAATTTAAAATCAGTTTGTCAAAATTCAAACTTTTAAACATGGCAAACAAATTTTAAAAATTTATCGAATTAATTTTTATTTATACTCCCGAGTATTCAGTTTCAAGCCATTATAATAATTAATTTTTTATTTTGTCATCCGCCACATTGACAAAATGATAATGCCTTTTGCCCAAACAGTGGAAATCTCGTCGACAGCCAAGGGGTTAAAAAAATTAATTGTAAATTTTAGAAACTTTATAATTGATTTTTTTAATGTAAAAGTTTTTTAATTTTTATTTCAATTAGTAGTTTATAAAAAATGTAATATAAACGTTTTCTTTACTTAAATGTTAAAGTCTTGTCGATTATTGAAATTCTTTTGTAAAAAAAGAAAAAAATGAAATTGGAATTTCGATTTAAAATTTGTAATTCTGCAGCGTTTTCTTGAAATATAATTAAAAAGTGAAAAAATTTGAAACTTACCGAATGTTTTGGCCTCGCGTGCATGAGCTAGAAGTTCGTCGATCCTGTTTCTACGAAAGTAGGTGTCGGCGATGTCTTTCCATTTTGACACTTTCGGCTCACTTTCGCCACCTTCATCACCGCTGTCTCGTTCATCATCGTTACCACTATTACTATTATTACTGCTACTATTATTACTATTGTTAGTCACATTGTTACTATTGTGATTATTATTACTGCTATTATTATTATTGTTTTGATCTGATTTAGAGTCGACGCCAAAGCTGGTGGTGATTAATTCACGTGATTGAGCAGGTGGCGGAAGAGAGATTCGTAGTGACACCGAGGAAACGTTTGGCAAACGCCAGCGATTTAATTCATCACACCAAGTGGCCGCGGACCTGATGGCCTCCAGGTCACGAAATGGACAGCCAGGTCGAAGGTGAGGGAGCATCGCTTCGCACAATTGTGTCCCCAATAATTCCCGTCGCAATAGATCTCTTCTTTCCGCGTCCCACGATGCCTGTTGAATAATTATAATTTTACTTAAGTAAGTTAATTAATTTTAATAAAAATCATAAAATTCTTTACAAGAATTCAATTTAAGAAATATTCAATTATTCAATAAATTAATTATTTTTATATTTAAATTTAAATAATTCAACTCTCGTAAAACTTTATATAATTATAAGAATTATTTTATAAATGATTTTTGAAGAATTACAGTTGTAATATTTAGGAAATATAAAATTTGAAAACGATTTTCCACAGTAATCAATTAAAATATTTTAATTCTTCGTGGAAAAATAAATAATTACTTAAACATTTATTTAAGGCAAAATATTCAAGTTTTGAATGTAATTTAATATAGAAATTATAAAAAAATAGTCCTTTGAAAAATAGTATTTAAAATGGTTTGAAAATTGTTAAATCCCCTTAAATATTTCAAAAAGATTAAATAATATTTACAATTAGGTATATGGAAATTTCGTCAAATTTAATTAAAAAGGTCCCTGAAATTTACATCGATGCTCAGCATCGAAAAATATTTTTTGTACAAAACCAAAAAAATCACTCAATTTTTTCCAAAGTTTTAAGTTAAAAAAATACTATTAAACAGTTTTTTTACTTCTTAGGTGAATAAAAGGAGTAAAATTAGTTTCATTAACCTGAAGATCAGCCGCTTCGATTTCGAGTTGTCGTGCCCTCTTCGCCATTCTTTTGAGCGCCTCCTCGGCTGTTTTGAGCTGTCCATAAACTTGAAATGCAGCACCCGTTCCCTCCTGTGAATCAGCCTCCAAAGCAGTGGCCAAAATTTCCAAACGCTTACGTCTTCTCTCACGACGTCTTCTAACTTCGTCATTACTTCGCGCCTCACCACCAATCGTCAATTTTTCCAATCTCTTTAAAACTTCAAGACGTGCCGCTTCTCTTTTCCGCCTTCTTTTCTCCTCAAGCGGATCAATTTCATCATCATCCGTCCTGCGCTCCCTATCATTCAATAATTCCACTCGTTTCTCCTCTAAATTCAAATAATTCATTTCCTTAACAGGCTCCGATTCGAACCGCAATCTGAGAGCTGATAATTCCTCTTTTAATTTTTGTGCCGAATTATTGGAATTTTCACATTCCCTTCGTAAATTTATAATTTCCTCATTATTTCTACTATTATTGTCATTGTCTTTCTCGGGGGAATTTAAGTCTAATCGAGGATTTTGATCACTTGATTCGAGAAGTTTACGCAGTCTTTGTAATTCAATTTGATATTGTCTCAATAGAGCGTCCTTTGGATCTTCGTTAACAATTGGTTTATTTTTGATGCAACGTGCGCGTGCCGCATAACGTAATGTACTTAGTGTTTCATCTCCGTCGGCGTCTGATGGACTCACGCAAGCGATCATTAATGTTCTCGCATTTCCTCCCAAACTGTCTCTGAGAAGTCGGGTCAATTTGCTGTCTCTGTTAATTCAAATTAAATAGTTCAAAAAACATACGTACTTAAAAATAAACTAATTTCAAATACAGTTTTATCATTTTTTAATTCTTAATTATCAACTTTAACATTAGAATAATTACAGTTTTAAAGTTTAGAATAATTCTCTTATTCACTTACTAATTAATGTTTTGAAACTTTTTCGCCGAATTTTAATTACTTTCAATACAGTTTTTCGAAAGAATTCAATTATGATAAAAAATTCCCAAAACTTTATTCGATAGAATTCAATTATTTTGGGACATTTTTAACAAAGTTCTTTAAAAAATTTAATTACTTTTCAATACAATTTTATTTTAATTCCTTGAAACAATTCAATGTTATTCAAAGTCGAAATAATTTATTTATTTCAAATATTCAATTAAAATTTTTTACGGAAATTGAATTATTTTCATAAATAATAAATAGGTAATAAATGCGAAATTAAATTATTATTTTCATAAATAATAACTTTAAAAATTTATTTTTAAATACGTATTTTTGTATTTTTTGAAGAATTAAAATTTTAAAAAAAATTAAATATTCCGAAAACTTTTGTATTTAAATAATTCAATTATTGTTGAACTAGCAAAAATAAACGCGCGTTCAATTTTCTTTTCCATTGTTACTTTAAAAAATTTGCTTTTCCAAATTTAATGGAAATTCTTAAATTCTTAAAAAATATAATTTTTCTTACGGTCTTTCATTAAATGTAATTATTTGAACAACTCGTATAGTAAATATCAAAATATTTCTAACAACTTGAATTAAAATTCAAAATTTATTTCAATAAAAGTTGGCAAAATTTTCATTTGTTTCAATTTTTAAAAATTATTTTCGGAATTAGAAGTAATTTTAAAAAATTTTAGTTTCATTTTTTCAATTTTACGAAATTTGTGAATTAAATTTTTCAAAACTTTAATACGTTTTGATAAACAAAAATTTAAAACCTTATTCATATTTATTTTTCCCGAGGAATTAAAATTTCAAATAATTTTAATGAAAAACCTCATGAAATATAATTATTCATAAAATTTGCAACTGTAATTCATCCAAAATTCAATTATTTTTTTAGAATTTTTAAATAAAATTATTGGAAAACTTTAATTATTTTTGAAGAAAAATAATGTTATTAATAATTTTTTAAAAATAAAAATAAAATTTTTTTTAAACTTTTGCTCCCCTTAAATTTTCAAGGAATTTAATTTAAAAATCTTTTAAAATTTAATTAATCCCTAAAACTCCTGTTATAACGGTTTAAATATTTAATTATTTTTTAAAATTTTAACTGAAATTTTTGTTAAATCAATTCCGGAAAATAATGTTAATAATCTATCATCTTTTACAACTAATAATCGTTGTATTCCGGTAATCTGTTCGCGTAGTTTTTTGTTAGTATTTTGTTACCTAATTTTTTTGATAATTTTTCTTTTTAATGTTTTGATTTTAAAAATAATGAAATTCTAATTTAATGTTTTGAAAATAAAAAAATACCAACAATTAATTAAACCAAATTGTTTTCAAATAAAAATATTTCTAAAGTATTTCTTTTATAACTTTGAATCTGTAAATGATTGAATTCTTATAAAGAAATTTAACAAAATTTTTCAAAATAAATAAATTTCTTACGGAAAATTTAATTTTCTTTCTATAAAGAGTTTTATAAAAATTTATGAAAATAATTGAATTTTTGCGAAAAATGTTAAAATTGAGATATGCTAAATAATTGAATTCTGTCGATGAATTAAAGTTTTATTATATTCAAAAATTGTTTTCGAATATAATCGTATTTTTGAAGAATTATATTTTTCAAAAAATAATCAATTTTAATTAAATTTCAAGAAGAAAGTTTTTGCAACTAACAAGAGGCTAGTTTGTTGATTAATTTTTAAATTACACAATGAGAATTGAATTGAATAAAAATAACACAAGCCTGCAAAAAAAAATAAAAATTTCCGTTGTCTGAGATCGAGAAGTCATTGCAGCAGTTTTTGGTGCGCTGAATACGCACTTGGCAACGAAAACCTTCCATCGCGTCAGGATTTTGAGAAAAGTGGGGGGTAAAAGTCCCTAAAATCACATTTTTGGCAGTTTTTGAAAATTTCTACCGGGTAAATTCGACGTGATAGAGACTTGTAATAGGAGTCAAGTTAAAGCATGAACCCTGTACTTTAAGAAAATATAGCGATATTGCTAACAAAAAACTAAATTAGCAGTCAAAAATGATTTTTTTAACAGCTGTCAAGCTCAAAAAATGACTGACACTGTCCGTAAATAAAACTATTTTGAAAACTGAAAATTTCTTACTCTGGGTTTTCGAGGTCCCTGATTACGAATATGTTGTCAGATTTTCAAATTTCAAAATGTCGGATCAAATATGGCGGACTGAATGTCGTTTGCTGTTAGCAATATCGATACATCTTCTTAAAGTACATGATTCAGGCTTTAATTTGACTCCTATGGAAAGTCTTTAGCACGTCGGAGTTTTTAGGGAGTTTTACCCCCACTTTTCTTAAAGTCCTGACGTGATGGGGATTCAGGCATGTGTAATTAGTATAGTAAAGTAAAAGAAAATAATTTTGTTTGAGATGCGAACCTGTAGGGGACATGGCGACCATTACCAGCGGCAAGGGCGCTGATAACATTGCCAAGCGCTGAGAGACTGAGATTAATACTCGCAGCTTCCTTGAGTCTATCACCTGTTGCACCTGTTCGCGTTTGTCTCTCGGAGCCAGCGAGATCGACGAGATGCAGTCGTCCGCGTCTCACGGCACTGCCACGTTTATCGTCGTCATTAATTGCAATCGCCTCCAACGAGAGTGTCAACACCGCGTGACTTCTGGAGCTGGCCTGATTCATTTTCGTAGCGGCAGCAATTCGACGACGATTTCCTTGCTCAACGAGACGACCACATTCAATTGCATTCTTAACAGTCGACTCCCTAAGGCCGCCGGCGACGTAAGTACCACGCGATGGGTCCTCCTTCAATTGAAGCAGACTTTCGCCTCCACTGTCCTGCAGTAGATCGCGAAGCTTCTCATTGTATATCTCCAAGTAGCTGAGCAATGCCAAATATCGTGTGTCCTGACTGCTCGTCGATGTCGCTTCGAATAGATGCTCGAGTGCACGATCAATGAATCCCTGCATTGTGAAGGATTTCCCGCAACCGGTTTGTCCATACGCGAAAACAGTGGCTGTGAAAATCGAGTGAAAATAGTCATTTTTTTCTTTTAATTACAGGGCAATACTTTTCTAACTTGCTCTTATGTCTTTTTTTTAATCCATGATCCTAAAGTTCTGAACGCTCAAAAATAAAAAAATTTCTAATACCAAATTTTTCTTTCATCTGAACGTTCAAAACTCGTGGATCATTTTAACTCTCCATCACTTGCATGATGAGAAAACTTGTCACCCACTTGAGTTTATTTATATTTTTCTTAAAATACATATAATCATCATTCTTACAAAAAACTATTTTTCAATCGTTTTTGTCAAGAGAACTTTCATAAATTTTATTTTTTAATCATATTATATACCTTTTGATTGTTATTATAATTTCATTAAAAATGAAAATTAGGAAATCACCTTCATCAGAAAAATAATTTTGAGAAATTCACCTTTATTTGAAAATACCTTTTGGAAATATTGTACCCCAATCAAATTATAATTTTAATACTTTTCAAATCGAGCCTCTTTTATAAATCGAAACAGTCTTTATATTCTTCGGATGTATGTACATCATAAATTTTTGTTCTATGAAAATTTTACAATAAATTATATAGAGGTGAAGTTTCCTCATCTGTCATGTGTTTCGAATATTATAATGGAAATGTCTCTGCCTCCACATGGAAAAATTTTACGAAACTTTTATTACTTATCGAGCAAAACCTAAACTAAAAAGAATTTCTGCGCATTTTTGTTAACTTTTACATTTTATGTAATGTGGATAAATTTTTCTATATTATTCAGGGTCGCCACAGGTCAAAATGACCAGGGAAATGTCAAGGAAAATAAAATTGATCAGAAAAATGACAAGAAATTTCGTCAAAACTTCTGAAAAAATACCAAAAAAATATAATTTTAAAAAATTTTAATTTGTTAATTTGAATTCCGATAGTTTTTTATCACTGATTACAAATTTGAAACCAAATGTACAAAATTTTTAAGTTTTTTACTCAATTTGGCCGCCAAGAATTTAATAAAATCTTTAAACCCAAAAGACTTTAACTTATTACATGTTTTATTGTTTTATTATTATAAGTGAACCAACAAGCTTTAAATAATTAATAATAATCACTGTGATAGTTTTATGTTATATAATAATTATATTTAACTAATGTTATATTACACACTTTATTTGTTTAAACAATGTATTAATTGTTAATTACTAACATTTCTCTTCCTACACTTATACAAATGCTGTTTCATTCGTAATTTTGTAATTTTTCAACCTACTTATAATAACAAACATTAAACATAAAACTGTCGATGTTACAATTATTAAAACAAATAATTCTTGCTACTTGTGTACTATTGACAAAAAGCACTTAGAAACTTGCAATTTTTTTCTTATTTTGCAGTTATACTGGAGCTTTACTTACACAGACACAAAAAAAAAGTTGTCTGTTTTTTGAACCAGACATACATATCTTATAGTAATTTTGCCCGCTGAAAACGAATCTGAAGTCAGAATTGCTCCATCACCCTCTGATTTTTTTAAATCGAGAAAACTACCCTTAACTTCAAATTTTAAAGTAAAAAAATTGAATAACAGATTTCTCTTTAAAACAAAACAATAAATTTATCTACTTCTGCTACAACAACTCAGAAATAATGTCGACATTGCTTAAACACCCTTTGTTTTTTATTAAATCGAAAAAACTACCCCTAAAATGTAAAAATTCAAAATTATAATATAGAAACCCACATTGGTTTTCAAAACAACAAAATAAATTTTAAACTTCTCTTCAACATTTCAGAAGCAATATCAAAATTACTTTATCATCCACTGTGTTTTTATATTGAAAAAAACTACTCCCAATATGAAAAATTTAAAATGTATAATAAAAAAAATGAAAAACCACATTGTTTTTCAAAATAGAACAAAATAAATTTATGTACTCTTCTTTCAACAACTTGAAAACAATGTCTAAATTGCTTCACCCCCCTTTGTTTTATTTTGAAAAACCTACCCTTAAATTTACAAAATAAAAGTTTAAATTAAAAAAATTAAAAACCACATTGTTTTTCAAAATAGAACAATAAATTTATGTTTTTGCTTACAACAACTTAAAAATAGCTTAAGTTTTTTATTGAAATTACAGAAAACTTAACAAGATGAACTCCAACTTGACAGAAAAAAATTAACTTTTTAAACATGAGCATACGTTTTTGTATTTTTGTTCTTGCAAAAAACAACAAGGTTTAAAGTAAATCTTAATTTTTCCACTTTAAAAAGAGTTTTTTTAAAAATTTAACAAAAACGAAATATGATTTTTTAATTCTCAATATAATTTAAACCAATTTGTTGTGGTTTTTCATTTTTTTATTATACATTTTGAAGTTTTACATTTTAGGGGTAGTTTTTTCTATTTAATAAAATACAAAGGGTGTTTAAGCAATGTTGACATTGTTTCTGAGTTATTGTAGCAGAAGTAGATAAATTTATTGTTTTGTTTTAAAGAGAAATCTGTTATTCAATTTTTTTACTTTAAAATTTGAATTTAATTGTAGTTTTGTCGATTTAAAAAAAACTGAGGGTGATGGAGCAATTCTGACTTCAGATTTGTTTTCAGCGGGCAAAATTACTATAAGATATGTATGTCTGGTTCAAAAACCAGACAACTTTTTTTTGTGTGCCTGTGTAATTTTCACCAAGTCCAAACAAATTGAAAGACAGAGTCTCACTTATTTTCATTCTGAAACGTAATATTCGAGTTGATTTTATTGGTGGATTTTTAAAATCAAACAATGGGAAAGCACAGAGAACCTTTTAAGTCGAAATTATGAAAATAAGAACGACTACAAATATGTGAGACTGAAAATAATAGTAAAGCTTCAGTGTAATTAAGTTAAATAGTACTTGATAAAATTTTATGACTTCAACAATTCTTTAAATAAAAACTTGTTATTATTCACCAACCCTTTATACAATCTACAACGCCCCATGTTGGATCCGCCATTTTAAATTTTGAAAATCTAACTTAAATAATTTAATTTATTCAAAAAATTTATTTAAAATTTTGAATAGAAATTAATTCTTTCGAAGAATTTCTTTAATTTTTTAATTTAAGATCAATTTTGTTAATAATTGTAATAATTAATAATATTATTAAATTCTATTGAAATAGTTGAGAGAAAATTAAATACTTTTGAGTAATTTCTATAGATTTTTTAAAAAGAATAGTTTTTTAATAATTTTTTTGAATAATTGAAAAACAATAAAACATATACGAAATTGTCTTTCAACTTTAGAAAATAATCATAACTATTATTAATTTTTGTTAAAAATTTGTTTTACCTCGCGGAAGAAGTAAAATATTGATCTTTGGAAATAGAAAAAATCTTTAAGCAGAAATACGCAGAAATTCACGAGTTTTTAGTAAAATTTACTCTAATCGTTATTTTCGTGCATAACATTATTTAACAAAATTTGTAATTACTCATTTTAAAATTAAAACATTTATTTTAATTATTCTGCTACTTAAGTATTTTATTCTTTTTTTGTATTAGTTTAATATTTATTTTTAGTCATTTTAGTAATTGATAAACTTATTATTTAAGCAATAATTATTTTTTTTTACCATTGTAGCCTTCTAAAACTGCTTCGACAACAACAGAACCCACGGCTTCGTAAACAGATTCAGTTGTTGATTCTGTACCAAATGCTGCATCGAATTGATAAACTTTTCCACTATCGGTTCCATCGAGAGTGCAGGTTTTACTTTGTGGATCAATTGTGATGACATTCTAAGCAAATATTTAAGAAAAAAGAAGGATAAGTAGAGAAAAAAGGATAAAATATTATGTTAACAAATTTGGTGACATTTTTTTTTCTTAATGAGGCACTTGCTATATTTTGTTTAAATAATACATATATAATAATTTATTAAATAGTAATTAATTTAATATTAAATAATATTAATTCATATTATATGGGCGATTCTCCTGAAAGGGACCACTTCACGTGTCCCAACGTGAAACTCAATATTTGCATTAACTTTTTATTGATATTTTGTTGAGTATAAATTTTAAAAAAAATTTATCCATAATCTACGAAATATTATTTATCCTTACATAATCTTCTCAAATTAAAATTTAAAGTTTTTATTAGTCAAAAAATTTATTTAATTTTGTCTTTTAGTTTTAGTTAAATATGATGCATATTTTTAATTATTTTTTAATATAATTAGAAATTTTTTCACTTATATTTTCACTTATATTTAGTTTAAATAAAATAAAAGAAATTTTTTAAATAATTAATTAAAAATTTCGGGCAATGGGAGTAAAAACTCAAATTCATCTCCGAAGCCTAGTTCTTTAGTTAAAAACATCATATTTTTAAACTGTCTTTTAATTATACGTAATCTATATATAAATATTTGAAGTTGTAGCCCAAAAAATTTGTTAAATTATGTTTCAATATTTTTAAATTTAATAAAAACGTGAATTTTCTTATTTGACAAACTATCTATTCATCTCCGAAGCCTTTTTCATATTTAGTAAGCGTCATTGTTTTGTTTTTAATAATTATTTTCAATTACCTAACCCTTGAATTATAAAAAAATTTAAATTAAAATGAAATATTTTTAATTTTTTAAAATATAATATATTAAGTAAAAAGTTAGATAAATAATACAATTATGATTACAAATAAAAATTTTTTACAAAAAATATCACTTTTGAACTTAAAATGATAAATTAAAAAATTCATTACAATTTTTTTTCCGTTCAATATAAAAAAATATATATTATAGTAATTTTTGAAAAGATAAAATAGTTAAAAATAAATTATTAAATACACAATTCATTAATAAATTATAAATGTATAATGTTAAAAGTTTAATAAATTAAAGAAATTAAATTTAAAAGGAATTTTTTTACATAAACCCTAATATTGATTACAGTATATTTAACCTTCGAAACACTTAATATTAAAATGATGCTGGAAGGCTTATTTTTGAAAATTAATTTTGCGCAACTCAGATTTGTATCTTTAAACGTGTTTAAAACCTACCAATGACAAAAAAATTCAGAAAATGTAAAAATTAATTTTTTTTAGTGTTTGGAAAAAAAGGTGCCTTTCAGAAAAATCACCATCACCAATATAATAAATTATTAAATAGTAATTAATTTAATATTAAATAATATTAAATAAAATTATACATATTACATGAAAAGTTGTAATATTTAATATTTAATATTCAAATTAAAAATCAATTACACTAATAATATAAAAAATAAAAATATTTATTGATATTATTGTTTATAGAGTTGAACATCTTTTTCTTTAATTAACATTATTTTCAAATTCTATGTAAAAATAGTATAAATAAAAAAACTCTGCAAGACTAAATTAACTTTTATTTAGAGATATAATAAAAATTTTGTTCCGTGGCTACTTGCCCCATATACTTTACTATGGGAATAAGTGAAATAACATTTGAAAAAAGAATTAACTGATTTTAAAAAATAATTGAATTATAATTTTTTTATTCCATTTAGTTCTAAAAAATAATTGAATGAAAAATTTATTGAATACAAAAATTGATTGTTTCAAGCAGTTTAAACTTTAATGTAATTGATTTTTTATTTATTACTAAATATTTATATTTAAAAATTTTTATTTTTTTTTATATTTTATTTGATAAATTTTATCAACCTATGCTTAATTCATAATTTTCTATTTACAGATTTACTTTGACACATTTCATAAAAGAAAAACAATATAAATAAAAAAAATGCTGAATGTTCTGAAATTTGAATTGTGCATTTAATTAAAACAAATAAACGAGAAATTATTTCTAGGAAAATATAGATGCAACAGTTTTCCCACTGTGAATAATGATGTTTTTTTGCAGCAACAACAGGAAGGAGCGGGTAAAAATTGGAAAGCCTATTGTTAAAAAGACTTTACTACTTCTAAACATTAATGCGAAAATTGAAAGGTGTAATAAGTGAAATAAGTATAATAATTGGAGATAGAACATATTTAATGATGCAATATCGTTCAACATGCACATTCAGTTTTATCTTAGTCAAACAAGTGTGCAAGTTCTTGTGTTCATTTTTACAGTTTGTTTTGTTTTTTCTTTTTTTTCATTCAATATTGATCACCAGCATAATAACATTTTATTTCGTTTTTTTCTTTTTTCTCGTTTTCTTATAATAGCCTTTGATCTTTTGATACAATAGTCAATCGCAAACAATTTTTTGTATTCAAAAATTTTAATTTTGTTTGTTCACGAATAACGTGTCCTTTTATTTATTATTATTTTTTTATTTAATTTTCCATGTAGAATGGAAAAAAACCCTTTTGGGTTTTTTAAATATCTTAATCCCCCCATTTGGAGAAAATATTTATTTCTTTTATTTTTATTAATATTTTTTATCATTTTTTATGTATTATTTATTTTCTTTCATTGTGTTTCCTTAAATTTTTTTTCTTTTTTATTAGTATTATAGGTATTTAAATAAATAATAATAAAATGCCCATTAAAATGAAATTTAATAATTATAATGAATATGAAAAATAATATATCATAAATTTAATTATTTTTTTCATCATTAACTTACTGTTTACAAGTGTAAAAAACAGTGAAATTGTAAAGCACATTAACAAATTTGTATTAAAGTCTAAAAATAAAATTCCAAACATATATATAATTATATAAAAACTAAGCGGATAATATATTAGAATTTAAATAATTTTGTGTATATATATATACTTAAAAGAATAATGTTAATGTTAAATGAATTGTCGAAGGCTGATGAAAGTCTTTAGATTGTGTCTATAAACAATTTAATGATAAGAAGGAACTCAAATCGTTTTTTATCAATCGTTAATTTGATGCCTAGGCGGGTATTCGAGACATGCAACGACCTGCTTCCATATCGATGCGATGGAGCGAAATATGTGCCGAATCGATATCACCTGAGCGCTAGTTTTCACAATTTTTTTTCTTTTTCTTTTTCTTTTCATATAAATAACGATATATAGTCATAATAAGACACGTGCGTATATCGATAAAACAACTAAAGTATTTGATTTTCAGAATGTAAATATAGTTCACCGAGTGTCTAGTTTTATGGAAACTTTTTAAATTACATTTTTATGCCTCTCGTTAAAAGAAAGAAAGAAAGAAAGAAAGAAAGAAAAAATGTAATATTAATACAGTTTTTTCTTTTCAAAATAAAAATGTAGAATAATAAATTTGATAGAATATATGTTTATGCATATAAAAAAATGCAGTGACTAAAAGACAAAAAAATCCCTATGTTTTGCTGTAGTTGCTAAGTTACATTCGCTCGATATAACGTTCAAGTACTTGACTAAATTGATAAGAACAAAAAATAAAAAAAAATAAAAAATTGCACACGCACATTGCGTTAATTGAACTGTAGAAGGAGGAGGGGTGGACAATAAATTAATTTATGCGAAGGGATTTCCTTTTCGTGTTGCACTCGCTCTTAAAAAAATAATCAATTTGCCAACTCTTCAAAATTTCTTCTCCAAAGACAGTTTGTTACAATAAATTAGTTTCAATTAAGATAAGGGGCTTATTTAGATAATTACTTCTTTGAATAATTTATTATTCATTAGGTTCTTAGATAAAACTTAACTATGTAATTTTCAATTATGAACAAAATCCTTTTTACATTTTTTCAATTTTATGGAATTTCGAAACTTTTTTTTACTAATTGTTACTAATTTTTAATTAATTTTATTTAATCATAAATAATATATATAAATTAGTACCTACATTTTTATTTTATTATTATTATATTCGATTATATATTAACAAAATAAAATTATTGAAATTAAAATAATTTTTCTAATATTTTCTATTATATTAAAAAAAATAGAACAATTAAATTTTAATTTTAAGTCTTTTGATTTTTAAATTAAAACAAAAATTGACTGATAATAAAATCTGGTAATCAAAATAAATATATAAATTTTAATCAGTCGAATAAACATTAATTTAAAAAAAAAATTATTAACTTTGACTTAATATTTTCAAGTGAATTAGATTAAAAAAATATATATACTGATAAAAAGATTTTGCCAATAAAAAATGTATTAAAGAAAAATTTTGTCCATATTGAAAAGTTGAAAAAAAATTGTTAATTTGGATTCAATTTGAATTACAGAAAAAATGTATCAGTAAAAAAATGTTAATAAATTTATTTAAAAAATGCCGATTCTTATAAATATTTCAAAATTGTAAGCAAAGTTTAAAAAATTTCTGCTTTAAATCCAATTTTTAAGACTTTTAAATTAGAAAAAAAAACAGTAGAAAAATTTTTATAATTGTAAAAAATTTAGGAGAAAATTTTTATAATTCCAAAAAATTTAGGAAAGAAAACTGTTTATACTAAATAGATATTAACAAATTATGTAAAGAATATACAAAAAGAAGTATATAAAAAAATCTTTCGAATTAAAAACAAAATAAATAAACAGAAAAATTTTTGGTAATTAAAAAATTCCGAGAAAGAAAATTTTTATACTCCAAATAAAAATCAAAAGAATTATATAAAAATGAAAAACAATTGTATAATAACGGGTCTCTAGCCTGCTAAATTTTAAATAAATATATAAAAATTAAAAAGAATAAATCCAAGTCAATATATCAACACTTTCATAACGCCGCAATAAATCAAAATGTTTTAATTGTTATTCTGTTTCTTAGCGGAATCTAGATTACGCTATGCCCTAGATGCATTTTATAATAATAATAATAATAATAATAATAATGATAATGATAATAATAATTATCGTGAGTCTAACGAGGTGAAATTGCATTTAATCGAAGCGCATTTACTATACAAAGTCATGATTTTAGTACATACTAAATTATTTAATGTATTTTTATTGAAACAGATATATTTTATACAGAAATTTAAAAAATGCAAAACTACCAATTAAAATTTATTCATTAATTATTTTTAGACTGCATAGAAAAATATTAATTAAAATTTAAAAAATTGGAAATTATAGAAATCGCGCGTTTATAGTTTGATTTTAATTGAAACATAAAAAAATGTTTAAAAAATGTTGAAAAGAGATTTTTAAAAAAGGAAATAAAATTTCAAAATTATAGGAGAAATTTGAATAATTTATTTCTTTATTATATTGACTTTTGTAATTATTTAGCAATATTATTGGGTAAATATATTAATAAGTTAGTAATATACTTTAAGCATGGAGAGTAAATAATAGAAAAAATAAATTCTTTACTTTGAAAAGAAATTATGAAATTAGGTAAAAATTGAAAATCATTTTCACAAATTTGACAAATTAAATGAGAGGGTGGTTATTTTTGTAAGCCGTTGATTACTTAATGTGGAAATAAATAATTATTGGGAACAAAACTTTCAAAAATGTAATAAAAATGTTTTGTTTAATATTTTTTTTGTTTTATATTTTTCATTTGCAATTAATTTTATTAATTGATATTAATAATAGTATTAGTAATAATATATTGATTATAAGATAATGATTATTTACATCCTTTTATTATTAAATAGTTAAAAAATTGATGATGATACTAGCAATTAATAATAATTTATTTACATAATAAACATAATAAATATACAAAGTTATTAGTAATAATCAATAATAATAATATATATTATTTAATTAATAAAAATAATTTTTAAAGAATTGTAAGAAATACAGAAATAAAAATAAATTGTTTTACAATTCCATAAAATAATTTAATTGACCATTTTACCTTTTATAGTATGGAAATTTATTTATATCGTTTCCTAATTTGTTAATTTATTTCTAAATTTAAAAGAAAATGAATTTTAATTTAAATTTAGAAAAATTAAATTTCAATCTAAATTTTTCTAAATTAATGATTATATCTACATATTAGTAAAAATTAAATTTAAATTCAAATTCCTAAAAATTAAATTCAAATTATAATTTTTCGACTTATGCTGATTAATGATGATCGATATCGTAATTTTATTAATTTCCTTGCATGTCATCAAAGTTTTTAATTAAAAATTTTCAGGTTCTTATGTGAATTTTTTTTTAATATTCTACCTTGCATCTTTGTTGCAGTTCACGTTGGGACATTGGCCGGCATCGCACAGCTACTTTCACAGACTCACTCATCTGTTCAACAGAAAGATAGAATGATTTAAGAAAGTTGAGAAAGTGATAATTTTTTATTTTTATTTTTTTGTTTTTTTCTTTTGCTTATTACGCTCACAGAGGTTTAATAACAATTCTAATAAATTTTTTTTACTACATGAGCTTTGTAACAAGAAAACGAAAGTGATTTATTACTCATTTACATTTTTCGCTCACAATCCTCACAATTGTTTACAAAACTTAATCAAAAGTTTATTTTCCTCTTAATCATTCTCAAAGTTTTATAATTTCCAATCAATCAATTTTTTTTTGGAAGTAATGAATAATTTTTAGAAATTTGTAACTGATGTACATCTAATTTATTTCCATTTTTAATAATAATATGTTAATAATTTTAAATTATTTAGCACACACACAAATTTTTAATTAATAATTAATAACAATTGATAATTATAATTTGTAGCTAATTAATAATAGTAAATTAATAATTAACTAGAAAAACTACACGTAAAATCTGCATTGCAATTGTTACTTTAAAAGATTAGCTTTTTAAAATTTAATCAAATTTCTTCATTTTTTAAAAAATAAAATTTTTCTAACAGTTTTTTTTAATTTAATTATTTGAAGAACTTGTATAGAAGTCGCCAAGATATTTCTAACAGCAACTTGAATGTAAGCTATTTTTTATCAAATAATTGAGGGGTCTGGATGCTATAACGTGTTACGCGCCATTTACTTAACATGGCGCATAACACATTATAGCATCCAGACCCCTAATTTGCCTTTTCAGAGATACTGAAATTTTTCTAAAATTCAATTATTTTTTAAGAATTTTTGAATAGAATTACTCAAACTTTAAAAAGTTTTCAAGAAAAATAATATAATTAATAATTTTTTTAAATAAACATTTTAATTATTTCACTTCTTGCTTCCCTTAAATTTTCAAGGAATTTAATTTATTCATAATAAAAATTTAGCACTTACTTATCATTAATAAAAAGAAATTAAACTATTTTATTCTACTGAATTTATGCAATAGCTAAAATAATTTCCTCTCCGAAGCCTTTTTAGCATGTCTCCAAGAGGACTTCTATAAAATCACCTCACGATGATTAATAATATTTTTATACATTAAAAATATTCTAAACAAAATTTTAATGCACACTAAAATAATGTTGAGAGTCTGATGTTTAATTTGCTCATATATATTATTTGTGAAAAGGCGGGAAATTATTGCTTTTATAAATAATCAAATTTTACTTATTGGCCCGAGTAAAAATTCAATTTCATCTCCGTAGCCTTGCTTTTTATTAAATAATTAAATACACTGTGTGACATTTGTATATTTTACTGAAAAATATATTTTAATTCTGCCCTAATGTGTAAAAATGTGAAAAATAAAATTGTTTTTCATCTCCGAAGTATGAATATTCCTGGATATTCATACTTCCTAAAGATTGTATGATAGTCACCACACGGGGTGTTTACCTCCCAGAGTTTAAAAAAGTAATATATCATTTGAATGTTATTGTTCAAAAAAGTTAATAAAATTGCTAGATGCTGTAAAGGCATCACAAAAGATAATCCAATAGTGTTTGCAATTAAATACAAATTTTTAATTATTGAAAAAAATTCATGAACTTGAGTATACGAAAAAAACCCTTTTTTCTGTTTTGCAAGAAACTATTTCAAATCATTGAATAATTAAATTTCTAAAATTCCACCCCACTCTGGCCAATTTTAAGAAACGTGAACTATTACAAAGTAAAATGGAAATCAATTCGCATATTATGATATTTTACAGAGAGATACAAAAATTACACAATTTTCGACACATTATTTTTTTGTACACACAGCCTACAAATTAATTGTCAAACTTTTGACTGATTTTGACGTAACAATTCAAACTAAAAAACAAAACATTGGAATAAAACAACGCTAACTTCAGGTGAGGGCAGATTATGTCGATTATTATAATATAAATAAAAATAATAATTATCTGTTGCATCATTAATTTATTATTTATCGCGTAATTAGTTTTTGGAAGTTGTTGTGAAAATAGTCTCTACAAAAATATAAAATAAGGAAATATATATTGTCATCGTGTATTTATTGTTAAAAATAAATGATCAATACAAACATCACGCGAAAAACATTTTAAGTGGGGGCGAGAAAAATATTTTTAGAAATTTTTTGAAAGAAAATTATTACATTAGGGAAAAACTCCACCTGTCGAGTTTCAATTGTTAGACCAAAAATTTTCATTAACGCGTTTGACCTTCAACTCTAAAACATTGAACTTGAAATAATGTGTATCAAAACGATTAAATTAAATGACAAATAAAAAAAAAATTTTCTTGCTCATAAATGTCAATGCTATAAATTATTGTTTTCGACGCATAATAAATTGTTTTTTTTCATATATATAATACTGTGGAATTATATAGTAAACAGAAAGGTAAATAAACTATTTTCTTTTCCAATATATGTTAATGTACTTTGCAATTGATATAGAAAACTTTAACTTTTACCACTAAAAAGAAAAATTATTATTATATATGCTTTTTATTTTATTTAATAGGATAACACTTTTTTATGAATTTGACCTTCGAATTTTTTGTATCAAAAAAGATAAATATACATTAGTATTACAATTCTTTTCTCTAAATATTTTATTTTTTATTATTTGTTATTCATTTACTATTTATTCGTTATTTATTTAAATAATTTTTTAATGTAATAAATGCAATTTAACGTAATATTTATTAATTTATAAAATATCTACTACTAATTTAATAAATGTTCTATGTGGCTAAAGTTTACAACTTTCAAATGAACGAAATTTTTGTTCACCTTAAGTGTTATAGAAATATTGTCGTTCATTTGAATGTTCAAAAAAAAGGAACGTTTGTAAAATAAATTAATATTTCCAATCATATAGATATTTTTAATTTTAGTTGTTTAATTTAATTAAAAAATGCTATTTAATTTTGTTTGGAATTAATTTTGTGGAAAAACTTAATTATAAAAATGATAAAATCGCAAATATTCAATTGAAAAGAAATTAAAGATATTCTTTTTATTTTGATCATTATTTTGAAATAACGTCTTAGGAATACTGTCTGTTGAACACGTGGTTAAAGCAGGTTATCTAAAATGTCTAAAATCAATTCCTATAATATTGAACAATAATTTTGCAACTTATTTTCCTAATATTACCTTATATACGCTAAACTAGCAATTTTTTAAACTACATTAAAAGTATTTTAATATTCATAACTTAAATGGAATGAAAATAGAATAATCAATATTTACTATACAATATATTATTACGCATCAATTGGCAATAACAAACAATTGAAAATCAATGTCCATAGAATTATGCAAATTATTCACAACTTTTTCGTTTCTCTAAATTTGTAAAAAGAAATTGAAAGTAGAATAAAGCGTTTATTTTATTAAAAAATACTTTTCCTTCTTTATTGATGATTTTGTCTTTGTAAAAATATTTTTATATTTCAAAAATATTTTTATATATAATATAACTTTGTTAAAAGCAAACTTTTGTATTTATAGGTTATGTATATTTTATATATATATAGAAAGTAATAATTATTAATTTTTTCTATAAATGTTGGAATATTTGGAAAATATTGAAAAAGAATGCCGGTAATTGACCTAAATGTTTGTAAAGCAAAATATGGAGTACAAAAGAGTGTTGCTTACCTTTATTAATGTTATTTTACCTTCCTTTGATGTAAATTAAAACTGTACACGCACAACTTATGAACCACATTTTTTCACTTTTTCCGTCTTTCAGCACGTCCAGCGCGTGTCGTTTAAAGAAGTACGACAGAAACTGTCGGGGAATATTTTTTATTGCATATATAACTAAAAAGTGTGTGTGTGTGTGAATATTTTTCACCTGTGACCTGCGCTTCGAACAATTTCGAAAATTATGAAATGCGCGCGCTTAAAAATGAGTACATGCGTACTTGGGACAATGTCTAGTTACGCCCTCTTGACAACAAATAGATGTACTAAAAACTGTCAAAAATTTTTAATTACTTCTTTAATATTGTATAAAATGTAAACAACTATTTTTTATATTATTATAACTACTGTAATACTTTTATTTTTTATTAAGTACTCTAAGTAACGAAAATAAAAATTTGAGGAAAATGTTAAGGAGTTATGAAGGAATAAGATATGCCTCTGACAAGCAAGTCGTTGTTTTCGATATTGGCAATGCGTATACAAAGTAATTTTCATTTTCCAATGTAATAAATTTTTAATTTTAATTTATTTACCTTCTATTTTTATTGTAATTTCTGTTTTTTTATTACACGCACAGATTTGGATTCGCGGGTGAAGCGAGTCCTCGTGGAATTATAAAAACAGAGGTTAAGTGTCCTGAGGCGAAGGAGATTCGTCGAATTTTCAGCTACAAGGATACGGAAGACTTGTATCAACTTCTTGTGGAATTTTTACACATTTTATTTTTCAAGTAAGTGTTAGTTACACTTATTTTATTAAAAAGGGAAGAAAGTTTAATTTTTGAGTTCTATTTTTTAGGCATGCAGTAATTAGTCCAAAGGATGTAAAAGTCGTTGTATTGGAGTCACTTTTAACGACAACACAATTTCGTGACACACTCGCCAAAGTTTTGTTTCGTCACTTTGAAATTGGTTCACTAATGATTTTATCGTCACATCTTGTTGCAATAAGCACTTTGGGTACTGAAACTGCACTTGTTCTCGATGTTGGTTACGAGGAGGCGGTCTTAATTCCAATTTTTGAGGGGATTCCTGTTTTAAAAGCCTGGCAGGCCCTTCCTCTTGCCAGTCGTGCCGTTCATGAGTAAATTATTTTTCTTATTAGTATTTCATGTCCCTAAAGAATCGATCTTTCTTCTTTTTATTTGAATTTTATAATTACAAAATTTTGTTCAGCTAAAAAATAATTCATTACAATATTTTTCTTAATTTCATTCTATTAAATTTTAAAAATATTTCGTTCATTTGAACGTTGAAAACTTTAGGAATATAATCTTTTTAAAATTATTTTTATTAATATTTCTTCTTTATTAGTAATTTTCTAATGTAAGTGAACCAAAAAAAATAGTTTATTCACTTTTTATTTCAGTTCCATTAGGAAAGAAATGAAAGACGCTCTACCGGATTTAGAATTAACGGAGAGAGTAGTAGAAGATATTAAAGTGAGAACATGTTTTATTACAACGAGGGAAAGATCCGTGAAATTGGGAGACGAAGATGGATTATCACCACCGCCAGCAGTCAAATACCCGGGTGTTAAAACATTCGAAATTCCAGGATTCGTCAGGGAAAAAGCGTACGAAGTACTTTGGGAAAGAGATAATGACAATCTTAGTATTCCCACTATGATTTTGGATGCTATCATAAAAGTAAGTATCATTTTTTGCTAATTTTCAAAAAATAAATTTATATTCTTTTCAAAGTGCGTAACTACACGTGAATGAAATTTTTGAGCTCATTGTTAGTTACAAAAACTTTCTTTATGAAATTCAATGAAAATTTATTATATATTTCAAACGAATGTTTAAAAAGTAATAAATTTAAATTCTTCCAAATTATAACATTTATTTGAATGACATTTGACAAAACTTTAATTTTTATCAAAAAATTGTACGAGAATTGAAGTATTTAAATTATGTAATTTAATTCATGGATTTTTCTTAATTTAAGAAACAAAATTTGTTTTGACTTCACGATATCTCAATTATAATAAATGGATAATTTTTTTGAAAATGCTACTTTAGAACTTAGATTTTTTATTTATTTTGTTTAAATTGTAAGGTTTTTTTTATTGAAACAACTTTATTTCATACTCAAGAGTAAGATATTTGAGTTGCTCAAAATTAAAACAGATCAGTTTTATTTGATTCATGAGTCTTTAATTTAAAAATACACGCTAATATCGTTCACGTAATCGAAAATAAAGTTGCACTGATTAAAAAATATAATAACTTGCATATTTTAAAACCAAATATATTTAATTCGATTTAAATAGAAATCAGGTTAAAGTATCTGATTTGATAGTAATTTGGATTAATTTTTTCAAAACAATGCAGGTAAATATTTAAATATTTTTTCACATTTACTCACATTAAAGCAGAATTAAAATATATTTTTCAGTATGATATTATAATGGGTCATTCCAGCGAAAATCGTCTAGAGCTGGTTGCTCGATGATTTTAAAAAATGCTGTAATTAATATATAATATTCTTCAATACAATTAGATTATCCTTTGGTGGTTTATAGCTCCAAATATATTTTACATTCATTTAAATAATTGTTTTAAATTTTTAACTGGTTTTAAAGTCTAACATAACCCACTTTTCGAAAACTCAGTATTAATAACTAAAAACAGAATAAAAATACTGCTTTTTATTTTAAATATATATGTGACACGGACAGTTAAAAGGGACCTACGATCCGAAAAAATCGATTTTCACTTTTTTATTTATTCTTATAGTAAATAAGCCGCTCTTTCCAAAGCAATAAACCGCAGCTTTCTAGCTGCATTAGTTTTCTCACAATTTCACTTCAAATTTAGGTACTTCGACAAAAAACAGTGCAAAAAAACTAACTTGGTAAACTTCGAAGTCGTTTTTCTCGAAATCTTTTTTTCGGGTCGTAGGTCCCTTTTAACTGTCCGTGTCACATATATACTTTTGTTAAATACAGCTAAATAAACGAAAATTATTTGAAAATAACTCACCAGAACATTTAGATCAGTATTTTTTGTACTTGCACAGTATAATAAACATCATTTTCTTATTCTTATATCTTCTATGGAGAAAAAGGAATCTTCACAAAACCTTTTAGACTGGATTTGTTTTAAAATTATAAATTTATTTTAATTGAAATTTCCTTGGGACCTCGACTAATTAATTATTTAATAAATATGAAAAATTATATAAATTTAACCTGATTTTCATTGAATTTTAGTTTCAATTACCATACTGAAGTTTATCAACTTATCGTTCGTTTAAAGAAAACAAACTTCAGTCTAGTCATGAAAACTAAAATTCAATGAAAATCAGGTTAAATTTATATAATTTTTTATATTTATTAAATAATTAATGAGTAGAGGTCCCAAAGAAATTTCAATTAAAATAAATTTATAATTTTAAAACAAATCCAGTCTAAAAGGTTTTGTGAAGATTCCTTTTTCTCCACAGAAGATATAAGAATAAGAAAATGATGTTTATTATACTGTGCAAGTACAAAAAATACTGATCTAAATGTTCTGGTGAGTTATTTTCAAATAATTTTCGTTTATTTAGATGAATTTAGCAAAAACATATATATTTAAAATAAAAAGCAGTATTTTTATTCTGTTTTTAGTTATTTATACAGAGTTTTCGAAAAGTGGGTTATGTTAGACTTCATAACCAGTTAAAAATTTAAAACAATTATTTAAATGAATGTAAAATATATTTGGAGCTATAAACCACCAAAGGATAATCTAATTGTATTGAAGAATATTATATATTAATTACAGCATTTTTTAAAATCATCGAGCAACCAGCTCTAGACGATTTTCGCTGGAATGACCCTAATTATTTAATAAAAAGCAAGGCTTCAGAGATGAAATTGAATTTTGACAAAGTTTGAACATTTATATCAAAAATAAAAATGAGGTCTAAAAATGTTTAAAATGCACATAATGATAGAAAAAAACATTATAATTTCTGACACTATTTTTAAAAAATTTCTAAGAGTTCGAAAAAAACCTTAAAAATTTATTTTTCTTATAGAAATCCTATTGGAAACATATGTCAAAAAGGCTTCGGAGATGATATTATTTTAGTTATTGCATAAATTCTGTTGAATAAAATTGTTTAATTTTTTTAAAATGATAAGTAAGAGCTAAATTTCTACTAGGGAAATTGATAACAATCAAATTAGATAGTAGATTTTGTAAAATTAATCGAGACATGAAAAATGTCACTTTCAGAAGAATCATCCATATAATTGTTGTAAATTTCTACTAAATTTGTCCTAATTTTGAAAAATAATCTCAGAAAATCGTTTCTGAATGTTTTAATGAACAATGAACAAAAAAAGTAACAAAAATGAAAATACATATTTTATCACAAAAATCTAAATATTCGGAGTAGAGGAATATTTGAGCGAGTCCAAAATATTTATGAAAATCTGTAATAAATGAAAAATTCTATAAAAATTTGTTTCTCTCAAAAACTTTCAGTGTCCAGTTGACATGAGACGAGTATTGGCGGAAAATATTCTTCTAGTTGGAGGAACAACAATGGCTATTGGTTTCGCGAGCCGTCTCAAAAGTGAATTATTGTATTTAGTGAACAGTAAACTTTATTCGGAGAAATTGAAAGTGAGAAAATTTAAATTTCACACTGCTCCAAGTTACGCTAATTATACATCATGGCTTGGCGGTGCCATTTTTGGTATTGCTGACTTACCACTAAGATGCATCAGCAAAGAAAATTATTTAAAAACAAATCGAGTTCCAGACTGGGCTAATCTTATGGATAATCAAAAACTACCGACAAACTGTGGCCTCTAAATTCTATTTAACATTTCTTTTAATTAACTAATTTTAAAAGAAAAATTATGTAAAATATTTACCAAATCATAATTTTTAATTTATTATATACGCTTGTTCATTTTTTTCTAATAAAACAAAAAGCTGCAAATTTACCTATTTTCGAAAATTATGATAATTTTACGATTTATAAAATTTATACTTCGTTTTAAATATAACAAATTTCGTAAACTTTATTTGGATTTACTTTGATTTATTTCAAATTTAATTAAATTATTTTTTAATAATTTTTCACAATTCTCAACTCCATTTGTTTACAACTAAATTTTACAAAATTTCGATCATTTGGAAATTCTTCAATTAAATATAATTACATAATATCTGAATTATAGCAAAATATGTTATTAATTTTGGTATTTTTATAGTTTTCCTTTATTTATATATGTCAAATAATCTTATTTTTAAAATATTGTAATAAATTTTAAAGCAATGCTGCCGTCCTGATTTAAAAACACCATATCTACATTTTAGGTTGTTTCGAGATATTTTACAAAATACGTTTTTATTTATACTTTCTTTAACATTTTTTTCCAAAAGGTAATGGTGCTTCTTGAGTAATTCGGATACGCTGAATTTTATTATGCGAAAAAAATTTTCAATTTTTTATTGCAAATATGCAAAACTGTTTGGAATTTTGTCCCTGGCTTTTTTTACCCCCAAGGCCAGTTTTTCAGAAAACTATAAAATAAATTTTAATTGTAATTCAATTTCCCAAAATTAACATTTTTTGAGTATATTTACGCAGAGCAACTCAAAAATTAAAATTACAATAAAAACTATTATATATTATTAAAGATACAACATTCAAACTAAATGTCTGATAAATCGGTTTGATAGTTTTTAAATAAAATTCAAATGGGTTTTTTACCCCACTCTCCACCCTAATTATTTAGAAAATAAAAACTTGAAATAATTTCAAAACTTTCATTAAAATTTTGAATGGTAATTTAATTTTTACAAAGATTTTTATTTTTAATGAAAATAATTGAATTCTTAGGTAGAATTTTATCAAATTTTTAGATAATTCCACGAGATTTCAACTATTTAATTATAAAAATAAATAATTTAACATGTCTTATAATTGGTTTCTCATAAAGAATATTATCAACAAATTTTTAAATAACTGAATTCTATGAAAATAATTAAATGTTTGCTTACAATTTTATTATGTTTTTTAAATTAATTAACTTCTTTTGGGAAATTTTAATAGAATAATAATAATAGTAAATGAAAATTATGATTGAATAGAGGAAAATTTTTGAAAAAATAATTGAAATATTGATAAGAATGTTTTTTTTGTTGAAATTTTTTAATATAATTGTTCGAGTCCTGAGGATCGTATAAACTACAGAAAAATGTAGAAAAATATTTTAGAATTTTAAATATTTTTATTTAAAGAATTTGTACAAAATACTTAAGCCTGTTCACCCGTGGGCATTGATTTGATAATATCAGAATTACCTGGATCGGTAATTGATAAAGTACACACTCTGAAATACTTTCCGCAGGCTGTTCCGAGTTCAATATTGTTTCCAGTGTAATGATGGACTCCAGTTTTGGCCAACATTGCGTAATACTCGATCTCAGATTTTCTGCAATTTCACAAATAAAAAAAACGGTTAACTATGTTTTTTTCCCCCCGGAACAAAGTTTACTGCACTTACAAGCAGTTTTATAAGAGACTACTCCGTAGGACTCCTTTGAGAGTGAAAGTTTATTTTTAAAAAATAGTAAAAAAAATTGTTTTTAATGTTAGACTTTCTTTAAATTTAACTATTTTTTGCTTTCTTTTTTTAGAATTAGGTAAATTTAGAGAAACTTGTAGAAAGGAGCACTACATCTCAGTCTCACCTTAAAGGAGGCGTATTATTAGCAATAATAACGAGCTTAGCTTTTCCCTGACGAAGAGATTTTAACGTCTGCTTGTAACCAAGAACGTATTTTCCAGATTTCATCACCAACGCGAGCCTGGAGTTGATACTCTCCATCGCCTTTTTCTGTAACAAGAATAGAAAGCTTAAAAATCATGCATTTTTTCACGATTACATAAATTTTCTGTTTATTAATTCAACTATTTTTAAACTATATATTTTAAAGCAAATAAAAAATGTGTTCTATGAAAAAGATAACCTACAAAAACACGTGGTGAGGAAATTTACCTGTTTCTTTTGTGCAACCATTTTGACTGTTGTTTTTTTATTCTTCAAGCTGGGAAAGCTGTAAAAATAATTAAATTATTATAAATCCACGAATTATTGTTTTTGTTTATTATTTTATTGTTAATTTAGAAGAAAAATTGTGGAGACGATTTTTAACACACGCACCTCGTTGACGCGTCGTGGAAGAAAGAAAGGAAACTGTTTTATTTCCGGGAAACTTGTCCACTGAGTGCAGGGTTGGGAATGCCAAAACAAGTAAGTCCAACAACGTCAAAACGTGTGTATTCACATTAATAATTGTTTTTTTTTCAGTTTCTCTCACCGCTCTCACCTATACACTTTGTCAGTTCAGGTAAATAAAACAATAACAATAAATGTTTATCACTTTTTTAAAGAGAAAATAATCAATAATGTATTCTGTTTAAAAGTTGAAAATGAAAGCAAGGTGAAAGAGCAACGACATCATGTTGATAACTTGACAAATGAAAAAGAGGTGGTAATAATGAGAGGAATTATGAATGTTGTGAAGACACTCGTGGGGTTTCTCTACGAGTATGCCCGTGGTTTAACAATTACAATAATTATACTCTTTATGCTCTCTTACTGCCTTCATCCTGGTAGATTTGCAGCGCACTATAGTTTCATTAAAACCAAAGATATTTATATTGAAATGGAAAGATCATTTTTGCCTCGTGATAATTCATGTGATCTTATTATTAATGGCAGAACATCATCACAATTACTCTATCCGGATAAACATCCACGCGAAGATCCAGCAGCACTGGCAAGACGTTTGGGAATACTGCCAGGTGGTCAATGGAAACCACTTAATTGTCATCCTCTATTTAATGTGGCAATAATATTGCCTTATCGTAATCGGCCAACGCAACTTGCAATATTTATGAATTTCATTCATCCATTTCTTCAGTCACAAAATTTAGACTATAGAATATTTGTCATTGAACAAAGTCCAACGAGGGAATTTAATAGAGCGAAATTATTTAATGTCGGCTATGCGGAGGCAACGAAAATCAATGATTTTCATTGTTTTATCTTCCAGGATATTGATCTTATTCCACAAAATCCGGACAATATTTATGCATGCACAAAAATGCCAAGACACATGAGTTCAAGCGTTAATACATTTAGATATAATTTACCGTACACTGGATTATTTGGTGGTGCAATAGCATTGACTAGAAAGCAATTTGAACAGGCGAATGGATTTGCCAATTTTTTTTACGGTTGGGGCGGTGAGGACGATGATTTCTATGGGAGACTGCAGACCAGAGGACTTACGGTTGGTTGAAAACTTTTAGTTCTCCAATATTTTTCTTTTCTTTTCTTTCCTTTTGTTTTCCTCCTTTATTCAATTAAATTCTAAGAAAAGAAAAAATAATTATATAAAAAAACTATTTCAAATAGAAATATTAAATCAGACAAAAAAAACAATTAATTAATAACTAAAATTAATGAAGAACACAAAAATGTTATTGATAGGTTATTTGCAAATTTTTAAACACAAATTTTTCAAACATTTTAATTGCTATGAAAAAATTAATAATAATTTAATATTTATTTTTAAAAATTCATTCAAATTTTGAATAAATTTATTAAAGTTTTATACAAATCTACTTAAAATTGTGAAAAAATTTAATTTCATATAGATATTTTAATACAATTCTTTAAAGATATTTGAATTTCCCAGAAAAATATTATTTCTTAAAATACTCCATCTAATTATTATCAAACAAATTAAAATTTTGTTAAACTCAAGTGAAAGTAAGTAAGTTTGTTAAAGAATTCCATCACTGATTTAAAAAGAAGGAATTGTCAAAGAATTTTAATTTATTAATTGGTAATTATTGAATTTTACAAACGCAAAGACAATAGATCTAAAATAATTTTATTTCAAAAAAAGAATTTTTTGAAATTTTTAAAATAATTTTAAAAGTAATTAATTTTATTATCTATTTATGGAAGTAATTCAATTCTTGTGAAGAATTTTAATACAATTTTTTAAAATAATTTAAATTTTATTCAAATTTTTAAAAATAATTGAATTATTTAAAAAAAATATTAAAATATTGTATAGAAAATAATTAAATTAAATTTCTACTCACAAGGAATTTTTTTGAATTTTTAAAAAATGATCAACGCTGAGCGTTAAAGGAAATTTTCCATGAAACTGAACAAAATTTTTGTTTAATTATTTTATAATAACACAGTGCTCTCAACATTGTTTTTAATTCCCTAGATGATTTAAAGGAGTGAAATTAGTGCCATTTTTATGAATCTAGCGATGAATTTTATTAATTTTCTAAACATATTGATTGGAGAAAATTTTTATCTAAAACCACTTGTACGAATATATTTATTTTATTATTTTCCTACGATTTCAAAACAACAATTTCGAAATTAATTAATTAATTAATTGTGTAATTGAATAATTATATAATGAATTCATTGAAATTAGCATAATTGAAACCTTAAATGTTTGATGCGTTATATTTATTTATTTTTACACATTGAAAAAATATTATTTTTTTAGATTACAAGATTTGGACCAGACGTAGCTCAATATTACATGCTTACACATAAGAAGGAAACGCCGAGTGTGACACGTTACGAAAATCTAGAAAGCGGAGCACGCAGATTCGACACTGATGGTCTCAATAATCTTGAATACAAAGTTTTAGATCATGAGCTGCGTCCCCTTTATTTTTGGATATTAGCCGATGTTTGAGGTAGAATTTTGCTTCAGATTTTTTCTTTTTCTCTAAATCAATTCAATTATTATTAAATTATTTTATTCGAAACTTTTCTCCCTTTAATTAAAGTTTTATTTTAGAGTGTTTTGTTTAAAGAATAAAGAGAAAGACAAATTATTGTTCAGTTTGTATATTTTGTAAAATTCATATTATCATAATTTATACATAAATTGAAAACAAGTGAAATGGATATTTTTTTATTTTATTTTTTACCTTTTCTTTTATTAAGTTTATTATTTTGTGATTGAGAAACAATTACCAAAGGGATACTATCTAGAAAACAATTTTCTGTTTTCTTCTGATCCCAAAAATTATTGTGAATTATCAAAAAGAAATTATTCCCTCTTTTTTTCAAATTAGTTTAAGATATCAGATATACTCGTTTTTAACGCTAAAATGTATACTTAAGTTTGATGCACTGATCTCAATTGCTACAAATAGATTTTAATAAATTATTAATTAAATATATATATTAATTAAAATCAATTAATCGTCTAGTATTAAAGAGTGAAAAATTCTTTACAATAAAATAAGAATTTTTGATGATAAAATAATAATCAAGTGTATGTTTAAATTAATGTGAAATGATTATTATCATTAAACAAGATTAGTGACTTTTTTAAATTATGTATATTTTCTACATTTTTAAATTATCAAGTACATTTTGTAAAAACTATGTTTATAATTAAAATTCTTTTGATACGTTCCACAAAAGAATTTATAATTAATAACCTAAAGGAATTAAATTAATTTAATAAAGTGCCGTTAATAATTAAATTATTAATTAATATTCTATACATTAATATATTGATATTTAAAAATTAATTTAATTTCACAGACATTTATGTGATAATACTGTATACATAATGAACGAGAAAATATTTTTTAACATAGAAAATTGAAAATATCATTTAAAATATTTTTTAAAAAATTTCTTATTGCCTAATTTTAGAATGAAAATAAACGAAGAATTATTGTTTAAAAAAATTATTTGTTTAAATGTTTATTTTTCAGTCAATTTGTACCGAAATGTTAAAATATTAATAAATTTTACTTATTTCAAAGAAAAAAGTAATAATTTTTAAATTCAATTTTAAATCCAAAAATATCATATTATTAAAAAATAAAAATGAATTAATTGAATGAAAGATATATATTTTTAATAAATAAACAAGTATGTAATATTCTTAGATTTTCAAAACAAAACCTCGCCATATCTTTTTATAGTAAGCTACATATTTTAATATTTATTTATATGTACAAAACAAACGAAAACTGTCAAATACTATTGATTTTACCTCGAAATAAGCAAATAAAATTAAAACCACAAATTTGCTTTAGTTACCTGAGTGATCTCTAGTTGTATTCCAAAAAAATATTGTAGTGATAAATAGAATATACAATCCTAGTGTAGTTTTCAAGAATGTGTGCAATTTCAAATAAAATATGTATGAGTGTTAACAATTGAAAATTAAAAAAAAATAATAAAGTTCGATTTATACCAAAAAACAATTGTCATACATTTCATTTGTTAATGTTTCAAATACCTTTCCAATAGTTTTATTCTAATTACTTTAAAATTTTTAATTGTGATATTTTTGCAAAAAAAAAATAGAAATTATTTTATTCTTCATAATTTTTCGTTGAGAGAATTTACTTTTAATTTTAAAATAAATAAACTTTTTTCAAGATTTTTGTAAACAATTTAATTGTTTCATGATATTAAATTTTGGAATCTTATATAATTCTAAAATTGAAATTGATATTCGCAAATAAAAATTTTTATTTGCATAATGAAAAAATTGATAACAGTGATAACAGTGAATCAATTGAAAAAATTCAATGTCAAATTATTAAATTTAATAATCTCTTTAATTCAAATTAATACAATAAATTACATAAGAATAAACTCAATTGTTTTGCTAAATTAAACTTAATATGTATTTTCATTTTTTAATTTAAATTAAAGAAACAATTTATTTGAAAATCTCTTTGTTTGAATCTAATAACTTTTTGATTCGATTAGGTCAATTAATACTCTTTAAAATAGATAAAAAACTAATTAGTTTAATTAATTAAAATTTAGGAAAATAAAGATTTTCATATAGCGATTTCTAGTAAAGAAAAATTAGAATTATATTGAACATTACAATATCTAGACATTAATTTAGAAAAATCTTGTAATATAAGTTTAATAAATTGAAAAAATTGCAAATTTACTATAATTCACTTTTATTCGTTTTATTTGCAATATAACATATATCTTGTTTTGTATTTTGCATCTATATTCTATTCGTTTGGTACTGAAGCACGCTCAGTTTACTTTGAGATTTTCATCTGAAATCAGTCTTACGAATCAGATTATATTTTTATATTTCTTCCTTTACATTGGAAATAAAAATGAATTCAAGTCAATTAAATCAATTCAAGTCATTGTAAGTCATAAACATTGTTATACTTTTTTATTTTTTTTTTGAAAAGTTACATCAAAACAAGCAAACAAAAAATTTAATCTTCTTTCAATTTTCAAAATATTTTATTAATAAAAATCAGTTTTTGCAAATATTTTTCCTTATGATGTTTTATAATTTTCTGAAAAAAATCTACTGAAAATTTTTTAATTATATAGTAAAAAAAATATTTATTTTCTATTTGCAGTTAAAATGCAATATTAGTTTTACTTCATTTTATTTACATGTTTATTTTTTGGAAAAAATATTTCTTTTTTTGAATATTTAAAATTATTTTTTTCGTATAATGAACCATTTTTTCATAATGGCGCAGAATATTTTAAAATCACGTGGTTGATGAAAATAAATTCTTTACAAAAAAATTTAGAATTCACTAGATAATTGCTTTCTAAACTAGTTTCACTTAGCCTTTTTAAAATATAGTTAAAATGTCGTTATCGCAATTGTAAATAAACGGTTAAAATCCCACAAAGTAAAGTGAAGAAGATGAATTATTATTATATATTATAGTGAGGAAAGTTTTCTGAAAAAGAAAAAAATTGAAACACATCAATATTAATTATGTAAATCACGTTAATTCGAAAATTCAATGAAAGTAATTGCTATCCTAATATATTCATAATTTTGTTATCATTGTTTAATTTAATAATAATAGAAATAAATACAAAATAATAATAACAACAGTAATGATAATTTTTACTTTTTTTATATTAGTATTTAAATTCAACTTAAGAGACGCCTGTCGTAAATAAAAACATTTTCGAATTTTTTTCTATTAATATCTAAAAGCTTATTTAAAATATTTGTTTCTATAGATTGTTAATATTATTTTTGTCGATGAAACTGTCTCACTTGTATGCAATTCATATTTGCAAATTAGAAACCTCAAAATTAACAGATGTTTCTCCAGTGTGTCGATTTAAAAAAGACCATTTAATTTGTCATGGTGGAATTGAATCACAAAAAATCGGGTAATTATTTATTTCATTAAAAAATGCCTAGGTAATTGAAATTTCCATTTAATCTTTTTTCTATACATTTTAATTTAGATCGAAAAATTTGCGAGGTTTAACATTGTGCGACTGGCCAGACACGAATTTTGATTCAAAAATTTTACAGTATTTTCCATCTTTGCAAAATTTTTCTATTATTGGCGGGAGTTTAAAAAATATAAGTCCCTTTTCAAAGGAGGGAGAAAAAATAGAGGCAAGTTAATGAAAATACCGCTTGTTTACATTTTAAAAGTTATAAAATAATTTATAGTCCAAGTATAATTTCATGAAGGAAAAGTTATTTATTACGATAAAAATAAATTGAGCTTAATTCATTATTTCTAATAAAACACTACTGATATTAATAATTTATTGGGTTCAAAAATTACTTTGAGCTAATTTAGGCCTTTTAATTATAAAATAATTAATCAAGACAAATTTCCTTCTAGTATGGGATTTGGATGAAACTGTGCTTTATTGTTCTCTGGGATACCACTAAAAAAGTTTCACTGTTTTTTTAGTGGTATTCAAGAGAACAATGAAGCACAGTTTCATCCAATCCCATACTAGAAGGAAATTTCTATGATCACTTACAATGAAATTACTCTAATATTAAATATTTCAAGAACAGAAACTAGAAATTATTGGAACGAAATTAGAAAAAATTCACGAAGAATTTTTGAAAAATTTATCATCACTTCGAATTCTCGATTTAAGATATAATAATCTAAGTGAAATAAATCCAGAAGTTTTCAATTTAACAACATTGCAATCAATTTATCTGTTTGGTGAGCTTACGTACGATTTTTCATAATTTTTACTTTTCAGATAAGATTTTTATTTTTTTCCATTTCAAAATTAACTTCTTTTTTTGAATTAAATAAAACTTATTTTTTTTATTCAAAATAATTTTGTTATTCTCAATCTACTGCATGAGAAATTATTCTTTACAATTTACCTGTAAATTACGTAGAAATAAATCAATTTATTTCATTGAAGGTAATCCTTGGAAATGTAGAAAAGAAATGTCATGGATTTTAAATGCCGAAAATTATTCCATCGCTAATAAAATTGATGACAAATTTGATTTGCAATGCTCGACGCCATATGATGGACGGCCACTTGTTCCAGTTGTTGAGATATTAGTAGTAAGCTCTGAAATAGTAAAAATAAAAGTTATAAATTATTTTGCAGTAAATTAAATTCATTTTTTTCTATTTTAATAATATAATTGAGCGTCTGGATCGAACAATCCGCTCTCCTCTCGTTTGTACGCTTTTAAAGAAATTTTGTATTTAAGAAGAAATAACAGAAGCTGCATTCATCTGTTAGTGTCACTAAATAACATCAAAACGGGTGTTATCCGCCTAACGTCTTTCTTGCACCCAACACTTCAATTGTTAAACAATTGATGATTAATGTCACTTAAATGTCATTTAAGTCGAATAATAATTACAAAGATATGATGATTTATGTTTTAAAATTTAATTAATTTTATAAGTGAAAAATTTTCAGTGTTTGGTCATTATCTTAAGAAATAATTGTTCTACAAAAAAAATTTAAAGGAAAAAAAGATGCGCCTTTCAATTTCCTACAAGAATGTATGTTTCAAACATTAAAATTTTGAATTTCAATTTTTAAGGTCATTCTGGTATGTTTGACTGGCTTGTAAGCGTACAGTCGAGCGGAGAGCGGCTTATTCGATCCAGACGCTCAAGTGTTTAGTTCATTGCTTTATTGTTGTTAAATTATTTCAGTACATTTTTAATGTCCGGGAAGTTGTCACCACAAACTAAAAATATTTAAAAAAACAAAACTTATTCTGAATTGTGCTAGGCTTGTGCTAAATTGTGTCGCAAAAAGTTGTTTGAAAAAATGTATATTATTATTTCTTCCAAAAATCGACAAAAACAATTATTGAAAAATTAAAATTTTTTAAACTCAGCACAACTTCCAGTTTTTCGAAAGTTTCAATTTTTATGATAATCGGGGCCTAAAGTTGACCAAGAAAATTTTTATGTTTGAGTATTCATCGATTTTTGTGAAATATTAAACTTAAAAAAATGTCCCTGCTTCTACAGCTCTTTAAATCTTTCTAGTTTTTGAAATTTCAATCTTTAAAATAACAGGTGCCCAAAATCTTGTACATATTTTGGGCCTTACTTGAACCTTTTTTGGGTTTAATTTAATGAAATTTAATTTCAGAAAAAAGTTTATTAAGACTTTTTTACTTTGTTCGTCTAGCACAATTCAGCACAACTTTTATTTTCGAGAAATTTAAAATTTTATGTTTTGAAGTCGATTTTTAATTTTCAGATTTCTTCCTTAAATTTTTATTTTTTTTTAATTTTTGCGGCACAATGCTGAGGAATGTGAGAGGAACCCAGCACAGGTGAAGTTTTTAAAAAATTTTAATTTTTCAGTTTTGAGCCTTACAATAGTTTTTGTCGATTTTTGGAAGAAATATACATTTTTTCAAACAACTTTTTGCGGAACAAGTTTTGTTTTTTTAATATTTTTAGCTTGCGGTGACAACTGTCTGGACATTGCATTTTATTATATATATTATTTAGTGTCATGAATTTATTGATTTTTGTTATTACTAATGTTTCTTTTTCTTCTTCTTTTTAATTGTTGATTTTTCGTATCAACAATGTCTCTTATTAATTTAAAAATAAATTGCCATTTATTTTCTGTTTTTGAGAAGCGATAATTGGTATTTTTCGAAAAATAGGCCCTAAACGATGAATGTAAACGCACTGTTTGTGAATGTCAATTGACTTATGTTTACGGACGTGTCGACAGACAAATTCAAAAACAACTAATGGCTTTCGTTACTGTTAATTGTAGTAATAGAAGATTAACCGAAATGCCATCGTTTTTGCCTGCAAATACGACTGTTCTCTTACTTTCGGAAAATGAGGTACAAAAGGAAAAACATTTAAAGAATATTTTTCCTATAATTATTAATTTACATAAAAATGAAATTCAAGTCTTCGTTATACTTTTTTACAAATATTTGTCGCAAGATTAAAGTCATTGTTTGGTTCTTTTTTTGAGTTTAGATTACGGACTTAACACCTTTGAAGGCAAATCCTGTTTACAAGCGAGTCTTGGATCTTTATTTGGATTATAATTTAGTCGAGACTGTTAGTCTTCTCGATGGTTCATATTGGCTAGAAAACTTTCGACTTCTCAGTCTTCGTAATAATAAATTAACAGATGTTCGTATTAGGATATATATAATAGGATATTAACTATTGAATTATTAATCAACGGAATATTTTTTTATTTTCTTGTACCTTACTTTTCAATAATAATATTTAATTAATATCAGTAATTGATATTTAATTAACAAAAATTTAAGTAATAATAAATTACCAAAAATTAATTTAATATTTGCTTTTTGCCAAAACCATTTTTTAATTATTTTGCAACTCTTTTCTGCTTTTCACGTCAATTATTTCGTTTTCTATACATAAATATTAAATTAAATTGGTTAATTAGATTATGTACTTTTTTTAGTTAAAAGAAAATAATGTCTTTTTTACAGCTTCCAACTTATGCTTTGGAACATGTTTTACCTCACAGTATAAATTCAGCTCGTTTATATCTTGGGAATAATCCATGGACATGTGATTGTTTGTTTACTCCAGGATTTCAGGTAATTCAATTAAAAATTTAATTGTAAAAAGTAAAAATAGTTGATAAACAATTTAGAAAGAAAATAATTAGCATAAGTAGATAAATTTATTTATTTGGCTAAACTTTAAATACTATTTCACTAAAAAAACTTTGTTAAAATCTTTTAGGATTTTTTAATTAGATTTGCAAATTTAGTAAAAGATATCAATGATATTCGATGTTCAAGTGACGCAAATGAAAACGCAAACAAACAGGTAATAATTAAATTAAATATAGAAAATTGAAATAAATTGGAAAACGGAATAAAGAAAATAAAAAATGTGAAAAAGTGGAAAATTGAATTAAATTAGAAAGTAGAAAAAAATAGAAAATTATGTAATTCAATAATTGTAATTTTCGTTTATTATTTATCTCTCAGATTAGAGAATTGAAAAGAACTGAAGTTTGTGTCACCCCAGACGACGATTATTGGCTGCCTTTAGATATTTTAAACATTATACTCGCTTTCTTAATATTTCTTGTTATTGGAAAATTATTGTACGATTACTGGTGTTTCAAAAGAACTGGAAAATTACCATGGATAGTTACAAAAATACCTTAATTTATCAAAATATGTAAATTAATTTGTGTAATAAAAATTTTATAAATGTATAATACCTTTTGTTTTGCATTAGCGGAATAGAAACTATAACTATATTTTTTGTCCCTTCCTTCAAATTTCCTTCAGTTTGTAATTAAATTTTCCCTCAATATTTATTTCCAGGAATACTTTTTCTCACTTGATTGCACTAATTTCTATTTAATTTCTCTTATTAACTGTCTCGACTTCTCGTTCATCATTCAAATCATCCACTTCTTTTGATTTCTTCTCATAATTTTCATTTTCTGTTTGAAAAAAAGAAAAGTCATTTAGTAATACTCTCAGAAAATTCTGAATGTTCACATCAACGAAATACTTCTTCAGTGTAAATATTTTCAAAACATTTCCAACTGCAATATAAACCAAAAATTTTGATTTAACACTTTGAAACAAGAAATTACTTTTTAATACGTCACACAATATTTTTTTAATAAAATTTGAATTTAGAAAAGAACTGCTTACAAATTTGGTTCAGTCAAATTTCCAGAACTTTGACTAATTTCAGTAATAACAAAATTTGTTAAATTAAACTTCTTTAAATCAATTATTCTTTTAACAATTTTTGAGAAATTTCTTTTGATAATTTTCAAATCCAATTGTTTATAACTCAATTTTATGAAATTTCGATTATTCGGAAATTTTTCAATTAAATATATATTAGAAAATAAAAATTATCAAAAAAATTAATTCTACAGAATTGTACATTTAAAAAAATATTAAAACTTCACATTTTTCTAAGATTTTAAGAAGTTAAAATATTTTCAAAACTCAAATACTTCTAAAAATTCATTATATAATGTTTTTAATATTCAATTAATATCTAAAATTTTAACTGAAATTCATTTTTAAATCAGTTTTCATTAGAAAATTCTACAAGAATTTAATTAGAAAGAAAATAATTTATTGAATAATCGAATGTTTCCTAAAATGAAATTGTCCTAAAGAATTATATCAACAAATTGTAAAATAATATTGAATTCTTTTGACGAATTTTACAAATTTTATTAAGAATAATTATAGTTTTCGAGGAATTCGATTAAAATTGTGTTGAAAATAATTAAAGATCTGTAATAAGTTTTATTAATTATTATGATAATGATTGAATCCTTGTAAGAAAATTTTATTATTTATTAAATTAATGGAATTATTTGTGAGGAAATTTATAAATAATTGTAAATAATTATATTCCTGTGAAATTTTTGTTTTTTAAAGGCCTCAGATTGACTTTAACGAACAAAATAAATTACTTTAGTCGATTAAAAATAGGAAAAAAGTTTAAGAAGTCGTTTACTTAATTTAGTATTGTCACAAAAAAATTATTTTCTATTTTCCTGATTCTTCACTGTTTTCTTAATTCAATTAATCAAAACTTGTATAATTTTTCTAAATAAATATTTATATACTTATTATTTCTTTTTCTTGCAGGAAATCAAATTTTTTAAATTTCAACTCCTGAAATTTAATGATATCTAAAAAATAAAACTATAACCTTTCAAAAAATTCAATTATTTTCAACAATTTTTAATTAATCTTCACCTCTAAATCAATTATCTATATGAACTTTTTATATTTTGTTGAAATTTCATCGAAAAGTCAATTATTTAAATAGGGGAGAGGGCCCTAAGGTGGTCACCCATCTTTTTAACGACTGTAGATTTTAAATGTAATTATATATAAAGGTCAATAAGACGGCGTTTGAAGCTTTGTCTTATTACCTAACTTCCTATCATAAATTTTTTTTCATTTCATTAATAAAAAAAAAGTTATGTCACTTTTTTAAAAAAGTTGAAAATTCAACTTTTAAAAAAGTGGCCCCAAGGTGGTCACCATACGAAAATTCACTAAAAAAGTTATAAAAAATGTAAAAAACGTATTATTAAGTTGTTTATTTAATATTAATTATTTTTCAGGATCACAGAAACATATTACATATTTTGTTTTGCACTTTGTTCTTTCGTCAAAAATGATACATTTTGTGTATGTATTAGACAGGTAAAATTTTGAAAATAATTCTATTTCATTATTATTCATTATAAAACTTAAAAATTGATAAAATTCACATTTTATAGTGATAAATGTTGATAAATATAGCGTATAAACACATTTTCATAAAAAATCAAAAGTGACCACCTTGTTGCCAAAAAAGTGTCCACCTTAGGGCCAAGACACAATTTTTTAAACGTTAATGAAAAAATTTTTTAAAGCACAATATTAATTATATTCATTTGGAATATTATTGTACGATATATAAAGATAATTATAACGATTTTTACTAATTTAAAATGGTTAACTTCGATGATTTTAACACCCTGAGAAAAAAATTTCTCGATCATTTAAAAACAGAAATTTTACAACGTTCACAATCTAAAGAGTCTCATACGACTATTTACCTCAAAACTTTACTAAAATCTTTGTCTTCTCAAATAATAACAATAACAGAAAACATTTGAAGATACTAACTAACATACAAAAATTTTCTTAGGGTGACCACCTTAGGGCCCTGACCACCTTGGGGCCCTCTCCCCTACAAAAAAACAATTTTTTACAAAAATTACAATTTTTGAAGGATTTTTAATAAATAATTTCTTAAAAATTCTAAAATAATAAATTTTTATAAATTATAATTTACTTTGCTAATGGTAATTGAATCTTAAAAAATTATGATAAAACAATTCGAAGAATTAGTTTTTTTAAATATTGTAATGTTATTCTTCGAAAATAATTGAAAAATTGTTTAAATTGAAGAAAAAATAATTTTTGACGAATTTTAATTAAAAATATTAAATATGATTATTTCCTCCAAAAATGTTAATGTTATTATTTTGTGTACGTATTTGAATTTTTGGAAATATTGAAAATAAATAATCAATTTTAAAAAATTAGAACAAAATAAATAAAATAAAACTATTTTAATATTATTTTTTGAACCTAATTTTATTCAATTTACACTTGAAGATTTTATTCATTTAAATTTTCCAGAATTTAATTAATTTCCAAAATTTTTAAAAGTTAATTTTCAAAAACTTTAATAAAATTCTTGAAAAGATTATTTATTTTTGATTTTCAATTTTCTGAGAAGAATTTTATTATTCATAAAAGTAATTTTGGAAAAAAGTTGAATAACTGTAAAAAATTAGATGAAGATTTCAAGAATTTATCAATTTAAAAAAAATAACTGAATTTCTATGATGTATTTTATTACTTTTGAAAATAATCGAATCTATGAAAATAGTTTGATTGAATTTTACTTTAACAATTCAATTCTCGTGAAAAATTTTATTATTTTGGAAAATAATTGAATTTATACGGATAATTTGATTTAACCCATTAACGCCTGAAACCTCTAAAATTTTGTGTTTAATTTAAGATTAATTTTATATACTAAACATGCTTCCTGAAAATAACCTAAGCGTTTCTTTATGTTTTCGGGGTCGCTCTACAAGATTCCGTGCTCAGATTTTGAATTTATCGCACAGAAAATTAAATAGGGCGAATTTTGTGCATCAAATTGCCAAAAAAATGAAAAAATTTTTTTTTACAGACGACATTTTTTTTAAATGAATACAAGTGTCACAAATTGGCACAAACTTATTAAATTTTCAAAATATGCAAAAGCGGAAATGAAAAAAACAAAATGGCGGCTTCAAAATGGCACTAATTTGAGAAAAAAATTAATCAATTCTTTCTATGGTGCACCGATTCAGAAAATGGCTATGAAATGTAGTAGATCTTAGTGTTTATATGTTTTCGGGGTCGCTTATCATGAATCTGCAATCGGATTTTCAAAATTCAAAATGGCGGTCATAATATGGCCGACGAATCTAATTGGCTTAGCTCTGATAAAGTGTTCTACACTCTTTTAGCATAAGACTTAATATTGCAAAACTTATAACCTAACATTGTTGATGAAACAATTTGATATGACAGATAAGGACCAATATTATGGAATTTTAATTTTAGTCTCATTATAGAATAATCTTTTCACCCATGATCCAGTGATATTGATTATCATTTTCAAATTTACTTTCTTTATCTGTATAGTTTTTATGCATATTCGCATAATTGATTGTAGTAATTAAATCGTTGTCATTACAAATATTCTCTTCGTCTTCAGATTCCTCATTATCATTATCTAAATCATCTTCACTAGGAAGTATAAACGAATCGTCATAGTCTTTATCAGAATCGTGTAATTCAAATTATATTGCAGGATATGTGTTCCTGACAACGTATCCGTTTGTCACTGAATTTTCAGATTCAACTTATTTTATTTTTTGCATTTTGCATGAATCCTCAGCCATTTTGAATTTTGAAAATCCAATAGTAGATTCATAATCAGCGACCCGAAAAACCCCCGAGTAACAAAGTTCAAGGAAATGGAGTAACTTTTTTTAATTTTCGTCGGCCATATTGGATCCGCCATTTTGAATTTTGAAAATCCGATTGCAGATTCATAATAAGCGACCCCGAAAACATATAAACACTAAGATCTACTACATTTTATAGCCATTTTCTGAATCGGTGCACCATAGAAAGAATTGATTAATTTTTTTCTCAAATTAACGCCATTTTGAAGTCGCCATTTTGTTTTTTTCATTTCCGCTTTTGCATATTTTGAAAATTTAATAAGTTTGTGCCAATTTGTGACACTTGTATTCATTTAAAAAAAATGTCGTCTGTAAAAAAAAATTATTAAAAAAAAATATTTCATTTTTTTGGCAATTTGATGCACAAAATTCGCCCTATTTAATTTTCTGTGCGATAAATTCAAAATCTGAGCACGGAATCTTGTAGAGCGACCCCGAAAACATAAAGAAACGCTTAGATTATTTTCAGGAAGCATATTAAGTATATATAAAATTATATCTTAAATTAAACACAAAATTTTAGAGGTTTCAGGCGTTAATGGGATAATTGTTCTTTAAAAATGGATTTCTCGTAGAAAATTTTAATATTACTTAGGAAAATAATTGATTTCTTGCAAATAATTTTGTTTAATTTTTTTAATTATTTTAAATCTCGAAAAAAAATTTTTAAATTTGGAAAAAATAATTTAATTTTTGTGTAGAATTTTATTAAAATTTTTTATGAATAATTGATTTTTCTTCAAAAATATTATTGCTTGTAAAAAATTCAATTTTTGCGCTAGAATTTTATAAAAAAAAGTTTTAAAACTGATTTTTTTCGAAATATTTTAAATAATTTAATTTCTTTGAAAATTTTACTAGTTATAAAAAAATGTAATGTTTGCGATGAATTTGATCAAAAATCTTTAGTGGAATTTTGTTAAAATTGTGAAGATATTGAAAATCATTTATTTCCGACAAGTTTTTGTGAATAATTGAATCATTTTAAATAATTTTATTTCAATTTTTAGATTTTTTTATTTCAAACATAAAATACTTGAAAAGATGATTTATTTTCAAAGAAATTTTACAAAATTTCAATTGATCAAAATAGTTTTAATTATGTACATTCCGAGGTTTGTATTTATGAAAATAATTAAATGTTTGTGCAGATTTTCATCAAAAACTATTTAAATAATGGAATTCTTTTAGAAAATTGTATTAAACTAGTTTTAATACAATTAATTAATTGTGGAAAATTTTTAAAAATAATTGAATTTTGTTTATTTTTAATAATTAATGTAATATTTTATTAAAAATGTAACTAATTTCTAAAGAATTTGAATTATTAAAAATTTTCAAAATTTTAAAGAATTAAAAATTTCTAATCAATTTCATTCAAAATTAAGTTTTTCATCTATTCATGAAAATTACCTGAATTATCTGTGAATTCCTCTTGAAAACTGTCGTTTGATTCAGAAGAATCTCCCACAACTTTACTCCAAGAATTAGAATCAGTACTTAAAGTCTCAGATGCTTTCATCTCAACTGCATTCACTGTTGCTTGTAATGTTTCATTGCATTCCACATTTATTTTCAAATTTTCATCGCAATTTTTCAGCAAAATGCTATTCTCACTCTTTTTTATAGTTTCAACAACTCTCTTTAAAATGTAAAGTGATTCCTCCATTTCAGTACCATCGTCTCCGAAAATTTCCGATAAATTCTGATTCTCTGACACTTCAATTAATTCTGTGCTTTTTTCTGGAAATTAAAGTTGAATTTTTTTCTCTTTTGCATTTTACTGAATTTTAATAAATTTATTCATTTATTCATAAATAATTTCTTACCTATTAAATTTTCCTGTGCATTAATAGATGAATTCGTTCCTTGATTTTCGAAATCACTTTTTAAACTTTCCTGTAAGTTAAAATAAATTTCAGAAAATAATAAACTTCCTTTTATTTAATAAGAGTTAATTTTTCTTTTACACATACATTTTTATTTACTTTTGATACAATTTCTTCATCCACATTTACATTCGAAGATTCATCCATTGATGAGTTAACTTCAATTTTGAATATAAAATTAAATTTTTATTATGTGTTGATAAATGTTCTCAAAGTTCTGAACTTTCAAATTTATTTCTACTTTGAATTCAAATTTTATAGAAGTATTAATGCAGCGACACGTATTAAAAAACATTATAAAAATTCAAAAATAACATTTAATTTTGTTTTTTACCTTCTATTACACTTATAATTAAAAATTAATAAAATAAATATTAGTGAAATACTTAATGTAAGAAAAAATAACGAAAATAATTAAAAATACTTACTAATCTCAAGATTGATGAATGATTGCAATTGATCGGCTAGATCTTCTGCCTCGTCAAGTACCGATTCCATTTCACATAAAAGTGGTGCAACTTTTGGATATCTCTTGTTTATTACTTCCCATACTTTTGCAGAATCTTTATGATTCACGATTAACGATTTTGGTGGTAATAATTCCATGTTTTTAGATTTAGACATTTTTAAACGTTTCAAACTGACAGTTCGGAATTTATAGGTTGGGTTTTGCGAATGTTTGCGAATAACAAACAAAGAAACAAACCAACCATAAAGGTGGTACATCGCGACCGAAAGCAGAAAATCATGAGAGTGAAAAGAAGAACAATATCTAAATATCTCTTTTGCACTCATGATTTTCGGCTTTCGCGTTTCGGTCGACGTATTTTCTGCTCACATGGGATCGCACTCTAATGGCACGGTCACACCTCGCCTGCCTGCCTGCCTGCCTGCAGGTCGTCATGGCAATACATAAGAGTAAGAGAGTCAGACAATTTAAATTATTCGTCTCCTCTCTCCCACTCTCGTGGCGGCTGCCTGCGCAGGCAGGCAGGCAGCTGAGGTGTGACCGTGCCATAAGAAGAAATCGTGGACAAATTCCGATTGGCGATTCAGTTTTCCGGATGACAAAATCACCAATCAAAATATTTAAACTTCAACTACTACACAACCCTGTTTACCTTTCAAAAGATAAGCGGCTATCTTTAAAAGAAGTACATTGCCGTAATAAAAAATTATAAAAAGAAAAAATTGAAATTAATTAATTGGATTCTAACGTAACTTCAAGTAAGTTTAGTGAAAGCTATGTGTATTTATAAATCATGTGTCGACCGTATGAACACCGACACAAGCTGCGCGCGCGATAGGAATTTAGTGTGTGGGGAGCACGCAAGGTTTTCGGGTGAGTGTGTAAGAAGAGAGAAGGAATGCTTTACTAAAAAAAAAAGAAATTAAAATTAAAATATACAAAATTTTCACATCAATTTTTGCAAAGAAAAAGTAACGACAATGGGAAATCATATGGTAAAGAAAGGAAGTGCCAAGAAAAAAATTGGCGCAACAACAACAGGTGGTGTTGTTCAAGTAACCACAAAAACCATCTCTCGAAGTCCTTCGGGAACAGATTTTCAGAATGGATCACACACTCACTTTATTCCCATCGAGAATTTAGCGAAAGTAAGTTGATATTCAATTTTTTTATTAGTCAACAATAATATTGTTTAACAATGTACATCAATTTTAACCTTGCTCCAATTCTTCCTCGGCATTTTCATCTCGATTAGGAACTTTCCACTATAGTATATATTTTACTCCGATTTTTCTGCAACATTTTTTTTTTATTATTATTGTTTTTAAATATCACGCTGTTATTCAGTATCACTATTTCGCAATCATTTTGATATTACGTTGTATTTCATAATTATTTACATAATTCTTTACATTTCATTTCTAAAGATCTATAAATATACTATCATTACATATTGAGGTTAGAATTTCAATAATATTTCGTAAAAATAAACTTTTGGAAAATGAGTATTATTTGCATAAATCCGCATAATCACTAAATTTTATTTATAGATCATAAATAATTTTTTTAATATTTGATTCTTACGAAATAATTACTTTTTACTATACTCTTATCTAATATTTAAACTGTGAAATATTGCACAACAGGCAATTTTTTAAATCTACAAAATTACTTATCTTGCATTTTTCGGGAAATTGAAATTTTTTGAAAATAGATCTATTAAAATTTGCAGATTTTGGCTGATATAACACAACGTGAGGAATCAATAAATGGCATAACGGCGAATGTAATAAAAAAATATCTATTTCCCCACTATACCGAATTGGCGGACAGATTATTTAATTATCTTCATAATTGTGCAAAAGCCACAACAATGCATCTTGGTGTTGTTGCCTTCAAACAGCAATCGGAAAAATTTATTTCAATAATTAATGATGAATCAGTACTTGAAAATTACGTGAGGATGTATTCTAATTTAAATGTCGAGGGTGATGTCAATCCAAAAAATCTACAATCACTACTTATGATTTCCTATGTTTTGGCCATGGGCAATGCCAATATGGTGACTTTACTCAGCGCCGAACGAATCATCAATGCTGTTCTTATTTCTTGCGTAAGGAACATTTTTTTAATTATCTTATATTTGTCTAACAAGGTTTATTTTTGACTCATTGAAAAAAAGTGTAATCTACTTTTCAATCAATCAAAAGTATATACTTGGATTTATTGTCACGATTCTAGTTGAACATTTTTTATTAGTTTTTGTTATGAAATATGTATTTTTTTAAAAGTTATTTGTTGTTTGCTTTTTTAATCATTTTTTTTTTAATATTTTCAATTTTAAAAGTTGTGTAGGGTCAGTTGGGGTAAATAGAAACAGATTTGCCATGTTTTTTTTAAGTTTTTTTTTTTAAATCGGATTACTTCCGATTTTTTGAGTATATATGGAGTTATTATTTCACTTCCGTGAAACAATTTAAGTTAAATAAAAGATTTAAAAATAAATGCGGCCTTAAACCTTTAACCTTATGTCACCCCCAACAGGTTCTAAGTGTTTTCCCATTTTCTGTTTTCAATTAGCAGCATTTCCTATTGCATAAATAATTAAAAATCAAAGAAGAGACCCTTTTATTTCTTTGACTCGCATTTGGAAAAAACCAAGCTAAAATTTATAATTATCTTTAATTAATGCTACAACAAATGATTTGATTTATTCATTTTGCAAACTTTAATTACAAAATTTAAGAAAAAATCAGTTTCAAGTATGAAAATGTTAAAAGATACAAATAATTACGTAAAAAATGATATGTTAGTTATAAAATCTTTCAAACTAATAAACAATAAGGAATTATATAATTATAAAAATAAACTATGCCAAAAGTTGAAACACACTACACAAATAAATGTTTGTTCTCTCCTATTCTCTCTTATTATAGTGTGGTGTTTGATAGAAACAATTTTTTCATTTATATTATAAGAAATATTATTGAAATTTTTGCTGTTTCTATTTACCCCAAATTTCCAGTTTTCAGAGCTAAATAAAAAAAGTCTCCTATTTTTAATTAAAGTTTGCAAAATTGAAAAATCAAAGTTGATTTGTTTTGCAGTATTAATAAGAGATAATTATCAATTTTAGTATGATTATTTAGTTCTTCTTTGATTTTTAATTATTTATGTAATAAAAAAAAGAAATATTTTTGTATACACTGATGCTAATTAACAATTGGAAAATGGGAAAATACTTAGAATCTGTTGGGGGCGATCTAAGGTTCAAGGTTTAAGGCCGTATTTATTTTTAATATTTTTTATTTAACTGAAATAACAACTGTTTCGATACTCCATCTGACCCTATTTAAAATCTTTGAATTCTTGCGAAGTATTTTATCAAAAAATGTATAAACAAATAATTGAATTTTCGCAAATAATTTTATTAAAACTTAAAAATCATAATTACATTCTCTTGAAGAATTTCATTGATTATTTTTTTTAAATAGTGAAGTTTCTTTAATTAATGTAATTGAAAATTTTTAAACTAATTGAATTTTATTCTTTTAGTTTATTAGAATTGCATTGAAAATAATTGAAGGGATAAGAATGTTATTATTTTAAAAAATAATTTAACTGTTTTGAAAAAATTATTAAAATTTTAGATAATAATTACTTTAAAAAAAATTATTGTAATTAAAAAAATTGAATTTTTGCGATGGATTTTATATTAAATTTTTGAAATTTTTAACAACAATAATTAATCATGTACTTAATAAGTGAAGTTTAAAAATTTTAATTCTGAAATAAAAAATTGAATATAATATAATACAATATAATATAATTTTTGTTCGTATTTGTAGTTATTTCCTTTTCTTAATTGGAAATGTGAAAATGTTTTTTCAGTTTCATGGAAAAGAGAGTTTGTCGGTGAATTATGTGACACATTGGTTGTGGCAAAATTGTCCACAAATTGTACAAGGTTTGCATCGTTACGTGGTGCATGTGTTGACGACTGCTTATCGATTTGGAAACAATCTTTTGTGTAAAGAAGAATCGCAACCTCATTTAGAGCCAGGAACTCCTGTTTTAGAGCAACCACACGATGCTTTCGATTGTTCGGAACCATTCTTACCTGTCAGTTATGTTTGGTTATTGTCCACTAGTCTACCATCAATTTACACTCAGGTAAATTTTTATTAAATTCTCACAATATTACTAATAATCAAATTTATTAATAACATATCATAAAATGCAGTTTATTTCGATTTTTGTAGTGCAAAAAATAACTGTACTATAATCTTTTAAAAATGAAACTTGAGTAATTTTAAAAAGGGCGTTGAATAATTTTAATTGCTTTAGAAAATATTTGAATTCTCAATAAAAAAATTACAAAAATTCAAATATTTAAAAAAAAAATTTAATGAATTTATTTTTAAACAGTAAAATTCCTTGCGAAAAATCAATTATTTAAAAAAATCCACAAAGTAATTAAATTACTGTTTAAAATTTTAATAAAATTCAATAATTAAATGTTTAATTTCAAATTTTAATAAACACAATCATTTTCAAAATCTTTAATTAAATTTATTAAAATTATTGAAGAGAAAACTCCATTATTTAAAAAAAAAGTTCAAAGAATTTCAAAAAATTTTAACCAAATTCTTTGCGAGAATTTAACCACTTGAGCAGCTAGGCGTCAGATTGGCGTCGGGCGTAGAAGTGATAGAAGCGGCAGAAAGGCGTTAAGATTTTAATCAATTTTAGGAAATTGTGATTTTTTTATTAAAAAATCAGGTAAATTCATTTACACAAATCTGTAAAAGGATTTTCCTGTAAATTGTTTTTAAAACTCGTTAAATTTTTACTAAATTTTTTTTTTTTACTAAATTTTTACTTACAATGCAAATCAGTTACAAACAACCGGGAAAAACCGGGATTTTTATACAAAACCGGAATTTTTTTCACCAAAATTAAAAAAGTTTTATTATTTTAATTTGTTTTTAAAAAAATACTTTTTATTTCAATGTTTATAGATATTTATACTCTTTTCTAACTTTGAATTAGTTAAAAAATTAATTTGATAGTAAAAGTTTGGCACTAACTTAACTAACTATGTAATTGAATTTGTTAAAAAATTTCTTTATAAACTTTTTAATAAATAAGATTTCCAAAGTATTTTAATTTAATAATTAATTAATAATTGGATTTTTGTCATTTTTTAATGAATTTGTGTTTCTTAGTGCAAAGAATAATAATTAAAACTTTTATTAGTTAATTTAAAAAAAAACAATATGCACTTCAAATTTTATATTAAAATTGAATTCTCGAAATTTTTTTTTTAAATTCTGAAAGATAAAATTGTTGAAATTTTTCAATTCCATTGTTTCAAGATAATTTAATTTTTCTAAACAAATAATTGAAATTTTTTTACATTTTTTTTTGAAAAATTTAATTCTTTGAAAGAATTTTAATTTAAATTTTTCGAAAATAATCAAGGGAGGTTAGTGACCGTAATTATAATTTTATTTATAAAATATAAAGTCCCTCTTAATGTTTTAAATCAATTTTTTGCTCCTAAAAATTATATTATTCTATTATTATTCAATAGTTATAATTATTGCACTTCTCTTAAATTTTTATAATTTCAAAATCTGAATGTTCAAATAAATGATATTTATCATTTCTTAAGGGGTTAAATACCTTTTCGACCCCAAAAAAATTAACATTTGTGAAAACTGTAGCTGTTTTACCAAAATACTTTTTTTAAGGGGAACAACTCAACTTACATCAAAAGCAAAGAAAAAATTTGTTAGTTTACTATGTTATCTGGTTCGTGAACGAAGGGTTTTGAGAAAAAAATTTTTTTTAGAAATGCCAAATGATTTTCATCAAAATTCGAATTTTTAGGTTTTTAAAAACTGGTTTTTTGACCGAAAAAAATATAAATTTTGATACAAATTAAAATTCCTTCTTTCACGAACTAGCTATTTTATCTATAAAGAAACCCAGTAAATTTCAAGCTGATCGCTTTAGCGGTTTTGGAGAAATAGTGCACACCGTAACAGTTATAGTTTTAAAAAAAATACGATTCAGAGATAATAGCGTTTAAAGTTTCAATTTCAGTTCTGACCTCTGAGGAGTGCCGCGCTAAAAATATCAATAACTTTGGTTCTCATATGCATCGATTTCAATGAAAAATGAGAAAATATTCTCGAAAATATATACTTTTAAAATAAGTAATAAAATTTTTTTCGATTTTTTGAGTCCCAAAAAGGTATGTAACCCCTTAAGCAAATTTAATGTTTATTACTTATTAAGTATATAATTAATTATCACTGCTTTTTTTAAAATTGTAATAAAATTCTTCACAGGAATTAAATTATTTTCATAAATAAATAATATCATTCTTTGGGAGAATTTCAATTATTTTTGTAAATAGTAAAATTCTTTGCAGAAATTCAATTATGTATTATAAATAGAATTGTAATAAACTTGAAAAAGAAAATTTTCAATTACAATTATAAAAAGACAAGATTTAAACTTTATGAGAAAAGAAAACCGGGAAATAATTAGGCCATAACCGGGAAAAATCGGGAATTTTGTTGAATGAAAATAGTAGACACCCTGACTGAGAGATCTTTGGGTCAGTAGCAGATTTTCGATAGGCTGCTACTGACCATTGTAGTGGAACGCTACAGGATTATACTTTTGGGTTGCTGCGGTACAATTTTGGGAGCGTGACAGTCCAAAAGTTGTTCAGCTGCAAAACAAATTTCGTCGAAACATTTTATGTCTAGTAAAAATTAGATTTATTTTTTATCTAATTTTCAACAATTTAAATATTGTTCTTCTGTTAATTTTTAAATATTGCTGCTTGAAGTTTGCATTTGAAAATTTCGTTACTGTTTAATTTTAAAAGCTAACATTTAATTAACAATTTTTTTAAAGCAAAATTTTTTCCAATCAATTCGTCAATTCAATATTAAAAAAATAATTTTTCAGTTTTACTTATTTTTTACTTATTTTTCTCACTTTCCACTGGTAAAGCGAAATAATATTTCTAAACGGTTTTTTTAGATTTTTTTTTAATGATCAGGAAACTTTTTAAATGTGTTATACACGTGCTTTAGCGGCCCAAAATATCCAAAAATATAGGGTACTCTGATCTCTCAACCCCGACACTTTTTTTGTGTGTGGCTGTGTTATTTGCAACAATTCCATGATTTTCAACTGCCTAGGTACATTGATTTTAAAATTGAAAATATTTAAAATGAACTTTTTTTTAAAGTTCGTAAATAAAAGCCAATTAACAACTATCTTCAAACTGCGACTACATTACCGGAATAAAATAATTATTAATATGTATATATATGTAGATATTACCTATTTATAAATAATAATTTTTGCAATTTGTTAGATTTCAGTTGTTTTGAATTCATATTAATTAAAACAAATAAAAATTTTCTTTTTTTAATTAATATATTGAAAGTAATTTTTTTTGCTCAAAGGATTTTAAGATTCTTCAAAATATTAATATATTTATTTGCACCTTACTTTGAAATAAAGAATCAAATATTTATAAAATAAAGAAACGACCGTGTATAAATATTCTGATCCCACTAATTGATGAATAATTTGTCGAATAACATAATTTTGAATTGCAAATTTCTAGATAGAAGATCCACAAATGGAGGGAATGCAGGCGTTAATAACAAAAATGTCGGGCAATATATGCCCAAAACATTGGACATTATTGTATAACAGCGATCAACATGGGATTGGTGTTAATAGATTTTTACATCATGTATTGGGCTATAAAGGACCAACGTTAATATTTATAAGAGCTGTGAGTGAGGAAGAAGAAAATTCACCGACTTATTGCATATGCTCATGCGTTGAATGGCGTGAATCACATCTTTATTGGGGCGATGAGGATTCAATGATAATTGAATTATTACCATCCTATCGTGTCGTTGAAAAAGGGTCAAAACTTTTGTACTTAAACACTGAAATTCGTGGCTACCCACAGGGTTTAAGAGCCGGTAAAGATCCACGTGATCCAAGCATTATTATTGATCAAGCTTTCAATTCTGTCACTTTTGAGCGTGTTCCGTATCGTATTTCGAGTCTGGAAGTTTGGGGTTGTGGCGACGCCAAATCAAGGTAATTTAATTAATTTAAGTTTACTTTTATTTTCATTTAATTCATGTTTGTATAAAAACAGAATTTGCTAATTTTTCAATAATTAAATTATTATCAATATTTAATTTAATAATAATAATAATATAATTTAATATTTTAGAGAAAAGCAATTGGACATTAAAAAGTGGCAAGTTAAAGAAGCGGAAAAGCAGAGAGTTGTTAAATTAAGCGCTTCCGAATGGCTGGACCATCCTGATCGTTATTTGTTAGAATTAGGAGGTAGACAAACGTATAATAGTACAAGCAGTTGAAAGAAAGCTTATTAACTTTTACTTTTTGTAAATATTGTAAATATTTCGAATGCTTGTTGTATTTTGATAGTAAAACAGCAAAGCACTCTCAATGTATTCAACTGCAGAGAAGTAACAAATTTAAAATTCCAAATCAAATCAATATTTTCCGAAAAGAAAATCCAATATTTGGAAGATAAAAAAACTAATTGACTAATTTGGAATCTGAGGATTTAAAAAATAATACAAAGTGCCTAAAGAGGTCAAATTTTAAAGGACAATTCTCAAGTGCCAATAAGAATATTTTTTTAAATTTTAAGCATAAAAATTACTTTCTTTTTAACAAAATATTGTTTTTTATATAGAAAAGCGTAAATTTTAAATTATGTATGCCAAGAACTGTTTGTTTTTGTCACTTGAATTCGAGATTAATGTGCAAAAGAAAAAAAAACAAAAAAGACTGGTACGACTGAAAGCAGGTTAATTGTTAATTGAGGTATCGGCTTTTTTTAGAATTTTACATTTTTCGTTATAATTTTAGATACTTAAGTTTTAAAGACTTTTAAATCATTTTTTATTTTATTCCATGCACAAGAGAAATATTTTTTTAAAAAGAAATTTTTACACTTTTTCAGTGAAAAAGTTATTTTTAACCATTTTTTTAGAAATTTTTTTTTCTGCTAAAATTTTTCTTGCTCCAATAACAGATATTTTCGTGATTTTCTTTTTCTTGTTAGCGAAAAAAACCTGTTTTTGGTCATGAAAAAACAAATATTGAAATCACACTTCTCGTGTAATTTTTAGCCATAGGATAGACACTGTAAATAGAACTTGTACTTAAACAAGTATTAGAAATTGATTACTTAAAAGCTAAAACTGTGAATTTTAATGTCGAAAAGAAATAAAAAGGCCTCAAAACTTAGAAAAAACTTGAATGCTACTTGATTCCTTAGTATTTAAGAAATATAGAATATAAATAAATATAAAACAGCAACTATTGAGAAGGATTCGTTTTCTAATGATTAGATAAATTAGAAATTAGAAATTAGAAAAGTAAAAATTTTAGCAAAATTGTTATTGGAAACAGAAATGTGGATCAAATGATGACTTTTGACTTCACAAATTGTTTAAAAAATAATTCGTTTCTAAAAATTGTTATAAACAAATAGAAAAAATTGATAAAATTTTAAAAACTAATAATGCCTTTTGATTCTACGTGAAAAATTACTGAAGGAACGTGTAAGACTCTTTTAAAATTAATTTGTTTGTAACAATTTTTAACGTCAAAAGTCATTTTGCAGAAATTTTCATTTGTCTAATCACGGGCGTTAATGTGTTAATTAAATAAACGAATAGTTGAAAAATTAATTAAACAAATAGTTAAAAATATCAGCTTGAAATTAGTTCATTTTGATTCAAGTTCTTGTTTGTAAAAAAGTAAATATATGTCGAATTTTAAATTGAAGGAAATTCTAATTTAATTTTTCAAAGATTAACATTTCCAAACATAAAAATAGTTTCACTTATAAATTATTATAGAAAAAATTTATTTTAAATCATTTTTCTTGCGGAATAAGTTTCGTTATATTTACTATTTTTGCAAGAAACGTTTAGAAAAATTAGTTCATTTTTCATAATTTTCCTTTGATAAGAAAAAAATTTATTTCTTATTTGAAAAGACTACATTTTTTTATCAGAATTTGTGTAAATAAAGAGATTCTTGCGAAGAAATTTATTAGAATTTTCGAAAATAATTGAATTTTTCTGAAAAATTAATTAAAATTTTATTGAAAATCTTTTAATTCTTATAAAAAAAATTAATTAAAATTTTATAATAATACTAATTTTTAGCGTAATTTTTTCTATTTCAGAGAATAATAAAAAAGTAAAAAAGAATAAGTAAATTTTTAAATAAATAAATAAATGTTACATTACAAAAAAATTCTTTTAAGAAATTCCACTAAAAACAAAATTTTTTAATGGTTGAATAATTTGAAACATGAGATTTTTTCAAGTTTCTGTATACACAATGGAATATTATTATTTAATATTACACTTATAATGAATATACACAACAATCGCTTGAACTGTGTGGGTAATTTTTCTTTTTTGCGATGAAAACAGGCACGCACAGACTTTTATCCCATATGTTGCAGGCTTCTTTCGAATTCATTGTCAGCCACCAAATATTAACATTTTTTTATCATTATTACTATATACTTATATAATCTTTTGCGCTAGTTTTTATAACATTCAGGTAAAAAATAAGGCCTACATTTATTTTTCATCTTACTAAATTATTTACATATTTCACTGAGACTCAAAATTTTGAAAATCATTTATTTTTCAAAATTTCGAGTGTTTTTAACTTATAAAATAAGAAAAAAAATAAGTGAAAAGAGCGACGATTGAGTTTTCAATCTACAGCCGATTATAAAAAAATAAATTATTATCTTTCTTTTTTTTACAAATTTCATGATTCACAAATTTTTTCAAAAATTACTATATTTAAAGAATACAATTTTACGTTTTTGAAAATTTTATTTTCTTCAAATTGAATTCTTCAAAAATTAAATTCAAATTTTTTTTCATAAATAAAATTTACTAAATAAATAATTAACGATAATTTTCCAAAAATATAGAAATCGTTATTTTTTTTTTCTTTTCAATTTATCTAAGAAAATTTTTGTTTCCCTTTACTTTTAAACTCTATTTTGATTGCCAAAAATTTTTTTTTCATTGTAATTTAAGAAAAAAATGAAAATTTAAAAATAAAAACTGTACAAATCACAATAAGTTTATAAAAGAAAAATATGTAGCAAATAAATTTTTCTCATTTAAAAAAATTTAACTAAAAACGAAAATAATAGAAAATTTAATTCTTTTTTCATCAACTTTCAAATTATATTAATTTTTACTCGAATTGTTCTCTTTCCACAAAGAAGAGATTAACATCTCAAAAATTTGCATGTACAAATACTTTTTTCTTCATTTAAACGTTAAATTCTTATACAATTCTTACACAATATGCAAAGTGGACAAATTTCATTTATATCTTTATATAAATATATATTTACGAGATGATAAAATTTTTGAGGGGGACTCAAACCAAGTACAAAAAAATAACATAAAATAGTCAAAAGACGTTAAAAATATATTTTTTTTGTTTGAAAGAGGAGGGTTTAGATTAAATACTAATACTTGTTAATTGCGACAAGGTTTTGGATTTTCTTTCGTCATCACATCGCAATAAGGTTGTTAGTAAAACATTCATTCAAATGAAACGATATGGAATCGTCATTTATATTTACAGTTAACGATTTTTTAAGGATAATAATAATAATAATAATAATAATAATAATAGGTATATGTATATATAAAAGACTTAATTCTATACAAAAAAAGTATCGCCAGAACTTTTAAAAAAAACAAACAAAAAAACATTATGTAACTGTGGAAGCTTTTTTTAACTAACTAAAAATTAAATACAAATCAGAAAATATAGTGTCGTTGACATACTTGCATCATTAACACGTAAAAAAAGGTATTTCGTTGAATTTCTTGCTATCCAGATCACAACCTTTTTGCGTTTTGTTTTCTCAATTTTCGAATTTTCACAATACAAATTTTTTCCAACTAATGACGGAAATTTCAAAAATCGTTTTATTAAAAGCAGAATGATAATAATTTATAAGAAAAAATTAAATTTCAATTTTAATAAATATTTTTAAAAAAGACGAAATTGTTAATTTATTTAATACAGTTTACCTAAAATAATTTTAATATCCTCTATTTTATTCATTCATTAATTCACATTGTATAAATTTCATTTTATCACATTAAATTCCTAGGAAATTTTTTTTTCCTAATTTTCATATACTTACAAATTATTTAACAAATAACAGAATATTCACGCTATTCTCTACTTGCTTGTTAAATATCATTTTTATTAAATCGTTTTATGATTTAATTGCCAAAAAATAAATATTCAACTTTTATTACAACTATATATTTGTTTTACAACTCTAGACAATAAATTTTCATCTGAAAACAAAATATTCTTTTTTAATTCGAAAAACAAGTAGAAAAATTTTTCTTACATAAAAAAAAATTTAATTTCCTTATGAAAATTAGGAAAAAAATGTTCAACTGGAAGGAATAGTCAACGATTGGAAAACAAAATTTTCTAACAAAAAAGTGTAAATATATAAAAAAAGAATTTAATAAATTACTTAATTGCTAATTAATTATTAACTAATAATAACAAACTTTAAATTATCATTTTTCTGCTTTAAAGAAACGCTTGATTTTGAAAAATTGCGCCTCGATTTAATTTGAAAGATCTTCAAATGAGAGACGAATGATGAGAAAAAAGTTTTTAAAAAGGGGAACGGGGGAGGAAAGATATTTATATAGGAATATTTTACATCTTATAAACTAGTAGGGCGATGATAAAAAGTTTCTTCTTGACGAAATGAAGAGATCTGTTTTGTTTTTTTTCTTCTTAATTTCTCCTTTTTCTTTTCATTTTCTACGGCAAATATTCAACACGATATCGATTATATTGACGATATGGCGTTCTTGTTTGATTATTATCGGTAATCAAATGCGTTCTATGAGGTATTAAATTTTCAAATCGTCCCATTAACCAATCCTGACAGATTTGATGTTGTTCTTCACTTACATTCTCATTTGCCCAACTGTCAAACCATTGATGGAATTTGGCGTTTTTACTCTTCGTCACTGACAGATGCGACTATAATTGAAAATTTCAATAATATTACCATAAAATATAATAACAACAATAATGATGATGGTGATGATCATGATGATGATAATAATAATAGTAATACTAATGACATGTATCTAATTAGAATTAGAAAGCAAAATTTTGCTTCCAAGTTTAACAAATTTGTTTTGTAAAGAATTGAAAAAATATTATTTGTAAATTGAAATTAAATTTTTCTAAATAATTTATTTCTAATAAAGAAATATTCTTTTAAAATTGGAATTCTTTATTATTATTATTTCTTTTCTTTTTACATTGAAAAATAAAATTAAGTTTAATGAATAATCGAGGGTCCCGATCAAAGAATGGGTTATAATTTTTTGAGACTTAAAATTATGATTTAAAATTTTCTCATTTTTTTATTTGACGATGACTTTTATCTAGAAAAAATTATACCAGTTTCTTTGATCCGGACCTTCATTTTATTTGTAATAAAAAAAATTTTTGTAAAATTGAAATTCTTTATTATTTTTTGTTGTTGAAAAATTTAATATTGATATTATTTAAAATCAAATTATAGAAATTTTTTTCGAATAATATATTATGAATGGATTGTTTTTCGAATAAACTTACCTCCGAGGCCCTCGACAATGAATTGTACCTATAATAAAATTCGCCTTCGCTCATTATAAAGAATAGACGATAATCAAGGGGAACTAATTGACATTCCATCTCGTGGGAAGAAATAATTTCAGAACCATCAGCAACGTCTTCTGGATCAAATGATTTTTTTCCACCCACCGAACTGTAAGCAAAGTAAAGAAATATCTCCTTATTTTCTAATCTTTTAGTTTTAAAAAGCAAACAAAAAAGTAGGAAAATTATTTTTTTTTAATTTAAAATTTTAAAAAGAACATACTTTGTTTTTCGATCCTGAGCAGACCTACTTATCCTTGAGGCGTAATTTTCATAATGACGAATATTGCGAGGAAGCATGGTTGGCTTGCGATTTGACATTATTCTGCGTATAGTCTGCCAACTTTCATTTCCATCGATCTACAACAATCATAATCTTGTCACTTCAATAAAAAAGTAAAAAACTACATAACTTATTCAAAAGAAAAAAAGAATGAAATTTTTTTTCAAAATTCACTAATGTCTCGATTTACAAAAATAACAAATTCGATAAATAATGAAATGAAAAATGATAAATGGTTCAATGTTTTCCTATCGCGTTCGGATACTAATATTTTTTTTTTCTCAAGAACGGAAAATAAAAAAGATTTTTTTCTTGAGGGCGTTCTATGATGAAGACAAAAAAAACTTGCAACAGAAACTTGTATATGAAAAGTATTATCTCTTTTTCAAGAAAGAAAAACAAATCATTTTTTTGCGAACTTCAATTTAGAAACGGAAAAATTATAAAAATATCTTGTGTATATACTTATCTTTTTTTTAAGCTACTCAAATCATTTTCGAACTCGCGTCTTTTCGTATAATATAGATAAATCTACATAAAATTTTCAAAGAGCAAAAGGCAATGATTTCTGACACTGAAAAAATTTTTAATTAACAAAGAAAAAAATCAGAATTTTGTTTACAATTTAGAAATCAAAAAAACTGAAAGAATAAATATAATCTTTGTTTTTTGCTTGAAAAAAAATTTTTTCTCACAGTAAATTTCTTTTTTTTTACAAAAGCTGATAGAATATTTTTTTTCTATTGAAAAAATTTAATAATAGAAAAAATATGTTAAGAAAAAATTTTTTTTCATTTAAAAATAGGAATAAAGGGTCGAAAGCTGATTTGAAGAAAAAAGAAGCAGAAAAAAAAGATAAATAGTTCTTTTCATGTCTTTTTATGAAAAACAGCAACAAATTTTTTCTTGCAAAGACATGGAAAAATACCTTCTCATTTTTCAAAATGAGAATGTAAAAAATGATAAGAAACAAAAATAACAAAAATTTTTTTTTTGGAAAACAAAACTAATGAAAAAAATTGTTTTTTTAGTGGTACAAAAATGATGTTAGACAAGAATGTTTAAAAGCATCGTTCATGTATTTCAATATCTCTTTTCTATACAATATTGTTGCCATTTATATCATTATATGCATATTTACTTCATATACAAGTTAAAGATACAAAATATATTTATGTATATTTATATATTTATATATATATATCTAATATATGTGTATATGTCAAAGTTAAAATTTATCGCGTAAAACGTGGGGTGGGCGAGGGGGGAAGTATGGATACGGAATCATGACATTCACATAAAATTTATTTTCACCGTTTTAAAAAACGAGTTAATAATATTAATAATAAAAAATATCTTACAATTGACGCGCTGATAATCGAAAAATTTTTTTTATTTTTTCGATTTCAGTTTTACTTTTTATTGTTTTCTTTTTTTTTAGTGACAAGAATCGATGAAACACTCGTCAGAAAGAAATTAGACTATTTTTTCAAATGTACAAATATTCAATCTTTTTTCTTTTTTTTTGTAAAAAAAAAATTAACGCGTGACTCAATGTCTCGTTTTAATTCTCTGGTAAAAACGGTAAAGAGGTTATAGATTCCGTTGATTTTTTTTCATTTTAGAATACGTAATTTTTTTACTGGGTGTCGACGAAAAACATTAAAAAAAAAACAATGTTGACATATCAATAAAATTTCTAAACAATAAACATTCTTAATAAAAACTATTATTTAACGATAAATTAATATAATCGTATTATATAAATATACTCTCTCTTAGTAAATTGTTATTAAAAAAAATTTATCATCTAAAAAATTCGGACAGTTAAAAAGAATTTAGAAAATTAAAAATAATTCTTTGAAAGTCGACAATCCCAAGAAGATTATTTTTTTCCAAATATTTATCAAAGTCCGATTTTTATTTTTCGTATAAAAATTTACCTTCATGCAAAAAAATATTTTTTAAATAACTAATCATTTATTTTTTTGCTTGTAATTTTTAAATTGAATTAATTAAAATTTTCTAAAAGAGCTAATATTAGATCACAGTAAAATTTGTGATGATATCTGGCTTTCTTTCCTTTTTTTTAATTAGAAAGTAAAAGATATCCAAGAAAAGGACCTCGTTACAGTCTTGCCTTCGATATTTACATCGGAACGGACACGTAAAAATTAATGGCAGTTTATGAAAGAGAAAAAAATATAAAAAAAACATATGACTGTGCGTGTGTGTATGAATTTACTTTAAAATCTATTGAGAATGATTTTTCTTTTCTTATTTAAACTTTTTACAAATTGGTGTGTTGTGCTACTTTAAACCTACAAGTACGTACGAAAAAGTTCTATTTACAAGTTTCTAAACGAACTACCGAATATTTACATTTACCTAATATTTTTCCGACGAAATAAAAAAAAATAGTTAAAAAAAGAAGAACGAACCGTAACAAAAACTATTTTTAGTATTTTCTATATATATATAATTTATATATAAATTATTTAATTACATTTTTTTGTATAATTTAATCATTAAACTGCGACTACAGTAGAAAAAAATAATGTGTAGAAAAATGTGTAATATGTAGTGAAATTGTCACTGTCAGGGGCAATTACATTACATATTACACAATTTTCTATACATTATTTTTTTTTGTTGTAAACACAGCCTATACATTTTTTAAGATATTCAGATGATTTTCGTTTTTCTTTTTTTTTTTTTTTATTCAACTGTGTACTTTTTTCCTTTTGACTAAATTTTCATACAATATTCTAAACACACCTGAATTTTGCTTTTTTATTTTCCAAAGTTTGTACGAAAACTATTTTTAACCTTTACAAAATTCATTGAAAGCTAATGAATTATGGGAAAGGGAGAAATATTTCTTTAAAAAAAAAATTGTTAGTTCCGAAAATATGGGAAGAGAAATAAATACTAAAAAGACAAAATGAAATTTTACTCTGAAGTTTTTAAAAATTTCTATTTATATTCATTTTTTTTAAATCAAAAGTAAATAAAAGTAAAATATTACAAACTTATTTGCAAATTACTTTCTACGAAAATTTATAGCTATTTAAATTAATGAAAGTAAACGAAAAATAATTTTTATAAACACTGTTAGTTGTTAGAGAAAAAGGCTATTTAAATAATTAGCAGAATAATTTAAAAAACTTAAATTATACAAATTAAATGAAAAATAATTGAAGGAAATTAAAAATTAGTTCAAAGAATCGATTAATTTATGGAACAATTAATACATAGTTCAAAATAATTGACAGAATAATTAAAACAAATAATAAATTTATCAAATAATAGTTAATAGAATAATTCAAATAAATAAAAACGATCCTTTACAAAAATTACTAACTTAAAGGTACTCATTGATTAATAACTTAAAAAAATTATTCACATAATTGATAAAAGATTTGAAATACTAAAAAGAATTAATTATTTCCATATTTTAAAGAATAATTCACAGAATAGACAAAATAACTCAAAAAATTAAAATGACTTGAATTCAAAAATCAAAAATTTACATTAACAAGCAATTAAAATTTACAAAAAAAAATAAGAACTTAATTTTGAAATTAAAGTCAAGTCTAAGCAAAAAATACAAAACAATAATTAAATAAAAATTCGATTTGAATTTCTATTTAATTTCAATTATGACTCAAATTTAGTCTATTTTTTCATAATTAATCAATTTAATTTATTACTTAACTTGTTTTGAGTATTTTACGCAATTTTTCATAATTAATGCAAAGTTATTAAAAATCAGCTTCAGAGTAAAATTTCAAAGAACAATAATTTAAAACTATTCAATCCCCACCTCGATATGTGTTTAATTTTTAAGAACAAATTGTTTTTTCTTCAACAACGATAATAATAATAATAATAATAATAAAAATATAAAGAAAATGGGAAATTAATCTTCCTTTGTTGATGAGAATGTAAAAGAAAACGAATTAATTGAGTATTATTTGGGTTTTCCTTCTTTTTACCGCACGTAATCTAAAAATTATTTATTCCGTTATCTAGGACACGAAAAAAGTCTTGAACGAGATATTATACACAAGATGTTTAATAATAATGTAAACAATCGAGAACCTCGTGAACTTTGACGTTAGCAAACTTCAATTTTTTCATTTTCTTAAATAACAAAAATAATATGAAAAAAAGTCGACAAAAATAAATTATTATGACTGGACTGAGATCATATGATATTCAATTATTATTTCTTAAACAGATAAAAATTAAACTCTCTTACAATTCAATAACTTAGCTACAAAATAATAATAATAATAATAATAATATCAATATTATACGAGATATGTAATACTAAAGAATAATTAAAAAAATCTCTATATACATATAATCGTTAATTTCCAACAATTATTATTAGAAATTGGATAGTCAATTTGAAATTTAATGTTGGAAAAAATCGGAATTTTTTTTATTTGAAATTGATAGATTGTCAAAATATATAACACGGGTAAATCTCGATTGTTTTAAAAAAAATCCATTCTCTCGAATGTATGAAAAATTCGAATTCGAAAGGCGAGAGAAGAGTTGTGTGGTTTTTTTTAAACGAGTGTATGAAATGTAAGTAGAGTTTACAGATTGAAAAATCACAATACCGAATTTTCTTTTCTTTTTATACAAAGGAAACGCAATCTACAACGATGGCAATTGAAAGGGGTGTGAGTCCTATACCTTCTTGTTAATGTCAGTGGTGTTGGTGTTCTTGCGCTTTCTGCCCCTCCCCCCCCTTGCCGCCTGGTCGCTACTCACAGGTTGATTGGTGGTAGGTGGCTCATTATCCGGCAACGAATGCGAGTCCTTTGGACTCGTTTGGCCCCCCGTTGGCGTCGAATATCTCTCAACATACGATGACCATTTCTCCATTGCCGCCACCGATTCACGGTCACGTTCACGTGAATTTCCATCCGCATTATCATCGCCCTCAGTGTCCAACATCTCTATCGTCATTTTACAATTTTTCTTGTACTGTAATTTAGAAAAAATAATTTATTATTCATTTTGTATTATAATTTCCAAAATATTTTTATTTCATTTTATTTTCAAAGTATAAATAATTATATTCATCTAATTATTAGAAACTAATTTCTATTAATTAAATGAATTAATATTTATTCATTGAATATTTCTTCAATTTGGTAAATCTAAATTAGGTTATTTACAAGCTGTCTAAATGATGCGATCTTTCGATTGAAGCTCTGTGTAAAAATCGCAACAATTTTGACATCCCACAAAATAGAATAAATATTCATCCACTTGATTGGAATTAATTCAATAAATTAACTAAAGGAAAATCGCCAGGTGAACGTAGAAGGGATTATATCAGCGAGAAAATTTTGTCATATTTTATACCACAAAAAATAAACATAAAAAATTATAAATTAATTAAAATACAAATCTAAATAATTACAAAAAATAGATATTTTTCTATTTAACTTAGATACTTATTTGATGTATAATTTTTGTTTATTCCATATCCATATTTTCATATTTAAAGATTATATGTGACGCTCCACGGTGAAAGGGACCTTAGCTGTTTTTGACAGAACTAAAATTGGAAGTACAAATAATAATTAAAAATGACTAATTTTCTTTACAAACTATTAATATTTAGTTCATTATTATATGCAATATTTTCAGAAAAATTTGCTTTTGATGTTAAATAATGAATAATATATTTTTAATGAAACTAAAACTACTCTAAACATAACCTACAATTTTAAGCAGCTAAGGTCCCTTTTACCGTGGAGCGTCACATATAATTTAAAATGGTTGATACTCTACGGCGAAATCGTCAAATTGCTTTCTGCCGTTGAGAGGTTTGCCTGTACTACTAAATTTATAAATATTTATTAATAATTAATAACTACTTGTTTCTTACAAAATTTTTTAATTTTCAAATGCCTACTACAATTTTTTGATAACTTCGGATTCAAAAGTTAAAAAATTTTACTTTTAACTAATTATTATTTATCTTCAAAAAATAAAGAAAAATTCGAGAGAATTCAATAATTTTCGATATTATTTTGAATAAAATATTTCTAAAGAATTGAATTATTTTCTATATAATTTTTATAATTCCAATGTATTCAATTATTTCTATAAATTATAAAATTATTCTTATTTTATGCCAAAAATCTATCGAAAGAATTCAATTATTTAAAAAACATTTTTATAAATAACTCTACACATGACACGTTTTAATTTTAATTTAACATGTGATTAAGTTTATTAAAAATGAACGAATTCTCAGAGTGGGGAAGAAGTGAGACACAAAATACATCTCGATCAAAGATAAAGAAAAAAATGACGCAAAAATTTACTTTCACCGCGCTGAAATTTTTTTATAAGAATTCAATTTTCATAAAATTTTTAGAAAAAATTAAATCAATATTTTAATAATTTAATATAATATTTAATAATTTTTCCTAAGAGTTTTATTATTTTCGATATAATTTTAATAAAAATCTCTGAAAACGATTGAATTTTTTTTACATTTCAATAAAAATCTTCGAAAAAATCCAATTACCTTCAAAAATTTTTGATGAACTTCTTTATAAGATTTCAATTATTTTTAATAAAATTTAAAAATTCTGTTAAAAAATTTAATTATTTCAGATTTAAAACTATAAAAGTTTCAACAATTATAAAATTTTGTTGTAATTTTTTCTAATTATAATAATTGAGTAGAAAATTGTTTCTTACTTTTTTCATTGCACTTGTATATACAAAAAAAAAAATCAATAAATTTAACGGCAAATAAAATAGCTGATTATTCTTGTTTTGATTGAAATTGTATTTATGAAACAATGAGGGACGAAATTGTATTTTGTAAAAGTAAATCGTTCTTCCGTTTCATCTCTCAATTAATCGTGCCACACTCGCTGTACATAAAGAACACACTAATACTACAATTTCGGTTTTATAAATCGAAGAAAAAGATAGAGAGAATGTCGCGTGAGGAGGCGTGAGTAGAGTAACACAAGAGCATGCGCGTAAAAAATTACAATTTTAATATTTTTTTTTGTTGAAAAAGAAAAAATAGAAAAAAAAATTGTTGATCATAATTTTTATTTTAAACATTGTTTTGCAGATTTTTTGTTATTTCTTTTTAGTTGATACATAACAATTTTTAATAAATATTTAATGCAGTTTTAATTAAACATGGAAAAATTCCAAAAAAAACAAAAAGTAATGAAAAAATAAATTTTTTCCTTACTTTATGATTTTTTAAAAATTTTTCCTTCTTTAGTCGGTATTTAAAGTTTTAAAGAACCAAAAATCAGCCACCTCCAAAAAAATACAACAAAGAAAATAAAATATAAAAAAGCCAAAAAGCAAAAAAACGTAAAATATTTTCTATTAAAAAGTAATAACCGATTTAAGAGACCATAACAATAAAGTATTATATAGTCGATAGAGCAAAATTTTATATCGAAGAAAAGAAATATTTGCTTTTTTTATTTTATGAAAAATAAAACTTACAATGTAGATTTTGAAGCAGTTTTCCTCTGCCATGGCCTTTTCGGCTTTCCTATGATAGGCCATTTCAGCACCAATTCTAAGATATGCCGTGATACAAAGTCCACCAGCACCACTACTTTCCTTTGGTTGCCTTTGTTCCCGTTGAAAAAGGTCCATGCACTGTTGACAAATTGGATCGGATACCAAATGCTGTAACTGAAAATTTATTCCAATTTAATTATTAATCCAAGTATTACAAAAAAATACACGATGGTCAAAAGAAGAATACCAAACATTTGTATATTAAAAAAATCACAATTGTTTTCAGAAAAAAATTTTATTTTAATATTGTATTATAAAAATTGATTGTATTAATAAATTTAATATTTAATTATTAAAGTTCAATTTTAATAGATAATACTAAACATTTACACAGAAAGAATAGTTCATGTTTCTTATAATTCTCTAGTGAATTTATTTACAAATTTCAAAGAATTTTCAAGAATTTTTCAAAATAACTTAGAAAGTTTAGAAATTTGCGAATAAGTTAAAATTTCGAAACTACAAAATTGTACTTGTCTTTTATTTATTTTTTCAATTCTTTAAAATGGTTCAAAATTAAATGAAGAAAATAATGTAATTGGAAGTAGAAAATGATTTAAAGTACCATAATTGAAAAGCAGGAATATTAACAAAAAGAAAAAAAAACAATTGCAAACATTGAAAAAGAAATTGACTGATGAAATTAAAAGTACAAAAGCATCAGAAATATTAATACTAAAGAAGAATTATTTTAATTGCGAGAAAATAAAATACGTACTTGTCTCACAGCATAAATGACTACTTTGTCCAAGGTGAATGCAATGTAGGCATGAATACCAAACATTTCTCGAAGTGTGTCTTCATACGCAGTACTCTCCATATTACCATCCAGTACATTTTTTACCATATCCAAGAATGCCGGATAATAATCTTCTATTGGAATCTCACCTGTGAGAGCAACACAAAAGGCAATAGTGTTAACAAACAAATATAAATATTTAAGAACGATTCTAATAAACAAATAACAATGAATTAATTAATTAAGAATTCAAATTAGTGGAAATTTGTTCCTATAAAATTCTATATAATAAGTAAATTTTTTTTACTTAAGTAAGCCTTGTGATGAAAATTTAATTCAATTTCAATAGTTTTCGATAACTTCTAAAATATATTTGATTTTTCGTTTATGTACAACTAGCAAATATTAAGCGTGAACTACAATTTTTCAGTGATTTCAAATTAGCAAATTTAAAAAATCTAAAATATTAATAAAATTCGTTGAAATAATTTAATTACTTTCAAAATTTTGAGTAAAACTCTACCAAAAAATTTAATTATTTACGTAAATAATAAAAATCTTAACAAAAATTCAATTATTTTGATGAATAATAATATTGACTCTTTGCAAACATTTAATTATTATCTTTAATACAATTTAAATGTAATTCCTTCAAAGAATTCTATAATTTTTACAAATTTTTAGAAAATTTGACGAAATAATTCAATTAGGTATATTAATCAATTTTGATAATAATTTTTATTTAAATTTTCTTCGGAACAGTTAAACTATTTTTAAAAATTTTAATAAGATTCTTGTGAAAAATGAAATTATTCTGAAATAATAAAATTCTTTGGAATTCAATTATTTTGTAAAATGTTAACATTTTTTAGAGGAATTTTATTATTTATGAGACTAATGTTAATTAAACTAATTTGAAGAATTTAAATTTTCTTCGAAACAATTAAATTTGTATTTTTATATTATTTTTCATTTTATTATTTTCTTATATAATAATTAATAAATAAATAATTAACAATTTTTCTAATAGGTTCTTTGTAAGACTTCAATTACTTTTAATTCATTTTCATTTAAATTTCTTGAAAGAATTTAATTATTTTTAATAATTTTCATAAAATTTATCACAAAAATTAAATTATTTAATGATGTATACATTTTCAACACAGAAATGAACGAAATATTTTCTATTACAAATATTTTCATTTATTACTAATTTTAATAAAAATTGGAAAATATAATTAAACATTTAGAAACTTTCTATTTAATTTTTTTCAAATTATAGGGTCAGATGTGGTAAAAAGAACTTTTTCATACGGTTGTCCCTCGAACTCTTTTAAAACTTGTATGACAGTTTCTAAATGTTTTCTATTTCACACTGTTCTGTTGCTTACTATAAATAATTTTTAATTTGTCATCGAATTCTTCTATTTGGCTACGGCATATACAAAAATATTTCCTATTGCATAAATAATTGAAAATCAAAGAAGACACACTTTCACTTTTTTGACTCGCATTTGGAAAAAACTATACTAAAAAATCATACTAAAATTGATAATTATCTCTTAGGGGCCGTCCCTAAAACCACGTAGACCCATTTTTTGGGAATTTTGACCCCTCCCCCCCCCCCCCCATGTAGTACGCTATTACATGTATTAGCGCCATTTTTTTCTCTTGTCGTAGTCAATTACTTGACCCCCCTTCCCCTCATGAGGCTACGTGCTTTATGGATGACCCCTTATTAATACAAAAACAAAAATCATTTTTAATTTAATCAATTTGCAAACTTTAATTAAAAACAGAAGACTGTTTCGATTTAGCCCTAAAAACTGGAAATTCAGGGAAAATAGAAACATAAGAAATTTCAATAATATTTCTGATAAAATAAATAAAAAAAATTGTTTTTATCAAAGTATAACACTATAATAAGAGAGAACGGGAGAGAAAGAGAGAATAGGAGAGAACAAACCATTATTTGTTTAATGTGTTTCAAATTTCGGCATAGATTATTTTTAAACTTATACCTATAATGCATTATTATTTAGTAGTTTCAATTAATTTATAACTGACATACCATTTTTATGTAATTCTTTATATTTTTTAACATTTCCACACTTGAAATTGATTTTTTCTTACATTTTTTTAAGAAATAATCAACTGCTTCTATTTTTAATTAAAGTTTGCAAAATGAAAAAGTTAAAGTTTATTTTTCCTGTAGTATTAGTAAGAGATAATTATAAATTTTAATATGAATTTTTAGTTTAGTTTTTTCCAAATGCGAGTAAAAAAAGTGAAAGGATCTCTCTCTTCTTTCATTTTCAATAATTTATGCAATAGGAAATATTTTTGTATAAATTTCTGCTAATTGACAAACGGAAAATGGGAAAATACTTATAACCCGTTGGGGATGATATAAAATGAAAGTTTTAAGGCCGCATTTATTTTTAAAATTATTTATTTAACTCAAACAACTACTGTTTCTATTTGCCCCTAAAGTGTTTGAAGAATTTAAATTAATAAAAATTTCGTAAATAAGTATTTACGAAAATTAATGTTTTTTTTAAATTAATGCTTTCTCCAAATTTTATTAATAATTCGGATAAATTAGATTTTTAATAAATTTAAAGCAATTTTTCGAAGGTCTTTTAATTTTTGGAAATAATTAGGTTGAAAATATTGAAATATTTTTATATAATTTTTCAAAACTAATTTTCATTAATTTTATAATTTTAAAGTTTTTATTCAAACTTTTGAGATAATGATAGGATGTGTGCAAGAAAAACTTCCGCTTTTTCCCTATTGGACTTATCTATTATGAGCATATTTTTGATAAAATTTCGAAAAATTGGAGTCTTTTTAAAGTTTTTTAGGTGAAAATTTTTCCAAATTATAGGTAGAAATTTAAAATTAAAAGCGTCAAAAACTTAATTTATAGAAAAAACTGTGTCAACTGTTATTTTTCATTCTGTAAAAATTTCAATAAGTTTAATTTTATTATTAAAACAATGAAATTTTTTGAAAATAAATCTAAAAAAGTTGTGCTATCCGAGAATACAATACAATTTAGAATAATTAAAAAAATATCGCCGCTGAGTTGAACGTTTAAAAGTTTAAAAACAGAAATATTTATGCATTTAGAAAGATTTAGAAATTGAAATACTTGATTAGATAAATAAAAAATTTTGGAATAGAGACTCTTTTCTAAACTTACTTTTGGGTTTCAATCTCAGTGCGACAGCGGTACTCTCCTTTCGTTGTTGCTTATACTGAGATTCCTCGTCAGCGAGAGCAACGGCTCTCTCATACATTTTCGTTAACCTCTCGCAAAGTGTTTGATGAAGCCTGAGAAACAGATACCAACTATTGCTCGCCATAAACAGAACATACTCCTCCTCGGGATCAGTTGAAAGACTATGAATTGGTAATTTAATGTCAGGTTCAATTTTAATCGTTGTCGTGGAAGACGGAGCCGGTGACGATGTACATTTATTTCTACTGCTTTGAAGGCCACCAACGGAGCATGTTGCATTGCCCGTTGATGTATTATTACCGCAACTAATACCCGATTCATCCTTATCCTCATCGTCGTCTCTCTCATCATCACTCAATTCTTGCCGCTGATGAAAAAATAAATCAGGAATAAAGTGCTTCAACAATTGTTTTATCCTCTGCTTATCCTCCTTGTGAATTGCAGTTTGTCGTTTAACATGGTGTATCAGAAGATTCGCTGCATCGTCCAAGACGGATTTGTCCTTATATGAGAATATTAAATGTGGACCGCCACCATTTTGATTGTCGCCATTATTATCGTCAACTTGCTCGTGCCTCTCGTCGTAAAGCGTTTCAATTTCATTAAAGAGACTCTTTGACCTTAATGCTTTCACATCGTTTGGCTTGAAGTTTATACCTTGATGATCCAATGATTTGAGATAGTATTTTTCATTTTGTTCGCGCCATATTTTATTGAATCCTTTTTGCGCCTCTCGCCATTCTTCTTCTTTATTTTTTAAGCGTCGCAAAACAACGGGTACGGCAATCATTGGATTTTTCTTTAATCCATCAATAATATCGGCCGCCTTATCGCCGTATATCCTTTTAACAGCGCGTTGATGTATTGTCGGTGAACAACCGCCGAGGCAATCGTCGAGTTTGAATTTTTGTAATTCCTCTTGGCTCATGCGACTCATTTTTTTGTGCACACCCTCTAAAACTCGTATTGTTGCCGCATTTGTCTCAATTACACCGTCTAATTCAAATCTCTCGTCTTCGCAGCGATAAATAAATTCCTCGTATTGTGTTTTCCTGGAAAAAATTAATAAATTATTTTCTAATTTTTTTTTCATCTTCTAATAATAAATCTATTTTTTATTATAGTGTTTTACGTTAACATTAAAATTAAAATACTATTAACTTTTCCTTAATTAGTAATAATCAGTTTATCACAAGGTTGCCACAAAAATTTTATTTTTGTCAAGAACCGGCGATTTAAACTGAAGGGGCCCTCATAGGAAGAGTTATTAACAAGGATCTAGAGTTAAGACAAATGAGCCGTTCGCTCAAAAAATGACCTAAGTCGACTTAGGTTTTTGACAAAAAAATTGAATTGAAGATTCACAATCGAATTGCTCACATAATTTGCTTATTAATTGTATCGCTAATTTTTTCTATTAAAAAGACATCACCGAAGATTACTTTTATATAAAAAAAGATCGAATAAAATATGTTTAGCTAATTTAAAAAAATTATTTTTTAACAAATCACTTAGGTCGTTTTTCCGGCGAACTACTATAAATGATACAAAAATAAGTATTTTTATGAAATAATATTTTTATTTCAATAAGTGAATACTCCTCTTTATATTATAACTTTTTGAACAGTTTTACGACATATTTTACCGAAATATTTAACTAAATATTAACATTACAATGCACAATTCTCAGGTAAAAATTAGGAAAAATTACTCGCTATATTATTATAGCAAGTAATTTTTCCTTGTTTTTACTATCATCCTAAGCAATCGTTACACTCTGATATAGTAGTTAAACTGTCCATTTTTCAATAAAAAATTGTTAATCAAAAAGAAAAAATACCGAGAGAAAAAACTATCTGACAGCGTGTAAACAGATACTGCCATAACTGGCCATAACCTATAGTGTGGCGCTGCGCCAAGCATGAATGTGCACTTGCGTATGAACATTAATTTTGGGACCCGGGAGGTTCATACTCTCATAAAATTATAAATAGTGAACTAAAACTTCGGAAACTTAATAAATACATTCAATAGGTCTTATAGAGAACAGTGATAACAAAAATTTTAAAAAACCACCCAAGTCGACTTAGGTCGTTTTTTGAGCGAACGGCTCAAATAAGCAGCCGCCTGTTAAATTTTTGTCAAGATTGGAAAACATTAACGTCAGACCAATTTATTGTACACTGCATTAACGGGTAAATATAAGCTTCTTCTTTTAGTAACTCCGATTCAAAATAAACCTCTTAGCAACCCAGATATCTTATCTGAGGCCATAGACAAATTAGAAAATAAAATTGTAGTAGCAGGTTGTAAACCCTGCAAAAGGCAGCGTCTGTCACCTTTTTTTTAAGAGAACCCAATGAAGATGACAGATTTATACTAAATCTGAAAGGCATTTATTTTCTGATCCTCCACACTTCAAAATGGAGGTTATAAAAACAGCTCTAAGATTAGTTGATGATGATTTGTTATGAATCTAGGATTCATAATTAACGTAGAAAAAAGCTCACTTACACCTTCACAAGTATGTAAATTCTTAGGTTTTGTTTTAAATAGCCTTTCATTTTCAATAGAAATCCAAATAGAAAAAGAAAGTATACAGGAGCCTCACCCGAACAATTATCAAAAATAAAATTCTACAAAAGAGATTTTGCACGTTTTTTTAGGTACTTTAATTGTAGCATATCCAGCAATCTCAAAAAGCAAACCAAACGGCTTTATACAAAAAAATTATAGAACGCGAAAAATTCCTCGCTTTTTATTTATAAACATAATTGATTTATTGAGAAGAAATATTTAAAGAATTTGTAAATAATTGAATTCTTTTGGAAAATTTTATTAAAATATGTAGTAGATAGTGAAAATCAATGAATTGAGAAAATTTTTTGAAAATAATTGATTTTCAGAGAAGAATTCTGTTATTTATAAAAGTTTATAAAAATATTATTCACCACGAGTAGTACATAACGTATTCCCTAACGCCTTGCGAGGAAATGCATTTGCAAATTTTTAGTAATTTTAATTAAAAATTTGACTTTTAATAACGTTTTTAATGAACGTCGTTCTCCATTTAAAACTTCGTTTAAAAGCTGCATTAGTGTTGTTCATACATACTATATATTACTCTACTATACTGTATAGTACTAAATAGTACTTACAATAACGTACTACACTGTATTAACTGAAACCCCCGAACTTTAGACTTCTCGGTACTAGTGCCTAAAGTTCGGGGTGGACACCTTGGCGCCAAAAAGTATAAACACTCAGAGTTTCGGTAGGCGAAAGCAAAACTGTGTTCGATATAAATTTTATTTTTCTTTCAAATGATTTCTTTATCAACCTTGATCCTTAAATCATTCCCAACAGGTTCTAAGTATTTTCCCACTTTCCGTTTGTCAATATAGATTCGTCAATATAACATTTAAATAAATGAGAAAATGGTTTCTATCAAACTACAACACTATCTTAAAAGATAATGAGCGAGAATATGAGAGAACAAACCTTTATTTGTGTCCTATTTTTAATTAAAGTTTGCAAAATGAATAAATCAAAGTTGATTTTTGTTGCAATATTAATAAGAGATAATTATAAATTTTAGCACAATTTTGTAGTTTAGTTTTTACCAAAAACAAGTAAAAACAATTTAAAGCCATTTTATTTTTAAAGAAATTTTAAATAAATAATTATTATTACCTAACAAAAAGATTTAACTAACTAAAAATTGAAGAAGTTAACAATTATAGAGAATTAAATCGATTCCTCCGTGCAAAACAAACCTCTCTCACGTTGGTTCTCTAAAGTAACCTCTCTGCATTTTTCTCATAACCTCATCATATTCTCTTTCATTTATTTTTCATTAAAAATATAAAATATTTACAATGAAATATAATAAACATTTATACTCTATCAATAGTGACTGATTATAAATTGTGTTTAGATTTTCTTACAAATAATAACCTTTAAATAAAAAATGTATAAAACAAAATATTACCAGGTTATGAGAAAAAATGCAGAGTGGTTACTTTAGAGAACCAACGTGAGAGAGGTTTGTTTTGCACGGAGGTATCGAAATTTTCATTTTATATTATGTTGAAATTTTAAAGTTTATCAAAAAAAAATTTTACAAATTCGAACTTCTAAATTTTGTTTTTAAATTCAAATAATTTCTCTCAATGACCTCAATTTAAATAAAATTAACGTTACCAGACATTGCTTATTTTAAACAATATAAAGTATTTTAATTTAAATATTATACTTTTTAAAGAAATAATAATTATTACAAATTGAAAAAAGTTTTACTTGAAATAGCAATAAGTTTCTCTAGAATAGCAAAAGTTTTAATTGAAGCACTGAAAAGTTTCGCTACTAAAGCGAAATCTGTAGTTTATCCAGCTAAATATCTTTTGTCGTGCATAACGAAAACAATAATTAAATTAACATCAGATTTTCTAAATTCAAAATAATGAATTCAATATAAAAATTAAAATATTTAAAACTTTACCACATTCACCCCAGAAAACACCGAACTCGATAAATTAGAAGAAAGTCAGACAAAAGGAAATTCTATTTTAAATTTCTAAAATTTAATGTCAAATTCAACGCATTAGAAACGAATTACAAGTGAATCCGATAAATTTTGTTAAAATGCTATTACTGCTGTTAAACTTTCTTGTTGTACGAGAAAATTGAATCTCGCAAAAATTGTTACATATTTTATACTTTTATTTTCAAAATAAGTTAGATTTAGAAAATTTTAATTATTCTGAAAATTAAAAACAATAATTATTCATTTACATTTTTAACTAAAGAATTTCGTATCTTTCTAAACTAAAATAACTGCAAAAATTTAATTAATTGAAAAATGATAAAGTTAAAGAACTTTTAATTCTAATTCCTTTGGAAAACAAAAAATCTGTATTAAAAATACTAATTATAACTTGCAAAAATTATTTAATTACAAGATGTAATATAATATAATAAAACGTCAAATTAAAAAAAATATTTTAAATTCGTTTTTAGAAACAAAACAAAATTACAGGTAAATTTTAGGCGTATGATAGAACTCAAATTTACTCGGCAGGTATGTGTCCTTAATTTAGTGTTAATCATTTAAATATTAATAATAGATATTTGATGTAATATATTTTTAATTGAAGAAATGGACAATAGATTTTCATTGATTAGTTGAATATTCCATGAATCACGTATTTAAAACATAAAAAATTAAGAGTCGTTAAAATTTTATAAAATAAGCATTCTATTAGACAATTTTTTTATGTAATAAAAATCATAAAAAATAAAAATTGTATTAAATAACTATTCTGTAAAATATCCTTTGATAATTTAAATTTATGTTGTAGTTTTTGTATATACTGCTGCTAATTGACAAACGGAAAATGGGAAAATACTTTGCACCTGTTGGGGGTGATCAAAAGTTCAAGGTTTCAAACCGTATTTATTTTTAATATTTTTTATTTAATTGAAATAACTTCTGTTTCTATTTGCCCTAAATTTTTAATATTTTTGAGAAAGGAAAACGAATGAATATAAATAATATAAATACCAACAACAAAATTCATAATTTTTTAACAAGGATTTAGAAAAAAATTCGCTGGCTTTTTACTAATTTTATTTCTTCTTTCTTGGGACAAAAATATGTTAACCGATATATTTAATCCCTAACTTCTCCCTGAACCGTGGCAACCCTGAATATGTATTGAAACTTTTTTAATGAAATATAAATAATTAATACGTTTTAAAAGAAATATTTCTATTTTTCTCATAAAATAAAAAATTATTATAAATTTAATGGAATGTAATAAGTACCTGGAAGTGACAAATGTACTGTCCTCCGACCACGTTGGGAATGACACCCATGTATCATTGAGGACTTCTTTGCAAAGTGGCGTTCTTCCCGTGCATTTTGGCTGCATATATGACTTTGGAAGCGCGCAATATGATGCACCTAACCTTTTGCATGTCGAATAATCAATTTCCATAGCAAGATCACCCTGCGGTCTATCCTGATGGCTTCGCACGACATTATTTGGTAGTGCCTCAATACCCAATGGCGATGTTAAATTCGTCGATGTTGTACTCGTTTGATCTGGTACATGTCCAAGAAAATCCTTAAACCAACGTAATAATTCGGGGAATCTTCCCAGAAAAGGTGTCACCAATTGTATTAATTCAGACTTTGATACAATCTCCTGATTAAACAATACTAAACAACGAAGAAAATTCTCATAGACTTCCTGCGATCTCAATGCTTTTCTCACCTGAAAAAATCATTTTTTCAAATTTAATTTTCAAAATAACTTCTTTAAAAAAATCCTATTTCTATTCGCTAAAGCTTTTTTTGTGGTAAACGTGAATTTACCTTGTCGAAAAAAGCGTAATCATTCAAGCTGCCGTATTTTCCAACTTCCGCGATCGAAGTGTCGCGGGCGGAAGTGACCTTATGCTTTTTAGTTGGTGGTGGTCCATGCTGTATATGATGGGAATTTCCCGTTGACATTGATGTCGAGAATGATGGACTTCTTTTTAATTGTCCCGTACTGTGGCCAATTTTTTGTCCAGCGCCAATTTCACGTGAACTTTGTCTATCGCGTTCACGTTCACGATGCTCACGATTGTCACGTTCAAGATTGCCTATTCCACTTGAATCAGTGTGATCCCTTGGCAATGTACCCGAATTATTGTACGAAGTCTTTAGTCCTATAGGTTTTTTTGTTATTGTTGAATGATCATTAACAGGACCAACTTTATTAGTCTGAAACATAGCAGACTGGCGCCAATCAGTGTTAGATTTGTCATCGATGTGAAAATTAGGGATCTATGTTTTACATAAAGAAGCAAGACATTAATTATTCAGAAACTTTCTTTCATTCCATTTTAGGGAATATTCAAAATTCAATTTAAAATTCAAAACAAATATTCAATGTAACATGTTTAGAATATAACGTAACAGGAATGCATTTTTTTAAGTTTGTATTTTCATTTCTTGGAATTTTCGCTTCAACAGAAATTTTTATGCAACCAAATTTTTATTCCATTGAATTTTAGTGAAAAAGATTTTTCATTTCAAAAATAAATAATTAAAGTTGTTGCTAAAAATTCGACGATCAAATAAACGATGATAATTTTTCACTTCTTTTAATTTCTATTGTTTTATACAAAAATTACTTTGTGAATTAAAAAAATAATTATTAATTAAGAAAATATTTAATTTTAATTATTCTTTACTTTATTATAGTAATTTTTCAAAATAATTAAACGGAAAAAACTTTTTGTTCATTTGAACATTCAAAACTTTAGAAAAATAGAAATTTCAAGTAGTCGAATTTTTATTTTTTTTACCTATTCTTAATTTAATTTTGTACCAATTCTTAAAATTTCTAAAAAAGTGAAAGAAAGAAAATTGTGATTGGTGCATTTTTAATTTGCAATTTACAAAATTCTATTTAATAAAAATTCAGTTAAATAAGAACACTGCAAAAAAATCATTTAATTGAGAATATTCTGATCAAGAAAAATTCAGTTGAATGAGAATTTTGCTAAAAAAATAGGTTCACCAAAATTCGGCTCAAGAAACATCCATTTAATTATAATTAAGTTAAATTATAATTATGATAAAGGAAAATTCAGTTAAATAAGAATTCTGCAAAATTAATTGAACTAAACAATTCAATTAGTAATCTACGCTGGAAAAATTACTTTAATTTAGAATTCTGTCTGAAAAAAATTTAATTTAAAAACTAATTCTACTAAAGAAATATTTATTTAAATTAGAATTCTGCTGCAGAAAAATGCAGTTCAGTTATAATTCTATTGAAACAAAATTACATTACTTAAAAAATCTGTTAAATATATTTAAATTAAATAAAAATTCCATAAAAAAACTATTCTATAATAATTATAATAAAATTCTCTGCGAATATATAATATATAATGAATATAATGAAATTCATTAAAAATGAAAATTCTAACTACAGATGATGAACTACAGATGATCCTCAAGTTTTGAACATTCAAAGAAACGAAATATTTTTTATTAAAAATATATTCATAAATTGAGCGTTTCGGTGCAATAATCGGTCTTACGCGTGAACGCAAGCGCTAAGACCGATTATTGCACCGAAACGCTCAATTACTGATCAGTTCATTATTCACAATGAAGATTAAAAACTTAGTAATTAAATTTTTTATACTGTCGTAAAATTAAAATATAAATTTAATTTGAACGAGAATTATTTCTTCTTCAAATTAAATTTTTATTTCGTTCATTTAAACGTTTACAACTTTAGGATCTTTCAATTTTTTTTTGCAATTCCTTAATGTGTCCCGGAGAATAAAAATATAAACTTTTATAATTTAATTTTTGTCTCATGAAAGAAAAATCGTAGAACGAAAAAGGTGCAGTAAAAGCAACTCACCAGTGCGCTTTGTTGATTCGTTGCATCGGGTAAAAATTGGCCAAATTCTAAAAGTAGATCGTCTTGAGTTTCAAAAAGTTTCGCCACTTGACTGTAAACTTCGGCTTCAGTCAAATGCTTTCCAGTGCTTGATAGTGAAGTTCCACTGCCATCACCCATATGCTGGTAAAGTTTTAAATTCCGTTGCTCTTTCTGATATGTGTGTAAAATTTCTAGAAATTTCTTGTACTTCTCCGGTTGGTTTTGAAATCGGTTCTGGAACATTTTTTCAATGATTTTGATTATCACAATTTTTTAAATAAAAAATTATAAATTTTCGTATAAAATCTGCAAACGATGGAAATTTCTCAATATGTGAAATATTTTATTTATTTTTTGTTTATTGTTATGTAGTATTTTTTTATCAAAGGGAAAATTGGAAAACAAAAAAAAAAATTTTAATTGTAAATAAATGGATCAACAATTATATTTTACTCTTATAATACAGAGAAAGTATTTCAATACTCGCACACAATCACAAATTTTCTACAAATGAAGAAAATTCAAAAAAATTTGTTGTTATAAAATATTTTTGAAATTATTAATTCTTTAATCATAAAAAAATTTTTCAAACGAGAATTTTCAGAATTGTATATAAACAGACATTTTTTCTACTTTCATAATAAAGAGAAATTCCCGTATTCCTATGAAAGTAAACATTTTCTACAAATGAAGAAATTTTGTTAATGTGAAATATTATTTAAATTGTTAAATTGTTAATCGAAGAAAAATTCTACGAACGAGAATTTTCAAAATTAAAAAAAAAAATAAATAGATAACATTTTTTTGTCTCTCATAAAAAAGAGAAATTATTTCTGTATTCGTATGGAAGTACAAATCTTCTACAAATGAAGAAAATTTGTTATAAGTGAAATATTTTAAAATTATTTACATTCTTAAATTGACTAAAAATTGTTTTTTCTAAAGAAAAGGTATGCCTACCTTAATTTTATTGACATAATTAATGGCGCGATTGAACTCGACTGGTTGACTTTGTTGTGTTTGTCCACTATTGGAAACACCGTCTTGTGCTTGACTCAATACCTGACTCACGGCTTGCGCTTGAGCTGCGGCAACATGCGAATTATTACAGGGCTGAATTGGCGGTGACGATGGACCATGCACCGTCAAATTATTATTCGAAATATTATTCGCCTGTGGATGATGAATATTTCCAGAACTGAAAATAAGAAAAAAAATTAATAAAATTCTTATTAATTTGTAATAATTACGATTAGAATTCTATTTGATTGATAGATAAACTTACCCGGGCATACTTTGAAGAACAGGTGGCGTTTTTGTCGATTGAATTGGGGGATGAGAGGTCGGAAACGAACTGAGACTCACGGTACAATGATGTTTCGAAACAGTGGCCATATGGGCCGGCGATTCATCTGGTACGCATACGGAAACTTGATACGCGTATCCCTTTGCGTTTGATTGGACCTCAATTTTATAACCCGGTGGTAAGAAAGTGTTAAAACCGACAATCAATTCAGGATGTCCTTTAAATAAATGGCTCACCCTTCTTATAACACCGGGGGTATCGATACTTTGGGATTTAAACTCCTTCATAATATCCAAGAAGTCGTTATAAACCTGTTAAAATAAAAAAAGAACATTTTTTTTAACACCAATATTTTTAAAAGAGTAAAAAGATGAAAATTCTTTTTTTAATTTTTCGAGGAAATTATTTTTTCCGTTATAAATAAACGAAAATTGACTTTTTATTTTGCATAAAAAGAGTGAATTACCTGCGGTTGATCGCTAAACTTGTACTTGACTTGATCAAGATAGGAAAGTGCATCTTCGACTTTTAATCTTTGAAATTGTTGTCCGCCAGTGCCGGCACTTAAATTACTGCTTGGCGGCGTTACCGGCAAAGTTGGCGCGTTACTAGGATGCATCTGAAACATTATTTTTCAAATAAAAATTTACCTCTCTACGTAAAACGATTGTAATTGAAAAAAAATAATTAAAGTTAAAAAAGAAATTATTTTTCAAATAAAAATTTACCTCTCTACGTAAAACGATTGTAATTGAAAAAAAATAATTAAAGTTAAAAAAGAAAATAGTTATTAAAATGTTTTTAAATGTTGGAGCAAAATTTCAGTTCTTTTCTTTTATTTTACAACAATTTAAATTTTTTAAAAAAGTCAATATTTATGTAAAAATATTTGAATTATTAATAAAATTGAATTGTAAATTTCGAAAAGGGCTCAGCTTGAGAAACCGTAAGTTTCATTTTTACATAACAAAATTGTCAGTGAAAAGGATTATTAAATTGAATTTTTAATAAAAATAATTTAAACAACTGATAATGTAAGCAAACATTATTGAGAGTTGTGAATGTATGAATGCCATGAAATGCAGGACCTAAAAGCTCCGAATTGTAATTTTAAATCGATTTTTTTATTTGATTTATAATTTTTGTTTATTTCGCGATAAATTTTATTTTTCAAAAAATAAACATAAAAAATTATAAATAATCACAAATAAAATATTATGAGATTTTAAACATAATTCTAATAATAGATATTTTTACTTTTTTTCTATTAAAATTACACTCTTATTTTTTATATTTTGATGTATAGTTTGTTTTACTTCATGATATGTGACGCGACACGAGAAAAGGGACCTATCGATTAAAAAATCATTTTTGAGTTTCTAGTCGTATTCCATAGATTTTGAGTCGCTCTTTCACGTAAAAAAATCAGAAATTAAAAATCTGAAATAGTTTAATTAATATAAAGCCCGAAAGTTGAACGTGTCCGCGTAAATACACGGGTTTTCTGCTCATGGCGTCACTTTAAACGCCCCCCCTGTAAAATTCTCTTTTGAGGCGATAGGTCCCTTTTCTCGTGTCGCGTCACATATATTTTATATTATAAGAAATAGACATAAAAAAATAGAAAAACAGATGAAAGTAATTTTTAAAAAATAATTCTATTAATTACATTTTATTTTTTTTACTGAATCCGAAAAACAGTATTATAAGCATACTTTTAAATAGTTATTAATAAATTACCATAATTTCTATTTCATATTTAATGATCATGTGACTTTCAAATATTAAATTTACAAACAGAAATTATTATATTTGAATACAACTTCTTAAATTTACAAACATTAAATTTCTAAAAATTTTTCCGAAATTTTGAATTTTTAAATGAACAAAATTTTTAATCTGCTTAAATACTTATTGAATAATAACTACACAAAAAAGAAAAGTAATTATAATGAAACATTTTTCAGTCATTTTTTAATTAAATTTAGCGTCGTATATTTAAAATAAGTTTTAAAATTTCAACAAAAACTTTAATTCTAATAATAAAAAAAAACTATTGAATTTAAAAGAAATGAAAATGAAAACATTAAAGAATTAAAAATGATGGTTAATGAACTAAAAATAACAGAAAAAATTTGTCCTAGTAATCTATTGAAGTGAATTGGAAGAATTGCTTCCGATTTTTTGAAAATAAGGTCCTTAGAGTACCTTATGTCTAAGAGTTGAAGGTTGCTGGGAATGAGGCTGGGCTTGCGAGCTTTGGGCAGGTTGTTGTGGACCAATACTATGATTTCCTCCTGTTCCTATCCCAGTATTATGCAATGCTCCTCCAGTATTTATGCTGCTTGCACTGCAGGTTGAACTCAGACTTCCCGTAGGCACATTTCCCTTAAAAAACATATTTCTTAAAACTTAATCATCACCAAAAATTTATTTTAACAAACAAAAATTCTTTTTTTAATTATTATTCATCATAATTATTTCTTTTATTATTCTCGACTATACCTTGGTTATAACCTATTCTTAAAATTTCTTTTTAATTTTCAATTTATTAAACATTATTATTTAATTACGTTCTTTAAATAAATTAATTGTTTGTTTACAATTAATATTATTTTTAAATAATTAATATTTTTTTGAATGACTGAATTAAATTCATTAAAAATTAAGAATCTAATATTTAATTATTCTTCTATGAATTATTAACTTTTCCTTAAAAAACTCTTACTTAAATATACATAGTTGGATATCTTTCATTTGGATTGTGAAACAAGCTTTTTTTCTTCATATTGAATCAGACGACTTTCGACCACACTTTCGAGAATAATTTATTTTTAGAAAACAATACAAAATTTTATCATTTTATGCACTTGGTCTTTTATTCTTCTTTTACGTGATAATAAAAATTATTGTCCTGTTTATAGTAATATAGAAAATCATAATTTCTACCAATAATGGTTGAATTTGTCTATAATGAAATTGTATTTCAATTATTTGCTTCTTTCTAACGTTATTACAAAATAGCACAACTTTTTCTTTAATTGTTTTTTTTCTGTTTTCAAAAAAACATAGAACAGTATTTTCCATTAAGAACTATTTTTTGTCTATAAATTATTTATAAAACAAAATGTCCTCTCTTTCCTCAATATTCACAGGAAAGAAATGAAATAAATTCTCCGTTGACGAAAAAAATTAAGAATAATTAAAAACATAAATTGCTTGAAATCAATCCAATTTACAGGATTAACTTTTGGCAGAGACTGCCGTCTCTTTAAATACCTTAATCAAAATTCCTTATTGTCGAGTGATTATTGAAATTCTTCGTTTGTTTTCTTTCTTTTTGTTTTAGATTATTTTGTAATAAAAGAAAAAAAAGAAAAGTGACAGATACCTTGACAGGTGAAGGGGCTGCTGTTGGCATAACAATTGCACCTGTATATTGCTGTTGAGCTTGAGCAGTGCCGAATTGAATACTTCCTGGCATTTCTTTCGTCGTGATCGGTCTTATTGTTTGACCAGATACTACTCCAATTCCAGCACTAGAATGATAATCCAAATTAGCCCCCCCGCTTCCTAAAATTGTTCCACCACCAATCGAGGATGATTTCAATGTCACTGTCGCTGACGAATCTACCTCGTCCACCCCACAAACACGTTTCATCTCAAATTACATTGGAAATGCTGAAAACAATAAATAAATTCATTAGAATTCGAAACAACAAGTTTTTAAATTAAAAAATTAATACTTTCTGTCAAAAAGTGTCAATTTCCACTCATTAATTTAGTTGCTTTTAAATTTCTCCCCAAAATTAGAAAATTTGCAAAATGTGACACTTTCTTTTCCGGTCGGATAAATTTTCGAATTCAAATTTAGAAGATTTATTTACCAAGAATATGAAAATTTGTTGGTTTTTTCGGGTGGTGGGGGGGGAGGGGAATATTGTATTGTATTTGTGTGTATACATATATTCTGGTATGAGAGTTAAGTGGAAACGCTGGTAATTTCGTTCAACGTGACTGCGGCAATTCACTTGTATACGCGAGCGTAATATTCTCATCTGTGCATATACACGTATACACACGATGACTTTCGAAGAGAGGGAGGGGGAAAAAACAGTGCATAACTTTCATGATAAAAAGAATAATGATCGTGGCCATGCCTTCGCGGGACACGGGCGTTTAATACACGAAAATACAACTTTTTTTCACTCATACATCCCTTACTCTTAGTAACAAGAAAAGGAGAGCGAGAGAATGAAAGATAAAAAAAGGTGGGAAACGAACGTGAAATGTGTTTCCGATAAAACTATATCAGGAATTTGTGAGGCGCAACTAAAACTAAATTCAAATAAGGCGCTAGAAAGGGGACTGAATTGTGAATAATGGACACGAATCATAATGCAACGTAAACATAAGAAAATGGTAAGACTTGAGAAATTTTATCAAGAGGAAATTTTTATCACACTGGTAACAAGTACACTTATACACACGTATATATATATATATATATATATATATATATATATATATATATATATATATATATATGCATATACGCACACGACGTCAAAAATTCAAAGTGAAAAGAACTTTTCAAGTTTCCGTTGTGAGGTTAATTGAATTTTTTTCGTTCACGATGAAAATGATGTAAAAACCTAGTGAATTGAAATTCTCGTGTGGGGTCACTGTCATCAAAACGATATCCCGCTGCGGAAAAGAGGCACTCGGGTCGACCCGATAAGCCCAGCTGGGATGGACGCGCACGGCTTTTGGTCGTCCCTGCCAGCCAGTTTCGGTGTTTCCATCGAGCAGGACTCTAAACCTCGCAGACTCTTAAAAGTTACGCAATATTACACGTAAATATCAAGAAGCACATTTTTGATGTGAGAAAACTTATTACGACCATTGCTTTCCTCCAAGCCGACGAAGACGATGTCGATAAGCTAACGAGGGGGGGGGAGGGAGAGAGGGGAAAACCGGGGCGAGGGAAACTTTACAAACATTACCATTTTTTTCAACAAGAAAAAAAGTAAAAAAAAACTTGTAAACTTACACTTTTTGTGCACTCTTCTTCTTTATCAGCGTTTGTCCTGGTGTAACCTGACGTTTTTTTTTGCGTGGCGTTGCGTTTCTTTTTTTCCTCTCTCAAAGAAGAGAGAGATATAGATGGAGAGAATCACACAGATCTTCGTGTTTCAATCACGAGACTTAAAAACGCGTTTCAATGATTGAAAAAAAATAATGCTCTCGAATAGTTTTGTATAAAGAACCTCTATCGGTTGCAATCGAATAAAAACTTCGACGTACCCCCAACGAAGGGGCCGGTCCAGGTTTACTCAGACTTTTTTTATTTTTTACAACACTACAACTGACGACACATTGTATTTAACGATAGAATGCATAATTTTGCGTACTTCTTGAAGAAGGGTTCGCCACCGCGCTTTCTCAAAAAATCAAATACGAAAGTCATACTGTCTCCGCGCGATGTACAAGGCAAACTATTGGATTTTGTTAGGATGGCAAACAGGCAAACAAGGAACGACTCGCAGTATAGCGGGATAACGACAAGAGTGGGGAATCAGGGCTGTATCAAGCTCGCGAGACAACCTGATCCACCCCATTCGCCAGTATTACGCGCCGGCGAGCGGATCTCTTTTTTTCTCGCGAGCTCCTCTATTACATTTTCGTCCCGCAAAAGGGTTATCGAATTTCGTCGAGGGCAAGAATTTTTCTTCATCATGGATGTTTCCATTACTGGAAAGTCTGTACCTTTAAATTTTAAACCATTGAGAAAGAATGTTTAATAATTTTTACCTGCTTTCTAAATAAGATTGATTTATTGCCCAGTATTGATTTAAATGTCAAGCCCCTAAATTTTGCCATATATATATATATATATATATATATATATATATATATATGTGTGTGTGTGTGTATAATTATATATATATATATATATATATATATATATATATATATATATATATATATATATATATATAGATATATATATATATACAACATTTCTTCCATTTAATCCCAATTTCTCTATTGCAATCTGACAGTTTTTCATAAATGTTTAAACAATTAAAAAAAGAATATTTTTAATTTTTTTTTAAATTTATAAAATTAGTTATAAAAATAATGGCTTATTTTTCTTGCTAATTGTAAATGTTTGTAGAAAATTTTATTTTCTATAAATAAAAAATTGAAGTAAAAAATCATGTCTAAAAAAGGGCGAATTTCTTGAAATTTTTCATATGAATTTCAAACAATCCAGCCACTTGTACCCCTTCTATATCTGTAAGGATTCAGGAAGGGAGAGGCTTTTGTTCGACAATTCATACCATTCCTACGGTCCTGCTCCGACAAGCCGCCAAGGTGCGCGCGCACCCACTGTAACTTCTTCGCGCCGCTTCCAACAACTGAAGGGGAGATATTCCAACTTCCGAACATCCCCATTAATTATCTGGGTCATGGAAACTGCGTTTTGAATCCGTGATTTTCGTCGGAAATAATTTGGCTCTTGGTGAAAATGTTGCATTGTTGTGAAAAATGAGCTCAGTGCGCGAAATACCTCAATTTTTGTTTAGACTTTTTTCTTCTAGTCTGATGATATGTAGAAAATGAAAATATGCTCGCTTGGAATATAATTATTTGTGGACTCTTCCAATAACCAGACTGCCTTCCTCACTCGTTTTATCGATGAACAGGACTGGCTCCTTGGGTTGAGAGAGCTGCGCGTTGATTGGTGGCAATTGCCTGTCGAAATCCACTTTGGTGTTGGTGTTCGTGTGGTGCTCGTTTTGAGACGTAAATTCTCAATTTATTCGTTTTAAAACGCAAGTGGCCTTTTCTTGTGTGTATTGTGAGAGCTAATATTGTTCGAAATGATTGTAAATCGTGTTTAAATATCATTTATTAATTTACATTTGAATTTAGTATCAGTTCCGACAAATAATTTTTACTGAAAGGTTGCAAGATTTTTTTGCAAAGGCAGATAATCGGTTTCATTTCGTGAAACTATTTTCCAAAAAAGGAAAAGTGATTTTCTCATGTTTTTATTATTTTCGGTTTTTTTTTGTGGAAAGGGGAAAATGTAATTTTAAATTCATGAACAAAGCTGAAAAGCTGTTTCGCTAAATGGAATAGTCCACCGCCCCTACTTGCCCCCTTCAACTCCCACTCCAATTTTCGCCCCCTACAGGACGCATTAGGAAACGTCATTCTTTCCCCTTATTTCCCCTCTTCAGCTCCCCATCCTTGGCGACAGTGATGTCAAAATCTTCCTTTATTTATGCGCGCAAGCGCAGTTTTCTGCTATTATATGCCAGAATAAAACTTTTGTTGTAGAAAAAAGAAAATATTAAAAGTATATTATTCATGAGTTTATTAAGTTTTTATTAATTTACCGATTATTAAAATTTTTTACGAAAAATTTTCGCATAAAGAATAATTGTCGTGAATATCTATATAGTTTCTTTGGCTTCTTGGCAACCAAACATCACCAAATATTACAAATATTGAAAACCGATTGTCTGCTTATGTATATGCTTAGTAATAATAATAATAATCATGTGAGATTTGTTGAAGACCTCAATTCAGAATATTTTTTTAGAAGAAAAAATTCTAGAAAAAAGAATCAGAGGTGACATGAATTTTATAAATTATTAGTTATCGGAAGAATTAGGAAAAATGCGTAAAAAGTTATAATTCTACATTGTGTATATATTTTTGTTTGGTAATATTTTGCTTTGGGCGGTTCCAGTTTTATTCGAATTATAAACAAGTTTTCAAAGTAATTTACTTTATGAAGTTACCTGTTTTACTGAAAAGTTACCGTGGAAATACGAACATTTCAAATGATCTACATAAAGATAAATTGTCATTAATAATTTCCTACTTGAATTTAAATTTACCTATTTATTAAGGTTTACGTCAATGGTGATTATAATTTTAATTAAAGCTTTTGATTTAAATTTAATTAATGTTTATTACAATTTAAATTAATATTTACTATAATATAAATATATTTACTTGTGAATTTTATAAAAATTATCTGAAACTTGTTTTTTACAAAATATAAAATTTTTCTTAATCTTTTGACAATGAAACGATATTTATCGGGTATAGAAAAATTGTCAATACTATTAAAAGTGAAATATAATTATTTTTCTAAATATTAATAAGTAAGTAGTAAAGGAAAATAATGAACATTTTTTAGTGATAATTTTTGTAATTATAAACGACATTATTGTCTGCAATTTACCAAAATTATTATTGTGATTAAATTGTGATTATTTTACAAAATTTGTTTATATAAAACTATTAAAATCGTTTAATAGGAAAACATTGTTTATAGTATTCGTAGAATTATATTGTCACAATTCTTGTAATTTCAACACTTATGTATTGACAGTGAGAAAAATAAATAAATATTAAATACATAGTGTCACGATTGTACTTTTTCGTATAGAAAATTTTTGTAAAATTAACTTTGGAAATTTCACTATTTACCTATTATTATAATAGTTGATTATTTAATTATAATTCAGTTCTATCAATATCGTCCAATTTATCGGTACCAATAATACTGTCGGAGGCATCTTCGAGACCATAGAATAAATCTTCTTCGCAATATAGAGCGGCATTTGTACAAATATCATTGTGAGCATTTGATGTATCTTCTCGAAATACTTTAATAAATGTTTCTTCATAATCGTTGACGATATCTTCACACTGAAAGAGGAAAAGAAAGGTTATATCAGTCAATCAAATTAGATATTAAAAAGAGTTAAATTTTGATTTGGTAAATTTTTTTACAAACTTACCAGAAATTTTAGACTCTTATTTAGATCGCCGTCTTGAATGAAATTAACTTGGTCCATTTTAGGACTTTTATCGTTGAAAGGATTCTGAAGATCAACGAGTACTAAATTTCCCGAATTCTTATATGTCGCCTTAGCATAGTTGTCGAAAGCTGCACAAACTTCATCTAAAGTCTCCGAAATATAAATCTCAGATTTCGCCAGTGGAACCTGATATATTAAAAAAAAAGTTTATTGAAACTCGAAAATATAACAAATATTTTGTAAACCAAATAAAAATATAAATGTTTTTTATCTAATAATTAATTAAATATAAAGAAAAACTTAAAATGCGTTCTTTTGTTCAAGTCAAAAAAGAAACAAGAAATGTAAATGAAAATTATTTACAGACATTGTAAATTCTGCTAAAGATAAACGACGTTAATTTTATATTTTTATCAATGAACTGAAGAACAAAAGATTCTTTTATTTTTAAATAAAGAATATGATAAAAATAAACATACTTTTTTGTGCAAAGTATTCCCATCAGCATCTAAACGATATTGTCCCACTTCAACTGTTTTTGACGAATCAATATTATTAAATTTACTTTGCAGTATGTCCACTGTTTTTCTGCAAACTAAAATCAAAAAGATAGAAAATAATTTTTGAAAAAAGTACACTAAATAAATGAATAATAAAAAAAATATTCATAAAACAAATAAAAATTTTATTAAAAAGTGTTTTATTTTAAAATAAAAAAGTTTCTTTTTTGAAAATTTCCTTTCAAGAATAAACTTTTATTTGATGAAATTAATTAAAATGTAACATACCTAAACATCGTAATTCCTTTGGATCAACTTCTTGTGCAATTGAACAATAAGCAGTAAAGAGAAAAACACTAACAATTGTGAAGTACATCTGAAACAATCAAAACATTGTTATTTCTTTTTTCAGTAAAAACGAAACAAGTGAATTTAACTTTGAAGCCTGTTGAATATTTTAAAGTTTCTAAAACAAAAAAAATTAAAAATATGAGAAACAGATTTTGACTGATGACATAGTTTTCACAAAACTGATTTTGATGCACTAATTATTTTTTCGTTGAAATTTTATTAAAAGAATTGCACTTTCAAATTTTTAATTTTTGAACAATATTTTTTATTGTTATTACGATGGAATATTTTAACGTTTTAACAAATAATCCATTTGAAAAGCAAAAAAATTCAGAAATAAATAAAACGTGCAACTTAAAAAATAAACCTTTTTCTAGTAATTAGTAGGACAGTATTAGATGAAAAAAAATGAAATAGTATTTTACTTTTTTTTTGAAAAATATTAAATACTACATATAGAAAAATACAATAGAATGAAGACACACACCGATTGTTGTAGAATTAACAGCTGGAAATCCTGGGAAACATTCCGCCAATAAAGAACCAAAGATATCGTCAAGTTGCTTTCATTGGTTAAAAGCAGAAGTTGCTTTCGTGGCACATTTTTAATACACACGCGTCAAAATGCTACATGTTTAATTTTTCATTACATAGTATTGTATGAGTACAAAATTTCAAAAAGTTTACATTTATATAAAATGTGTATTTAAACGTAAATATGTACCTAACTGTCGAAAAAAATGTGTACTTTTCTTTTTTTTTGCATTGAAAACAAAAAGAAGTGGAAAAAAATAAATACCATAGATTTTGATCAAAATATCTAACTGTTACGTAAATAATCGACATTCATTTTCATTTTGTTATTATCATCATTCGCAAATATAATTGATTTCGTAATAAGAATCAAAACGCAGAAAATAAAGAAAGAAAATCAAAATGACCAACAGTGAAAGTGGGACAAATGATTTTTTTTCGCAAACTATATAAACTTTCTAGCTGACGACTTTTCTGTTCAGTTTTTTAATGGTTTTTTTATTTATCTCTGACTTGGCATTCTATTGGTTGTTGCTATGGAGAAATAGGTGATGCTCATTGGTCGAAATATGCCGCGAATTTTAAACATACGTTCTTTAAACAATTATTATTTATTATTACCATTAAAAATAATCTAATATTATTGTTTTTGTAATTATTTTTATTATTATTGTTTATCTTCACTGCTATGCTTTTTTGTACTATTTCTATTTTAAAATTTTTTATTCGAATTATTGGAAAAAATTGATTAAATTATTTATTATAATAAATTTAATTAATTAATATAATAGTACTGATTTTTAGTTATTTTATATTCATCGGAATATTTATAAAGTACTCTTTATATTTAAAATAATTTCTGTATATATTTTCATGAGGTAGTAAAGTAGCGTAATAAACAAAAAATTTCTTTACAAAACGCAATACGGGGGAAAATTTTTCAATGGATTTGAAAGAACGAAAAGACAAATTTGTGCTTTTTATAAAAAAAGACAATCGTTCATTTTTTATTAACACCAATTATAATAATTAAATCACCCACAAATTCTCAACTACAATTTCACGATATTTAAAGCTATAATTATATAGCGCTTTTTTCACTTAAAATAATACATAGGCTAGTTGAACATTGACTGCTTTTAACATACAAAAGTACTTTGTTTTTATTATTGTTTTCATAAAAAACTATTTCAATTATTTTAATATTTTCATTCGAGAAAACACGCATACGGCAGTCCGTTTGTTTTTTTATTATTATTATGTATGTATGTGTTATTAATAATATTATTATTATTATTATTATTATTATTATTATTGTTATTACTAAAAAAAGAATGCTTCAAATGAAATGAATTTTTTGTATGTTTACTGAAATGAAAGTCTATATTCTTTTTCTCTATCTTTCAAAATAAAAATTAATAAAATAGGAGAAATTGAAGAAAAATTGATTTCCTTATGTTTGGAAAGACTCGTTAATTTTTCTTTCGGAGAAATAAATAAATTATTGAATCAAAACTATTTTTGCTCCTTTTTTCACAATATTGACCTTATTTTTCTTAAATTAGGAACTCGAGGTTATTTTTTAAATTGCATGTACATATAATTAATTTGTCGGTCAATAGTTTTGTTTTAAGTTTGTTTTTTTAAGTTAGTAATTCGTACTGTTTCGAAACGTCAAAACGCCGTTCATTATATGGTCAGTATATATAGTAAAATAAGTTTCTTAGGTACAAAGGCACAATCTTAAGATTTAAAATGAAAATTAAGTGATTGATGTTTGAAATGTAACTTCACTTTGTTTTTTTTGTTTGTATAAAAGAGAAAAATGAAACGTAAAATAAGAAACTTTGATATTTACAAAAAGCGTTCGACGTTTCTTTGATTTCTTAATTACTAGCATAATTATTCGACGGATTATTTTTTTTCGAGGATACAAAACCGTCAGTAATATTTATATATTATGTGGTAAAAGGCTATCAGAACTTTTACGAGAATCGATTTCCGATAAGCATATTTTTGACGTCCTTAAATTACTAAACAACCTAAAAACAATAAATAAATCTTATCCTGTAAAATTAACGTTGTAATCATTTCTACAAGGCGTACACCGGACATTCGTCACGAGAGCTCGACTTCATAATACTTTTCAATTATTTATACTCTATATGTAGTCAATTGAGGTAATATTTTTAAATAGAGAATTTTTTCTTTCGAATAAATAATTTTTTTTCTTCTTATATTTTTAAAATACTTTCGTAAGAATCGAGGGATTCTTTTTCTTTTTTTAAATACACTAGTAAACTTAAAGATAATTCCAATTTCGTATACATACATTTAATTAATTAACGTAATTAATTGTATTTATGTATAAATATTTCAAAAGTAGATAACATTTATAATTTCTTTTTTGTCTAATACAACAAACTTTAAATGCTTTTTTCAAATTTTGCTAATATTTACAAAATTGATCTAAGTGCACCCAGAGAAAATTATTATTTAAACCAAATATATTTTATTTGACTTAAATAAACGTATATTTGTCTCAGAACCAACTAGACTTTTTATTTGTTTTAAATAAAATTTATATTTGATATAAATAAAACATATATTTGAGTTAAATAAAATTTTATTTAAACTAAATAAAATTTATTTGAAACAAATAAAAAGTCTAGTTGGTTCTGAGACAAATATACCATTTCTCTGGGTGTGATTAAAATTTTAAATAATTTTCTAATTCAATAATTTTTAGTTTTTGAAATTTAAAATATTTATATAATTATTCAAATCTTTTCTTTTATTTTTTAAGATGCATTCAATATTTTTCAATTTCAATTTTTTATTTTTTGGCAAATTGTAATTTTTCCTAGATTAGTACTTAAAATAAATTTCCACTAAAATATATTTTCGTTTGGAATTTTTTTTTCAAACAATCTTTGAAAATTTGAAATTTATTTGTCTTTAATTTGGAATTTTTCTAAAATTATAAATTAATTTAGTTGCTTCTTTCTTTTAAATTTGAGTATTTAATAATTTAGTTAAAATTTCCAGAAACAACAATATTCTTTGAAATATTTCTAGCTGACTAGAAATTAACATTGGACAGAATAAATTAACAAAAATAATTAACAGTTTGAAAGGTAATTTTAAAAATATCTATTCTTTTTTTAAATAATTTTTCGGTAGTAAATATTATTTTTAAATTAGTTAGTAATAAATTAGTGTTTGAAATATTGAATTTAGTGAAAACTTTGGAAAGAAAAATTTCTCTATTTTAAATATTGTACTTTTTGACTATATATCTAACATCTTTTGTTCCCTTATTAAGAGTGACTTAAATATTCTTCTTCTTCTTCTTCTTCTTATTTTTCTTCTATAAAGTTAGAAAGATTCTATTCTGTCCGAGTCATTTACACTTGCGTAGGAGGCGGTACCCTGAAGTGGATTATTCCTAAGAAGAGGTGAAACAGAACTTGTAGCCTGTTCATTCTGACTTGTCTCTCCTCGTATTCTATCGAACTGCTCGAATCTTCTATATCTTCGGCAGGGCATCACATCTGCAAATAAAATTCGTCCAAAAAATTATAATTGCCAAGAAATCCCACAAACACACTCCCCAAATTCCATTTATTCACATTTAATTAATAACAATTAACATTTACCACCACAAGTTCAAGTGTCAGAAAAAAATCTAATTGAGCGAAAAAACTTATTAGTTACATCTATTATAGCGAAACTTTCATATCCTTGTAATAAATTAATTTTAAAAAATCAATAATGTCAATAATGATAAAAATAATAATTTACTATAGGTACTATTTTCACTATTATTTACTATTTTACAAATTATTACACAACACAAAAATGAACAACAGTACAATGATAAAAATTACTAAAAAAATAAAATAGTAATATCATAGTAATTATAAAAAATTTACGGAATAAAATTTTGGAATCTGTCTCAAAGGAAGCGAAATTTGGAAAAAAGAAATAATATTTTAAATTGTACAAATCGTTTATTCTATATAAAGAAAAAGATAAAATATAAACATAAAAATACAAAATCATATAAAAAAAAGAGGCGACAACATTCACGATATGTATAATTATTATAAAAAGTACATCCTATATAAAATTAAAACTACGGACGGAGCAAATAATTTGTCAGTCTTGAATTAATATTGAAACAAAAACTATTGCTACTTATAATTATTTAGAAATGACAAGAACGGTTTTTGGGCTATTTCAAAATTTCATTTTGAAAAATAAAAATCTTGAACGCTTTTTTAAAAAAAATAATCACAAAGAAAACGCGAAAACAATTTCTTCCTACTAAATATTTTTCGTTCTTTCTGAACACTAACAGGGTTCTCTTTTTGTAGATGAGTCAAAATTTTATTAATTACAAATGATTTAAAAAAATAAGAAAAATTATCGCGCCTAAATAATACTTGAGCGAAAATTTTAATTAAGCATTAAACATTATAAGCGTAAATAATAAACTTATATACTAAAAAAATGGTGTAGACTATATCACAGTTACCGTTCTTTGTGTTGAGTTTAGTAACTTTTTACAATACGTATACAAAAAGTAAAAAAAATTACGTCGCTTTCGCGAAGTTCGCCTTTAAACAATTTCTGTATAAAAGTTCATAGGTGCAATATTTTTAATTCTATAAAGCATTCAAGAAACAAATTTGTTTCATTTTTTTGTTTCTTAATTTGTTTAAAATTATAATTAAATTAAACTTATAGTTTGTTTGAATTTAATTCATAATTAATTTTATTTTCCATAGACGCGATTTGTTTTTTTTAAATGTAAATTTATATAAATTTAAAAAAATGTTACTAATATTATTAAAATAACATTTTTTAGCTTAATGTTCAAAATATTTAATTCCCCTGAATGTAAAAATTTTTATGTTTATATTATTTATTTTACTTGTACATTATTTATTCTTAGTTTACTTTATTTACTATTAAATATAATTTAATTATTTAATACAAAAATCTGAATTTAAATATTTTTTTTTAATTTTTAAAAACTTTTATTTTTATGGTTCTTTTTTAAATTACACATTTGTATAAATTCAATTTTCTAAAAATTTTAATTTATACACATTTATATATTTTCAATTTTCTAATATTTTTAAAAATCTTTTTATTTTATTAATTTTTACATTTTTATGTTATGGATTTTTTAATACTTTTAATTTGTGCTTTTTTTAATTAAAATTTAGTTTAACATTTTTAAATTTCAATTATTTAAACATTTTTTAATAAATAAATAAATTTTTAATTTATGCATTTTAAAACTTAATTTTTTAAAAATATTTTTATTTTAAACGATTTTGAATTTTTTCCAAAATTCATTTTTTTCAAAGATGTACAAAAAGCTCGAAGTCGAGTCGAAGTCGAGTCTCATAAAAAGTTCGAATAATTTCGAGTACTCGATTGAATTCGAGCTTTTAAATTATTAAAAAAAACTATTAATATGTAGAAAATTTCGAATTTAAGGGATTTACTGATCGTAGAAAATCGTTACGTGTTAAAAAAACTAATTTAGGCGTAATGGATCATTTTTCACTTTTTGTAGCTTAACTTCGTCATTCTTGCTTTAATAAAAATTTCATCATGTGGAACACTTAGCCTAACATTTCAGCTTTCAATTAAAAAAAGTACGCCCTAATATCACTTTTACTTTTGTTCTAGAACAATGTTTTTGGAGAAATGCAAGGTGAGAAATTTCGCCTCGGGCCGGGGCGTAATGGATCAGCAATGAAATTATAATTCAGATCATCAAACATTATTACGGTATTGACAATTTTGGTTTCTATTGTATATTTATAACAAAGAATATTGAAAATGGAGCATATTTAATTTAAACTTTAAAAAGTTGTAGCGAAATGCAAAATCCATTTACTTAAAAAAATCTATTCTCCAGTTATTTTTTTTATAAAGGGTTAAAATTGGTTATCATTTTATTCATATTTTAAATATAATATGTTTTTCTTAATAAAATAGAAGAGCCAATAAGCCCCGGCCAAAGTGATCCATTACGCCCCGGAGGTTTTTGTTGAATATTTTGTTATTTGTTATCAATACCGTAAGTATTAAACAAAAATTGTCAATTATTATATTCTTTAAAAACAAATGTTTAAAGCTCAAAACATGATAAACAAAAATTTTTTACAAGTACTTTTGAAAAAGATATAACAATAATAAATGAATAACAATGAAACTTGGTACAAAGTTACAGTATGCCAAGTACATTATTTTGATCAAAAACCGAAATTACTCTGATTTACCACTTTTGAATAAATTCAAGTGATCCATTACGCCCCGGTTTCCCTTACTAAGTAACGTAAGACATTGAGGGGGAATTCGATATTTTCTACTTAATAGTTCTTTTTTAAGTAATTTATAAGCTTGAATTCAATTCAGTCCTCGAAAGTTTCGAACACTCGATTCATCGAGCCAAGCTTTTTGCACACCTCTAGTCTTTTATAAATTATTAATTTATATTTTATAACATTTGAGTTTTTATATAGGTAATCTTATTTTTTATGAAATTTGTCTTATTTTCTAATTTCCATTTAATTGAAATTTTTATTTCAATTTTAGTTTACCGAAAACAATGAAACGTTTTTTTCTCTACATTTCAATTATATCATCTAGAGAATGCTGTGAGAAGTACTTTTTGCAAAATATATGTTTTTATAATTACAGATAAAAAAATGAAAGAAAATCTTCTCAATTTGATGAAAACAAAAAACAACTAGCAACTAGAAAAAAATACAAAGTGCAACAATCAAAAAAATAAAATACAAAAGGCACGAAATACAACAATCAAAAGTGGAAAATATGAAAAGAAAAGAAAAAAATACATAAATAGAAAAAATACGTAACAATTACGGCAGTAATTTGAATTTTCTAAAATTAGCTTTTTAGCAGAAACTGTAATAGGCGAACAACGTGTATATTATGTTAATTAGACTCTTAATTAACAAAAGAAGCATTATTATTGACTGGGATTATTTTTCTTTCTCAAAGAAAAAAATCGCCACGGAGTCTATTGATTGTAATCTAGAATACGAAAAGTGGGAACGGTAGTTGTGCTTGATTTGGGTTTGCTTACACGTTGATTCATGGAAGTTTCTTGTATGCTGTCCAGATTTCCTCTCGTGGCTTTCTTGTGATTGACCAGCTTCTCCCGATTCATTGGCGAGCCTAAAATCACCAATATTGCCACACCATGAACCTCACGTGTTTATTTTTTTTTAATTTTAATTTTCATACAAAAATTTATTTAGTTTTATTTGAATTCAATCAGACTCCGAAGTTGGCAGAAATAAAGAGATTAATCCATGATTATTCATGAATTCATTGAAAAATTATTCATGGTAATTCTAATTCTTTTTTCTATTATTTTTTTATCTTTTATATTACACTTTACTTCAAGGTTTCCATATTACGTATATCATTCATTGCTCTATGTGTATTTCAAGGATGAAAAAACATTCCTAATACATTACATGCAAATTCTCCATTTAAGAAGAAGAAAAAAAATACAATTGTTTGTGCCCCTAATTAAGTTTCTTCTCAAAATATTTATTCTGAATACTGAATTTAATGTTGAGCAACAACATTTTCAAAATAATTTACCTTTATACTAAATAAATTAATAAATAAATAAAACGTAAAATAAAATTAAATAAATAAGACAAACAATAAAAATGAACAAAATATTAAAAAATGGAATGACAGTAATAATAGAAACCTTTCGATAAAGTGTTATTGTTAATTAAGCATCATTAAAATATTGTTTTCATTGCGAAAGCGTGTTTTAAATTTGACAATAATTATAATAAATGATTGCGGAATTTCGTGAGAGATTGATTATAATTTAATTAGAATTTTAAATTGACTCTTGAACGTGAGGCTTGTGATTTCAAAAACCCTCTACCCTGTTGAATCTAAATTTAGTGATTAAAAAAATTTCCTACTTATTCTAAAATTGTTTTTCTGAAAAAAGAGAAAAAAAACTATCGCCCAAGCTTACGATGAATATTTATTATTAATCTACTCAAAAATTAGTGTTAAAATGTCATGCAAAGATTTCAATCAATTTTTACAGAAAACTATATTTTTATTGCAAAGTTGTTTGTATAAAATATAATTTTACTTAAAAATTGAATATCAAACTTTTATTTCGTAATTAGAGATGAAAATTTGTATTGGAAAAAAAATAAAAATAATTTTCAATTCTTATCAGAATTAATTTAATTTTATCTCTAATTAGAAATTCTGCAAGAAGAAAAAATTGTGTTAAGTATAAAATTTTCGAAGAAAGAAGAGAAATGTTTTTTCTTACCGATATAGCTGAGAAGAACAGGCAAAAATATGAGTCCATGTGCTGCTCCAAAGAGCACAATGCCTAAATACATTCTAAAGTAGAATACCTAAAAAATAGTTTTTGTCAATTTTATGTTTTTTCAATAATTTAAAAATAGTTAACCTATGTTTTTTTGTACTCTAAATTATCTTTAGAAATTTACCTTGAAAATTTGACTTTTGGCGAAACCTAAAACAATGATTCCACCGAATTTTGTCAGTGTAATTCCACTGAATACCGAACTTCCCATGTTCGTTAGAGCATCCGCCACCCTATCGACTCGTGTTGCTTTCACTGACACAGAGAAGGAGTGCACTAAATGACTACAAAATTCTACGGCGATGCCGACCGCCTGAAAGAAAGACAGAAGCAAACATTCGTTAATTACAATTTCTTCTAAAAAACGAACGGTAAATAATAAGTTTTGAAAAACAAATTAAAAAATATAAGAAAAAAAATACATTTTATATAAATAGAAAAATTTTGAAATTAACAATTAACCATAAATTAATCGTTATCCTCAGGTATAATATAAATAAATATGAAATAAATAAGAAATAAAGCAAATTAAAGAGAAAATAATTAAAAAAATATGAAAATTAAAGAAAAAGACTTACCATAACTAAATTAACAAGCGACACTGCGTTAAGAGTTATGTGCCACCAGTACATAAGACCTCCAATATTAACAACAATCATTGTAATTGTAACAATGACAACAATTGAGGAAAATATATCGAGACCCATTAATAAAAATGTGACAATAAATATTGCTAGTAATGAAATACCAATACTTTTAATAGTATCAGGCCACATTGTTAGATATTGTTCGTAAAACACGTAAAATACACTGTATGGAAAAACTTCAACTCTCGTTGTTTCATTCCATTTTGCAAGATTATTGTTAAGCATGTCCGTTATGTTTGCCGATATTTCACGTGCAGCTCTCATTGATTCATAATAATCAGATGATGTTTTTAATATTGAATGATAGGCCATAAAATATGAGGCGTCAACATTTGATCTAAGTGTTTTTTCATTTGTATAATAATTAACCGCGTGTCCATAAGCAGCATGTCCACCTTTTGCACAACTTGCGTCAGGATTGTCCTGCAGGAAGAATGAAATGTACTTTTCAAAATCGTTCGTTGTCGGTCGATTGTACATGTTCACTGATATATTGCAGGCTTTACATTCTGACGAGTAACCTACAAAAAATAAATTTTAAATTTAGAAAAAAGAATAAATTCAAAAATTTCAATTTGCAATAGTAATTGGAATGTTTACTTCGTAAATGTAATTTTTAATAGAATTTTAATTAATATTTGCAAATTTTTTGTAAAAATGTGAATTTCAATTCTTCGTTCATTTGATTTAAGGCGCTTTTTTCAGCCTTAGAGACAATTTAGTAGAACTAAAGGCGCAGATACAACTCGGTGGCTGTCTGGCTGCCTATCATGAAGATACAAAAATCGTCGATTATTTAACTCAGTGTTGAAAGAAAAATTTAATTTTGTATTTTCTTCATCTTTCACTGATTTTGAAAAGTAAATTATTCAAAACTTCAATAATTTGTTGAATAAATATTTAAATACTTGTTATTTATTTTTCAACAGTAATTCAAATTTATTAAAATTCAATTTCGTTGGCCCCTCTAATAGCGGAGACTCAGTAAACGTGAGGACAACGACAGTCACTCTTTTGGTTGCCGACGGTTTTTTATATATATATAAAATTATACATAATTGCAAAATTTCCAAAGAGTCATTCTATTATATTTCGACTAAAGTCGTTGTTGACTAATTTAAAAAAATTGTAATACTTTGCAGGAACGACTTTAAACGACTTTAGTCGAAATATAATGGAATGACACCAAATAATTCAAGTTGAGTAAAAATTTTTAAAAACAAATGAATATTTTAAAAGCATTTTTTAAACAATTTAAAAAATAATATAGGTAATTGAAAAATTTCCAAATAATTGAAGTAGAGTAGGGTCAGATGGAGTAAATAAAAACAAGGAGTAAATCGAAACGGTACTTATTTCAGTAAAATACAAAATTTGTAAAATAAATACAGCCTTAAACTTTGAACCTCAGATAACCTCCAACACGTTCTAAATATTTTATTTTTCCATTTTCCGTTTGTCAATTAGCAGCAGTATGTACAAAGATATTTCCTATTGCATAAAAGATTGAAAATCAAAGAAGACACCCCTTCACTTTTTTGATTTGCATTTGGAAAAAAAATAAACTAAAAATTCATACTAAAATTTAAAACTATCTCTTATTAATACTACAACAAAAATCAACTTTGGTTTTCTAAACTTGCAAACTTTTATCTAAATGAGGAGACTTTTCCTATTTACCCCTAAAAACTGTAAATTCGAGGTAAATAGAAACAGCAGAAATTTCAATAATATTTCTCATAATATAAGTGAGAAAATTGTTTCTATCAAACTACAACACTATCTTAAGAGAGAATGAGCGAGAATACGAGAAAACAAACCTTTATTTGTATAGTGCGTTTCAAATTTTGGCATGGTTTATTTTTAAATTTATATAATGCATTATTTATTAGTTTGAATTATTTTATAACTAACACATACTTGAAATTGATTTTTTCTTAAATTTTCTAAGAAATAATCAACTGTTTCTATTAACCCCGAATTTCCAGTTTTTAAGGGTAAATAGAAAGAGTCTCCTGATTTGTAATTAAAGTTTACAAAATTGAAAAATCAAAGTTGATTTCTGATGTAGTATTAATAAGAGATAGTTATAAATTATAGTATGAATTTTTATTCATTTCTTTCCAAATACCAGTCAAACAACTGAAAGGGTTTTTTCTTCGACTTTCAATTATTTATGCAATAGAAAATATATTCTTTGTATATACTGCTGCTAATTGACAAACGGAAAATGGGAAAACACTTAGAACCCGTTGGGGGTGATATAAGGTTTAAGGCCGCATTTACTTTAAAATTATTTATTTAACTTAAATAGATTCATTTTTCCAAATTAATTTCAAATTTCAATACATTTTGCAAAATTTTTAATTATTATTAAGAAAATAGTTTTTTAAAAATTTGAATATAGTTTTTCATGATAATTAAATTGTAAAAAGCAATGATAAAAATAATTCTTAGAATTATTTTATTCAAAATTTTGTAATGCAGTTTTTAAAAATAATTGAATTTCTTAAAAGACTTTTTGTACAATTTGAATATTAATCCATTTTTTGAAGAATTTTAATTAGAAATTTTGAAAAATTAAAAGTTGTATTTCAATAAAAATTACAAGATTTTGTCAATAAAAAATATTTGTTAAATTTTTAATCTCGTACCTAAATGGTTTTTTATCGACAGATAATTATAATTTTCATTCAAATGCAACTTTTATCTGTTTAAAATGTTGAAAATTCTACAAAAAGTTTTTTATTTAATTTGCTTCTTTCCTTTAAATTGTCGGATTCTTCCTAAAATATATTGAAATTAATTGAAGTTTAAAGACTTGCTATGAAAGAATCTACGAATTAATATAACAAATTTTAATATAATTGAGGAGCCGGGAAGAAAAACTCGCCGAGCGCTCCAACGCATGCGTTAATACCAGTCGGGTAGCAGTGGGACGGCCCAGAGGCGCTCACTGCTTCCCGACTGATATTAGAGATTACGTTCGCGTGCTCGGCGAGTTCTTCTTCCCGGCTTCTCAATTTTTTTGAAGATAATTTTTATTCATTTTTATTTTCAAATATGCATTTGAAAATTTTTAATTAAAATCTTTAAGAATTCAATTATTATTTTCAAAATTTGAAAATAATAATTCGTAATCAGTGACCCCAAAAACCACCAAATAACGAGTTTGAAGCGAATTAAAATAATTATTTAAAAAATCTTCCGCCATATTGGATCCGCCATTTTGGATTTTGAAAAACTGACATCAGATTCGTAATCAGTGACCCCAAAAACCCTTATGTACATTAGAATTAATTAACTGTTTTTGAGAGAAAAATTCGTGCTTCGAAGGGTTAAATAAAAAATGTGTTGTATACATACTGCTATGTGGACAGAAGGATCCATTGGCTTTTGACATTTTGCAACACGATGGTAAAAGAGACCAATCGAAATAATCGTCAAGCCATGACGAAGCGGGTTTTGCTATGTAACTTCTGCAAAATTAAATTATTTTCCTAATAAGTTGAATAAAACTTAAATTAAATACATCAAATGAATTAATAAAACAAAAATACTTACGTATTTGGCTGTTGAGAAGCGGTAAAAATTTGCGTCGTGACCGAATCTAGATTGCAATATTGACCGCTACAGACCAGATTTTGTGTTCTTGTGTCCGAATAGTTTAAACCTCCTTTCACCACAAAGTACATTGGCGGCCCGATAGACAAGTAATTGTTAAGATACTGATAAATTAAAAAATTAAATTATTAATACAGAAATGACATATAACGAATAACAAAGATACTACATTGATACTACGTTACATACCTTGAAATATTTAAGTACAAAACTGTCTTCTGGCATCGAGAGTTCCTGATCTAATCCAATTTCAATGTGCGGCACCATGGCAACACTGGTACAGAGCCAACCGAAGAAAACAATCATAACACCAGCTCGCACCCATTTTTTCATTAAGAGTGGAACGTAGGCGACTTTGAAAATTTTGTACAATAATCCATCGACCACTTCCTCGCCACTGTCTTTTTTCGACCCGCGAATAAAGCAGCAAACGTCTAATCTGTTATTCTAGAAAATGGAATGGAAAAGTATTTATTTCATCGGCATTCATTCACTTGAAATTAAATCAAAATTAAAAATAAAAATGATTAGAAAGTAAAAACTTTTTAAACCATTTTTTAAACTTAAAATTAAGTAAAAATTTCAAAATAAAATAAGATAACTATAAAAAGTATACCTAATAAAACGAATTTGAATTTAATCATGTAGGAAATAATAAGAATTTAATAATAATTTATAAAGATTAGTAAATGGACGTAAACTTACAGCTTGGCGGAACGTGTCCAGCGTCAAGAGACTGACGAAACAAGTGATTTGAAGTAGAAAATCAACTAAAAGCGCCATTCCAGCATATAGAGCAAACGCTCTAACAGCCGGCATATCGGAAAGACTTCCTATTAACAAAAAATTAAAAAATATAATACAACAAAATTAGGAACCACTCAAAACAATAAGTAAATTATTATTTAACAATAAATTTTTAAAAAGTTGAAAATTTTTGACATTCTCATCATATGAAAAAGTGTTTCTTTATATAAAAAAGAAAACAAAACTGTAATATTCCAAAAGAATGCAGAATACTGTAGAGAATAGAATAATTTGCAAAATATTCAGCAAAGAAATATCCTTAAATTTCTGAACGTTCAGAAAACTTATGGATCACTATGCAAAGAATAGAATAATATTGCATTAATAAAAAAATTGAAATGGAAAAAATAATAGAAATAAAAAAAGTACATAGATAATTTACCAAGAAAGAAGCAGCAACTTTCGGAGACACTTGTCAATAACATACTGGGTCCAACTTGACCAAGAGTTCGTCCAATATGTTCAGGTATCGATTCATTTGGTCTTCTTCCTTCCCTTTGATTTGTTTGCACAAGAATGAAAATATTATCAACACCAACAGCCAACACTAAAAATGGAATCACTTCGATGATAATTAATGTCGCTGGTACTCCGATAAATCCGAAAATTCCAACAGAACAAATCACCGATGCCAGGACAATTAAAACACCTCCCAAGCCGAGCGTAATTTTCGAATCATACTGAAATTAAATTAAAAAAATCTCAATAAATTCTCTTTCGCTATTCATAATTGCATTAAATTAAATTCATTTTGCTATTTAATTTATAAAAATAAAAATTTGATAAATAAACTCACTAATAGATGACTGCAATTTCGAATTTGTCCCAAAGAGACGGCAATGTAAGCGAACATGATTAGGTAGGAAACAAGAATTGTTAGAATATCGGACTGCGATTCACGATTTAATTCATCTTCGATCGAACGCTCGGAAGTAAATGCAATGTCCATGTACGCTGGCTTTTCCGTTTGTGTCCAATTTTTCATAAAACTGATGTACCTAAAAAATTAAAAATGCATTAAATATCGGTTTTTGTTCGCTTCAATCATTTTTTCCTTTCGCCATTTAACATTTAACTTTATTTTTTCTCCCTTTATTTAATAAACAAAAAGTTTTCAAAGTTTATTATTAATTCGTTTGATAGTGTCGCAATTTTACAGTAATAAAAATTTCGTTCATTTGAACGTTCAAAACTTTATGATAATTTATTTAAAACTTACAATTGTCTAGCGCTCTATTCCACTTATTGTTTTTATATGAATTTACTTATTAATTAATTATTTTCATTTTATACTTGTGCGATTCCATGGGAGATTTTAGTCTTTTCGGAGTAAGTAAACCAATTGCAATGAAATTCAGGAATTTTAATCTACACATAAAAAGAAATGTTTCCACCAAATATTACGTCAATAATATTTTCAAATATTATTCAAAAGTGAACAAAAATTTTAATATATTATATGAAGATATTCAAATTATACTATTTTTTTCGGAATCTTAAAGAAATCACTGGTAAGATTATTTTAATGTTTGTTTCGTTCAATTTCGTGGTGCATTCCAAAAGTTATTAAATTATTATTTAATAATTTTTTTGTTTATAAAAATTTTATGTAATCATAATATAAACAATTTTTTGTTTTTTTATGCTGATTTTTTTCCAAAAAGAATCAAGTGATTTGGTTAAAATGAAAAGGAGATATAACGATTTTAAAATTTTTCAAAAATTTTGACATCTCAAAAACTACTGAATACTTTGAAGTAATATTTGGTGGAAACATTTCTTTCTATGTGTAGATTAAAATTCCTGAATTTCATTGCAATTGGTTTACTTACTCCGAAAAGACTAAAATCTCCCATGAAATCGCACACTTTTTAAAATTTTTCCAAAAATTCCTTGAAAAGACTGAATTATTTTAAAAAAAATTTCAAAATAATTCAATTCCTTTTAGAAGTTTTAATATAATTTATTTCTAAAAATTTTTATAAAATTCTTCGAAATAATTCATTATTATTTTCAATAAGAATAATAAAATATTGGAAAGAATTCAATTATTTCCAATAAATTTTAATAAAATTTAATAATTTTATTTTTATAATTACAATAAATTATTTTCAAAAACTGATAAAATTCTTGAAAAGAATTGAATTATTTTTAAAAAAGTAAACAAAAACTGCGAACAGATTATCGGAATAGAACGATTATTAATATAGAAATTTACTTTTTCTCCCTTTATTTACAATTTAGTTTATCCTCCTTTTTTCTTTTTTCTTCAATTCAATTAATTTCGAATCTTTATTAACTTTTGTATTTTTCATTTTTTTTAAATCATTAAAGTTAAAAACTTACTTTTCCTCCCATTCCATGGCAGCTTGAAGTTTCGTTTTATTATGATAATTATTGACAAGGAAAGTTAAAATAATCGCTGTCGCTTTCTCATACGGTGGATCGCGAAGATTTTCTCCCCTTTTAACAAAACCGCCAACGGCAATCGCCGGTTCCACTGGTCCACCATAAGGTGCCAAACAATTCAAATTGTACGGATTCCTGAAAAAAGAGTTTCAATAGATTCTTTCAATATTTTGCTTTAATGCATTAATTTTATTTCACGAAGGAATTTTAATTATAATAAAGAGTAGAAATTAATTTCCTCTAAAAGATAGTAACTTACTGTGTACATTCCTTAAAGTGATCCAAATAATTAACAACAAATCCATTTTTATCCTCTGAAGTTTCATTAAATGTTTCCAAATCGTCTTGATAATATCCCCAGATACTTTGAATTGTACATTTTGAGACAGTGGTTGGTCCTGAATATGGACTTGTCAATGGCGCAAAACAAATATCGGCCAATGTTCGATTATCAGAAATTACAATATTCTTGATTCCCTCTTGTAGTTCGTAAACTTTTTTCAAAAAATCAGCATGAAATACAGGACCATAGGTTATTGGGCCATTCGATGTATTATGCACGATCTAAACAAAAGATGAGAATAAAAATCATTGTTTGCTCTTTTTCTTGTTTCCTTTCTTTTAAATTGACATAAATTTGAAAAGAATTGAATTAGAAATGATTTTTACCGGCGGTAGTCCAATTGACGTGATGATAATTTGCTCGTTTCGATAAAAAGGTTCGAAATGACTGTCAAAAAATTCCCTTTCAACGCGTGATCTTGAATTTGGTGATGCCCATAATTCAACTGGATCTGTTGTCACTATTATGTATTTTATTCCGTGACCCAAGGTCACGATAAAGATGAATCCCATAAAGAGAACAAGCCACGGACGTGACGCACAAGCTGAAAAATTATTCAATTCAATTATTCAGTTTTTTTTATTTCTTCTAAATTCTCGTTTTTCAAACTATAGACCAAAGAAAAAAGTGAAAAACGATGACAAATAAAAAATAATAAAAATGGGTATTAAAAATTAAAAGTGTAACGAATAAGATATGTAGAATCTGGAGAATAAGAAACAATTAAAAGTAGAATTAAAATTGATAATAATAAATGACAATAGAATAATAAAAAAGTAAAAAACAAAATTAAATAAAATATTTTTAAAAAAATCTCACCGGTGCCCCAAGAGCAGAAAAATTCTTGCAAGAATTTGTCAGTTCCTGCGCCAAGACGTTCCAAGAATGTTGACTGCTCATCTTCAAAAGTACTTGGTAAATCGTCAGCAGATATGACACCTATAATAATTATTTCACAGAATTAAATAAAATTAATGTCATGAATATCAGCCGAAAAGCGACGACTACATAAAACACATAAAGCATTTTATTTACATTTATAGAAAAAAATTAAAATCGTAAAAAAGCCAACATTATGAAAAAAAGAACAAGTAACATTAATTGATGAAAACAAGTTTCTATAACGAGAACAAAGTGTGTATTTTTAATTATTATCACAGAAAACATTGACGATAGCACATTTTTTGTCTAACAAACTAAAAATAAAAGAAAAATTCATTTTTAATTCAAATTTTAATAACGAATTTCTCATTTCCTTAGAAAATCGATTTTTTAGTAGAAAAGAAAAGAAAAAGATTAAATAATTTACAATTTTATGATAACAATAATAATTATCTTCTTTGTACGTTTTGCAATATTATTATTAATATTAGCGTGTTATTTATATAAATTTAGAAAATAGAAAATTTCAATAATTTTACAATTTGTAAATGAATTTAGTAATTAATTTCTTTTTTTCTACTTTGTAAATACCTATAATGTGAAAAAATACAAATAAATAATTCATAAGACAAAATTGAATTAAAATGATAAAAATTTATAATTTATTTATAACAAAAAAAATCTTAATTAATTTCTCGATCGATAAACATTTTTTTTGTGAAAAATAAATTTTTTAAGGAAATTTTATTTTAGTAGTTGATCAAAAAAATGAAAAAACACCAGAAAAAAAATTCAAAAATTGCAATTATTGTTAATTACTAATCATAAAACATGAAAATACATAGTTTAGGAAAAATCTATCGTACAATTGTTTGAAAAAAATTAATGAGCAGAGTGAAAAATCACATATAATTAATTGCAATTCTTAATTTATGACTCAAGTTACCAACATTGGTCGAACAAAAAAAATTTTCTTAATAATCACTAACTATTAAACACTGACGTTAACAAGTCATGCCTTATCCAGAAAATGCTAAAGATCAATTTGATATGAATGTAAAAATTTATTAAACAAATATGAAATAAATATTTCATTTATTCTGTTTGAATAACTTTTTTTCTTAAGAAAAACAAATTTTAGTGAAAAAAAACAATAAAAATGAGTCAAACATTATTTTTCTACACACAATTTTTTTTATAATTAAATTAAATATGAATAAAAAAATGAACTTTTAAAATAAAAAGGAAAAATTCCTTCTTCTAAATTTGTAAATACAGTAAGCCCTTAGAGTGTTTAAATAAATAAATAATTAAATATATGTAATATTAATTTTACGATAAAAAAAATTATTATACTAAAATAAATTTAAAATAAGCAAAAGAATTTTTTAAATTATTATACAAACAAAAGAATTTAGAAATTAAAAGAAGATATTCGTCATTTTCATCAGTACAAAGGAGAATGATCAAATTACGCACATATAATTTATGAATAAAAAATAATAAACGATTAAAAAATGCAACTCCTAACTGAAAATATTCCGAATTGATATGCAAATGTTTCTCCAGCTTATCAGTTAAGACAAATAAGTCATATTCATATCTGTGAATCATTCATTTCAAGGGGGTAAAAAAAGTTGTCTACTGCATCGTTTTTATTAAACAACTATGAATTAATACTCACTTTTAAACTAAAAGAATTTAATTTTTTCGCCTTACTACAGCATGATTTTTTTAATTTGTGTTTCAAGGAATCGTTTTTTAGTTTTTTAAAAATAAATAACACATGCAATTCATGCTTAATGCGAGGGAAAAAATTTTGACTAAAATTTTTCTTATCAGAGAAAGATAATTTTTGATATGAGGAAAATTTTTCATTTTTGTTAGTGAAGATTAATTTGTTAATTTTTTTTTTGTTTTGTTGTTTTTTTTAGCATAGTAAGCGAGAGACATTATAATGTGTGTGTGTGGAAGAAAGAAGCGATAGAACATTCACGCATTGTGTTTGCTGGGAATAAAAAAAAATGACAGATCAGTGACATACTGGAACGTTTTGATTGTAGTGGACTGTCTTCTTGATCAGCTGCAAGAGCAATACGAGCACTATCTCCAGGATGATGAAGTCCAGCGGCTAGACGCCTACCCACTTGCCTTCCTACTTCTTCCCCTCGTGCAACTATACACATCACATTCCCATTCATTCACAATAAAACTCCAAAAAATTATATTTCCAATTAACAAAAAAATAGTCATTAATTACAGAGTACTATGTTATAAAAATAGTATTCTCAAAAAGCAAAATTTTATAGATATTATTGAAAAAAAATTATTTTTTCAAAATTTTCTCTTCTTTTTTAAAAGAGCTATTCGCTTTTTGAAAAACAAATTTCTTCTTTTAAATAATGTAGTTCAATATTCCATTAAATTATAAAAAGTAATTGAATTAAATAATAAAATTTAATTTTCCAGTTAGTTGAACTTATTTAAATTTTTTGTTTCTCTCCATTGTTTAATCAAATTAAATTTGTCAAATAATTGAAATCTAATAAAATTAAATTAATATAAAAAATATCTACAGATAAGAAATCTATGAATCATAAACAAAAAGAGAAAAGATTAGATAAATTCCTGAATAAATTTGATTGAATACAAAGAATAAAAATATTATCTAAAGAAATAAATCTATATTGGATAAAAATTAAATTCGAGAACCTAAATAGATAAAATTAAATACAAGAAACTAATGAGAAAACAAGAAATAAAAAAAATTAAACAGAACAGAATTTAAATAGAAATTTTCAAGAAGTCAATTTTGTTAGAGAGAAAAATTAAGAAAATAAAAAAAAGAACAAACCACAACCAAAATATGGTTTTTTTTTGTTGCAAAATTTCCACCACCTTCCATTCTTTTTCATATATAAATAATTGTTAATTACATTCTTAATCCCTTAACCACGCTAAAGTAGGCGGTATTATTCATTTATTTCAATGACTGACATTTAATTCTAATTGAATGAATCACGCTAATTATAATAGAGTTCACAGGGTGAAAATAGATATATATAATATATATGTGTGTGTATATAGAGCTGAAAGAAAAAATTTGGCATAAAATTTTGTTATCAACATTTTGAAGAGATGTAAAACTCGTGTAATTATTCATTACTTTGGAATTTTCAACACTCAAAGTTAATGTTTTTTGTAAATAAGGAGAAATTAGTATATTCAAATTAATCAATTTTCTAGTTGAATAAAAAAAGGAAAAAATTATAGAAACTACAAAAGATGGATTAATATTTCATTTCAAGTGACAATTTACAAGATGATGTAATAATTCGGAGTATTTATTTGGAATTGCGTGACTTAAGTAATTGACGACTTTTCCAATATTGACGTCGAGAGCGAAAGATGCGAATTATATTTTAATCACCGATTATCAAGATTTTTTAAAATTATTATATTATGTTGATTGTTTCTTCATGGAGGAAGCATTTGTCATTTGTAATAATTTTTTTTAATTAGTTATTTACTTTCATTATTCTTTGCTTTTTTACATCTTGAAACTATTTTTAATTTATTTACATATTCTATGTATTTTTTGCTTTTTTATTCTTTCAAATAGTTTTATTTTTACTTTTATCTTTTATTTAACTAATGAAATGGTTTTTTTTTAACTTTTTACAATTTTGCTTTTTCGAAACTAGTTTTTGCTTTTTATTATATGTAATATGTTTAATATATAATATAAAAAAATTTATAATTTTTCTTCTGTTATTAAATAATTTATTCTCCTGGTAAAAAATCCATTAAAGAAAATATTTTTAAAATATTCAATTTTAAAGATTGAAAATTTTAGTTCGAGATAATGAAGGAGATAAAAAGTTTTTTGAATGACAGAGCAAAAAAATGTCAAATCGGGAACCAAAAGTTAATGTATAATTTCTGCAAGTATTTTTTTCTCTCTCCATTATCTTTTAAACGTGAACTTGGAAATCTTGGTTTATAATGAACGATCAGAGATGATCTTTTGAACCGCGAGGTATTCAATCAAGTTTCATATTATATAAGCAATGACTTACCAATTTGCTTCCTGTTACTAAAGCAGATGATCGAGAGTAGAAAAAGAGTTGATCCAGAGATGAAAATAATTATCATAATTACTCCATAGCCATCGAAACCGGCTAAAGTGAATGGCTTTGCTCTTGGAGGCGGGGGAGGTGGTACTGGGCAACTTGCCTCGCAGTCCACGCAACTGCACGCTGGCGATTTTGACTGGAAACAAATTTACGTCTCCAAATATCAAGATTTACAATTAAAATAAATTATTTTTCATAATAACATTAAAAATACGTTTGTTTAGCAAATATTGAACAAATATTTTCTTTTCCACGTACGTTATCGTTACAATATTAAAATAATATTGAAAGTGAAAATGTATTTTCGAATAAAATCTGCTTTTTGATACTAAAACAAATAATAATTGAAAAGTAGAAAAAATAATTTCAAATGAATTGAAAATTTTTAAATATTTATTACATTTTATAATAAACTGAATTATATTTTAGATTAAAAGTAAAAATATATTTCAATCGAAAGTTGATTGAAATATATTTAATATACTTTCGAGTGGAATTAAAAATATATTTTAATTCATTTTCGATTGGAATTTAAAATAAATTTTAATTGATTTTCGGATGAAATTTAAAGTATGTGTTAATTAATTTTAGATTCAAATTAGTCTAGAGTGTAAATTTGCCTATTATCCATTAAAATTTATTTAAAAAATGGGATTTAAGAAAAAAAATGTTAATTGTTTTAAAGAAATTATTCTCTCACATCCAGAGGTTGACTGCATGGCGTAACTTTTGGATCCATTGGTTCAAAACCATCCTCATTGTAGTCGACTGTCTTGTAAGTGATTTGGAAAGGCACATAAATATTTGACGCATCACCCAAAAAGTCAAACCATCTCTTTGCGCTGCATCTACTTGCACCCCAATCTCCACACATCATGTCCAATGCTAATTGTCCGGTGCTTGGCACCGAGACTTTATTACACGAGTTGAACGTGCCATTAATGTATTTGTTTGTTATATAAACTTCGATTCCATTTATGTAGGAAGTATCTGAAAAAAGAATGAATAAGAATCGAATTTCGTTAGTCTCGCTCTACTTTCACATCGATTTTCAATATATGTATTCATTTTTCAAACAATTAGTCACAATTGAAAAACTTATTATTATTACTTTCTCGTAGAGAATAATTTAAAAAGAAGAAAATTTTTTTATTCTTTAACTTATCAATTTCTTTGAACTTACTGTTTTTGTTTTTCAATATTTCTGTAACGTTAATAAACGTTGATTGATGTGGACTGCATGTGAATTCACAAAAATGTTTCACTAAATTATCAAGACAACTGGGACATCGTTGGAGAAAATTTGCCGCTAAATTAATATTATTATCCAATGTTTTTAATTGATTTGTATCGCAACATGTTTTTACTTCATTTTGCATCATGTGCGGACAATGTTTCCTCAAAAGATTTTGTCCGTCTTGATTCAGTGGTTGTGCTGGGCCTGTATTTGGACAATTTTGCTTGCGATGAAAATCATCGAGATTACATTCGCCATACCAAATACAGTGGCCATCATTCTGCGCCTTTACCTAAAATAACAAAAGAATAATTTTATTAATAACAATGACAGAATCATTTTTTCAAATAAAAAAAACTATTTAAATTTTTCCACATAAAAATTTCTAAAAATTTCCTACAAAAAAATAATATATCAGCAGAGGAAAATTTATAAATAATATATAATTTAAATATTAGAATATCAATACAATAATCAATATATAATAATATCAGAAAGTGTAAGTAAGAATGAAATAAACAATTGATTTCTAAAATTGAAAATATTACATATTTCAAGAAAAAATTTAAAAAACCTTCCAGATAAAAAATTTAAAAACAAACGAATATGATATTTGGATTTAAAAAAAAACGTTCTGAATGCAGAAAATAAATTTCATGGAAACATTTACCACTAACATTTCTTAAGGTCAATCTCTCATTTCTTTTTCGATGAAGCTATTTTTGTAAACTGGAGGAATGCAACGTGTTGCAAAAACACTTTTGAAATTGACACCCTGGGATTTGTAATTTTTATTAATATAGAAATAATTTCTTTTCTCTCTTTTATTTCCTTCCAAGACAATTTGAACAGAATTTTAAATAATTATTATAATTATATATTGTTTAATCAGTACTTGTTATCTTTTATTGAATATCAATTTAACGTTTCATTTATATTCAGAAATCATCCACAAGGTTATAGAGTTCAATCAATGTAAATAATAGAAATAAAAACTTCATATTCGCAATTTAATATAATTTTCATTTTAAAATATTCAGTCTGTAAACTTTTTTCTCTTTTTCTTTCAAAATAATAACTATAAGTGAAATACTTAAAATACCATTTTCTAATATATAGATAAATGCAGATAAATGGATATTTCACTTACAATGAAAGCAATTTTTTTTAATACATAAACAGTTAAAAAAAATTTATCTTGAAAAATAAAAAATATATAATTTTAAATTTATAATGCAGTAGTTTTTTTAAACATAAAATTTTATTGTAAACATTTGAAAAAAAATTATTTCTAATCATACTTCTGTTTTTATAAGAATTGTTTAGCTTTTTAAAATTGACGTTTGAGACAATGAATATTTAACATTGCCAACTTATCGAGTTAGATTATTCAGGAAGGGTGTGAAAGGCATATAAAAAAAGTTAGAAATTCGATTAAATCTTTTCATATGATAAGAATGTTTGAATCGATCAGACACCTGCGCCCTGGAATTTAAAAGAAAATGACTAATGAGATCTAAATATGTGACTAAGAAACAAACAAGATAATATTTATCTTGTATTATAAAACGTCTCACTTTAGGATGACAATAAAGTTTCTTTTCACAAAATCAATAAAAGAAAACATGAATACAAAAAATCCTACTATTCTCATCGTTGTTTTTATATTGAGAATAAGAATTTTCTTTAAAAGAGAAAAGAATATACAAATCTAAAATATTTTAGTTGCAAACATAATTACTAATAATATAATAATTATATTTCTTAATTATATCTAAAGAAGCCTTTACAAGGGCATATAATTAAATTTAATAAGCCGACTGTCAATTTAGATAAGTCCTCAGACGTTCCAAGCATCTGACGTCATTCCAAATTTTTTTTCTATACTTCTCAGAAATCAACAAAACGAACATTTTCGGGGGTGGGGCATTTTAAAGTTAAAACACAAGAAGAATTTTGCAATTCTCTGCACGAGAATGTATTGTAATGAAAATAACACTTACCGTTGTTGCAATAACAAATAAGAGGAAAAAAACTAAATGCGACACGGCCATCATCGAAATAGTTCGTCGAAATATGATCGCGACCATCGCGATCAAACCTCGCACACACCTAATTTATTTTATTTTTTACTACGAGAATTCCAGCTTGATGCGCCACACACTACCCGTTCGTTGTGATATGTATCAACGATTCCACCTTCCACGATATAATGTCCAGTCTATTGAATTATCGGTGCCGGAAAGCCACCACTTTATGTTTCACAACCTTCTCGTTCTCCAAGTGATGTATGACTAATGTAAATTGTAAATGTTGTAAATGTATATACAAATTGTGCAAAGTAGTTTGCAACCTTGTTACTTGTCAAGTGTGTGGTGACGACATGTCGCATTCAGGATCGTAATGCAAACTTTCTCCCTTCGATTTTTTTCAGATTTCTATTTGTTTCTATAATAAATACTTGACTTTTTTATATTTCAAAGAGGTTCTTTTTTATTCACTATTTTATTTTTGAATTCTTATCTACTATTCAGTTAATCTATTTTTGTTCATTTAAATAATATTATTTTGTACGAAAATTCAAATATGACATAGGGCGCCAATGATTTATTCTCCGCTATTGAGCTTGGATGACAGGTGTTCGGAAATTTCCGCCAATTTTCGTAAAAGGAAAGGTTAACCACGAATAAAATCCAAGAAACGTTTTTTTATTTGGTATTTTGACCTTGTTTTCGGGTTCATTACAAAATTAATTATTCCTTGAATTCTTCCTTCATTGTTTATAAATAGATTTTGGAAATTTTATTTCCGAAATAAATAGTTAAAATACTAGTTTTCTAGTTTTTTAGAATTTCTTAAAATTCTATAAGAAAATTTTTGTGAATTGTATGAAAAAATATTAATCGAATTATTTTTTGAAATGGGGAAAGTTAATTATGACTCTATTTATTTTTTAACTAAATATATTTTTAAATTTTGAAAAAACCAGATGGATGAACAAATCTGTGATTGGTTGAATGAATTAACCGTTACACATGCGCAATGGATAGAGTGCATTATTTGAAAAGTTTGAAATGTTTCCCTTTCTGGTTGTTTTGTAAAATATTTACCTATTTTTAGTGTACAGCGAGTAAATTTTTGTTATTAATAACATACTATCGTGTTTAATAATTAACTTTTTAAATATTATATTTTAAATTTCGCGCTAAAAATGATAATTGAAATTTTATTTCCCAACCCTGATATACACGTAATTATTGACAATCGAAAGTTAGGTTATGGCGACTGTCATTGTTGTCGCAGATAAACAATTAATTAACAAACAAGAACGGCTTTTGGCAGTCATTATTTTATCTTTACTAAAGAAACGTCTGTTTTTCATATAATTAAACATGAAAGAGGTTAACGAAGCAATTGGTATGACAGAACTTCCAGGTACCTATCTATCACGATTGATCACTATTTTGTTATTATTTTTTACCAAATGGTTTAATTTTTTCTTTCATCATAAGATGCAATTTTTAAAATTATTATTAAAAAATATCAACAATTTAAACGTTATAAATAGAAATTGTAAAATTATTCTTTATTTCATGAAGTACTAGAAATAGAACATCTATTTTATTCTTTTTCTGCTACAAGTGTGTTAATTAACTGTGTTAATTAATTATCAGTATTTTGATACTAATACATGTATATAAATATAACGAGGTCAGGATCTCGTTTAACTTTGAATATTAAAAAAATTAATACCGAATGTAATAAAATGGCCATATTTAAATTGATTATTTTTATAAAGTAGAATTAATAACTGTTTAAGAAGATGAATTTTTACAATTTTTCAGCTGTGATTGGCGCTTTATTAGAGGTTTTATTAAATGACAAAAATGAAATTGTCGAACAATCTGTCACAGAATCAATTCGACAATTATCTGATGAATATCCTGCTGTTGTTATTCAGGCAGCTGTTTATTTTTGGGAACTTCATAGAAAGGTATAAAAAGAACTAGTACGATTATTTTAATAAATTTAAAAAAATGATTAAAAAAATACTTGAAACTATTTTTGATAAATTACTCTTGACATTTTTTCTAATATTAAAAATTACAGATTGGGAGATTTGAGATTTATGTATTTTTTATAATAGAAATTTGGAATAAAATTATGTTTATCTGAAATATTTCAGATGTCTTCAGATCAAACGATTTCCTTATTAAAAATAATGACTGAAAGTTTGAAAGATACAGAATTTTTAGACGATGAATCAGCATCAAAAGTTGCTAAATTAGCCCTTGATGAACTGCATGGAGACATGGAAGAACAAGCCTCGCAATTACTGGTTGCATTGAGTAGAGCATATTGTAAACAAGCAATGAGTGATGTAATAGCCAGGTAAAAAGGAAGAAAAAACAATTTTTAAAAAACTTCCAAAAATTAATTCTTTTTTCTTTTTAGATTTAGTTTATCAGAGATACCAAATCATGCTATTGTTAAAGTAGCAGGTTTAATTGCTGTCACTAATGCTAATGACACAATACCATATATTCGTATTTTTTTAAATTTATTAATGCCCGTAATGCATCGAATACACGACCAACATTTAAAAATTGCAATAAGCTTTAGTAAGTACTTTAAAGTTCAAAATGAAACAGCGAATTTTTTAATAACTTATTATGTTTTATGTATTTATTTTATATTCATATTTATAAATAATCCATAAGTTTTTAACATTCAAATGAACGTTTTTGTATTAAAAATATTATCACAAAATAAATTTTAAAAAACTTTAAAAATTGTTTAAATGTTTAGAACTTTAGGATGGTGTTTAGAAAATATTTTATTTACCTAGAAAATATCATTTTAATTATTTATTTACATGGTAATAAACAATTTAGAAACAAAAATCCCTTTTATTATTCATTTCGAATTTTTAGTGATAGTAATTTTTTATTTTTTTTACTCTTTTCATAGCTCTTGGAAAATTTGCCGAAGCAATAAACGATTATTTTATAAATAATGAGGAGCCAAGAAATTCTGTTAATGAAGTTGATAATTTAAGGGAATCCTCACAAAATCTTGATGACGAAATAACAATGATGAGAAATATGCTTTTTACAACGTTAATTGACAGTTGGTTGCGGGGCAGTCGTGATTCACAGATAATTGAAGGAGTATTAATTACTATAAGTTCTCTTCTGCCTATTCTACCAAAAAATTCTAATCACAACGATACTGTCAAGTTAATTCCAATTCTTTTAAATCTTTGTAAAAAATTCGCCAATATTCGTCTGTCAGTTACGAGGTATCATTATAAATTATTTATTCAAACATAGCAACTTTTATTATTTTTAAAATGAAATTCGCTATGTTCAAAGCAATGTTTTATAAAATAAAAATTAGTGAAATGTATTTCGAAAGTAGCAAAAAATTAAAGTTGAAAGTTTATTTTTCATAATTGATTTGTTTATAATTTATTGTAATTTATTTAACAGGGTACTTGCTGTGATATTAAGTTCTGCCATAGAAGCAGACAAGGAAAATTTGCGACAGTACTTGGAAAATATTCATCAAGTATTATTTGAATATGTTTGTATCACTCCATTTACAGTAAATCGCGATACACTTTTAACGCACTATGAAGTTTTGAAATGCTTTCACGCAATTGTCGTTCTTTATCCCGAAGAAGGACTCGATAGGTATAATAAAATATTTTATATATTTTTTAATTCGTAACGTTTCAATAGATACATTATTAATATTATAAATAAAAAGATTATTTTGATTTTGGTTCAAATTACTTTACTTATTTTTATTTTATTCTAATCTTTATTTATTTATTAAAAATACATTTTATATGTCTACCTATATTACAAAAAGATTTATAATGAAATTTGATTTTCAGAATTTTATCAAGTCTAAAGTCGCATTCTTTAACGATTCGCTCTCGAGCTCTGATGGTCCTGAAGCATTTGATAAACGCACTTCCTGAAGAAAATGATACTTCAATGCAGAGAATAGCTTTAAGCTTGCAAGACTCTCTTGGAGAAAGCAGCGCTCATCAAATGGTTGGTGCAATTGTCGCTTTGATGGCTCGACCAAATCTCTCGCTCCTTCCATCACAAAGAGCTACATATATTCGCTTTATGGTAAATATAATAAATTATTGTTCTTTAGAAACAAAAATTAAAAATTTTTCTCTCCATTTATAGAAAAATGTTTCCTTTTATTTGAGAAATAATGATTTTCATTCAAGCTTGAAACTAAAATAAAATAAAAAATATTGCAGGTAACAAATTGTGCAGCGAAAAACGAGGAGTCGCTCGCCTACGACGAAGCTCTCCATCTTTTGTCGAGCACTGTTGAAGGAGTTGAAAACTGGCTGTGGCCGTCACTAATCACAGCTTTATTAGATCCTCTTTGCAGTTTATCCGTAATTATGATTTACATTTTTCTCATTTTCTTTCAAACTTTCAATTTCATTAATTTTAAAATTCAAAACATTAAAAAAAACATTCAATAAATTCAATTTAAGTTAATTTGAAATCAAATTTTAAATATTATTAATATGTCACGTTTATTTTTTAATATTTATTGTTTCCCTCATACAGTGAAATTTTGAAATAACGGTTGTAAAAAAATTTGCAGGCAAATTCTGTATTAAGAGCTCTCTCACCGCTCGCAGGAAAAGTAATTCGCGATGAAAATATTAATATCGTGCAAAAGGATTTTCCAAGTATAAAAGTACTTTGCCGTTGTCTCGAACTTTTGGAAGATAAAAAAAATCGAATCGCTGTTCTCAATTTCTTACGCTGTGCGTCTCCACTCATTGGTCACATGCTTAAACCAAAATGGGACGTAAAATTACAGGAACTTATGGAAATACTCGAAGAGGAAGTGACATCACCGGTATCAATTGAAAGGTGGAAAATTATGCTTTCTATAAAATCCTAAATAATAAAATTTCAACTTACCTTTAATTACTAATTATTTAAATTTTTCCTACTCAGATCATTGAAATGGGAGGAAAGACTCGTGGAATTTTTAGAGGAGAGTGTTCAAGCTGAAGGTGAAAATTGGAGTAATAATTTGGCGGTTGAATTGGCAAGAAAAATAACTGCACCTCATATTGGACCACTATTGGGTGCAGTGACGGATGATGTGATTCATTTTAATACTTTAATTGCATTTTCTCGTTTACACACCACGAATAATTCGGGTGAATATTCCCGAGCTATTGGTATCAGTGCGAAACGTCATTTGGAAATTGTTTTGAAATTAATGGAGGATTCCTGTAATACTGAGGATTCACGTAAGCAACCAGTTAAGCTATTGGGTCTTGTTAAGGATGTGAAGGCAACAATAACAGCTGAACATGCAAAGGCTGGGTTATTAAAGTGCTACGCCGAAATAATGCGTACAGGAAATCCAGAAGTTTTATACCCTGAAATTGAGAGACACATTTTGCCTTGGATTATTCGTCAATTACATGATTGTAAAGAAATAACGGCAAAAGAAGCAGGATTAATTGCTCTCGAGAAAGTGAGTTTTTCAATTTATTTTCATTTCGATAAATATATTTTGATTACATTTTTTAATTAATTTATACTTTTAATAACAATTCATTCTTTTTTGTAATTATTCATTCCTCTATAACTATAATTTTCTACTTTTTTCTAAAAATTAGAAACATTTTTTTTTCGATCGGGTAAACTTCTTTTTGCTTCCTCTCCAATTCCTTAGAATCAAATATTTTGACTAATTTTTATATATTTCGTCAAGAAGAACAAATGTCCAGATGTATGTGTGTGTATGTCACCGATTCTTGTAGACAAATTTTCTCTTACACGTTTTGACGGATTTTTATAAAATTTTGTAGATATAATACGGTTATGAATATCTAGAATCAGACAGAAGGGTTTTCAAAAATATCAACAAAAAAATTGTTTAGCAATTTTTTGATTATTAAAAAAAATCGATTTTTGTATTTTGTGAAATTTTTAAAATTTTACATTAAAATAATCTTTATAAATAAAATCAGACTTTTGTCTGTACATTGCTTAGAATTGAAAATCCGCAAATGGAAACCCACCTAGAATTGTATATGAAAAAACATGTAAAATCCCACTTCTATAAAAGAAACCATATGAATTCCCATATATAAAATCTTATGGGAAGTATATGTGATGTAAAATTCTGTATAAAATCTTACAAAGTCTTAATTTCCCATACAGTTTTACATGGGAATCTATATGGTCTCCTTTATGAAAAGGGTTTTTACATGGTTTCTGATATAGATTCCAATGTGGAAATCGAAGACTGCTTTTTGTTTCTACTAATACAATTCCAATCACGCGGGAAAGCTAAAAAATAGCTGGGAATTTAATTTGACTAGGAAAAATCGGGAAATGTTTGCCAAAGCGGGAATTTTCTTATGAAACCAAACAAAAGTGTTTTATATTAATTCGTTTTTAAAAAATTGACTTTTACTTTAATTCTTATTGATATAATATTTATGTAAACAGACCCGAGTCTGTTAAGCTCTACTTTCAGTCTGCAATATAAGTGATATTTTAGATTTTAGAAGTTGTAACGCAGGGTCTACTTGCAATACAATTAGTTCGAATTAGAATCTTCATAACTCCAAAAACTGGTGGAAATTTAGGTTTAATGTTTAAAGAATTATAATTAATGTAATACAAACGTAGAAAATATGTCAATTTGATAAAAACTGTTTTCTTAATATGAATTAGTTAAAAATAGTATTTGACAAAAAAGTCATTTACTAATTCAAATAGTAATATTTTCCAAATGAAATAAACGGTTAATGGTAACTCATTCTTATTTTTTCACAGTCAAATTGAATTCCTAGTTGGTAGTCACCCTTTTTAAATGTATTAGTAGAAACTGAAACCCGTCGAAGACGGATACGGCAGCTAGTTACTCTATAATAAAAGATTAAACAATTGGATGGATTATACTTCTATGTAAGAGACTTCTTTCCCCCAAATTTAAAAAAAAAATTTAAATTGTTGAAAATGTACGCCATTGATAATTTTAATATAAAAATTTTATAAAAATTTACACATTTTTTAGGTAAAAGTATATTATACTTATATAAAATATATGTTACGTATTATAATAATATTTTAATATTATAATATAATTATATATTGCATTATTAAATATATTATTTTTTTATACTATTATTATTTATTATTATATTATTCAGTAATAATAATATTATTACTTATATTATATACTTACTGTAAAGTATATTATACTTTTACCTAGAAAATGTGATAATTTCATTAAAATCCATAAACAATATTCCGAGATATCCAAAATTTTCTAAAATTTATATTAAAATTAAAAATGCCGTATCTTCAACAATTTTGAATTTTTTTTTAAATTTGGGGGAAAGAAGTCTCTTATATAGAGCTATAATTCCACAAAGTTGCGCGAAAATCGGCGTACCCTTTGCAAATCGTGATATTTCTGACGTTAAATGCATTATTAATAAAATTATTCGATAAAAGAATAAATATTTTCCCGATATTTTTCCCATAATCTACGTGTGAAAATACATATCTGTACGAAATTTGAGCCCTCTAGGTTAAATAGTTAAGCCACTAGGGGGGCTTTAATTAAAGACCAAGACCGTTATTATTTTTATTATTATTTTGTTTATAATAATAAAAACTAATTTTAAGTTTAAAATATATAAGATATTTAAAATAATAAAAACTAAATTAAAATTAAAAATAATAAAAACTAATTTAAAATAAAAACGATAAAATTGTACGTTTAGTAGAATTTTAAAGATTTTTATATTTTTAAATATAAAATAAGACAAAAACGATTTTTTAGGTAGGAAAGGTAGTTTTTTCAGTATCGCAACCTGAATCTTCGGGATTGAAAACAAAAGCCACAGCTCTAGCTAGTCTATTGGCGCTTCTTCAGTCACCTTCTGGTTATCGACCATTGCAGCTTTATTCACTCATTCTACAAGCAATGATCTCCTTATTGTATCCTTTTTGAATTTATGTTTTATTAATATCTTCTAGTCTGTAGAATAAAATGGATTCCTTACTTCTTTTCTTTTTTTTTTACATTTTTTAGTATTTCGAAATTATAAGAAAAGTTTTTTATAGGCATTAATTAATGTAATAATCAAATATATTTAAATTAAGTTACATATTAAATTAAATTTTCATTAAAAATTAAATTAACGTTTAAATTTTTTTTTAAATTGTTAAAATGATTTTATAAGAACTTCTTTCCTGAATATTAAATCAGAAAAATACCACCAAAATTGACTCAAGAAGAGAAGGAAATTCTAATCAGCACAATGTTGGATAAAATGATTGCTACCAGTTCTGAGGTAGATAACGAAAATTGTTTTTACTCATATTTCTGATAAATTCATTGAATTTAAATTTCAAATTAAATAAAATTCAAAACAAGTGCAATAAGTTATTTTTTGTCCTACCTGCACGGAAAGTATGTCGTTTCGGGCACTTAGAGCGGGCGCAAAGTAACTCATTACCACCCAGGGGTAGGGGAAGCGGGCTCAAATTATTTTCCGCCCGCTTCTTTCGTTTTAACGGTCATAAAGTAAAATTTAATTTTCTTAATGAAAGTTTATGAATTTTTTTAAACTACAAGACATACCATTCAATGTGTGGCATTTCAGTATTGTTTAAAATATTTTCAAAATAAAAATTTTGGTTCGATTTAAAATGTATTTAAAATATTCTTAAAAAACATTTAGCCCCATGCTTGTTTCCTTTACATCTCTTTAACTTTTTATATACAGTTTGTGTCCAAAATGAAATGCTTTTTGTCCAGGTAGGACAAGAAAGTTTGTTCATACCTCGAACGCAAAAAATAATAATTGTAGCGAGGGCAAGATTAGGTAAATCGAAAAAATCATTAAAAAGAATTCACTGCTCGTGCCCTCAATGATATACTTTCCGTGCAGTTTGGACAAAAAATTATGTTCGCAACATGGGCGCAAAGGTGATTACGACTCTGGCGAAATTTCGGGACCTCGAGACACAATTTCGCCATCGTCGCAATCACCTATTTTGCGCCCTTGATACGAAAATAACTATTTATGTAATTTCTTAGATTGCTACCATGTTATCGCCCAAAGTTACACAAAGTATTATAACGGAATTAGGAACAGTTTGTGGGGAAATTATAACAGACTCGGCTGATATGTTGGCAGAAGTTGTAGAAATCCTCACACCATGGATGCAATCAAAATCAACAGCCGAGCGCAAAATGACGCTAATTGTTCTCAGATATACTTTAAGGTTCTTATTCTTCTTAATTTATTAATTAAATAATTAAATATGGCTTTCTATTTGAAATCGTTTTATTTTCAGAACACGATTGCAAAAAGAGTTCTTTTTAAGTGAATTTTATTTTATAAAAAAGGAATTATTAATTACACATATATGTTTTAGATTATTTTGAAAGAAAATCTAATAAATTTTAAATTGGTCTTTATATTTCTCTAAATTTGTAATATTCTGTCAGAGATATATTCTATATTTTTTTTAAAATATCTCTTAATTTTGTAAAATTTCTTACTTTTTAAAGAATATAATCTTTCAAGCATAAAATTTATTTCAATAATTGTTATTAAAATTATTACAATAAAAAAAGTAATAGTGTTTAATTTTTTCTCTGACGAATTTCAAATTCTTTACCAATCATTTGTCAAATTCGTTTAATTAATTATTTTTTCCGATAGATCATACCATGACTCGTTGAAATATACATTCCCAGGGGGAAAATTAGAACCAGGAAAACTTCTTGGACGTATTTTGTCATGGAGTGCAGATCCTGAACCAGCATTAAGAACATTGGTGATTGACTGCGTTATCTTGTCTCTAAGTATCGGCGCTCGTCACCGTTCTATATTGCCCGACAATAATTTAAATCAAGATCTCAATGAAACAAAGAAAATAATTGTCAACGAAGACCCTAAATTACTTTACGAAGGTGTTAAGGTATTTTATTTTCTTTTTCTCAAGTACCGTTTTATTTTAATTTAAAATGAATTAAAATAATTATTTTAATTGATCGTGAATTAAGAATTTGTCGGTCGTGGCCTGTGAGAGGATAGCGAGTGGTGAAATTGTCAGTCTCGCTGAAGGTCTAATAGAGGGTTTACTTTTTCGTGGCGAAGGTGGTTTAGCGGCTGGAATTGCATTAGCAGAACTTTTTAAAATACGTGGCGCGGAAATTCCTCGATCGAGTGTTTCCTTAATTGGTCAGTTATTTTATTGAAGTTTTTACTTTCTTTTTTATGAGTAATAATAATAATAATAATAATAATAATAATAATAATAATAATAATAATAATAATTATAATAATTTTACGTTACAGATAATATAATAAATCAAATGAGACTGATGGAAAACGTGAGTTGCTTGCGTAATGCAGCAATGACAATTAAATATCTCATGAAACATCATTCGCAAGTTGTCCTGGAGCATTTGCTTCATCAACCATTGCCATTAGATCGTGGAACGCAGGAATGTTGGAAAGAACTTGGAACACATGAAGAATTTGGTTTGCAAGTCAGTATTTTTCAGAAAAAACAAGAAAAACAGAAAAAAACTATTTCTAGTTGTTGACCGGACTTCAAAATTTCAAGTTTTATGATTATCCTGCAATATTTATATTTTCGACTTCTTTATTTAAAACTTATGTTATGTTAGGAGAATTAATTTAATTTTTATTGTTGGTCATGTTAAGTCTACAATATTTATTTTTTACGTTTTACTTAAAATTTCTGTTATATTAAGAGTTAATTTAATTTGTGGTATCTTTTCCTCCATTTTAATTAATTCGTTTTCTATTTATAAAGGTTGTGAAATTCACCTACATTTTTATTTAAATTTATTTTAATTTTATCACCTTAACTACATTATTATTTTAATAATAATTTAGTTTACTTTTTTGTTTTTTTTTAATTTTTATTATTAATGAAGAAAACAATGTAATGTTTTAAATATTTTTTAGACGCTTGGAATTCTGTTGGATCGCCTGGAGAATAACAGTGTATTGTCAGATAGTACATCGAATTCAGGCAAAGATGGGACAGCGGCATTTTCCTCTTTGGCTGCAATTGTTGCACTTGGTTATCTTCTTCAGTCTCCAAACTCGGAGATTTTAATTGAAAGTCAATTGGCAAAACTTCTTGGTGTATTGTTAAAGTACTTATCAGGCTGGATACACGTAGACGCGCCTATCTCAATTACAAATACAAAATTTGGATTCGTTCCCAATCGAGAGTCTTCGAAATTAAATCCCCACCGTGAAGTCTATGCAGTTCTCGTTAATGTCTTAACTGCCGTTGATTCACACACTGCGTCTGGTTTATTGAACAATACAGTATGTACAATTAAAACTTAATAATTCATTATTACTAACTTTAAAATTACTTATTGTATTTGGTATGTAAAAAAACAAGTTCTTGATTGTTTTATTTTTTTATTATGGAAAATTTGTTTTCTTTTGCAGGAATTCGATTCAGCGGCGGAAGCGGAGGATAATTTGGTGTCAATAGTCCATTCGGTGATACGATGCTTGCCGGATAAAACTCAAATTATCATGAATTTGGCGCGTTCTATTGAAAAATTAATGACAAGCACAATTCCGGTACAAAGAGCAATTGCCACTGCATTTTATGCTGAACTTGTCGGTAAAGTAAATCATGATTCAATCTGGCTTGACGGAATAATTAATACTTTGCACGAAGCGAGAGCCGATTCTTCTCCTTTGGTTCGGAAATTAGCATTAATTGGCCTCACACATATTTCTTATCTCAAACCGAAACAGGTGAAATTCTCTTTTAATATAAAGCTTTCTTGTGAGAAAGCAAAAAGGAATTTATTTATTTTTCAGAAAATGAGTGAAATGAAAAATTAATATAACATTTAATTTATTGTTTCGTTAATTTAAATTAAGGAATTTCGAGAGAAGGGAGATTTTTAATTATTTTCTCTTTTTAAGATTGAGGAATATTTTGATAATACAATGTCGGCTCTGTTGGAGGGTTTAGAAGAACCGTCGGGAGCATCTGATGTTATTCTTGAATCGTTGAATGGCCTTTCAGTTATGCTGTCGATAAAAATTGGAAGACCCGTTAGTCCAAGAATTATACTTACATTAAAGCCGTTCATTGAAAAGGAAAATTCAAAATTGAGATTAGCCGCTGTGAGTGCATTGGAAGCGGCCGTTCGAAATTGGCAAGCGACACTAGATTCCGTTGATGACGATATAACCGATCAACTTCTCAGTTGCATTCCATGTCTTGTGATAAAACTTGAAGATCCAAATCTCGCAATTATTATGGTGAGTAGTTCCTAAAAATTGAATAAATCGTATTCTTAGAATTAACTTATAATAATTATTAATAACGCGCAAAACGTGGTTGTATGTTTTTCTTAGTATTATGCAAATTAGAAAAATTTTTTATTTTCAAACATCAATTTCAGATTCGAAATATTTATTTAATTTTTTAAGTTGAATATTGAAGTTAATCACTAGAGACAGGAACTTTATGCTTGAGCATGAAAGTATAATTTTTAAAATTTTTGTCTAGTGTTAAGATTCGCATTAAAAAGTATTATTCATCATAAATAATTGCAATTTAAAAAGTATTGAAAAGCATAATTTAGTGCTCAAAGCAGCATAATCCATTCTGAGCACATATGCCGCATAATTTTGCAACTCGGGTCACGATTTATATTAAAAAAAATTATTTCTAACTAAATCCACAATATTATTCAAATAATATTACAGTCTTTTTGTAATATTGTATTTTAAAATAATTTATTTGCTAAAAATTGTTAAATTTATAAATACGTTCCATGATAGTAATTAGTAATAATTCTCTAAATCATAAGCAGTGAAATTCCACTGAAAATCTGTGAAATTTGCCACAATAAATTTGAGAATTTGAGACTCTATTTTCGCGATTTGAATCAGTAAAATTTCAATTTCAATAAAATTCTTTACAAGAAAAGAAAATAAATAAATACAGTTTTAATATAATATTCTTATCAAAATTTTAATTATTTCCATAATAACTTTTCTCGAAAGAATTGAATTATTATTTTAAAAAATGTTAATTATAATATTATTCGCAGAAATTCAATTATTAAAAAAAATTTGGATTAATTTCTTTATAAGAATGAATATTTAGATTCATTAAAGAAAGATTTAGATAAAAGAAATAGTTTTAATTGAAAACAATTTGGTTTAATTAATTTTTGGTATTTTTTAATCTTCAAAGCATTAATTTAGAAAATTAAAATATTAAAAAGAAAAGTAAACAAAAAATTAGGAAATAAATAGACAAAATGCAAACAGATTATCGCAATAAAACGATTATTGACATAGATTCTTATAAATTTTATTATCATTATGTAATTTTTATAATTATTATTACAATTAATTCACTATATAATAATAAAAATGTTTTCTATTTTTAGTTTGTTCGTGAAATTTTGTGTAATTGCGGAAAACTTCTGCAATGCGAGTCACTCGTACGAGTAATAGATATTCATCTCGGACCAAATGTTAGTTTAAATGTTGAAATATTCCTTCGTGAATTCGTACAATGCTTACGAAAAGAATTACCAAAGAGAGCCGAAGAACTCAGGTTGGTGATGACATTTTTCTAAATATTAAATTTCTTTTTTCGAGCAATAATTCTTACATGCCCTTAATTCATTTCCAGCAGTGTCTGTAAAAATGTTAATAATCATAATGGACAGTAAAATAATGAAAATCAATTAGTCAAAAGTGAATAAAAACACTAAAAATAAACAAAACTGAAAAAGTTGAAAGTAATTAAAAATTAATACGGGGGAGGGTAGTCTCATACCGACCGTCTAAAGTGTAAAGGCTAAAAATGTGCCAAAAATAGGTTTCTTTGTCTTAGTCAAATTTAAATTTTCAGCTTTCTCAAAATATGGGTGGTACGAAACCGACCTCCCATTTGGGGGGGGGGGGGGAATCGCAAAAAGAATCAAGATATAAAATTCTGATAGTAATTAAAATATATATCAGCAGTCTGTAATGAACTGTTAAATTAAATTTTAACTTCATTTAAATACATTTTAGGGCCTTTTTATGAAAATAAAAGTAAATAAATAAATCATTGGTACCTTTACTCTGAGATTATTTATGTCCATCTTTAAGAAACAAAAGGGGGTAAAACTAACAAATTAGAAAGTTATAAAATATAATTAATAAATTGTTTTCCAATTTACAGTGGAACTTCGATTTTCCGTCAGGCACGGGACCAACACCCTAACGGAAAACCAAAATGACGGATAGTCGAAGTTACAAGTGATTTGAGATTTTTATAATCTATACTTGTCTATATTTTGAACTTCAACATGCAAACAAACAATTTTACAAAATAATTACATAATTAGTTTAAAATTTGTATTAAAAAAACGTAACATCTTATTTTTTTATTTAAAAATTATTTTTTAACAAAAAATCTGTGATTTTTGTTTGCTTTGCTGTTTTTTGGAATTTATTCGTCGCATATTTGCAAAGTCAATTTTTTAAATAATAAAAAAAAAAATGATCTTGGACAGTGACGGATAACCGCGGTACGATAGACCGAGAGACGGAAAATCGAAGTTCCACTGTATATTCTAAAAATTCTTTTACAAATTAAAATTTTTGTCAAAAAAAAACATTATATCAGAAATAGTGAAATGAATCGCTTTGAAAAACAAAAACAATTGTCTGTCATGTAATTTTTATGTCATTGCAGAAATTCTGTTGTACGTGGTTATTCTCGATCAGAATTCATCTCGACGCGGGCAACATCTGCATTAATTTTAGGATTTTTTGGTCGCCCAACACCAGAGGATGTCCAAAGATTGTTGCAGTTATTGCGTGATAATGATTCTCATGTGAGAAGTCGAGCTGCCCAAGCTTTGGCTCTTTCTTTTACACTTTGATTTTTATATTTTGACTTTTTTTGTTTCTTTGTTTATAATTTTTTTTTTGTTTTTATTTTTAAACACATAACTCCAGTGATTATTATTTTTTTAAGTAAAAAAACCGGAATTTTAATCAATTTTATCAAATGAAAATCAAAAATTAGGGTTTTTCCATTGAAAAACCTTTTATTACTTCATTAATTATGTATATTTATATATATAGAACTGTTGAGCATTCAACATATATTTATAGAAAAATATATTTTTAAATATGGTGTAAAAAAGTTTTTTTTTAATTTCTATTTCTTGAGGGTAAATTCCTAAATGTCTCGTAATCATAAATTTTTCGAAATAAATTGAAAAAAAAAATTAATTAGCTGTCATTTGTAGTTTTTCACAATTTGAATTTGGTAAAGTTGTGTAAATTTATTCCAATTTAATAACGCTTAACAATTACTTTTTATTTTTTTGGTAAATTAAAATATTTTACAGCTTTGTCATTTCTATTATTATAATTAACTAATTCTTTAAGATTTAACACCCTGCTTTTCTGGAAAATTCGGCACAAATCCTTTTTTTTCCATTTGTTCCTTAAATTTATTATATTCTCTTCTTCTATCAAAGTGTTTTACCTGTAAAATAACACACAATATTAAAAAACAGCACAAATTTTTAACAAATTCGAATCAATTTAAAAGAGATTTTTCATGTAAATTCTTAATAATTACAATTCAAAACTTTAAGTAGCAATTATAAATTTCTTAATTTCATTATTAATTTGGAGCAAAGAATAAAATATTATTAATCATAAAAGAAAAGCTTTTATGGATTTTATTCCACGATAATTTTCAATTATTAATTTATTTAATGAGGTAAAGTAAAATTAAATTAAAATACAAAAGAAATTATAACTATAAAATAAAATATTGATGATTATTTAATCGAACAATAAATAGTCTTTAGAATTGCATTTATTCTCTACTTTAATTTTTTTATATTACACTAATATAAGAAAATTTCTTACCCACTGAACTGGGCATGTTTGTTCATATTGTTTTCTAAATTGAGCACACGGATTTTCCGCATCTTCATTTTTATCCAGACAACTCCAATACACATCTCTGTTATTCCAACATATTTGACGTTTCTCTTTGTCCAAAAAAGACATTTTTTGTCTAGTTTTATCAAAAAGTTAAGTTAGGATCAGACTGATGAATTTTTAACTTTCAGAATAAATTACATATTTAAAAGATATTTAAAAAAGAATATTGTAAAAAAAGTAATATAGAAATAAATTTGCATAAAAAATAGTACTAAAGATATAATTATTTTAATTAATTAATGATGAATAATTAAGTTTATAATTTATTAAAAAGAAAATTCATATTTACTGCTACATAACCTCTCAAGTTTTATTAATATTATTAATTTTGTGAATGAATAAAACGTGTAATTATGATAAAAATCTATTAACAATAAAAATTATTTATGTATATTTTTTTTAATTATGTTTGAATTACTCTTTGATAATTTACTCATAAATAAATTGCTATTTTTGCGTTTATAATTATGAACAGAGGTTAAATGATAGTGATAATATAGTCTTACATTTTTCAGCTAAACCTAGAAGTAATATTTTAAATTGCTGCAAATTTTAGTCACTAATAGTATTATTAAATTGTTTTAGAACATTTTTCATGCCATCAGTTTTTTAAATTAACAAAAAAGTTTATTTATGTAAATACAATATTCCTAACATTTCCAATCGGAAAAACAAGAAGAAAGTCTTATTATCAGATGTGTATGTGACTTTACGTTTAAACCTAAAGTTTGTTTCACACCTTTCACACTTTCTCGTATAATTTGGACTTATTTTAAAAATAGCGCGCTTTTAGTAGCAAATCACAAGCGAGTGCGCTGACTGACTGACTGACTTATCATTAAACTTTCTAATCCAATTACCAGATGGCGCAGGCAGTCAATTTTTCAAATTTTTTCTTCCGTTTCCGTTCGTACCGGCTTTTTACCCCTTTACTTCAGTTTTTTTTCTAACAATTTTATTTTCTTTTGTGCATAAAATGTAGTTTTGCGACGAATGGTGATTCTTTTTATCTCTCTCTCTCTATACCTAAATTCATACGGAATTATTATACTTGAATAAGTTTTTTGTAATAAAAAGTGTTTTATAATTCGACTTCAAAGCGTATAGGTGTACAGTAATCACCAGTAATGATAGCACAGTGATAGTAATAATTGTAGAGGTTATAATAATAATACTGGTGTAAACTTAACAAAATGACGAAGAAAATTTACGAAATTTAGTAAAAATCGTAAAATTAAAGAAAGGATAATTTCAGGGTCTATTTTCAATAGAAGGTACAAATTTCTACAGATATGTAAAAAAAGAGTTCAATTGACAAATTGTTGATTCTAAATTACAAAAGTAAATTTTGAATCTTTCTAAAAGTCATTTTTCAAATACTTTTATTTATTATAATTATTAATTTTTATCAACCATTTTAATTTACAAGAAAAATCGAATCGTCCGATAGTTGCATTGCATTTAATAAGGAGACAAATATCTTTATGGGAAAATACAAATTGACGCCTATTGAATGAATTGAGCTATTTGACCCTTATAATTAAAGTATAAAAAATTTGGTAGGTATAAGAATAAACTAAATTGAAATTAAGATTTTTTTAGCACAAGATGATGAAATAAGTGATGAAATAAAATCATGCCATTGTAAAATTTTATCGACACTATATTGATAATTGGAAAAACAGTGAATAACTACACAAAGTAAAAACACATTCGATTATGCAAAATATTGAAATGTTCTATTAATAGCTAAACAGTAAGAATATTTGTTTTTATTTATCTCTCTGTCTAAACAGGGTGAACTAAATACTTTTTTACGTCCTGAAAATTAATTTTCGAAAAATAATTCAGTAAATAGAACTATTATTTTTCTAAAATATAATTCTCTTTTTTAAAAGTTTAAAACTTGAAAAAATTTTTTTTTCAAAATATATGTGTTTTAATAAATGGTTAAAATGTAGTGCGCAGCTCTAGATGTCATGAAAAACTACTGCGCGGACATTTAAATTATACTTTGGCACGCAAGTTACAGTGCACACTTGCTGCAAAATTGCTGAAAAATGTGTTATTTAGGTTATCTTTTTTGTAATAAATATTTTTCCTGCGTTTTGGTAATTTTTTCTTTCAAATCTATTAAATTTGTAATGTTTTGTAACGCAACTGGATGACTATATACGTTTATTTAAAAAACAAATCTGCATAATTTAAAGATTTTTCAGAAGATGATTCTTTCTCCGCCGGGACGATATGTAGACGCAAGGTCTTCTGAGGAAAATGAGTCTTAATACATAAGTACAATGTGCAATTACAGAGAGTGCTTTTAATGGTGTGCAGCCTTAGTAGCAAATTAGAAAATTGCTCTTAGATAATTATTAATTGCAGTTTACATTGACGGCTAGTTAGACAAACTCGTTGGACAAGCGTTGATTTTGCTGTCTCTTTTTGACGAAAGATACGCTCAATTTACTCTCCGGGGCTTATTTACTTTAAAAACTTTTTTCAACCAGACAATTTGCATGCAAATCTGATAATATACAAAAGTAATAATTATTTATATACTATGTTAACTTTATTATAATCAAGGGGTGATAACGAACGTGTGACTCAACCATGGAATTAATTTTACTTATTACAATCTGTAACATGATATATTTTAACCGAGCTCTTTTTTTATGACAAAACCACACCTGTATTTTTTTTCTTTTTAATTATAAGGTAATTCACCTTCTCTATCTATATTAGAAATTAATTCTAGATTTAGAAATTCGTATTAGTTGGAAAACATGTAAATTATCAGAATAGAAAAGTTTTTTTATTTTTTTATTATTTTATTATAAAAGAAATGAAAAAATTGACTATTTACTAATTGGAAATCTTTGGAAAATAGAATTTGACATTTAGAAAATATTTTATTTTACCAACAAATCTTTTTTTCTACTAATTTTTTGGTTTTTCATACTACTATTTGACATTTATAAATTTCTATAAATATCAAATTAGTGGACAAAGGAAGAAATTACCATAAATTGGTATACTTTATATACATCAATCGATTCGCTTTCTTATCAAGAATGTAATTTTGACCAGAATTAAATTTCCAGAATTTCAAGAAATACAAAAAATATTTTTTTTCAAGTTTTGAAAAAATTGTATAAAAAATTTTTGAAGATATATTTGGAAATCTTTGTGGCAGAATTTATGTATTATAATGACTGCAATAAACCTTCAAAATTTCAGGACAATCCATTAAAATTTATCTCAGATGTTTTGTGACAGGTACACACACACACACACACATATTCATTTGGACATTTGCTCAGAACTGAATGTACATATGTTCTAGATGAAAATGAGTCCATATAACATTTTTTCGAAAAATTGAATCAGGGAGAAAAATGGTTGATTTACACGAGTGTAAGTTTGCAGTTAGAGGAATAGCGAGTGCTTGCGAGCGAAGCCGAGAACTGTAAAACACGAGTGGAAATCATTTTTCTCCCCAAGATGCACATACTATTTTTTCTAACACACGTATACCGAAAGTACAAGTGCGGCAGTTTGGTTGTTACTTTTGACTGTATATATTTACGTAAATGATGTCAGTTATAATTTAATTAGTAACCATCGTATGTAACTAATTTATTTACTAATTAACTAACTTCCTTAGTTACTTGTTCTCCCTGCCTAAGTTGGGAAGGAAAAGTACTTTTTCTAACACACGCACCGAAAGTACACCATTTCCTACCTGTCAAGCGGGAGAAAAGTTTATCTTTTCCTCCCGCTGACGTCATTAGCCGGGAGGAAAAGTAACTTATACCTTCTCGGTAATGTTATTATTAGGTGCGATGTATAAATCAAAGTATGACCATTAGTGAATTAATTACGTGAGATACGTAACTTAAACGACTGGCGTAACTTACGTATCTGATGTTAGTTACGTAACTTATGCATGTGATGTTAGTAACGTAACATACGTATGTGATGTTTGTAACGTAACATACGTATGTGATGTTTGTAACGTAACTTACGTATCTGATGTTTGATAAGTTACTTACGTGACTTACGTAACTTACGTAGTTTACGTAACTTACGCAATTAACTTTTTTTACATACAACAATTACGTAATTTACGTAACTAACTTTTTTCTTTACATTCAACAGTTACGTAACTCACGTAACAAACTTTTTTATTTGTATTCAACCGTTACGTAGAGGTATTCAATGTTTCATCAGATATTTGTACTTTCGGTATACGTGTGTTAGAAAAAATAGTATGTGCAACTCGGGAAAAAAAATGATTTCCAACTCGTGTGTTTATAGTTCGAGGCGCAGCGAGCGCACGAGCCGAAGGCGAGTGCACAATATACTACCCTAGATGCACAATATACTATTTTCTCCCGCTCGCAGGAAAAGATCAACTTTTCTCCCACTCACAGGTAAGTAATGGTATGTACTTTCGGTGTGTGTGTTAAAAAAAATATTTTGTAAATGACAAATTAGTAGATAAATGAAAAGAAATCCTAATTAGTGGAATTTGTTTGTAAAATAAAATATCCTGTCATTGTTTTTCAATATTTAATTAATTAATTTTAAGGGATATTTTTCCTGCTTTTAGATAATCATTTATCAGAATTTTCAAATTTATTTCGAGAGAAAATTAATAGAAATGAAGATTCTATAAACTGAAATAATATTTAGAATACATAAAATAAAATTTAGCAATTTAAAATTTTTCAACTTAATGAGTAGTTTTGTATTAAAATTTTTCTAATTTTTCGCAGGATCTTGCTCCAAGGACCTTTTTGGATTGGCGTTGATGACGTAGCTGGATCCAGCCTCCACTGGTATTGATCTCTTGACGTCATTCAAGGGCGTCCCACGCTTCCTAAGCACCACCTTAAACTAGAACATGGGATTTGTACAATTATTATTTGCAAATAATAAAAATGGGTGATTTTCGGAAACCGAAGAAAGGTAATAAACGACAAACACTTGTCTATTTTTTGCTATTATAAAATATAAAAATTAATAACTAAATTATTCATTTTTTATTTAAATAACCAAAATACTAAATAATAAAAATTAGATCCATAAAACAGAATGTGAAAAAATCATATAAAAATGAATACAATAACAGAAATAATTAAATAAAGAAAGTATCGAAATATAATTATTATAATATTGTTTATAATTATATTTAGGAGTTTACTTATTTTATTCGTTTTATCACGTTCGGAGAATACAAGGGAGTAAAATTATTTATATTTTATCTTATTATAATAACATTAAAATAATTAAAGTAAAATAAAACAAAATTGAAAAAGGTTTTCAAAATTAGTGTCGAAATAATTAGAGTACTGTATTAGAATTAGTACCTGAAAATTTATTTCTACTCCATTTTTAAATAAGAAACAAAAACAGTAAAATAAAAAAATTAATTTAAAAAAATCTAAAATACAATATGAATAATATAATTATATTACAATTATAAATAATAGAAGTAGAAATAATAAAAAAGCTTTACTTTTAATTAGGAAAATTATTTTGGGAATAATTTAAATATTCAATGAAAGAATAAATTTTTATAAATTTGAAAAACACAATTTTCTACTTATTAAATTTCCCATAATTCAATTTAATCGGTTTTAAATTGAATTACATTGAAAATTAATTAATAATAATTGAAAAATAAATATAAAATTTGTAATTAAAATTAAATAACAATGATAATAATTTAAATAATACAATAGGAAAGTTAATATTATATAAAATTTTTATGTGTAGATTTGTGCAACATAAAAATTATAAATAAATATATAATGAGAGTACAAAGAGTTATTTTTATTATTCATTGCAACGACTTTTTGAGATTTATTTTATCTTCAAAGATGTTCATTTTACAAAAAATTTTTTTTTCGTTTTCTATTTCACCGTAATTTTCTGTTGATTTCTATTTCTTATGAACAAACATTTATTTCTTTTTTAAACAAGTGATGATTAATTACTACATATATTAATGTATTTATTGAATAATACTTCTTTTGCACAACAATTATCTCGAGAATTTTAAAACAATTCTTCTTTTTCTTTTGGAATTTATCTATAATGAAATTTATAAGCAGTTTTTTATAAACTTATAATAAATATTAGATGTATTATTTCTGAAGTCTAGTGTAAATATTGTAAATAAGAGTTCAAATGCTAAAAAACATTTTTACTTTTTTATAATTTTACAAAAATAAAATCAAAATTGGTTTAAAAACTATTAAAATATTAAAGCATATAATAAATAAAATAAATAATAAAATAAAAAAGTGAATAATAAAATTATCACATAATTTTTTAGTTTATAAACAAGTTTCTCGTAAATTTGAAGTAAATTTTTCTTCTTTTGTATTTTCAACGTATTCTAAAGATCATTGTATTTTTCAGAAAAAAGAAGAAGGAATGAAACGATTTGTGAGTTTGAGGGATAAATGAAAGAAGAATCGAATGGAGGGAAGTGAGAGAAAGAGAAAAAAGCGCCCGCGCAATAGAAAGGGGAATCAATCTGAGAGAGACACTAAATGAGGAAGCATAGGAAGCATATACAAGTCATTCAGACTCGAACCACCGTGCCGTACAAGTTCGTTTTGGTTGCGTCTCAAATTTGACCGGTACGCGTGACAAAACTTATGCATATATATATATATTAGAGAAACAAATTTTTATTTTCCTCTATATGTTGCATAGAAAGAAAGAAATCTATTTTTCACAATCGACATGAAATTTTAGAAAGACAAAAATCCGTGAGTGCCTCAATCTTCAATTTGATGATTGACCAGGAATTTTAAACAAACGGAAAATATCTCTCTCTCTCTTTCTCTCTTCATTATTGGAAATATATTTTACTCGTGAGTACAGTTTTTATTTTCAAAAAAATTTACAAAAATACATTCAAGAGAATTTTAATATATACATAATAAAAATTGAAGCGAAGAAAAGAAAAAAAAACTATTTTTACGAATGGCAAAATTACAACTTCAAAATAATTTTTCTTTTTATCCTTTTTTATTTTTTTGACCAAACTTCAGAGGATTACTGATCCAATTCTTTTTAAAGAAATTGTTTCAATGAAAAGGGGGCAAATTTTATATAGAAAGATAGGGTAGAACTTGAAGAATTTAAAGATGATTTCTTAGATAATTTTCATAGATGAAAATTTAATATCCATGATATATTTTACGAAAATGGAGTTCGCAAAAAGCGAACGTCGACCCACGTGGTCTATTGATTTTCACGAACGCCTCTAGCAAGTCTACGCCTGGGTTCTAGAAATATTTTATATAGGGACTGTTTCATCCTAACTGAAATGAATATCTTGAAATCCGGTTTTGGTTTAAATCGACAGAGCGTGTCTATTTTTTTACGTAACTCCATATTTGTCTTATTACTAAAATTCGTTTCTATATATGAATTATTATTGAAAGAGCAATTTTTACTGAGTGAATATAATGACGAGAGAAAAAAATATCCTTCCTTTTTTTAAAGAAATACATTTTTGTTTATGTTATTATTTCCTCTCGGTAGAGAGAATTCTTTTTTGAATTTGAATTTTTTACAAAATACTTTTTTCATCGAAAAAATTGATTCATAACTAAGTAACTGCTTAACTAATTTACTCTATTTTTCATTGTTGATGTAGAAATTTCGTGTAAATATTTAAACATAAATATTTTATTCACTTGAACGTTCAAATGAAGAATAATTTTTTTTAACCTTTCCAGTTTGAATTTTACATATTATAAAGTATTGTTTTGCATATTGAAAAAAATTATTGCTTAAATAAGTTAATTAATTTATTCTTTTTTATTATTGATATAGAAATTTATTAAAAATGTTTAAACAAAAAATTTCGTTCACTTGAATGCTCACAATTTTAGGATAATCAATTTATGTATAAATTAGTAGATATTTATAAATTTTTCAAAATTGACTCACTTATTTTTCAACGGGTAAAGTAGTAGTGAAAAAAGCTTTATAATAATAAATAGTAGTTATATATATTTATTATTATTATTAATTAGTCCATTAGCAAAATACCAACTTTTTAAAATTAATTTTGTTTCCTATTTATTCATCATAAGTACAAAATTAATTTAACCAATAAAATATTTTTTCTCGTAGAAAAAGTAATTTTTTCATTATATTTGACATTTTTTAGAGTTGAACTTTTGCCAATAAGTAACTAAAAAGTAGTAACGATCTTAACGTAAAACGGCTATAGAATCGATTAACCAAAAATTATGATGTAACTTCAGTGAACTTTCGCTTGAGGTCAAACATTTACTTCAAAAAAAAAAAAAATTAATCCCACACTTCAAGAATCATTTCTATTCTACTCACACATAAAAAAACAGGAAATTCTTCTTTAATCTTCAATATTGTATTCTGGTGAAAAAAATTTTCGTGGTTCTTCATATAAACAATAGTTTTGGTTGTAGTATTTGACAGTTTTAATTCCAAAAACTTTTTTTGAAATAGGGAATTGCTTCTTTTTCAAAAAGAATTTTTTTTTGTTCTTTCTCACAATTTATTAATTTTAAATTAACTAAATAAACTTTAAGTTAGTTAATGACTTATAATTTTTTTATTATAATTTATTATTTTTAAGTTTGATAATTAGTTTCAGATTTTAAAAATTTTTGTTTATTATCAATATTTTATTTCATTACTTTCATCCACTTTCGAAATATTTTTATTTTATTACATTTTTCTATTATTTTTATTTATTTTTTAATAACATTTTATTTTTTTTCTTCATTCTTTCTTCTTTAATGTTTTTAAAGTTTCGAATATTCAGGTCATTCAGGTAAACGACAATATTTTTCTTACTTTATTTTATTTAATTAGTTTTTTTATTTTTAAAAATTATTCTCTATCTTAAAAATTTATGTTGAAAGTGTCATTGTTTTGAACATTCAGAACTTTAAGAAAATACTTTAGTTATTTACTAATTTTTTGTATATTTTGTAGTTTTTATTTACTATTAATTTTATTGTTTTGTTAATTTTTGCATATTTTATTTAGAAATTTTCTATATTTTGAATATTTTAATGTTACTAAAATTTTTAATATTATTATATAAAATGCTATTTTATTATAATACTATAATATTATTTTTATTATACTTTCTCGAATTCACCTAATTTTTTTTAAAGTTCATTACGTCGGAAAACTTTAATTTCATCTAATTTGGTATCAAAATTTTCATTAACTGAAAAAGTGAAAATATTAAATATTTTTAAAAACAAAGTATTTGATTAATTAGAAAATATTAAAAAAAATGTTAAGAAGAAAATTTTGATAAAAGTTACGATAAAAGTATTCGTGCGAACATTTCTTTTTCTTTGTTTTCATGTTAATTTCTTGAACTCAAGGGAGGTTTTTTTCTTTAATCAAAGAAAGTGACTTTAATGAAGAGAATACTTTACAAAATGTTTTGTTTTTATCAAGATGGGTTTTTTTCATTTGAAAGAAAGCGAACTTATTTTTTTTTAATTTAAAATAAGTTTCAACTAAATAAATAGTTAAAAAATATTTAATATAAGACAAAGCAGGTTTTCAAATACATTTTTAATAGGGCAAAACAATTTGTCAAAAAATATATTCAAAGTGAGATAAAATATAGACATTTTTCCACCGTCGACAACTGGTAAGCGAGTTTTTCAGGGTCGAGGTTTCTATTACATTCATTCTGAGAGAGAAAAAGGAGAAAGAAAAAAAATTGTTTAGGGGGGGGATGATTGAATAGAAGCAGAGCGTGAGTTGCATGCGGGACCAATGAAAAGTGAATTTGAAACTCAAAAAGCGATGGTTGTTTCATGTGCTAGCACTAGAAAGAAGGCTGTGTAGAACTATTTATTTTTACTCACAAACACACACATATAGACTTTCGATAGGTGGGGTGAAAAAACCCCTCACATGTGAAGCGTGTGTTCTAGTCCAGTTCAGGGGGTTGAATAAAGACTCGTACTTATACGTATTTGTAATTTTGTTAGGGTTGGTCTTTCTATCTTCAACAATATATTATATGTTCCCCCATAAATACGAGACGACCAAGCGAAGCAGTAGAAATGCCAGCCAAAGCTTATCGTTCAGGAGTTTCTGACGCGTAAATCACGCGCTCGAGTAAATCGTACTCTCGTCAAATTTTATTCCACTATTTTTTTTATTCATAAATAATAATTTGTCTTTTTATAATCTACTTAAAATTTTTCCGTATTCCCAAAATTTGATATTTGCTATAATTATATTGAATTCTAAATTATTTTCATTATAATTACTGTAATTATTTTTATTTTTACGTCTGCGAAGTTTAAGCAAAGTTTATGATGAACAATTGAAAAAAGGAAAATATTTTTTTTGAATGTGACGTACCCAACATAATATATAAATTCTTCTTAATATTAATCATTTTCTGTCCTAAATTGTAAATATCTCCTTTTAACCACATGATCAACATCGCGGAAAACGAAACTTTTGTAATGTAACAATCCTATTTGAAATGTTCACAACTCTTCAATAATAAATTCAAAAATTTATAAACTGGTGAAGTGAGAACGAAAGAAAAATCTGGTTAAATTATTATCTCAAAATCTACTAAACCGATTTACTTAAAATTTTGCAGAAATTTTTTTTGTATGTCTTTTGTATAACTTTTGATTTTGAAAAATATTTTTTTTACTATTTTTAAAGATCCAAAAATATCAAAAAACACGTTTTTTTTAAATTGTCGACATTTTGTAAAAAAAAATTTCCTTTCCAAGGTAACGACTATATCGAACCCTTTAATAATCAAGAATTTCATTAGGTATTTTGTTTCAGAGCACTAGGTACAAAAATCTCCACACTGTCAACCAGTTCGTACTTTCTTTTTTTTTAGTCACCACTTCACCAGACGTAAAATTATTGTAATAAAAATTTTAATTAGAAATGAAATAAAAAAATTTCGTTCATTTAAACGTTATTTATTTTTGTATGGTATTGTTTTCATTTTATTTAATAAATTATTGTTATTTATTTAGAAAATCGTAGCTTCAAACTAGCAATTAACTTCAACTTAAATCATTTCTATCTGAAAAATTAATTTTTATTATTTAGATATATAAATTCTATAAAAATTAAAAACTGAAAGTAGAAAAATTTTTATAAATCTACATAAATTCCTAATGTTTGGTAGATTTTTCATTTTTTTTCTTAAAGTTTCTAATTGTTTTTATAGAAATCATTGAATTTTCAAACGTGTGTAAATAAGTTTTTTTCAATTTAGATAATTCTGTAAAATCCCCCTTCTCCAAAAAATTGTTTCCCGCGTGTCTTCTCGCATTTTTTGGAGTTAATTAGAGGAGAGCGTACTGATAAAGAGTCTTTTCAAAATTTACAAGTAATTTTTGAAAAAAGTCATGAAAAACAAAGTTGAAAAAGTTGAATTTTTGGTTACTTGGTATTCTGCGAAACCTAATTAATTTAGTTGTAAATTAATATCAGTGATTTATTTTTGAAATAAATTTAAACAATTAATAATTGAAACATCAAAAAATAAATAAATCTATTTTTTATTAATTGATTAATTTACATAAGAGAAACTAAAGAAAGGAAAAGAGATCTGAAAATTAAGTTAAAACGTTATTATTAGAACTTAATCATCTACAAATGGAGCTGTGAAATAATTTATTATAAACAGAAATAGATCAATGTTGTTAGAGTTTATTTTATTTTCCTTTTGCTTCTTGAATTTTGAATAAATAAATAAATTTATATATATATATATATATATATATATATATATATATATATATATAATATATGTCACTTCGTTTACTAAATTTTTGGAAATTATTATTCACTATATAATAATTATAATAATGAATTATTAAGCAATATTGTGAAAGGAAAAGAAGAAATATGATCATTGTATTAAGCGATTGCGCCTCAAACTTTTATCAAATACCATTGACACTGAGCTGTGCAGATTTGATTTAATGTCTCTCATTTATCAAAAAGATGTAGTTTTCATCGAGTCAATAATAATTAAACAATTCACACTATAAATATGACGCATCCTAAAAAATTATTTCTTCTTCTTTTTCTTTCATTTTTTCTCCCACATGAAGTTCATTTTTGTACAGAATTAATTTTTAACCAATTAGGAAAAAGAGATTTTCCACTTTTGCGAAATTTACTTTTGATGTATTTTTAAATTTATACTCATTTTTCGGGGTGGTACAAATATTACACATTTAAACACTACAATTAAACTGCTCAGAATTTAATGAATATATTTTTTGATTATTAAATTAGCGTGTGTGGAGTTTAACAGTAAAAAGTTTAATTGTGTAAGATTTAAAAATAATAATTTTAATCTATTTAATAAATTTGTGTAGGATTTTGAGGTGTTCAATTTAAATGTGGAGAATTCATAAAAAATTAATTTTCTTTTGTTAATTACTGTATGTAGGATTTAACACTGATTAATTTAAATGTGGAGAATTTATGAAAATTAATTTTTTTACTAAATAAATTTGTGTAGAGTTTAACAGCGTACAGAGACTGTACAGAATCTCACAAAATTATTTTCTTAAAATATATTAAACTTGTGCAGAGTTTAACGGGGAGTAATTTAACTGTGTAGAGTATAGCAAAATAAATTTTCTAGTTATTCAATGATTATGTAAAAAGTTTATAAGTGTTCAATTTAAATATGGAGAATTTAATGAACTTAATTTTTCTTCTAGTTAATAAAAGTGTTTAGAATTTTACGTTGTGCAAATTTAATTGCGTAGAATTTAATAAATTATATAATTTTAGTATAATAAATATGGAAGCGTACAGTTTAATGATGAAGAGTTAAACTGTGCAAGATTTAAAAATAATAATTTTTATTTATTTAGTAAACTTGTGTAGAGTTTAAACAGTGGTCAATTGAATTTTGTGCAATTTAGAAATTTAATTGTGAAGAATTCAAAAAGAACAGAATTTATCATATAGAGTTTTAACAGTGTAGAGTTTAAATGTGTAATATTTGAACCGCCCCCATTACAGAAGATTCAATATTTTTTTTACAATTTTTTCAATAAATTTAATTATAGAACGTTTACTAATTATTTCCATAAAGCCATACAATAAAAAATCGATCGATTATCGATTAAGTGTAAAATTATCATCAATTTCTTATCGGTAACCTTGAAAATTGTTTCCAAATTCACATGCTTCACGTGCGATCTTTATTTAACATTTATTTATAGTATATTAAAGAAAAAAAGGCGCAAATTGTACAAAAAAATTTTTCTCTTCTTGAATAATGTCTTAATTTAATTTTTATTGAATAATTGTCTTATTTGTTTGAGTAGTTTATATTATCTGTAGTGAAATATATACATATTTTTTTCTCTATAAAAATAATTATAAATTTACGATAGCGAAAACGTGCCACGAGATGATAGATTTAATGAACTATATGAAACGTGATTAAACTAGAAAATTTTGCAATCAACAATTTGTTTTCTTTAAAAACATATTTCATAAATAAATTTTCTTCCTTGATCAGTAATGAAAAATAGATTTAAAGCAAGTACGATTATTATTGTTAAAAATAAGGACTAAATTAAAATTATTATTTGTTCAATAGTTTCTTTGTTTAAAATTTTATTCTTACATCTTATTTTATTTGATTATTTCTCGTATGTTTTTTTGTTTTATTTTTATATTTTATGTTAGTAGGGCGGACTAGGGTTAAATGTTAAATTATACAAAAATGGTTGTTAGGCCATAAATCTACTTAGATGCAAATATATATACATAATTATATAAATAGATCTTGCTATCCATTTTTCTTAGTGTGTTTTGTTATTTTTTGTAATTATTTTCCTTTATTTTTGTATTTTATTTATAAATAAAATGAACATTTCTCTCATTTTTCGAATAATATATACCTATATACATAAATACGATTATAATTACTAAGCAGGAGAAAGAATTAATTTTCCATTTAAACAAAAATAAAAAAAATTGATATTTAAAAAAGATAATTTTCAAATTCACAGCTGACAGCTTCCGTTTAATCACTAGAATTGTCCTTAATTGCAATGTTTAAGGTCTTTAAGCAATAAATCAAAGAGATAAGTAATATATCAGTGTAAGAACAAAATTGTGTGTTGAGTAATGAGACATTCTGTAGATTAATGTTACATATTATTCAAAAACAAAAAAACATTGATTATTGCCTTTGCTTATGAGAATTTTCGAAAAAAAATTTCTTTCGTTTATTTTTATTACATTCTATATACTACTTAAGAAAATATTATAATGTTTCAGAATATTTATTTTATTTATTACTATCATTATATCTTTTTCTTAAAAATTTCAAAATTCATTATTAATATGAAATTTAATTTCGAAACTCAATTTGATGAATAATTTTTATTAAAAGAAACTAAGAATTTTGAATTACAAATAAAACAACAATAATAATAATAATAATAATAATAATAATAATAATAATAATAATAATAATAATAATAATAATAACAATAACAATAACAATAACAATACATAACATAATAAATAATAACTGATTGAAATAAAAAATAAAATAAGTATAAATGAATGCAATGCAAGAAAATGATTAAATTAATAAGTAAAATAAATAACTAGGTATAATTAAATAAAATATAATAAAGTAATTAATAGAGGTGTGCAAAAAGCTCAAAAAGCCGAGCCGCAATTTTTTTGAGTCGAGCCGAGTACTCGATTAAATTCAAACTTATAAAAAAATTGAAAAAATAATAAGTAAAAAATATTGAATTCTCATTAAATAATTCCCCGATTTTCTACGATCAGTAAATCCCTTAAATTCGAAATGTTCTACTTATTAATAGTTTTTTTAGTAATTCAAAAGCCCGAATCCAATCGAGTACCCGGAAAATCCTAGAAGGCTCGAAATTATTCGAGCTTTGTATGAGGCTCGACTCGGCTCGAAAATACTCGATCGAGTTTCGTGCTTTCTGCTCACTTCTATAGTAATTAAAGTTAGATACTAAATGCAATTTTTCTTAATTCGTTTTAATTTTTTTATTAAATTTAGAAGATTTATTTCTTTTATTTTATTTGAAGATATAAATCTAATTTTAAAGTAAGAAAATTTTTTTTGTGAGAAAAAATGAAAAGAAAATTGTTCAGCAAAAAGAACAACGTTTTTATTTTTTTATAACTTTTGAAAATTTTTTATTACAAATTCAGTCAATCACAAAAAAATTTTAATACATTTTTTTTGTAAAAAAACCTTTTTTTTGGTAGAAAATTTATTTATAAACATTCTTCAATGGCAAAAGTGTTTTAAAATCAGAAAAAAATTGTATAACAAAAGGAACCACTTTGGTGTGAATGACTTGACTGTAAAAGTAATTTATAAACAAGTTTTGATAAATTGTTGTTTCTCTCATTTTTTTGCATTCAATCAATAGAACAAGTTTTTATCGTGTTTTAATATATGCTTATATTCTCTTTCTATAAAATGACAAGAATCTGAATTTATGCATAAAATTGTTCGCATGCAATGAAGGCGTAGACCTTTCTCGATCATTTCATTGGTTGAGAATATAATCACACCTTCGCGATAATATTATTCACAATATAACATATTATCTTTCTTCACAAGACTCTACAATTTATTTGTCTATCAAGTACCAAAAATTATTTTCCTTTATCTCATTTATAATTACTTGAAATGTGAAAGTTTTGTAAATAACCTTTTATATGCACATATAATATACCTATATAATATACAACATCCGGAAACATATAGTTTATATATTTATAAATTTCCAATTTCTTTGATAGAAAATTATTTATTACTAACTGAAATAACGCACGCGCATGTGGCTTCATTTTGTATGGTACATAAATATACTAACTAATTATTAGTATTTAATTACTAATTATAAGTAAATAAATAACTAAAAAAATAGTCGAGTTTCACTAATTGAATTAGTTACTACAGATTTTAGTCATTTTTACATAACCTAAAAGTGAATTTAACTAATAAATTAGTCATTTTTAACTATTTTATTAGTAAAATATTACTATTTTAATCAGTGATTGACTTTTTGCTATCAAATTAGTTATTTTTAACTAATTCAAATTTAGAAATGTCAAAAATCGATCAAATTTAATAATTTATTTTGACAACGTAATTTAATTTTAGGAAATCGGAATTATTTAAATAATAAGTATTTTAAATACGGGTCAGAATTTGTGAAATTTTCACAGAAAACAAAAAGTATTTTTTTTAAATCAAAATGGTGAAAAAACATTTCTATTTGGTCTTAGGAATGTGTCCACCAAAGAACAGAAAAAAATATTATTTTTTGTAAAAGTTATTGCAAAATTAATTTTTTTGCAACTTTTTAAACAAAATGTTATTTCTCCTAAATGAATAAACCGATTTAAACGAATCAAGCGGGAATATAAAAGGAATAAAAAATACTTTCGCTTAGAATTAGAAAATTTTTAAAAAGTTTATATTTTAATAATTATTCAATAAATTTTTTATAAACAATTAATTTTTTTAAATGTTCTACGCCTTTAAAATTTTTTTTAAAAATATCTACATACACTTAAAACTATAAGAAATCAAAATCCGTTGAGAAAATTTTGGAGCGACAATTATTTTAAAAGTTATAATGCAAATTATATCGAACGGAGATGCGATTTTGATGATTTTCAGAATTAAAACATTATTTTTAACTATGAAATGAACAAAACACTGTCGAATTAACATTTTTATTCAGCTATACAAAAAAAAAAAAAAAAAAAATTATCAAAAAAAAATTATCAAAAACTAAGTTCAGTGTTGATGCACTACACCGCGCCAATATAATTTCCATTATAACTTTTAAAATAATTGTCGCTCCAAAATTTTCTCAACGGATTTTGATTTCTTATAGTTTTAAGTGTATGTAGATATTTTTAAAAAAAATTTTAAAGGCGTAGAACATTTAAAAAAATTAATTATTTATAAAAAATTCATTGAATATTTATTAAAATATAAACTTTTTAAAAATTTTCTAATTCTAAACGAAAGTATTTTTTATTCCCTTTATATTCCAGCTTGATTCACTTAAATCGGTTCATTCATTTACGAGAAATAACATTTTGTTTAAAAAGTTGCAAAAAATTAATTTTGCAATAACTTTAATAAAAAATAATATTTTTTTCTGTTCTTTGGTGGACACATTCCTAAGACCAAATAGAAATGTTTTTTCACCATTTTAAATTAAAAAAAATACTTTTTGTTTTCTGTGAAAATTTCACGAATTCTGACCCATACACTTTAATATTATTTAAATACTTTTTTGATTATCAGCTGAGAAATATAAAAGGATTTACCTTAAAAACTAACTATTCTTCATTTTTATCGCGATTTTGAATGTTTTGTAACTTCCTTGGAGAAAAATTGATTTATGCCAAATTATGTCAAATTCGAAATGAAACGATTTTTTTATTTAAAGGAAATTTAAAATTATATTAATGTGAGTTTAGATACATTTATTTGAATTAAACTTTATTAATAAAATTAATAAAAGTAATTAATTAATTGAAACGAAATGAAACGATTTTTTTGAAAGTCAATTTAAATTATTTTTAATTGAGTTTAAATATATTCATTTAAATTAAGTTTTACTGTTTATTATATATTATTTGATTCTTTTATCAACTAGAAAACACAAATTCAACCTTTAAAAATAAATATCTATCGCTTTTTTTATATTTATTAAAGAATTTTCCTTTTTTAAATTTTTTGTAATGTCTGTCAATGTAACCATTTTTCATGTATTTTCAATTTAAAACATTTTTTTAATACAAAATGTAAATATTTTTTATAAATTTTTATGCATTTCGCCATCCCAAAGCAGATAAGAATATTTTCCCAAAGTATTGCAATTGTTTGTAGTGGTCAAAAATACATTAAGGGAAATGAAATAGTTTGACCCAATTATATTTATTTTTGCATTTTAATAATTGAATTCTCGTATAATTTTCTAATAAAAATTGAACAGAAAAACAACTTTACACAGAGAGAAATTTATAGTAGTGGGTAACATAATTGTGGTTGGGGTGACCATCTTTAATGCTACGTATACAGACAGCTATCTACATAGTCACCGTTACCATCAATATCATCAGGAGTAACATCTTGGTAGTACGGGGTAGCATAACTATATTTTTTTAGCATCTGTGATGGTTGGCAGTAGCATAATGATAGTATCGTGTAACATAATCTTTTTAACATCAAAATCTGACTATCCATTTCTCTCAGTGTAACAACGGACCGACAAAGTGGCCCCTTTTTTTAAAAATGTGTTTTTTAATTATTAAAACGTATTTATTTATTTATTGAGTTATTTACTCTGGCGGAATTGGTTTACCAAATGTTTCCCCACGTGCTCTCTAAATCTGAATCAGCGATAAGTATGCCACTATTTCAATTAGCGTATATGCACTGCGAATTAGTGAAATTTCACTGAATAATCAGTGAAATTTCACTGATTAATTAGCGCATATACGCTGATTGAAATTAGTGGCATACTTATCGCTGAGAATCAGTGAAATTTCGCTGATTCATATTTAGAGAGTGGGTATATACATTTGGGATACATTTGAGAAACGGCCGATAAAGTGGTCCCTTTTAATTTTTTGTCTAACAACGAAATAAAATAAAATATGAATAAGTTAATGAAAAATGTATATGATTCGACGTGTGAAACCCTGCAGATGAAGAAAACAGAATAAAAAAAAGGTACAGGATAAATTTTCGTGGTTATTTTACGTTTGAAGAGTTGGGAGTATTGAATTAGTCGCAAAAAATCGTTCCGTTTTCAATATTTTTAGTGAGTGTTGAACCGCGATTATGTATTGTAAAGATCTCGGCGAGAGTGTTGTATCGTCCCGGTATTGTCTTGCTTTTCGAGACAGTACTGAGACGAAAGAGAGACTGGTCTCGATTTCGTGCGCAGCTTTAATCAAAATTTTGTAAAATTCCGAGAAGGCCGCGGGTTCCAGAGCATTTTTCTATATTTTAAAAAAAATTCCGACTCAAAATATTCTTTTCTTTTTAAATGAGACTTCGATCACGAAAGCACTTTTATTTATATAGTTGTGGTCGAGGTTGTGGTTGAGAAGATGCATTTCATTGCATTGAAGATAGTGATCTGTTCAATGTAATCTGATAAGAACTAATTTATTCCTTCATGCGGCGTAATGTAAATTTCATAGTACTCGGGAAAGTTGTTTTGAATCTTATCACTACATATTGTTTCAATTAAACACAATATTTTAATTATTAATTAATTACCAATATAATCTCTCATCTAATTTGTTTTTTAAATCCACTTATTGTCTATTTAATTATTATTTTTTTGACAAATTTGAATAAATACACAACATTAATTTTCTTTCCCTATTTGTGGACTACTTAAATTTCCACTACACTTAAAAGTGAAAAAATTACCTTTAGGGGAGACCGGGGCGTAATGGCTAACTTTTCACTCTTTGTGCTTTTTCTCGGCCATTTTTGTTTTAATTAAATGTTTTTCTTCTGGAAAAGTTACTCTGGTATCTCAGCTTTCTTTAAAAAAAAAAAACATCCCGATATGACTCTTACTTTTTTTTCTACAATAATTTTTCTGGAGCAATGCAAAGCTATCCAAAACGCCCCAGGCCGGGGCGTAATGGATAACTCCCGGGGCGTAATGAATAATGAGTGAAAATTAATATTTACGGCCTCAAATTTTATTATATATTGTAAATTAAGGTTTGTGAATTAAATTTTATGTAAAAAATATTGTAAATATAATTATTGTATAGAAGATAAGATCAAAAAATATAACTACAATTATTTTCTACACTGAAAGAAATACTTTCGAGAATTCATCCATAAACTTCTGGTTAAGGATTTTGGTTGAAGTAGTCATACAATCTGTCAGATTAGCACATAAGTGAGGTTATGTTTAGACATGTGAAGGATGATTCACACTTACTGTCCTCTGTTTCTGTCATTCGTATGGCTGGATTAACCAAAACTGTTTTGGCAGTTGTATTTCATTATAATACAGTGATTCATTCTGGCAGAATCAGCCATAATTATGGCAGTAATGTCGGAAAAATTTCTTTCAGTGTAAAGACATATTCTTCGGTTTTTTTATTAAAATTAATATTACAAAATTACAAATCTGAAGTTTCACTTTCTCATTTATCTTTAATAAAAGTAAGTAACTTTATAGTAAATTTAATTTGATTCATAAAACGATGACAATTAAATAAGGATTTTTAAAATACTTTTCCTGTCTTAAATAAACAAGCAAAATTATTTGCTTTTACATTACTCACAAATGAAAAAAATATTTTTTTTGGTTATTTTTTAAATTTAATATATCAAAATTACAAATCGGAAGTTTAACTTTTTTAGTAATCTTTAAAAAAGTAAGTAACTGTATAGTAAATTTATTTTAATTTATAAAATGATAACAATTAAATAAGAATTTTCGAAATACTTTTCTTGTCTAGTAAACTAGCAAAATTATTTGCTTTTACAATAATCACAGATAAAAAATCGGTTATCGTCAGCACAAGCGTCGTGGGCCCAAAGCTGACACGATGGTGCACACTGAACCCACTCTTCTCCTGAAACGCTGTTTTTTTGGTTTGTAATTTCTCATTTCAATCGTTTAAAATCTACTATTTATCGATTTTAGATCAAAACAAATAAATAAGTTGATAAACACACGAACATACTGCAACTAAGTAACAAGTAACCGCGAAAACGAACCTACGCTGCATTATCCATCGCGCCCCGGGAAAAACTAGCCATTACGCCCCAGGGGTACTTGGCCAATATTTTGTAATTTTCTATCAATACAGAAAGTGTAAATGAAAAATCTCCAATTGGCCCTTAAAAACAAATGTATCAAGCTCAAAACCCAATTTGATTTTTATTTTTAAAGCTATTTTTGAAAAAATGAGAACGAAAAAATGAAAATTTTGAAAAAGTTACTTTCGTATGTCAAAAAAAGTTTTTTCTACTATATTTCTTACAATAGTGAACAAATATTATTGAAACTTCGTACAAAGTTGCAGTATACCAAGTACAATAACTTGTCTATAGAACGAAATTATTTCGATTTACCAATTTTAAATAAATTACAATTATCCATTACGCCCCTTAGCCATTACGCCCCGGTCTCCCCTACGTTTCTTTTAATAAAAATCTTTTTTTTACGATAAGAAGATGTATTAATTTTGAAAGCAAATATGACTTTAAATCAATTTTTTATTGTCAAAATAATTATAGTAAATTATTGTGTTTTTATGAAAAAAGGTTAATGTACCAATTTGTGAACTGATTAGTATTTTTCATGAATACGCTACGTACACTCATTTTTATATGCATTAGCTGTTTAAAAAAGTAAATTAATATCAAATCTCATAAATACTCACTTTAATTTATAAAACTTTAGTTTTTTTTGCTCTGATAAACTGTGAAACGTAAACCTATCAAATGACTTGATTGCTTGCAAATGTCAAAATACAAAATATAATTATTAAAACATTTTTTCATAAAATACCGTTTTATAATAATAAAATATGTTTCAGGGATAAAAAGCAACTACTTACAACAGTATATTTAATTGATTTCTATTTAAATTTGCACATTTATGCGCAAAGTGCACAAATCGGTACACGTGCACAAATAGGGACATTTACCTTAGGTATATAATAACATTAAATACTGGCATAGTACTGACCCAGTAGTGACTGCTAGTATAGCAGTACTGACACCAGTACTGATTTTATGCTGGCAGTATAAATAAGTTTTTAAAAAAATATTTTTCTTATTTTCTTTCAATAATTTAGACATTCTTATTTATTTTAATTAATGACTAAATTATTATTATAAACAATAATTATTTAAACTTATAAATCCGAATTTTCAAGCCAAAATCATATTTTTGAATTCGACAAAATTTTTAAATAATTTTTTTGTTGAATATTGTTTATTTTTTTATAAAGTTGTTATTAAAATATTGGTTGGTATTTTTAAAATTTAACTTATGTTTATTATATTTAGTTTATTAACAAGATTAGAATTATGAATTTGGCGTCTAATACAAATTTTGTAAAATCAATGAAAGTGAGGTTTAAGGTTAAGGTTTACATTTTTTTTGAATTTAAGAAATGTTTGAGTATGTTGTTGCTGTCCAAAATTCTATACGGGCATTACGCAAAAACGGGTGAATCGATTCTCGAGTTTTGATTGGTTTAATATTGAAAATCCGCAAATGGAAACCCACCTAGAATTGTATATGAAAAAACATGTAAAATCCCACTTCTATAAAAGAAACCATATGAATTCCCATATAAAATCTTATGGGAAGTATATGTGATGTAAAATTCTGTATAAAATCTTACAAAGTCTTAATTTCCCATACAGTTTTACATGGGAATCTATATGGTCTCCTTTATGAAAAGGGTTTTTACATGGTTTCTGATATAGATTCCAATGTGGAAATCGAAGACGGCTTTTTGTTTCTACTAATACAATTCCAATCACGCGGGAAAGCTAAAAAATAGCTGGGAATTTAATTTGACTAGGAAAAATCGGGAAATGTTTGACAAAACGGGAATTTTCTTATGAAACCAAACAAAAGTGTTTTATATTAATTCGTTTTTAAAAAATTGACTTTTACTTTAATTCTTATTGATATAATATTTATGTAAACAGACCCGAGTCTGTTAAGCTCTACTTTCAGTCTGCAATATAAGTGATATTTTAGATTTTAGAAGTTGTAACGCAGGGTCTACTTGCAATACAATTAGTTCGAATTAGAATCTTCATAACTCCAAAAACTGGTGTAAACTTATTTTTAATTTTTAATGAATATCGATGAAATATATTTATTAAATGGTTAGAAATGTTATAAATGATATTAATATCAGTTTAAAATTATAGAAAATTGAAAAACAAGAAAATGAAATTAATCGGAATCGGGGCAAGTAAAATAGGCTCCATTATTTTTTTCAAATGAAATTCAATCGATTTAAAGTTTTTTTTGTCCGCCATCTTGGATTCGCCATTTTTGAACTTTAAGAATTTGATGTCAGAAACGTAATTTGCGACCTTGAAAACCCTCGAGTAATCTCGTTCCATTGCATAAACCTTCATTAATATTAAGATTACGAATAAGCATCACAATACAATTTTGCCTTAAACATAATTCATAAGGTGCAATATTGGCAGGATTTAAAGTATTTAGATATTCCGCCACTATTGCATCGTCAATATCACCATTATCACAATTGTTTACACTATCGATACCTGTTTATATCCGTTCTGTTTTTTATCTAATAGATGTACTACATTTTGATTAATTTCTTGAACATCTGCATTCCTAGCTGCCAATACAACCTTTTTTGACAATTCATTAAATTTACGTTGATAAATTACATCTTTGGAAATTACTTCAACTATATGTTACAATTTTTTTGAGCTAAACAGATTTCTGGTGTTAAAAAATTATTATCAATATCATCTAAAGTTCCATTACCAATGAATAATAGGTACTTTGCAAATTCTAATTTTTATGGTAAAGTTCGCATATTTTCAGTCAATGAAAATATTTCAAAATTTTTCCACAGAAGACTGAATTTGATTGATAAGTTAACTAATTTGCTACGTGTTGCGTTAGTTTAAATGGGTAATAATGGTCTAAAATCTCCTCCTAAAACCATAACTTTACCACCGAAAGGTAAATCGTCTTTTACAAGATCATGTAATGTTCTATCGACTAATTCCAGCATATATCTTGGAGCCATTGGAGCCTCATCCTATATAAATATGTCAATTTCTCTCAAATATTTTGCTTCTTTAGATTGATTTTTAAAATTCGATACTAAATCTGAAAATAAAGGTACAGACATACCAAAAATTTTGTGAATAGTTTTTCCTTGAGGCAATAATACAGCAGATATTTCTGTAAAGGCCATTGTACAAACATTTTTTCTATAACTTCTTAATAAGTGATACAATGTAGTGTAAATAAAAGTTTTTCCTGATCTACCAGGACCATCAATATAAAAACATAATTTAGTAAATTCGGTCTTATTCATTACTACATTTATAATTCGATCAACAATAATGTTTCGTCAAGACGTCTTGACGAAACACTTTTCAAACTCTGACGTGCCAGTGATTACTGTGCAAAAGCAATGTAACGCGTTTCTCTGTGTTGTGGCTTAGCCTGATGATGATGACAAACCAAGTCATCGAAACGTCGCCTTTTTTGATTATTGGCATCAATAAAAAACATGACATGAAACCACTATGTCTATACTTATATCTTCCATGGATCGAAATTTCTACTTACTTCTAATATTACCATGTAATGTTACTGTAAAATTACATGTAGTATTGTCTTGGGTCGGACATTTTGATATTACTGTAATGTTACTGCAATGTTACTAACATTACATGTAACATTGATGCAATATTCCAGAAATGTTACGTGCTACTTGGGCGTAGTCTTGGAGATATGCGGGTTTTCGTCTTTGACGTTTTGGTAATTCAGGTTGTAACTTCGTGCTTTCGCCTGTGTGAACCGGATTAACGTTAAGGAGGTTCTCCGGCTCCAGTGGTGCTCAGTTTCGCGCGACACATTTTATATGAATCGACCACTCCCACCAATTAAGTATTAGTTGAGAACGATTTTGTGCTTTCTCTCTCTTTCTCAAGCGCGTGACAACAGTTGTCTCTCTTACCGCTTGACGCGTAATGGAAAATCAACCTGACTTTTCTACTTGAAAGTGCTCTATTAAAAAATTATGCATGGTTAACCCTCTTGAAACTGTTTCATTTTATTCTATTAATTTGACTCTACAATATACTAGTTTTTTAAAAAAATTGTAAGAAAAGTTTGTCAGTCATTAAATAAAATGTCACATTTTCAAATGCTTCATGTGGAATCTTATGCAAATGTTGAAACTTTAAACCTGAATATTTACGTTTTTAGCATGGTCAGGGGTGTTGAGGTTTTTGCCACTTATAAAGTATACAAAAATGAATATTTTCCCAAAATTTGGTAAAATTTCGAAGAAAATTGATTTGCCGGAGAACCTTCTTAATATCCAGATTCGCGGTGGAGAATCGCCGCCAAGTAAAAGCAAAAAACCGCGAATAAATATTCTCGAAATATCGGCTGTTTTTCGATAAAATTGAATAACTCGAGTAAATCTTAACCGATTTGGCGCATTCTTTTTTTGTTGGATAAAGAATCAAAAAAGAAAGAATTCTGTTAAGTTCATTCAATATTTTATATATTTTTATAGAATTCAGGCTAGGAAAACCGATAAAATAGCGATTTTTTGAGATTTAGACAAACGTGGAGCGTAAACTCCTAAATGGATTGCTGAAATCTTCTAAAATATTATTCATTGGGTTAAAATCTCGATATATATTTCTGAAAATTTTAATACAATCCGTATTTTTCGAAAAATTTTGATTTTTCTCCAAAAAATTGAATTTTTTGACATTTTGATGAACACAGACACTAAAATGCTAAAAACATTTTAAAAATATTTTGAAATAGTATTATGGGTTGATAGGCTTGAAATTTATTTTAAAAACTTTACTGTAAAGTATCATATCTTAAATAAATTCTTACACGGAGAAAATTTGTTCCTTATATTTTACCGAATTCTTCAGTAAAGTTGGGATATAGTGGCATAACAGTAATTTTTAATAATTTTTAAATTATTTTTTCAGGAATAATATTCAAAATTTAATGTCATATCTTTATTTCTTACAAACTAGTACTGTAAAAGTTAAAACAAAATCGAAACTGAACGTTTAATAAAAATTAAATAAAATGTTAACGTTCGTAGACGTATAGTAAATCAACCAGTTGACTGATAATGTATCATATAAAATAAACAATCAACCATTACAAAATTAGTAATGTAAAACTTGAATAACTTGAACAAATTTTAATAGATTTTCATTCAACTTGGTAAAAAAAAGTTTTTAAGCTTGCTGAATAAGAATCTAAAATATCGAATTTTTAAATTTCAAAATGGCAGATCCAATAATTTATTAAATTGTTTTTTTAATGTAGTTGAAGTTCTGTTTACATTTACCCCGAGTTTTCGAATTCTCGGGGTAAATGTAAACACTTAATTATTTATTAACTAAATTGACGAAAATCAAAAATCAAAGTCAATTTTTGTTGGGGCATGAATAAGGAAGATTACATATTTTTGTTTGATTTTAAAATTTATTTTTATGCAAATGCGAGACAAAATACTGAAACAGAAAAATTTTCAATTTCAAACTTTTTTGCATTAAAAAATAACTTACACTAGGGCATTGACAATTGTCAAAATAAAATATTGGCAATAGTCAGAACATCTTGTAGGTGAGCTGAGGTAAAAATATTGCCGTCGTACTTATTTTTTAATTTGTAAATCTAGCTGAAACATCTACTGTTTACATTTACCCCGCGTTTACATTTACCCCAAATGACCCTATAGATGATTCTTTTATTTTATACAATTATTGTTTATTAATTTGAATCTTTCTCACAAGCGGTGAAATAAAATTCAGATTCATATATAAGGACAGTTGAAACTTTCTGAAGCAATAATGTAAAGCGTGCGATGTATGTATTAATGTATGCGTTTAGAATGTACTGTAGGCAGGTGTAATGTATAAGTATTTGTTCGTGAATAATTGTAGGGGGTTCACGTAGTGATTAAAGTAGGTAGAATGAGATTTACGGCAGTATTGCTATAGAACTACTGCAATGACATTATTTTTTATTCTTCAAGTTTTACCGAACTATTCTGTAATTCAATGAATATAAATTTTACCGAACATTGTACCTTACGTTTTACTGAACTTTCAATAAAAATAAGTATAGTGAACACTTACCCTACGTTTTACCGAACTATACAATAAATATAAGTTTTACCGAACACTGTGCCTTACGTTTTACCGAACTTTCAATAAAACTGAGTATAGTGTATGCTTACCCTACGTTTTACCGAACTGTAAGTGAAGGGCTAATACATGTACCGTAAGATTTATTCTTTTTACATTATTTTTCAATGTAATTGCTTTTACAGTCCTGTTCCTTAAAAATTACAGTTTTGACACTTCATCCCAGTTTTACAGAACAAAGTTCGGTAAATTTTCAGGAATAAATTTACTCCGTGTATTTAAAACTTAATTGTATTTTATTTTAAATTATTAGATCAAAGACCAAAATATTTTTACAATTAATTATTTCATTTATTAAAAAGTTGAGATGACGCAAAAAGTTTTAAAATCCCAACAAAAACATCTATGATGCAAAAACTTCCGCCAAGTAAAAGATTTTGTAACTGTCCAAACAATTAGTGGAATAAAAGTTTACCAAGTAAAATTTATAATTAAAATTTTAATAACGATTTATTTTAAATATTTCCTCTCCTACACAACTCGAAGTACATATTGCAGTTGAAAAAAATATCCCGATATTAGCTGCTGATATTGCACATTGGGGCTTAATTACATTTCCGAATTAAGTCAATGTTCTTCACTGCATTTTGAATTGTAACAAATAAAATTAACTTTATAATTTACATTAACAAAAAACGAAATTCAATTATTTATCATAATAAAAAACTTCTATAACAGCAATTTAAAAATCTTGGCGTCAATACTTTCATTAATTACAAGTTAGAAGCATTATTGACGCCAAGATTTTTAAATTGCTGATATAGAAATTTTTTATCATGATGAATAATTGGATTTCGTTTTTTGTTAATGTAAATTATAAAGTTTATTTTATTTGTTACAATTTAAAATGCAGTGAAGAACATTGACTTATTTCGGAAATGTAATTAAGCCTCAATGTGCAATATCAGCAGCTAATCTCGGGTTATTTTTTTCAACTGCAATATGTACTTCGAGTTGTATAGGAGAGGAAATATTTAAAATAAATCGTTATTAAAATTTTAATTATAAATTTTACTTGGTAAACTTTTATTTCGCTAATTGTTTGGACAGTTACAAATTCTTTTACTTGGCGGAAGTTTTTGCATCATAGATGTTTTTGTTGGGATAAACAATATCTCCTTATTCAAATGTAATGTTCGCGTTACGGTGTTCGTCATAACAATCTTTGTACTTTAATTGAGCTTTTTTGATTTCTCGCAAAATTTCATTACGGGTGACACTCGAATCTTGATAGGTTTCACAATTTGCAGTTAATTCACGCATAGGGCCTTCTTTGAAACGCGACTTTCGTTAAACATTTAATTGTAGGAATGGTTTCCGTGTTTTTAGTCGGTTCAAGGACGATGTACTTAGTCAAATTGTCAACCATAGTAAGCACATACTTGTTTCCATGACTACTTGTAGGAAAATAAAAAATAATAATAATCCAACGTGTCCAAATAATCAATGTGAACCGTAGCAAGGGGACGTGATCCTGGTGGGATAGGATGCAACACTTCGGGTTGCCGTCCTCTTGGCTTTTTTGCTTATTATGCAAGGCAGACATCTCGAAATATGTCCCTTAACATATGATTTCATATTTAATATCGATCAAAGTTTTGAGTTTCTCGTCCGTTCTCTGGTGGAGTAAAATTTCATCCTCCCGTGTCAAAATCGTGAACATATCAAAAACTTCGATTTTGTCCGGTCCTGGATCGGAGCTCTCGAGAGAGCGTCAACGTGTTGCATCTGCTCTCGTTCCTGGCAGTCTCTTACAAATACGAACTGCAAGGGAAGCAAAAAATTGAGCGTTTCGGTGCAATAATCGGTCTTACGCGTGAACGCAAGCGCTAATACCAGTCGGGTGTCAGTGAGAGGCCCAGAGGCGCTCACTGCCACCCGACTGGTATTAGCGCTTATTATTATTATTGCACCGAAACGCTCAATTTCTAAGACGCTCACACGCCCAAACGATAGCTTGTAGTTTCAATTTACTCAAGTGGTAACGCGATTCTGTGTCGGACACTCTTCGACTTACTGCGTAAACTAAATTCAGATTTTTCGAATCGTTTCCTTGTAGAACCATTGCTCCTGGTCCGACCGAACTGGTATCAGTGTGAAGCTCGGTAACTTTTGTCCTGGGAGAGTAAAGACTCAAAATTGGATTGGCAATTAGACTCGTTTTTAAAGCTCAGAATGCATTTTCTTGGATTTCGGTTCACACAAAATTCTCACTTTTTCGGGTTAAATTGGTTAAAGGGACCGCGATTTTCGAGTTAATCTAGCCCCAGCCAAAGCTTCGAGAACCAATCTAATCCGTTTCAACAATTCGTCCCAGTTTTAGGCAAAAATAAAAATGTCCAAATAGAACAACAAGATTTTATTTCTCGAATTGCCCAACGTTAATTCCATCAGCTTGGAAAAATAAAAAGGAGCATTCATTAGTCCAAAAATTGCTCGAGTAAATTCTCCAGTATAATCGGGAGTAATAAATGTCGTTTTGTGACGTGCCTCCGGTTTGAGCGTAAGTTACAAATATCCATTAGACAGATCAAAAATAGCCAAAATGTTGGTTTCGAAAACAACCTCAAGGTATTCGTCGATATTCGACAAGAGATATTGGATCCTCACTGTTTGACTATTCAAACGACGACTATCAGATACCACGCGTGTATCTCCGTTTTTCTTTCGTATCATAAATACAGGACTAGAATAAGTCAATGTTGTATCCGTGGCAATTCCTGCTTTTTTCCAAACAGAAATAGTAGTTTTCATAATTTCTCGTTCGTCATGCATTGCGCGATAAAGTTTCAAACAAAACGGTACAGAACCCATTTTCTCGACTATGTCCATTTCCAATAAGGTCGTACACCCCAATTCGAACAAGTTTTTCGCGATGCAGTGTCGAAATTCGTTCAGCAAAATAATTAAAACCTCTCGTTGGCTCTCGGTAATATTATCTCCCGTGATCACTTCGCTCGGCAATACTGGTTCCTTTCTCGGAATTTCCTCAGGAATTGGCTTAATTTCCATCACTGCATTTTCGATTTTGGTTCCTGTTCGTAACTTTACCGGTGTGTTACTCGCGTTAATAACCCCCAAAAGTTACATCCCTCTCGGCACAGAACATTAGGAACGTTTTTAGAACGTTTCTAAAACGTTTCATGTCTGGTAAGGGACATGAAACGTTCTAAAAACGTTCTAGGAACGTTGTTAAAACGTAAGGCGATTTTTGTGTCCACTGGGATCTTTATCACCAGTGCTTAATTGAATAAAGTTAACAGTCGCGGGTTCTAATTTTTCTTCCCATTAAACAACTAAATGGTTCGATTTATTGACAGAGTTAATTTCAATATTAGCTAATTCTAGATTTACGCGTCTTTGAGGCTGCTTCTATAACAGCTTTTTTTCATCGAAATCAGTGTGAAAACGTTGCGCGCGCAACTATTTTGCATGGTGCATTTTGCTCTTGTCGATGAAAAAAAGCTGTTGTAGAAAGCTCCTGAAAAATCAGACGATTGTCGATTTTAAAATAAGCAATCACGGGTTGCTTTGTAAAAGTTCTACCAATTATAACGTTCCACGTCTAAACGTTGTCTGGAACCACTCGCAAAACGATATCGTCAACCGTTACTCCATCGACGTCAACGATTGCTTTTACGATACTTATTGAAATAACAATACACTGAGAAAATTGGATATTAAAAATCTTAATATACTAGATATTAAGAAAAGATGGTATTTTATAACATCTAAATATTATGGTTTAATATCTCAGATGTTAACAGGTATAATCTACAAACTTGAGGTTATGTTTGAACATGTTTTTTCCAATATCCGTGGATATTAAATTTAAACATCTAAGATGTTTATATATTTGACTGGGACAGATATTGACCTTTAATATCTAGATATTAAAGCTCAATATCCATTTTTTTCACACACACACCATTTGGTGTGTCACTACCAAATCCTCGGAGTTCACTCTTTCTATGTTCGACAGCAAATCCTTCACGCAGGACGGTTGTCACGGTTATTGTGCAATCTGCACTTCCAAGATAGATTAAGGCTTGCACCGATCTGTCGTTAATTTTAATCGATTTAATATATTTATCTGACGGTTCCATATAATTATCATTAATCGCGTTTACATCTAATTTTTCCATCGGTCGCGGTTTAGTACAATTTCGTGTACCATGACTCTTTTCTCTACAGTTAGTGCATAACTGTTCCTCCTCCTTGTGATACGCGGCGGAACCACTAATCATTAAATCATGCGATTTTAAACCGGATAAAACTTGTGTTTTGATTTGAGGAACGGTTCGGGGCACGTTTACACAGGCATATTTTATTTTGCACATAAGAAGCTAAAGTCTCGTTAGGATTTTGGACACGATTTTGCATATTTGTAAATGCTTTGGGAAATAAACTCCAACTCGTGAGATCCCTCTGGCGACTCAGACACCAAGAGCGCGCAGCTCCTGTCATATTACATTTCACAGTTTGCAGAATAAAATTATCTCGCCTTTTATTTACACAAGGTGCCGTCTCAACTTGTTCTAACCAAAATTTTGCCTCATGAGGACCTTTTTCACTGTTAAAAGGCTCTATAGTTTTAGAAAAATTGTACATGACATGAAATTCGCGTTGCTGTTCTCGAGATTGCAGAAGTTGTTGCGATAAAGACATATTGTGTTGCAAAACTTGATTTATTAGCCCGATCAATTGGTCATAGCTTGCAGGCGGAGCACCCGCAGACCGTGCAGTTTGATCGCCCAAACGAGATTGAACATTGTTTAAAAGATGTCTGTAGGATGGTAATTCATTACGAGAAGCAGGATCGACTCGAAAGGAAAAAGGCATTCGAGGTACTGTATTGCGTTGTTGAGGTGCCACATGTAAATCGCGATGTGGGTTCAGTGGTCTAATAGTTACATTTTGCGCGTTATCGATAACAGTGCTGTTTCCGGCTCCAGCAATAAATTGACTCGTATTAGGATTTCAATTGGATTGATTCGTTAGAGTTACATTGTTAAGGTTGAACTGAAAGATTTCCTGTTTCGTTTCCGACAAAAGGGGTGGAATGACCACCTTGTAAAATACCTTGGATGTTTTCGACGTTGACACTCTGAGCCCTCTGATAGTACGAAACGTGGTTGGTTGGTCTAGGGGAATTCAGAATGTTGATTGGCTAAACTTCAGAATTCATAGTTTCATGCTCTTGTTTCCACACTCTGTATAGCTCGGTATCAAAGGTCCGAGCTATACAGAGTGTGGAAACCAGAGCATGAAACTATGAATTCTGAAGTTTAGCCAATCAACATTCAGAATTCCCGTAGACCAACCAACCACGTTTCGTACTTTCAGAGCTCTCAGAGTGTCAACGTCGAAAACACCCCTTCTTGTCGCACATTAAGTCCTTGTTAAAATCCCTCAAAATCGTCCATCGTTTCGTCTTGTCGGACTCGATTCATGATGGCGGCTGTTTTAAAGATGGCTTCCCAATTCGCGTTGTAGATTGAAACGAAAAATTTCCATTGAAGACTAAACTTTTCAGCATGCTAATGCCCTTCTGCAATGATTGGCAGAAAAACACTTCTCGATGATTCCACGGTATAGTATTTCATAACTCGGGGTCTCAATCTTCGATAAATCTCTCGAATTTGGCTTCTTCATCGCTTTGAATTTTCTGCTTTACCAGTTTTAGTAAGCAAAAAAATCACTAATTTATTTTTACTTGTACAGGAACAAAAGTTTATGTACACAGAATTGTTAATACACTCTCGTAATGATTAACAAAATTTTATGAATCACTCTCAAGTAAAACGATTTCACGAGTTCAATTCACTTCGAGAACATGGCAAGTCGGTACAAAAAAAAGAATTTTTTTTATGTACCCCACACTTAGAATTTTATAATAAGATAAAATTGTTATTATTTGATCTGAGAAAAGGTATCAAACACTCAATATCAAACAGCATCGTGCTGAACTTCAAAATATATTTATTGAACAAAACTAAAAGGGAGACCCTCAAGGTCTTTATCGTTTGCTTTCCAAAACTTCTCTGCTGATCACGGCGTCTCGTGCGTACATCTTTCTCGCAACTCACACACACGTTCACTCAAGCGGAAGTTCGCAAGACGCGCGAGATTTAAGCAGGGAGAAAGATAACATTGTAAAATTTATAACATAATATAATTTTTGAAATCTTACCTCAGATTCGTAATCAGCGACTTAAAAAACCTTCAAATACTATGTTTAATTAAAATCATTTTTAAAAACTGACCCCAAGTAACAAGTTTCATAAAAAATCATCGAAGCAATTTGGAGAAAACAGTTTTGTCCATCTAAATCAGGGTGTGATACAGCACCAGTGTGCTGTATCACAACTTATAGAATTTTTAAAATTTGAGAATGTAAATTCATGAATTTTTTTGTATATACTACGTTGTTTCTGTGTTTTCTAAATATAAAAAATAATCAACTGAAAAATTTTCCAACATTGATAGTAATTGATTATGAGATATTTTCAATTATAAATTAAGTTTTAATTATGTGTCGCAAAATTTTAGAGTTTCAATGCAATTGCATAATGGGTAGAGATAGGAACTTTATGCTTGAACATAAAAGCATAAATTTAAAAAAATGTTATATATTGTTAGTCTTCAAAGCAGCATAATCCATAGAGAGAAATTATGCGGCATAATTTGGAAACTTCGGTCATAATTTAAAAAAAAGTTTTTTATTTAATTTAAATAATTTTTATTTGATAATTTTTAATTATTTGTGTAATATTGTATTTTAAAACAATTTTTTTGTAAGAAATTGTTAAATTTATTAATATTGACGATAAAAGTCACAATCAACATTTAAAAACGGGCGGTAATAAAATTAGTCTACTCGGTATGTTTCGTAATTTGTCGTAAAACTTTGGTTCACAGTAATTAGAGCGCAATGCTGAATTAATGTTTTGTCTTTACTTGAGCGATTCTTTAAATGATGACGTATAAATCATACTTTTAAAATGTTAAATTATAAAATATTTTTAGTATCTTCGAGACTGATTGTTATGTGTAATACTAGCACTATAAAAGCTCCAAATTTTATTTGGTTTTATGAAAGTATTAAACTTTTTGAATTGACTACGATTTTTTATTTTACAAATATTCAATTTCAGGCAATCTTTTCCCCAATATTATTAAACCCAGCGGGCACAAAGACAAAAAACGTTCTTTGAACGTCTGTAGAACGTTTAATGTCTGCCAATTTAAGTTTTAAGAACGTCCGAACGTTCCAAAAATGTTTCAGAACGTTCGGACATTCTTAGAACGTATATTGGCAGACATTAAACGTTCTACAGACGTTCAAAGAACGTTTTTTGCCTTTGTGCCCGCTGGGAATGATATGAAATTATTTTAATATTTTGTTATTTCATAACTTCTTGTAAAATTTATGAGATTTATTTAGTAATATTAAGATTAAGTTAAAATTTCTTAAAGGCAAAGCTTAATTGAAGCATAAATTAGCACTTTTAAGAGCATAATTGTAGCATAATTTCCATTTTTTCAAGCATAATTACAACATAAATCGCCTTACTGAAAAGCATAAAGTTCCTGTCCCTAACAATGGGTTAAAGATTTTAAACCTAGTTAATGAAAAAAGATGAAAGGAAGAAAATTAATAGAACTTTACACCAACTTAAAAGTTAATAGTAGTGAAAAGTCCTTATCCAAGAACTAAAAGTTTCGTGCCCGACTTGTTTCGCTAATGGTGAAAGATATATTTTTTCACTCACAGAAACAACAACCTTCTCTCGTGAAATTGATCTTCTCAATGGCACGTATAAAACTGTGATTCATTATATGGTGAAAAATCCAATGTTTTTTTTTTTGCTTACAAGGAAAAATGTATTATTCAAGAAAAAGAATATTGTAAAAGCTTCAACTGTGAAATAAAAATGATCTGGGTAAAAACCTATCTATTTAATGAAAAAAAGAATAGAAGAAATAAAATAAAAAAGGAAGGAAAAAAGAAAATGTTCTAACTATAAAAGAAAGTAGAAAATGTTTTGCAATATTCTTTGTTTCCTTTCTTTGCATTATTCTTGTATTTGAAAATAACATAATTTTATTTTTTGTTTATAGACGAAAATGTCGAAGTCGGGAAGCATAAAAGGAAGTATAAAGGGGAGTTTAAAGGAAGGAGAAAAAGGATCTTATGATCCAGTTCCAGTGAATGGAGATGGAGGCGATGAAATAAAATTAGAAGCAAAAATGTCACTTCTCAATGGTGTCACAGTAATTGTTGGTTCAATTATTGGTTCCGGTATTTTTGTCAGTCCAAAAGGTGTTCTAGAATACACGGGAAGTGTTAATGCCAGTTTAATAGTATGGACGGCCTCCGGTCTCTTCTCGATGGTAAATTATTTTCTTTTTCTTTAAACTTTTATAGTTCATCAACTTTTTCAATTAAGGTAAAGCAATTTAATTTAATTCATAACTACAAATTTTTTCACAATGAATTTTTATTTCATTATTAAAATAGAAAGTTATTCTTTTAATGATAGAACGTCCAAGCGCCCATCCTGCCGGAAGGATGTTCCGAAAATAAGGCTTTTAAAAAAAGGGAATTCAATTTTTCTTTTCCGGAACTCCTTGGGATTAAAGTAGACGAAAAGACGAAAAAATCCATGTACTTGACTTTTTAAAATAATAATATTAAACCATTTTTCAAAGCCCTCAAACTTGCTGTTTCTGAAAAGTAAAAAAAAAACATTTTTTCGTAAATTTAATGTAAAATCCACAAAAATCAATATATTTTGGCCGGTTTAGTCTCTTTTTCTTCAGAAACGTTCAAAGAATGAAACCTATTTGTTTAATTTTAAAAAATTTCATTTTTAATGTTAATCAGCAAAATTGCGGCCAATTGAATAAAAACTCTCTTCAAAGTTTCTTTATAAAATTAATATGGAAGCAGATAAATACAAAAACGAATATATCGTTGGAAAGGTAATGAAACAAGCTTTCCAATGATGTAAATATCAAGTTTCTAAATTTATATGCCTAGGCTTGGTAGCCTTTTAAACAAAGCGAAAAGCGTCCTGCCGGCAGGACCGGGTTTCATCATTTTGTGACTAAAAATTACATGAATTTTTGGAAAATTCAACTTCTTTAAGCCACCCTGCTCTTCGGTTTGAACTTACAAGCTCGACATTTACATGCGCTGAAAGCTTGTTTCATCACCTTTCCAACGATATATTTTAATTTTTGTTTATGTTAATCCATGTTAGTTTTATTTAGCGATTTCGGACGGACTCACCTGAGTCTTTTTGGTCCTGCCGGAAGGACGTTGGACGTTCTATCATTAACTTCCGAGTAATAATTATGTATAAATAATTTTTAATTACACTATCGGATCAAGCCAATTTATTTAAAATTGAATTTCATTTTATTATTTCTTCTTGTTTTCCAAGACGTGTTTATTAATAATTTTTGCTTTCTTATTCATAATGCTGATAAAAATTGTATTATTAACGCTATAACTAAAACATAAATTCCAAACATACATTTTTTTATAAATATTTTATTATTTATTTAATATATTACATTTTTTTGTTCAAATGTAAAGAAATTTCCTACAAAGGCAAGACTTTACGAAGTTTTAAATTGTTTGAAAATTTTTTAAATAATTGTTTTAGTAAATTTAATTATCTTGAAGACATTTTTATTTTAGTTGAAATTTTTAGAAACCTAATTTTTCAGAATTTCTAAATTAAATTATTCAATGCTTTAGTAATTTTGTTAAATTATTTGAAATACTTATTTTTATTTACTTCTCCACAAGAAGTTTCCACTTTTGAACTTAAAAGTTAAACAATGATTAAATCCTCAATGAACCAATCACAAGCCGTTAAACTGGTTTTAATCGTTGATTAACTTTTAATTGAGTTTGGTGAAATCAGTCATAAGTCGACCACTTTGAAAATACATTTTGTTTTTTTATTTTAAATGATTCTGCTATAAGCTACATTGACAAACAGTAATTTTTACCAGTCGATAAAGCGCCCTTTGTACACGGAGAGAAAAACCAAGCGTTTTTAGTATGAAGCCGTCTATGCTCATTTTGTATGGACGTTCCTGCTTAAGGGGCGTGGCCTCATACTACAGTTGCATGAATCTCATACCGAAAAAGCATGAATTCTTGCAATCGTAGTGTGCTGATGTCCCATGCATTTAAAGGTAGAAAGTTCATACTCATATCGTACAAATTTTATACAAATACTGCAGAAATTTTCGCCTATTGCGCATGTAAATTCTTTTACGAAATAAGTATGACTGTTCATACTATAAAAGCTTGGTTTTTCTCTCCGTGTAGAAGTAAGATTCTTATAAATATAAAGTATTTTATTTCAAAACGGACCCCCCTGTAAAGAATTGCCAATTTCCGTCAATTTTTAAATAAATATTTCTCCTATTTAACCCTTTTGTGCCTCCGGGAAATCCAGCTGTTGGATTTGTTTCCAAATTGGTACTAGGGGGTTTTCGAGGTCGCTGATTACGAATCCAATATCAGTTTTTCAAAATTCAAAATGTCAAATCCAATATGGCAGACAAGATTTTTAAAAATTGCTTGAATTTGCGTCAATATCGTTACTTGGGGGTTTTCGAAGTCGCTGATTGCGAATCAGAAGTCAGATCTGAAAAATTTTTTAAATTCAAAATGACGGATCCAATATGGCGGACAATATTTCAAAAAATTGCTAAAATTTGCTTACATATTGCTTACATATTTGCCCCGAGTATCAACTCGGGGATTTTCGGGGTCGCTGATTACGAATCCAATATCACTTTTAAAAAATTCGAAATGGCGTATTCAATATGGCGAATACAGTATTGGTAGACGCTCAAGCAAATGGTGGCATAGAATTTTCTACTTTTCTATAGATCTGGCCATTGTAAATTCCCTGAGACTGTATCAGCTTCATTATAAATGTTTTCGAAAATTTCACGGCAAGTAAGTGCGGCTAAAACAATGTTGCAGAAAAAAGCGCCTTTATCGGAACCTCTTAGGTGGTGTGGAAAACCGTGCTTTCTGCAATTCTAATCTAAAATTCTATCCGTACTCAAAGACCTCAAAAACTGTTGTATTTAATCCGCCATTTTGATTTTTAAAAACTGACATTAGATTCGTAATCAGCGACCCCAGAAACCCCCATGTAGAAATGTTGAACTAAATTCAAGCATTTTTTAAAAATCTTGTCCGCCATATTGGATCCGCTATTTTGGATTTTTTAAAACTGATATCGGATATGTAATCAGCGACCCCAAAAACCCCCGAGTATCAATATGTAAGCAAATTTAAGCAATTTTTTAAAATATTGTCCACCATATAAGATCCGCCATTTTAAATTTAAAACATTTTTCAAATGTGACTTCCGATTCCCAATCAGCGACTCCGAAAACCCCCAAGTAACGATATTGACTCAAATTCAAGCAATTTTTAAAAATCTTGTCTGCCATATTGGATTCGCCATTTTGAATTTTTTAAATCTGACCTGATATTCGTAATTAAAGACCCAAAAAACATAAAAAACGAAGTGTTGTTAAAAATTATTCACAAAATGTTAACGAAATGTATTGTTTGTTACATAATTGTTTTTTTTTAAGAACAATCAATGTTTACTCCATTGTTTAAAATAAATATTATAACTTTTCGTAATTTACTATTTTCTTAATTGTAGTCACATCCATTCAGAATAGAAAGCAATTTAGCGCAAATTAATTGGTTAATTTTTATAAAAATTACATGTAATTTTTTAAGTGGGTCATATATGTCCCGGAGGCACGAAAGGGTTAAGTAAACCAATTAAATTTTGTTACTAGCAGTTTTGAAAGATAAATTCTTGAACTTTATGATAGTGAAAAGCTTTTTTAAAAAAATAACATAATTCTATAGAAAATTTGATTTGAAGGTTAAATTTCTAAATATTTGAAAACACGTTATATCCGATTTTTATAAAATTGGTATCAAAATAAAGCATAAATATTCTATTTTTATTCCCGTAAAAATTATTTGGGACATTTCAGTGGATTTTGAGAAATGAATTAAAATCTACAATTGTTTCAAAGGTTAAAATATGTATAATTTAATAATAATCACATATTAAATAGAGCATTATTTTTTTAGCCTAAAATTGTTAATTAATAAGTTTTGTACTATTTGAGAAATTTTAAATCATTGATGAAAGCTGAATTTTTTAATTTGTCATTTATTATTTATTATTATTAATTTTCTTTTATCATTAATTTATTTATTAAGCTGAAAAATAAAAATTCTCTACTATTTTCAAAATTTTATAAAAACCGCTAATTAAATGGGAAGGCTTTTCCCTTTCCATTTAATAAGCGGTTTTCAATTTATACATATTATTTAAACCTTTGATACGATTGTGGATTTCAATTAATTTCTTAAATTCCACTGAAATGTCCAAGATAATTTTTACATGAATAAAAATAGAATATTTTTGCTTTATTGTGACACCAATTTCATAAAAATCGGATATAACGGGCTTACTAAATTTACCCTTTATTAAAATAAAAAGAAAATATTTAAAAAATAATTTTCAAAACTGCTAGTAACAAAATTCAATTGGTTTATTTAAACAAAAAAAAATTTATTTGAAAAATTGATGAAAATTGACAATTGTTTACAGGGGGGTCGTTTTGAAATAGAATGCCTCTTATACTTTTTCAAATTTGAAATATTTTTTAAGATTTCTAATGTTACACAATGACAGGTAAAAACTTTTAATCAATTATATTTTAAGACTTAATAGCAACAAATGTCTTTATAAACTTGTAATTTTACACTGAAAAAAAAGTATTGAACCAAGAAAATTTTTCTTGGTTGAAGCAAATCGTGAGATTGAATATGGCTAAGACTATTATAGTATTGATTCAAGAAAACAGGAAGTTGAAGTCCTCAACGATTATCAACGAAAAAAATGTATTTAATGTTATAAAATATTATTTTTAATTTAATGTTTAATTATACAACAATTATTATCAAAACATAAATATCAATCTTTTTGTTTAAATATTTTTTTGATAATATTGATGCATTTTTTAAAATTAATTTACTTCGTGAATAATTTTTTATCGTTGATCAACGTTGTGGACTTCAATTTGGTAAGAAAACGATTTTCTTGACATAGTATATTTGTGAGAAGAACATACATTCTTGATCCGAGAAAATGTGAAATTCGACCAAGAAGTTAATCGTCTTGTACGAAATATGAAATTTATTAAAAGAATAAAATATTTTCTTGTTCTAAGAATATATATATAGTCAATTGAATTATTGCATTTGATTTATATTTATAATTTATATTGTGGGAAGAACATATATTCTTGATTCAAGAAAATATAGAATTCTATCAAGAAATTAACTTGCATGGGAGAAATGCAGAACATATTAAATCAAAATCATTTGTGTATCAAATCAAGAAAATATGTTCTCTGACCGAGAAAATATTTTCTTGATTTGAGAAAATTTACAGGTTTCAATCAAAGAAATATTTTCTCAATGCAAATAAATTATTTACTTAAATTACCCCTCCCTCCTTACCCTCATCTCATCTTTTCTAACACTAAGGTCAAACATCTTTATTATTTAATTAATTAACATTTATATATTTTATTTAAATAATTGTTATTTTACACACACACACACATATATATATATATATACATTTAATTATTACTTAACACACATACAACAAATATATCTTGAAAGAAAATTTTCCACGGTCGGAGGAATTAAACCCGGGTTGAACGCATCAGAAGCCTTCACGCTACCACTATGCCATCCTAGCCTCAATGGACAGTTTTTTCCATTTAAAGAAAAATATTTTCTTAGATCAAGAACACCGGCATTGTGTTAAGTAAAAAAAGTTTCAAAGCAAATAAATAAAATGATTCGATTGAAGAAACATGAATTCTCCAGACAAAAATAAATTTTATAATTCAAGAGAAATATAATATTACTTTAAGAAATTAAATGTTCTTGAAACATGGTAATTCTAAGTGCTTAAAGTACAAGAAAAGATTAGATTAATAATTATTTCTTTCAAACAAAATAATTTTTAATTGAGTTGAAACAATTATTATTAACTTGTATTAATCTTCCCATTTTCTTGGCACAAGACTATGAGTGTTGGATGAAATAAATAGTTGTTTTAAAGAAAATAAAAAATGATTTGCCTAATGCTCAAAAACAAAATTACTTGACACAAGGAAATAAATTTCTTCCAATAAGAAAATATGGGTTTGTTTCAAGTAAATAAGGTCAAGAAAATGCATTTCCTTGATTCAATGAACTTTTTTTTCAGTGTAGGGTCTAAACATTCACAAGATCCCTTAAATTGTCTAAAAAACATCAAATTTTTCTTCGGTCAATCGATCATTTATTATAGAAACATGAGTCATACTTTTTATCGACAAACAACCAAAATTCTACTAAGTTTCAGCGGCATTTTTTAATTCTGAATTTTAAATATTTTTTATCTATATAGATTGGAACAATTATTTTACTGATTATTTGACCTATAATTAATCATTGTACATGATTGAATAGTTAGAAATTTTTTGATTAAAAATAAAGTTTTTGATTGAAGATAAAACAAAAAAAACACGTTTTTTGCACAATTAGCTCGTTTGGTGGTTATGGTTTTTTGGTTTCCTTTTTATGAACTGTTTTAATCTTAACATTTTCATTAAAAGGTTGGAGCTTATTGCTACGCTGAATTGGGATGTATGATAAGAAAATCAGGAGCAGATTATGCATATATTATGGAAACTTTTGGGCCTTTTATGGCCTTTGTTCGATTATGGATCGAGTGTATGATAGTGAGGCCTTGTAGTCAGGCAATTGTTGCTTTGACTTTTAGCAAATACGTACTGAAGCCTATGTTCCCAGAATGTGAGCCTCCTGCGGAAGCTGCTGCCCTACTGGCTGCATGTTGCATATGTGAGTCATTCTTAACAATATTATTTCTTTATTTTGTTATGGAATCTCTTTTATTAATATTTTATAAATAATCTTACTATTTACTTTTCTATTTATTAATTTAATAAATTTAAAGTGTTTTTATATTTTGAACCGGACGGATTTGGTCTTTGACCAGAAAACTCATACAAAAACATTTTTTGCTAAAGAGTAATATACCGTTTTGAAGCTTGTACCTTCACCTATAAATCGCACTTGTTCGATTTTAAAAAACTACAGAAGCTTTGGAGATATATTGCTTCGAAGGTGACTACCTCGAAAACGAAAATTGGTGGGGCTAAACCGGACACCCCATGGGGCTAAATCGGACACGGCTAATTAATTAAAGAATGAGACACAAATTTTCGTTTTTTTGTAGAGAAGTCAAATCAATTCTTCTTTTATTTATTTGCACATACTTCTATACAAAGAATATAATATAAACTGTAAAATCGGTAATTAATATAATATAAAATGAATTACAGTTTTCAGACTTGTCTGTTTGTAGCAACTCGCTTGCGAATTCGAGTTTTAATATAAATTATTTATTTATTTATTTATAAAATGGTTCTATGCGAAGAATATAATATAAAATAGTTAATTAGTATAAAATAAATTAAAGTATTCAAAGATTTAGTTGTTTTTTACCACGATGTCCGATTCAGCCCCATACACCGTCATCTTATAATTAACCTGCAATATATTTTTTCTTCTTAACGTTTTCCATTAAACTTTTTTCTACTAAACTCAGTACACCTTGAGCTAAAAGAAAAATTTCAATATGATATTTGCACTTTAACTTTAACGATAAAAACCCAAAAAAATGAGAAAATTTTTTTTACTTTTACCTCAAAAAATGACATTTTCATATATTAACGGCAACTATTATTACAAGAAAAATGACACGTCCCTAAAACCTCATGCAGCATATGCATCACGAAATTGCGCGTCCATAGGTTATTTACATGATTTGAAATTCTTCACGGTTTCGGAAATATTTCACTTGTCCGGTTTAGTCCCGGTCTCCCCTACTTCAAACTTTGAGAAGGAATTTTTACGGAGAAAATTAAAAAAACTATTACAGGAGTATTGTTGTAAAAGAATAAAAATAAGTTGCATTGAAAGTAAAAAATGACATTATTATGGGAAAGTTAAAAAATGTTTTTATTGTTTCTCTCGTTTCCGTAGCACGCCACAATTTTCACTTTAATGGTTTCTCGTAATGATGCTTTTGCACGTTAGAATTCTCCGTCTGGTCGATAAGCCGACAACAGACTTAATTGACAAATGTGGCTAACATTTCAACCGAATCGATTTTTACGTTTCTGCAAACTTCGCCCCCTTTTACTGGGCATTAAAGATTTAAATAAACTAAGACGCTTTAGTGATAAATTCAATTCTGTCGATAAACCATTTTTAATTCATTAATACACAAGATTTATTTATTTTCATTTATTAATATATGATAAAATAATAAAATTAATCATTCTTGGAATTCAGAAGAAAATACTCAATTTTAGTGAATTATTTGTTTTTCTCAGAAACTATAAAATTACTTACTTTGAAATTATTTAATGAATAATTTTTTACTTAAATATTTCAAAATTAATTCAATTTTAAAAGAGTTTCGTTTAAAATTTTCAATTAATTTTATTAAAAATTTGTTAAGAACTTAAATTTTAGAAAAATTTTTTCAGATTCTTCTCAAATTAGTTCCATTTTTTAATATATATTTAATGTACTATTAAAAATAATAGATTTATAGAATAATTTTAGTTTAAAAAAATAAAAAATAATTGAATTTTGTAGAAGTTACAAATGGTTGCAGAAATTTAATTATTTTCAAAAGTAATAAAATACTTCGCAAAAATTAAATTATGTTCCAAATTTTTTAAAAATTATCGTCAAAATTTTAACTAATTTTATAAATAACATGAAATTCTTCTCCGAAATCCAATTATTTTCAAAAATGTCAATTAAATTCTTGGCAAAATTTCAATTATTTTAAAAAATTTTAATTAATTAACACTAAAAGAAAGAAGTAGGCGAGACCGGGGCGTAATGGAATCACTTGAATTTATTCAAAAGTGGTAAATCAGAGTAATTTCGGTTTTTGATCAAAATAATGTACTTGGCATACTGTAACTTTGTACCAAGTTTCATTGTTATTCATTTATTAATTGTTAAAAAGATGGTAGAAATAGTGAATTTGACGCTTGAAAGTAAATTTTTCAAGTCTTTGTTTTTTTGTTATATCTTTTTCAAAATTACTTGTGAAAAATTTTTGTATATCAGGTTTTGAGCTTTAAACATTTGTTCTTAAAGAACAATTGACAATTTTTGTTTAATACTTACAATATTGATAAAAAATAATAAAATTTTCAACAAACACCTCCGGGGTCATTAATAAAATGATAACCAATGACAACCCTTTATAAAAAAAATAACTAGAGAATAGATTTTTTAAGTAAATGGATTTTGCATTTCGCTACAACTTTTTAAAATTTGAAAATTGCATGAAAATGTTTAAAGTTTAAATTAAATAAGTTTCATTTTCAATATTCTTTGTTATAAATAGAAACGAAAATTGTCTATATTAAAAAATATTTCATGATCAAAATTATAATTCCTTTGCTGATGCAGTACGCCCCGGGTAGTGATCCATTACGCCCCGGTCCGAGGCGAAATTGCTCACCTTGCATTTTTCCAAAAACATTGTCCTAGAAAAAAAAGTATAAGTGATATTAGTGCGAATTTTTTTTAATTAAAAGCTGAGATGTTAAGCTAAGTTTTCCACATGATGAAATTTTTATTAACCTTCGCGCTACCGGACGTCCACCCAAGGTGGCCAACTAATACATAATGCTGAATATCTCTTCGAATTTTGTATCAATCGAATCGCCATTTTAACTCACTGAACAAAATTTTATCTACTTTCGAAAAAAACAAAAATAAATTTTTTTACACTTCTTCTTGTTTATTTATAACAATTAAAAAAGTATGTATGAGAATACTGAAAATTGACCGGGTGTTTGTTTTTATATATTGCAAAAAAATAAAAATAAAATCGTTAAACTTTTACAGTAAAATTGTTTTATGTCAATAAATAAAATATATTATGTTATAATACATTTTTTATTTGTTTAAACAAATTATTGTTGTTATTTACCAACATTCTCTAGAATGCACCTAGAAAGTTGCAGTTTTTTTCCTAATTTTGCAATTTACTAAATCTTTTATGATTACAGATAAAGAATAAAAGTTGAATAAAAATTTAACTATTTTTTAAACTATTTTTAAACAAATTATTGTTGTTATTTACCAACTTTTTCCAGAATGCACCTAGAAAGTTGCAGTTTTGTAGGTTCATTCTGTAAAAAGGTGGTAAATAACAACAATAGTTTGTTTAAAAATTTTTTAAACAATAGTTAAATTTTTATTCTTTATCACTAATTATATAAGATTTAGTAAATTGCAAAATTAGGAAAAAACTGAAACTTTCTAGGTGCATTCTGGAAAAAGTTGGTAAATAACAACAATAATTTGTTTAAAAATTGTTTAAAAAATAGTTAAATTTTTATTCAACTTTTATTCTTTATCTGTAATCATATAAGATTTAGTAAATTGCAAAATTAGGAAAAAACTGCAACTTTCTAGGTGTATTCTGTAAAAAGTTGGTAAATAATAACAATAATTTGTTTAAATAATTTTTTAATAATAAAACAAATGTTTTATGTCATAAATGTCATAAAACATTATTAAGATACAGTATTTGTATTAACACATAATTATATTCAAAGCTTTTGATGAAGTTTAATCGTTTTGGGAGCATAATAGTAAAAAAGCGTTTGGCCACCCCGGGTGGCCGTCCGGTAGTCCGCGTATACAAAAAGTATTGGTAGCGCGAAGGTTAAAGCAAGAATGACGAACTTAAGCAACAAATAGTGAAAAGTAATCCATTACGTCCCGGTCTCCCCTACTTGGAAAAAATTTAAGATGCAAAACCCACGTGAAACGATTCTATACGGAAAGCGCTCTATGGAAATTCCGTCTGAAATTCCGTAAAAATTTCCGTACGAAAATTTTGCAAATATTTGACATTGTATATTTTTGTAGAATTTTCGATAACTTTTAAAAAACTGTTACCAACTGCAATTGGAGTTTTTACCAGTTTAATAGTTTTCTATCATCTAAGGATTTTTTTTCTTATAAAATTGATAAAAAAATTGAAAATTAAAAAAATATAAGAATAATTAATATTAATATTATTTCCTTATTATTACATTCTTTTAATTTTCAATTTTTTTAATCAATTTTACACGAAAAAAAAATCTTTTGATGATAGAAAACTGTTCAACTGGTACCAAATCGAATTAGAATTGGTAACAGTTTTTTAAAAGTTATCGAAAACTCTACAAAAATATTGAGAAACGGGAATATGTAGTTTTTTTCCGAAAGAATAGAAAGAATTTGTGAATAATATTGTTTGTCGAGAAATAAAAATTATGCATAAAATGGGCATATTTCCTATTTGTTATATCATAATTTTTTAAAAATTAACAATTTTCTAATATTTTTTTATAAGTAAAAAGGAGACAAATCCACATAATTTAGATCAGTCAATCGAAACTGAAACAGAAAAAATGAAAGAATACGTATAACAGTTTAATTTAGAAGATTCGTCCTTAGATAAATTGAAATTAATTTTTCAATATGTTGTAGATATATTTTTCAAAATTGATTTCCAATTGATGACTAGGAGAAAATATTAATTGAATTTCATTTTTAATTATTTCACAATAATATTCTCTATTAGGAAGGAAGGAAGGAAGGAAGGAAAGAAGGGAATAAAAATTGCCTAGACAAAAATACTTGTCGAGTCGATGGAACGATTCAAGGGCGTCACGTGTATCTCGTGCGACATAAATTCGATTGTCATTATAGCAGCAGGTATAGTTCATCGCCAGCAAAGAGACCAGTGACTCAGAGAGAGAATATTATAATTTTCCATACTCTACATTTCTATGTTCGAGAAATAGAAAATAGAAAACGAAGAAGAAAACAGGAAAGAAATTAGAATTCTTCAATGGTTATAAAACAACAACTTATTGACGTTGACAAGTTTGAATTTCTGTTCCACGAAAAATTTGCAAAACGCGACTGATGCAATATCTCGCAGAATCTCGTGAGATGACCTCGTCAAAGAGTTTTTACAGTGGGTACCTCTTCTCTCTTCTTCTCAATATTATATATTGTCCTTCTCGATTGTATTCTTTCCTTTCACGCTGCTAGTCCCCCGATTTTGTCTTCTTGCCTTTTTCTCAGTAAATATTGAGTGGCCCCTCATTCTTCTCCTCCTCCTCATCATCATCATCCTCATCGTCATCGTCATCATCATTGTCGTAAAATTGATTGTTTGCGACCTCTTTGGATATTATCTATGGGGACGCTTCATAACTCTTTGCTATCATCATCCGTTATTATGTTATTAAATTACTTTCGATTATATCAAGATACGATTGATGCTTTTGACTGAAAGCGAACAACTGGTTACGTTATTGAATGAATAATATTCTCTCTCACTTCCACTTTGATTCACTTCGTATGTGGAGAATAGAGTACATACTCAATATACATGATTGTATAGTTTCTTTTTTTTGCTCAATTCTCAAATGGTCATTGTTACACATTTTTTTCTTTGAAATCTGGAAAATTTCAAAAATGGAATAAATATTCCATTTTTGTTCAACGCATTTTTATTCCATTCGTCAGAATTTTTTTTAAAGGAAATAGTTTATATACAGTAGGAAAAGCTGTACGTCAGTCACCGCCCATGAGTGCGAGTGAGACAGACTTATGCGATTCCCATACTTTCCTATGACTGACCGATAGCTTCTTTTACTGTATAATATACTTTATGAAGTCCCACTGAGTAAATTTTTTCTTTACAAGATTTTTATTTAAATTTTTATTCTTTGTTATTTAGAAATTTTATTTAATTAAATTAATACTTTTTCAAGTATATAAAATTAACAGTATTACAAGAAAATTGAATTTTTATTTAAGAAGAAAACTTTTATCGATGACAAAAATTTTCGTAAACAGTTTTTACATGAACGAATTTTCTTTTAATGAAAATTTTTATGCATCACTTATTTTTCTAAACCCAGAAATATATTAGAAATTTAGTATTTTGAAAAATTTTTACTTTGGGAAACTTGCTAACTACATAAATAAAAGTAGAAAATTGATATTTTGGACAATTTATTATTATTATTATTATTATTATTATTATTGTCAATATTATTTGTTCCACTTATTTCTTGCTTCTTAGTTTCGAATGTGATTTTTTCCTAAATGTAAACAAATAATTTGTACTTTGTCTAATTTTTTGTTACATATTAATAGAAAAGTTTTGTTCTTGTAAATTTTTCAACTATAAAAATAAAAAAATCTACTTTAGTAAACTGTTTGTGAAAAATTAAGAAAAACAATTTATAATTTGGCTTGATGCCATTTTTGACATGAGTAGTCTGAAATAAAAAATCCAAACGGATCCAAAACTTTTCTATTTTTTTCAAAAATTATTTCAGTAATAATTTTCTAATGTAGAAGTTTTGTTTCCTCTCAAGGAAAGTTTTGTACGTACACCCAGAGAAATGGTATATTTGTCTCAGAACCAACTAGACTTTTTATTTGTTTTAAATAAATTTTATTTGGTTTAAATAAAATTTAATTTAACTCAAATATATGTTTTATTTATGTCAAATATAAATTTTATTTAAAACAAATAAAAAGTTTAGTTGATTCTGAGACAAATATAGGGGAGAGTCTCCAGTTGTGAGACGGGTTTCATTTTTGACCCGTAAATTGTAAACGGGTAAACGAAATTGTAAGTCAAATACAACGTTCGAAACGTAACAGAAATACGCAACTTTTATTAAAAGAAAATATAGTGTTTTGATGAACTCAAGAAATTTTACGATACATTTTAGGAGCACATCGCTTTTTTCAAAGAAAAAAAAATGTCTCCAGTTGTGAGACACTCATTAAAAATTGCTAAAATTTAATAAGTTTGACATAAAACGTTATGTTTAGTAGAAATAATTAAATATATTAATAATATATATTATTATATACTAAATAATAATATTTATTCGACAAAATGTGACTATCAAATAAACACAATTAAATAGCTTCAACAAGAGCATTAAAATTGATTTCTTCTGAATCAATTGACTTTTTTCCACTTGACATGCCCAAAAATACTAGAAAAAAATCAAAACAACATTTAAATAGTATGCCTGCAAAGTCGTATTTTTTAAGCTGCCCAAATGGCTGTTGAGACTGTCTCACAATTGGTGATATGCTGTGTCTCACACCCAGAAATTGGCGCTATTTTGAAAAAGAAAAATTAAATTATTTTCAACCGTAGATTGGAACAGTGCAATATTGCATCACAAAATATAGGGAAAACACTAAAAGAAAATGCATTCCATTTACCTTTTCCAATTAATTAACTTGGAAAAAAGTTCTTTGCATTTATTGAAAAACCGCTTTTTAGTCGATTATCACATACAGTGTTGGTATTTAACAAAAACAGTTTATATATCCGCTTCGGCGTACACGAAAAAGTTGGCTCATATAAAAAGAAATGTTTTTATATAAACCAATCTGCTTTTTAATATTGCATGTTAAAAAAAATTGACTGTCTCACAACTGGAGGTGTCTCACAACTGGAGACTCTCCCCTACGTTTATTTAAGTCAAACAAAATACATTTGGTTTAAATAATATTTTTCTCTAGGTGTAGTGATGTCGGTTTTCGAATTATTATTATACTTTTTGAAATAACTTTTTTTTTATTAAAATTTTCATTCCTAATTCTTGTCGAAATTCTATTCCTGGCATAAAAATGAATCGATTCATGTATATAAAGTATATATATATATATATATATATATATATATGTGACGCGACTCGAGAATAGCACCCAGAGAAAAAAGTTATTTATTTTAACTAAAAGTCTATATTTAAAAAAAATTTATTTGTTGAAAATAAATATTTTATTCAAAATAAATAAACTAATATTTATTTCAATTAAATGCACTTAGTAATCTAAAATAAAGAAATATATTTGCAATTTAAGAAATAGTATATTTGTAGCAAATAAAAAATATATTTTATTCGAATAAATGTTTGTTTGACTTATAAGTAGACGCCTGCGCATATTGTATTACTATAGTAAAACAATAAGATGTTTTGCTTTTAACAGTTTAACGTGTATAAGTATAAGAGATTCATTCATTATGAATAGTTAACAAATTTCATTATTTTAAGTACAGAATTTTTCTTTTTAAGTGAAAATTTAAATTAGTACAAAGTAACAGACTTGAATGTGATTTCATTTACATTTTAGTGTCTTATAGTTTTAAACAACCTCTCGCATGGATTTGCAAAAATATTGAAAAGATAAAAATTCTAACCTCTTCAAAAATTAAAATTTCAAATTTTTGACCATCCTATATATTTTAGGGTTAAAAATGGTGCAAGAAAAAATATAACCTACTTTAATAATTTAAATTTAAAGGGGTCAAAGTTGGGGGTGGTGCCTCCCCTTAATAATAGGTCCCTTTTCTCGTGTCGCGTCACATACATTGAAATTTTGTATTTTTGGAAATTTTAACTAAACTTTTTAAAATAATTATTCTGAAATAAAAATTTAATCAATTCTCATATATTACATTGAGGAAACTAAATGATTATGAAATAAACAACTTATTCTATTTTTACTGAGTAAAAAAATTAGCCTAAAGAAAATCTTTCATTCTTCAAATATTATTTAAAAAATTTTTTGCAAAAGTAGAAGTTTTCTATTTTTACATAGTAAAACAATTTTACCAAAGTAAAAACTTTCTATTTTTTCTGAAATTGCTTAAAACAATTTCTTTAAAGTAAAAATGATTCATTTTTACTTTGTATAACAAAATTTGCCAGAATAAAAATCTATTTTTGCAGAAATTGTTTTGAAAACAACTCTAAATCTAAATTGATCACTTATTTCACTAAATGAATTAGTAAAACAAATTTTATAGATTAAATTAAATGTTTGCTTCTTGAGTAATTCTTTCTGTCTCATGAAAATTTCTTTAAAAATAATAATTAAAAAACATAAAACAATAAGTAAAATATTATAATAAAATTTTTTCCAAGTACATAAAAATTTGTTTTTCTTTCGAATTAAAAATCATTAGAAATTGATTCTACTTTTAAAATTTTCAAATACTTATTTTCTTTCACAGAGTTTTCTTAAAGCTTCTTTTCCAATGAGATAAAAATTAATCGCAGGTAATGAAGAAAGATAGAAAATAAAATCAATGAGAACTTGACCTTATTTGCAGATACTGAATGACCACAAAATTGTTATATAAACTTTATGGTTCAATCATGACTTGCTGTATAGATTTTATACAAAGTTTATTGTTTTTTCTTAAAACCGATTCAAGGCAGTGGAAGAAAGTTTTTCATTTTATTTTTTTTAATTAATTTTTTCTTTCATAAGTAGACGGGACCCAGACATTTTGTACAGTTAGTAATCCTAATTATAATTAATGGCCACAAGCTTTGAACGTTCAAATCCAAATTAATTAATATAATTAAGTTAATTTATCGATATAAAAAAAGTAAACAAAAATTCTTGCGATAGTATTCCATTCCTGGCATTTTAATAATATATCGGACTCAAATTCACGTAATTAATCACATCATTTTTGAAATTATGATTTCTTTTTTCTTTTGATAATTTTTAATTTAATGAAATATCATTGATGGGTGAAGTGCATAAATAATAAAAGTATCGGAGTTTTTTTAATGGCTATTAAACTAGCCTTGGGGAAATTAATTGAAAACCCATTAGTCAATAGAAACGTTTTATAATAAAAAATTTTCTTGTAAATCTCTTTTGATGAGAAAAATGAGAGAATGTAATAAACTTTAATTGTTTTATTAACGAGCATATTTGTGTTTTGCTGAAAGGTTAAATTTATTACATTTATTACATTTCAACGATGATAAATTTATAACTAATAATTCAATTAGGAAAGTGCTTGTAAATATTTGTTTACTTGGAGAATTTTTTCTTTATTTTCTTGTAAATTCAAAGGAATAACATCAGCTTTATTATTAGTTGAATTACATTATTCAGGGTTTCCCATTTCGTTTATTTCTTTTTAATTTATTATTTTATTATATTTTTTATTTTTAACCTATTGCCCCCTAAAGTGTCACATGCTGTATGGACGACACCTAATATGTAATTAAAAAAACAAAAAAAACGATACGTTGTATGTATAATTTAATTGCTCTTTAAAAATTGGAGTTTATTATTTTGAATAATTTAATTTTTAAAAAAAGTCAAGGACATTCGTCCTGAATATACTCATTTCAATGCGTAGATGAATTAAATGTCTCGTTATTGGGTTAATAGAGAGATACAAAATTTGACAGGATGAATCATTTACGTGACTTTATTTTGAATGTATTTTAAAATCAATTTCAGTGGGAAGCTGTCAAATTTAGTTATGGAGTAAATAGGTGACAAAAAACACTTTTCTATTGAATACTTCATAAAAACAAAGAAACAAGTACTAAACCCATGATATAGCACGTAATATAACAGCAACATTAAAGTAGTATCACCCGATAATATACTCCCGGATAATATTACAGTCATATTAAAATATCCGCCTCATGGTAATATTACCTATCAATATTACAGTAACATTACAGTAATATTACATGCATATGAAAAAATTGCAAACAATTTTTTTTCTAACGATAAAATAAGACAAAATTTTCTTGTTTATTCATTATATATGCACTTTAGAGCCATTTTTATTTATTTTACATGCCCGTGTAATATTACAGTAATGTTAACGCAAAATATTACAGTAATGTTCCTGTAATATTACTATACTGTTACTATAAAATTACAGTAACATTACTGTAATGTTTCTGTAATATTATTTTAATATTGACGGGTAATATTACCACGAGGCGGATATTTTGATATCACTGTAATATTACGTGCTACATGGGAAACAAAATTTATTTCGTAATATTTAATTTATTATTTGTCAAAAAAAGGAAAAACAGGATAAATATAATTTTTAATAAAATTAAGGTAAAAACTTAGTAATATTATCTTTAGTGAAAACCTACTAAAATTCATTAAAAAACGTAAAATTAATAAAAACACTATTGGGTAAGTGAGACTAAGTTCGGCCACCCACCAGAAGTCGGACACTTTATCTTATTTTTCATGAAATTAAAAGGAATCACTATAATGTCGAAAGGTGTATTTTTAAAATAAATGCAATTCAAATTGTTAATAAGAAATTTCTACTTATTTAAAAAATTTTACATGTTATAAGCCTTGGGCGGACATTTTAATATTAACATTGCATATGTTACTAACATTACATGTAACATTGCTGCAGCATTCCAGTAATCTTACATGCTACTTGAGACTTATTATTTGCATTTCCCTATTATGGGACACATAGGAAATATAAAGCAAACATAAATTTAAATATTTTCAGTATTTTCGCATTAATTTTCTACCAGAAAAATTAGTTTTATATTTATTTATTAAACTAGAATTTTTTCATTGTATTTTATTCTTTATAATTAATATTTCAATTATTGAGATAAGTCAATAGATATCTAATTACTTATTGAATTAAATAAGTGCCCCATAATAAAAACATTCATTTTGGAACATCTGTACATACAAAAAAAATCATTGTCCCATAATGGGTGCAGTGCTGAGTTTCAAAATTTTATTAATATTATTTTTAATTCATGAAAAATAACTATTTTAGGGTCTAAATATTATTTATAAATTATAACATACCAATCTTTCAATATATACCCTAATTATTATTCATATTAACACTCATGATTCCAAGAAATTTATCATAGAAATTCAGTTAGCTTAAAAAGCCGTCCCATAATTGGGACCTTTACAATATTAGATCAGTGTCCGACTATAAAAGTTTTGTACTTTTTGTGAAATTATTGTTTTATTTTGTTGCATAATGACTAATGAAACCTAAAAATGGTAATAAATATTAAAAAATGTAAATAATATCTAAAAATATTAATAAATACTAAAAATAATAATCAACAATTAAAATGTCAATAGAAGTTAAAAGTGGTAAATGATACAGGGTTGCCACAAAACATCGATTTTAAAATTCCATAACTTTTCCAGGTTTTCCAGACCATTTTTTAAAAAATCCCAGACTCAAAAATAAAATTGTTTTGGTATGTTTTTAGCTAATTACGACAAATAATACAATATTCTTCAAGTAAATTGTTAATAAAATAAGTTATTAATTTTTAATTTCCCGTGTGGAAATCGCCAAGGTTTGCCAATTTTGATTATTGGGCCTATAATGGTCCTAGCTTGGAATATACCTTAACCTGGGCCTAGCTTGGTTATAGTTAGAACTTCTTGTTAGATTATAGGTTATGAATATGTTTCAAAATTTACTTAAAAATTATGTATCAGTAATTGTTTATGTGTAATTTGAAGTAATATTTAAATATCACATGGCAAGATTGAGACAATATTGAACTGAAAGTTTTACTCTCTAACTTTAAATCGGTAAAATTTGACAATAATTATTTGCAGAATTTTACTAATTACTATTACCACAATTAAGTTACAGGTAATTAATAGAAAGTTACTGATTCAATTAGTAAAATACAGGTTACTGATGATTCAATTTGTTGTATAAAAGTATTGCATTCATCATCAAATTTACCAAGTTATCAGTTAACCTTAAAGGTTATGTGGGTTTTTCCTTGGCTACCAGCACATTTAAAAATTGTATCAGTAATTTTGTAAAAATTAACTTATTTATTAGTTGAATCTAAATGTACTGATGGACTTAATAAAAATTCTACTAATTTAAATAAAGTTTCAAAGTCAACATGAAAATGAAAACAAATCTTAAAATGTTAGCAGTTTTTTAATGTTAGACGCACAAGTTAACTGAACCATTACATAAAAGTTTTCTATTTTTTTAACTTTTAAAAATTTCTAAATTTTTGAAAAACTTTTTTAATTTTCTTTAAATTCTCTCTTTTTGTAAAAAAATTCATTTCATTTGTTAAAAGTCAGTTATTGGATCTTAATATAATTCTTGTTTTATAGTTTAGGCCAAAGAATCCAAATTTTTCTTTAAAAAATTTTGAAGACAATTTTTAGGTTTGCCAATATATTTATTATCAATATAATTGTCTACCATCGAAACGTCGAGACAATTATATTTATAATATGTTGACAAACTTAAAAATTGTCTTTAAAATTTTGTAAAGAAAAATTTGGATTCTTTGGTCTAAACTATAAAACAAAAATTCATTTAAATTTAAAAGAAATTTTAACTTTCATGAAATGTTCATTTAACTTTTGCATCCAACCTTGAAAAACTGCGTATATTTAAAGATTTATTTAAAGTTTTATGATTTTCTGGATTAAATATTCAGTGAATTAATTCAATAAAAATTTTAGTTAACGATATGACTGTCAAGTTAATTTTTTAGTGAAATGAGATAAAAACTTAGATTTTTTCCGTAACTATTGTCTTTTCCTCCCCAATTGCATTAAAAATCTGTTAAGGAATAAGGAAACTCCAGTTTTATAGTAAAGTTAATATGACCTGAAGTATAATGCAACTCCTCGTATCGTGTGAGCGTGGTTAGGTGGTTAGGTGGTTAGGTTATCGGTCTACGAATGTCAGGGTCGTGCGTTCAACTCCCAATGTTTGGGGATTTTTTCTCTGTTAGTATATTAGGAATTAATTATTATGAATTACATGTGATCAAAAATAGGTAAAAAAGGTGAAAAAAATAAACCTCAGTAATAATAGGTGAGAATAAATAATTTTTTTTAAATAGTTAATTCAACTGTTCTTTTTATTGGGCCCAAATAGATTCTCTAGGTAGGGCCAAGTTAGAAGAGCGTGACGTGCCAATGTAGGCCCTACAAAAATGTACAAGTTAGGACCTAGTTAATAAATTGGAAATCTAGGTAGGACCAATAAAGGGCCACTACACAATTTCCACACGGGTTTATTAATAACAACAATTTTAGTTAAAATTTGTGAGATTATTTGAGATACGCTCTGAAGAAAGGTGAGGAGCAAATCTTAGGAGCTCTCTTTAAATTTAAAAATTTAGTTTAGTTCAGACTTTTTCACAATTAAACAAGTATTTTAAACATTTTAATAACATTTTATGAAACTGAAGTTACCTACGTTTATTCAGTGACAATTTTTTCTTTTGATAATTATTTATTTTAATGTTAGAACCCCTTTAAAAAATTTTAAAAGAGCGAAATCGGGGAAATCAGTAATTTGGATTTTTTACACGAGTTTTCAAAAACCATATATTTCAACAAAATTATTATTTCCTCAGTTCATAAGCAATTTTTTCTTTTAGAAATTATTTATTTTAATGTGAGAAGTCATTAAAAAAATTGTAAGAGGATCTGAGGCAAAGGAAATCAGTGATTTTTAATTATTTTTGTCGTGGATTTTCCAAATATCCTGAAATTTAAACTAAATTATTATTTCCTTGCTTCAGAAACCATTTTTTTCTATTGCTAATTGTTTATTTCTTAATATGGATGCACTTGCAAATTTTTAAAAGGCTTCTTACATTAAAAAACAATTAGCAAAAGAAAAAATTTTCATTGCATAAAATTTGGTAACTTTAGTATTCAGTTTCATAACATTTTTGGGTTTAGAAAATGTATTAATTTAAACATTTTTTAAAGGAAGATATTGACTGAAAAAAACTAAAATTTAGATATGCCATATTCATTTCAATTGTAAGCACTAAATTTAAAATCAAAAAGTTGTATAATGTCAACATGAAAACTTGAAATTTTTACGACTCAAATACAAAAAAATTGAGTTTTTAGTATCAGGCTTTATAAAATTCAATGACAAATCCAGGTTTTCCAGGTTTTCCATGACTGAAAAAAAAATTCCATGACAATTTTAGGTTTCCTAGGTTTTCCAGGTCCGTGGCAACCCTGTGATAACTAAAATTGAGAAAAATTTAAATAAAAACAAACAATGGTAGAGTCTAATAATGGTACTTAATAAAAAATTGCAATTAATAAAAGAATTGTAATTAGTAAAAAAATTATAATACTAAAAAACTATCACTAATAATAAAAAATTACATTTGATGTTAATACTTTAATGAGAAAGTGTATTAAATTGGATAAACATTAAAAGGATACATCACGCGTTTTGCAAGTAGTGATAGGAGATTGCAGTCAGACATTAGTCAACAATCAAGTGTCAGTATAACTTAATTTCTCTTCATAAATCAGAACAGACGGAGAAATACGAAATGAAGTCAATCTCTGTTTAAAAAAATGAGAAAAAAGAAAAATCTGTATCTGAGCTGTTTACAGGAAACTGGGTCAACCTACTTCGTATTAGGGGTACAAGGACATAGATTCTCAAATGCGCTCCATTATCTTTAGTGATAATAAGTTTTTTGTCAAGATTCAGATGAATATTTACGACAATTAATTTTTTTTTATGGATGAAATTAGATCATTAATAATAATCCAATCAACTATTAAAAATTTTTGCTCGTTACTTTTCATTATGTAATATATTATTAGTAATAACAAGTTGTTAATTCCATTAACATTTAGCTTCTTCAATATAATATATACCAATAATAATATTCTTTCTTTGTTTACTTTTCAGTAATAATTTTTTCGAAAGATAAATTTTCAATTTCTGAAAAAGAGAAAACTATTTTAAATTAAAGAAAAGAGTCAATAAACCAAAATATTTATGAATAAAAATAGTAGAAAAAAATTTTATTTTTATGAATTAACTGACATTTTCTTTTTCAGTTACTCTGGCGTTTATCAATTGTTGGGACGTAAAATGGGCTACTAGGGTACAAGATGTATTTACATATGCCAAACTCTTAGCTCTATTCATTATTATATTTGCTGGTGCTTATCAATTCTGTACTGGTAAGTTTTTCTACATTTTATCTTTTATCTTTATTAAAAAAATTAATTTCAATATTCTCACATGATGAGATTGTAAACAAAATTCTGGGCAAAAATTACTAATAATTTACAATTTTAATGTTATAAATATTATGATTTTAAAAAATAATAATAATCTATATTTCAATAATGGAATTATTTTGAAAATTAATTATTAATCTATAATAATAAAATAAATTACTGAAAGCGATAAAAATTAAAAACTTAAATTTTACATTCAGAAACTTTATGATTAATTTTGTTTATAGTGCGACACAAAATTATTGTAATAGAAACTTTAGGACTATGAAATAAATGCTGTACAATAATTTAAAAGGAGGGAAGAAAAAATAATAATTTAATTTGTTAATTAACTTTGTTATTTATTATTTATCACTAGACATTAAATGAATAACAGATTTATAATTAAATGAAAAATAATTATAAATAAGAAATTTTACCTGACTAATTATGACTAATTTTATTTTAGTTTAGGTACTTATTCCTAAATATTTACAAATTTTATTTAGACAATTACAGAAAAACTAATATTATATATTATTTAATTTTAATTAAAAAATTACAGTAAATAAAATAAGGGGCGGTACTGTACACGAGAAAACTCTCAACAGAGTTTAAAAAAATGATGCTACACAAGTAAATACAACATCCCAAAACCCTACACACCAAACACAAAACTAAAAAACTTTCACCGTAAACTGCACACGAGTAAACTCTACACATTCATAAAAAAATATTAATAACATTTTCAAATAATTCCACACAAACAAATCCTACATTAGTAAACTCTACACAGCTCTAAAAATTAATAAATGAATTTTTTTATAATACAACACAATTAAATTCTATATGAAAATTCTCATTAATCATTTTGGTTTATATCTAAATTTGTACACAATTAAACTAAAAATTTGTAAATTCTACACATAAAATGAAACTTAATAAACCCTACATAAGTCAATTCTACACATTATGTGAAAATTAAACTCCACACGAGGCAACTGTGCACATGTGTCATTTGTCGTTTTGAAAACGTTTCTCTTTTGTCTCCATAGTAACTCGTTTTTCTCAAAACTATGTTTTTTAAGTCGGTGAAGACTATTTCTCAAAAACCGCTGAACCGATTTAGCTGTAACTTTTACTCAAGCACAACAACTAATTTTTGCTGTCCTTGATCGTGCATTTTTAAAATAAAATTATAAATTATAAACGAGTTACTAAGGTGACAAAAGAGAAACTTTTTCAAAACGACAAATGACACATGTGCACAGTTGCCTCGTGTGGAGTTAAATTTTCACATAATGTGTAGAATTTACTTATGTAGGATTTATTAAGTTTCATTTTATGTGTAGAATTAACAAATTTTTAGTTTACAAATTTTTAGTTTTAGTACAAATTCATATGGGTGATTCTTCTGAAAGGCACCTGTTTTTTTCTAAAAACTAAAAAAAATTAATTTTTACTTTTTCTAAATTTTTTTGTCATGGATAGGTTTTAAATACGTTTAAATATACAAATCTGAGTTGCGCAAAATTAATTTTAAAAAATAAGCCTTCCAGCATCATTTTAATATTAAGTGTTTGGAAGGTTAAATATACTGTAATCAATATTGGGATTTTTGTAAAAAAATTCCTTTTAAATTTAATTTCTTTCATTTATTAAACTTTTAACATTATTCATTTTTAATTTAATGAATCTGATATTATTTATTATTTGATAATTTATTTTTAACTATTTTATCTTTAAAAAAATAACTAATATATATTTTTATATATTGAACGGAAAAAAAAATTGTAATGATTTTTTTAATTTATGATTTTTAGTTCGAAATTGATATTTTCTGTAAAAATTTTTATTCTTAATTATAATTTTAATATTTATCTAACTTTTTCCTAAATATATTATATTTTAAAAAATTGAAAATATTTTATTTCAAACAAAACGGAAAATTTTTTTATAATTCAAGGGTTAGGTATTTGAAAATAATTATTAAAAACAAAACAATACTGCTTACCGAATATGAAAAAGGCTTCGGAGATGAATAGTTTGTGAAATAAAAAATTCACATTTTTATTAAATTTAAAAATATTGAAACATAATTTAACAAATTTTTTGGGCTACAACTTCAAATATTAATATATAGATTACGTGTAATTAAAAAACAGTTTCAAAATATGATGTTATTAACTGAAAAACGAGGCTTCGGAGATGAATTTGAATTTTTACTCTCGTTGCCAATAATTTTTAATTAATTATTTAAAAAATTTCTTTTATTTTGTTTAAACTAAATATAAGTGAAAAATAAACGGTTGAATCTAAGCTTCAATTTGATATATATTAAGACTATATTTCAAAATTTTTAATTATATTAAAAAATAATTAAAAATATGTATCATATTTAACCAAAACCAAAAGAAAAAATTAAATAAATTTTTTTACTAAGAAAAACTTTAAATTTTAACATTACAAGATTATGTAAAGATAAATAATGTTTCGAAGATTATGGATAAATTTTTTTTGAAATTTATACTCAACAAAATATCATAATAAGTTAATGCAAATATTGAGTCTCACGTTGGAGACACGTGAAGTGGTCCCTTTCAGGAGAATCACCCATATATAAACCAAAATGATTAATGACAATTTTCATATGTAAAATTTAATTGTGTAGTATTATAAAAAAATTTATTAATTAATTTTTACAGCTGTGTAGAGTTTAGTAATGTAGGATTTATTTGTGTGGAATTATTTGTAAATGTTATTTTCATTTTTTCATAAATGTGTAGAGTTTAGTCTTGTGAAGTTTACAGTGAGAGTTTTTCAGTTTTCAGTTTACTGTGTAGGGTTTTAGAATGTTGTATTTACTTGTGTAGCATTATTTTTTTTAAAACTCCGTTGAGAGTTTTCTCGTGTACAGTTAGCGGTGTATAATTTTCTTTAGTAGAGTTTATTTGTGTAGAATTAATACCGCTCCATAAAATAAAATAATATTTTCCTTTGCAAATTTTATTAATAAAAGTAAAAAAAAACTTTGATGAAACTTTTTCGGGCAAAACTTTAAATGGACAAATATTTTTTTAAGTCAATTATTAATTAAAATGAATTAAATAAATAAATTACAGTTAATAAATAATTTATAATTATACAATGCATAAATAAATGATAATTGCAGGTAACAATTATTAATTAACTATATTAATCTCTGTGGGTTTTCATTCATTCTGTTCGCAGTATGAAGTATATATGCTTTTGGGTTTTTTCTTTTTCAAAACAATTTGGTTTTTCGATTTGTCAATATCAATTTTTATTGTTTATTTAGAGAAAAGGTTAATAGATATTGCTTTTCTAAAATAAAATAAGAAATTTTCATAATGTTGATTTATAAATTTGTTATCACGAAGGGATATTTCGTGACGAAGTCCGTTCGTTACATTTATATACTTTAAAGTTTTTAAATAATTTAAATTGAAAATCTAATTTTAATTAGTTTTTCAGTTATGTGTTGTAATAATTATTTCTTTAAAAATTACTGAAATTAAAATGACTTGAAACTGTTTACAATAACCAGTGTAAAACAACATTTCCGCGCGGATAATTTGGCTAGTTAATAGATAATGAGCTTTAATGTATAATTACTGATACTAATTATTGAAAAGAGAGAAATATTAGGAAAAATAAAAAAGTTGAAGAGAAGAAAAACTGTAATGTAAAGAGAATTAATAAGTGAGAACAACTTTTCGTTTAAGGTAATTGATTTGAAAAGAGCTTCTGATAAAATCATGAAATTCGTGTCAAACTCTTGTCTGTCGAGTGTCGGGACACTTGCCGGACGAGACAATTTGCCCAATCAGAAAGGTGGTTAAATACGATTATACACATAACAAGTCGCGTGAAGAATCTTTAAATTGATCTATTCATCCGTCCAAGAGAGCTACTTCTAACTCAACATCTCTTCTTACAAAAAGATACCCTACTTATTTCTATAACTCTTTATACTTTATAGACAATCGATTCTCACGACAATTTTAATCCAAAAAAGGGTTTTCAGCTTTTCTTTGACAATTCAAAAAAAAGGGAAATAATATTAGTTCCGAAAATTGAAATTTTTACTAATTACACGATTAATAAATGAGATAATTAATTGTATACAGTTAAATATTAAATTACGTATAATATAATTGTGTCACGCTCCGAAGAAAGGTATGTACACTGTAAAAAAAGGTCTGAATTTTGCTATTCGAACAGTATAATTACACGATTTTGTAAAAATTATTTTACAAGATCATGTGATTTCACTGCACTCAGCATGACAATATTAATGGTGTTTGAGGTTAGAAATACAAGATTCTGTAAATTTACAGTGTTGTGAAGAGCGAGTTTAAATGGCGCTGCAAAATTACAATTCGAATGTAAATTCACTGTGTACAGCACAGGTTTTTTTCCTCGCATACGAGGTATGCTTTTTTACGGACGTGTGTAAAATTACATTTCTAATTAAATTTACATTTCGAAAATGTAAATATCATGAATTTTGTGAATGTACTAAATAAAACGTAAAAAATGCAATTAATAATAAAAAAATAAATAAATAATAAATGTAAAATAAATAAATGTAAAAAATGAAATGTAATTTCATGTGTAAAATAACATACTGAAGTAAACAAATGGCTGATAAAATAATAATAATAATTAAATTAATAAATAATAATTGAATGAATAATTAAATTTCTTTAATATTAAAATTCTGGAATTTTTACTTGAGTGATTTTTATTTATATTTATTTTTTTATTACACTTATTTATACTATAATTTATATGAATATATATTAATTCGTTTCGTATGTCGTCTTGTTAACAAAGTGACTCGATTAGTTGAATTTATGGCATTGTGATATTTCCACCAATATTTTGACAGGACATTCTAGTATGTGTTAAAAAATTATAAATTCTAAGTTCGTGAATAGTGTAGCGGTCAGTGTTCCGGATTTAGAATTTATAATATGCTTTAGGGTTTAGGTTTCGCGTCCCCTCGGCGTCAAATATTTTATTTATCATAAGTTATAACTACATTTTTGTGTGAATTCACTTATTTTTTAGTAAATTTACACATTTTCTGTGTTTTTTACATTTTTCTGTAAAATCACATTATTTCCACATTAAATTTCAGGAGTTTCTTCCTCTTTGTAATTTTACAATTCGCTTGTAAGTTCACATAACCTCAATGTCAAGTTACTGTATCATGTAAAAAAGACATGCACAGCATAGGTTTTTTTCCTCACATACGCGGCCAGTAAAATTACAGAAATTTTTTTTACAGTGTATATATATATACCTAAGAAGCAAAAAATTTGAGGTTATGTTTTTAATTTTTCAAGTAAAAATACAGAAAGAAAATCAATTAATTAAAACTTATTGATCTTCAAGTCTTCATTATATTCAAAATATTCAATAAAAATTGGTTTCAAATTCAAATAATTAAAAATAAACTTTTAATCAAAAGAAATCTAACACGAACCTAACCTATACTTCGTTTGCTTCTTAGGTACTTTTCTTCGGAGCGCGTCACAATTATAATTACGATTATAATATAATCGTTTAGAAAAGTTTGTTGATTATATTTTATTTAATTTGTTTTTAGCTCAATTGAAGGGCTACATAAAATAAGGGGACGAACGCGAAACTTGGAAGGGATACTACCAGTCAGGTAGCAGTGAGAAGCCTTGAGCCGCTCGCTGCTACCTGACTGATATTATCCCTTCCAAGTCTCGCGTTCGTCCCCTTATTTTATGTAGCCCTTCAATTATAGAGTAGAACGGGGTGAAAAAGTCACTTCCTTACATTTGACGTTATAAAATCTGAATTAAAATTTTTTTTTCAAATTTCCAATTGGTATTGAAAGTTTAGTTATTAAGCTTGAAAATTCTTGTCGAAAATATGTTTTATCCCATGAAAGGGCTAAGAAATAATAGATTTACGAAAACACTACAATTGGCTTTTTTGTATCAACTGATGGGGAAAAAGCCACCTTGCGATTTTAGCAAAATATGTTATTAATTTTGGTATTTTATAGCTTTTCTTTATTATTATCGCAAATAATCTTATTTTAGAAATATTGTAATAAATTTTAAAGCGTTTTTAGTAAGCAAAATGGAATATTATGTTAAGTTTACCTGTTTTCGATTTATACTGCCAATTTTCGTATCTTTTCTAAAAGTCCTACTTAGTTCACGTTCAACTATTTTTTCGTCGTGTTTAATTGAGTTTATTAAGTAAACACGAGAAATTTCGTAAAATAAGAAGGTTAGTTTAAGTAGAAAACAAATGAATTTCACATAATATTCAATGGATTTTTGTCCCTGGCTTTTTTACCCCCAATACCAGTTTATTAATTAAAAAGAAAATTAATTACATGTAGACAAATATTAAATTACAATTTATGGCATATAAAAATTTGTAATTACATTTTATTCCGTTTTTTAGTTCAATTTAAAAGTAAAATAAATCAAAAATTAAATAGGGTCATTTGAGGTAAATGTAAACGGAATATCTATGTATCACCAAAAACATTAGTTTTTTTTTGTTAAAACGTAAAATGGACGGATATTTTTGCATGAATTTGTTACTTTACTTCCCTAGAAAAATTTTATAAAGTACAAAAAAATATTGATGCACCTGAATCGCCTAAAAACTGGTAATGTATCATATAAATAAACAATCAACCATTACAAAATTAGTGATGTAAAACTTGAATAACTTGAACAAATTTTAATATATTTTCATTCAATTTAGTTAAATAATAATAAGTTAAATAAATAATAATAAAAAATAAGTTTTTAAGGTTGCTGAATAAGAATCTAAAATCGAATTTTAAAATTTCAAAAATGTAGTTGAAGTTCTGTTTATATATACCCCGAGTTTTCGAATTCTCGAGGCAAATGTAAACGCTTAATTATTTATTAACTAAATTGACGAAAATCAAAAATCAAAGTTAATTTTTGTTAAGGCATTAATAAGAAAGAATGAAAAATAATTGTTTGATTGTTTAATTTATTTTTATGCAAATGCGAGACAAAATACTTAAACAGTAAAATTTTGATTTTTAATGTTTTTTGTATTAAAAGATAGCTTACACTATAGGACATTGCCATTTGTCAAAATAAAATATTGGCACTACTCAGAACATCTTGTAGGTGAGCTGAGGTAAAAATATTGACGTCGTACTTATTTTTAAATTTGTAAATTTAGCAGAAACATCTACTGTTTACATTTACCCCAAATGATCCTATCGAATTTTTCGTTATTTTATAATTACAAAAATATTGAATTTTTCAAGTATTTTTAGTGTTCGAGTAGTTAGTCGATTTTTTAGCATTCTCAGTTCATATAAAGTTGAATTTATAAAATTCGAAAGCTGTGATAAGTTATTTTAGGGATATTGAATACCTATGTTTTTAAAGTACTTTATTAATATTTTTGTTGGATTTTTTTTGTTTAAGGACACACTGAACATTTTACATTTGAAAATTCAAAAACCGAAGTGACGAGCATTGCGCTAAGTTTTTATTCAGGTTTATTTGCATATAACGGATGGAATTACTTGAACTTTATCATTGAAGAATTAAAGGATCCAGTGAGGTATGATAATTATTTTCTGGCATTACTACGTATTTTTATCTATTTTCTTAAATATTTTAATTGATTATCAATTATGCTTTGTTTATTTATACTAAATTATCAATATCTTTGATTATTCTTTAAGATCATTTGAATCATTATGACGTCACAGTTTTAGAACAAATGCTTCGCATAAACGGTGACGTCATAATAGTTCAAATGCCCTTAAATGAAAAGTAGTTTTTTTAAATTCACTTGTTTAAAAAAAATTTTGTAATTTTTAAAGTAAATTTGAAAACTGCTTATTTGCGTAATTATCATTATTTTTCTTAAATTGAAATGATTTTAAAAACAAGAAATTTAATTAGTTATTTATTATTTATTTACAATAATAAGTAGACTTAATTTTTATAAATTTTAAAAAAAGGGAAAATTTTTTTTGTCATAAAAAATCGTAATATTTGTTCTTTTATTTCAGAAATTTACCATTGGCTATTGGATTGTCGTGTACTTTAGTAACAATCGTTTACGTATTCACAAATGTTGCTTTCTATACAACTCTCAGCCCTCTGGAAGTTTTGGGAAGTGAAGCAGTCGCTGTGGTAAGAAATCGAAAACGATTTTAAAAAATCATTAAATTTTGCGCATAAAATTAATTGTTTTTATTTAATTATTTTTGTTGTCATTTGAAGAATATTTTTGTTACTTGCTTTTTTGGAATTTAAAAATGATTTTTTATTTTTCTTTTTTATTTCCCTTTTATATTCTTTTTGATAATTTCCTTTCTTTTGTAATTTCTTTTTTTTTTAACTTATATTACCTAAAGCCATGGAATTCAAATAAATTGCTGAAACTTGTAAACTTTGTAAATTTAATGAATAATTTTAAAAAATTCTGTTTTCTATATTTTAGACATTCGCCAATCAATTATTTGGCTTATTCGCTTGGACGATTCCAGTTTTCGTAGCGTTATCATGTTTTGGCGCAGTGAACGGTATTTTATTGACTTCATCGCGACTTTTCTACGCGGGAGCATGCGAAGGACAAATGCCGGAACTTTTGACAATGATTCAAACATCAAGACTAACACCAGCACCTGCAGTTTTGTGCATGGTAAAAGAAAATTTTTTATTTCTATTTTTTCAATTTATTACAGGTTATTTTTAACCATATAACTTTAAATTAATTTTGTTGGTTTAAATTATTATCGTAGAAATAAGAATAATTAATAATAATAGATCCATTATTAAAAAAGAATTTATGTTCGAAATCAGAAAAATTCAATTTGATTCCTTTTCGTCTTTTTTAGGCTTTACTGTCAATGGTGTACCTGTTTTTCCCTGATATTAATAGTTTGATTAATTACGTAGGATTCGCTACTTGGGTAAATATGAAACAATTTTTACATACACGGAAAAGTTTTGGGGCGAGCAACTCTATTTGCTCTAGTAACGCTGCGCAACTTCACTTTGGTGTAGCAGTAGTCGCAAAAAGATAACGCAGCAGGCCAGCATTGGACGAGCTGCTCTACCAGTCGTGTATCTACCACTGACTTTCAGCGCAGCTCGTCCAACACTGGGTGAGCAGCGTTCCCAGTAGAGAAAGAAGCTCACCCATTTACAAGGCGGTATGCCTTCTCTCTTTTAGGAAACCTTCTCTACGTGCGGAGAACGCAGCTCGCCCGAAAACTTTTCCGTTTACTCATAAGAAATTACAAGGTATTGGAATTGAAAATTGTTAAATTGGAATTAAAATTTACAAAATGGAGAATTGTAATGTTTATAATTATATTAATTCATTCAATTGCTACTAAAAGTCTTTAAACATTAAATTTAAAATATATATTAAAGAATAGCCATTTTCGTTATTCCTTTAAAAAGAAGGAAAGAAACGACGAAGTTGAAGTCCACAACGTTTATCAACGAAAAAAATTTCATTAATGTTAATAAAATAATATTTTTAATTTAATATTTAGTTGTAAAATAATTATCATCAAAGCATAAATATGAGTCTCTTTGTTTAAATATTTTTCTGTAAAAATTGATGCATTATTTTTAAATAATTTACTTAGTAAATAATTTTTTTTTGTTGATCAACGTTGGGGACTTCGACTTGGTAAGAAATGAAACACACGAAAGGAATAGTTATAAACTTTAAACATAATTTACACCACTTTTGATAAATGAGTAAATCGAGCACTGCCGGCAATGTGGTGCAATTATTTTAACAAGGCTTCTTTGTTTGCTCTCATTTGTCTACATTTTATAAAATTTTCTCCTTTTTCGTTTATATTTTGATCAAATAAATTTCTTATGAATTTTTTTTTATAAATTTGAAAATTTGGTCAAGTTTGTACTGCTGTTCGTACATTTAGATTTTAAATACAATTTAGTTGTTTATAATATGTAAATTTACTTGTTTATTTTTCAAATTTCAAATAATAAGTATTTTTAAAATAAAAAATATAAAATGCAAAAAAATTATGATTTGAAATTAGTTAGAAAAATAAATAAACGATTTTCATTTAACCTTCGCGCTACCGGACGTCCACCCAAGGTGGCCAACTAATACATAATGTTGAATATCTCCTCGAATTTTGTATCAATCGAATCGCCATTTTAACAAACTCACTGAACAAAATTTTATCTACTTTCGAAAAAAACAAAAATAAATTTTTTTGCACTTCTTCTTGTTTATTTATAACAATTAAAAAAATATGTATGAGAATACTGAAAATTGACCGGGTGTTTGTTTTTATATATTGCAAAAAAATAAAAATAAAATCGTTAAACTTTTACAGTAAAATTGTTTTATGTCAATAAATAAAATATATTATGTTATAATACATTTTTTATTTGTTTAAACAAATTATTGTTGTTATTTACCAACATTCTCTAGAATGCACCTAGAAAGTTGCAGTTTTTTCCTAATTTTGCAATTTACTAAATCTTTTATGATTACAGATAAAGAATAAAAGTTGAATAAAAATTTAACTATTTTTTAAACAATTTTTAAACAAATTATTGTTGTTATTTACCAACTTTTTCCAGAATGCACCTAGAAAGTTGCAGTTTTGTAGGTTCATTCTGTAAAAAGGTGGTAAATAACAACAATAGTTTGTTTAAAAATTTTTTAAACAATAGTTAAATTTTTATTCTTTATCACTAATTATATAAGATTTAGTAAATTGCAAAATTAGGAAAAAACTGAAACTTTCTAGGTGCATTCTGGAAAAAGTTGGTAAATAACAACAATAATTTGTTTAAAAATTGTTTAAAAAATAGTTAAATTTTTATTCAACTTTTATTCTTTATCTGTAATCATATAAGATTTAGTAAATTGCAAAATTAGGAAAAAACTGCAACTTTCTAGGTGTATTCTGTAAAAAGTTGGTAAATAATAACAATAATTTGTTTAAATAATTTTTTAATAATAAAACAAATGTTTTATGTCATAAATGTCATAAAACATTATTAAGATACAGTATTTGTATTAACACATAATTATATTCAAAACTTTTGATGAAGTTTAATCGTTTTGGGAGCATAATAGTAAAAAAGCGTTTGGCCACCCCGGGTGGCCGTCCGGTAGTCCGCGTATACAAAAAGTATTGGTAGCGCGAAGGTTAAAAAAACGAATAAAAATTGTATTATTTCTTAGAATATTGACCTAAAAAATTCTACAAAAATAGTAAAAATGAATTTTTCTAATTGCTAATTTTTTTTGTAAATACTAAAACATTTTCGCAAAATTACTGATGGATTTTAAAATCTATCAATTTTTAAGAAAAATAATAATTCAAAAAGGATCCAAATACTTTTTGACCGATTTTATTTTATGGCTATTGAATTTCTCTCAAAAAATTATCGTATAAATAATTTTAATAGAAGGTCTTAATCATTTTCTTGACATAGTTAAAAATGTATGCGAACCAATGATGGGTAAGTTACTTTTTTCAGTAACTCGTTGCGCTTAAGTTATTTAATGAGAAAAAGTAACTCGTTACAGTTACAAGTAACTTACAAATGACTAAGATACTTTTAAGGATACTTGAAAATTTGCCTTTTGAAAATCAAATATTCTCTTTCAATTAAAGTGGGTATTAATTTAAATGTGAAATAATATTATTTCATACCGATAATAATATATCTATTTTTATAAAAGATAGGAAAAAACTTCTTAAAAGAACAGTTCGGTAATAACTCGAATAAAAAGGCATTTTTATAAATTTGTATTTCTCATAAACCAATACAGATTACACTGAGTAACAAAAAAATGGTCATGTCGTGTTTATTTAAAAATTCTTGGGTTTATCGAAAGTTTGGGTGTCAATGAACAAGAAAATACCCTCAACATTTTTTTTAATTTATTCAGACCTCTAAAAAGGGGGGTTGAATTATTAAAAATGGTGTTTTTCTCTACTTTTTGAAGTCCTATAAAAAGAAAATGTGAAAACATAAAAAACACGAATATGGCTTGAAAGGAGGCTCAAACCTTTATCTTTAAGGAGCACACCTAGTGTGAGTGACTGAAAAAAACGGTGACTTTCAGGAATTTTTTTCAAGGAAATTATTGCGTCTAATTTTTTTTTTAAGTTTTGTACATGTATATTTGTACAAATAGTGAACATTTTGTAATTTTTTCAACGAAAAATATCTTTTTTTTAAAGAGTTATTCGCTATCTCCTGAATATTAAAAAAAAAAGTTCTCCCACTACTGCAGTGATTGCGACCTTCTCAGTGACTGAAATCAAAAAACCAAAAAGATTAACAAACTAGAATATATTTGCTGTACCTACTATGAGGCTCCAGTTTTTTTATTGAATGAAAAATAAAATTTTGGGATGCCAAGAACCCTCGGATTTTTTTGGCGAAATTTAAAAACTTTTTTCAAAACTCCGCCATTTTGTTGCAATTTAATATTTTTTGACATCCAAGGGTCATAGTACGGCAAATATCTTCTAGTTTGTTAATCTTTTTGGTTTTTTGATTTCAGTCACTGAGAAGGTCGCAATCACTGCAGTAGTGGGAGAACTTTTTTTTTTAATATTCAGGAGATAGCGAATAACTCTTTAAAAAAAGATATTTTTCTTTGAAAAAATTACAAAATGTTCACTATTTGTACAAATATACATGTACAAAACTTTTAAAAAAAATTAGATGCAATAATTTCTCTGAAAAAAATTCCTGAAAATCACCGTTTTTTTCAGTCACTCCCACTAGGTGTACCTCTTAAGAACCAAAACTGAACAGTAATGTAAGAATTGCAGGGAACCTGTATTTACCGAGTAAAAATTAAAATGTATCTTTGACATCCTGGTAAAAATGAATGGGAATCAAAGCATTGGTACATATCCATTTTTCATAATTGGATTTGTTTGAAATTTGTTTCTCCGGGGTTTTTGAGGTCGCTGATGACGCAAAATGACGGATCCAAAATGGTGCACAAATTTTTTAAAATCGTTCGAATCCGATCTTTTTTTAAATACGCTTTAATATGCTTTATCCCCTTATTTTGCAAATAAATTACGCCCAAAAAATTCTTTTCTTGTTTTTACTAAACTGCGTTGAGTTAAAAAGTGTACGGTTATATGAAAATGGCTTGAAAATGAACTGCAGATTCGTAATCAGTGACACCAAAAACCCTAAAAAAAAATTTGTCTTCTAAAGTTTTGGAAAACCAAAAGAAAAATATTTATTACGTAATTAAAGAAAAAGAATGAGTGAATGGAAGATTGATTGTAATTAAATGTGCAGAAATTATTGTGAACTGTACCTGTGGAATACTTAGAAAAAAATGAAGTGCCGGATGAATAGTAATTATCTAATTGACAGATCCACTTATCGTAATGGACCCTTTATTCTTTACTTTCTGTTTTGCAGCTTAGCATAGGCGTATCGGTTCTTTGCGTTCCTTGGCTGAGATGGGCTCAGCCTAATTTGCCAAGGCCGATCAAGGTGAATTTAGCATTTCCCATTGTCTACATCCTCGCGACTTTGTTCGTTACCATCGTTCCCATGTACGCCAGTCCTCTCGACACTGGTAAGGAAAATTAAATATTTCATTTTTTTTGTTTTAATTAAAAAAAATGTTTCCTCTCACTACAACAATATAATTGAACATTAAATAGTTAAGATAATTTAATATTAATTAACATAATTTAAACTGATATTGATTGATATTAATTTTTTATATAAAACTAAATGAAATAAATTAATATTAAAATTTTTTAAGATCAATGGGATTTTTGACACAAATTAATATTTATTGTAATTATTTATATTTCAGTTTAATTAAGTATTTTACTTAATGAAATACTTATAATCATGTAGTATTATATTTTTATTATCAGAAATATTAGTTACAATAAATAATTAAATAGGAATTTTTTAAAAAATGACCAAAACCGGAGCAGTGACCAAAAGTGGAAAATTTTCCTTATTAAAGAGCATAAAATTTCAAATTTAATAAATTTAATTTCATATTAAGAATAATTAAAATTAAATGAAGTGACGTGATATTAATCTTTTACTTCTTCAATATTATTGAACGTGGTCATATATCAAGTCACAATTTACCATTTAATAAGATTTTTTAATATTAGTTTACATACTCTTCGATTTTCTATATTAATATCTAATCATTGTATTTTTTGCTACTTTTTTGTTTCTTAATTCTTTTTTTATAATTTTTATTAATTTTAAATGTTTTGAATTAACAAGTACTAAAATTCTCATTCTATATTTTGAAAGTTGAATAATAACAAAACTTAATTAAACAAAATTGTTCTACTTATTTAAATTAAACTAATTTAAATTTAAAGAATAAGTTTGGTCATACTATTTTTGCAAGAGAAAAAGGTCTTTTATTCCCTAAAAGTAAATTTTTTCTAATTTCAAGAAATAACAATATTTTTATTAAACAAATTTTGTAACTTATAATTTTAAAGCTGAAATAATTAAATTCTTACATAAAATTTAAAAATAAATTGAAAATAATAATAATTCGTATTTTGCAGAATTTAAAAAAAATTTTTAAGTAATAAAGTTTTTATGAGAAAATTAATATAAAAGTATTAGGTAGAAATAATTGAATTTTTACGTAGAATTCAGTTATTTATGTTAATGTTTGAATTATTTCGAATCATTTTATAAAAGTTTTTAAAAATAATTAAAAACCTCAGAAAAATTGTATTACTTTTTAAAATAATTGAATTTATGCAAAAAATATAACATTTTATTTTAATAATTAAACTATTTTATTAATTTAGAAAAAATTAAATTATTTCGAAAACTTTTATTAAATATTTTAAAAATAAATCCTTTCGAGGAATTTAATTAAAATTATATTGAAAATAATTAAATTATTTCGAACAAAATTACTTAAGTTTTTAAAAATAATGATACCTATTCTATCGCAGAATTAAATAAAAATTCTATAGATAATAATGTAATTTGTTCTGAAGAAATTTTTTAAAATTTTTGAAAAAAATTGAATTCTTTTAAAAAGCATTTAAAAATAATTGAATATTGTTTCAAATAATGTTTTTAAAATTTTTAAAAATAATAAAATCGTTTTGAGAAACAATTATTGATTAATACTTTTTTAATTTTGTTTTTTATTAATTTTCTTTTCTTCTTATTAATTTGAACTTTTTTTTAGGTTACGGTTGTCTCATGATACTTTCCTCAGTACCTGTTTACTTTTTGTTTATTGCGTGGAAGAAAAAACCGAAATTCTTCCAAAAAGGTGTTGGTGAGTAGATTTTTCTATCAATTACACTTTTTCTAATGTTTATTATTTGTTTCTGTTTCATTAATTATTTAATAAATCTATTTTCTACGTATATGAGGCATTCTATTTCAAATCGACCCCCCTGTAAATATTTGATAATTTCAGGCAATTTTCAAATAAATATTTCTCCTATTTAAATAAACCAATTGAATTTTGTTACTAGCAATTTTTAAGGGTACATTCTTGAACTTTATAATAATAAAAATCTTTTTTTAAAAAAATAACTTAATTCTATAGAAAATTTGATTTAAATATTTGAAAACACGTTATATCCGATTTTTATAAAATTGATGTTAAAATGAAGCATAAATATTCTTTTTTTATTCCCGTAAAAATTATCTTGGACAATTCAGTGGACTTTAAGAATTGAATTAAAATCTACAATCGTTTCAAAGGTTAAAATATGTATAAATTGATATTCACTTATTAAATAGAGCATTATTTTTTTTGTTAACTTAAAATTGTTAATCAATAAGTGGTTTACTATTTAAGAAATTTTAAATTATTGATGTAAGCTGCATTTTTTAATTTGTCATTTAATATTTATTATTATTAATTTTCTTTTACCATTAATTTATTTATTAAGCTGAAAAATAAAAAATATCCACTCTTATCAAAATTTTATAAAAACTAAAGCCTTTCCATTATATTAGTGGTTTTCAATTTATACATATATTTTAACCTTTGATACGATTATAGATTTTAATTCATTTCTCAAAATCAACTCAAATGACCAAGATAATTTTTACATGAATAAAAATAGAATTCATTTTCTTCATTTTAACATAAGTTATATAAAAATCGGATATAACGTGTTTTGAGATATTTAAATCAAATCTTCTATATAATAACATTTTTTTTTTTAAAAAAGCTTTTTATTAAAAAGTTCAAGAATTTATCAATCAAAAATAGGTAGTAACAAAATTCAATTGGTTTACTTGAATAGGAGAAATATTTATTTGAAAATTGCCTGAAATTCTCAATTGTTTACAGGGGGGGTCGTTTTGAAATAGAATGCCTTATTAATAATCGTTGTATTCCGGTAATCTGTTTGCTTTTTTATTTCTTAAGTTTTTTTTAATAATCTTTCTTCATTTTCACTTTTTAAATCAATATTATGAAAATCATTGAACTGTTGCAAAGAATTTTATCAAAAAAATTGATAATAATAGAATAACTTCAAAAAATTTTATTATTTAGGAAAATAATTGAATTCTCTTAAAAAGTTTCGTTAAAATTTTTTGAAAATTCTAAGTAAATTATTTTTTAAGAGTTTTTTTGAATTTTGCTTTAAATACTGAAGTTTCTTTAATAAGTTCAATTCAAAATTTTGAAAGTAATTGAATTTTATTACTAATTTCTTTCCAAGTTTTTAAAATAATCGTCTTTGTTAATAACTGAAATTGAACATTTAATTATTGAACTTTATTAAAATTTTAGAAAATAATTAAATTCTTTCGAAAAATATTATTAAAAATCTTTTAAAAATTGAATTCTTTCATGAAATTTTATTAAAAATAATTGTATTTTTGTAAAGATTTTACTATTTAAAAAAATAATTTAATTGTTATTGTTATTATTATTTATTATTATTATTATTATTATTATTATTATTATTATTATTATTATTATTATTATTATTATTATTATTATTATTATTATTATTATTATTATTATTATTATTATTATTATTATTATTATTATTATTATTATTATTATTATTATTATTATTATTATTATTATTATTATTTATGCAAATAATCGAATTCTTGCGAAGAATTCTATTAGAATTTTTGAAATTAATAAACTAGAATAATTAAGTAATAAATAAGGTAATAATTAATTGAATTTTTTGAAAGTTTGAATCTGAAATTATTCAAAAATTTTAATTAGTTTTATCTTAACTTTTCATTTGATCTTAAAATGTCTATTTTATTAAATAGACATTTTTATTGAATTATGAAATAAATTTTTATTGATTTTATTATTTAAAGAAATTGCCATTTTGTTTTAATTTTATTTCGAACGTTTCGCATTTAATTTATCTATTTCTCACAGGCGCCGCTACGAAAAGTTTGCAGAAGCTGTTGGTGGTCGTCGGACCAAGATCAAAGGTTCATAAAAAACACACTATACAAATTTTACTCTTTCATGTCAAGCATGCCTATTATCTTTCTTTTATTCATATATATTAATATCAATTCACCATGTATGTTACAATCATAAGCTAGTGCACAGTTAATTTTTTCATAGTTCTTTTTGTTTTGTAACTTTATTTCATATTTTGAAAAAACTTGATTTTTCAGAAACCAGTTATTTTTGTTTAAATTTAGATTTTTTCGAGAACTATCTTGTTTCATTAAATGTATAATTTTGCAAAAATTTTAATTAGCCAACAATTAAATAATTAAAGATTAAAACATTTCTTTTCTAAAATTTTCAAAAAATTCTTTAAAAGACTTAAAATTCTTTTAAAGTCTACTACACTTTAGAAGGCTTTTAAAAGACAAAATTTTTAAGATTTTTTTCTTACCTCTTTTATTGTAAATATGTATAAAAAACTTTTTTGCCTATCTTAGTACATATTTGGAGAATAAAAATAATGCTTTACTTTTCATTTTTATTTAATATCATAATATACAGATTGTATCTAATTCGAACCTCCAAAAAGTTAATTCTCCAATGACAGACAGTTCATCTCAGGATTGACAAATCCAAAACAAAAAATTGAAACTGCTTTTTAAAAAGGAATGTATGTTGCATAGAAATTCACCACTGTTAATGAAAAATCGATTAAAATAAAAAATAGCAGATGTTTTAATAGTTTTTTTTCGAAACACACCATGTTTTTCACTAGTTTTCACTATTTTTCTAGTCTTCAAAACTGTTTTTCTATCTTTTGACTATTTTTTTGGCGAATTCACATACAGGACCTGCTAACAAACAAAACGGTCTAAGAATTATTAAAATCAGTTCATTAGATTCAGAGATGAAGTGTCCGACATTTTAGAAAACGTTATTTTGAGAATAACGTGTTTAAACATTATATTTATTGTTATTAAATAATTTTCGAAAAATTTATTTTTATTATTTACAATTGGTTATGAACACTTTAGGGGGTGTTTTTTAAAGCCTTAGAGTCAAAAAATACAATAAAAAAGTTCATTTTTTAAAAATTCTAAAGTGTAGTAGTACCTTAAATTTCTATTCTTAATAATTTTACTAATAATAATTAAACATGAAAGCAAAGTTAAAAAAAAAATAAAAAAAAATAAAGGAAGTTTAGAAATGTAAAGAAATTAACTAAAAGAAAAAAGATAATAAAGAAAATTAACTAAATTAAAGAGGATAATAAAATTAATTAAAAAAAGTAGAGTAAAATGAGAAAAAAAGTAACATAAAAATTTTAATATTACTTTCATAAATATAGAATTATGAGGGGAAAGTATATAGAAAAAAACCTTCGGGTTTCTAAAGAAAAACGATGAAGAATTTTTTTTTTAAATTATTGCATACTTTGAATTTTCAGTTTGCATGTCGCATTGAACATCAGAACTACAAAACACGCTCCACGGTTTATGGTACATATCTTGTGGAAAAAGAAATTGGCGATAGTGGTTTTTCAAATGGATCGTCTCTAATCAATGATCTCGAAATTTTTTCCCACAATTGGAATAAATTATAAATCACGTTCATAGTTTTTAGGAGACAAGAATTTACCTGTGATATTGTTTAGAACTACTTCTTTTTTTCTAAAGGCAAAAGAAAAACAAAATGTTGAAAAAACGTTATTTAATTTATTGTTAACTTTAACACTTGCAAAAATATAGTTTTACAATGTTTTTTAGTATATAACTGTTAATTTTTGGTTAAAAGCATATTTAGTTGCAGGTTAAATTTAATTCAGTTTTTTTAAGATAATTAAGTATTTAATATTTTTAATTTTACATCCAATATTGGATAAATTGTTAATTGAATCGTAAATTGAATTGTTAATCTGTTCATTGTTGTTAATTTTTTTTAAAGTTGTCATATTTAAAGGAAAAAAATATTTATATTTTCTAAAATTGTTCTAATTTTGAAAGAATTTTGTAGTTTATTTTTTTATGAGAAGCCAATTTCTTTTTATGGTTCTATGTAATATTTATAATAGGGACATGCCGATAACAAAATATATCTACGCAATTAAACAAAAGATGATGAGATTTTGTTTGCAATAATTATGTACATATTTTGGAAAATTGATCTCATTTATAATTCTGCCAAAGACTTATTGTAACGTTAAATAAAGTCATAAATAAAAGTTAATATTTTTTTAAAGAAATAAATAATAATTGAGATTTTGATTTTTTATTTTAAATATCAATATTTATATTAACCCTTTTAAGCCAAAAAAGAAAAAATTTTGGCATGAAGTTTGAGGACTTGTTTCGGTACTTAAAAATCAATAGAAAAATTCGCGAATCATCGTTTCTTATGTTTTCATGTGCGCTCTATCGAATGGCGTTAAAAAAACATAAAAAATTTATAAACAAAAAAGTTACTAATGTTTTTTTATAAAAAAAGTCCGATTTTTTTACAATTTTTGTTTAAATTATTAATTTTTTTACTATGAAATAGCGTAAAAATAATTGCAAATGTTACAAATAACGTGACATAGATATATAACCTAGAAGATAGGACTATAGAGAAAACTAAAAATTAAAATGGCTGCTCACGAATGGAGTTTAAAGTACAAATTTTTTCAAAATTTGATTCGAAAGTAGAAAACTTTTAAGGGGGCAATCGCAGTTGTACCGTCAAAAAATTAACATTTTTTCAAGAATTTTTTTCTTGTAAACCATTAAACTTTTTTTAAAAATCGATTTTTTTTCTAAAAGTACATCATTTATATTTGAGTTAACAAAAAAAGAAGTTAAAAGTATTGAGAAGTTCCAAAGTTATGTACCGTTAAAGTAAAGTCCTTCGAAAAAACAGAGTTTTGCGGTGACCAACACTATGGAAATTTGATCAGTCCGAAATTAAAAATCGAAACAGATTTACTTTTATTAAAAGATTATCTAGTCCTTAATCGAAGGATTTAAACGGAAAAAAATTTTTTGAAAAAATGGCGACTTGCCAAAGTTGATGAAAAAATAAAAAAATCTAACTTTCAACTTTGGCAGGTCGTCATTTTTTCAAAAAATTTTTTTCCGTTTAAACCCTTCGATTAAGGACTAGATAATCTTTTAATAAAAGTAAATCTGTTTCGATTTTTAATTTCGGACTGATCAGATTTCCATAGTGTTGGTCACCGCAAAACTCTGTTTTTTCGAAGGACTTTACTTTAACGGTACATAACTTTGGAACTTCTCAATACTTTTAACTTCTTTTTTTGTTAACTCAAATATAAATGATGTACTTTTAGAAAAAAAATCGATTTTTAAAAAAAGTTTAATGGTTTACAAGAAAAAAATTCTTGAAAAAATGTTAATTTTTTGACGGTACAACTGCGATTGCCCCCTTAAAAGTTTTTAGATGGGCTTGAAATTTGTTACTCGGAGGTTTTAGAGGTCGCTGATCACGAATCTGAAGTCTAGTCTTCAAAATTCAAAATGGCGGATCCAATATGGCGGACATTTTTTCTATAAAATCATTAGATTCGCTTAAACCTTGTTACTGCAAATTTGTACCCCTGATTTTATATTTACTTCTATTTATGGATAACATAAAGATTGTAAAATGCGATCTTATGATATTAGCCATTTTCAAATTTTCAATCTTTGTCATCAATTTTGAAGTAACATACCAGCCTGCAAGTAAAAAAAAAATTTCTTTTGCATAGGCTTCCACGTCCTATTTCGCGCTTCTATTTGAGGGGGCAAGCTCTGACCTGTTGGTAAAACACAGATCAAATTTTAACGTAATGTGAAGGCCCACATTAAGGCCCTTTTTAAAACCCGTAGCTCAAAAAATAGGTAAAATTAAACATGTATTTTTATTCGTTATTTATCCTCTTTTTCACCTAGGTCAAAAAATAGGTCAAATTAGACATAGATTTTGACGTAATCTGAGGCCGTTATTTATTCTCTTTTAAACCTACAGGTCAAAAAATAGGCCAATTTTAACATAAGTTTTGACGGCCCTTACTATAAGGGGCCCTTAGAAATCCTGACTCTGCGGCGGTGTCGAAATGTTTTTATATAATAGGGATATATATATATATATATATATATATATATATATATCCATTTATTGGAAAATCCATTTTTTGACCTGTGCAGTTAAGAAAATTTGACCTATAATTATTAATTTTTTTAATATTAAAATATATACATAATTATATAAATTATTTAAAAAAAATTATATATCTATCCCTATTAATATAAAATCATATCGCCGCCGCTGTTTCAGAAAGTTCTAAGGGCGCCCTATCCCAAAGGGTCCGTCAAAACTTACGTCAAATTTGACCTATTTTTTGACCTATAGGTTTAAAAGAGAATAAATGAAGGGCTACATAAAATAAGGGGACGAACGCGAGACTTGGAAGGGATACTACCAGTCAGGTAGCAGTGAGAAGCCTTGAGCCGCTCGCTGCTACCTGACTGATATTATCCCTTCCAAGTCTCGCGTTCGTCCCCTTATTTTATGTAGCCCTTCAAATAACGGCCTCACATTACCTCAAAACTTATGTCAAAATTGACCTATTTTTTGACCTATAGGTTTAAAAGGATAATAAATAATGGCCTTACATTACGTCAAAATCTATGTCTAATTTGACCTATTTTTTTACATATAGGTCAAGAACATAAATCAAAACATATGTCAAAATTGACCTATTTTTTGACCTAAGTCAAAATGAAGATAAATAACGAATATAAATACATGTTTAATTTTACCTTTTTTTTGAGCTACGGGTTTTAAAAGGGGCCTTAATGTGGGCCTTCACATTACGTCAAAATTTGATCTGTGTTTTACCAAGAGGTCAGAGCTTGCCCCCTCAAATAGAAGCGCGAATAGGACGTCGAAGCCTATGCAAAAGAAAATTTTTTTACTTGATGACAAAGATGATGACAAAGATTAAAAATTTGAGACTGGCTAATATCATATAAAATCAAGGGGTTGGCGCGCAGGGGGGCGGGGCCCCCTAATATATATATATATATATATATATATATATATATATATATTCCATAATATTTCGACTAAAGTCGTTGCCGACTAATTTTAAAAAACTGTACCTAATATTTTGCATGATCGATTTTAAAGACATTAGAATCACTGAACAAAAAGATTTTTTTAAATATTTTTTATATTTATTGTAAAATAAGTATCTAAAGTATATAAAGTCGTAAAAGCTGGCACTCTTCCATCTATTAGATAATATTCAAGAAAACAAATAATTTGTCATGAAAACGTAAAAAAATCATTAGAATTTATTAGGAATGAATTACTTTAGTATTATAAATTGATAGAAACAATTATTAATAAGAAATATTAAAGTTCACCTGGCAAATAACCTAATTTTGCCAATTTCATTCACTAAATGTGAGAAAGAGAAATCATTAAATTTAATAAAACTTATGAAATATAAAGTACCTGTGATGTACTTTTAATTTTTCTTATCACTTTCTTCCTTTCTTCCTACAAATGTGAAAAAATAAGCAATTAAAATTCGCACTTTGCTTATTTTCACAATTTTCATATGTAGATAACTTTTACCCAGAAAAATGAAAAATTACGAAAATTAGACAGTAATTACTTGATCACTAAATACACACACTGGAAAAAGATTTTCTTTCCTCCCCATGCTATTTTACGAAATAATGAATTTTAAACTTTTCACTATCTGCGGTATCAAATTTCAAGCTAATCTAATGAATTTTTCAAAATTTGTCGGCCATATTGGATCCGCCATGTTTAATTTTAAAAATTGGACTCCAGATTCATAATCAGCGACCCCAAAAATCCCCGAGCAACAAGTTTCAAGCAAATTTAATGAGTTTTTTAAAAAATTGTCCGCCATATTGGATCCGCCATTTTGAATTTTGAAAATTAGACTTCAGATTCGTGATCAGCGACCTCTGAAACCCCCGAGTAACAAATTTCAAGCTGATCTAAAAAATTTTAACAATTTTCTACTTTCGAATCAAATTTTGAAAAAATTTGTACTTTAAACTCCATTCGTGAGCAGCCATTTTAATTTTTAGTTTTCTCTATAGTCCTATCTTCTAGGTTATATATCTATGTCACGTTATTTGTAACATTTGCAATTATTTTTACGCTATTTCATAGTAAAAAAAATTAATAATTTAAACAAAAATTGTAAAAAAATCGGACTTTTTTTATAAAAAAACATTAGTAACTTTTTTGTTTATAAATTTTTTATGTTTTTTTAACGCCATTCGATAGAGCGCACATGAAAACATAAGAAACGATGATTCGCGAATTTTTCTATTGATTTTTAAGTACCGAAACAAGTCCTCAAACTTCATGCCAAAATTTTGTCCATTTGGGCGTAATGGGTTAATTATATTATTTCAAATCGGATTAGAAATTTTTTAAATTGTTGGAAGAAAAAAGTGATATTTACGTATTTTCTTCCATTTTTTTGTGAACAAGTGTTTTTCAAGTGAATATTATATGTGGTTTTATCAAGTGAAGGAATTTCAATTTCAATATTTAGAAAAATGCACATCACGTAATTATTTCAATTTTTCACTTCTTTTCAATATAACAATAACTACAGAGGAATTTAATTTATATTCCGACTTAAATTCCACTTATAGTTTCGTATATTGTGAAATTATGGAATTTTTCTTTAATTTTATGAAAAAAATAAAGAATAGAAGAAACAAAATTTAAAAAATTTATTCAAATTAATCCATTTTTTACATTTTCTTTACATGAAAATAAATTCCACTTTTCCACTTATTATTAAAAATTCTTTTTTAATTTGAAACTTTTTCTAATATAGAAGAATACGAAACATCTATTAATTTTTTTCATAATTTTGTTATTTAATAACAAAAATTAGAAACAAGTTATGTAAAAATTTAAAAGGACTTTAAAAATCTCAGAAAAAAAAATTGCAGACAGAATCTCAAAATCTTGAAATTTATAATTGGCAATTTAAATGGATATTTTTATTCTAATTTTAATTAGAACTGATAAAATTAAAATTATAAACTCAGTTCAATTATGATTATGTAAATCAAAGAGTAAAAAATAAAAATTTCTGTTAAATTTCTATTGAATTCTGCAATATTAACTTTTCTAACTGTTTTCTCCAAATATTCGATAGACGAATAAATTAATATTTTCAAAATACTTATTATACTTAAATATAATGTCTAATAAATTTTATTATTTTTCATGTTATAGAAAAAAATAATATTTTTAAAAATAATTTTATTCAAAATATTGAATAGGTAAATATAAAAAAATTAAAAATTATTTTTAAAAAACGTTCTCATTATAATAATTATTATACCAAAAATATTTATTATAAACATAATTTTATTGAAAATCTTTGTTGAAAAAAATAATTCTATATATTATTCTAAAAGTATTTGTTATAATAATTATTTTATTAAAATTATTTGTCCTAAAAGTTATATTAATAAAGATTTTCACGAATATTATTTCAATGAATATTTGTAAATATTTTTAATTTTAATTAAAGAAGTAAAATTTTTATCTTTTGAATACAAGAAAAAAAATCTGTTTCAGTGAATTCCACCAAGTTCCTGCAAAAAATAATGCTCGTCGTCGGCAAGTCGAAACCAGCTCAGGTCTAGGAAAGCAGATATTCTCTATAGAAACAAAAAATTGTTGGTGATTCGCTTTTCTCTTCGTCTGGCACGAAGATCTATTAATTAACAATAAGTGAAAAACAAAAAAAAGAATGATATACACTGAAAAGAGAAAAAAACACATCGGAGAGACATTTTACGAACTTTCCACCGTTTTCTGTCTTTCGTGAAATGAAAAATGCGACTGGTCTTCCAAAAAAAGAGTCAATCAGCCATTACGTTTGGAGGATCTCAAGCATAGTTCGTTTCTTAAATTCTAATAGTTATTAGCCATTTGCTTCTAATTCTCGAATCAGCAGCAAAAATTTGTAAATAAACCAACTTCAAAACTTCATTACAGAATTAAAACAAGAAAAAGGTGTTTGATTTTTTCGATTCTGTTCTTGAAAATTGTTTCTGATTCGATAAAGGAAACAAAAAAAATGGAAAAATACCATTCAATCGCTGCTGTACCATCAAATGAGATTAGTTGTAATTTTTTAAAGTAATTTCTTAATAAGTCATTAATTTTATAATTTTTCTCAATCAGTATTATCTCGAAATGATTTTAAATTTCCCAGTGATTTTAACAAATCTATACAATTTACCGTGTTTTATTATTCTTTTCACTATTTTGATTGTATAGCAGCAATATTTTAATGTAATATTAATTACTCATCATTTTATCAAATGAAAATATTGTAATGACAACAATAATACGTATTAATAGTGTATTTTTAAGCACTTCAGACAACAAAAGAAGAAATCTTGTGAGGCTATCTCTAAACAAATTCGATTTTTCCATATTGAAATAGAAAGAAAATAGAGAGAAAGAAAGAGAGTGAGAGAGAGAGAGAGAGAGCTAAAAAGTGAGCGGAAAGAAAAGGAAAAATCGTCACTCATTTTGTTGTTAACACTGCCTTGATTTATCAGAAAACAAAACAATGATGCAAAATAGACAATATCAAACTTCACTGACTCTCGTTTCTTTTTAGATTTGTCTCGATGAATTGTGTATTTTTTAATCGAAAAAACGTGATAACCGTGAATTTTTTTAAGTGATTAATATTATTTTTTTTGCTTTTGTTAAATTTTCAATATTTATCACATTTTAAAAGAATTGTAATTTTAAATTAATTAAATTTAATTAATTGCTTTTAATATTTAATTGAATTCAATCAAATTTTAATACTTAATTCAACTTTTTTTAATACTCTGTTGTAATATTTATAAAATAAAAAAAATAAACAAGTGGCAGATCTTAAGTCGTTAACGTACGCGGCTATTAGTTGTAATTTAAATTAACTGCCATGAATTTTAAAATGGACAATATAACGCGAAAAGCGAATTTTTGAAAATGGTCCTAAAAAATTTACTCTGTACATTTAGTGGTGCGAATTTACATTGTGAATGAAAAAGAATTTTTATGACATAGAGGAAAAAACGCTTTCTCTTCAACATTTCATAATTATTATATTCAGCTTATAAAGAAACAATTATGTTAATTTTTCAAAAGGTTAAAATCCATCCGGAAACAATATTTCGTCCTTGTTTTTAAAAGCAAATTTCAATATTTGTACTAATGAATATTTTTAACAGAAGTATTCACCGTTTTAAAAGAAAATATAATATGACAAAAATTTAATTTCAAATATTTTGAAAATTTAATGTATTCAAAATATTCAAAAAATTTTAAATATTCAAATTATTTGAATTACCCAAAAACTGTGAAATATGCAAAAGATGTGAAATATTAAAAGAAGAAGAATTTTTTCCATCATCTTCCAAAAATCGAAAAAAAAATTCGTTACAAATATTATAATGGAAGGAAAAACTATTTCAAATATTGAAAGAAGTGAAATATTCAGAAGATTGTAAAATAATACAAAAAAAATTGTAAAATATTTAAGAAAATTGTAAAATATTGAAGAAAAATTCAAATATTCGAGAAATTATTGAAATATTTATATAAATACTTGAAAGATAATGTTAAAATATTCCAAAAACTCAGTGTTGAAAAGTAGTGTAACTAATTTTAATTTATTTTAATTTATTTTTCTCAATCAATACTCAAATGCATATGAATTATTCATTTAAACGAGTAAACGAATCTAAATAATTTAATGCTAGTTAATAGAATGAAATTTAACACTTTTATTTATTAAAAAACAAAAAAGAGAAATAGGTTTACAAAAAATAGAAATCTTTTAGAGTAAAAAGGATATCTTTTCAAGAAATGAAAAAAACATATCTTCATTTGGATGGATTTACAAATTATTATATTTAGATTTTGGAAAATTTTTGAAGAGTTTTGCTTTTAAAATAGTGACAAAAATTCATACTAGGTATGTATATTGATAAAAGATATACAAAAAACGATTCCTCCCATTTCGTAGCAAGTTGTAAATAATTTCAGAAAAAAATTGTTACTCCTTTTGCTTGCATTGAAAAAGAAAGAGAATAATACAAAATACTCTACGATTACAATAGTAATGCTGATAGATTTTTTATACGCCTACGTATATAACTCACTTTAAAAACTGATATACAAAAAGAAAGAGAAAAATATTATCGTCTGTTTTTACATCTAAGATACACTGCTTAAATATAAATTAACCAATTTTTATATACTATAAAAGCTGTAAATTAAATTTTATCTTAAATTTACTTTTATAATGAATTAATTAAAATAGTTCTAAATTAATTAATTTCAATAATTGAAAATTAATATCAGTATTTTAAGATTGATCGTAGGGTAAATTAAATAATTTAAATTATTAAAATTTAATTTAAATAATATTGTCAGTAAATTAATTTCAGAAATTAAGAATTAAATTAAATAACTGTAAACTAAATGATTTCAGTAATTAAAAATCAAATATCAATATTTAAAAATTGATTTAAATAAATTGTAAATTAATTAATTTTAATGATTTGTAACATATTTTAAAACAAAATATTTTGAAAAAGTTCAAAAGGAAACTTGTGAAATTGTATAATTTTGAAATTAATTATATACAATATTAATAATATTTTTAAGTAGTGTCATAGTAATTAAGTCTTATTTTTTTACTGTATTAGCGAATTTAGTGTCCCATTTCTAAAAACGTATTATTAGCTTTTATTCTAAGTTTTTTTACATATTTTGCACGAAAAAATTTATTTTACATTATATTCATGTGTAAATGGTATTATTGTATTTTTTATTTAAATGTATATCAGAGAATATAATTTTTTTCGTTTTTTTTAAATAATTTATAAATAATCAATTCAAATTTAATTTTTCATTAATTAAAAGCTGGTGGGAGAAAAAGTGTTTCGTGACGGAACGTCTCATTTAAAAAGAAAAGAATATTTTAAGTCGGAATTTTTTGGAAAATATAGAAAAACGCTTTGGGACCCGCGCCCTTTACGAAATTTTGCAAAATATCAATTATTTAAGAGTGAAACGACACGCGGAAAAACACTTTTTGGAGACACATTTCCCACATGCTCTTTAGAAATTGAATTAATTAATTTCATCAAATTATTGTAATTAGGTGAAAAAGATTACGCAAAATGAAAAAATTGTTTTTTATATCTCTAATGCTCTATCAATTGATTGGAATTGACCTTTAATGTATGATTCGATAAATATCCATGAACTTGTTTATTAACTTGAAAGTTTTCCTTTTACTTTTCTCAAATAAAATTTTACTTAAGTCTTTAGTTTTTAATAATATAATTATTATTTCAACACTTCAATATTACAAGGATCAATCTATATTTATATGTGTAAAAATGTCAAAGCAATATTGAAGTTTAAAATTTTTTCATTTTTCATCGATTCTAAGTTTCATAAATTTCAATAGAAAATAATTGTTAATTAATTTACAATATAGTATGTAATCGATAATATAAAAATGATAATGCTATATTAATATAATTAATTTATGTGCTCAAAGTTCATTTAGTATTGTATTTTATTTTGCGTCAATTGTAATTTTGTAAGTCTTCAAAAAAAGAGAAAAATGTTGACTCAATTGAAAAAGGAATTTTTTTAGAATTATCCACAATATAATTTTTTTCAAGAACATGGGAAAGAAAAAGAAAAATTGTTTATTTGATAATTTCGAATTGAGGAATTATTTCATTTATTTATATGCAGCAAAATATGGATTCGAAAAAAGGATTTTCTTAAATGTCAAATTTCTTTTGGATTAAATTTAATTTTATCTAATTTCCAAAAGAAAAAAAAGAAAAAATTAGCACATATCTGTATTTAAAAAATTTTTTGAGAATCGAAATCTTTTCCTGCTCTTATCAATCAAGATTTCAAAATCGAAATCTTTATTTCTCTTTTTAAATTTTTTTTGTTAAAAAAAATAACAGCAATTTTAATCTTAAAATTTAATCGAAAATTGTAAATGTACATAAATAAATAATTGTACGTTTAATTATGTCATTTATGAAATTGTGAACAATGCGTAAAATTGAATTTAAGGAAATTCGACAACGAAATCTAAAATTAATCGAAAAGGAAATTTAATTTATCCTCATATTTCCGTATTTGAAATTTAAAAATTACGAAGAGAAACTTGTTTGCATATTTACTCTCTAAATCTGAATCAGCGAAATTTCACTGATTCTCAGCGATAAGTATGCCACTAATTTCAATCAGCGTATATGCGCTTATGAATCAGTGAAATTTCACTGATTATTCAGTGAAATTTCACTAATTCACAGTGCATATACGCTATTTGAAATAGTGGCATACTTATCGCTGATTCAGATTTAGAGAGTATTTGTCATATTTTTTATAATTTTTCATTGATCAAAAATTGTTTCTACATTGTTTAATATTAATTTCTTGTAGAAAAAAGTCTTTCCTTAAATAAAAGAAAAAAATTGAAACATGTCCAGAACTGAATATTGAAAATAATGTATTTATTTTCGAGATTGTAATGAAAGTTTAGAAAAAAATTCAAACAAATGGAAAGAATGTAAAAGGAAATTAGAAAAAATACCTAATAATTAAAATACATTACCACGTGACAATAAGGCATCGACTGACAATTAATAAAATGCAAAAAAAGGAGACACTAAAAATAGTTGAATGCATTTGATATATGATTACTATATATATTATTTTTTATTGCGTTCGAAAAATCAATTGTATTGTGTATATGTAATAATATGTGAATTATGTATTACATAAGATTGAATGATGCACGAGTTGTGTGTGCTATCCTGTAAATTTTAATGTTCCCGGTTGAATATAAATTGCGGTGCAGATAGCTTAGAATCTGAATGAAAGAAAAAAATAACTAAAAACAAAAAAATGTCAGAATAAGCGAACTGTGACAATACAATGTGAAAAAACGAAAATTTTTTAATTTAATTATCCTATTCTCTTTTTTTAAACACTTTTAGCTCAATTAAATTTAATTAACGAATTAAAAAAAATGTTAAAAAATACATTATTTATTTCTACAAGTATAAATAAAAATTAAAATTTATAAGAAAAGAATTGATAAAAATCTATTCTTCAGGAAAAAAATTAATTTTTCTAGTCGATATTTTAATCGACAATTTTTATAAAATCGTTGAAGAGCAATTTCTTCTAAAAATATTTAAATTAAAAAATGTTTTAAAAAATTTAAGATAATTTATATTTCAAAAAATATTATAATCTAGAAAATATAAAATGAAAAAGTTTACTGCAGAATCGCAAAAACCTTAACTATCCTAATTAATAAAACCTATTTTTTTAAATAAAAAAGACTGTTTCCGTATAAAAGAGCGTGGTTTTTTTTAAATTTATTTCTGAATACAAAGACATGAAAGACCAAATGCTGATATTTAATTAGCCAAATAACATACATTTGTTGTCAGTTATTATTAATTATTATTTTTTCATACTTTTTGTTTTGTTTTTTTTTTTGCTTTTCACTTCATAAGATGTGAGGAGGCTACAGTCGTTTGAATTCAAGAGGTACAAGAGAAGTTTCTTAAGATTATAATTCGTCGGGTACTGTTCCCAAAAAAGGAAAATATAGACATTTTAATAGTAAACAATAAACTAAATCTGATTGACATTTGAGCTTTTACTTCATGTTTGTTTTTTGCGCACAACAGTCTCTAAAAATTTCAACAATTAAAGAAAAAAAGAAAAAATTCATACAAAAATTGAAAAATTTTTATAGAAAAAAAAATATCTTTTTTCCTCATGAAGAGACTGTTGTTCGCTGATATATGAAAAGTAGTTTTATTTTTACACTCACACACGCACACACATATATATGTATATATAATGTTCGCTTCTGATTGATTTTCTTTTGCCTTTCGAATACAGTAATTTTAAATCCTATAAGCTTCTCTAATTTGTGTACTAGTGTGTTGTTTTTAACAGTGATGAACATTGATCGTATTGAAACAAAATGAACACATGTGTATCAAATATTTACGCAACTATCTAGATTTTTAAAATTTGTTTGTGAATTTAGACAGCGATTTTAAGCTTGAAAATACAGACAATTGCACTAACTTACTTTTTATTTAAATCTATCATCGCGCACCATTCATTAGAATTTTAATTAAATTAATTTAAATTACTATAGTTATCGCTTAACAACTAAACATGTACATTTACATTCTTAAATTGTTTAATATTTATCGTCCAGTGAAGAAGTATCTGGCTCACATTTTTTTTACATATTTCAATTTAATTAAAAGCTTTTCCACACAATTTATTTAAAAAAACAAAACAAATTGAATTTAAATTATTTTAATTTAATTAAATTGAGGATACAATCTTTTAATATAATTAAGTTCTTTTTTGATTCAATAATATTTTCGTTATGTTCTTTTCGAATTTAATTTCAAGGAGGATCAATAACAGACGAAAGTAAAAATGCTTTTGTAGATAACAAATGAGACAAAAAGAAAAGCAAGAGAGGAGAAATGGAATTAAAAAATGTTGGAATTTATTTTATTTTATGTTGAAAATTATTTTAAAAGGCGAATTTGTTGTCTGATGTTTTTTTTTTTTTTTAAGTAAAATGTAAGAAACAATTGTTCAATTTACCTAAACATTTTCTTAACTTATTTATTATTATAGCATAAAAAAAAGGTTTTAATAACTTTTTTTGATATATAGAAGCATTTTTAGTTTCGAAATTCTGATTTGATAATTGAAGTAAACCATGTGAATTATAAGTCACGAGATGCTAACTTTTTCGATCGAATTTCACCTAAAGTATTTACTCGTAATCGCTCGAAAAATTAAAATTAAAAGCAAACACGTGACACAAAAGTCACAAGTTTCGCAAATTTTTTTGAAAAATAGCCACACCAGTTCGCTTATTTTTTAATTACAAAACAATTTCTCTTTTCTTTTATAATAACAACCTTCGGATCAACTTTAAGGCGCGAAAACGCATATAATTTTTAAATAGGCTTCTTCTGTAAATCAATTATTTGTAATAATTTACAGAATGTTATTCGAGAATTCAATTATTAAAATATTAAAAATATTAGTTTTTTAATGTAGTGTAATGCCACTTTTTAAAAGTAATTGAAATTTTTTAGAAAAATATGTTTAACTAATAACTTTTTTGTTTTTAATAATTTTGTATATACATTTTAATCAATTTTCAAATTTTTTGATTTTTTTCAAAATTTTATTAATTCTAAAAAATTATATTTTTTAAAAAATTTTTGATATCTAAAATTATTTTCAGTACATGTCTGAATTTTTGGAAGTAGGTAATTGAAAATATTTAATTATAATTATAATTTATTTTTTATTTAATTAAATTATAATTGAATTTTAAAAAATTACTACGCTAAAATTTTGAGAATTTCTTCTTAAAAAATAAGTTGAAGATAATTTCCGTTAATTTTTATTTCGAGATTTTCCATTAAAACTATATTGAGAATTAAATTCCTTTCAAAATTTGCAATTAAAATTATTTTATTATGGTTAAGTTTTTGGATTTCAATATAATTATTATTTTATAGTTTAGGCCAAGAGTCCAAAATTTATTCAATTAATTAAAACCATTTTTTAAAACACAATCATGAATTATCATGACTAATAACAAAAATTATAATTTATTTTTAATTTCTATTTTTATTATATAATGGTGATGGTGAGGAGTTGTTTCTCAACTCCTAAAAACTGCAAATGTTTTACCACGTATGTATTCTCGCGTTTTATGTTATGAAACAATTTTCAAAATTTGTATATTATTGTAAATTATAATTCGAATTATTTTTTAGCAGTAGAATATGATCTCTTGAAAAGGATGGTGGCTACCATCGAAACATTGAGATATTTTTTGTAAAATAAAACTATTGACAATTTTAAAAAATGGTTTTAATTAATTGAATAAATTTTTGACTCTTGGCCTAAACTATAAAATAATAATTAAAGTTATTAAAAATTTGATTTTCAAATTTTTTTTAAGCACTTAAAAAAATCAATTATTAGTTTTACAAAATTTAATTTATATAAGAACTTTTTAATTATATTTTTTAAAAAATGAATGATATTAAAAAAATTATTCAAAAATAATTCTTGAAATATACTAGTTGTTTTTCAAAATACAAAAATCGAAATAAGGTACATTTTTTACTAAAATATAGTATTTTGTTACCGCTAAAGGGATTCATGACGAAGGCATAATTTTCTAATTTTACTCCCTGTTGTATTGTAAAAATTAATTTACAATCACTCTGACTTATTGAATTATATATAATTAAGACAGAAAAAATTTAGAATATTTGCTAATTTTTTACATACTGCGAAATATTATTTTTTAATACGCAGCGGGCACACTTTTCTTTTAGATAAGTTCTAGTTATCGATTTGAGTACAAGGAAAAAATTTTGGGACGTCAGCGGTACATAATGAAATGTAGTAATGTACTACTACCGTCACTGACTTTATGCATCTGACGTCCCAAAATTTTTTCCGTATAGATGTTAACATTTTGATGTCTTTTAGTTATCGTGTGCCGCCTGGGTACATACGTATTTAATTAAAAAATTGGCGGGCTATTTTTGAAACTATGTTGTTCAGTGGAATTTAAATATTTTTTCCCCTGAATAGATTAAAAATTTTAAAAAATATTGTTGACAAATCAATTAATATTGCAAAAATCAAAGAAAAAAATTCTTTTCAAATATTTTTTGTGGAAATTATTTTGTTTCAAATCGATTATTTTTTTGCGCACTAATAAATAAAATTTTCCCATGAAATACATTTATTTATATCGTACGATTAATGAGCGAATAGCGCAAAAGAGCGCTGAATTTGAGTAGACACAGACACTCTTCTCATTCTTTGTGTATTTTAATTAATTAATTAATTAATAATATTATGAAATATCGCGCTAGACACGAGTCTCTCGCATCGAACATGTGTATTTTATCAATTATATATATATATATATATATATATATATATATATATATATATATATATATATATATATTTAAACTGGCCACAGATTTCGGAGATAATCGGAAAAAATCACACACACACACACACGTGAACATTTATTGGCCACAGTGGTCGTAAAAAAATAAAAATTTCGTTTTAAATTGAAAAAAATTAAATTTAAGATAGAAAACTTTCTATTAGAACTGTGCAAAATTCGAACCGAACCGAGTTTTGTTCGGTTTTTGGGCGCCGAAATGTCGAATATTCGACATTCGAACTGGGCGACTGAAATGTCGAATTTTAGAATTCGACATTTTAGCGTACTAAAACCGAACACAACTCGGTTCGGTTCGAATTTTGTAGTAACTCGAATGTCGAATATTCAACATCCCAACTGGACTAGTTCGAATGTCGAAAAAACCGACATTCGAACGAAGCAAACTCGAATGTCGAATTTTCGACATTCGAACTAGGCGAAAAAATTCGAACAGTTCGGTTCGAATTATTTTGCACAGCTCTACTTTCTATATCTCAAAAGATAAAAACTCTGAAGATTTTCACCCAAGCATATTTTTCCTTATTTCTTTTACATTTTAATTTGTCGAGTATAAAGTAAAAAATTTCTTATCGATTTTTGTTTTTTATTTTTTTAGTAATGTTTTAAAAATTAATCCTGCATTTCATAGTTTTCAACCTTCAATTTTTTTCTCTCTGCTAAATTGTAATGTAAATTTTGATGTAAAATTTGATTAAAAAATTTCATGTAAAATTCACGTAGAAAAATTGCCATTTGGAAAATTTTGTCTTTCATCAGAATAGGTATCTTGATTTTGTCAAATATTAAATGTTCGAAAATGATTTGAAAATATTTGTACTTTTTTGACAAAATATGTTTTTAGAATAAAATTTAAAATAAAAATTATTTACTAAATATTGTACTAAATCTGTCATTAAAGTTCAAATTAAAAATTCTATAAAATTAAACAATTTTTGAAAACTTTATTTTAAATTATATTTTCTATTAAAAGGAAATTTGAGTTGATTTAATCTTCTTTTTACCATCATTTAATTTTTCAATTTAAATTAAATTAATTTCAATTTTTGGAAAGAGAAAATTTTACAATAAATATGAAACTATTTTCATATTCAAAAATTTGAGAAAAGAAAAAATTCAATTTTTTTTCTTTCAATAATAAAGAGCTTTCGTAGTTTTTAATTTTATGTGGATATTAACTTTTGACAAAATATTTGACATAAAAAGCCTGCGATAAATTCTCAAAATTAAAATTGGTGTATAAAAAATCTCCTTCATTGTCTTTAGATACTTATTTAAAAACAAACTATCATTATATATTTCTTTAGTAAAATGTAAAACCATGTTTTTATCAAAAAAGTTTCATCAACAATACAAGTGTATGAGAATAAAAAGTATTTGTTTTCAATTTAAAAAAGATAAGCATGTTAAAAATATTCTTTCTTAAAAAAAATATCACGAAAATACGCTTTAAAAAGGAAAACTGTATGAATATATATCCTGCCAATTCATACAAAATTGTACCATTTGTGCTATTTCGTATTTCAAAGAATTGTGATAAAATTTTGTATTTTCTATTTCCGAAATTTTTTCTTTATCAAAATGCCGATATTTTTTGTGCAAAAAAAGAAATTGTAGTAACTTTTTCAGTCCAATATTTTTTTAAATTTCTCTCCCTTAACGACACGACTCAAGTTTCTTTCTCTTTTGTCTTTTCCCGGAAACTACTGTTACAATGATTCTAGTCCCTAACTAAGCGTATGCAAATGATCTAGGTACGATTGCCTAATAAAAATGTATTTTCTCACTAAAAAATAATTAAAATAAATCCTAGGACTAAACTTCCTTTCATTAACGCCGATCTTCTTTCGGCAAAATGACTATTTTGTGCTCAGATCTTTGATTTCATTGAGTATAGCATTAAACCCAACGGATTAGAATTTCAAGGAATTTCCACCTTGACTTTAAGAAAAAAATAAAAAAGATATCTCTCTCTCTCTCTCTATAAAAAAACAAATCAATTTTTTTTAGAAAAATAAAGATTTTGAAGAAAAAAACACAAAGACTCTTTGGATGATTAAAACATTCAAAAACATCCCTCCCCCCAAAAAAAGTAAATAAAAATTTTCTCATTTGCATTAAATTTGAACTTTCACCGGAAAAAAAGAAATATAAGACGTGGAGAATGGAAATAATTCTCATAGAGAAAATGATAGAAAAATAAGAATCTCGCATTTGATGATATTGAATAATAATTAAGTTGCCTTTGCCCCAAAAAATGTCGTTCAACTGGAGACAAATATCCCATCTGAGTCCCAAGCAATTGTCTAAATTGTAGACGACATACAGTACATATCGTATGGATCGTCTATCACTTGCTGTGCGCTCTCGCGAAAATATCGTTGTATTATTGCGATGAAACGACGAATTATTCCTGAACGATGCATCGTCATTGTCGATGTGCTTAAAATTCCAGATTCCATTCTGGATCAGCTGGCAGGCATTTCACAATGCAGATTCTCTAACCATTCTAGTAAATAGGGCTCCATTATCGGCATCTGTCTTGTGCGTGCACTCTGTTTCTTCTAAGGAAAAAAAATTCCACATTATATTAATAATAATTGTCTATTCAGTTCTATGTATTTTTATAAAGTAATTGATTAAATTTATTCTTTATGGAAAAAATAATTTCTACAAAATAATAAAAGAAAAATAAAATCCACAGAGGTCATCCATCCGAGTACTAACCGCACTCAACGATTTATTTGTCAGTTTCTAATAAATTATTTTAAAAGTTATATTTTTAAATTGAGTTTCAACTTATTCAAAATTGAAAATACCAAAATAAATCTTTTATCTTCCTCTTCCTTCTTATATTAATATAATCGTTTTATTTTAAAAATCTGTTCGCATTTTGAAGTTAATTTATTTTTAAAAATTTTTCTTATTAAATGTTTTGAAGATTAAATAATAACAGAAATTAATTAAACAATATTGTTTTTAATTAAAAATTATAAGTTAATTTAACATTCTTCGTCATTCTTTAACATTCATTCAAAATAGTTGCTTTTCAATTATTGTAGAAAACTACTCTTTATAGTGATCCAAAGTAAATGTTATATATTTTATTAAAAAAACTGTACTTTATTTACTTTAATGTCTTATTTTGTGTAGAATTATAAAAATAATTTTTCGAAATGTTATATATAATTTTTATTTTCAATACTTAGTTAAAATATTTCCCAATTAAGATTTATAGAATAAGTTTGATATGAGTGATTTTAATATGAGTATTCGAATAGATAAATATTGTGATATTAAAAAAAAGATACATGTTCTCAATAAATAGTAAATGGGTGATTCTTCTGAAAGTGATACTTTTAAACTTCAGTTTTTCAATTTATTATTTTTTTTAATTATACCTATGGTTTTTTCTATTAAAACTACTTAATTTCATACTGAAGAATAAGATTTTTAGATTGCGCAAAATTAATTCTTAGAAATATTAAAGTTTTTCTCATTTGAAGAGCACAACTATTTTTAAAAATTTTTCGAATTTGAAAAAAACCATGAAAATTTTATGTAATTTAGTTATTATATAGGGGAGAGTCTCCAGTTGTGAGATAGTCAATTTTTTTTAACATGCAATATTAAAAAGCAGATTGGTTTATATAAAAACATTTCTTTTTATATGAGCCAACTTTTTCGTGTACGCCGAAGCGGATATATAAACTGTTTTTGTTAAATACCAACACTGTGTGTGATAATCGACTAAAAAGCGTTTTTTCAATAAATGCAAAGAACTTTTTTCCAAGTTAATTAATTGGAAAAGGTAAATGGAATGCATTTTCTTTTAGTGTTTTCCCTATATTTTGTGATGCAATATTGCATTGTTCCAATCTACGGTTGAAAATAATTTAACTTTCCTTTTTCAAAATAGCGCCAATTTCTGGGTGTGAGACACAGCATATCACCAGTTGTGAGACAGTCTCGACAGCCATTTGGCAGCATAAAAAATACGACTTTGCAGGCATACTATTTAAATGTTGTTTTGATTTTTTTCTAGTATTTTTGGGCATGTCAAGTGGAAAAAAGTCAATTGATTCAGAAGAAATCAATTTTAATGCTCTTGTTGAAGCTATTTAATTGTGTTTATTTGATAGTCACATTTTGTCGAATAAATATTATTATTTAGTATATAATAATATATATTATTAATATATTTAATTATTTCTACTAAAAATAACGTTTTATGTCAAACTTATTAAATTTTAGCAATTTTTAATGAGTGTCTTACAACTGGAGACATTTTTTTTTCTTTGAAAAAAGCGATGTGCTCCTAAAATGTATCGTAAAATTTCTTGAGTTCATCAAAACACTATATTTTCTTTTAATAAAAGTTGCGTATTTCTGTTACGTTTCGAACGTTGTATTTGACTTACAATTTCGTTTACCCGTTTACAATTTACGGGTCAAAAATGAAACCCGTCTCACAACTGGAGACTCTCCCCTAAAGTCAGTGGAATAAAATTATTTTATTTTCTTTTTAAAATGATAAGTGCTAAATTTTTACTATGGAAACTGATAATAATTATTACTAAAGAGTAGATTTTGTAAAATTAATCGAGACATAAAAAATGTCACTTTCAAAAGAATCATCCAAATAATTCCATCCAATTAATTTCTCTTCATTGGAAATTATGTCAAATGAAAATTTATTAAACTAGAGAATCTGATCTATAAAAGTTTTGATAACAGAAGTTTATAATTTCTATCAATAAATTTTAAATCATTCAATAATATAAAAATATTTTTTTTAAATAGTTATGCAATAATCGCCAATTCTCATATTATTTATGCGGTGTGAATAAATGGCATTTTTACTGAAAAATAATTCGAATGTTGAATTATTTTCATTGAATAATTAAGATAAGCAATGTGAATTATTAGTCTACTAATTAAAAAAGTAGGTAGTATAAACATTTACAGTTGCATTAATTATTAAAAGAAAATTTTAAATTAACTCAATTGAATTTTGTCAACTGTTGAAATAAGCTTTTCTCAACATTTTAACTTCAAAATAATTAAAGTACAAATAACCCGCAAGGGCATTGAGTGACATATAATGGAATAGCTATTCAGCATTTAATTGCCACCATAGAAATTCTGGGAAAAAATTAATTATCTTTGAACATAGAACAAATAATGTATGACATATCAGGTAATTTTCATGAAATAGAAATTTTATTTAAATAATTTTCTAATTACTTGAATATTTAAAATAATTTTTTTTCAGAAACTTGTCTTATAAACAATTTTTTAATCAAGTGAATTTTCTTTTAATAGAAATTTTATTGAAGTGAATTTTCATGTAAAAGGGAATTTTTTTATCTACTCGAATTCTTATAGGAAAGAACATAATTTTTATTGAAGCAAATTTTAGTAGGATTTCAGAAAGAAGAATAAAACATCCATTTATCAGGTTAAAAAAATAACTATTATAAAATATAAAAATATCTTTTTGACTTTGAAAATATTTCTCGTTTAGTATTTTTTCTTTTTCCTTTTTCTTCATTATTACATATGTGACACGGACAGTTAAAAGAGACCTACGATCCGAAAAAATCGATTTTCATTTTTTTATTTATTCTTATAGTAAATAAGCCGCTCTTTCCAAAGCAATAAACCGCAGCTTTCTAGCTGCATTAGTTTTTTCACAATTTCACTTCAATGTTAGGTACTTTGACAAAATACAGTGCAAAAAAACTAACTTAGTAAACTTCGAAGTCGTTTTCCCAGAAATCTTTTTTTTTCGGGTCTTAGGTCCCTTTTAACTGTTCGTGTCACATATATTCACAATTTATCCGAGAGAAATTTTGCCATGCATAAAAAGTTCTTTTTTCCAAATTCAATATTCCGTTTAAATTGCATTTGATGTGAGTAACTAAGAGTTTAATGAAAGGTGTGGCAAAGAAAATCATTTTCAAGTTTTAATTACCTTTCTCCTAAAGGGGAAGCAGCCTCTATTCTCATTATTGGGTGGAGAATGGTTTATCAGTAAATCAAGAGTGGGTGCATTGTTTAAACCAAGTACGTTAAGTTCCTTGAAACACTCTGTCTCTATCATCTGAAAGAAAGATGAGAAAAAAATTAGGAATTATGCAACCACATTAAACTCGACAAGTGAATGGAGTTTTATAAAAAAATAAGAAGAAAAAAAGATAAAATTTATTCGTCGTTTGAAACTTTTTAAATTTCTATCAGAAATCAAAGGCAAGCGCTTCTCGATACGCAAACGAGAGACCCGCATCTTTTTTATTCAACAGAGTATAACATTTGTTTTTTGTTAAAAATAATATTTTTAAACTTCTTCGAAAATTACACGACTTCTAGTTTTCATCACCTTTTTTATTTACGTGCATTTTTTCTGCTTGTGAAATTGTTATCAAAGAGAAAAATATCGAAAAAACTAAAAAAAATAATTGTCATAAATTAAGATAATACCAATAATTATAATTATAAGTATAATAATAGAGAGAAAAAAATAATTATTATATAAATATTAGGTATATTTATTTATTAAAATAAAATTCATATTTATACATAATGTATATTGAATTAATTTCATCCAAAAATTAATTGCAATATAGAAATAATAATTGTTTATAAAAATTAAATTTGTCTTTATAATAAACAATGTCCAAACATTTTATTGTAAAAAAATTATTTATCTAAAAAATATATTTTTTGGATTCAACAATTTTTTTGTTAAATCAAAATAGTTATTTTCGTATCAAGGGCGCAAAATAGGTGATTGCGACGATGGCGAAATGAAGGGACCGAGAGGAAAGTGTCCCCGAGGTCCCGAAATTTCGCCAGAGTTGTAATCACCTTTGCGCCCATGATGCTAACATAATTTTTTGTCCAAACTGCATGGAAAGTATGTCATTGAGGGCACGAACGATTAAACGCTCATATTAGTTAAAAATTAAACTCTATATAAATGTTAACTCCTTGATGTCTATAATGATACAAGTTTTAATATAGAAATAAGACAACAATGTATTCTGGAAATATAGTAATTGCCAATTTTTATAACCGAAATGTGAACAAAACCAAATGTGTCATAATTTTTTTGAGAGAAAATCGAAAAAAGTTGCACATTTTTCAAGACAAAATAAAACAAGTTGAAAATGTTTGCATTTTTATAGTCAACATACAAAAACTCGAAAATATCACATTTTAATGAAGAAAATCGAATAATTAACATGTGGGCGCAAAATACTCTTCTGCTTCCCCTACCCCTGAGTGGTAATGAGTTACTTTGCGCCCGCTCTAAGTGCCCGAAATGACATACTTTCCGTGCAGGTAGGACAAAAAATTTTTTTTGCATAGGCATGAAAAAGTGTCTTTTTGGGACCTGTTTTGGGTAAATGAAGTAGCACTTTTTAAGGCAGTTCTGGACAACTTCCATAAAAAGACTTTTAATGGCAGCTAACTGCCGTAAAGTCTTTTTACAACAGTTGATGTTTGATAAATTTTTTTTTGTTTTTTCTTCATTTATTAATTTTTAATATAAATAATAATACTATATTAGTATTATTAATATATTATTATCCCTGGTAAAAATTTCGGACTAATTCCGGATTAAATACAGACAGTCCGAAAATTGTACTAAAAAGGTCCGAAAATGATCCGCGATAGTCTGATATCAATCCGAACGAAAACCTGAATCCGAAAACACTCCGGAGTAATCCTGAATGTCTACGAATTCAGTCCGTAATCAAGCGAGCGAAAATCGCTGTTCGCCACGAATTGCACATATTACTTTGTCCAACAACTGAAAAACACTTTCTATTAATTTTTCATACTAATTATAATAATTTTATTCATTTATTGTCAGAACTTAACATATTAATAATACAATTAATTTTTCAAAATTTTAATTTTTAGTTATAAATTACTTTTTTAGGACAAAATTTAACAAAGTTAAAGCAAATTAGAATAGATTTTTATGATTTATTTATAGTGATATGGAACCGAAATAACCACACATAATGTGCCTTTACTCTTTTCACCGCTCATTTCTCCACTGGACAAATGGCCAGTGGAGATATGAGGTACATTTCTCCACTGGTGCCTAGTGCACAATGACTCCATTTCCCCGAAGGCGTTGGACAAAATAATTTTTTGAATTCAAGAAGAATTTTGTAAAAATGTTTTCAAGTTTTTTTCTGAGGAGAGTGAAAGAAAGAGAGAAGAAAAAAATGTTGTCGCATATAGTAAATAAATTGAATGTGACATGACATGATATTACATTTAAAATGATAAGTAACTTTGTAATTCTCGTTAAGAAATTAGGAATTTTTTTATGGCAGGTCAAATCCATTAAAACTGTCAGAGCAGCCACGATTAAATTCTCCATCTCTGCTTTTTTTATTTAAAAAAAAAGTTCCTCACCTCATTTTGCCAGGGAATAGATACACTTCCGGTATTGAACTTGCTGTAAAATGTATCATCCGTCGCGTCCAAATTGATACCCTTTACTGTCGAGAACTGCTCAATGTCCAAAACATCCTTAGCGTAAATTGCATGTGGCTAGAATAAAAAAATCAATACGTCACTCGCTTGTTACCTATAATTAAATTAATTATTATTATTTTTAATTAAAATTTGTTTAATTTCAGTTTTAAAATTTTGTATTTATTTATTTATTCATCACAAAAATATTCTATACTTATTTACGAATTTCTTTAATTCTACAATTATTTGAAAACATCTATAACTTCATTTTTAAATAAATCGATATTCTTTATTGTTTTTCCATAGGAATTAAGAGTTTTAAACATTTCATAATCAAACCTTTTTGAAATTCAACAATTTATAAGAAAATATTATTATAAAAAAATATTAAAAAATAAATAAAATAAAAATAAATCAAAAATAAATAAATAATAAAAAAATTATTTTATTACTAAAATTTTTAAAGAAAATACTTTTTTAAATCAATTATTTTTAATAATTTTTATAAAAGTTCTTTGTGAATTTTCAAATCCATTTGTTTTGAATTAAATTTTACGAAAAGTCAATTAAACATTTTGATGAAAAGAAAAAATTAATTCTTTAGAATTGTTAGCTTAAAGTATGAAAAATTCAGATTTTCAAATATTGAATTTTGAATTTTTAAAAATTTATGCTATAATGCTTTCAATATTCAATTACTATATAAAATTTTAACTGAAACTCCTTTTCAAATAAATTTCTATTAGAAAATTCGTACGAAAATTTAAGTAATCAAAAATAAAAATAAATAATTTATTTCCTGCAAAATAGAAAGATGTTACAGCCGTAGGTGGGTTAAAGTACGTAGTACATTTAAAATTATTGAATTGAGAGAAATTTTGACAAGATTTATATTAAAATTTTTGAATATTATTGGATTCTTGCAATCATTTGCAATTCAATTCTTCTATGCATACACTATTTGTAATAACTGATTCAATGTATATTAAAAGATTTAACTAATTTCAGTAGAACTTGAATTATTAAAATTTTTCAAAACATTTTAAAAAGTTCTTTAAAATTTCTAATAATATTCATTGAAAATGTAAATCTTATAAAATTTCAAATTAAAGCCTTTTGAAGTTCATCTATTTATGAAAATTGTAAACTCAATTCTTTTAAAAGTCAATTAATATTGAAATATGTAAATAAAATTATTCATTAAATAATTTCTAAGTAATAATAGAAGTTGAAGGTTTTGTATTAGAAATTCATGGTAATTTTATTGTTTATAAGTATTATATTATAGATGAAGAAAAAAGATACCAAAATTGACTTGATAAACAATAAAATTACCACTAGAAATTTAAGGAAAGTAGAAAAAATGAAGAATAACATTCAATTAAAAAAGAAAATTAGGTAAGAAGGAAAAGGTGTTTAGTGTCCGTAAAAAGAATGTGAAAAACCCACGCGAAGATAAAAGGTAAAGAATTTAACGAGTGGAAAAATCGATTTTTCACAAACACAAACTCACATCGGGCACAAACGGCGGTTCCCACATACCGGCTTCTACCCTTTTCCAATTCAAGCACTGAAAAAAACTATGAAGCTTCACTTCCTTCGCCCCATGTCTTCCGCATTTACAGCCAAGTCGATTCTTTGGACTCTTTTTCAAGAGCTGTTGACAAAGACTCTTTGCCTCCTCAGTGAATTTATGCGAATATTTTTCCTGATCCTCCTTGACACGTCGATCGACTTCCTCGCGCGCAACCTTCTCCTTACGGGCGCGAAACGGCGCCTGACCCTCAATCATCTCATATAAAAGACAACCAAAACTGAACCAATCCGGTGAGAATGTATATTTCTCATTGTCAATAACTTCCGGCGCCATGTAGCCAACGGTTCCAACTCGTCCTCTCACCATATCGTCCTCAGTGATTTCCACCGCTAAACCAAGATCCGATATTCTCACGTGGCCATGATCGTCGAGGAGAATATTTTCTGGCTTACAGTCTCTGTAGACAATTCCTTGAAGATGAAGATGCTCAAGGCCGCAAACAACTTCGGCCGCATAGAACCTGGCGCGATTAATATCAAAACCAGGATCGCCGCCCATATTGTAAATGTGAAATTTAAGATCGCCACCGTTCATTATGGTGAGCACGAGGCATAACGCGTCCTTCGTCTCGTACGCGTATGCCAATGAGACGACAAATTTTGAATTAATTTTCTGCAATATATTCTTTTCTATTAGCACCATTGATTCGCCTTTACGTTTTTTAATTCGCTTCTTCTCCAATTTTTTGCACGCGTACATTTTACCCGTTGCTCTCACTTGACAGGCGCACACCTCGCCAAAACCACCTTTTCCCAAGACTCTGTACATTCGAAATGTTTTGTATGTCACTGGCTGTGCCTCCAACCATTTCCATTGAAGATACCTGAAAATATTACATCACAGTTAGTCATTCTTCAAACGAAATTTTTCTTTTAATATTCAAAATAAACAAACATTTTATAATTTTTAACTCTTTTCCCATTTTAGCTTTTTATAACTTTAAATTAATTAATGGATAAAATTTCTCTAAATTTTTTATTTAACTAAAATTACAAAAAACACAATGATTGTGTGATTGATTTTGATTGTTACTCCGCTTGTAAGATTTAATAAATTATTTAATTATTTCTCAGAATTTAACTTTGAAATTTTAATAATTCTTTAAAAGAAATATTTAATTATAAATAATTTCTTTTCAGGCAAAAATCGCTGCCTTATAGAATTTTAATGTTCAAAATCTTTATTATGAATAATCTTAGGATCTTAGGATTTTTGCAACAGACTGACATGCAAAATGGTCCCTTTTCATTTTTTGTCTAACAACGAAATAAAATATTTAAAATAAAAATAAATTAATAAAACATGCATGAATCGACGTGTAAGACCCTGTAGATTAAGAAAAAAGAATGAAAAAGATTCGATACTCTATTTCAAAATTAGTAAATTGTGATTATCTCAGAATCTAGAACCGACAATGTGGCCCTTTTTCATGCAGACGTCCACATATGTCCCATTTGTCGATGTTGCCACGTTAGTACAAAAAATTTTGCCTAAAATGGTTCATTTATTTGTGGATATAATATTAATATATTATTTTTAATATTTATAACACTCAATCTATATATATATATAAGATGAGACTTTTGTCTGTACATTGCTCAGAACTTAAAATTTTACACATACTTAATCGTTTTGAGCATCCAGGATTCCAAAAATGCCAATAAAAAATTTCGTGTATGTATGTCCGTATGTCACAGAATCTTTGTTCGCGAATCACTTAAAAACGGCTGAACCGTATGAAACCAAATTTTGCAGAATGTTTGACCTTGGGCCAAGGAAGGTTTATAAATTTACAGATTAGAAAAATATTAATTAGAACGGGAGATATTCAATTTTTTCAAAAAATTCAAAAATAACAAATTTTCAAATTTTACATTTTTTAAAAAAATGCTTTCAAACTTTGTATAATTGAGTATAACATGTTATTTAGTCACATTCTATAATAGATTTGTCAAAAAAATGTCCTATAACTAAGATGTAAATACCTATAAACATGATTTTTAAAAAATTTTAAAAATCGCAAAAATCCCAATTTTATATTTTTTAATTAATTGCTTTTAAATGATCTATAATTAAGTATTACATGTTATTTAGTCACATTCTATAATAGATTTGCCAAAAAAAGTGTCTTATAACTAAGATTTAAGTATAAAAATGTTTTCAAAAAATTTTTAAATTCTAAATTTTCAAAGCTTACATTTTTTAATGAATTGCTTTTAAACCTCTGTATAATTGAATAATACATGTTAGTTGAATTCTGTTGGATTTTTTTGAAAATCCTTACTCAGGGATTTTTCGGGGTCGCTGATTATGAAAAGGATTTTAGTTTTTTAAAATCAAAATAGCGGATCTAATATGAAATTATTATGCTAATAATAATTATTACATTTTATTATATTTGTTTAATAAAATATTTGAATTATAAAAAAATAATGAAAAAATTATAAAAGTGAATATAATAATAAAAATTAATAATTATTAATTAGTAACAAGAATTTATTAATATTAATGACGGCAAATTAATTGTTCGATATTAATTAAATTTTTTTTGCACTCTTTTACATGTAAAGTTTTTATCATTTTGAAAAATTCGCGCATTTTTCGTTATAATTCTCTTTTCGACCGCCAGGTGGTAGAGTTGTATTTCTCCCGCTATGTATATACGTTATGAAATAAAGAAGAGTAGGAATCTTTTGTTCTTCAAATAATACGAATTTTTCGTTTTTTCAAAGGTAAGTGGAATTTTTCCTTATTTCTTCAGTTTTCTAAAATTTAACAATTATTATTAGCATAATAAGGGGCCGTTCAAAAAATACGTAACGCGTTTTGGGGGGGGGGGGTCAAGCAATTTGTTACGGTAAGGAGAAAAAATGGCGCTAATGTATATAACATTGTGTTACGTGGGAGGAGGGGGGGGGGGTCCAAATTTTCGAAAATTAGCGTTACGTATTTTTTGAACGGCCCCTAATTGCTTAATATTAGATCCGCCATTTTGATTTTTAAAAAGCTAATATCCTAGTCATAATCAGCGACCCCAAAAAATCTTTGAGTAAGCATTTTCAAAAAAATCCGACTGAATTTTGAAAATCTTGTTTGCCATATTACATCTGCCGTTTTGAATTTTGGAAAACTAATATCAGATTCGTTTTTAGGTGCCATTTTAAAAAATCAAATGTTTAAATTCAGAACGTCAATATATTTTTTGAAAGTATAACAATCGAGTGCACGATTTATGGCAATATTAGTTGTCAAAAAAATTTTTCGACTTTACAATTTAAGAATTTGTATTAAAAAACCTTAAAAAAATCGTGCAATTCTTTAATTATATGCAAAAAAATATTGTTAAACAATTTTTTATTAATTTTCTAATTTGATATTCAGATAGAGGATACTTTAATGTAAAAAAAATTATTTGTTGAAGAGAAAATAATAAGTTTATTAGAAAATATTTAAGTTTGAAGTCATACTAAAAATTCAGTGCATTCAGGCGTTAATGGGTTAAACAGGGTGTCTATGTTCTTTTAACAAAATTCCCGGCTTTGTCCAAATTTTACCCGGTTTATTTTTTTAAACAAATTTAAATATACTTGATTTTTAGTTTTAGTCACAAATAAATCTGCAGATGGCTACAAAAATTGATTTATTTTATGAAAATACTCTGTTTTAAGAAAATACGTTATAAAAAAATATGTTATATACCAGTACAAGTCTTTGACGCGTTTTAGTTTCTACTATAATACTTTTAAATTGCGCGGAGAAACCGATAAATAGCCGGAAATCTAATTTGACTAGGAAAATCGGCGATTTTCTTACCAAATTAAAAAAGTTTTATTATAGTCAAAATTTAGGTCCCACTTTTAGCTCAAACATATAGATTTTATTGAAAGTACTAAAAATTGACAAATACTATTCCTCAATAACAAATTTGATAGAAAAATATCTGTCACCGAATCAAATTGTAATATTTTCCTAACGAAATAGTTAATGGTTACTAATTATTAGTTTTCCCAGTAAAATTTAATTCCCGGTGGGTAGACACCATATCAAATATATTAGCAGAAACTAAAACCCGTCGAAGATGGGTACGACAGCTAGTAAACATATAATACTAATCATTTTTTGCATTTAAATTGTAATTCCACGTTTAAGTCAAAAACAGAATTTGTTGACTCGATAAATGGTACGACTCTTGACAGTTGGTACGTTTACCCTATTTAGGTTAGTGAAGTTGGCATCGGTGTTTAGCATCGACAAATATTTTTTCGTATTTTTAATTTTTAACAAATTTAGGGACTTTAATATTTCAAGAAAATCAAATTTCAAATTATAGAATGTAATTTTACTACAATTGAAAATTTAGTTACTTGAGAATATTTAACGAAACCAACATTTAATTTCATATTTGAGTGAATTCTCATTCTTAATAGAATTTGAAATTAATACAATTCTAAAATCGAAAAATATTATTATCTTATTCATTTATATTTCAAATTTTCATTAGTAATTCATATAAAATGAATGTACGGCTGTGTAAAAATACGACAAACAAAAAATATTCTAGTGAAAATCATAAAATAAAAAAATCTCTATGCTTAAAAACGATCAGTAACTTTAGACTTTAGAGCGAGTTGAAGTGAAAATTTCAATTATATTTGAGTTTCCAAAAAAAAAAATAGTTTTTTGCGTTTAACTTGAAAAGAAAAAAAATTCAAAATTTTTCATTTAAGAAAAAAGATGCACCGGAAAATTTCCTTTTACAAATCATTATGCATTTCGCCATCCTAAAGCAGATAAGAATATTTTTCTAAACTATTGGAATTTTTTGTAATTGTCAAAAATACATTAGTCAAAATAAAATGGTTTGACCCACTATACACGGAAAAAATTAGTTGTTGAAATTTTCTTCGACTTTGTAGAAGACTCGGATATAGTCGAAAGTATTTCAAATTTTAAAATCACTCTGTTATAAAAATCATATTGAAAATCGAAGAAAAAATGTACTACATTTGAAGAGAATTTAGAAAAAGGATTTGAAACTTTCAGCGACAGTTGAGGAAAATGAAAACACAGCCAGCGCGACCCAGGCGGAAAAGTCGGACGAATGTCGGAGTTTACAACCGGCTGGGATACCGACGGTCTGTACCGATTCGGATCTGAAAACGCAACCGGCGCGGTACAGATTATGCTCCGACTGTCGGAACCGTCTTCCCACTATTGTCAGTACGGGCGGGCTCGGTACTGGATTTCTTCCGCCCGCGGATCTTATTCTTCTTAAGTCCGTACTGGCTCGGTGCTGGGCCGGATCTGACTGCGGATCTTGTCATTTATTGTCACATCATAAATCACATTATGAATTTATTTCTAATAAATGTGTCATAACTAAATAACTATTACAATAATTAATTGAATTATTTTAGAAAATAATGATTAATTCATAAATAAATTTAATCAATATATTAAGTAATTATTTATTGAGACTTTTTTTCCAATTAAACAATTAAAAAAATTTGTCTTACACTTTCACTTTATAATTATTATAAATAAATTTATATTATTAATATAAATTTATTATTATTGAGATATTATAAATTAGTATTAATATTATTGAGAATTAATAATAAATTATTAATATTAATATTCATGTTAATTAATAATATCTCAATAATAATAAATTTATTACTATTGAGATATTAATTAAAATTATTAATATTATTATGTTCAATATTATTATATTGAGAAACAATTATTTAATATATTATATAATAATAAAAATATAGCTGTAGCATTGACGCGTAGTAATTCTACAAGTTTTATTTCAGCTCGTGACCAGTAAAAAAAATTCTTTCAGTTCTTATTTATTTCACTCCTTTTATGCCTTATATTTAATTACAATCCTACATTTATATACATAATCACGACTCTTATCACATGTAATTTGACACTATTTAATCACTAATCACCTACCTAAAACTAAATAGCTAACACCAATACGCATATTATCCTACACTTTCGTTGTTTCGCACGCTTTATGAATCTACTTTTTCATCGTCCTTATATACTTATATCAATTTAACATATTTTAGAATTTTAAAAAGTATTTCAAAATACGTTAAGGACTATTTTACAATTATTTTTAAATTATTAGATGAATAGAAAAATGATAATATTTAATTAAAATAATAATTATGCCAATAAAATTATTTTCTGTTCATTATTGTAAAAACTTATTTAACGATTGATAATTATATTTAATATTTACAAAAAGATTTTAATCCTCCAATATAATTCACAAACACTGTACAGAAGAATTTGTAAATGAACGGTGTTAAAATGACTGCAGGTCGCGTTTATCGCCTGAGAGTATGCGCATCTTTTCTGCGCACCGTTTTCCTCGACTCGTCGACGAAACTTTCTATCAAAGTGTTACAATAATTCCACGACTTTTTTCCGCTACTAGTTTTATAAAAAGTCCTCGACTTTTTTTAGAGAATTTCTGCTAAAATCATAGAGTCTTTCTATAAGTTTATAAAGTATTTTTTCATATCCGAGAGTCTTCGAGTGGTAGCTGAAAACTTCAGCGACTAATTTTTTCAGTGTACGATGCAATTTTGCAAAACGAAAAAAAATTTTTGGTTAACCAAAAAAAAATTCCGAAAAATGACCAAAATTTTGTAGGTCGGATTCGTAAGCTACGTAAAAAAGCTACAAGAATCATCTACCACTTTCTCTTTAACAGAACTAAGCCAAAATTTGCAGGCCTGTGTAATCTAAATGTTTAATTTTGTTTTCGCATTTTATGAATGCACTCAGTAATTTTTCAAAATGCTAAGGGGAGGGTACACATATATTTTCAACTATATGAAGAAAATATTTTAAATATTCAAAAAAATTAATTTTATTGTATTTTTTTGAGAGGAATTCAATGGTCATAAAAAAATTCGTCAGAAAATATTTTGACCCTTTTTTAATTTTTATTTTTTCTAAAAATTGATAGATTTTGAAATCCGTATGTAATTTTGTAGAAAATTTGTTTTTGTACCCATAAAAAAATTTCCGAATAAAAAAATTAATATAAACAAAAGTTTCAGCATTTAAAAAAATTTAGTTTTCAGGTTAAAAATTTAATACAAAATGATTATTACATTTTGTTGTACAAAAACTCATTTTTTTCCAACTAATTTCAGAACATAAATTTTTTCAAAAAAATTGTAATTTTTATATTTGAATTATTTTATATTTGATTTATAATTTTTGTTTATTTTGTAATATTTTTCTTTTACAAAAAATAAACATAAAAATAAAAAATTATAAACTAATTAAAATACAAATCTAAATAATTAAAAAAAATATTATTTGTTTTTAACTTTTAAACATATGATTCTAAAGATAGAAGACTGACTTATTTAAATCATTATATTCATTGCTAATTTTACATATACAGTTATACACATAGTTATTTTTCTATTTCAATTAGGGGAGACCGGGACATAATGGATCACTTCAATTTATTCAAAAGTACTGTGGTTTAATACTTACGGTATTGATAAAAAATAACAAAATTTTCCTATTATATTTCAAATATTACTATCATAATCATTAATTCCGTTTTTCTCGAAATGAAGTTTTTGGTATTCTAAACTTTGAAAATCTGCAACTCATCGAATTTTTTACCAAAAAAGTTCTAAAACCACTCAAAATTTTTCAAATTTTGCAAGTAAATCGCCCATATAGATAAGCCCAATAGTGACAAAATGGTCCCTTTTCATGTGGACGTCGAAATATTGTTAAAAAATTGATTTCTTTTGAAGAGTATTTTTAAATTTTTCGAAAATATTGAAATCAAAGAAAAAAAAGAATAATATAAAGAAATAAATAATAAGTTCAAGAAAAATTTCTCTAACGAACGTAAAAATATAAGTTCAATTTATTATAATCCTTTCAAATGAAATAGATAAAGAGCAAAAAAAGAGAAGAGAAAATTGAGTGTCAAACCTGAGAAAATAGTAGCTGGTGAGGAAAATCGAGAAAGGCTCGCCGGCCAAGAAATTTTTCACTGTTTGCGCGATTTCAACAAAAATTTCCTTTCCACCCGAGCCAAGTCTCTCTTCGCACTGTGAAATCAACGAATCATTCAAAATGTCAATGACTTCGGAACCCTCACGTTTCAAGTATTGTTCAAAAAGTCGTTTAGCAAATTCCGTTCGATTCTCGTCCATTTCAATCTCGTATTTTTCAATTGCGTCTAAGAATAGATTGTAACTGTGATAAGCTGGCTTCTTATCCTGGCAAAATTGCCGAAATAGTAGCCGACCAATCGGCTGCTGATCGACGACATAGCCATATCTTATATCTGCAAACAAAAAAATATAATATTCATTAGAAAATAAAAATAAATCATTAATATTTAAATCCTCATCAAGGTTGCCACACTTTAAATCATTTCAAATTCCCTGTATGACTTTTTCCAGGTTTCATGTTAAAATACGGAATTTTTCCAGCTTTTTAATAAATTTATTTATCACTCAATCAGGGTTGCCACAAAAATTTAATTTCCATTTTTCCCGATTTTTCTCTGCATTCTGGGAACAATTTTTACTTTTTCCCTGATTTTAATTCCTGTTAAATTTTTATTTTATGAAAGTCATTGAATTCTGTTGAGAAACATTATTATTGTGAATTGAAAGCAACCGATATTTTTTATCATTAGCTTATGGAGTGTCACATGTAGATTTACGAAAAAAATATATTTGTTATACCGATGATTTGGACATTATTTAGAGTACATGGTTTGACCTATTAAATGATCGGAACTATGATCGAATTAACAGAATCTGTTTGTTTCTTAAATTAATCATTGAAAGATGGAATGCTCGATGGTAACATTCGAAAGATAATAAACACTCTTCAATATGATAAAAAATAAGGTACCGGTCTGAACTTACAGAAAATTCAATATTTTAATAACTTAAAAACTAATAAATTAATTCTTAAAACTAATTCAATTCTTCAGTTTACAATTATTTCAATTTTTCCTTATATCCTAAAATCATAAACTACACATTCCCTTATAGAGAAATCGTTTTTCTTTACTCGAAAATAGAAAAAAACGTTCTCTCCTCAAAGTTAAATGAAAATTTTTACTGCGGATAAAATAAAATCCACAAAGAGTAAAAAATAAACGATTCTTATAGGCCGATAAGCCTATAAGATGGGACAAATTGAATAAAAATAAAATTTACGATAACATTACGGAATTGGTCTTGAAATCCAGATAGAAATTCTACATGTAATCTAATTGGCATCGTTAGTAGCAGAATAAGAACGCGAAGAGAATGAAATATTATATTCATATATACTAGGGTAGCTTCGCCCCCCTGCGCGCCAACCCCCTTACTATTTCTTATATTTATTTCAAATCATGTTCTCTTAATATGAATGCATAGTAATAAGTTAAAATAAATTAAAACAGGCGGTATTAAAAAAGCACTTAAAAAGAATTTTACTTTACGGACATGATTAGGGTTTTATGGTGCCCTTATAGATACTTCTTTATAACTGAAGGTAAAAAAATTGGTTTATGACATGCAGGTAAAAGAAGCATGTAAAATTCCATATAGATTTCGACGTAATGTAACAGACGTTTATAGGTCTCTTTTTACCCGTAAGTCAAAACTGCCCTTTGAGAGCATATCAGATCAGAGGGAGATTTCACGTCAAATTTTAACTTGTAGGAAAAAACTGCCCTTAAAATAAACCTAAATTTGAGGACAGAAAATTAATTTTAATAGAATTTTTTAAAAATAGATGTCAGTTTATAATATCTTTTATTGATTGAAACCTAATATTAGAATTAAGGTCAAATTTCCTTAAACCTATAGGTTGAAAATTTTCTCAAAGACCCAAATTTTAATATAAGGGAACGACCCTTTGAAGGATCTTAATCAATTTGCTTTTTTGATATGCAGGTTAAAAAATATGTCAAATTTGACCTAAATTTTAAGGGAAGGTGAGGTCAGAGGGAGTTTTTTCGTCAATTTTTGCTGTGTATATAAAAACTGCCCTTAAAATTGACCAAAATTTTGAGGACAGAATTGTTTGTCAATATTTGACGTTTAGGTAAAAACTGCCCTTACAATTGACCTAATTTCTAAGGGTAGAGGGAATTGTTTGTCAATTTTTGACCTGTCGGTTAAAAAATCTTGAAACAGCGGTGGCGATATCTTTTTGTAATATAGGGAAATAATTATTTTTAATAAATACATGTAGAAAGAAAGAACAACATTTTTCTACCGAATACTTTTCTGCGACTTGATCTCTAATACATGAAGCTGCACCATAATATATACAAAAATTGCCCTTCAATCAACCGGAAGCTGTGAGACCCGTTCAACTGGAATCGATCATGTGAAATACTGACACGAGGTGAAAGCCAAATTTTATACCTTTTTTTACAATTTATCACGTGCTTTTTTAATAAAAAAGCTCACAAGACAACATTTAATCATCTTTTAACAAACAACGTCAAAAAATTGTGAGAAAAATTATTCAAATTTACATCAAAGTAATTTTTGTTGGAGAATTTATTTGCATTTAATTTCATACACGGAAAAAAAGTACGTGAAATTTTCATTCACTCGGTGCTTAACTTTTGGATACAACACAAAATTCTAGAAACAGTCTAGTAGGTACTTTTGCATGAGAGTTTCAAAAGCAGACAACGAAATTTCAAGTATCTTCCTTGAAAATTTCAAATTCAATTTAAAAAAAAAATGTATATTTCTGTAAAATAAAAAAAATAATTTCCACTTGTTGACACAGTTTTCCTAAAATTCACTCAGTCATTCACATATTTGGATAATTAATCACACAAACAAAGAATAATTATTGTATCACTTTTCGAAATTTATCAACACTTATGAACTAACCTATAACATATTCGCGTATAACTCTAATATAAACACACACTTAACACTTAAAAGTACGCATCGAATTGTTCTTATATACCACATGGTGAAATTTTTCACGACTTGAGAGACATGCTAATTCACTGAAAACTGAAAATTACATAATATTCTATTTTGTGAGAAACACAACATAAAAAATATTTTTTTGAAAGTCAATTCTTGAAGACGAATATGTATTGACAGTATTTGTTTTTCATAAAATAATAGTATATTCACATCTGAAATTAACACAAATAGAAACAGACGATCAGTTGTCATTTACCTTGGATAGAAACGCGCAACGCACACTGCGCATGCTCTACAGAATTTTCAAGCGCAGTCAACTAATCTTTCACGTACTTTATAAAACTGAACAAATGACTTTTGGTTAAAATTTTAAAAACACTGTTGCCCATACTAGTACTAAAATAATTCTAGGTCTTTCTTATATTTTCTAATAGAAAGTATATGATATACCACCTTGTATTTTGTGTCCTATCCAAAAGTCAAGCAATTTCAAGGTCTGTTCAAGGAAGGATTCATGTACTTTTTTCCGTGTAATATGTTAAAACGTATCGACCCAAATGAGTTTGAATATAAAATTACAAGTAATTTTAATCATATTTGCCGAAGATACAACGTTTTATGTCTATAAATTGAATCGAATTTGAGAATTGTAATTTGTTAGGTTTTGGTCATTATTTTTTAAAATAATCATTTTAGAAAAAAATTGCAATGGTAAAAAAGATGCGCTTAATTTTAATTTCCTTAAAAATACTGTTTTTAAAAATAAAAAATTTCCAATTTTTCCACTATTTCTATACCGTTTGAGTGACTTTATACGCGAATAAACTATTCATACCACTATTTCTTAAAACTGATCAGACATTTTAGTCTTAAATAATTTTAAAAACAAATTATGCAAATAAGTAAAAGTTGTGCTTGAAAAAAGTTCTGGTTGGAATTACCAGAAATCTTAATTTTAACTAGAGTTTCGTGTTAAATATACCCTAACTAGAAATGTTCTGGTTAGGTTAACCAGAATTCTGTTTGTTTTAACTAGAATATTGTGTTAAATATACCCTAATCAGAACTTTTTTTCAGTGTGAAAAAAATTATGTTATATTTAGAAACGGGTCTTCAATTTAATTTTGCATGAGGAAATTATGGTTAGTTCGTGACGTCAGGTGATTAAAACTGACCAATCACAATTTTCTTGATAATTTCTGATTAGTCAATTTTAAAATTCGCGCTGAAATAATTCTATCAAATTGATATTCGGATAAGTTGAATTTCTAGTAAATTAATATTCGAACACATTTACATTCTGATAAAGTAGATTTTTATCAAAAAGATGTACGGCAATATTCAGAATCTATTTAATTACGCTTCTGTAAAATTACCATTCTACGAAAAAAGATTCGCATAAATTGATATTGGGTGAAATTAGATTGCTGAAAAATTAAAATTCGATCAAATTGACTTTCTGCCAAATTATAATTCGGACGAATAAATATTCTACTAAATTAAAATTCTTTCTACTTTTCTTTTAGTCAAGCTATCATTCTAACAATTATACATTCTACCAAAATGATTTTCTAGGTAATAAAATTCTATTAAATAACATTTCTAACAAATCTGTTTAGGGTCTTTTCATGCGCCCCGTTAATGTCTGCTGGCGCGGTACAAAGATGGATCCGACCGCCGGTTCAAAATTTATACTGTGTTGTAATGGTTGTGCGTCCGGCTCGGTACAGATTTCATGCCGCCGAACAACCGCCGTGGTACTGGCATTCGTCCGTCTGCCAACCCGAGCGGTGCAGACATTCTACCGACTGCGAACTAATATCATTTATTTTGTTATAATTAAGATTTAAATTAATAATAATATGCTAAGAATATAGTCATTGTCATTGTTTTTTAAAACAATTTAATGTTTTCTTGCCTGGTTTAATAAACCATTTTTAGTTCATGTTAACATGTCAAAACGAAAGTCCCCTATATAAGAGATTAAGTTACAATTTAATTAATTGAGGAAATTAAGTTAAAAATGTATTCATTTTTAACTATAATTCTAGCGAAAAAATTGTGTAATTTTTCTAGATTTTAATTGCAATTATAAAAGTATATAAATAATTAAAGACGCATGAAAAAAGTAATTTATGTATTGGTAAATATTTTCTTCAATTTTTTCTGCATGGAAGAAATGCAAAATAAATAGGTTTTTTGAAATTTAATGGTTGGCAATAAGTTTTAGCAGTTTGATTATGCGTTTGCTATAATTATACTATCATATTGCTGAACAGGCTATTGTGTAAGAAACTAATTATTACCTAGGCAGAAAATGTAAGGTCACAAGACACCTATGATTTAGGTGTTGTGAACCTTATAAAGTAGAGTAAATTGCTATTGTTTATACGATGATTCGAACAAGATACAAAATATCATTTTTACTTTTTGATTACTTTTTCAGTTTTTTATTATCGTGCACATTTAGTATCATTTTTATAGCCTCTGACTGACACCCGACTAGTATTAGAGAGTGCGTCCGAGCGCAAATCGAGTTATTGGCCGCAGGTGCTCAATTTCTTATCAAGCCCCAGTTTTAAATTTCAATTAAAATTTGTATACTGTAATGATATTTACATTTAATGGAATGAAATTAGATGAATAATTTTTACTTTATAGTAAATTTTAATCGGTTATGTGAAAATTTAATCCATTATATTTGCAGAATTTTCACTCATTCTTTGTTTGTTTTAGTTCCTAACTTTTTATTATACCTACCGAATTTATAATTAGTAGACTTTTTATTTGGCCAAAATATTAAAATTCCTAATACAAATAAAATTATTTCATATTCAGAATTTGTATTATTTACCTATTTACATTTTTAAATTAATTATTTTTATTTTTTCGTGAAAATTAATAAAATTTAGGTAATTAGGTTTTTATGGCATGTATTTTCGTGATTTTTACCTGGAAAACAACTCATTTTGAGTATCGTACGCTACTCATTTTTAGACTAAGTTTTTTCTGTGTGAATAAAAAATTACTAATTTAAAAAATGTAATTTCTGCTAAACAAAAGCAATATTTAAAATAAAAATAAAAAAATGAAAATTGGATCTGTATAGAAAAATTTAGCACAGTGTATTTTCAAGTTTCATGAAAATTCCGTTAATAAAATATTGCGAAGAGTGTTCATTCGATAAAACAAATTTCAAAGCACAGTTGATAATGTATCGTGAAAAAGAATATTTTTCCATCATTATTCATGTGTCACAGAAAATTGTTTAGATCTATATCTAAAAAAATTTTTTTTTAAATTAAAAAATTTAAAAAAAAACAGAAAATTGTTTAGGTATATACCTAAACAATTTTCTGCATCACATGAATAATGATGGAAAAATATTATTTTTTCACGAATTATTATCAACTGTGCTTTGAATTTCATTTTTCGACTATATAGTCGAAAAATAATAATTTCGATGATCTAATAAAAGCTCTCAATTTTTTATCGATCAACCGTGTGCGGCGGCGTTAAATATAATATCGTCTTTCAGAATTGATTTTCCATCAACGTTGGCGTCGACCATAAACGTGTACGCGCCTGTTATCTTAGTGGGTTAAACAATAAAGGCGCGCTACCCAGATCTCAATTTTTCTTATTCTGCATATAGACGAGTAATTTCGAGCATGTTTATATATAGAATATTGGAACTACCGCCATCACATTCACTTTTTTCATTCAGAGCTTTTTTATTAATATATCACAAATAAGCAGTAATTAAATAAAGTGCTTCAATTCATTAATTTTCTGATTACGATAATAGAGTTCTGAGTAAACCTTGTCTCATCGTGACGAAAAAAAAAATTTTTATTGAGATTAATTCTATAAATTCAAATGCAATGTAAAGTTAATATAGGTACCAATTTTTCTTTCGAAGATTTTTTAATTTCTATCAATTCATTTTTAGATATTATGATAAATATATCTAGCAATATTTAAATAAATTCGTTGAAACGTCTTAAAGTTATTGTGTTCACAAAAACGAGATCCACACACACACACACACATACAAAATTACATACATCCGGACAATTGCTTAGGGACTTAAATAATAGTCCTATATGAAGAATATTTGTTTCAAGGATTTTTAAAAACTTTGTAAATTAAAAGTCTACAAAGCTTCCTCCATGAGGAAGAACTAATAAATTTACCACATTTAAAAAAAAAATTTTGTATCTATAACACTAACAAAAATTTTTTTACACTGAGAAAAAAATGCTATTGAATCAATGAAATATTTGTTTGTCGCAATAAACGGTATATTCAATATCGTTCGAATACAAATACTGTTGGTTCAATAACATGTGCTATTGATTACTGCACTATAGATTTAAATAAATTTTATATAATATTATTACAGAAATTATAGTATTAACGAAAAATGCTATAATATCAAGAAATGCATTTCATACCTATAATTAAATATGTTATAAATTTAATGAATTAAAATTTAATTTTATAGCATAATTCTATAGTTTCAAATATAAAATATTATGCTTTTGAAAAAAATATTTTGAAAAATAGACATATCTTTGCTCTTTTTCATCTTGTTGCCTACTTCAAGATACACTTTCTTGTAATTCTACATACAATATATAATTTAATATTTCAAGTGTATATAGTGTATATTTAGTAACCAATCACAAAAGAAAGATATATTCCCAGGAAAATTTAAATTTCAAATTCCTCTTTCAAGTATTTCCAAAACATTAACATGAAATTTTGCAAATTAAAACAGATGATTTACTAAAATACCAATTAATGAATTATCTTCATTTGAATAAGACAGTACCTAATACTTTTAACTAAAATAAGTATGACTACAATTTTACTGCACGGTACTGTCAATTTTATAGTACAGTACTGTAAATTTTATAGCATGGTGCTGTCAATTTTATAGCATCTGCTTTTGAATGTATTTGAATACATAGTTTGTAATAACAAAAACACGTGCTATTGATTCAAAAGCATATTGCATCGTCTAAAATGTACATCTATACAAATTTTAAATACTCTTTATTAATTTAACAAAGTTTTATTTGAAATAATTGCAACACTTACTTCAAACAAATTAATATTTTTTAAATGAAATTGTATCAACCCCTAATCTCAACCATTTTGCATGTTTTATTAGGCAACATTATGCTTCTAGTTCTAAATTATGAATTATTATATTTTAACAAATATTTTTTTAATTCAATACAGAAATTATTGCTTTAAAAAAATTAAATTCAATAGCATCGGTGCTATTGAACCAACAGTATTTTTTTCTCAGTGTACATATATTAAATTAATTTAAATAATAGAAGAGTATATCTTATAATTTTCATAACTTCATTTTCATACTTTTTATTGATAATAATAATACATAATAATTAAAATAATAATAATAACAAAATACAAATACAGAAAAAAATAATATGTTAATATTAATAAAATAATAAAATACGAATACTGACGTTAAAATGCAAATAAATAATTAAAAACAAATAAGTTAAATTTCAACCGAGCGAATGTCACTAGTAAAATATAAAATTTTTTAAAAACGTACCCTTGTAGATAATGAAAATGCACAACTCTTTTTTCTTAAAATTATTTTTCTGAATCTGAATATTTTAGATAATGTAAGCCTTCCCAAACGTCAAATCGAGTTTTTTGATCTGGAAGCTCAATTAGCAAAAGTCAATAATTTTCGACAAAAACTAATACCTTCTCATGTGATGAGAATGTAAAAATAGTGATTTTGAGTAGAATTCTTTTGAATAATTGAATTTTTCAATGGTAATGAAACAAGAAACTTCACGCGCGCTTTAGCGCGCGTTATTTTAGCTAGTTCTTAATCATTTTAACTTATTTTATAGTGCCAGGAAACTAGGAATGAATTCAAGGGGCAAGATTTAAGATATTTTAAAAATAAAATATAAAGTAATGTAACAATTATTAAAATCTTTGTAAAGTAAAAATATTTTAAATTATTACCCACACTGAAAAAAATTCATGAGATTTTTTAACTACATCCTCTTAGTAGAGTAAAAAGTATCTAACAAGAAGAACTACTTTTTTAGTTAGTCTAACTATTTTTTATACTTGTTTGAACCATTTTATGTAGTTAAAAATTATTAATTTAATTAATGTAAATTTGTAGTTAAATTTGTAACTGCAGGTATGTTACAGAAATAACTGTAGTAAGTAGTAAATTCTACTACTTAAAGCAGTTGGATAGGATAATTTTGTAGCAAATTTTACTTCTTCTAGCAATTGAATAATCTTCCATGTAATTTTTTATAGACATTTATAGAAGAGTAACAATTGTGAAAAGTTGTAAATGCAACTACTTTAAGTAGTAAAATTATGTACAGTTATCTGTTGAACTGTGAGAAGCAACAATTAAAATTAGATATAATATAAAATTAGTAAAACCAAATAAATATATATACATAACGACCGAGAGAAAATGAAGAGAAAAAAGTCACTTTCAATGAAATAATTGCTAAAAATAAAGATTTATAAAGACGGGAATGAAAAGAATGAAAACGAAATCTGTCACTTTATTAAACGATTGAAGATAATTAATGAAAATATGAAAATCTCCGGAACGAGATTAAAGATTGTTATAACTGATTTGTGAATACTTGATCCAATCTGCATGGGGAGGAAACGGGACGAAGGAAGGTAACTCGTTTTCTAAGTTGACGTTTCATTAACTAATTATAAGAACCCTTTGATGAGTAAACTGCTTCCACAAATCTCTCCGGCTTGATTTGTAACGTCAATAAATTTTCTAATTTATCGAAAACATCAATAGGTACCATATTCAATTGATTATAAAAACTAATTCCAATATCTCTTATTGAAATTAAAAGTAAATTATATATCATATTTATTTTTGCAATGGTAAAAATTTATTAATATTAAATACTCAGTGAATTTTCTGAATATATTTAAATCTTTTTCAGTTGTAAAAAATGAATTCGCATATTTTAATTTCGCCCTATTTCATTAAACAAGAATGTAATTTAAATTACCATATAGAATTATTAATAGAACGTAATGTCTCCCATAAATTTCTCTCGAGAAATTAGTTACAGAAGACTATGATATTGAAAGCGACTTATGAAATGTCATATATGAAACACAAGGACTAACTTTATGAACTAGTGGAGCTTATAACTTTATAAAGAGGCTTCAAAGATACTTAATCTCAAATGCAGCTATAAAAGTATAAAAGTAACTTCATTTCAAACATGTCCTGTGCACATTTTTCTTTTCATAAACAATGAAAGCATCCGTTACCAGCACCACTCGTAAAACCAAGCAGAGTTTATTTCCGTCCTTTTCCAAAATCATTTTTAATCCATAAATAGCGTTTTAGAATTCATAAAAAACCTTTAAATTTGTCTATTATTATATTATTTTTAATTTTTGAATAAATTTTTTTTACAATAACACAATTGTTTTCAAAAATAGGTAATAAAATTCTTTTTAGAAAATCAATTATTCTCGAAACGAAGAATTCCCCATGTAGATTTTTCACATTAAAAACCGTGGAAGAAATTCTTCCGGCCATAGAGGTGCACAAAGTCTTACACTCTAAATCTAAATCAGTGAACATTTTGACTGATTTCAATTAGTGGCCCAGTTTTCTTTAATTCAACAGTGAAATTTTACTGATAATCAGTAGTTTTTACTGATTCTCAGTGAAATTTTTCTAATGAATTAAAGAAAACTGGGCCACTGATTTGAAATCAGTGAAATTTTCACTGATTCAGATTTAGAGTGTAAGTTGTTGAGAATATTCCTAAAAGTGAGGAAATAGAAAAATTTTTAATTTTAAAACACATATCCACTTTCTAAACTTTAATCAGTGAAAATACTACTGAATTAAACAGTACTCAGATCTTTGACTGATGAATCAGTGATTTAATAGCTTTCCACTAATCCGTTCAGTAGTTTCTTTTCCATCTTAGTATTACTGAATTACATCTGCTATTTATATGTTTTACAGTTTTAAAATTAATTAATTAACCGACAGATTAGCTCGGTCGGATAAATGCCTGGCTCGGCGGACGCTTAGGACCAAGGGTTCGCGCCCTTTAGCCTGGGATTTTTCCGGCACGTGAGACAAACTGAAAGGGAGGTTTGACGTCGATGTATAATGATGGGCACCGTCGATTATTGTCCAATACACACCATTAGAATTCGACTGTCGATAAACCGGTTGTACTCGGAGAGGTTTTCTACAGTTTTACACTCCACTAGCAAGAAAACCCATTAGACGGGTGGTCCAGACAAATGCAAGTAGGGGAGACCAGGGCGTAATGGATCACTTTTCATTTTTTGTTGCTTAACTTCGTCATTTTTGCTTTAATAAAAATTTCATCATGTGAAACACTTAGCCTAACATCTCAGCTTTTAATTAAAAAAAGTACGCCCTAATATCACTTATGCTTTTTTCTAGAACAAAGTTTTTGGAGAAATGCAAGGTGAGAAATTTCGCCTCGGGCCGGGGCGTAATGGATCAGCAATGAAATTATAATTCAGATCATCAAATATTATTACGGTATTGCCAATTTTGGTTTCTTTTATATATTTATAACAAAAAATATTGAAAATAGAAAATATTTTATTTAAACTTTAAACATTTTCATGCAATTTTCAAATTTTAAAAAGTTGTAGCGAAATGCAAAATCCATTTACTTAAAAAAATCTATTCTCCAGTTATTTTTTTATAAAGGGTTAAAATTGGTTATCGTTTTATTCATATTTAAAATATAATAGGTTTTTCTTAATAAAATATGCGAGCCAATAAGCCCCGGAGGTTTTTGTTGAAAATTTTGTTATTTGTTATCAATATCGTAAGTATTAAACAAAAATTGTCAATTGTTCTTTAAAAACAAATGTTTAAAGCTCAAAACCTGATAAACAAAAATTTTTTACAAGTAATGTTGAAAATGATATAATAAAGAAACAAAGATTTAAAAATTTACTTTCGAGCGTCAAAATTACTTTTTCTACCATATTTTTAACAATAATAAATGAATAACAATGAAATACCAAGTACTTTATTTTGATCAAAAACCGAAATTACTCTGATTTATCACTTTTGAATAAATTCAAGTGATCCATTACGCGCCCTTGATCCATTACGGCTCGGTCTCCTCTACTCTTAATTTCAAGCCGTTCTGTAGACGCAAAAAATTTAGTATAACACTGAAAAAAATATATTTATGGTACTGACATGAATATAGCCAATTCTCACATATTATATTGGTGGATATGGAACTGACATCCAGTATTGTTGTTTTAGCATTACGCAGTGTAGAACAGCAATATGTATTTGAGAGACAATAATATGTATGCGGAGAACACGAATACTGTATTTTAAGAACAGCAATACGGTATTGCTGTTTCAGCTATACATCCTAACCATACTTGTATGTCAAAATTAACATTATCATTTTTTTCAGTGAAGAGTACGTAAGGAAAAATTCCACTGGGAACACTTGTTACGCTAGTATTAAAGCAAAAGACGAGTGAATAAAATAAATAAATTAATTAGAAACCCTAATAATATATTATAGAATTATTATTTTTTATCAATTAAAGAATAGGTCTAGCGGAGGAATCATGAAAATGATTTTAGCCCCCGCTAAAAAAATGTTGACATTTTTATTACATGTTGGCAGTATTGAGATAAAATTTTTCGCCAAATATTTTTTCAAAAAGTTCATTTTTGTAAGAGTTATGGAGGAGGAAAGAAAAATCAAAAATTTGTTTTTTCTCGAAAATCACTGGATCGATTTTAATGAAATTTATATGTGACACGCTCTGAAGAAAGGTACCTAAGAAGCAAACGAATTATAGGTTAGGGTCGTGTTAGATTTCTCTTGATTAAAAGGTTATTTTTAATTATTTGAATTTGAAACCAATTTTTATTGAATATTTTGGATATAATGAAGACTTGAAGATTAATAATTTTTGATTAATAATTGATATTCTTTCTGTATTTTTACTTAAAAAATTAAAAACATAACGTCCAATTTTTTGCTTCTTAGATACCTTTCCTCGGAGCGTGACACATAATGTATTTTATAAATTAATAAGAAGAATTTAGAAAAAAGATTTTAAAATTTTGCCAACAAAAAAACTCAAAAAAAATTTTGTTGGTTTTAATTTAGAGATACTATTTTGGAATTTTTACAGAAAATTCCCCTAAATGTGTACTTTTAAGAAATATTTTTGTTAATTTTTTAATTGGATTCCACATAGTGAAATAAATTAAAATCCTAGATGAGGCATCATTCCGGCTGAAGCACAATGTATCTACCCTGTAAAAAAAGTTGTATAGGGAGAATCGAGAAAACGTATTGAAGCTCGATATGTTGGATACGTTATTTGAATTTTAACGTATATTAGAGTGTTTGGTCGAATCCGTTGTCTATAGAAAGTCCAATACGTTTGATAGAAAATATCATTAAAATTAATGAAAAAACGTTTCAATTGTAATAAAAATTGTAGTTTATGATAATAAAGGTTAATGAAATTGTAGACAACCGAAAATTAAGAGAAAAATGTAACTTTTTAAAAATAAGGTTATTTAGTAATTGCAACAAGATATTCATCAGGTATGTTTGCTATCATTTTTACCGACAATTGATGACAGTTATTTAAATTTGAATTATTTGTCACTTTATAAATCACTTTATTAATCAGTGTTCATATTAAATGCTTCTTCTTAATTTATAACAATATTACTTACACAATATTATTAGTTCTATTCCGACTATAGAAATTCAAGTTCAAATAACTTTCATTAGTTGTCGGTAAAAATGATAGCAAACATACCTGATGAATATCTTGTTGCAATTACTAAATAACCTTTTTTTAAGAAAGTTACATTTTTCACTTAATTTTCGGTTTTCTACAATTTCATTAACCTTTATTATCATAAACTACAATTTTTATTACAATTGAAACTTTTTCATTAATTTAAATATTTTCTATCGAACGTATTGGACTTTCTATAGACAACAGATTCGACCAAACACTCCAATACGTTAAAATTCAAATAACGTATTCAACATATCGAGCTTCAATACGTTTTCTCGATTCTCCCTATACAACTTTTTTTACAGGGTAGTAACAGATATATTTTAAATCTGATTAAAACTTAGTAATTATGTGTTTCTGGAGTCACTCATTACGCACCTAATGTTAAATTTAAAAAATTCAAAATGGCGGATCCAATATGGCGGACTACTTTTGAAAAATTCACCGTATTCGTTTTACACTTGTTACTAGGCTGCCGTACAGTTTAAAAAAGGCACTATCTACATTTTTTAAGAAAAATGAGTTTTTTATATGGCTGGATTCGTTACAAAATTCAAAAATTATCTGTGCAATCAAAAATTATAAATTTTAATTAGTTAAAATGTAAATTAGATTTTAATTGTAAAAATTAGCTAATTATCCATTTTTGTTGTAGATAGTGACGCTTTTAAAAGGAAAACATCCCCATCTTGATTGTAAAATACTGATATTTTAGCCGCCAAAAATGTGCACTATGTACATAGGCCGCCGCCATATGTATTTCCTTCAATTTTTAGTTGAAAATTTTGCACTATCTACTGTTTTGCATATTATTATTTAAAATTATAAATTTATTTTTGCACCAATGAAAAGAGCGGGCCCGGTTCAGTTAAGAACAATAGGTTGATTTACAAAATTTTATTTTTGTTAAGAGATATAAATGCAGACGCGTTTAGTTAAATATCTTAGTTCGAGTTAAAATGTAGATAGTGCCTTTTTTAAAAAGGACGGCAGTAGGGGGATTTTTAGGGTCGCTGAATTCAAATATAATGTTAGTTTTTTAAAATATAAAATGGCAGACGACTTTTTGAGAAAAATTTTCGCATTTGTTTGAATCGAATTATGCGCCACCTAGGATTTTAATTTGTTTCACTATGTGGTACCCGATTAAAAAAATTTCTTAAAAGTACACATTTAGGAGAATTTTCTGTAAAATTTCCAAAATAGTATCTCCAAATTAAGACCAACAAACTTTTTTTTTGAAAATTAAAAAAAAATTTTTTGGGTTTTTTTGTGGGCACAATTTTTTGTAATTTTTTTTTAATTCCTCTTATTAATTTATAAAACACGTTTAAATTTCATTAAAATCGATCCAGTGGTTTTCAAGAAAAAACAAATTTTTCATTTTTCTTTCCCACTCCACAACTCTTACAAAATTGAATTTTTAAAAAAAAATACTTGGTGGAAAATTTTATCTCAATGCTGCCAACATGTAACATAAATTGTAAATATTTTTGAGCAGGGGCAGATTTTGCATGCTTATACTCTGCTAGGCCCTTTCTTTTTTTCTTTTTTTCATATTTTTATTTTATTTATTATTAATTAGACCAAGTCGCAGATAAATATTTAAGTATATAAATTTATTATTTATTATTTGTAACAAATAAACGGAATTTTTAAATATTAGTTTTGCGTAGATAGTTAAAACTAAATTTCATTGTAAAAAAATTGTATATATTTCAAATGCATAAAGTGGTCAGTCCCGTGTCAGACAATTTTCGGACATTTGTTCTAATTTCTTTACAATTATAGTTGTAGTTAAATCGTCTAAAACAAAACTTTATTACAGTTTAATACACTCAAATCTCGTTATAACGAGAAGTTCGGGAGTCAAATCTCCCTCTATTACGAGCGCAAGAGGAGAAATGAGAAATCCCCACATTTACGATTCTTCATTCATTTTTTTAGTGTTTACAATTTACATAATGTCAAAATTACAAACGTAACCTTGTTTAATTTGAACTTTAATATACAAAAAATTTATATAAGCCAAAATGTGTTTTATTTTTATTTTATATAAATAAAATTGATTTTAACCAAATTTGAACCAAGTGAATGTGCATTTGTTTATAAATAGTGGGGACAATCGGCAGGAAATTTATCTCGCTATACCGAGAGACAGAGCCCTCATTATAGAGAGCGCTCGTTATAGAGAAGGTCGTTATAGCAAGATTTGAGTGTAAGTATGAAAAACGGATTTTATCATTGAAAAAAGAAATTTTTTTTAAAAAACTCATGAAATTATACAGTTGTGTGCAATTCACCCATATCAAAAAGTATTCTCAAATATTCATATTAATACGTATAACACGCGGCTTAATTTAAATATCCCTGTTTCAATCTTCTATCATTTTAGAGTAAACTGTGGTTAGAAAAAAAGGAATTTTTTTCCATTTCACTTACACTCTTTTTATACTGGAGTCAAACTTCTAAAGTAAAAAATGTTCGCTATCGTTAAAACTAAAAGTAAATAATTTCCTACCCTTTTATAATTTTTTGATAGAACCAAATTTTTATTTATTTATTTATTGAATAAAATTTCTTACGAGGTCCTTAATCAAAATTATTTTTTCAATAAATGCAGAGGATACAGATATTCAATATAATTCGAAATGAGGTCAACGAAGGGTCGGAGTAGTGATTAAATCATACTCGTCGAAGGGGAGCGTGTTACTTATGAACTCTATCGGATATTTCTTATTCCAAGATGTTTATATGCATAAATATGAGACATTTTATTTCAAAACGACCCCCCTATAAACAATTGCCAATTTCAGGCAATTTTTAAATAAATTTCTCTTCTATTTAAATAAAAATTGTCCACTATTATTAAAATTTTATAAAAACAAAAGCCATACTCAATTTAATTACACAGGCACACAAAAAAAGTTGTCTGTTTTTTGAACCAGACATACATATCTTATAGTAATTTTGCCCGCTGAAAACAAATCTGAAGTCAGAATTGCTCCATCACCCTCTGATTTTTTTACATCAAGAAAACTACCCTTAACTTCAAATTTTAAAGTAAAAAAATTGAATAACAGATTTCTCTTTAAAACAAAACAATAAATTTATCTACTTCTGCTACAACAACTCAGAAATAATGTCAATATTCCTTAAACACCCTTTGTTTTGTATTAAATCGAAAAAACTACCCCTAAAATGTAAAAATTCAAAATTATAATATAGAAACCCACATTGGTTTTCAAAACAACAAAATAAATTTATGTACTTCTCTTTCAACAACTTAAAAGCAATGTCAAAATTACTCCATCCCCTTCTGTTTTTTCAAATTGAAAAACCTACCCTTAAATTTACAAATTAAAATTTTAAAGTAAAAAAAAAATGAAAAAGCACATTGTTTTTCAAAACAGAATAAGAAATTTATGTATTTCTTTTTTACCAACTCAAAAGAATTAACAAAATTGCTTCATCACCCTTTGTTTTTTCAAATTAAAATAACTACCCCTTAAATTTACAAATTAAAATTTTAAAGTAAAAAAAAAAATGAAAAAGCACATTGTTTTCCAAAACAGAACAAGAAATTTATGTATTTCTTTTATAACAACTCAAAAGCATTAGCAAAATTGCTCCATCACTCTTTGTTTTTTCAAATTGAAATAACTACCCCTAATATGTAAAAATCAAAATGTATAATAAAAACCGGGCGTGTAGAACTCGTACTAAAACCGAGGGTTCCGTACCCTCCATAAAAACTTCTAATTTTTTTCTTACAAAAAAATTTGAGTTTTTCGCTAAAAAAAATTTGAAGATCAAATCTAATCATGTTCGCTATATTTTTCTTGAAATCTACAAATGGAAATACATAAAATAAATCAAAAGCAGTCCAATAGGCATAGAATTGTGAAAACCAAGGGGGTACACACTTTTTTTTTAAAAACGAAAATTTTTTTTAGTTTTTCGCAAAAAAAAATATGAAGATGAATTCCAATCATTTTTTCTGTGTGTTTGTTGGAATCTACACGAAAAAATAAACAAAAATGTATAACGCCAGTCCACTAGGTTAAGAATTGAGAGAACTAGCATATGTATAATTATTATCAAAAATGGAAAATAAAATTTAGGTTTTTGCTCAAAACGTAAGGAATATAAATTCTAATCATTTCCACTATATTTTTTCCATAAACTACACGTAAAAATACATAAGTGTACCAATTTTCAGCTCTCTAGGTAAAAAAATGTGAGCGCTAGGGTAAAATATACGATTTTTTGAGGAAATTAAAAAAATTGAGTTTTTCGATGAAAAAAAATTTGAAGATCAAATCCAATCATGTTCGCTATATTTTTCCTGAAATCTACAAATGAAAATACATAAAATAAAAAAAAATGCAGTCCAATAGGCAAAGAATTGTGAAATAGATTGTTTGCTAGATGCCTTTTTTATTTCTTGTTCTTTATCAGTCAATGTATCTTGGTAGGGAAAAGAAGCACTCCTGCGTCTAGAATTGAATATTTCTTCCGCTTCTTGGTACCCAATCCCTAATTCAGAACTTATTTTTCTGATTTCTGATACCATGATATAGGTTGAACATAATACCGATGATGCTATGTGCTTACAGTAACAATTGCAACATGCTGATGGTCTATATTTATTTATTAATTATTTTCTTCGCAGTTTTCTCCATAATATTCACATCTGAAATAGCGCGATCTAAATTGAGACTCTACATGTATAAATCGTTTACATTTAAAAAAGTTGATGAGTCGAGGAATAATGGCCGATACTTTAAATTTGAAACTTGAGATCAGAACTGTTTCAGGGTTGGTCGGCCCCGATATATTAATTCAACAGCATCCAAAATTTCATTTTCAGACATTAAGCGTTTTTTATGGATGAAAGATTACATTTACTTTCAGGGGACAATCTAACCATCAATTTACCGCAATGTTGAAAAACTGTAGTTGGTTTTTCATGAAAAATATGTAGGAAGGATTTGCTGTAGAATCAAAGGTAGGTGTTACCGGAAATCCTGGGTTATTCCATATTAAAAATTCATCAGTCAACCTAATTGGTTCTGTTTGATAATCTTCGATGCGTTCTATATTGTTAAAATTATTAGTTTTCCTTTTTTTGTTGTAAATTTTTTAAGTATTGCAGGTTTGAGGTGATTACAGAAAGTGATTCCGTTTTAATTGTGCTTCTGAGTGGGTATTCTATTCCCTGAATAATCAAGTTTATTTACCATTTAGTTAAACAAAACAATTATATCATTAGGTCAAATAATGTAAAAATTAGAAAAAAAATAATTTTTTAAAAAATTTTTTAGTTTTTCCTTGATAACGCTATGACCATTATTACATAGCAAGTTCTCTATACTTTTCCTGTAATATTCGCGTTAAAATATATCAGTATGCCAAATTTTAGCCCTCCATGTTGAATAGTTTAGAAGTTAAGGGGGGGATGGTCATTTTTTGTGCATTTTTGGACAAAAATCTTGTTATTTCCTTGACAACGCTATAGTTATCACCTACAATAACATTCTCTATACTTTTCCTGTAATCTACATGTGAAAATAAGTATCTGTACCAAATTTGAGCTCTCTAGGTCAAATAGTTTAGCCGCTAAAGGGGGGGGGGGGGGTACGATTTGCCTACGGACACACGAGTCTCACCAATAGGTTTCCGTTGATACGGAACCCTAAAAACTCAGAATTTTTCTTTATAAATTTAATTAAACTTTAAAATATAAATCATCGTACCTTCTTTATGAAGTAATAGATTTTCTTGCAATTTGGTATACACATTAACTAAGACCTATTAAAGCTAATAAAATGATAAAAAAATAAAAAAAGTTTTGTTTAATTATTTTTAATTGTAAATCGAGAGTGATCTAAAGGGAATTTCAAAATTGGAAGAACTTCTCGAGAGCGATTTGTTCATTACTATTTCAAGAAGTTTTCTGAAAATTTTAAAATCGATTCGTTGAAAACTTTTTGAAACATTTAAATTTAATGAATAACGGGTGGCGCGTCGCATCGTTTGGAAAATAGGTAATTGATGGATACGTAAACTCTTGTTATTTTTGTAAGAAGAAAATGATGCTATTGGTATTGTAATGCCCAGCGACGAAAGAATAGGAAGAAAATCACTACCTATAGGATCGCCAAGGACATTCCAAGAAAAAGGTTTTACGAAACGATAATAAGGTCCAATGCAGAACCGGAATTAGGTGGCCGACCGGCTGGGGTCGAATTGCGTAAAATGGCCAAATATTTTCCGAATTGCGGAAAAGGTCTTCTTTTATTTTTCCGAGTTGCGTAAAATGGTCAAATCTCAAGCCCTTCTCCCACTCTTTTGCCATGACTGTAGAAGGAGGGGCTGCCGAGAAGGAGGAGTGATCGACTAATGAGTTCATTAGGTCACACCTCTACCCCCAGTACATCTAATTTTTGCTAATAACACAGCGGTACATAGTTGCATCTAGACGGCCAGACATTTCTCACGGATCGGGCTCGTAGTAAACACTGGTGTTGTCAAAATTTTTTTTTTTTTTGTAAGGGGGATTGGTTCTGGGTTCTAAGTACCTTCTAGTACCAACTAGAAAGTCAATTTGACTCCCTTTCTACATAGAAAAGCAAGAGGACTTCTCTCTAAACGTGAAGCGGAACTAGGTGCGGCGGGCTTCGCCCGCCTCTGAGTGGTCTCTTCAAGGGACACCTGTCAAAAATTTTTTTTTTGTTGTAAGGGGGATTGGTTCTGGGTTCTAAGTACCTTCTAGTACCAACTAGAAAGTCAATATTTGTATATAACATTTTTTGAAATTTTTGCGTTTTTTACGAGTTAAATGCAAAAAATCAGACTTTTATGGTGTTTTTTATGGTTTTTACTATGAAGCTGAACTATTCGACTATTTTTACTATGATTTTCGTAATTACGCACCAAAAAACATTATAAGACTTTATTTTTTTATAATTAGATGTCCTTTTAGGTGAGAGTATATTTTAACCACATTTTATGGAATTTCATGGTTTTTTGCATTTTTCTCGAAAACTATCAATTTTAGAAAAAAATGGTGAATACAAAAAATGTATATATATATATATATATATATTATACATAAATATACATAGATTTACTGTATACACCCATTTTTTTAAACACGCCAGCTAATTAATATGAATTGCTAATTTCGGTCAAATGCTGACAGTCCTAAGCCTGTACAAAGTGTGAAGGAAAAAGTGTGAGACAGGGAAACCCCTTTCTCAATCGTCTATACTTGAGGGAAAACCGCTGTATCGTCCCGCCTTTCTAGCAACTCCTGAAACCGACTGCAGAGTAGAAGGGGAAAGAAGGAACGGAGGAGTAATGGGGCCCTTTAACTTACCGCCTTCCGCAATTCGGAAAATTTTCGGTCCTCTTTTGACCGCCTTACGCAATTCGACCACGCCGGGCCGACCTACAATGGTCGGTAAGCCATCATTTAGAAGGATAAGATCCATCTCATTCAGTTCTTCACATAAGTTACGCGCGTTTTGACATATACATAAGAGCCTCCTCAAAGAGTGCTATGACAATTAAAAGCACCTCCGATAAAAACTGAGTTGAAGCTAGAATGTTTGATTGAGTTAAAGAAACGTTTCCAATAATTAAGGGGGGTTTGTCTACCAGGGACTCTATAAACAGAAAATATTAATAATTCGCCCAAAGAAGAGTTAATTGAGACATCAATCAATCAAGACCATAACCCTGATTTACTGTTCTGTCGCTTCTAATAATATTAAATTGTTTTAAAATTTTTAAGTTATGGTTTTTATTGGGTTTTAAAAAGGTTTCGGAAAGAACGAGGACGTCGAATTTATTAGAGAGACTTTGAATTTGGGGTGTCTTCTTAGAGACACCTCGGTAATTCCATTGCAGGATATTTAATTTAGATAATATGTTGTAACAGGACGTATTTTACGTATCTCTTCATTCTGAAATTACAACGTATTAGTCGTTAAATTATTGTTTCATAGAGAACTAATTAAGTATGTATAATTCAATATTGATTGATTAAATGTCGATCTATGATCCTGTGTTGTCATGGCAACGACATTTGCGCTTGCGTAACCGAAAATGCGGCAAGAAAGCAACAAGTGTGTTTTTGATCACATTTGGATCGTACGTCGATATTGTAACATCTTTGTGATAAATTTTAACCACTTCGGCGGCATGGCGTTCCAATTGGCGTTCCATGAGTAAGTGGCAGAAGCGGCAAAAAAATGCGAAAATGGCGTTCCTGTTTAAACTTGATTCCTAAACTCTGTAAACAAATTAAGTTTACCAAACCAAATGTTATTTATTATTTGAGATTATGAATCTTAAATGGATTTTCAAAAATTTAAATAGGCAGATTCAAAATTGAGAACTATTTTGGGTGAATATTGGAACGCCATTCGTAGAAAGTATTAAAAATTGGCTACATTAAAACCTTTTTAAAACCATTTAACATCTTTAAAAAATAATTTTTTTTGTCCTATTCATCTTCATTTATCTCAAATAATAAATAACATTTGGTTTGGTAAACTTAATTTGATTACAGAGTTTAGGAATCAAGTTTAAACAGGAACGCCATTTTCGCATTTTTTTGCCGCTTCTGCCACTTACTCATGGAACGCCAATTGGAACGCCATGCCGCCGAAGTGGTTAATGTCGACTATATTTTATTTGTTAAAGAATTATTATATTTTAAGTAACAGTAATATTTGTGTGAATGTGGAATTGGCTAATTTGTCGACTGAGAGAGACATCGAAATGTAAGTAGATATTCTTAAGAATATACTAAATTTATAAAATAATTTAATATAAATAAAACTCCTGTTTCATTGTCCATTATTGTTTATGGAGTTAAACAGTGAAAGAATGCTTTCTGTGATAGTATTAAGTAGACTTTGGTTGTGTTTAATTTTTTCCGGTGAAGAACTGGATAAGAGTTGTGTGACATAATCTCTGATCATGGAGATTAGGATTGAAGGAAAAGATTCAGGGTTGGATTTTGAAGGATTCGACACGGATTGATAAGTAGATACAGCAAAACCATCAGGAAGGTCGCTACTGTCTGCGCTACTGTTCCATGGTGTAACGTAAAAAGAGTTGGTTATTTTGCGTGATTATGATGCGTTTAATTTTTGGTTGGTAGGTTTAACTATGGGGCTTCTTTGTTTTTGAGATGACAAATTTTGTGATGTCTGAGAAAAGTCTAGTTTAGAGATGTAACTGTGTTCTTAGGGCGAAGAATAGCTTTAGCTTCAATAAACGAGAGATTGTTTATTGTAGCGTAAGTACGGATCTCTTTTTAAAAAGCAAACTCTGGACAATATTTTGATGTAGATAGATGAGGATTAGAACAATTTACACAACACAAAGGTTGGATGTGTTGTGTATTTTCTCCACAGAACTTGCACCTAACGCATTTCATGCACATTTGAAGATTCGGAAAGTAAGGATGAATTGGACTTGACCTTTTGTATACTGATACTCTCTGAGGGGAGGACCGTACCCTGAAATGTCAGTAGGATGGTTTTAGGCAAAATAATTTTATGTTCTTTTATTTTTTCATAAAAGATTTTGCGATTAAAACGACGCACTTGAAAAGATTTTATCTTCTTTACGTGTGGTCCCATAACATCTCCATGCTCAATAATTTCCTCAACTGTAATATTTATGTCGACATTGTTAATTATTCCCTGTCAAGAAACGAAACTTGTAGGGATATAATGACTATCAGAACGTGAGATGACAGTTGGGGGTGATTAGCAGATGGTTTGCTATTTTGATCGATTTTACGGTAACTCTAAATTTACACCGTCTGCTTTGATTAATTTCGAGGATTTTATTTGGTAATATCGGATGAAGAATACGACCGACGGACATAGGACCAAGGTCCTTATTAAAATCAGGCGATTTTGGATCTCGTTGGATAAAAATTGCGCAGTTGCTTTTCAAAGAGTTAACGTAGCCGATTTTCAGATTATTGTAGTGCTTTGAGTTAGTGAAGGTTTTCTCTTAGATGTGTCGAATGTTTGTTGTGATTGTGAAATGTGAGAGTCGATGTGGCAGCGTTTTTTAGAGGAGATATTCGATAAATCATCGGTAGGTTAGGATAGCACGCGGTAGAGAAATGCCGACGTGGTCGTGTCTAGTAGCACGAAAACCGGAAACATTTCTCCATACTACACTATATTTATTCGACTATTTTCATGTAGTAAAAACTTGAATCACAAAAACGGTAATATGCGCGAATAGCGTAAAGGCGCTTGTATACCTCCACGTTTTTGAGCATAGCCAATCAAAATTAGATACACCTTTTGACGTTTCAGAATATACTCAGAAACGTGGAGGTATACAAGCACCTTAAACATTTAATATACAAGCAATTCACGATGCGTTCGGTATCGCAGCTCTGGAGGAACTCCTACTTGAAGCACTTGATTGGCCAAGATAGAAACATGGCCGCTGTTTGTTTTGTTTTGGATCTTATAATTTATTTTCGGCAAATTATAAAATCGTTATATCTCCTTCCCATTTTAACCAAATCTCTTGATTCATTTTGGAAAAAATTAGCATATATAACGAAAAAAAATTATATTATGTTTATACAAAATTTCTATAATCAAAAAAGTTATTAAATAATAATTGAATAACTTTAAAATGCATGGCGAAATTGAATAAAACAAATACTAAAATAATCTTACTAGTGATGTTTACTTACTCCGAAAAAACTAAAACCTATATGGAATCGCACTATTATATTATTTTTTTAAAAATAACTTCTTTGTTTTTTGTTGTACAAAAAAGTGTTGAAAGAAAAAGTTGTTTGTTTTTGCTCATATTTTATAAAAAAATAAAAAAAATATTTTTTTGAAAAATTTTAAAAAAACAAAATTTTGAAAATTTCAAAAAAGTTTATAACTTTTTTGTTTTTTGTTGTACAAAAAAGTGTCGAGATGAAAAGTTGTTTGTTTTTGTTCAAAATTTAAGGAAAAAAATAAAAAAATTTTTTTTTTGAAAAATGTCAAAAAAAACAAAATTTTGAAAATTTCAAAATTTTGTATTTTTGTTGTTTTTTGACGAAATGGTCTGCCCAACCAACTCAGGCTTCATTTTAATGGACTAAGAAAGTGAGCCAAATTTCAAGTCGATTCATTAAAATTTATTCGAGTTATCGTCGAGACAAATTTTTCTACAGACAGACAGACACTTTTCTAAAAACCATTTTTTGGAATCAGTGGGTCATGAAACGTAAAGATTTAACAAAATTAGACAATGCTCAAAATCGCACAAATCCAAGACTTTCTCATTTTTTATGAGAATGTAAAAAATCATGTGTTGAAGAATATGTTGTGTAGGTTGTATAGTATTTCTGGTTATATATTGTTTAAATGTTACATGATTGAAAATAAATAATTGTTTTTCTTTTTAAAATTTATAAAATTAAATTATATATTTATTAAATTAATAAGTTATATTTTGTAATTACCTTGAAAAATTCGAGTTTGAAAATAACTTTTAATAGACATTATATATATTGTTAAATATATCTATTGACATTAAAATTAAAAGACGTGCGATATATTAGCTAATTTATAAATAAAGGAAGAGGAATTATTTTATTTTTTATATTATATTTATATTTTATATTATATTATTTTTTTGAAAATGAAGCCGAAGAACATAAATCGAAACAATTTGAATATTCCTAATTTTGGTCCACTTATAATTTAATTTTTTTCTGCATTGAATAAAAAATGAAATTAAAAGATTGTCTACTCACCTAATTTATCTTTTAGGCCAATGCACTGGGATATGTGCGGAAATTGTAGTATTTTCCTCCATTTTTTACTTTTCCCTTTGTTGCTGTCACCACCACCTGAAAGCAAAGAAATGAAATTTTTCATTAAAAAAAGAAAGACAGAATAAGAAGATCGACTTGAAACTTTCATGATTGAATTGTTTTCTTTTCTGGAAAATAAATTTTTATTCTTTGTGTTTACGATTGTACTTTTCTTATTGGATTCTATTCTTTGAAATAGAAGATAGAGAGATGACCCGAGACGACGAGACTTGATACACAATTTCCTTTTATTTTCAAAATACAACTCTTTTTCTCGTTATAGAGATGTTGGATGAAAAAGGAAGAGAATAAGAGGATAGAGCACACTGTAAATTTCAAAGAGCACTATAAAGATTTTTAATTTTACAGGAATTTCATGTTGATTCAATTTATTTAAAAGAAATTTAAGGACAAAAAACATTTTACTATTCATTTACTTGAAAGTTTGTTATTGTAAATCTTAAACAATCTACTTTATTTTATTTTTCATAAAAATATTTTTTCTTTTTTTCTATTTCCAAAAAACATTATCACATAAGAAGATAGAAAAACTGAATATTACTTTTCTTTAAAAATTAACTATCCTTCTTTTATTACTTAGAAGTAAGCAAACTTTAAAAAATTAGTCACGAAATAAAATTTCAATTCATTATAGAGAGTCAAGGAAGAAAAATATTTACGGAAAAGGAATTATTCGGTTGAAGTATAAATCTTTTCGAGGACTTATTAAAAAGAAAAGAAAAAAAGAATATCTTAGAAATCGTCGTAGATTAAAGTTGGACAGTTGTTTGTAAGATTCATCAAAAGGAAAAGCTCCTTGGAAAACTATATAGGACGACAAAAAAGTTTGTGAAAGCTAGTAAAATATACGACGAGAAAAATATATAGAGAAGAGAGCTGTCTACATTGATGGCCAACTTTTCGATTGCACGTTATAAAAAAAAGAAACAAATCAGTCTAGAAAAAATGTCATTTATCAATCATCAGCATAATACGACTTCATTTTTTATTATATTTCATTGATAATTTAAGCACAAAAAAATAATATTTACTTGAAACGAAAATAATATTTTCATAACAGAGTGCTAAAAAGGACACTCTTTGCACCTTGTCATGAAAAATATCATTCGTAACGTGTGAGCAGTTGCCGATTTTTAAACGAGCACTTTTTTTGGAACAAATTGTACGAAAGTTACGAAATATACTATTTTTTTTAAATTCAAACGAATTAAATTTATTTTTCATTTGTTATACACGGAGAAAAATTCTGTTTTAATACTTCGTATTATTATATTAGTATTTAGTAAAACCGATTGCAATTTGGGGAAATCGTGCACTTTTATGAATTAATATTACTATTTTTAAGAAAGTTTATAATCAAATTATTACTTTGTATTATTCTGAAGTAACAGAAATTAGAATAGTTAGTAAGAAATTTTAATATTATAAGTAAGAAAGTCTACAATAGTAAAAAGTATTACTAGAGAATTATACTAAATACTAACGAAGTACATATTGCATAAATTGTAAGTTTAGTAACGAATAGTGTTATCGACTATATTAAAAATTATGACCAGCCTAGTAGCAGGCTTTTGGCTGTCGAAGAGCGGTTACGAAACTGTCCGAGATTAGCCGAACATTTTAGTCGAGCAGTTCCGAAATTATCGGAGCCAAACATACAGGTGCCAGAAATTTTTTTCAGTGTACTAATATGCACAATATTAATTTTTAATATAAAACAAGATTTTCCTAAAATGAAAAAGAATATATTAAATTCTGTTACCAATTTTAACAAATATTAATACAGAATCTGTTTCCGTGTATTAAACGCTAGTTAGTGTTAAACGCGAAACACGGTATTTAATTTATTACTTTTTCTTTATCTTTATATATAAAAATATGAAATACGTTTTGTTTGTTTTTGTTTAACTGTACAAATTTTCGAGTTATGAATGTTCGAAATTTTTAATTTTTAAAATTAGGCCTGTTTTTAACAGATTACAAGTCTGAGAATATTGAGTTTAGAAAAAAGTTGTCAAAGAATGAAAGTTTTGGTTTTCCCTATTGGTGAGACTCTTGTGTTCATAGCCAAATCGTGCCCCTCCCCCCCCCTAGCGGCTAAACTATTTGACCTAGAGAGCTCAAATTTGGTACAGATACGTATTTTCACATGTAGATTACAGGAAAAGTATAGAGAATGTTATTGTAGGTGATGACTATAGCGTTGTCAAGGAAATAATATGATTTTTGGCCAAAAATTCACAAAAAGTGACCATTCCCCCCTTAACTTCTAAACTATTCAACATGGAGGGCTAAGATTTGGTATACTGGTGTATTTTAATTTTTGAAAAAAATTTTTTTTTCTAATTTTCACATTATTTTATCTAATTAAGGAGTTTCCATCCATTATCAAATAAACAAACAGTTTTTGATAAAACTTAACATACTACAAGCATGTCAAAATGTTGAGGTTATGCGCGCTTTATTTAAAATTTTGTTTTCTGGGAAAAGAGTAATATATTGAAATCAAAAACAGAAATCCAATTAGTTAATAACATTTTTATTATTAACTCCTTTACCATTAAAGAAAAACTTATTATTCTTTCCACCTGTAAAACTGTCAATTTTCCCCATTTTTCATATACATTACGCGACAATACAAAACAAATATATTAAAAAATCTAAAAAAAAATTTTTTTATTAAAAAATTTGTTTTTTTCTTATTTCCACATTATTTGATCTATTGACCAAAAATGGGTTTATTAGTATATTTTTTACAATTTGATCACAAAAAATATATTAAAAAATCTAAAAAAATTTTTTAAAATAAAATTTTAAAAAAATGGACAAGTGGCAGTTGAACTCGCACTGCAATGGCGGGTTCCGTACACCAATATTAGAATCAACGATCAAAATTTTTTAATTTAACAGTATATGCTTTTGAGTCAATGACTATAGTTTTTAAATTTAAAAGCATCATTTTTATGATTCAAAAATTTGTACTTTTAATTTTTTTAGTTGTTGCTATCGATTGAATAACACCATACTGTTAAGTCAATTCTTTTATGTGGTTAAAGATATACCAACGATAAATTCAAAAAATGAAATTTTTGTTCACATATTTTTTATATACTAATTCTCACACCTTTAACACAACACTTCTTATATACATCTTTTTTTCAATTTTACACACTAACATAGACATCTTTATTATTTTTTTTAATTTTTTCCAACGACAAACACACATACATACACATTCAAACACACTTTATAATTTTTTGAGTCTGAAAAATACGCTGTTCCTAATCGGTCACCCATCCAGGTAGTAACCGCGACAAAACGTGCTTAACTTTCGTGATAGACGAGAACTGCCGCGCTGCAATGTAATACACTCGCTTCTTACATTGAGCAGTTACTTTGTAGTTAAATACTGTGCGCGAGATTTTTCTCGTGAATAAGGGAATTTATGTTTAACTAGTCCTTAATTCTTTAAAACAATTTAAATAATAGTTTTTTATATAAGAATTTCAAAAACGACAGGTTTAATAAACATATAAATATGTGTGAATAAGTATTTCAATAAATTTAGCACCTGTCAATGTCTCAAATACATAGTGTCCTTATTTTTATAGCATATGCTATTGGCAGTCCGCTATAGCACCACTCATTGAAACGAAAGCATATGTTTTCATTTTCAAAAGCGCGCTTCTTTGAAGCAAACAACTTTTCATTTGATTCAAATTTACACGCATTTTCTTCAAATTTATCTATTAGATGTTTCAAATGAATAATGTCAAAGAAGCAATAAATTATTCTGTTGCTATATATAGATGAACTATAGAAACAATTTGTAGAATATCATTAATTTAACAGTATCGTACTTTTAATTTAAAGTTTCATTTTTTCGTTTTAAGCAATATACTGTTCGATTAATAAATGTGCTATTGAATTAATAACGGGAAATTCAACAGCATGGAGCTATTTGATTCAACAGCACTTTTTTTCAGTGTAGGATTTACTAAACAGGCGTTTAGTCATTGTGCCTACTCAGGAAAAAGTTAATTCAACTGCACAGAAAGTCAAATAGACTAAACTGTTTAGTATAAAATATTAAAATATTGTTTTCTACATTTAATTTTGCAATAATTTCAATAGTAGTAGAAAGTCAACGTGGAATTTTTATATTTCAACAGAAAACAAAAACAATTATTACAAAAATTTTAAGCAGTTAATTTGCATATTTTTAAAAGGTTAGGTTTTCTGCGAATGATACGAAATACAGAAAAAGGATACAAATATTATTAGCAATATTCACCAGTAGTTTTCATTGAATTTTATTCTGTAACCAATTATCACTTTGCAAAATTCCGCCATTTTGAAAAAACAGTGTACTGCGCAGTGTTCAGTGACTTTAACCACTTCAGCGGCATGGCGTTCCAATTGGCGTTCCATGAGTAAGTGGCAGAAGCGGCAAAAAAATGCGAAAATGGCGTTCCTATTTAAACTTTATTCCTGAACTCTGTAAACAAATTAAGTCAACCAAACCAAAAGTTATTTATTATTTGAGATTATGAATCTTAAATGGATTTAAAAAAATTCAAATAGGCGGATTCAAAATTATCAACTATTTTGGCTGAATATTGGAACGCCATTCGTAAAAAGTATTAAAAATTGACTACATTAAAACCTTAAAAAAACTATTAAACATCTCTAAAAAATAATTTTTTTTGTCCTATTCATCTTCATTTATCTCAAATAATAAGAATATTTTATTATGGCAAGTTTAACTTGACTACAGACTTTTGAAATCGAGTTCAAGTACACGGAAAAAAAAAGTTCACGAATCTCTCGTGAACTAGTATATCACTTTTGGATGGGACACAAAATTCTTCAAAATCTATAAACACAGTTCATCAAAATTTCATCAACTCCTTCACTAGAAACGTAGTACGGTTTCTGAACTTTTCGTCAAAGTTGACGAAAAATTCGTGAACTTTTAAAAAATGTTAAAAACAAAAAAAATAATTTCTAGACACTACTTTTTTGATAGTATTTCACTTAATTTGATAACTTGACGCCTATACGCACCCAACTACACAGAATACACAATTTTATCGCTATTAAAATTCGCAACTCGCTTCACGGGATTCGAACCTAGTACCCTAATAATATTCCTAACAACTAACCGACACGGCTAAATCTATATACACTGACAGTACTCCTGCAAACGACACGATTAGCTTTGTCTGCTGTTGTCTGCTACAAAACTCAGGACCGTGCAAAGTATAAAACGATCCTTGTCGTAACTTCTAATTTATTTTATGAATTATTTGTTTCACAAAAGAAATTAGCACACAAAAATATTCAATGAATAATAAAAACATTGATTCTAAATAATAAATTTAATCAAACAAAGAATTTGTCCGAGTGTAAACACTGATGACACCGACTGAATTATGACAGATGAATTCTTGATCAGCCATATTTGATGCGCATTGCGAACTGCGCATACTACTGAGACTCGCGAATTCACGACTTTTTCGTCAACTTGTACCTCTACTTTTGACGAACTACTCATCCTTAACACGTTCATCAAAAATTCATTAACTTTGTTTCAGTTTTTCGTTGACGTTCGCCATTTCTAATCAAAAGTGAATGAAAATTTTGAAATTTTGTGTCCCATCCAAAAGTGATATACTAGTTCACGAGAGATTCGTGAACTATTTTTTTCCGTGTAGGAACGCCATTTTCGCATTTTTTTGCCGCTTCTGCCACTTACTCATGGAACGCCAATTGGAACGCCATGCCGCCGAAGTGGTTAACTAAACCCAGGCAGAAAAGTCGGTGGTGTGCCGATGCCTACGACCGGCTCGACACCGGTCCGGTGGTAAAGTCGGACAATACCCGGTACCGGCCCGGTAGTAAGGTTGAACAATAACCGGTACCAACACTGTGGTACCGGGCCGGTTAATAAAAGACAATCGGCACCGGCCCGGTACTACTTTTTATTACCGTTTTCACACCGGCGATGGACTTTTACCGGCATCAAAATTAGTACCGGCCCGGTTCCGGCATTCGATGCAGTTTTTACACCGTCGACGGACTTTTGCCAGCATCAAAATTAGTATCGGCCCGGCACCGGCCGGGTACTACTTTTTAATACCGTTTTTACATCGTCCACGGACTTTTGCCAGCATAAAATTTTTGTGTCTTAAAAAGTCTAAATTTTTAATTTTTAAAAATTTTTTTTACACCATTCGGAAGAATAAGAAAATCAAATCTCTCGAAATCAAATGTTTTTTAAAATCTTTTTTTATATAGTTGGAAAAATTACATTTCATTAAACTCTATTAATTCAGCTTTAAATTGTCCGGGAAAATCACTCAAAAATCCGGGAATTTGTTACTGCCGAATTACTAGACACCCTATAATAACTTTGTTCGTTAAAAATAATTTTGGTCAGGTTTTATCTGATTTATAGTTATAAAATTTTGATAATCTAACAAGATATTATATTAATTTCATTATACTAAGTTTCTGCAAGTTGTTTCTATAAAGCCGGTACCATGCCAGCGTTTTTTCTTTAGCCTTAGTCCCAACGTATAATGACATTAACAAATGTTATTATAATTATTAACTTTGACATTACGTTATTCAAACTGTCTTTTAGAAAAGGTTTTTTCTATTAATTTAGAACATTTTGTAATTAGTCCTGGTGCCACACTTCATATCGTCGCTTGGGGGCAGCAACATGCCGACTCAGCTAAACGGTGAAAAAGATGCCGTTTCATAAAGAAAAGTGAAAAACATGCCATTTCGCGAAAGCGCTGAGAAACATACCTTTTTCAAACGAACGGTGAAGAACATGCCTTTTCAACCGTTAATATTTAATATTCATATTACATTAATAATATTATATTAATTATAAATAATTAATAATATTATATTTATTATAAACAATTAATGATTAATTAGTTAATTTAATTAATTGATTAATTTATAACTATTAATATTATTATATTAATTATTTATTTATTAAATATTATATTTAATATTAACGGTTGAAAAGGCATGTTTTTCACCGTTCGTTTGAAGAAGGTATGTTTCTCAGCGCTTTAGCGAAATGGCATGTTTTTCACTTTTCTTTTTGAAACGGCATCTTTTTCACCGTTTAGCTGAGTCGGCATGTTGCTGCCCCCAAGCGACGATATATAAACTTTCCATTCACTTTTCATAAGCAGGTTTAGGTTAGCGGATGCGGCGTCGACTTTGCAGCCCGAGGGCCCTGAGTTCAAATCCTCATGTCTTCAGATTTTTCGTTAATAATTAATAATAATTTATATGTTTCAGCATTCTATTTAGTGTTTACAATTAAATTAATTAATAAATAATATTGTTTAACGTTTAATATATGTAAAAATGTATAATAATAATTAATAATTTTTTTTTACTACCGGCCCGGTATCGAGCCGGTGGTTTACCGGCACCGGGGCGGATATTTCCCGGGTTATCATTGTTGACTGGACCGGCTCCGGGCCGGCGGTAATGCCGGTCTCACGCCGGCACCGGCAAGTCCGCCCTTGGTACCGGCCCGGTACCAAGCCGGTCGTTGATTTCTGCCTGGGAACAACTTTTCTCTTCGTATACGGAACCCGCCATTGCAGTGCGAGTTCAACTAGCACTTGTCCAATTTTTTTTAAAAATTCATTTGTACCGCTTATAATGTAGAGAAGATTTTCAAAAAACTCCCGGAACGAGCCTAATGCGTTTAATGAGTTTTCAAAAATTTTCAAAAAGCATATGCAAGCTTCACAAGGGTTTTTTAAAATTAACTTTCAAAAATGTCTACTGTATACAATTTTTAATCGATTTCAGTGTTTTTTGTTTTAAATTAAAGGGGAATAATTTTTCAAGATATTCCTTCATGCAAACCTGAGAATTCTATTGTTTATAATAGCACGTGATTTTTAAAAATTTGTTTAAACTTATTAAACGCATAAGGCCCATTCCGGGAGTTTTTTTGAAAATCTGCTCTACATTATAAGGTACAAATAAATTTAAAAAACATTAAAATTTTTCTCTAAATTTTTCTAGAATGTGCAGCCACACAAACATGGTGCACAAAAATTAAAAAATTAATCAATTTTTTTAAAAATCTCTTAGGTGATAAAATCTCTCAAAAATATAAAATAATGTTCATTTATATACCAAACGACACAGAATTTATTATTGGCTTTCGAACAATCCAAGAACCAAGTTTCTACCATTCTTCAATAATAAAATATGTTAACTTAATTTCGGCAGCAACTTTTCTCAGCTCGACCGTCGTTCGTACCGACAACTTTTGCCAGTAGTGTATAGTTTCATTTTTGAAATATAATTTTTCCATATCCCTATTAAAAATGACTACATGAGATTTTACATTGGGTTTTATATATGAGATATCACATAAGCTGGCACATAATGTTCGACATAGAGTTTCATGTGACATTTCATATCCTATATTTCCATGAGAATTTTTACATGGGAATCCATATAAAAGTTTTCCTTTAAAGAAGTGGGATTTTACGTGGATTTTGATATAAGATTCTATGTGAATTTACATATGGGAATTTTCAATAAGGAAACTGATAAAAAGTCCTTAATCGATACATCCGTTTTTTCGTAATGCACGGATATAATTTTATAGAGCAACAACATACCCCGAACATTTTTAACATTCAAGAAGAAAAATTTTAATTCATAAATAGGAATATTCTATTTCTTTGCAAAGTCATTTCTAAAACACTTCTAGAATTCAAAAATAAAATAATTTTGATTCATAAATCGCAATTTGTCTTAACCTTTTGCCGTGCATAAGCTTTCCCCACCTTAGAAAAAATCAGTTTGACAGTGGAATCACGTGGAAAATATCAGGGCCGGAAATTAGTTTGATTTTGAGGTTATGTTTACATAGGTTATGTAGATTTGATAAAAGTCTTTAATAATCAAATATACCTATGTTTAAAAAGTAATAAATTGCAAATACACTTCCACTTTATACAAAAAAACAGATTTTTAGGTATTAAATATTATTTTTAAATATAATTTATTTTAAAATATAAATGGGTTAATTTTTTAATTAGGTACGTTCCTGCAAATTCAGAACACTTACATTCTCACACATAACTAATTTATCAACACAAGCATACCGCCTTTTCTCATTGGTTGTTCCCCCAGAAAAGACTCTAAACGACATTTCGTAACACAAGAACGGCAAAGGGTTAATGGCGCCTTAAGAACTTTCTATTTGTTTCATTATCAGCTAAAGTCAAATTTCAGTTTTATTGATACTTTTACTGTACCTCTTATATTGAACACATATAAATTTCGTTTTTTACGTTAACTATGACAATGCATACTATGGAATTTTCAAACTTAAAAGCTTAAAATATCAATATAAAAACTGTTTGCAAACTCACGTTCATTATGAAAAAAATTGTATTTTTAGAGACAAATTTATGCATATATAAATAAAGATATAAGTAAGTAATAAAAAATTGATTAATTAATTTTTAATTTATATTTTATATCAATCTAATTGTTAATAACAATGATAATTATTAATTTTAAAATTATTTTGTAACAAAATAGCCATAAATTCCTTAAATAAATATAAATTTATCTGTAAAAAAATAATTGTTTAAGAAGAACCAGAGTTATCTATTTATTAATTAACGAAATTATTTAAATGAATTGAATTATGCATTATTATTTATCGGGTGGTCATACTAAACTAATTTAAATTGATTTCGATCATGATGAATGAAAAAATAAAAAATAAACACGATTTTTTTCAAAATTCTTGTAAATTGTTTACTTTGAGTAACAAAGAAATATATAAACAATTAATAATTGAAACAACAGTTTCGGGGAAACTCTTAGAAAAATTATCTCCTTTCATTTAAGACCAAGAACATCAAAATCGGATAAAATTTGTAGGTTCTAGACAATTTTGAACAGTAAAGTGTAAGAATTAGGATTCCCGGGCACTCACACATCGCTGACACTGAAACCTGGTCGCGCTTCCACAAAAATTGCAATATCTCGAAAACTATTTGAGTCTCCATCGATTTTCTTTTTTTAAATGAAAGGTGAAATTATAAGGAATATTTTATTAATTGACAAGAAAACTCAAAAATCGGTCCCGCTCGGGCAAAACGGTTTCAAAAAATTTTTTTTGGCTTTTTTTGGGCAAAAAAATTTTTTTTTGTTTTTTTTATGTGATAGTCAGAAGAAACATGATGTCAAGTATAAGCCTTCCAAATTTTATTAAATTTCATCAAAAACTTTCGGAAATATTAAAATTTTTAAAAATTATAACAAAAGAATTCAAAATGGCGTAACTTTGACAAATTTCAAAATTTTCAAAAACTTTTTGGCACACTTGTTTCTAGTATCCAATACTACAATTTCACCAAATTGCAGCCTAATCCAAAGACCCCATGCAAATCGCATATTTTCTGACGGAGTCTTACCCTAATACTAATATGTAAAAATTCAAAATGTATATTAAAAAATCTGCCCGCGCTTCCCTGATCAGGGAATCCACACTTTCTTGACGTCCCGATCTGGCCCTGATCAGGCGCGGCGTTTCATCCCCTACTATGGCCCTAGTAGGGTAATTTCTAAGCGGATGACTACGACTTTAAGGATTACATTCTCATCACATGTTTTTGCTGCTAATTGCGAGATTGAGTAGACTTAAATGTAGGTGTATTTTGGTGTTCATGAGTAAAATTGTGAAATTATATTTAATTAATAACACTTTTAGCAGAAACATGATTTGCTGAAGAAGCTATATAATATCACCGGCACACAAAAAAAAAATTTCGAGTGCGAAGACTGACACATGGTAGGTTCTCTTCCTTAGGGTGTATCTAAAGAGAAAAAAGTAGTCGGACCAAAAGTTTAGTGCTGGTATTTTTTTTACACGCCTAGTAAAGTGGTGAAGTCTGAGAAAATGATTTGCATGGGGATTTACTTAATTTTTATGTTTTATTTTTATGTTTTAAACAGACTTTTTGCATATTTTTATTACTGATTTGAATTCAGTGACTCTAATTACATAAAAATTGAATACATAAAAGATGTTAAAAATGGCGGATCCAAAATGGCGGGTTTAAAAAAAATTGCTCTTATTTCCTTGAAAATCATTGCTCGGGGGTTTTCGGGGTCGCCAATTGAGGCTCCCAATTCAAGAACCGGTCGGACGCTCGGACGACACGCGCTAGTACCAGTCGGGTAGCAGTGAGTGGCACAGAGGCGCTCACTGCTACCCGACTGGTATTAGCGCGTGTCTTTCGAGCGTCCGACCGGTTCTTGAATTGGGAGCCTCAATTATGAATTTGAAGTCGGTTTTTGAAAATTCAAAATGGCGGATCCAATATGGAGGACAAAAAAAATCGGACAAGTGCGAGTTGCACTCGCACTAAGATCGAGGGTTCCGTACACAAATACTCAAACAAAATTTTTTTAAAATTATTTTAACAATTCTTTTAAAATTAAAAACAAATTAAACAAAATGGTAATATACTATAATAAGATTAGAATAAATATTTTTATTATTTTATTTTATTAATAAATTTTTATATTTCTCTGTAATTATACTTATGATCACCAATCAGGTTCGCTATAATTTTCCTGTAATCTGCACGTAAAACTCAAGATCCTTACCGAATTTCAGCTCACCCGATTCAGATTTGTAGAAGTTAAGGGGGGGGACAGGGTCATTTTTTGCAATTTTTTCGAAAAAATTTAACTTCTTTCCCTTCTATTTCGCAAATATGTAGACCTAACAGGTTCGCTAAAATTTTCCTGTAATTTGCACGTAAAACTGAAGATCCCTACCGAATTTCAGCTCACCAGGTTGAGATTTGTAGAAGTTAAGAGCAATTTTTTTAAAAACCCGCCATTTTAGGTCCGCCATTTTGGATCCACTATTTTTAACATCTTTTATGTATTCAATTTTTTTTTAATTAGAGTCACTGAATTCAAATCAATAATAAAAATATGCAAAAAGTCTGTTTAAAACATAAAAATAAAACATAAAAACTGGACGGGTAAAAAAAATAAAAAAAAGAATAAATAAAATAAATAAATAACAAAGAAAGATAGAATTATTACATATTTTATATTATTTATATTATTACTAACCAACCGCTTTTTGAAGAAAGTGATGAAATGAGTGTCCTTGAAAAATGTGTAATTCCTGAGTTACATGTAATGCAGGGATTTGTAAACCATCTCTTTTGGGATGGTTTGGTATCACCAGTTGGTCGAGAAAAAGATTTATTGTGGACAAAGAAACTAAAAATTATATCAAAAAATTACATGGAGAGATTTTCGAGGGGAATGCGTGTAGAAAGCTATTCAAAGAAACTGATAAAATTATCAATAAGAAAATACATTCCAGAATCAGTCCAATACTTCTAGTGCCATATGTATCCGCTTTTAAAACCATGGACAGAATTGTTAATTTTTGCTATTCGACTAAAAGAACTGATCCAATTGACAATATTGATAAGCTTCTGATTGAATAAAAACAAGCATTACTTTCCACTTAAGTATCAATCTCTTTGAAAATCCATGTTATTCTAGAACACATCAAAACGAGTCTGCAATTTATAGGTGCTGATGATTTAGATTTATGCCCGGAACAGGCCGAAGAGTACAGCAAGAATTTTTTAAAATTTAGAATAAGCGAAAAATTAATTTAATTACTGACTCGTCTTATCCAGATAGATTGAAAAATGCTACTGTCGAATTTTCATCCTTACATGTTTAAATACTGTTCATTTCCATTTTATGCTTTTGTAATTTTAATGTTAATTATTTAATGGTAAACATTTAAATCGAGATTTAAATAAAAACATAGAGTTTAGATAAATTTACGTTAAAATTATCATTTATTCTAAAACTTGATTTTTAGATAATTAAATTCTCATTAAAAATCAAAAAGGAGCAGTTTCGATTTTCTCTGTACGATTTTTTAATAATTCTGGTCAAGAAGAAAATGCTCTTGTGTTTAGTTTTTATCGTCATTTTAGACTAGCCTTAACTTGCTTCCTGATCACCGTGACCAATTGTTGTTAAAATATCACAAGTATTATTTTTATATTCTTGTACGGAACCCGTCAATTCAGTGCGAGTGCAACTCGCACTTGTCCAGTTTTTTTTTTAATTTTATTTAAAAAATTTTTTTAGATTTTTAAATACATTTTTTGTTATCAGACTGTAAAAATATACTAATAAACCAATTTTCAGCTCATTAGGTCAAAAAATGTAAAAATTAGAAAAAAAAATTTTTTTTAAAAAAAAATTTTTTTTTTAATTTTATTTTTTCAGACTTTTTAATATATTTCTTGTGATCAGACTGTAAAAAAATACTAATAAACCAAATTTCAGATCATTAGGTCAAAAAATGTGGAAAATAGAAAAATAAATTTTTTTTTAATTTTTTAGTTTTTCCTTGACAACGCTATGGCTATTATGACATAGCAAGTTATCTATATTTTTCCTGTAATATTTGCGTTAAAATACACCAGTATGCCAAATTTTAGCCCTCCATGTTGAACAATTTAGAAGTTTAAGGGGGGGGTCCCTTTTTGTGCATTTTTGGCCAAAAATCTTATTATTTCCTTGACAACGCTATGGCCATCACCTCCAATCACATTCTCTATATTTTTCCTGTAATCTACATGTGAAAATACGTATCTGTACCAAATTTGAGCTCTCTAGGTCAAATAGTTTAGCCGCTGGGGGGAGGACACGATTTGGCTACGGACACAAGAGTCTCACCAATGGGGTTCCGTCGGTACACGGAAGGTATACGGAACCCTAAAAATTAGGTAAATCCCCATGCAAATCATTTTCTCAAACTTGACCACCTTACTAGGCGTGTAAAAAAATACCTGCACTAAACTTTTGGTCCGACTACTTTTTTCTCTTTAGATACACCCCAAGGAAGAGAACCTACCATGTGTCAGTCTTCGCACTTGAAATTTTTTTTTGTGTGCCAGTGTTATGATTAACTTAAGAAATTGAAAAATTGTTTAAAATTTGAAAAACAATTTTTTTTGTTGACAGGTGTGTTCTTTCACTTTAAAAACAAAAATACTTTGTTGTGATATTATAAGTCTCTTTACAGAATGAGAAAAAAGTAGGCAAATTTCGACGCCTTTTTCGCATTTTTGCCGTTTCCATCACTTGCACGCAACGCCAAATCTGACGTCCTGCCGGTCAAGTGGTTAATATTGAGGTAAAATTCGTAATCAGCAACTTCAAAAACTCTCAAACATCAAATTTCAGTATAATCCGTCAATTTACAAAATTTTAAATCCGCCATTTCAGATTTTTTTTAAATAACAACCATAGATTTATTTAGCGAACTCAAAAACAATATCGAAAAATAAATAGCGCAAATAAAATTAATATGTAGGTGTACCTTTGAGTGCAAGTCGAGATTACGCACACATGAAAAAGTTAGGTCATTGAAGTTTTAAAGTTTAATAAACGAAACATATAAACTCTAACAGACCAATTTTTTTTAATACAAACTTTTAGGATATGTGTCAGAGAATAAAAATAATCATTATTTGCATTTTTCAACTTCCGGAGGGCCGCCATATTGGGCCTTATTACCCCAAGAAATATATAATCTTCGTTTAAACACCCGCCACCAATTTATTTTTCAGCGAAATTTTTTGAGCGCGTAAAAAGTTGTGCTACATGAAAATGTTTTATTGATTCACTGGTTTTTCGATTTGATTCATTTAGTTGACAGTTCCAGCTTTAATTTAAGCCTAATTAGAGACTCCTAGCACATTACTGAACCAATTGTTACCATTGTCAACTTCCTATTGGGTTGTATACATTTTATAGTACATTAAATAAATAGTGAAATTTAACGATCATTCTGAGTGAAGGAAATTAACATAAAAGAAATTCTATTTTTACGTTTCGGCAGCACAACTGTCCTCTTTAAAATTAGGGTCTTTTGGGGTAAATGTAAACAGTATATCCCAGGCGGAAATTTCCAACCGGCGCGGATCCTAGCCCGTACTGACGCAGGTGTAACTGTACTGGCTCGGAACTGCCTGCGAACCGAATGTGAACGGGCATTCTACCGAATAGTGACTAGGCCAGGAGCGCGCTGGCAACCGGCTCGGAACTGGCATTCCTACCGGCCGGGACAAGCCGTTCCGTGTATAATTCAACCGGCTGGGACCTGGCACTCTACCGACTGCGGATTTTCAATTTAATAGCTGGCATTCTACCGCCTGACAACCGGATCGGATCCATATGATAATTTTAACAAATATCAATTAAAAAAAGGCTGTGTTGGCAAGGTGCATTGATATCATATCATTTAAATAGGCCTTAGTTAATCAAAAAATGAAAACATAAATTAAAAAATATTCACACTTCACTTTTCTTTTCCTTAAGAAAATCACCTCCAGTCGTAGCTGTCATTTTAACCTAACTTATTGCACGACGCTTAGTCGTCGATTGACTGACAAAATATTTAATTTTGAGTACATAAACTAAACAGATGCAATTAAAACACAGAATATTGATTAAATAAATAGCAAAGTTTATGCTAAAATTTTTCATTTGTTGAAATATTTTGTCAATTTCTTATTCTACTTAATTTAAGAAAATAACACGGAATTATGTACTAGCACGCAATTGTGTACATTTACCTTACTGTGCTGTTTACATTTACCCTAAATGTTAGGAAATTTTCAAAATTTCGGGGTAAATGTAAACAGTCAGTTTTAGGCAATTCAGGTGCATCAATATTTTTTTGTGCTTCATAAAATTTTTCTAGAAGAGTAAAGTAACAAGTTCATGCAAAAGAAATTCGTCCGTTTTACATTTGCTTCAAATGACACTATAATTTATTATATAACAAAATATTAAAAACAGTGTTTTACAATTTTTTGATTAAAACAATAATAATTAAAAAATAAAATATTTACAAAAAAACAGAAAATCGAGGAGAAAATTAAAATATTAAAATTATAAATTAAGATAGCACATCTTCTGAAGTACTGAAGTATATTAAACTTGATGATTTCTGAGCGGAGAATGGAGAAAAGGGACTCGGTCATAATTAAAAATAGTGAAGATTAATTGTGAAAAAATGTGAATCAGATTTGAACAGTGAATTTGAATCAACGTCGGTAAAGTTCACAACGTTTATGATCAATGGTTGAAAGAAAAAAATTTTCCTAACAAAAAGAATAAAAATTTTTTTTGTAAATTATTATTCAAAAAAATTAAACGTACTATTTTCTGTAAAAAAATTTATAAAAATTTGCTTAAAAAAATATTTTTCTACAGAATTTGTTGACTACAAACGTTGTGAATTTCACTAACGTGAGGAATCAAAAGTGACTACTCAATGAAGAATCGCCCATATAATAAATACAGAATGTAGATAATATGTTATCAGTACCTTCTCTGGCTTTCAGGTACACAGTATTTGCTACGATGTTCTCCAACTCCATCAATTCCAGCTTGATCGAGTTTACGTGGCCGAACCAAAGTAAATTGTCCAAGACAGCTTTGTTGAGAACGTTGATGAAACTGAGATTGTGAAATATCCTCTAACACTTGAATATTGAAAAATTTTATTTCTTCGGGCTTAATCACCCAGTCTGCAATCAGACTTGCTCCCATCTATTTTCAAACAATGGTTCAGAAAAGAAATTGTTTTTCCTTTTTTTTCTCTCACTCCCCTTGAAGAACCTCGTGTACCAGCCACGTGGAAATTTCTCTTCTTTTAAATATATTTATGATGACAACAAAAAAATTAAGATCGAATCCAAAGTCTTCTTCTTTTTTGAAAAGTTCGAGTAAAAAACTTTTCTCACTTCATTATTATTTCGTTATTTCCTCTCAACTTTTTACACTCGCATTATTTCGCGGATAGTAGGAAATGAACAATTATAAAAGATTATCGATCCGTACTTCAATAATGGATAATAACCAAATTGATGGAATTATGATCTGTTGAATTTTAAAACTCATGGTTTCTCCTTTTTTTAATTTTCACTTTATAGAGAGGAATTTTTCACTTTCACGACGCAGGCGACGTTCTGTCGTTCCGTTTTGAAAAGTTTCTTCGAGACTTTGGAAGAATCCTCACAAGGATATGAAACGCATAGGAGTTTCCTTCTTGAACCCAGAGATAAAACGAATGTCGTCCTCCTCGTGGCAATGACGTCAAGAGAACGTTTGCAACCAACACAGTTGTAATATGTCTTTTCTCTCTTTCTTACTCACTCCTTTTTCCTTGAGTCGAATCCCCCTGGCTTCTATTATAATGTTTTTCAAGATTTCTTCTTCTCTTGTTTGCCAATTCGCCTTCCAAATGTAGACTTTCAAATCACACGTTCCTTTTCTAGAATAAAACAGAACAAACTGAAAATTAATATTTAGTTCTATAAAGTAGAAATAATTTTTTATAAATGAATAATAAAATCTACTAAACGAAATCTAAAACATAATATAAGGTAAAATAAAATCGGACTTGAGAGAATTAATCGAGAGGGTAATTACTTGTTAAAAAGGTGTACCTCTAATACACGAAATTTTCCAGCTATTACATGTATTATAGGCTATTACATGGTATTACCGATTATTGCATGATATTACTTCTACATTATGTGGTATTACACTGACGTAATAATGATCTATTACACTCTATTACGTGACTATTACGTGGCTATTACGTGAGAAACGTACACTCCAATACACAAGTAAATATCCCCTCGGAATTAATATAAAATAACGGAATTTATATTTAAATGATTAGAATTTTAAACAATTAACATAATAATGATCCAATAGTTATGAAACAGGATTGCTACAAGTCAAGGAAGTGAAGTGAAGAAGCATTGATTAGGATAAAATCAGTGATTTTTTTAAAGCATCTGGAAAAATTCTAATACAAAACCTTTAATTTTTCTACATTTCTAACAATAATGTCTTTTTAAATGACTTAATCTTGTCATATAAAATTAATACTTATTTTATATAAATTATTTAATAATTTTACTTAAATATTTACAATTTTCATAAGTAAATAAACTTCAAAATGTTTTATATTTTATAAAATTTTGATTTGAGTGCGATTCCATGGGCGATTTTAGTCTTTTCGGAGTAAGTAAACCAATTGCAATGAAATTCAGAAATTTTAATCTACACATAGAAAGAAATGTTTCCACCAAATATTACGTCAAAGTATTCAGTAGTTTTTGAGATGTCAAAATTTTTGAAAAATTTTGAAATAGTTTCTCTTTTCCATTTTAACCAAATCACTTGATCCTTTTTGGAAAAAATTCAGCATATAAAACGAAAAAAATTTATATACTATTTTAAAATGCACCACGAAATTGAATGAAACAAACACTAAAATAATCTTACCAGTGATTTCTTTAAGATTCCGAAAGAAAAATAGTACAGTTCAAATGTCTTTATATAATATATTTCAAAAATTTTGACATGTCAAAAACTACTAAATATTTTGTCGTAATATTTGGTGGAAACATTTCTTTTCATTTGTAGATTAAAATTCCTTAATTTGTTTTCAAAATTTTTAATAAAATTCTTGGCAAACTTTCAATTATTTTCAACAAATTTTCTCAATTCAATTATTTTTAATATCTACTATATTAATATAATTTTCCGAAAGAATTCAATTATTTAAAAAAAATTTTAATAAAGTTCTACACATACATTTAAATTCAATTTTTCAATAAATTTTCTAATAAAAATTTATTTTAAAATAAATTTCAGTTAAAATTTTAAATATTAATTGAATATTAAAAGCACAACAGCATGAATTTTTAGAATTAACTGAATTTGAAAAAGTTTCAAATTAAAACTTTTAATTTAGATTTAACTTAATTTATTTTAGATTATCTGATGATTTCATTTTCTTTCTTTGACAGCATTTTTCAAAACTTAATACAGTCGGGTCCCCATACTGTTACATTTCCAGAAACTTCCCACTCCTCCAGACTCAACACTGTTATGTCCCAAAATTATACCTATTGCGCACCTTTCAGGGCCGTAAATGTACACACCTCAAGTGTGGATCAGAAGTAGATCGTGTAAGCTAATTCACTTTTATTTTTTCATTGGATTTTTTAATTAAAATTTTTAATATATTTTATTTTATATGCACACCTTCATGAATTCTCCTTAGACTTAAGTTACAAATACGGCCCTGTAAGTTGGAGACGTAACGTGACGTCATCTAACACTTCTGAATTTGGAGGTTATAAAGAAATATAACACTACTGAGAACATAACAGTTTGGAATCTAACAGTATGGGGACCCGACTGTACTTTCAAAGTTAGAGAACGTCCATAAACTACGTAGCACTTCAAGGGGGAAGGGGGGGTTAAGCAATTGTCTACCATAAGAGGAAAAAATGGCGCTAATACATGTAATTGCGTCTACTTGGGGGAGAGGGGGGTTAAAATTTCCAAAAAATTGGTCTACGTAGTTTAGGGAGCGTTCATAAACTATGTACTCTCTAAATCTGAATTAGTAGAAAGTTACTAATGAGATGGTGAAAAGTCGTCTACTAAATGATTTAGTAATAATTCTACTAACAATTAGTAAAATTTTACTAATTGTTAGTAGAGTGTTACTAATTGATTAGTAGAATTCTACTAACAATTAGTAGAACTGTTTTATTAATAGTCGTTAAAACAGTTTCACTAATTCATTTAGTGAAAAAGTGACTTTCAATTAGTAGAATTCTACTAAAACATTAGTAGAATTTTACTAAAAATTAGTAATATTCTACTAATTAAAAAGGTGAAAAGTCGTTCATGAAAACTACAAAAAATTAGTAAAATTTTACTAATTCTTAGTAGAATTCTACTAATTCAGATTTAGAGAGTAGCATGCTAAGGGAGAGGGGTTGGGGGGAGATCGACTCTTACTACGTAGTTAATACATATAAGCTAAAATTAATTTTGCGCCTTTTGAAATTGCGCGGGACCAAAATGTTCCTATATGCCAAGAATAAAATATTTTATACAGAATATTTGACATTGCTTTTAATTTAATTTTTAATTGTTTTTAATGCGAATATAGCTAAATATGTAGTTTGAAAAAAAAACTACGTAACACACGGGAGGGGGGGGGATTCAGCATAAGTCTACGCAGGGGGAGGGGGGGTCAAAAAGTGACAAAAATAGGTCTACGTAGTTTATGAACGCTCCCATTATGGACGTACCCTTATAAGCTATTGAAAATAGGTCTGCTTTTAAAAATCCAAAATTTCGAAAATTCATATCTCGAAAATTTTGTCAATTATGGAAAAATAAAGAAATATGTATTTAATATTTTTCTCTAAGGAACGAGAAAAAATATGTATAACCGATTCTAAAATTCATAGAAAAATTTCACGTGGAAATCACTTTAATTGCGCGACCACTATGAATTTCGTTAATGTGATATATATATATATATATATATATATATATATATATATATATATATATATATATATATATATATATATATATATGTTACCGGCAAAACACGAATTGCCTAGGCAATTCGGGTTTTGCCAAGGCCGTTTTAGGCAAATTGAAAATCAAACTGAATTGAATTAAATTACATTTATTGAAATATATTACAATTATTTATTGCAACATGTCGAATTCTGGTGGCATTTCGAATTGCAGAGTAGATTACTCCTTTTACACAGACATCTTTTGGTATTACAAGATTTTGTGCAATTGCAGCGAAAGAAACCTTGACCGGAAGTATTCGACTGTTGTGATGCAATTGATCTCAAGGAAATAATTTCGGTGGAAAGAATTTCTTTCTCGTCAATGAATTTCTTTTTGCATTTCTCAAATTCAGATCTAAAAAAAAACTATCATACACTGAAAAAAAAAATTATTTGATTCAAATAACCGATTATTTGTCTATAATCAAATAAATATTTACTTGAATCAAATAATTTTTATTTGAATCAAATAAATTGTATTTGAATCAAATAAATTGTATTTGAATCAAATAAATTGTATTTGAATAAAATATTTCAGTATTTAAAGCAAAACCCTTGGCAAAACCTTGGCAAAACCCGAATTGCCTAGGGAAATCGGGTTTCGCGATAGGCAATTCGGGTTTGGCCTATGAATCTCTAGGAAATTCGGGTATTTCCTGAAATCATAGGCAAAACCCGAATTGCCTAGGCAATTCGGGTTTTGCCGGTAACATATATATATATATATATATATATATATATAAAACTGTTAAAAAAATTTGGTTTAAATTACAGAATCAAAACTTGCTATTTCAACTTTTGTTGAGACTGAAAATGACAACTTAAATGAAATGACCCATATATATTAAATTGAAGAATTTCCAAATAAAATAATTTTTCTAAAATGAATTGTACTTAAACAAATAGATTTAAAATTTTTTAAATAACATTTTCACAAATTATTAAAAATGATTGATTTAGTGAAGAATTTTAGTTAAAGTTCTATTTTAAATTAATTAATTTTGAATAAAGTTCTGTAATTAAAGGGTGCGTTAAAACAAAGCATTAAGCGCCAACACGCACTGAGAAAATTGGATATTAAAAATTAAAAAATAACAATATACAAATTGTCGATTTCATGGAGAATCACCCATATATACACTGAAAAAAAATTTATTTGGATCAAATAAAAATTATGTGATCCAAATAAATCATTTATTTGGTTATAATCCAATAAATAAGTATTGGAACCAAATACATAATTATTTGACCCAAATATTTTATTTTATCGTATCAAATAACTATTTATTTGAATCAAATACAAATTAATCAAATCAAGTAAATGTAATATTTCTAGCTAGTAAATAATTATTTATTTAAATCAATTAGGAAAATTATTCCATATTGTATTTAATACAAAATTTTTTTTCAATGTTTAGTATTTTTTTAATTCATTAATATATTATTATATTATATGTATATATTATATATATTAACTGATTTTTTATCAGACTTTTAACATTATTTATAAACATGTTCACACAGTTTTTATTCACAACACAACACACAATTTTATTATTTTATATAGAGCTTAAAACGAAGAATAAAAAATATTCGCTCCCATGTGGGATCGAACTCACGTCCCCCCGCGCCCATAACGCTGACCGCAAGCCTATAAACGCACCTATTTAAACCACACCGCCATTGAGACTTGGTGAGAACCTGGGCTGATCTACTATATCAAAGCCAGTGTCGTATATTCTGTATCCAAATAACACATTTATTTGTCGAAATATTTTTTATTTGTATTAAATAAATGAAATATTTAAGTGAAATAAATAAATTAACAGTTTCAAGTAATTCATTATTTTCGTTTCAAATAATTATTTAATTGATTGAAATATTTTTTTATTTGTCTTGGTAAAATAGTGTATTTGCTTTGAATAATGAATTATTCAGATTAAATAATTAAGTTTATTAGAATCAATAAAATAAATTTATTGTGTCAAATAATTTTTATTTGCATCAAATATACGAAGTATTTGAATGAAATAAATAAAAGAATAGTTTCAAGTAATTCATTATTATTGTAGTATTAAATAAATTCATTTATTCAATTCAAATAATTATTTAATTGAATCAAATACGATTTATTTGGTTGAAATAAGTGTGATTCAAATAATTAAAGTTATTTGAATCAAATACATATTTTTTTGATCCAACTAAAAAGTATTTGAATGAAATAAATATATTTCAAATAATTTGAATTATTTGAATCAAATAAAATTTTTTTTTCAGTGTATATATATATATATATATATATATATATATATATGACTGCCCACGACGAAACGTGCCTTAGCTCCCAAAAAATTAATGTCGAATTTTAATATTACACTGTAGATTTTGAGTTCCTCTTTCACGTACAAAAGTCAAAAATACTTTTTACTTGTAGATTTTTTGTTATAAATGTGCAGACATGAGTATAATTTGAACCAATCAGGAAAACAGCTTCTAATACGTTTCTCGTAGAATTCATATTCAGGAGCTAAGGCAGGTTTTCTCGTGGACTGTCACATATATTTTACTTTCTTAAGTTAGTGTATACTAATAGACAAAACTTAATGTCACGACTTGTGGATCAGATTGTTGCGGTTGACCCTCCTTAATTAAATTTTAATTTAAATTTTTCAGAAATTTTTTTTTAGAATCTAAGTTATTAAAAAATTTTAAAAACTTTATTTTTAAACTTTATAAAATTTTTGATTTTGTTGTCCAGCAACGATTGAAAATATTAACAAGATTTTATTCTAATCTTCAATTTCTTTTCTTTCTTTATAAACTTTGAAACCACTACTAATTTTAATACAACACCTTAAAAGCTTTTTCCACTTTTGATAATAACACAGACACACAAAAAAACTTCTATTTCGACCAAATGTAAGTATATTTTAACTGGCGTAACTTATATTTTTTAATTGCTACTGTGTTTAAAATATATTATTCATATTTTTGGTTAAGAGTGCACGTTAAACTTACTTCTGAGAGAAAAAAGTTACAAATGAAGATTGTAATTCCACTACTCTTGTTTTTAGATAAAACAACGTGAGCATGATTAAAATAGAATTTTATTTTAAGGAAAGAAATTAGTCTTATTTTAGGTAAAATAATTTTTTAAAATTAATTTCGATTATTTAAAATTTTTTTTAAAATAGGGATGGATACCACCCTATCAGTCACTTCACGTATTCTAAAAAATTTAATATATTTTAAAACCCTTCAAAACACATTTCCTTTTATTTACCTGAACTTACATCCATCAAAAATCCACCCGCAATATAGTTCAAATAAATGTTTTTCAGCAATGGCCCTATAAACAAAGTAACTAATATACACCGAAAAAAAATATTCTTGTTTTGAGAGGATTCCTCTTATTTTGATGCATATTTTCCTTTTGTATATTGACCAAAAAACGTCCTCTTATTTTAAGAGGATTATTCTCCACTTAAGAGTAATTCCTCTTAAAAGTAGAGGAATAGTCTCCAATGAAGAGTAATATTCTTAATTTAAGAATAAAATGTAAGAGGATTTTAGACGAGGAATTGTCCTCTTAAAACAAGAATATTTTTTTTCGGTGTATTTAGGTGAAAAATTATTTAATATCAACCCCAAATATTATTTTTAGGGGTGAGCATTTTGCACATATATTTATTTACACTAAAGCAAGATATTACGCGAAGGTGTTTCCATTTTTTTAAAAGTGATTTCTTGTGCTCGTCGAAAAACAATATTTTGACAACGAGTTACGCACTCGTTGCGCGTTTTCCAAGGCCGATTTCATAGATGTATCAAGTGGCACAATGTTCTACCACCCAAAATTCTTTTCCTGAATACCTAAAAATGTAAATAGTATATGAGCGAATGTTAAATGATGATCGCTCAACGAGTATTATAAGAAAATTAATGATTTTTAAAGTTTGGTGAAAATACAGTTACATTTATTAAGAGCTCATTCACTGAAAAAACCTAGTCTCAAAATGAGTATCATACGCTACTCATTTTGAGTTGCAACAAAAATGAGACTCTTAGGTGGCGCCACGTTCTATGGCGTTTAACATAGTCTCATTTTGAGATGCAACAAAAATGAGACTGGGTTTTTTGTGTGTATGAAAAAGTGGGACTAGAATGTTTAAACATTGAAAAAATGAATTTTCTCCCAAACGGAGTTAAAAACCCGGTTTATAGAGCTCCGGTGAGAAGAAACCTCTTTTTTCAATGTTTAAACACTCTAGTCCCACTTTTTCATTTATATGTCCTTTTAGGAAAAAACCTCAGCTTTCGTTAAAAAAAAAAAGGGACCTTTTTTCCAAAAAATTAAAATTTATTTTAAATTTTGATTTTTTTTGGGGTCAAACATTTTTTTTTCTTTAAATGCTTATTTTCAATCGAAAGAGCATGAAAAAACGTTTCCAAAATGTACTTTGTCAAATTTTTATGTTTAATTATTTAAGAGTAAAAGATTATTAAAGTAAACAATACACCGTAAGACCCCTTGATCACTTGACGTGCAATCGCTCATATATATATGAGGCATTCCATGTTAAGTGATCCAGGTGGAGAAAAATTTTTCTCCAATCGTTGCAAAACTTGGGGCTTTTGTAGTACTAATAGATAGTAATTTTTCGAGAAATTATTTTATTACCTAGTCTAATATTTTCCGAGGGGGAGGGGGTTAAATTTTTGGGTTTTTCAGTACAATGCTTATTTCGATAATTTTTTACTCTTAAACTATTAAACATAAGAATTTGGCAAGGTACTTTTTGGAAAGTTTTTTTCATGCTCTTTCGATTGAAAATAAACATTTAAAGAAAAAAAAAAATTTTTGACCTTAAAAAAATCAAAATTTAAAATAAATTTTAATTTTTTGGAAAAAAGGTCCCATTTTTTTTTTTTTTTTAACGAAAGCTGAGGTATTTTCCTAAAAGGACATATAAATGAAAAAGTGGGACAAGAATGTTTAAACATTGTAAAAATGAATTTTTCCGTAAACAGAACTAAAAACCGGGTTTAGTGAGTAGAAATCTACGTTTTTCAATGTTTAAACATTCTTGTCCCACTTTTTCATTTATAAGTATTTTTAGGAAAAAACCTCACCTTTCGTTAAAAAAATGGGACCTTTTTTCCAAAAAATTAAAATTTATTCTTAATTTTGATTTTTTTGAGTCAAAACTTTTTTTTCCTATAAATGCTTGTTTTTAATCGAAAGAGCATGAAAAAACCTTTCCAAAAAGTACCTTGCCAAATTTTTATGTTTAATAGTTTAAGAGTAAAAAAATATCGAAATAAACCATGCTAGTGTTCCATTGCACTGTAATGGCGCTACTAGCATTTTAAACACCTTCGTGTTTGTCGTCTCGCGCCGTCCTCGCAATCGGCTCGCAGTGCGAGATTGCAAACATAACCTCATTTGTCAAAACTTTTTCTTTCGCGAATTTAGAAATAATTAACCATGTTATTTGATTTGAGAAGTTAAAAAATGAATCGTCGAATATTAACGTAATGATGTTTATGCTTTATCAATTTTATTTCTATTTATGTATTCCATATTATTAACGGAAAAGAAATACCGCTAGCTGATTCGAGAAAAATTTTTTTTTTACAAAAAGTGTGTTTAAATTGTTTATATATGTGTATATACAAAAATAGAATAATATATTTCTACTATAAATGTAGAACATATTCATTGGTTTATTAATTAATCAATTAATTCAAGTAATTTCAAAGTTAACAATTTACAAAACAATAGAATTTTTAAGTTTAGTTGATGCAGCAGAAAAAATTTTTCAACCAAAATTTTCTTTAGCTGAATTTAGTCTTAACTATTTTTTATTGAACCGAATTTTTCTTTGGGTCAAATACGAAAAGAAAAAATGCATACAAGTGTGATTTTTTACCACATAGGTATTCCTAGAAATTAGGAAATATAACAAATTCACGAATGAAATATGCTTATCATGTAATTGAGAAAAAATAGAAGATGCATTAAAAAACAATATTGTGTTAAAACACAATTATTCACAATTTCACAAAACAGCGGGGATTTTTCACGTTTTGACACTTTATGCCGGAGAAATTGGAGGTTATGTTTCAATCTAGCGGAATCGACTCGCTCCATGGATGGCGCTAGATGACTAACATTTCCAGGGGTGGAGCGAGGATGGATCCAAACTTCCACAATTAATTTCTACACGAGTATATATATATATATATTAAAATCTTCAACTACCTTTACGTAGTTAAGTGGAAAGTTGTTAAATTAATTACTTTTTTAGTTATGCGAACAATTTTTGTATAGTTGATTTTACTACTTTTAATGTAGTTAATAAATAATAGTTCAGATAACTAAAAAAGTAGTTAAATTACAAGAACAACTACAAAATCTGATTACACCAACTATATTTTTAGTTCTTTTTACTACTTTTCGATAGTCAATATTACTTTTGAAATTCATTTAAGGACCTACCCAGCGGGCACAAAGGCAAAAAACGTTGTTTGAACGTCTGTAGAACGTTTAATGTCTGCCAATTTACGTTTTAAGAATGTCCGAACGTTCTGAAACATTTTTGGAACGTTCGGACGTTCTTAAAACTTAAATTGGCAGACATTAAACGTTCTACAGGCGTTCAAAGAACGTTTTTTGTCTTTGTGCCCGCTGGGTATTGAATCACGCAGAGTAGTTAAAATGTAGTCAAACCTACCAGAAATTTTTTTGAGTGCACTAATGAAATGGTGAAAAGTCGTCCACTAAATGATTTAGTAATAATTTTTTTTTTTTTTTTTACTAATTGTTAGTAGAGCGTTACTAATTGATTAGTAGGGCATTACTAACAATTAGTAGAACTGATTTATTAATAGTAGATAAAACAGTGTCACTAATTCATTTAGTGAAAAAGTGACTTTCAATTAGTATAATTCCACTAAAACATAAGTAGAATTTTACAAAAAATTAGTAACATTATACTACAGGGTGTCTAGTATTATTTTCAAATAAAATTTCAGGAGTTTTCCAGGTTAAAAATATTTTTTTCCCAGGTAAATTTTAAAAAATTTTTATATAAAAAATACATAAAAATTTTCTTCTAAATATTGCAACAAAATATCATATTTTTTAGTATTAAATGTAATTCATTCCGATTTTTATAGTGCGAAAAATAACTGTAAATAAATCTTTTAATAATTATTTTTGAATCATTTTTCTATTTAAATTTTCGAAATAAACAATTTATTAAAAATATTTTGAAAAATTTAAATTTTGTAAAATTTAATTGAAAATAATTAATTTTTAAAATTATTTTGTTAAAATTTATAAAAATTATCTTTTGAAGAATTTTAATTGCAAATTTTCAAAATAATTGAAATATTTAAACGTAAATTTAAAAATTAAAATTAATGCAAATCATCTTCTAATTTTTTAAAATTTACTATTTTCAGTACTTTTAATTTCATATTTCCGAAAATTCAAATACATACAAAAAATAATAACATTTTAGAATGATTTTTAATATTTTGTAGCCAAAAATTGTGTTCAAAATATTTTTTACGAAATTTAATTGTTTTCAGAAAAATACATAAAAATATTTTTAAAAACTACTTAATTATTAGAATTTTTTGTCATAATCTTTTTAGATTTAGTTATCTTCAAATAAAGCAAATAAAAATTATATTATTTATTTAATTTAAGCACAAAAGTGAGGTAATCGACTCATCTTTTAATGACATTCTAAGCCGAGTTATTACTAAGCATGCTCAAGAAAACAGCCTCTCAATTAGAAGGAAAATAAACTTTTTACTCTAAATAATTGATTAGAAAGCACAAAATGTACTGTACGTTTTCTATTTTTATTAGATTATTTAACTGTAAATAACTATTATGATTGAAATACTTTATTACAAAAAAAATTTAACGAAATTTCTTATGAAAAATCAGTTAGTCGAGAGTCTATACGAAACTCCGAGGCTCGTGTTAGTCTCTTCTCGGTCTCGTTACTGAAATCCTAGACGTGACCGAGACAAGTCCCCTCTCGTGAACAGCCCTACTTTTTTATATTTGATAGACGTTTTCTTTTGTTTTTAATTTTTTAATAATTGTTTTGAAATATTTAACCCTCACCCAGTTTCTTTTTTTATTTATAACTTCTAAAATACAAAAAGTTATAATTTCATATTCTCAGTACCTTTCACAAAACTCTTCTTCTTTATTTTAAAACAATTTCTGTGTTTTTATTTATTTAAGTTTTTTTGTGATTTAATTTTTAAGCAGAAAATGTCAAGAATTTTTGCCGCAAAGTGAGGAAACCTCTCACCGTGCGACTGACTGCGTATACTCGATTTCGTTTGTCATTAATTTTTTATTTAAATAATTAACAAAAAAGAAAGTTAATTTTACTTACAATAGGTTGTTTGGAAAATATAATGAACATTCCAAAAAAAATTTGGCATTTTATAACAATTTTGGATTAATTTACGATGGGTGAGAAGTTTCCTCACCTGCGACGGATCGCGTTACAAAAAAAAGATGCGACGGATGGAGGGTTAAACATCTTCTAAACTTATTTATAAAAAAAAGTAAAAAAAAAAATAATTTGAATTTTTGAAAATTCAACCAAAAAAGAGTCCCTTTCAGGAGAATCAACCATCTAATTCAATAGCATTGTTGAATTCTTTGAGTTTTTAATAAAATATAAATTAAAAATTTTAAGGTTAGGGGTGTTTGTTTACTAAGTTTATCTTAAATTTTGACAACATTATTAAGTTATGTTTAGGTGGAACGTTTATGAACTATTTCATCTAATTTTTCGTTTCCAAAAGTGGTAGAAAAAAATTCTTATTTAAGTATTCGAAAAATTCCAGGACCGGTTGAAAAATTCAAGAACTTTTTCAGGTTTTCCAGGTAAAAAAAAATTCAAGGACTTTTCCAGGTTTTCAAGAAATTCCAGGTCGCTAGACAAAAAAAAATACTAAAAATTAGTAACATTTTACTTATTCTTAGTAGAATTCTACTAATTCAGATTTAGAGAGTAGAGTTCAGTCATGCGTCCCGACACGAGCATTTAGTTTAATAAGCCATAAATTTACTGCTTTCATTATAATTGTCGAATTTTCTATTTCAATGGCGGCTAAACAAAAATCACGCCATAATTGACCCTATCCATTATATATTAAAATATATAAGGGGCTGTACACAAATTACGTAAGGCATAATTTGAGAAACTTTGACCCCTTCACCCCCCTTTCCCTCCGTAAGACATTTTCTATATACATTAGTGCCATTTTTCTGCTATTCGTAAGATTTAACGTGACCCCCCTCTCCAGGGATGGGTAAATGTAACAAACTCGAGGTTTTCTACGTATGTTACAGGTATGTTACATGAGGTAACATACCTATGTTACCCCCCACTCTCGAAAAATACATGCATGTAGCAATGTAAGGACGTAACATACTAGGTAACATACAGTAACAAACCCAGGTAACATACATTCAGTTAAATATTAATTGAACTCGAGAAGCTGTTCACTCTCGAATAAAAGATTCGAAAGAGAATGATTATTGTTTACACTGAAAGAAAAACTTCGTGATTACTGTGAGAATTCTGGTTAAAACAGCCATACTGTTTTGTTGGATTTGTTACTGTGATACGGTATGACCATTTTAGCCCTTCTATTTTGTTTCTTTCGAATACGTCTGCGCACAACGCTTGTGACAGCGCACCTAACCTTATAAATATGTGTTTTTAAAACTGGCACTTAGTATGGTTGAATCAGCCAGAAACGGAATAGGCAAATCTGACATAAAAATTATGGTAATACGAAGAGACAAATCACAGTATTAATAATATTTTCAATGTAAAATAGATAAAATAAATGTTTCAACTGAACATCTTTGTCAGTCAAACTAGTACTTATATTTTTCAAAATCGTGTCTATTGATATTATGAAGCGTATGGCTAAAATAAAGGAACCTTATTTGTAGGTTAGTAAGAATTCCTTAACCAAACTTTTTTTGTTAATAATGTCAAAGCATTTCTATCAGTGTATACTCCTGCCCTATTGGCCTTACGTACTTCGACAAGAGTCCCCGAGAAATACTTTTTTGGATTAAGCATAACCATTCTACATATTAAATTTCTATATCTTATACCTAATTTTGCGTCTACAGCCGGCTTTATTAGGAGTACTCACATTTGCCTGGACCACCTGTTAATTAGGTTTTCTCGACAGAGGAGAGGGAAACTGTAGAAAACCTCTCTTGAGTACAACAGGTTTATCGAGAGTCAAGTTCTAAGGGTGTGTACCGGACAATAATTGACAGTGCACATCATTATTCCTTGACGTCAAACCTGCCGCTTGATAAACCACGAAAGATAGCGGGCACCAAGGCGGTCACCCATCCAAGTACTAACCGCACTGAATGTTCCTTAACCTCGGTGATCGCAAGCCACAGAGTCTCACCACTGTGATTTACCATCGGTGAAAGAGAATGATTATTTAAAAATACAAGGAAATCCATGAAGAATCCGTCCGAATTTTAAAAAATCGTAAGGATTCGCCTCCAGTCGATTCCATGTGAATCCATTAAAATAATCATAAATTTTCAAATTATTGTTGAATTGGATTCTGAGTGATCAGCCCCTTGATTGAACTATATTCAAAAATTTTTAGCCAAATAGAAAATTCGACTCACTAGAAATCTGAAATAATTGTTAAATATATTAACCACATAAATTAAAACTAATTTAAAACAGAAAAGAATAATTTTAGGCAAAAAAATTCAAATTCGATAAAACTCAACTTATGATAATAATTCTCATTACTATATAAAACGTAAGAAAAAAAATTCCACTTCCGGAAGTTAATCACATTTTTTTCCACAAGACCTAAGCAGTTCCATCTGTGACGCTCGCGCCAAGTTTGCCGAGTTGCATAAATATATCTCGACGCACAAACATTGTCAAAGGCGGAATTAATGAGGAATATTTATCTCACAGTGAGGAAAATACATAACGTTTTCGTGTTCTCTTTGAACAAAGTCCTCGAGAGAAATCTCTAATTGCTAATATGGAATTGACGTGTTTAAAGACGTGGACCTTCGAGACTAGAAGTTTTTCTTTTTCATCTCCATTCTTTTGTCAGTAGAGAAGAGCGTCAATAAGAAAACAAACATCGATAATTAGATCTCCATCAAATATATTTTTGGAAATTGATTAATTGTCAGTTTAAAAACTATTTATAATATGATTGTGGATATTAAAGTATTATTAATATAAAATCATATTTGTCATTTTAGTTTTGTTTCTTTTCACACACTTTTCATAAAATAAAAAGATATATGCCTAGGTATATTACGAATAATATAATAAATGATATAATTCATTTATCACTGTAATTTTATATTTTATGAGAACATATTCTAAGTAAAAAATTTATATTGCTGTTTAGAATCAAAATCATTTTGATCAATGACTAATATTGATGAAATATGTTTATCATTAGGTAATTTAGATTTCAGAAAAAGTTACCCACACAGCACCGAAGATTTCCTGAAACTTGACAGGACCCTGTTAGTCATTAATTAAAATAAATAAAATTGTCTAAATTAATGAAGGAAAATGAAAAAAATATTTTTTTCAAACTTACTTCAATAAAAGCAATTCTAATAATTATTTACAATTTTATTGATACAAAATATTTTTTAACTACAAAAATATTAATAATAATAATTATCAATTATATAATAACGATTCTATCACTCGGTTTCCAAATTAATTATGTGTTGAAGTTATCGATCACTCCGAGTCAAGTAAATGGAAAAAATTAAAACAATTCCTTTAACGTTTTCAACAGCAAAGCTGCCCTCTTCAGAAACGTAAAAAATTGCGAAAAAATATAAATTACAAATACATATTTAAAAGAAAGAAATGAATGGAGGAAACGTCCTCATCACATCGTGTACGATTAGACACTCAAATTTATTCTTTTAAATATGTATTTGTAATTTATATTTTTTCGCAATTTTTTACGTTTCTGAAGAGGGCAGCTTTGCTGTTGAAAACGTTAAAGGAATTGTTTTAATTTTTTCCATTTACTTGACTCGGAGTGATCGATAACTTCAACACATAAATAATTATCAATATTGAAGAAATTACTCCTCATGCTTTAATAATGAAATAACGATCTGTAATATAATAAATTCAGTCAGTATTAGATTTCCACTTGGATAGCGAAAAGATCAGGGGGAAGTCCCATGGCTCCGACCGGGCTTCGGCAGGGCGGCCAGATCGGGCAAAGTGACATGGCCCTGGTCGGTGTTAGTGTTTCAACCAGGCCGGGGACAGGTCGGGACCCGGTTTGTCCCGACCTGGTCCCGGTCAAAATTTCTGCACGGGCTTATTTCAAGGAAATTCATAAATGTAAATATGTCATCTCTGTGAAGTTTTGATTACTTATGAATTTAATTTAAAGTTTGTGTACATGCTTGTATTTTTCTAAAGAGTAAGAAACTTTTTTTAATTTCTTTTTCACAAATTAAAATATAACCTTAAAATACATATTACAATTTAAATTTTAAAATAATTTTATAATTTTTATTTCAAATCATTTTATAATTTAATCTTTTTTGAAATCATTTGCGTTTTGTCGTGATTTTTGGATAATGTATTTGTAAGATATTCATCCCCTGATGAGAAACCATATATGGTTCGAAACTAGTCGGGATTAAAATAATAAATATCATCTTAATAAACCGTAAAGTACACCCAGAGAAATGGTATATTTGTCTCAGAACCAACTAGACTTCTTATTTGTTTCAAATAAATTTTATTTCTATTAAATAAAATTTTATTCGACTCAAATATATGTTTTATTTATTTCGAATAAAAATTTTATTTAAAACAAATAAAAAGTCTAGTTGGTTCTGAGACAAATATACGTTTATTTAAGTCAAATAAAATATATTTGGTTTAAATAATATTTTTCTCTGGGTGTAGGCCTTTTTATTATCTTACAAAGGATTATTTAATACGGTCAAACAAACAAAAATTATTAATAATAATCATTGTGAAGAGATATTATTTTAAAAGAATCGCATTTGTAATTTAGTCTGAAAGAGAGAATAGATTATGAACACGTATAGAAAACGGCAATTTTTCAGCTTCATTTGCAACTAACAGGTATAAGAGAGAGAGAATTTGAAAATTAAAAAGTTAATTAATTAATTCAGTCATTCATTCATTTGAAGCAGCTCCCCCTACCGATAATCTCCTATTCCCTCTAATTTAATTAAATTTATTTAGCAAAATATACGTTTATTTCTTTGTGTAGTACATGTATAAAATATGTGTAGTTGTGTAACCGAGTACGTGAAGCAGGTGTATTGAGAAGATAAGGGCGACGATGTTGTTAACCAAATCATTTGAAGCAGCTCCCCCTAAAGATAATCACCTTTTCTTTTTCTGACATCAGGTCCCTCTGGGTGGGACACTTTTTTCTTGCCTAATCCACGATGCCAATATCCCACCTAGTGATTCAATCCTATTAATTACTCTGTAAATCTGAATTAGTGCGGATTTGTTTACCAATTTGAATTAGTAAACTATAAAATTAATAAAATTAATTTTCGGTCTCAAAAATAATAATTAATTACACGAATGCACATCTTCGAAGGAATTACACTTTACATGTAAAAATAATGTAACATTAACAAATAAACAAAAAAATCATGAAATAGTTTATTTTAATTATATTTATAATATAATTTTGCAATTAACCAACAGTGGAACAAAAAATGTTTTGAAAATTTGATTTTTTTATTCAACATAACCTCACTTTTTCGAGTTTTTTCTAGCTTTGAAGCTTCATAATTAAATATTAATTATGTTTAAACTAAATGTTTTTTTAGAAATGTGTTGAGGAGTAAATTGTCGAAAGGTATAGAAACTGATTTTATTTTGCAATGAGGAAAACAAAAGTTATTTTAAAAATACTGAAACCGTGGAGGGAATCCCTCCCTAGGTGTGTGACGGAGGGTTAACAAAAATTATTAATTAAAAATATATTTATTTAATTACAAAATTTAAAAATTGTTTATTAATTCTGTTTCTTAATTATATTTGTAACAGAAAAAAGTCATCACAATAATTAGCGAGATCTTTTCTCTTTAAAAAAAATTGCCTCACATCCTGTGCAAAAAAAGAGAGGCAGGGAGCAGAAATATATTCTACGAATGGACCTAAGGAGTTCAGCCTTTATATGTACGGGTTGGAGTAACTTTGATGCGAGTAGAAGTGATGTTTGCTCACCCTATGCGGCACGGTTGGAACTAACCTCCAAGCATAACGCGCACACGTGTTCACGCATGCGGGAAGATTTCAATAATTTTCAATTATTTGCCAATTCATTCCAAATCTATTCTATTCTATTTTAATGAAATAAATAATACAAATAAACAATACAAAATTTTATTTCTTTTCAAGTATTTTTATATATAAAAAAATGCTGAGTATTCTTTAAAAATAATATTCAATCTTGTATTTATAAAAATCTATTATTATTATTCATAAATTGTGATTGATAAATAGAAATAATGACCATTTTTCATTTATTACAAATAATATATAGAATTTTGTTAAAAATCTAAATTAAAAAATAGTTACCTATACAATTTATTTTTTTTAACTCACATTCTAAAAAATAATTAAAATTTTTTTTAATAAACGAGTTTAATAACTTTGTAAAATTAAAAATTAGTTCGGAATTTAATAATATTTTTAAATTTGAAATGTAATGAATTTGTCAATTTCTCAATTTAATTATTTCTATTTAATAATCATAATTTATTGATAATAATAATTTTTTAAAATTAAAGTTTGAATATATTTAAAAGAATACTCAGCATTTTTCTATGCTTCCTGGTTTCAGTAAAAAAAATATATGAAAAGAAAATAAATTGATTATATAAGATAATTGAAAACAATAGGTATTAGTCAATTTTGATATTCATAATTTTTTTTATTCAAAACGAACATTGAATAAATTTTGCATATAATTTATAAAATATCGCAGTTTTTCGAAATTTGTCAATTACTTTCATTCTTTATTTGTCAAAATAATTTTACTATAGTATTAAATTATACGATATTTGTTGAATTTTCGTTTTGAGTAAAAAATTGAATGAATTTCAAAATTGAAAAAATTGGCTAATTAGGAAATTAACACCCACTGTGAAACTGATAAAAGTCACCATTGGCGCATTAATGAACCAATATTGGGAGCCATTGATTTTCAATTGGTATATTATTGGCACCCATTAATGGACCAATAGTGGTAAAGTCATGGGCTGACTACGTCGTTGCCAATAATTGGCAGCCATCATTGGCACTTTAATGGCTGCCAATAAAACGCCAATAATAAAAAAATTTTAAATTAACAAAAATTATTAATTAAAAATATATTTATTTAATTACAAAATTTATTTTTATTTTTTATAATTTATTTTATTAAAATAGAATAGATTTGGAATGAATTGGCAAATAATTGAAAATTATTAAATTCTTCCCGCATGCGTGAACACGTGTGCGACAATGGTGACTTTTGGCAGTTTCCCATTGGGTAATTATATTATATTTTTTGAAATCCCAAAAGAGGAAAATCGAGCGTATTGTTTTAATATCTTCGAGAACAATAATTAGATTATCTATACATTGCAATTAATAAATAGACTATATCTCCGAAAGAGTTAAACGTAGAAAAAATTGTGTACATAAATTTGGTAGGTTTTTTGAGCTCTACAATACAGTATCGGTACAATAAGAAAAAATGTAGAGAAATTTATATTTAAATGCCAAAAAATAATATTTAAGTAAATAGTTTATTAACTTTTATTTTTACATGGGGATATGCTTGTAAATTGAGAATACAGAACTGAAATGCTTATTTTTTGAAGCCATGTAACGTTTTGTGGCATAAAAGAAACCATAGGATCCTCTTGCAATTTTTTAAATTATGTTACGTCCGTTACTTCTTATTAATATTCATTAAATACTTAAATATTTCCTTACAAATATTCTTGATTTTACTATGTATTTTGTTATTAATATTCCTAAATTAATTAATATTAATTAATTAATAATAATATTAACTGATTAATATTTTTGAATTAACTATACAATTTTTATATTTACTTGTATGTGTATGTGTGATTTATTTGTATGTCATATATTATTGCATTATATCCAGTACATTTTCTATTATACATACCAACCCAGGAACTGAGAGTCTTATCAAATCCCGTAGAAACTAGAAAGAAATATCTATACCAGACCCCTGTACTACATGTCTTATCGAGTCCCGTCGAAGGTGGCCCGGTGACGTCACGCTGCATCTACCTGCACTAGACGAGTTTCGGCACGTGTAGTTTTCGTGCATGATGTTCCATTAGAAGATTTCGATATAAAAAGGGGAAGCATCTTCGTTAGATCAGAGAGTATCTATTTGAAAGCCAACATTATAACATCTACAAGAAAGAGAGTATTTTTTTGGAAATCAACAAGTAAACATCGACACCGATTCAAGGTGGAATCCCAGTATACAGTTTAGAAGTTAACTGAACTATATCCCCAAGTATATTTTTGAGACTATTTTCGGACAACAATTTATAAAATACACAATATTACCAAGTGTATATTTTGATCATTTAAGAACAGATAATTTGGAAATAAGTCCAAATTTAATATTGAAACAATTTATCAAATTTCGAAGCATCGAAATTTGTTTTGGAGGCGACAGTCTGGAAGAAAAGTAAAATCCCTAAGAGTACAATACACTAAATCCCATTAGTGTAAACACAAGGCAAATATACAACCATTAAGGACAGCAACCACAGGCTCCTTTGTGTCTACTCTACTATACCACTTCAGATCGGAAATCAAGATAACAATCACCAGCTTCAACACTTACAATAATCGTTATTCCTAAAGTAAGATTTTTTCATTTTTAAATATACTCATTGTATTTTGTATTATTGTCAATTCTTTTCTTTCTTGGTTGGTTTTTAAATAAAATATTCACTAACAACATTTAGTAGGCTCATTGACTTATCCTCATCCCAAATTAGATTCAATTTCTGAAACTAATTTAAAACGAAGAACGTTAGGAATATTTAAAATAGTTTCTTGTTTTGACGTAACAATTACTTCTAACATTAAAATTAACAATTATCAAAAGAAAAAATTGCTGCTAGGGCGTGAAAATGACAATTTAATTGAATAAACAATTTAATTTAATACCGAGATTAATTAAAAAATCATAACTATTATAAATGAAACAATATAAATTAAAGGCTGTAGCGCTATAAGCATGTAAAAAGTGCCCTCTCCTGGATTGGGTACATATTTAGGGGATAATTTTGACATATTATACTTATTCTCACCAAGTTTCAACTCGAATACAAATTTTTTTTGAGTTAAACAATTTTTTTGAAAAATACAGAAATTTGTTTTTCCTCCAAAATGGCTGAACCGATTTTTATGAAAATTTTTTTGTACAATACAATATGAACACACTGACAAAAATATATTTATGGTACTGCCATAAATATAGCCAATTCTGACATATTATATTGGTAGATATGATGCTGCCATACAGTATTGCTGTTTTAGCCATACGCAGTGTAGAACAGCAATATGTATTTGAGGGACAATAATATGTATGCGGAGAACACTAATACTGTATTTTAAGAACAGCAATACGGTATTGCTGTTTCAGCTATACATCCTAACCATACTTGTATGTCAAAATTAACATTATCATTTTTTTCAGTGCAGTTGATAAACAAAAAATTAGCGACCAATTCTAACAAAGAAAATTTTTTCAAAATTTTTTCAAAAAACATTTTTTTATTGAGTTTTGTTTTGTACCACCGTCATTTTTTTCTATAAAATAATAGTCATTTCAAAAGTAGCATATATGTTTTGCAAGATGATTGAAAGGGTACTTCATACTTTAAAAAATAAAAACCCGATTTTTGGCCCTTAAATAGTACAGTTTCCTATATAAACCAGGGTCCAAAATTTTTTAAAATTAAATTTCTAAAAAAAGTTAATAATATTAATTGTTAATTAACCTTTTAATTAATTAAAGTTAATTAATATTTTACTGACTTTCTTTGTTATAATTTGGTCGACAATTTTTTGTTTATCAACTGTTCATAAAGTATATTACAAAAAATTTTTTTCATTAAAATTGGTTAAGCCATTTTGGAGGAAAAACAATTGTTTGAATTTTTCAAAAAAATTGTTAAATTCAAAAACAAAATTTTTTTCGAGTTGTAATTTGGTGAAAATAAGTCTCATAACAGTTCAAAATTATTTCCAATATATGTCCCAATCTAGAATATCCTAGGGACAGAAAATTTGAAACAAAGAAAAATTGTTTTTTTAAATCACTATTTAAAATGAAGATGAAATTTGTTTAAAAAAACAATTACAGAGAAAAAAATATATTCATGCGTTCGAAAAACGTTCGTAAAACATTTTAAAAAGTCTCATTTCACATCTCCTTCGATAACGTATTGTAAACGTTTCGTGTACTGAGAACGTTTTTAGATTAATTTTTATATTCATTTTATATTTCCTTTTTCTATTTTCAATAGTGCTGCCCAAGATACCAAGACTAGTCTCGGTCTCGTATCGTCTCGGTTTTTCGAGACGATACCGAGACGATACTAGTTTTGGATGAATCCAAACGATACCGATACTATATGTCACGAGACCGAGACTCTCCGTTATATCCAATTAAACAATTGTTCGAATGTAGAAAATTCGACATTTGAGTTTGCTTCGTTCGAATGTCGGTTTTTCGACATTCAAACTAGCCCAGTTGGGATGTCGAATATTCGACATTCGAGTTGTGTTCGGTTTTAGTACGCTAAAATGTCGAATTCTAAAATTCGACATTTCAGTCGCCCAGTTCGAATGTCGAATGTTCGACATTCGAACCAGTCCAGTTCAGATGTCGAATATTCGACATTTCGGCGCCCAAAAACCGAACAAATCTCGGTTCGGTTCGAATTTTGCACAGCTCTAATAAAATTCTTTATGAAAAGTCAGTTAAAAAAAATTAATTTCAATTCTTTTCAAAAAATCAATTATTATTCCATTGAAAATTACTCTAAAATAAGTGCCGAAAAAAATCCCATCCTTGCCAAATTAAATACATTCCCGAGTCGAAATTTAAAATTTGTTTAAGATCTAATAAAACATAGTAAGTTTTTTACAAATACTTTTACTACTTAGAATCTACAAGAGTCTAGCATAGGATATTTTAACACTTTTAAGCTCTACTACATCGAAATGCATACTTAGAATATGAATTGCCTAAAGCCCAACAAATTCTAGGACAAAATTTTATGTTCATTTAGATACTTTCAAGATTTTTTCATATTTTGAATTCGTCACTAGAAACTTACGTCTGCGCTTTACGTTTAAATTAATACCTAGAAACTTGTTGTTGAATGTTAAATATTAATTAATTTTACATATGCAAACATATTTTGTATAATAAATAGTTTAAAAATGCATTATAAAAAAGCATTAAACATTAAATAAAAAAAAATTAATTTCAAGTGTTACCCCTTTGCCGTTCTTGTGTTACGAAATGTCGTTTAGAGTCTTTTCTGGGGGAACAACCAATGAGAAAAGGCGGTATGCTTGTGTTGATAAATTAGTTATGTGTGAGAGTGTAAGTGTTCTGAATTTGCAGGAACGTACCAAATTAAAAAATGAATCCATTTATATTTTTAAATTAATTATATTTAAAAATAATATTTAATACCTAAAAATCTGTTTTTTTGTATAAAGTGGAAGTGTATTTGTAATTTATTACTTTTTAAACATAGGTATATTTGATTATTAAAGACTTTTATCAAATCTACATAACCTATGTAAACATAACCTCAAAATCAAACTAATTTCCGGCCCTGATATTATCCACGTGATTCCACTGTCAAACTGATTTTTTCTAAGGTGGGGAAAGCTTATGCACGGCAAAGGGTTAAAAAATTATTTTTTTACTTGAAAATTACAATAAATATTTTTTAAATATTTCATATTATATGAAATGTTTTTAGTAGATTATATACATAGATTAGATTATATTTATAATAATATTTATTATTAATAATAATGTTAATATTATTGTTCATTATGATATAATATATATTATATTAATTGAATATTATTAATATTATTATGTTTATTATAATATAATAAATATTATATAAATAATATTAAATGTTTAGTAAAAATATATTTTTAGAAAAATTATTTTATGTACAGTAAAATATTTTCATTCCTAAGCAAAAACTTTAAAAATATTTTCTCCTTCTGAAAGGTTCGCACATCTGGTTTGACTTAAGACGACCAGCCATAAAGGTTTCTCGTCTATTTTATGCGTTTTTCAGTACACGTTTTTTCACATACAATTTATTAGGAAAGAAATTTCCAAACATTTCTATGGGAAATATTTAAAAAATTCTTGCATTTTCGAGGAAAATTACAAAGAAATGCCTTTGAAGCGTCAGTTGCTTCTAGCATTTGTGAGACATACTTAAACCGCGCTCGGCAAAACATTTATATTTAAAGTTTTATTAAATAAACAACCGCTCATCTTCTTTTTTATTTAAAATATTCTTTTTGTTTATTGTAGTGTTAAAAATAGTGTTTTTGTTTTGTTCAAAAAGAAAAAATTATTCTTTTCATGTTGTGTTCTTTAAGTGAAATGTTGCAAAGTGCGATTTAAATATACCTATGTTCCAAAAAACTTAATACATAGTAAAAACTTTAAGCTTAATTATTAGTTCAGTGTTAACAATTACACACACACACACTCACACACACACATATATATATATATATATATATATATATATATATATATATATATATATAGATATATATATATATATATATATATATATATTATTTCATTATAAAATAAAATTTATTCATTTAATTTCGTGTTTATTGTTATAAATTATTTCCAAGAATGGATAAAAAGCATGTAATAAGAAAAAATTATTCTATTAAAAAAGGTACGTCCAGTTAATTTATCATTATGTGGAATTACAAAAAGGAGAAAATCAGGTAATGTTACTAGCAACGAATATTATCAACTAAAAGTGAAAAGATCATTTAACTTCAACACTAAAATTGATTTTTATTACTATACAGGGTGTGTCTAAAGTATCAAACTCCATAAATATTTATTTAAATATATGATTTTAAAATATATAATTTAAAAATGTATTAAAATTAATACAACTTTTGTTTCAAACATTATGACCAAAAAACATATTTTAAGTAATATTTAAGAGACTCCATTCTTTTGATACACTCTGTATAAATTTAATATTACTATAGAATACTACTGAAAAACAAGACTTTAGTAGACTCTAAATAGGATTTATTTAGGTACTCCGTATGTACTAAACTTGTACTAAATCGAAAATTTAAAGATCCGAAAAGATCTTGTTCAGGTCTTACCTATTCAGGGAGTAGGTTTGGCATAAGCTCTGTGAAGTACTATGAAAGTAGTACATAGTAAACTGTATTCAGTCTTTAAATTTCGACTCGGGTTGTCCCAAAAAGTTTTGTAAGCACTTGAACTTCGAAAAACATTCATATTTTTTTCCGTAAAACTCTAAAGTTGTATAACTTTCAACAAAAAAATTTGTCATAGTGCCTTCATATTTAATAACATTTTCATATTAATATGAATTATATATATCGAGGACGAAAGAATTAAAAGTACCTATCATGGAAAAATAGGGGTACCCCATTTAACCCGACTACCCCATTTTGCCCTACACTCCCTATTAATCACCTTATATTATTATTAATATTATTATTTTTATTATCATTATTATTTTAGTATTGATATAGAGTGTATTTGTAAAAAATGATAAAAATATTAAGAATATTAAAGTTTCCTAACAGTGGAAAGAAATCCTTTTAAATTTGTGTTTTTCATATTCGAACCCTTTTGGATGCATTACTTTTTTTGCTCTTATAAGGTGGCTGTAAATGTAATTAAAATGATTGCAGCATTAGTCATGTGTAGAGAATAAGAGAACATCAACCTTCGTTCAACTCTCGCGCGTTTCAAAATTACCATATAGAGTTCTCGCAGTATCCTTCTGTTTTTCTCATTTGTTTTGCATTCTATAATATACATATGTCGCCAGGAAAGACATCATTGAATTGAATACAAAAAAGGGGGACAATATGCTCGTCATTGTAATGAGAAAAGAATCTTGCAGAGAAAATATAGAAGGAGAGAAGAAATATTCTTAATAAGTGTTTAAATATATATTATTCTTTTTCTTACACATTTTTTCAGTAACTCCTATTTAATTGATAAAATTAATAAATTAATTATGTAATTAAATTATTCATTTAATTATATTAACTTTTTAAAAAAAATTATTAATTTACTTAAATTAATATATTGAATAATAATAGTATAATTAATTAAAAAATAATTAAATATATTCCATTAAAATAATAAAAACTACAAAAAATACGACAACAATAACACAAGTGTACAAAATACGACTTTTTTTTAGATATCGGAGTGGTTTCCTATGTATTTTTGTGCGCTGAATATGATCATAGTCTCCAAAATTGCGTATCATGTCAGAATTTTGAGAAAAGTGGGGGTAAAGACCCCCAAAAATGTACTATTGAGGGATTTGAGTATTTTTTTTCTCCTTAACCTGACGTGCTAAAAACTTCTATGTAGTTTTAAATCAAAAATTAAATCGTACACTTTAAGACCCACAATGCCAAAATAAAAAAAAATAGAGGACGTTGAAAAAAGTGGGAGTAATAAGCCTCAAAAAATTTATTTTGATTAATTATAATGGTTTTCAATGGACTTCAAAATGTCCTAGCATGTAAAGATTCAAACCTTAATATAAGACTATAATAAAGTTTCCAGCAGGTTAAGGAGAAAAAAATACTCCGATATCTTAAAAAAAACCATGTAGACCTGTGTAATAATTAACAAAAAAAAGAAAACAAAGTATAATTTTATTTTAATTTTTGGAAAGATTTTTAAATTTTACTCTTTTATAAATTCAAACGATATTGAGTAGGTATTTTAACGTATATAGCCAGATACACAAATATAACTAGGTATATGTATATGTGAAAAATTTCCCTTAATAAGAGACACTTCGCGTTGATGTTTTAAGGGTGTTTTTCATAGGATTCCAACATTTACTTTCTAAATTCTCATAGTAAAAATTTCACTCCTTGTAATGGAAAGGGAAGAATCCTCTCTCTCTCTCTCTCTCTCTCTCTCTCTCTCTCTCTCTCTCTCTCTCTCTCTCTCTCTCTCTCTCTCTCTCTCACTCTCTCTCTCTCTCTCTCTCTCTCTCTCTCTCTCTCTCTCTCTCTCTCTCTCTATATATATATATATATATATATATATATATATATATATATATATATATATATAAAATTAGTAAAGGTGAAAATCCGATATCAAATGTCTATGGAATTTAACACCCAGTAAAATGATATTTCATTTAAATAGAATGTTAATTATAAATAACGAATCTGAATATAGATTTTTCAAAGAATTTTTTAATTTATTAATTAAAAATAATATTTTTTGACATTAACAAATTCGTTTTACAAATTAATATAAAATTATTTACCAATTAGGTAAAAACCAGATATTATTTAAACATAAAAAATTTTTTTTAATTTCTTTTATTAAGTACAGCTTTTTTAAATTAGAGTTTTTTGATAAATTTTTTTAGTTAATTATTGATATTATTTTTATATTTTTCCATAATCTGTAATTCTTTCTCATGTAAAGCTTTTTTTTTTTTTTTGTTGGTTTAATGGCTTTTTGCAATGCAGGTAGCCAAACACTATATCACAGAAAGTTTAATGGGTTATAGATAGGATAACTGAGATTCTCTTTATAAAGTCTAGTTCACGCTCAGGTCATATTGCACTTAGTATCACTTTGTTTAAAGTCTAGATTGATCGTGTTCATAGTTACTCAGTTCACCATGAACTGTATAGGTGATTCGTAACCTCTCTTGTCTATTGGAGTGGTATAGAGTGAGAGGAGGAAGGGAGGTACAGCAGTGCCGTAACTACCATTCCGTCCCACCAAGCTTAAATAATAATAAAAAAATAACTAAAATATAAACAATAAAAACAAACAATAAACATCTGAAATATTAATAAATTAGATTATTAGCTTATAAGATAACATTTCCCAGTTGTAGAAACTTTCCAAATTCCATAACCAGGTCTAAATTTGGATGGAAGAATAATCTTTGAAAATCAAAGTTTTCCGGGTTAAAGCCGGATACCTTACTATTAATGAAGCTGAAAAATGCAGGACGTCCTGGTGACAAATTTGGACAGTCCGTAAGGATATGTTTTAAAGATTTAAATTCTTCACCACATGAGCAACTCAAATCCAATGTCCATCCCATTTTTTGAAAATGTTCACCCGTGCATACATGAGACGTCCTCATTCTCGTAACATTATTTAGAAATCTTCTCTTCACGTTAAGGCCATCAAACCATGGTCTTTTGTCAGTGAATTTAATTTCCTGGAAGTATAAATTCGCAGAATTCAATTTCTTTTGGAACGGCCAATTGTTTTTATAATAGTTATGGAAATCTTTGTTTGGTTTGTTTACTATATCACAAATTGGAGTTCCAGAGAATCTCTCCAAATTTAATGAGAGGAAAAATTTTGCAATTTTGTCTGCTTCCTCATTACCTCTGATACCTACATGGGATGGGATCCAGAGGAAGTTAACAGTTACGTTTCTAGTAGATAGAATACCCAATAACTGTCTAATTCTAATGGTAATAGGGTGTGGATTTTTATATCTAAAAGTATCTCTGATCTTTTCCAAAGCTAATTTAGAATCTGTGAGAATTAGAAAATTAGAAAAAGTTGTAGTTAATATATATTTCAGGGCTAAATGTATACTATAAAGTTCTGCTGATAGGATTGAGAACAGATTGCTCAATCTAACACCAAATTCCAAATTTTGAGAGGGAACATAATAAGATGAACTAACTTTATTTTCGTTTTGACTTCGGGCTCCATCTGTATAAATATTAATATGGTTCCGATAAATTCTATTTATTATTTCGTTTAGTTTTTCATTTGGGTTTTTATGCATCTTAATTTCAAATCCTATGGTAGTGTTAATAGATGGGTTATAAATTAAATCTCGCCAGGAAAGATCAAAGTATGAGAGCTTTTTTAAACTTAATGAATCCTTGACTAATCTTTTAATGCAATCAAATCTCCTAAATAGAGGGAATCTATCAAATTTGATTTCTCTCCCTCTTCTAGTTAATGATTTTTCATGTAGAAGCTTAAGTCGTGGGATTAAGGTATTAGATCTAGCAGAGAAGCTACGAATAAGAAATTTATCTAACAACAATCTTCTACGAACAGCTAAAATGGGTTCATTACATTCAGATAACAAAATACTGATAGGAGTAGAGCTCATACAGCCAAGTACTACTCTTAAAGCCTGGTACTGTATTCTATCTAGAATTTTTAGGGATCTATTACTTGCCTGGGCAAATAATTGTGATCCCCACTCCAAATGTGCTCTTACCAAGCCTTTATAAGCAAGAAGCAATGCAGAAGGATGAGCTCCCCAAGAAACCCTTGCCATAGCTTTGAGTGCATTAATTGCTTTACTGGCTTTTGTCGCGATATACCTAATATGAGGAGTCCATGCCAATCTTTTATCCAATAAGAAGCCCAAATACATAAGAGTTTTCTCAGCGTAAATCGTAGAATTTAGAACCTCTAACGATATATTCATATCATCCGGGATAGAACGTGAAAACAAAATCAACTGGCATTTAGGAATCGAAATGGAAAGTCCAAGATCACCCAGCCACACCGAAATTTTCTCAACTGTAGATTTTAATAAATCTAGAGCATCCTGTACAGAAGTAAACCTAACATATATTAATAAATCGTCTGCGTACATTGCAGCTTTAACGCCAACAGGTAATTGATCGAAAAGATTTCTGAGATATATATTAAATAAAATAGGAGACAGAACTCCACCCTGTGGTACTCCAACATAGGAAGTCTGATGATTATTGAGATCAGAGGAAAAAAATAGATTTCTCTTACAAACAAGAAATCGAATAAAATTATACAATTTACATGGGACCTTCAATTCTCGCAATTGTTTCAAGAGAAATTCTGGAAGAACACAATTGAAGGCACCTTTTATATCTATTGATAGCGCCAATGTGCTTTCCTTATTAACAAAGCCATTGGAGACATCAGTCGAAACAGTTGATACGCAATCCAATACAGACATTCCCTTCCTAAATCCAAATTGATTTGAAGGAATCCAATTATTGGATTCAGCCAAAAATTCTAATCTTTTTTGTATCATCTTTTCGAATAATTTACAAAGTGATGAAGTGAGGGAAATAGGTCGGAAACCTTTTCCACCTGGTTTAGGAATAAATAAGACTCTAGTATCCCTCCAACACGATGGAAAAACAGAAGTGGCAAACATTTCATTAAATATCCTAAATAAAAAATCTCGCATAAATTTTGGCCATTTCAGAATGAAGTCATAAGATATGCCATCAATTCCTGGAGCAGATCCTTTTTTACAATCGGATATAGCAGAGTCAAATTCTGTATCATTGAAGGGATTATTAAATTCCGCAAAATCCTGTGAGTCTTCAGTTAATGGAGTTGATTCATAATAAGAAACATCATCATTAATCAGATCTGATCTTAGTTTCTGAAAGTCCGCAGAAGAAGGGTCATTACATATATTAGTATGTAAAGGGGAGTTTTTATTTAAAAAGGATCTAATGGTCTTCCATGTTTTAGTCATTCCTTCCGAAGGGGAGACGGAATCACAAAACGAGACAAAAGATTCCTTTTTTTTCTTTCTCAAGAACCATTTAACCTCCTGATCTATCCTTTTAAAATGATGTAGCATTTTGATGTATTGATTTTGATGTAGATGTAGCAACCAATCCTTCCTTGCGTTCCTTCTCCTTTCAACCTGTATGTTGCAATCATTATCCCACCAGAGTGGTTCAATTTTTCTTTTCCCCGGGAGAGAACCCGACCTATAAGCACCATTTTCAAAAGCAATAACCAAAAGAGAATCTATAAATTTATTATATATTTGGTCTGGTGGAGTTCCACCATTTAAGGATTCCTCCAGATTTTTAACTTGTGTTCTTAAGGGTTCCTCAATTTTCGACCAGTCTAAATTTTTAAAGTTAATTCTAGTAGAGTTGGAGTTTACATACTTAGGAGCTAAATCAAACTTTGATACGACAAGTAAATGATCAGATCCATACAAATCTCCCGTTACTTCAGCTATAGCCTGAGCAATTAACGTCTCTGAAACAATTATTAAATCGAGATTATTATTTTTCCTACCAGATCTATCCATGCGCGTAGGTTCAGAATCATTTAACAAAAAAAGAGAAAAAATATCAAAAATCTCTGTCAAATCAGAGCCTCTAGGAGAGTTAAAAGAAGCACCCCAAGAAAAGGAGTGAGCATTAAAGTCACCTCCGACTATTAAAGGTCCATAGCTGGTAGATTCTTCAAAAAATCTCATCCAAAGATTATATGGAATTTGTACTCCAGGAGGAGCATAAACAGAGATAGTAATCTCTAGGACCATCTACAGTATCCACAATCACACCTACAGCATCAAAGAAAGGAGAGACATCAATCTTAAATTTTATTGGGTTAACTACAAATTCTTGTCTAATCAAGAGAACGGTACCACCACCATGAGCATCACGATCAGCTCTATATGTATTATAACCAAAAAATTCCCAAGTATTAATTTTTTCAGATAGCCAAGTTTCAGTGATAGACAAAACATCAATCTGATGTTGAAACAATAATGCTTCTATTTCTGTTTTTTTATTTACCACGCTGCATGCATTCCACGTAGCAAATATTAAACACTTTCTTTCTTTCTCCCTTTCTGAAGCCATGTTGCTGTAGAGTAATGAGAAGTAAGAGAATAGAATTAAAGGAACGAGAAACAACAAAAAAAAAAAAAAAAATTAAACAAAAGAAAACAAGGAAAACAAATATATTAAGAGTAAAATAAAAAGTACTGAACAAGGTACTATACTAAAAAGAAATAAAGACTACAGAGACAAATTTAAAACAGTACTGTAAAGATAGAACTGTTGAAATTTCCTATCGGATGACTTCTGAATGAGAAATCCTCTACCAGCTCCAGTTCTTCTTGGATTCGGATTGGAGCTATTCGAGGCTGAGGACGTCTCATGTACTTTAGGTAGATTCTTTGGAGGCATAATGGTATGATCTAAAAAAAGTATTTAGTTAATAAAGAAACAGCAAATTTGAAATTAACATCACAAGACAGGTTCCAGCCTCATTAATAAACTAATTATGTAACTTCAACATTGAGAAAAAAAAACAAATTTAAAATCAACAAAATTAATTCATTAAAGGATTTAAAGAAAACTGGTAAATATCTTTCTTATAAGTCAGGTAGATATCTCAACTCATTCTATCACATGAAAATCAAATCAAAATTAAAATATAAATCGCCAGGTGAAACAAAAGTAGCAGCTAAGTATATACATTAAGGAAAAAAAAAATTTTTAAATCAAGGAAATTATTTGAATACAAGAGAGGAGAGACAAGTATTAGAAGTAAATAAAGATCCAACCTCGAATCAACAATAGAATTGTTATTACTGATGACCTTAGTTTGTTTGAGCAGAAATAATTTCACTATTTCATTTAGTTAACGATGAATTCCATATAATTGTAAAATATATATTGTTGAATTATTAATTAATTGAGAGTATATTGCACTATTTTCTTTCTTTTGGAGTAAAGAGTTCAAATAAAAATGAATTAACGTATCACTTAATAGACAGAGTTGAATACACCGGCACTATTTCAAAGTTTCACATTATATTAACAACCAATAAATTATCATAAAAATTCAAATCACAAATAACAATTAAATAAATAATATTAATTAGACATCGGAGGACACGCGAGAATAATATCTCGCAACTCAGAAAATTAACAGAATTGGAAGAGCAAGACTTTAAGTACGTCTATACTCTTCAACGGAAAAAGCGCGAATCTCATGTAAAGCTCATAGCACTGGCCGCAACTGTTTCTGAAAGTTTCGAGAACTCGTAAAGGAATCTTGTGCGCAGAAACCCAGTGCTCACTAGTCTCAAGAAGTCTCACTGCCAGTAAGACTTGCGTGCATTTTTGATTTATTTAATGCTGAGGTATTTAATTCGCATGTTTAGCTCTGTTAGGTAAGACGCCGGACTTCCATCCTTGGGTATGCGAGTTCTGTTCCAGCCGCCGTCGATTTTTCTCTAATATCGTTTTTTCTATTTCAGAAATTTAATATAAATTGTATGTAACCTTCAAGGATAAAAGTATATATGGGCAATTCCACGTAAGATTTTAGTCGACCTCTTAAAACTGGACAAAAATATTTTTTTTCTATTCTGTATAAAAAAAAACAGATACGTATTTTTTTATTTTTGTTTAATTGTCAAAATTTTCGAGTTATGAATTTTCGAAATTTTGCACTTTTAATCGTAAACCTATATTCAGTAGCTTATAAGTACGAAAATATTGATTTTAGAAAAAAGATGTCAAAGAACGAAAGTTTTAGTTTTCTTTCGACTTTTAGGAAATAAAAACAAAAAATTTTTTTCTTATTTTTCATTAAAAAATAAAAAAATTTATAAACAAATTAATTTTTATTAATTTTGGGTATGATAAATTTTTAATTTTCTTTTTTTAAAACATACCTGTAAATAAGAAGGTTTTGCAAAAAGTTTCAGAGTGGGCCAGACAAGTTTAATGGGTTAGAAAAAATAATTAAGCTGCTATTGCAGGTCGCATGCCCACGGCGCAATGGGATTTTTTTACAATTTAATATTTAAAATTGTCGAGAGCCAACAAATTTAATAATAATCACAATGTGATAAAATTTGTAGACCCTAGACAATTTTAAATAGTAAATTGTAAAAAAATCCCATTGCGCCGCGGGCGTGCGACCTGCAAGGATAGCTTAATTATTTTTTCTAACCCATTAAACTTGTCTGGCCCACTCTGAAATTTTTTGCAAAACCTTCTTATCATTTACAGGTATGTTTTAAAAAAAGAAAATTAAAAATGTATCATACCCAAAGTTAATAAAAATTAATTTGTTTATAAATTTTTTTTATTTTTTAATAAAAAATAAAAGAATTTTTTGGTTTTTATTTCCTAAAAGTCGAAAGAAAACTAAAACTTTCGTTCTTTGACATCTTTTTTCTAAAATCAATATTTTCGTACTTATAAGCTACTGAATATAGGTTTACGATTAAAAGTGCAAAATTTCGAAAATTCATAACTCGAAAATTTTGACAATTAAACAAAAATAAAAAAATACGTATCTGTTTTTTTTTATACAGAATAGAAAAAAAATATTTTTGTCCGATTTTAAGAGGTCGACTAAAATCTCACGTGGAATTAATTGCGTTGGAAATAATTAACGTTGGAATTAATTAATATATATATATATATATATATATATATATATATATATACGGAGAAACTTTGTATACTAGTTTATGATAAACTCACTAAGTGTTTTTAGTAAATTGACTACTAAAGTGGGGAAAAACTGCGACGGTATCAATATTTCGTAGTCTGACTATTAAAACACGGAACAGAACCAGGCTTTTAAAATTTAGTAGTCAGTTGATGAAAATTTAAAATTCATGATTTCACTAAAAAACAATGTCGAATGTCAGTGACAGGGGCAGACTATCGCTATCTCATACTAATAAGTCAGGTAGAAATCTATTTTACCTATGACGATTGATAACTTATTTGAACGCAACCTAATCTAATGTCTAACACACTGATAAAGTAACGCACACTTTAATCGACGGAACGCATATACAATTCATATCAAGAAAGTAAGTTACTGTTCTTATATACTAATCCAAAACATTGTATTAATACTTGGGAGAAGATTTGTTAAATTCTGTATTAAATAATATTTGTTTGTTAAATAAAATTCACAAAATCAATTATCTTTAAAATTAATAAGGTCAATTTTTGAAATGGACAGAATTATCATTATTATTTCGTAAAATTATTTATCCTTTTGATTAAATTTTTATTCTTTGTAGAAATTTATTGCTAAGATTTAGAATAAATATTTTTTATTAACTTAAAAGTTTATTTCTTGCATATATTGTGAAATATATAAAAAAAGATTAAATTAAATAATTTTAAGTTAAAAACTATGACCCAGGTGCGAATTTAGGTTGGCCGCCAGAGTTTGAAGGTTGGCCCACGGTTGGCCTAACTTTGGCAAGCGAAGTTTTGGTTGCCAGAGTTTGCCCAACTTTGGCAAGTACTAGTGCCCACAGTTGGCCCGACTTTGCAAGCCAACCATTACATGCAGAGTATAACCAACCGTCGGGCCAACTTTGGCGACAAAGGTCGACATAACTATGGGGAACGTATCTCATATGACTTACAAATTTAGGTTGGCCAAACTCTGGGCCACGGTTGGCCCGACGGTTGGCAAAACTTTGTGAAAAACAGTTTAAATAACTCAAACTTTATGGTTGGCCAAACTCTGGGCCACGGTTGGCCCGACGGTTGGCAAAACTTTGTGAAAAACAGTTTAAATGACTTAAACTTTCTCGGCTGGCCTAACTCTGGGCCACGGTTGGCCCGACTGTTGCAGCTTTAATATACATTTAACGGTATGGACTCCCATGTGAGCGTAGCGTAGTGGTCAGTGTATAAGTCTTCGGCGCGTTAGGTTAGGGGTTCGATCCCAGCAAGCGGTAGATATTTTCGAAAATGTATGTATGAGATTGTGTTTAATAATAATAGGTAAAGGTTATATCTGATGTTCTTGCTAATAATAACGTGTTAATTGTTTAAATCGTTTGACTACTAAATTGTAAGCGCGGCGCGAAGAAAATATCATTCTTTCGAATATAGAAAATAAAAATTTTGGCATTCACTTTTTCTACATCTACTTTCTTTCGTATATCATAGGCGAGTTTCTCATAACTTGACTACTAAATATTGCAAAAAAAGAGATCATATAGTATTACAAAAACTTCTATTAAATTATAAATCTCATCTAGTGACCACTTTTTCCCCACTTTAGTAGTCAGTTTACTAAAAATACATTGTGAGTTTAACAGGAATTAGTATACAAAGTTTTTCCGTGTATATGTGTGTGTGCGCACGTGTGTCAAGGAGGTGAAGCAGAATAGTTTTTTTCTTGCATTCGTCTAATTTTTCGATTTTCTTTAACAGTTTCCGCCTTTTTCAAGAACAGTTTGCCGAGAAGTGGTTAACAAGGCAACGTTTAGTTCTCTGGGAACTACCCGTCGTATCCAAGAGCTACGAACGAAGTTCCCGAATAATCAGCGAACTTTTTTTTCCGTGTGTGTATATAATTATAGACTTATCTCTAAAATACCTCGACATTTAAAATAAGTAATTTACGTATTTCACTTTTAAACGGAATAGTTTTTTAATTCCGTGCAAAATATATACACCTACAAAAATATATGTCAATTATATATTTAATGTGGAAATATAGCTGTAAAATAAAGATATGAATAAATAATAATAGTAATAATAATATTTATGTATTATTACAATTATTATCAAACTATCTTTTACTTTTAAATAAATAAATTAGTTAAATAATAAAATTATATGCAATAATCATAAAATACTATTGATTAATTATTGTTTACTAAATGTAATTTTCTGACTTTATTACTCGGTAATTTTAATTATAAATAAAACTTTGAGGTTAATGATAACTCCAGTCAAAATCCGTTAATTTTGTTATTCATTAATTTATTTTCTCATATTTTGACTCGGAGTGGTCGTTAACCTCAAAATTTTATTTATTCTTTAATTAATTATAATACATTACTATAATTACACTACCGGCAGAAATTGTCGGTACGAACGATGGGCAAGCTAAGAAAAGTTGGTGCCGAAATTAAATTAACATATTTTATTATTGAAAAATGATAGAAACTTGGTTCTTGGATTGTTCAAAAGCCAATTAAATTCTGAGTCGTTTAGTATATAAATGAAAATTATTTTATATTTTTGAGAGATTTAATTACCTAAGAAATTTTGAATAAAATTGATTAATTTTTCAATTTTTGTGCACCATGTTTGTGTGGCTGCACATTCCAGAAAAATTTAGAGAAAAATTTTAAACTCTTGCAACATAATCTTTAAAGTATCAGCTTTTATTTAACCTTTGGAAACTGAAAATCCATTCAACAGTTTTTGAAATATCTAAGAACATGTCCAAGCTTGTTTTTCTATAATTTAGGCGGTGATACACACTTATTGCACTCTCGCTGTTCACCTGGTTCGTTGCGGCACAGCCGAATAAGCGGCATATAGAGTGGGTCATATTTGGAGCCCTTTTAAATTTTTTCAACTTTAGAATTAATACTCATATTAAAAATTTAATAATTGTCAAAGTTAATTATTATACCTTTATGAATATAAACGACTATTTGATTTTGAAAGTTTGTAAAATGATAACTTATGTATATATATATATATATATATACATAATTTGGCAACGCTGAATCGCAAGGTCACACGCGTTTGACAAAAAATAGTTTTTTCATAATATTTGCTAAACGGTTAATCCTAGTGTAAAAACATTTAGCATAAATATTTATTGCACCCTAATGAACATATTTACACTGTAAGTTTTTGATCACTGAAAATTTTCCAGACCAACGAAACTATATCTTTAAAAATAATAATTTGACACTGTGCAAGGAAAAAATAATATATAATAAAATTAAACATATTATCAAAAAAAAATATTATAATATTAAATAATTTATGAATATTTATATTTAATATTGTTCAGAGCACACGGCAATAAAGAAAGTGAATATTGTATCTTCGCTCACGAAGCTTGACCGAGTCTTGAATCGAGCATGGGACGAACCTTGGTGTCCCATGCTGAATCAATGGCCCTGGCATTGATATAGTAGATTAAGCAGTATCCCTTCTAACCTTCGTTGGTCGTGCGGTTTAAATAGGTGCGTTATAGGGGTGTCGAGTATGCGTCGGGGTGTTCGATCCCACATGCAAAAGAATGTTTTTCAGTTATCCTTTCTAAGCGATATATAAAATAATAAAATTGTTGTGTTGTGAATAAAAAATGTGAACATGTTTGTGAATAATATTAAAAGTCTGTTAACAAATCAAGAAAAAATGCATCGATTAACAGAAATATTATCTTTTTTACTAAAATTATTTTTAATGTTACTATTTCAAATGACATTTATTTTTAGTAATATATTATTTACAAGAAAATAATATGATTATTTTAATAGTATATTGCAATTAAATTTATACACACATATCATATGAATAAAAATAATAACAATAATATTTATTATTATTAATTGATATTTTCATATTATAGGGGAGACCGGGGCTAAACCGGACAAGTCAAATATTTCCGAAACCGTGAAGAATTTCAAATCATGTAAATAACCTACGAACGCGCACAATTTCGTGATGCATATGCTGCATGAGGTTTTAGGGACGTGTCATTTTTCTTGTAATAATAGTTGCCGTTAATATATGAAAATGTCATTTTTTGAGGTAAAAGTAAAAAAAAATTTCTTATTTTTTTGGGTTTTTATCGTTAAAGTTAAAGTGTAAATATCATACTGCAATTTTTCTTTTAGCTCAAGGTGTACTGAGTTTAGTAGAAAAAAAGTTTAATGGAAAACGTTAAGAAGAAAAAATATCCCAGGCAGAAATCAACGACCGGCTTGGTACCGGGCCGGTACCAAGGGCGGACTTGCCGGTGCCGGCGTGAGACCGGCATTACCGCCGGCCCGGAGCCGGTCCAGTCAACAATGATAACCCGGGAAATATCCGCCCCGGTGCCGGTAAACCACCGGCTCGATACCGGGCAGGTAGTAAAAAAAAAATTATTTTGTTACTTTTCTGCCGGCTTTATGCTGGCACGGTGTCAGATTAGTATATTTTATTAACAACACATTTTTACATATATTAAACGTTAAACAATATTATTTATTAATTAATTTAATTGTAAACACTAAATAGAATGCCCGGTACCACAGTGCCGGCACCGGTTATTGTCCGACTTTACCACCGGGCCGGTGTCGAACCGGTCGTAGGCATCGGCACACCACCGACTTTTCTGCCTGGGATATTGCAGGTTAATTATAAGATGACGGTGTGGGGCTGAATCGGACATCGTGGTAAAAAACAACCAAATCTTTGAATACTTTAATTTATTCTACACTAATTAACTATTTTATATTATATTCTTCGCATAGAACCATTTTATAAATAAATAAATAAATAATTTATATTAAAACTCGAATTCGCAAGCGAGTTGCTACAAACAGACAAGTCTGAAAACTGTAATTCATTTTATATTATATTAATTACCGATTTTACAGTTTATATTATATTCTTTGTATAGAAGTATCTGCAAATAAATAAATCTATATGCCGCTTATTTGGCCCTGCCGCAATAAACCAGGTGAGCAGCGAGAGTGCAATAAGTGTGTATCATCGCCTAAATTATAGAAAAACAAGCTTGGACATTTTCTTAGATATTTCAAATACTGTTCAATGGATTTTCAGTTTCCAAAGGTTAAATAAAAGCTGATACTTTAAATATTATGTTGCAAGAGTTCAAAATTTTTCTATAAATTTTTCTAGAATGTGCAACGACACAAACACGGTGCACAAAAATTGAAAAATTAATCAATTTTTTTCAGAATCAACAATTTTTAAATGTTAGATAAGGCCAAATACCTAAATTACTATTTGACCAGATCACACAAATTTTTCACATCACAACTGTTTTCAGACTGAGTTTCTCCGAACCTAGTCTTCTTACTGTTTAAAATTATGATTTGGTCAAATAGTAAGTTAGGCATTTGGCTACCTGTTTTACAAAAATTAAAAATTTTTAAATAAATAGATGCCATCGTTTGCCCACAATCTGACAAGGATTAAAAATTGTTAATTTAGTGCTAGCTTTTTGTAAAAAATTAATTGATACATATATTGTAAAAAATAAAATTTTATTTTAAAAATTAAAAAATTTGACGATAATTATTTAAAAATTTTTTCTTTATATTTTTATTAAAAACTACGCGTGAAAACAAAAAATTTTTGTCATAAGAGCGTCCCATTTTAGTAATTTTTGGCCGAGTTACAAGCATTTGAAAATAAAATTTGCATAAAACATGATATTTAAAAAATCTGTATCTCTTAAGGGGTAATAACGGATTGCATTTTTTTCAATTTTTTTTGGCTTCAAATATAGGGGAGACCGAGGAGGAAAATAACAAAATTCAGTTTTTTTATTTTAGCGTTCAAACTATTTAACGAATAATTTTTGTTAATACGTTAATTGAAAGCTTGGACTTTCACCTCTTAAATAAAATTTAAATTAGACATTTAGATTAAATAACCAGTTCACAGCATGAATCTTTCATGACCTCTGCATTTGTTACTTTCCTCCTAACCCCCGAGTAGGAAAGTAACAGCAGCTAGGAGAAAAGTAACATTACAGAATATGGTTAATATTATATTATTTTAAGACTATTATTAATTTAAAATATTTTTATTATCGACATAGAAAAATACAAAAATACTCAATGTACAAATTATTCATATTTGATACTTTATTTAATACATATTCAACACATTTTGGTACATTAATGTCTCATCGATATTATCTTCTTATCTATATTACAGATGTAGCATTAAATTTTAAAACTTATCGTATATGTAATATTAAATTATTAAAATGTGAAACAAAAGTACTATTTCTATATTTTAAGGTAAATTAATAATTATTAATAACGTAATAACTTTCACCACTTAAGAAAAATTGACAAATTTTCCAAATGCTTCATATTTTTGGTACTTAAAAAATTAAAAATAAAACATTAATCTTTTAAAACATGAAAATAACTTTATCTAAAGTTTAAAAGCAAAAATGAACAATTATGGCAAACATGGAATAAAACAAAATAGATACACAGAATTAAAACTTGCCTGGTTCAATAAACCATTTTTAGGTTATGTTAATATGTCAAAACGAAAGTCAATTTACTTATAATTTATTACATTTAACGAACAAAAGTTAACCTGTAACTATAAATATGATTTCCTTGACTCATTTCATAAAGCATGCACAATATCGTCGGCTTAGTGGAAAACTGTACCATTTCAAGAATTTGTTATAAACTATACCATTTCAAAAGTTTGTTATAAAACATACCATTTCGATGAAGATCTATAAAAGCGTTGCACTAAAGAATTTCTAAAGATTAACAAGCAATTAATTTAAATTATTAGAAATTTTTAAGTAATACATTAAAAAGATGAACAAGAGTATATTTAAGATACCGCTTTTTAAAAATGCATAACCTTATTTTATGTCTAGCATCAGTGTTGACAAAGTTGGAAAAAAAGCAAAAAACTTTTTTTCTCGAAATGGTATGTTTTAAAAACATTTACCGAAATGGTACAGTTTACAACGAATTCCTGAAATGGTACAGTTTTCCACCAAGCCGACGATATATTGAAACGAAGAGGAAAGTAACAACGTGTTACTTTCCTCCTAACTCTCCTTCTCAACAAAAAAGTTAAAATTACACAAACGTATTACACGTATTTTAGAAATACACTATTGCAATTTAAAGATAGATAATTAAGCTACAAAACCCCGAAAAGTACATTTTATAAAACTGTGTAATTACAAAAATATGAGGTTTTGAAAGTTGAAACGAAAACTTACTTTTGACGTATTTTTGTAACGTCACGTCACTAGCGGACTTCACCTAACCGGAAATGCTCTTGAACACTATGGAGAAGTTGTAGGGGGTACTACTTACTAAAAAAAATTTAGACTCTGTATTTTCGCTAATTTGTTTAAAAGATATTAGCGTTGTTACTTTCCTCCTCGGTCTCCCCTACTATGACATCCCTAAATTAATAATCAATAACGTCCTTGCATGGAAACAACTTGGAAATGAGCTTAAAAATATTTTTTTGGGGCAGTTCCGAAGCGTAAAAATACATAACTTTAACTTTACACATAAGCCACCTATGCCAGAGCTTGTTTTCAAACCCCTAGAACCCATATACAAAGACCTTAGTTCGGACGATTTTCTGTCGCGTTGCCTGGGTGGATACACGCAAAATGCGAATGAATCATTCAATTTCGTCGTGTGGTTCATCACATCGAAAACTGTTTCGAGCGAGAAAAAAATGCTTGACATAGCCGCTGCTGTCGCAGTCATGAATTTCAATTATGAATTATTGTCGGGCCTTTTTCCTGTTTACAATGCACTCGCATTGACAGTTGAACGAAATTTATATGATTTTTGCTTGGAATCGGACAAAAATCGGATCAAAGCCGTCGAGCACTCACTTTCCGATGCGACAAATAAAGTTCGGCGGAGCATTATTTCAAACAGAAAAGACCCAGAGAAGGCAAATACGGCCAATGGGAGACAATTATATGGTGCTGGGATAGAGTAAAGGTAAAAAATTTTAATGTCAAAATTATTGAGATTTCTAAAAGTTATAGTGTTGTGAAACATTAAACGCGTTTTTCTGGAAACCACATTTTACAAATCGGCGAGCAGTAGAACTCGAAGAGTTTTCGTCCGATTGACCTGAAAATTAAACTGTTGCTTCTTAGAAAAATTATCTAGTGAAGTACACACGATTTTTAAAATTGATGAAGAATTTTTACATTCTCATCAAAAATGAGAAAGTATTAGATTTGTGCGATTTTGAGAAATTTCTAATTTTCATAAATATTCACGTTTCATGACCCCCTGATTCCTAAAAATGGTTTTTAGAGAAGTGTCTGTCAGTCTGTCTGTAGAAATTTTTGTTTCGACGATAACTCGAGTAAAATTTTATGAATCGACTTGTAATTTGGGGGATTTTTTTAGTCCATAAAAATGAAGCTCGAGTTCGTTGGGCAGCCAATTTCGTCAAAAAACAACAAAAATACAAAATTTTTAAATTTTCAAAAAATTCTATTTTTTACAATTTTCAAAAAATTATTTTTTTCTATTTTTTCCGTAAAATATGAGAAAAAACATACAACTTTTCCTTTTAACACTTTTTTGTACAACAAAAAGTTATGAATTTTTGAAAAAATTTTAAATTTTCAAAATTTTGGTTTTTTCACAATTTTGAAAAAAAAAAATTTTAATTCTTTTTCTTAAATTTTGTACAAAAGCAAACATTTTTTCTTTTAGTCACTTTTTTGTACAACAAAAAACAAAAAAGTTATGAATATTTTTGTCAAAAAAGTGCAAAAAATTAAGATTTATAGTGAGTGAAGCATTAGCCGAAACATGAAGAAACATTAAAAACATATTAAAACTTTGTTTTTTTAGATAACAAATTTAAGTAAATATAAGAAATTATGAACAAATAAAGAACTCAAAATATCCAAAAATTTTGATCTTTTTTAATTTTTTTTATTATTTTTTTGGCATAAAATCGATATTCCGACTCAATTACTTCGAAATCTGTTCAACATGCAGAGACTTTTTTCTTCGCCTTATCCTCAGCTACAACTTTGCTGTTGACACCATTTCGCCAAACCCTATACTTTTTGAGTTATTTTGAAAAAAATTAATTTTTATTACATTCTCATCACATGAGAAAGTATTAGTTTTTGTCGAGAATTGACTTTTGCTAATTTAATGAAATCTTTACGTTTTGGGTCCCCTGAACCCAAAAAACATGGTCCGGCGATGGCGTCTGTCTGTCTGTAGATCAAAAATTTTGTTCCAACGATAACTCTTAAAAAGCTAATTTGATCGTTTTCAAATTTAACACACTTCAAGTTGGTGCTAAAATGAAGGCTAAGTTCGTTAACCAGACATTTTCGTCAAAAACTACAGTACTTCCAAAATTTATAAAATTCATTTTTTTCAAAATTTTTAACTTTATATTCTTTCAGTTTAGGAAAATAAAAACAACTTTTTTTTATTAAAACTCAAATTTTTGAGTTATAGGCTCTTAAATGGTAAAAAAATCAAAAATCCCAAAATAACGCTAAAAATCTCAATTGTTTATAGAAATAAACGTAAGTTCAACGATTTTCACATAATCTCGCCCAAATATATGCAAAAAATATATTTAGAATCATAAAACTCTTAATTAGATGAAATTTTATTTGTGGATTCTTAATATATTAATTTAAAAAAAAAAACTGGCCTACAAATTTTTTAAATTAATAAAACTCTTAAATTCTCGAAAAACCACTGTATATATATATATATATATTTTTATTATTTTTTTGGCATAGAATCGATATTCCGACTCAATTACCTCGAAATCTGTTCAACATGGAATCTTGCTACCAGAGACTTTTTTCTCGCCTCATCCTCAGCTACAACTTTGCTGTTGACAACTTTTTACTTAACCCTAAAGTTTTTATTGTATTTGTTTTTTAATTTGTTTTTTTAAGTTTTTGGGCCCGACCAACTCTTGTGCTACAAAAATTTTATTTATCTTCTAAAATCTTAAAACTTTTATGAATATCTGTATATACTATAATAAAACAAAAGAACATTTTCAACTATTTTTGTTAACTTTTTGTTATTTTTTGCATTATTACAGAATATTGCAATATTTTTAAAAATGATTAATAATTTAAAATGCGTTCACAATAAATTAATAAAACTAATACTAATTACACAAAATTATTAACTCTTTTAAATGAAAATATTTGTATGATTGTAAATTAGAAAATTCCACATTTTTAGTAACAATTTTATAAACAATTTGAATTATTTGTGTTCACTCCCCATATAGCAATTTAGTTCATAGGAAATGTATGTATTAGTTTCTTGTGGAGCTTAATACCTTCAGAATATTATAGCTTCTTCAGCAAATCATGTTTCTGCTAAAAGAGTTAGTAATTAAGGGTTTATATACCTTTTCAACGACAGAAAATTCTGATTTTTATGATTATTTTTTGAGTTCTCATTAAAAATTTTTGAAATAAGGTACCTTGCTTTTGATAGTACATGTTGTCATGATAATTTAGCAATTTTAAAACTAAAAAATTATTGAAAGTTGTGGAAACTGTAGCTGTTTAACCAAAACTCTTTTTACATTCTCATCAAAAATGAGAAAGTATTGGATTTGTGCGATTTTGAGAAATTTCTAATTTTCATAAATCTTTACGTTTCATGACGAAAAATAAAATTTATTCTAAAAATCATAATTTTAATTCGAATAATTAAATGGATAAATAAATAATAATAGCAATAATAATAAATTAACCAATAATCACAATATATTAATTAATCGTTGCTAAATTAATTATATATTATTGTAATGATATTAGTTTTTAAATTGTTATATTAATAGAAAAATATAATTATTTAATAACTTTCTTGCAATTGTAACTAATAAATTTTTTTCTATTAAAGTTATAAATAAATTGTGTGGAATAATAAAATTTAGTGAGAACAATGTAATCTCGATTTGAATGAATAAATAATAGGAGACTTGCATATTCTTTTATACTAATAGATCCTGAACGAATGAAATAAAAAGAGCGAAGTAAAGGTTGGATAACAACATCAGCATCATATGTCCCTGAAACTTTCCTGCTTCCTCGAATTTTGACGTCAATGGATTTAAGCCTGACTACTTATACAAGTGGGAGAGCCATCACGGAAGAAATATTTCTATGAGGTAGACTTCAGGCGACCGCACGATATATACTACGTCAGCAATTCAATGACACGTGAAGCATATTCTTTAAGAAAATACACGCCAACATGTAGTACACATATTATATTACTTATAATATAATAAACGTTCTCAATTAATTTTTCAACATTGTTTTAAATTTTCAATAAGTAAAAACCATCATGTGAGAATTTGCCAAACAATTTTTATATATGCAATATCCACTATAGTTTTTTCGTACTTGAATTTTTCTTATATTATACTCTTATTTTTTATTTCGAGATTAATTTTAGAATATTTTTTGTTATTTTACTTTACTTTCTTAATTTCTCATTTCTTGTTATTGAATTAATATTTATTTTTTTTATATATGGTTAGTTACTTTAAAATAATAAAATTTTCCTTCGCAGTCTTCGCAAACTAAATACAAATTAAATTCATAATTTTTTTCACTTATTCTCTTAATTATTCTGTAAATTAATATTCAGTACATAAATCTCATTATATAGAATTTCAGTGTAGCATAATAATGTCGATCTGTTGTCTAAGTATTTTTTCTCGTTTTTGTTGTCAGAAAAAAAAATTTCTTATCACACTCAGAAAAATTGTTATAAAAATTCATTTGACATTTCTCATTAAATGTCAAAACAATTGTGATTTCTTTTCTATTTTTATTGTAAAGAAAACTGAATGATTTGAAATATTAAACATTTTCTTTAAATAACAATGAAACAAGACGAGTCCAAAATATGTGGATAACAATAAAATTAACTCAGAACCAGGAGGTGATGCTTAGTTGTTTTTACACAGGGGTGGTGTAACTAATAGGTCAAGAGTAGGTGTCTCTTTTTCATTTCATAAATACGCGCAGATTACTTAAATCCATCTACTGAGCAAAGTCCCGAACGAAATGTTGCGTCTACTGATGGAGTGATTCTGTGGACACTAATAGTACTATAGTTTCATACTACCTGTTTTTAGTCTTCTTGGCTGTACCACAGTAGGATTTCTAAAGCGTACTAACCTCTTAACCAGATTTCACATTAGTTTCATTCGGACACAAAAGAGGTGCATGTGATTTTTAACATACAGATATTTGAATTACAGAAACCTAATACTGTGTGACAGTAGAATGTCACTTTAAATTGAATCTATCCTAACTTGTTCCTCTTGAAAAACTAAAAACAGTACAGTGAGTTCTCGCGAGTTGTTCAATTCTCGAATATTGTTGAGATCATAAAACTCACTATTCGTTCAACGCATAAGCTGCGCCTCCAAAGCGATTTCAGGGATGTGTAAAGCATATTTGACGCCTTGAAAGACACAATATACAATAGCTTTGGTTGGTTTAAATTATATAGCACTGAGCTCTGGCGGGCGCATACTAGAAATTGAACGACTCTTGAATCAGACAGTGATCAGCTATTGAACGACTCGAGAGAACTCGCTGTAGTATGTATTAAATCACTCAAATAACCCCATAATTTAATTTTAGGAGCAAAAAACCATATGTTGTGTATTCATGTAAAAAATTACTCATAACTTCCTTATTTTTCAACAACTTTTAAAATTGTTCTTTTGTTTGAAAGGGGAAAAGCACATCTTTTTAACCGTGTTTCGTTACGTTTTTTTTAATTTAACGAAGCTTTTAGAATAGTATTTGAATTGAAAATAAATTTTAATAAAAATTAAAGTAGATACGTGAATTTTAAGATTTTAGAATTTTTTTCGCTAAAACAAGTATTTCATATCAATTGTGGAATTTACATCAGGGCGCTTTAAATTTTGTTTTTGCTAACTTGAATTAATTATCTAAAAAGACAAGCATATTTAACTGGCATTTGATAGATTTAAACAACGATTGAGTCAATATTTGGGGGGGGATCCGGTTAAATTTTAACTTTTTTATATTTATATTGTTTGAGTTTGTCAATGTTTTTCAAATATTATTTAGGATTCAAATCTAGTCTATATTATTCATATAAAGAATAACAGATAATTATTTGACATATTACCTAAGGATACCTTAAAATTTCGAAAAATATAAATTTGAACTTTTACCACATTTTTTAATTACTTTTTATAGCCGATCTTTTCATATGCATTTTTTGTAATTCTGAATAACTTAATTAGTTTTTATAATATAGAATAGATTTCAATCCTAAAAAATATTTGAAGCACATTGACACACTTAAACAATATAAATATTTTATTGTGTGTGTTGCAAATCAGCCTGTGCGAAACACAAAATATTGTAGCCGACAGTAAAATTTCTCCGTTTTGCAAACTCACCAATTTGACGTTGTAAGGTTAAACAGAATATTTTTTATCGTATATTATGTTTCGCTGGTAAGTGTCTCAGGGCATGCAGACTTAGAAAGATAATCAAGAGAGACGGGACGGTAGGGACTTAACCGCGAAGGGATGACACTGTCCATTCCAAACATTTCCTGATAGCGAAGTCTGACTAAGAAAAAACCCTTCCACGGTTTTTGATGGCCGAGCAATGGCGATTGAGGTGCGAGTCTCTGCCACACAATTCGTAATGAAACTCGTGTTTATGGATAGTTGAAAGATTGGAGCATAACTATGGCGTGGAACCCACAAGGAAAAAATGTTGAGTAGAAACTGCCCTCTAGTAACAAGTTGAAATGTGTGCGGGTTGTCTATAACATGGATAGCTGAAGCCTATAATCTGAGCCACTGCTATACATAGTTTGTAGAAACGCCGCTGCACAGTAAGAAATACAGCTCTTACTAAACTTTTTTTTCTGTGCAGTAGGGTTCGAGAAAATCGGGAACGTAGAAAGCTAGTAGCCAAAATTGTGATTTTCAAACCATTTAAGGCCTCAGGGGCGTGCGGTATATATCTGGTTCAACTGCAAAAGGGACTGGAATGTATTAGTTTGCCCATGTGTAAACATGTGAGCGTGTATAGCTGTTGGTTATATGCCATAGTCTTGGAAAATGACGAAGGTTGTGTTTATTTCGAAGGCTCGTCGGTCAGGTTATACTGCTGCGAAAGACTTCACACCAATCAGACTAACTTCTATTATATTAAAATCGTTAGACAAACTGATGGATAATTTTATTAAACAGGTTTGGCAAGCGCAGGTCTGTGACAAACGCAAGAAGATTAGTATTTGTGTGGCCTTACACGGAAAAAAATTTCAGGACTCGAACGAGCAATATTGGGAATATAATTAAAATAAAGAACAACATAACCAACGTTGTGAATTAAACTTAACTACATGAGACAAAAGTTTAGCCAATTCAGTGATAGTGAGCTTTGGTTGAGTGCAATTCGTCAGCCATATTGGAATTTCTGACAGCATAAACATTGAGTTTTCAGTTTTAAAACATAGTATTAATTTCAATAATATACTTTAAAATTTTTGTAATTTGAAACATACGATTGAAAAAAATTAAAATGAGCATTTAATTTTACTTTTTACGCAATTAAAATTGGTTCTGTCATAGGTTGTTTTCAAGTAAAATTCAATATCGCCATTCTAACGATAATGCCAATATCGCTCGCTCGTTTTTGACGAAATGTTTGGCTGTTATAGCGAAAAATTTCTCCATTTCAGTTGTACTTTTTTTTCCGTGTAGGAATGCCGTAGCGTAATACATTCGTTGGGTTCAGTAAATAAATTTTCATTAACCTGGGTACCGGGGAACTCGGTAGACAAGTTTCACCTATGTGCAGATTGTGTTAGACGCGCAATGAAATTGCAGCTCACATATTATCTGAATGCCCAGCGTTGGTTAGGATCAGACTTTCTATAGCTGGGGTCAAGAAAATTTCTGTATTACGACAGCTGTGCTGTCGATACATATGAAATTAAGATCTTGTTTAAGAGATTTATTTTGAGAGACTGATTCGGATGATTGATAGCTTCTTTCATACTTAATATTGAAGTTGCCGAATGATAAAATCATTTCCTTTAATAGTATCGGCTAGAATAAATTGTAGCAATTAAACAAAACGTAACTCTCCCTAGGAGGTTCAGGGCCTTGTCGTTGGTGGGAATTAAGGGGGCGAACCCTTCTAAAGAGGATCGGCCGTTCATGAAACTAAATCTACTATGTTTCGCTGGTCAGTGTTCCGGGGCATAGTGATTTAAAGGAGTTATCGGGATAGACAGGTAGGACAGATGCTTAACCGCGGATTCATGCTGAAGATTTCGATGCTGGCGGAGTCTAACTGAAAAGAAACCTTTCGTTAGCTGAGCCATGGCGATTTAGGCGTGAACCTCTGACACCCAATCCGTGATGACAAAAATAATAAAAAAGCGAATGCACGAGCGTTAATGAGCCCTTTTTAGGGGATCATAATTCTGACGTGGAAAGTAAGCTTGGGGCTGGTGCGGACACCGCAAGGGACACAACTATGTAAAATCATTATACCCTTCAGAATGGACTGGAGGAAAGGATTTCCACTTGGGGACGAAGTCTGTTATACAGATGGCTCCAAGGTGGATTGCGGTGTAGGATTCGGAATTTATCGAAAAACTGACTGCATTAAGGTGTCAGAGTCACTGGGACAATATGCCACGGTTTAGCAAACTGAGATCTTCGCGATTGTAAGTTGTGCCCAAAATTTTATCCATAAATGAACAAAGGGCAAGATGATAAGTAATTGTGTGGATAGTCAAGCGGTCTTAGGGACGCTGGAAAATCCCACAATAGAATCGAAACTTGTCTGGGAATGTCGTTGCATACTAGATACAGTAAATAAACTTTCATTGGGAGGTATAATAGCCCCAAGACTGTTGGGGCTATTATACTCAACAAGAGGCGAGCAAGTGATCTCCTAAAACTTAATAAGATCAGAGTGTAGTATTTTGTTTCAATGTTTAAAAGAAAAGTAGAAAAAGTTGCAATTTTTAAAAATAAGTAGAAAAATGATCAATTTTTTGAAAATAGTCGAAAAGTCATTATATCCGAGGCTTGTAATCGTTATCGTTTAATTAATAATAAGCTACTAGCAATAAGTAAAAACTACTTAAAATTAGTCAAAACTGTTAAGAAAATTCCATCAAATAATTAAAAATACAAATTAACATTAATGTACGTAGCGTATAATTTATAACGCATTGAGTGATCAGATTGCATCCATCATGTTAATCGGAGCAAGTATAAAATGTAACGAAACAATTAATGTCGAGAGTAATGCTGTTATTGAATAATCAACTAGTATTTTTTCTCTCTTCTTTTTTCTTTTGAACTTTAAACTAGTAAAAAGAAGTGTGGCGAGCACACGGTAAAGTTTTCGAGGTCAGTGAAAAGTGTAAAACATTTCTACTTCTACCCTCGTCTCGGTCAATGTTACGTCTGCCATTCTCTTTCCTCAGATAGTACATTCCACAACATTTCTCTCACGTTTATTTTATATATATATATATATATATATATATATATATATATATATATATATATATATATATATATATATATATATATATATATATGTCTATCTTATAAAAAGATATCGCCGCCAACGCCGCCGCTGCTGTTTCAAGATTCTGTAAGGGCGCCCTATCCCAAAGGGTCCGTCAAAACTTACGTCAAAATTGACCTATTTTTGACCTATAGGTTTAAAAGAGAATAAATAACGGCCTCACATTACATCAAAATCTATGTCTAATTTGACCTATAGGTTTAAAAGGACGATAAATAACGGCCTCAGATTACGTCAAAATCTATGTCTAATTTGACCTATTTTTTGACCTAGGTGGAAAAGAGGATAAATAACGAATAAAAATACATGTTTAATTTTACCTATTTTTTGAGCTACGGGTTTTAAAAAGGGCCTTAATGTGGGCCTTCACATTACGTTAAAATTTGATCTGTGTTTTACCAACAGGTCAGAGCTTGCCCCCTCAAATACAAGCGCGAAATAGGACGTCTTATGGGGTGAAATGTGTAAAATGACCCAAAAAACGATAAAAAATTCGTGCAAAGTACAAATGGTCTTAGAGTTGTAATTTTTTTGTAAAAATCACTTTTATTAGATGCCACTAGACTGCAAAAAAAGTTTTGCCCTTTTAACCCTTTCGGAACCCTCCGTTTATGGAGTAAAATGGCCCAAAAAACGGTAAATAAACGATAAAAAGACCATCTGTACTTTTCACGAATTTTTTATCGTTTTTTGGGCCATTTTACTCATTTTACCCCATAAACGAAGGGTTCTGAAAGGGTTAGAAGGGTGAAACTTTTTTTTGAAGTCTAGTGGCAACTAATAAAAGTGATTTTTACAAAAAAATTACAATTCTAAGACCATCTGTACTTTGCACGAATTTTTTATCGTTTTTTGGGTCATTTTACTCATTTTACCCCATAAACGAAGGGTTCCGAAAGAGTTAAAAGGGGGAAACTTGTCTGGTGTATGTTTTTTACTATTTGGAGCATTTCTGCGTCGAAAATTTTTAATTTTTTTAATTTTTCGTTTTTTTAAACGTTGCGGACTTCAGCCTCATTCAAATAATATATAATAAACAGTAAAATATGTTATTTAAGTTTGTGTATGAAATGTCAAAAATTGATCATATTTAATAATTTATTTTGGCAAAGTAATTTAATTTTAGGAAATCGGAATTATTTAAATATTGAGTATTTTAAATACACTTTAAAATTATTTAAATACTTTTTTATTATAAGCTGAGAAATATAAAAGAATTTACCTTAAAAACTAACCATTCTTCAGTTTATCGCGATTTTGAATGTTTGTAACTTCCTTGGAGAGAAATCGATTCATGCCAAATTTTTGGAGCATGTTGATTAAAGCAATACCTTCTTGCTACAAAAATTTCGCGTTGGGTTTTGCACTAGTCTTCAAAAGAAATTGATTTAAAATAAGTGTTTATTTTGAAGGTTACCGACAAGTATTATAACTACCTTGAAGTTGATTTGCTACTTGCGATAAAAGTCAAATTCAAAATGAATGATTTTTTTATTTAAAGGAAATTTAAAATTATATTTGTGTGAGTTTAAATATTTTTATTTGAATTAAATTTTATTAATAAAATTAATAAAAGTAAATACTTAATTGAAACGAAATAAAACAATTTTTTTGAAAGTCAAATTAAATTATGCTTTAAATGAGTTTAAATATAGGGTAGGGTGGAGCATTACTATTCTTGTTTGGATTTTTGAGTCTACAAAATTTATTAAAAAAAAAAATAATGAGTAGAACCGTTTGAAAGCTTGACTTCTTAGCTACAATTTTGCCATGTATTATTTTGCAGTAGCTCAATTCTGTTCCGAACTACAGCGATTTTACGAAAAAAAATTTTTTGATGTCGAAGAAAACGGGGGGCGTAACTATTCTTTCAGCTATTAATGATATAATAGTAAAAAAATACAATAAATATTGTTTTTATTATCCAAATTATATCAAATTTTTATCTGTAGTTATACAATGTATTAAAACTACTACCAACAGTAATAAAATTTATTATTGTATAAAATATATCAAGAAATAAGAAAATATAAAATGTTTAAAAAAAATTTCTTTTATGTCCATTTCTTCGTCGCTTAAAACACAATTGACGCAAGCCTAGTTTAACTCAATTCTTGAACATGTAACGTGTGCCTAAAAACCTAAAAACAAACACACAAAAAACATACACTGTTTTGTAGTTTTCGCTGTCATCAGTGAAATAATAGTTACGCCCCACCCGACCATTTTTTGAAAAAAACGTTGTAAAATTTTTGAACAATAGAATATCGAAAATCTATTATGATATTCGTGTTCAGCACTAAATTTGACTTTAGAAAACACTTACCCGAAATTTTTTCCCACCGTTTCTCACTATTAACAATGGCAGACTAAATGAGTGAAAACAAGTAAGCGAGTGTGTCAAAATCACATTTGGGTACCTAACTCCTATGATAAATAGCGCCAAAAGCTCAAATTTGGCATACAATGTTTATTTCACATGACAAGTATTTACTGTAAAAAAAACTTTAATCGGATGAATAGTTTTCTCTCCAGGACTAAAGAATAGTTACGCCCCGCGAATAGTAATGCCCCACCCTACTCTATTCATTTAAATTAAATTTTATTAACAAAATTAATTAATTAATTGTATTTAATTACCTAGTTTCTAAACATTTAGTTAGAATGAAATTAAATGATTTTTTAAAGTCAGTTAAAAGTAGTTTTATGGCACTTTAAATATATTTATTTAAATTAAATTTTATTAGTGGAGAGTGGGGCAAACCGGACCGGTGGGTAAACCGGACCCCCCTCAATATTTCCGAAATGGCGAAATTGTCAAAAGTGCTATTTAGAAATTTGAAACAACCATGTGTAGTATACCTTATTTTTTCAATTTGCCATTTTTTACTTTTGTTTGTGCAACGCTAGGGGCAAAAGTTTTTTTTTAGTTTTTTTCTACACTTTTCCGATTTTTTTCTTAAGGGAATTCTGAGGAAATCGTGTAATATTTCCAAATATTACGTCTTGGGTTTTGAAGGTACACACCTCAGAAAAATTTACCACCAAAAACTTTGATGAATTTGCAAAGTGTTTCTTTTTGACAAATATTTATTCTCAAAATGAGCCTGTGGGGCAAACCGGACCGTTTTCGGTGGGGCAAACCGGCCATAGGATATTTCCATTGAATTAAAGTTTCATAAACATTATTTTTAAATAAAATGTTTCTTTCATTAAAATATTTACTTACAATGAAAAATAATTGTCTTCCAATGAGAATTGGACCCTTTAATATTGTTTTTCTAATAATGACAAACATTTTAATTTTTTATTAAAAAAAATATTTATCTAATTAAAATTCAATCCCGAATTATTATTTTCATTACTACAACCATTGTTTACAATACTCTTTATGTTTCTTATTATTGTAGATTATGTAAATGCAATATTATAAATAAAAAACCAAACGGTCCGGTTTGCCCCATGGGGGGTCCGGTTTACCCAGGGGGTGGGGCAAACCGGACCGTTTGCAAAATTTTTTAAAGTTAACACAGCAACTAAACAATAAAAGATGAAGTATAGGTGTCTCTGAGAAAAAGTTGCACAATTAAATGATCTTTCAAACAAGACCTCAAAAAATGAAATCGGTTGATTCGTTTAGTCACAAGAGTCAAAAAACCGTTAGGGGGTCCGGTTTGCCCCCCTCTCCCCTAATAAATAATTAATTAATTTTAATTAATTAAATTTTTTCCACATTTAATTGGAATGAAATAAAACTTTTTTTAAAGTCAGTTTTAAATTATCTTTATGTGAATTTAAATATGTTTATTTGAATTAAATTAATAATTGAATTAAATTTTATTTACAAAATTAATAAAATTAATTAATTAATTGTAATTAATAAAGTTTTCTTAACATTGAATTATTTTTTGAAGTTATAAATTAAATTTTGATGTAATAATAAAGGTTTACAATTTTTGTTTTAATTACTACTTAAAGACATTTCCTCTATGAATTAATTAATATCAAAATCTCGATATAATTGTAATAGTGTGCTATTACAATTATCAATTAATTAGCAAGAAAATAATACTTGCTAATTCAGTATTTAATAATATGTTTGTTCTATGAAAAGGATACATCTTCAAACTCTTGAGACTGTGATAATCTTTTTATTTGCAGCGTGGAAGTGGAAAGTGGAATAAAACAGTGCATATTTCGTATTCCTGGAACTGTGCGTGCTTGCTGGTACCTTCGATTGAGATGTCTGTCTATTCTTTTAATTTCATTTTCTTCAACTTTAATGAAGCTTATTCCCTCTATCTGTTTTTGACAAAATTCGAACATCTCATCTACGTTTAAGATTGCAGACTCACCGCCTACTCTTTGTTGTTGTTTGGTCGTTAACCCAATGATATGACTGAATTTCGTCTTGGACAATAAACGAATAATTTTGGGCGAAATCTAATAAAGCAATAATTTCGTTTTCCGGAAGATTTTCTTTTAAGCTGTTCAGGTATTTCGCTTGACTTGTAGACACATAATGGTGTTCTTCAATGAATTTAACTTTTGTATCAACGATTCTAAATATTCCTCTCTAGATTGAACAATTGTTACTAAATCTGCTCGATCAACATTTACCCATTGTTTATATTTTAAAGTTGCATCTTCGTCTATATTCTTTAGAACAATATTATTAATTTCATCGAATCCAGGACATTCCTCGCATTTACCGCTTTAGTGTCGCAGACGCCCAGTTTTAACAGATCTGTTAAGCAGTCGTTAGGCTTTAACATACTGATCATTAGTTTTGCATTCTCGTGTTGCAAACAAACACAAACTGAATGAGTGCTCTTGGGGCCAGCTAGAATGCACCACTTCGGTCTTAATTCCACAAATTTGGAAATTCCTATTTTTGTATCTGGCGATGTTTCTTTAAAATGCTTATACAATTCCCTTAAATTAGAAAGAACCAACCGTTTTTGTTTTTTTCTTTTTCGCTAGTTTCATTTCTTACGGAAACGTAGTCCTTCGATCCTGGACACATCCTGCTATTCTCGTTGTTTTCATAAAAAGCCGTCACTTTCCTTTTCGCTGTTTCCTCTATTCCTTTTTGAATCTTGTGCGTGCATTCTGGTAAAATTCCATGTAATTTTGTTAATTTTCTATATTTTTTAACTTGTTCAGATACTTCAAATTCTTCGCAAATTTTTTTAATCGACCAAAATTTAGGTAACAAACTTATCATTTTTATTTTATCGTCTACGTTCTCGGAAATTTGTATTTTCTTTTTAATTTTATCTATTAACAATCTGTAGGGGGAAGTCCCCTAGTACCGGACATCTAAGGTTTTCATAGAATATAATTAAAACTACTTCAAAAAATATGACTTCAATTATGAATTAATTAACTTCACAATAGATAACACCAAAATCAATTAACAAAAATAGAATATTTTGATAAACATTTTTGTTAAATTCAATTTAGTTTTGGTATCGAAATACTACAATTTTGAAATTGTCCCCTAGTACCGGACAGTCTAAAACTTTTAATTTTACGCGCAAGATATTATTGAGAAATAATGCAATGATCAAAGACTGCATTCTTGCTGTATTAAAGGAAGTGTTATTGCCAAAGACATTGTAAAATAAAATTATCACCTTTAGAAAAAAATGTGTTACCTTTTTTTATTTTTTATTTAAATTTTACAGTGCATTCTACCAAAAACACATTCACATTAAGTGAATGATTGATTCAACGAATATTCCTGTTTAATATATTCAGATAAAACAAAAGTGACCTAACTATTCACTTATTGGCTGAGTTTACCTACAAAAACCAATTTTTTTAACTGTCCGGTACTAGGGGAATTCCTTGTGTCCGGTACTAGGGGACAAGCAATCCTCAAAATTATGTTACTTTATACTAACACCGTTAAGAAAATAAAAACAACTTTTACAGTTTTGGAATTATAGTTAAATTCTCTCTTTAATGCAAGTTAAAATAAACACGTAAGCACAAAATTATATTAGTAATCGCACTTTGAAATTTAAACGATACAACGTCTTCTCGATAAAAAAAACAAAATTTAGTGCTCTCATCGAGGTCATTCGCGTTATTGACAAACCGAGCTCTCTTTGTTAATGTAAATTTCATCATCAATTTCACGTTTCTTGTCAGATACTTGTTTTCTACAATTTCGATAAACACCTGTGCCGGGCTTTAGCTCCACAAAGTCATTATTTTGCACAAAGGTTAACGATACTTCTCGTAAAGATTTTGATTTTACACTGTTGTGAGATTTAAATGGGTCACAACATTTCTTACCAAAGTATTGCGAATATTTATGAAGATACTTTTCTTCGTGCTTTTCACAAACTGTGGTAATAGTTTTAGTAGTTCTTAATTTTAATAACAATCCTTCGATTTCAGTAAAACATTTTATTTCTTGAAAGGGTTTTGGTAAACTTTCGCACAATTCGTTTAAATATATACCTGTAGATAAAAAAAATTTTTTTAATAGTTAAATAATATTAATTTAATACGATTTATAAATTTTATTAATGACATATTGACATACCAATACAACACTGCATTTTGAGTAAGTCTTTAATTAATATTTTGACATTAAATCAAATACTGAATGTGCTTTTATTGATACTTAAACGCAATGTAACCTTAACATAATTGTTTATAAAATGAAGATCAAACTGTTTAGAAATTATACAAAATAATAAAATAAATAAATTTTATATCCCTTTAAAAAATTTATGTAAATCTATAGAGTTTTTTAAAACTGATTTTTGCTGTATCACACAAAAAACTTGTAAACTGAGTATATAGTTTTAGGTCTAAAGAGGAAAAATGTTTTTTTTACAAAGTAATTAATCGAGAAAATGTCTTAAATTAGTAATTTATAATACAAAAATTGTAAACTTTTATTAATGTATTAAAATTTAATTTATTAGTTACAAGAAATAATTAAATGTTTAGGAAATATTATTAAATAGAATTAATTAATTAATTAATTTTGCTAATAAAATTTAATTTAAATGAATATATTTAAAGATAATTTAATTTGACTTTCAAAAAAATTGTTTTATTTCGTTTCAATTAAGCAATTACTTTTATTAATTTTATTAATAAAATTTAATTCAAATAAAAATATTTAAACTCACACAAATATAATTTTAAATTTCCTTTAAATAAAAAAATCATTCATTTTGAATTTTTGACTTTTATCGCAAGTAGCAAACCAACTTCAAGGTAGTTATAATACTTGTCGGTAACCTTCAAAATAAACACTTATTTTAAATCAATTTCTTTTGAAGACTAGTGCAAAACCCAACGCGAAATTTTTGTAGCAAGAAGGTATTGCTTTAATCAACATGCTCCAAACATTTGGCATAAATCGATTTTTCTCCAAGGAAGTTACAAACATTCAAAGTCGCGATAAACTGAAGAATGGTTAGTTTTTAAGGTAAATTCTTTTATATTTCTCAGCTTATAATAAAAAAAGTATTTAAATAATTTTAAAGTGTATTTAAAATACTCAATATTTAAATAATTCCGATTTCCTAAAATTAAATTACTTTGCCAAAATAAATTATTAAATATGATCAATTTTTGACATTTCATACACAAACTTAAATAACATATTTTACTGTTTATTATATATTATTTGATTCATTTATCATCTAGAAAACACAAATTCAACCTTTTAAAATAAATATCTATCGTTTTTTATATTTATTAAAGAATTTTCTCCTTTTTTTAATATTTTCTAATGTCTGTCAATATAACCTTTTTTCATGTACTCTCAATTTAAAACATTTTTTCATATAAAATGTAATTATTTTTTACAAATCATTGTGCATAGTTTTTATAATTCTTTAAAAAAACTATGGCCATCTCCTCCGGACGTACCCTACACTGAGAGAAATCGATAGTAAGATTTCGATGTTATACGATAATACACTGAGAAAAATGGTCAATGATGTTAATGGTTAATATCTGTGACAGTGAAATATATAAGAGGCATTCTATTTCAAAACGACTCCTCTGTAAACAATTGCCAATTTCAGGCAATTTTCAAATAAATATTTCTCCTATTTAATTAAATAAACCAATTAAATTTGACTTGAAGGTTAAACTTCTAAATATCTCAAAACACGTTATATCCGATTTTTATAAAATTGATTTCAAAATAAAACAAATATTCCATTTTTATTCCTGCACGGAAAAACTTTGTATACTAATTCCTGTTAAACTCGCAATGTATTTTTAGTAAACTGACTACTAAAGTGGGGAAAAAGTGGTCACTAGACGAGATTTATAATTTAATAGAAGTTTTTGTAATACGATATGATCTCTTTTTTTGCAATATTTAGTAGTCAAGTTATGAGAAACTCGCCTATGATATACGAAAGAAAGTAGATGTAGAAAAAGTGAATGCCAAAATTTTTATTTTCTATATTCGAAAGAATGATATTTTCTTCGCGCCGCGTTTACAATTTAGTAGTCAAACGATCAAAACTGCACGCATACAAACGAGCACCGCTGTTCGTGTAATCACACATAACCACTCAATCTCATATACATGCGTGCTCAAGTCAAATGGCTGCTGTCATTCCACCTGGTTCTCTTTTAATAATTTAATAATTCATTATACAAAGAAAAGTGGATATTAAGAATCTTAATGCATTAGATATTAAAAAAAGGATGCTAATGCATATCATCTAGATGTTGTGGTTTAACATCTCAGATGTTAAAAAGTATAATTTGTAAATGTGAGGTTATGTGTCAACAAGTCTTCCGTATTTTCCAATATCGATCTGTCGTTATACTACTTGAATTTCAACAGTGCAAGATATATTTCACAATTTTATTTAGGAGGATTTTTCTAAATTTCTCTATGCTTATATAATTATTTTTAATAACGGAGAAAATTGTAATTGCCTCATTAATGTGAATATTTTTAATAATAATAAATTGAAATGTTTCTTTTAAATACATATAATGAAAACTTATTCTGATTTCATAGTTTTTAACTTAAAATTATTTAATTTAATCTTTTTTTATATGTTTCACAATATAAGCAAAAAATAAACTTTTAAGTTAATAAAAAATATTTATTCTAAATCTTAGCTATAAATTTCTACAAAGAATAAAAATTTAATCAAATGGATAAATAATTTTAGGAAATAATAATGATAATTCTGTTAATTTCAAAAATTGACCTTATTAATTTTAAATATAACTGATTTTGTGAATTTTATTTAACAAACAAATATTATTTAATACAGCATTTAACAAATTTTCTCCCAAGTGTCAATACAATGTTTTGGATTAGTATATAAGAACAGTGACTTACTTTCTTGATATGAATTGTATATGCGTTCCGTCGATTAAAGTGTGCGTTACTTTATCAGTGTGTTAGACATTAGATTAGGTTGCGTTCAAATAAGTTATCAATCGTCATAGGTAAAATAGATTTCTACCTGACTCATTAGAATGAGATGGCGACAGTCTGCTCCTGTCACTGACATTCAACATTGTTTTTTAGTGAAATCATGAATTTTAAATTTTCATCAACTGACTACTAAATTTTAAAAGTCTGGTTCTGTTCCGTGTTTTAATAGTCAGACTACGAAATATTGATACCGTCGCAGTTTTTCCCCACTTTAGTAGTCAATTTACTAAAAACACGTAGTGAGTTTATCACAAACTAGTATACAAAGTTTCTCCGTGTGTAAAATTTATCTTGAACATTTCAGTGGATTATGAGAAATTAATTAAAATCTACAATCGTAAAAATTTATACAAAATACAAAATTTTCTATAGAATTACATTATTTTTTTAAAAAAGTTTTTACTTTACAGGGGGATGTTTTGAAATACAATGTCTCATAAACATCTTAGATATTTAAATTTAATATCTAAAGATATCGGAAAACGCACTTTCAAAGATAACCTCACATTAATAGCTTATACTTTTTTACATCTGAGATATTATACAATAATGTCTCGATGTTATGCATTAACATCTATTCTTAGTATTTAGTGTATTAAGATTTTTAATATCGACTTGTCTTCTTATATCATTATGCTAACATCACAGATGTTACAAAAAATAGTTGTGCTACCCCGTACTATCAAGATGTTACTCCGAATAATTTTGATGATAACGGTTACTGTCTAGATAGCTGTCCATATTTGTAGCATTAAAGGTGGTCACTCTAACAATCATTATGTTACCTACTACTATAAGTTTTTCTCCGTGTATTAACTTGAATTTAACGTACTTTTTAAAACCTGAACGTAAAAAGAAATGTTGTGTCAAAATATTCATCGTTTTTTCTTCGTTTGTGGAACTACCTGTATATATTTCCAAAAGGTTTATTTATCGAGACTAATATAAACGATTATCGTCAATTTCGGGCTTGGAAAATTCTTTGAGCGAGTTGTTGACATTTTGCAATTGTTCTATTGTTTGCAAGCTGAAAGCAATTAATAATGAATCATGTTACGATGTTGAACTTGCATCGACATCTGAGTAAATAATTTTATTCAGTCTTTACAATCATTTCCTTTTCTTTATTTGTTCATGTGTTAGACTGTCTCTTCTTTTACTATATTCACAAGATTGAAATTCACAAGACTAAATTTTGTGTCGAAGAACTGACAATTATTTTATCTTATTTTTCAAAAATACAATTTCTTTTTCTCAAAAGAGTTTTTTCATATAAACACCAAAAACTATTTGGTTAAAAATATTTAATGAATATTTTTGTGATAAGTTGCATTTTAACTTATAAAAATTTTATTAATATTTTCATGATCCCAAAGTTCTGAATGTTAAAAAAACGCTTATTTTATTTTTCAAATTAAATTAATTTCCTTGATTAGAACTTTTAAAAGTTGTGGATAATTTTTTTTCTTTCAAACATTGATCATAAACTTTGTGATCTTCATCGACATAAATTAATGTTATTCGCAAACGTTAATAAATAAAATTATATTAAATTCTTAAATAAATTATTTAATTAATTAATTCGTCTTTTAGATTATATTAAATTCGTTTTTGTCGAAATTCTATTAAATGAAATTTTACTCAATTAGAAATTCGATTCATAATAATTTTAAAGACACGATTATTTGACCTTTTATAATTAAAATAATTATAATAATGAAATATTACATTTATATTACTTAGCTATTAATGAGAACTGTAATTTAATGATAATAATTAACATTTATATATATATTATTCAAGTATACATGTGTCCTGACGCGGTGAAAGGGACCTTACGCACCAAAAAATCAATTTTTAGTTATTAGTGCCATTATATCGATTGAAAAAATCTGGATAGAATGGTATCAATAACTCAAAATTAATTTTTTTGGACGTAAGGTCCCTTTCACCGCGTCAGGGCACATATAGAATATGTATAATTATAATTTTTCATTAGTTAAAATTTTTAATTTTCGAAATGATGAGTACAGATAAAGAATAAAAATACAAGCGTGTATTGTGAATACGTTGTCTGAATGGGTTTTCCGTCTGGGCTTTAATTTCCCTTCCAGTGGCATATCAGTGTGAATGGTGAAGGGGAAAGCAAAACGAGGGAGTGGCGCGTACTCAAGATTTATGAAAAAGGGGATGAGTGAACAGCTTCCATGAAATCAATTTTAAATGTAAAGATCACACAAATACATCACGTCGAATACAAATGTATATATACATATACATATAAAGAAATGTAATAAAAAATTTAATAAACTACTCAAGAAGCTAACAATCCCCCTCCCCTCCCTCCTCATTCAGAATCATAAATAAAAATTGTAATACCCTTAAAAAAGAAACTATATTGTAAAAAAAATTGAATTTATCGAAATTGGTTTATTTTTGTAAACAAAATAGACAATAACGACAATATAATACACTGTAAGAAACGCTTATCGAAATTTCATTTTATCACGAAAAAAAATTTCTTGTGAAAGCCACAAGTTTTTTTGGAATATATACGAATGTGTTAAGTTGTGCTTTAAACAGGAGAGTTTAGTGCTTCTAACAAGCTGGTCTGGGCGTAGCACAAACCGAGACGCATGCTTATTCCCGAAATCTTTTTTGACCAAATAGGTATTTGATATAAAACTACTTAACTTAAAATTCACATAATATGCACATTATTTGACATAAATTTCATGGCACACAAAAACCATTTAACATAAATATCATTTGTCATAGAATTCATTAAACAGAAATATTATGTTACATAAAACTTAGATAACCTAATTCCCATTTGACATAAAAATTATGTAACATGAATTTCTATTGACATAAAAATCATTTAACATAAATTTCTTTTGACATAAAATTAATTTAACGTAAATTCTATTTGTTATAAAATTCATTAGACATCAATTTCATTTGGCATAAATGTCATTTAACGTAATTCTCATTTGATATAAATATCATTAGACATAAAATTAGCTTGACATAAATTTCATTTGACGTGAATATCATTTAACATAATTATTATATAACGTAAAATTAAATTTATATAAATTTCATTTAGCATAAATACCATTTAACATAATTCTCATTTGTCATAAAAGTCATTCAACAACATTCTCATTTGACATAAAAATCATTTTACACATATAACTTTTTACATAACAATATCGGCGCGAATTTTAAAAGTAACCAATTAGATATTATCAACAACATTGTCATTCCCTAATTTTGAAATTCGCGCCTATGTTTCCATGTCAAATGATTTGTATGTAATATAAAATCTACACGGAAAAAAATTTCAGGACGCGAACGAGCAATATTGGGAATATAATTAAAATAAAGAACAACATAACCAACGTTGTGAATTAAACTTAACTACATTAGACAAAAGTTTAGCCAATTCAGTGATAGTGAGCTTTGGTTGAGTGCAATTCGTCAGCCATATTGGAATTTCTGACAGCATAAACATTGAGTTTTCAGTTTTAAAACATAGTATTAATTTCAATAATATACTTAAAAATGTTTGTAATTTGAAACATACGATTGAAAAAAATTAAAATGAGCATTTAATTTTACTTTTTACGCAATTAAAATTGGTTCTGTCATAGGTTGTTTTCAAGTAAAATTCAATATCGCCATTCTAACGATAATGACAATATCGCTCGCTCGTTTTTGACGAAATGTTTGGCTGTTATAGCGAAAAATTTCTCCATTTCAGTTGTACTTTTTTTTCCGTGTATGACAACTGAATTTTATGTCAAATGAGAATTATGTGTAATGAGATATCGGTCAAATGAAATTTATATCAAGTGAACTTTATGTCAAATGAACAATATGTAAAATGGGATTTATAACAAATGAAATTTATGTCGAGTTATGCCAAATGAGAATTATGTTAAATGGAATTTATGCTAAATGAAATTTATATAAATTTAATTTTACGTTAAATAATAATTATGTTAAATGATATTCACGTCAAATGAAATTTATGTCAAGCTGATTTTATGTCTAATGATATGTATGTCAAATGAGAATTACGTAAAATGACATTTATGCCAAATGAAATTGATGTCAAATGAATTTTATAACAAACAAAATTTACGTTAAATGAATTTTATGTCAAAAGAAATTTATGTTAAATGATTTTTATGTCAATAGAAATTCATGTTACATAATTTTTATGTCAAATGGGAATTAGGTTATCTAAGTTTTATGTAACATAATATTTCTGTTCAATGAATTCTATGACAAATGATATTTATGTTAAATGGTTTTTGTGTGCCATGAAATTTATGTCAAATAATGTGCATATTATGTGAATTTTAAGTTAAGTAGTTTTATATCAAATACCTATTTGGTCAATAAAGATTTCGGGAATAAGCATGCTTCTCCACAAACCAATCTGTAATATAACCAAGAAATTTAAGTGTTCGTCAGCTACTGGTTTGTGTATTTCCCAAACTCAGCTGTTTGTGGATACTACAACCACCGTTCATAGATGGCGCAGGAAATCCTGTGGATTATACAAGAAATTTTTTTGCGTGATGTCAGTTGTTATACACTAAAAGAAAAAAATGAAAGATATAGGCATAATTGAGGTTATATATACCATATATACCTCTCAGGGAGTAAGACTAAGGAGACTCCACTAATGCTATGGAAGTGAAACCATTCGTCGTATTGAAACTATATGTAAGAACGAAAATGTTAGTTTTCGCGCATGCACACATGTAATATATTTGTCTCTGTCTTTCTTACTAATCCAGACGACTGAGAAAATCATAACAATCTACAAGTTGAGAAGGTTATGTTTAATGTTTGTGATTGTTGTGCGTTTCAGGAATATTATTAATAATAACTATTAATAAATTGAAAAAAATAAATTTAATAAATATATATGTGTATACAAAAATATATATTAAAGAGTGTATATTTTTCAGTGGTAAGTAATATATTAATAATATCATTAAATATTTATATATGTTCAGAATAAATTTTTTTGGTATATAACTACAAAGTGTTTTATTCTATGTGGAAACAATTGAAAAATTCGTAAATAAATAATAGTTACGAATTTTTAATTTACATTAATTATATACTTTATAAATAAAAAACAAAAACATAACAATCATTGTAACATGATGTTTTGCATCCTGGGATGCAACAAGCCATAATTTTGTAATTTTATTCTCATACAAGAAAAACACTGTAAAATAAAATAATAAATTTTTTTTGAAATAATTCGTTCTATTACTCAAAATAATTTTATAAATCATAAATATTAATTGTAATGTAATTAAATCTAATAATTGTAAGTATTATAATATTATTAAATCCTACCTACATATAAAATTCTGCTCCAACAAAATATTTTATTTTACACTGAGAAAATTTTGGGGACAATACTGCTCCGGTAGGTGTCACCGCTACGTTAAATTAAGAGCTGGAGCGCAACTTTACCTACGATTTGCAGCCGCCCGGAAAAAGTAAGAATCTGTTCTCATAGACTTTACTCCGTGCTCATGGAACTGATTCTTATCTTTCAAAAGTCAAAATCAGCCCCGTGAGGAGTAGAAGCTGCCTTTTGCGGAGCGGCTGCGAATCGTGGACAGAGACATACATTTATGTATTTGAATTACACCGACAGATTAGCTCGGTCGCACCCTAAAAAATTATTCTTGACTTGATGTGGATTCCTCTAAACTAAATGCATATTTTCCTCTTATATATGGTATCAAAAGTAATATACTTTGCTTTAGAGGATTTTCATTGCCAATATTATTTGCTAATTATGGTTATGAGATAATAAAAAAAGATATTTTTATGCACTGAATTAAGCGTTTTTAATTAAATAAAATTAAGTAAATATAATTAGTTATTAATAGTTAACTACTTACATTAATTAACGTATTTCTCCCCTTGTTTATTTCATTTAAATTCAATGTTTTTGACGTTTGAACCTCTAAAAATTGTTTTGTTTTATTATTAACCACCAAAGAATAAAAATAATATACATTCAAGTTGGATACTTTTGTTTTGAGAGGAAAACGTGAGAGGATATTAGAAGAGGATTTTTCTTCTAACTATAAGATTACTTTTTTTAGGGTGCGGATAAATGTTTGGCTCGGTGGACGCTTAGGACCAAGGGAGTACTTGGTTCGCGCCCATTAGCCTGGGATTTTTTCGGCACGTGAGATAATCTGAGCGGGAGGTTTGACGTCGAAGTATAATGTACACACCATTAGAATTCGACTGTCGATAAACCGGTTGTACTCGGAGAGGTTTTCTACAGTTTCCCTCTCCACTGGCGAGAAAACCCATTAGACGGGTAGTCCAGGCAAATACGAGTACTCCTAATTTCAAGCCGTTCTGTAGACGCAAAAATTTAGTATAAGTATAGTATGTAAGATAAAATTCCACGGGGAACACTTGTAACGCTAATATTAAGGCAAAAGACGAGTGTATAAATAAATAAAAAAAATATAAAATTATATTTGAATTACAGAAACCATATATGAAGTAGTATGAGGAGACCGATCGAAATACATTATAAATGGGCCAGATTTTAGTACCCCCTTAGTAAGTGAAAAATGCCGACAGGAACACTAGCGCTGCACATGGGAAAAATGTAAACACAGTTCATTCACAATTGATAGAATTATAACATTGAAAATAAAACTTTTAGTTTGTTAATATTTAAAAAACATGAAGAACACCAAAAAACATGTCACACACATCGATTTGTAAAACATAAACAAATAATATAGGTAATGTTTTATACTTTTCATAGGCAATAATAAATTTAGCCCCATAGAGCGCTAGTGTGCCTTCAGATAATTTTTACTAACCAAACGGGTATCAAAATCCGTCCCACTTTTAATACGAAATTTACATGGTCATTCGGTCTCCTTATACTACTGCATGACGGAAATCTTGTTACAAATTGTAGGTTAAGTGTTCCTCATTTTTTAAATTCTCTCTTAACCTAACCATTAAGGTATAAGATCAAAATTTGTTTTCTCAAAGCTTGACATAAATTCTTAAACATAACCAAATTCCTAACATACAGAAATCATTTCTATCATACGTATAACGATTGACATAAAATGAAATTTCAATAATAATTTCTTACAGTGTATGAAATGATTTAGCAGAGAATAGTCTAAACTAATTTAATTTAAGTAGGTATTTATATATAGGTAAGATTAAATAACAAAAGTTAGGGAAATTTTTGAATTCAAAACCACTTCAAGTACAAAAATTTGAATTTCTGCAGAAATTCAAATTTTCACCTAAGTTTTCATAAAAACTTGAAACTGAGGTATGAAAGAACCCGTGCAAAGCGGCACCTAAGACATTAGACACCCTAAGAAAGTTCCCTGAAGTTTTTTCTTTTAAATTGTTGATGAAAAAATTAAAATCAGTAACATTTTATTTCGTATCCAAGCGTCGACAATAACCTCAAGTACATCATCGAAGAAATAGAAATTGAAACTAAAGTTTCAAAACTTAGAAATTGGAAATAAATTTTGAAGCTGGAAACTAAAAAAAATGAATTTGAAACTTAGGTGATGAAATATTAAACTAAAGTTCTAGAACTTGGAATAAAAGTTTTAGAACTAATTACTTGAAAAATAGTGTTGAAACTCAGAAATTTTAATCAAAGTATTAATTAATAAAAATAACTTGCGTAAATTAAACATTTGGTATTGTTAACATTTTTAAAAAAAAATCTGTTCAAAATTTCAATTAATTAAAAAAAAATGTAATAAAATGGCTGTCATAATTTCAATCATCTTTATAAAGAATAAAATTCTTCTCAACAATTCATTTATTTTCAAAAATAATGAAATTTTTCGCAAAAATTCAATTACATTTAAAATTTCTTTTAAAATTTCTCGTCAAAATTTTATAAATAATAAAATTCATCATAGAAATTCAATTATTTTCAAACGTAATAAAATTCTCCGCAGAATTTAAAATTTTTTTTAATTTCTCGTCAAATTATCATTATCTTCATGAATAAAAAAATTAATTTTGCAAATTTAATTATTTTCAAAAGTTCTGTTAAAATTCTTTGCAAAATTCAAAATAATAATTTCTACAAACATTATAAAAATAAAAATTTATTTATTTTAAGTATAGATTTTCAATTTTAATAATTATATACATATGGGTGATTCTCTCAGAAAGGACAAATTATTTGTGCACTGTTTCATACGGCGTTTTTGTTATAAAACAGTAAAATAAATATAAGTAATTAAAAATTGGCTAGCCATATGTTATGATTATAAAGTTTTTAGTTCAATCATAACGAAAAATTAAAAAATAATGATCAAATTACTGAAATATTAAATAAATATGATGTGAAAACACCACTCCGTAACCACCTCCGTTACACTACATTTTATCAAATATTTCAGTTTTTTGACTTTCTTTCGAATTTTTCTTTAGTGATATAATTAAAAAATATTAAATGCTATGGAGTGGCTGTCATAAATTTTAAAAGTTTATTTTAATATAATTAATTTTTAATAAAATACCATAAAATCATGATTTGTTCTTTTTGTGAGAATCACCCATATATACAATTATACATATAATATATATATACAATTATATACATACACTACCGTCGGGAATTATCGGTACGATTGACTTGCTGGCAGTGAAAAGTCAGCGCTGACTTTAAATCAAGATATTTAATTGTAGGGGAAAGATAGAGATTTCAGACCTAGACTGTTTTAAAGCTTATTAAATTCTGCGTCTAATGACATTTAATTTGAATTTTTCTAAACATTTGAACAAATAATATGATATGAAATGTTACGGAAAAAAATTCAATAATTTTCCCATTTTCGTACATCAAGTTTGAACCCCTGCACATTTTTTAATAATGTATTGAAAATTTTGAAATTTTAACAGCATAATCCTTCAATCCTCAGCTTCAATTTAAGCTTTTGAAAGTTAAAAAATATTAACTGGTTCATGAAATATCTTAAAAAATGTGAGAGCATGTTTTTCTATTAGTCAATCATTGATGAACATCTCTCGTTCTCTCGCCTCCCTACTCCCCAGGTGCGAATTTTCGGTTGGCCCATAGTTGGGCCAACTTTTACAAGGTCGGTCCAACTTCTCGTGCCAGAGGTTGGGCCAACCATACAGATGATAACGGTTGGCCGTCTAATGGCGACGATGGTTGGCCCGACAAGTCATAAGGAAGTTGGCCCAACTTAAAATGCATATGTTGTGCCAGCTATACATTTCAATGGTTGGTCCAAAAACTGACGCCAAAGTTGGCACGACTTTAAATGCGTAAGTTTGGCCAACTTTAACAGCCAAAGGTAAAAAATTATTAAAAAACTAAATTATTTAAACAATTAACACGTTATTATTAGCAAGCACATCAGATATAACCTTTACCTATTATTATTCAACACAATCTCATACATACATTTTCGAAAATATCTACCGCTTGCTGGGATCGAACCCCTAACCTAACGCGCCGAAGTCTTATACACTGACCACTACGCTACGCTCACATGGGAGTCCATACCGTTAAATGTATATTAAAGCTGCAACAGTCGTGCCAACCGTGGCCCAGAGTTAGGCCAACCGAGAAAGTTTAAGTCATTTAAACTGTTTTTCACAAAGTTTTGCCAACAGTCGGGCCAACCGTGGCCCAGAGTTAGGCCAACCGAGAAAGTTTAAGTCATTTAAACTGTTTTTCACAAAGTTTTACCAACAGTCGGGCCAACCGTGGCCCAGAGTTTGGCCAGCCGAGAAAGTTTAAGTCATTTAAACTGTTTTTCACAAAGTTTTTCCAACCGTCGGGCCAACCGTGGCCCAGAGTTTGGCCAACCATAAAGTTTGAGTTATTTAAACTGCGTTTTACAGAGTTTTGCCAACCGTCGGGCCAACCGCGGCCCAGAGTTAGGCCAACCGAGAAAGTTTAAGTCATTTAAACTGTTTTTCGCAAAGTTTTGCTAACCGTCGGGCCAACCGTGGCCCAGAGTTAGGCCAGCCGAGAAAGTTTAAGTCATTTAAACTGTTTTTCACAAAGTTTTGCCAACCGTCGGGCCAACCGTGGCCCAGAGTTTGGCCAACCTAAATTTGTAAGTCATATGAGATACGTTCCCCATAGTTGTGTCGACCTTTGTCGCCAAAGTTGGCCCGACGGTTGGTTATACTCTGCATGTAATGGTTGGCTTGCAAAGTCGGGCCAACTGTGGGCACTAGTACTTGCCAAAGTTGGGCAAACTCTGGCAACCAAAACTTCGCTTGCCAAAGTTAGGCCAACCGTGGGCCAACCTTCAAACTCTGGCGGCCAACCTAAATTCGCACCTGGGTCTTTCGTTTCTCCAGGGCCGAAATGTCAGTTGAGCGCAAGCGGGACCTTTTTTGAAACTTGAAATAATATTAAAGATTTATTATTTTTATTATTATTTTTATTATTTTCATTATTATTATTTTTTCATTACTAATAACATTCTTCAAGAAAATTTAATTATTTTTATAAATAGTAATTAATTAAATTCATTGTTCCTAAAATCCAATTACTTTTAATTTTTTTAAACATAAATTATGAAAGAAACTCTATTGTATTTAAAAAAAAATTTCAAAAGAATTCAATTATTTTCATAAGTAATAAAATAATTTAATAATTTTCAATAAATTAATTTTAAAATTTATTGAAAATGCGCTAGTTTAGCCGGGAAGAAGAACTCGCCGAGCGCGCGAACGTATTCTCTAACATCAGGCGGGGAGCAGTGAGCGCCTCTGGGCCTCTCACTGTCACCCGACTGGTATTAACGCATGCGTTGGAGCGCTCGGCATAATAATAATAATAGAATAATTAAAAAAATAAAAATTTTAAAATATTGTTTTAAAACACTAGGTTTATTTACATAATATTCATAAAATGATAAAATGTTCCAAAGTATTTGTAAAATTATTATTTATTGATGTATATAAGTTGCAAAAATTGTTTGCTTCGTAGCGGTATTGCATATCGACATTATTATGCTCAGATCCGCATGCGAGCGAATAGCGTAGTGGTTAGCGTATTAGACTTCGGTGCTTAGATTAGGAATAGCTTGGGCTTCGTATCCCACTTGCGAGCGTTTAGAATTTTAATGTGTAAAAAATGTAGAATGTGTTAAAAATGATGGAAATTATCTATAAATAAATAATAATTAACATGCACCATGCATAGTTAATTAAATATTTTTTTATTTTATTTTTCAATAGAAAATATAATTTAGTCTGGCTAGACGGACGAATGCCGGTACAACGCCGGTTGTTCGGCGACATAAAATGTGTATCGAGCCGGACGCGCAACCACTACAACACATTGTCATGTTCCAGTAGAATGCCTGTACTGATCCGGTTGTCTCGCGGGCGAATGTCAGTACAGTCTTACCGACAAATGTCTAAGTAATAAAAAGTTGCGTTTAAAGTATATAAAAAAATAAAAAAATGTGTAAAGAGAACTGTCAATGACTTGTCATCAGTATTTTTATATTTTGCAATTAATTATTATTTTTTTAATTGATATTTGTTAAAATTATCATATGGATCCGATCCGGTTGTCAGGCGGTAGAATGCCAGCTATTAAATTGAAAATCCGCAGTCGGTTGAGTGCCAGGTCCCAGCCGGTTGAATTATACACGGAACGGCTTGTCCCGGCCGGTAGGAATGCCAGTTCCGAGCCGGTTGCCAGCGCGCTCCTGGCCTAGTCACTATTCGGTAGAATGCCCGTTCACATTCGGTTGGCAGGCAGTTCCGAGCCAGTACAGTTACACCGGCGTCAGTACTGGCTAGGATCCGCGCCGGTTGGAAATTTCCCCCTGGGAATTGAATTAAGAATGTCAAGCATTGTTCATTTTAATAAATACGTCAAATTTGTTTGGTTAAACCAAAGAAATTCTTTATTTGAAGGTGTTTGTTTCATGTAAAAAAATTAGTGTTGTGAATAGATTATAGTTGTTTAGTTAAATACAATTTGTTTCACACAATGCACAAATTTGTTTGATGCAACCAAATCATTTTATTGGAGTCAAACAAAAATAGTTCCTTGTCTCAAAAAGTACATGTGTGAATTTAACAATGGCGGTCTGAGTTGTCTACAGTCCGCATTCGCGTCAAATTCATTAGTTTAATCGGTAATCGAAGAAACAAAATTATAAGTGTCGGTTAAATAATTGCAAAAGAGAATTTCATGAGCTTTCTATTGCTATTTTTATTATTTTAAATTTTTGCAAATTTCGTAGAGAAATTGCTGTTTGAAATGTTAAACTCTTAATATCTCAAAACACCTCCCCCCCCCGCCGATTTTTATCAAAATTATATGAAAATAAAGCGTAAATTCCCTGGTTTCTATTCCCATTTGATATATTATGGACATTTGATGGGATTAATAGAAAAAAAATTGTTTAAAAAAAGTGTTTTTGAAAAATTTGACAAATAGTATGAAGTTGAACCTTAACCAATTCAACTTACATTCAGTTTCGTACTATTTGTCAAATTTTTCAAAAACACATTTTTTAAACAATTTTTTTTTCTATTAATCCCATCAAATGTCCATAATATATCAAATGGGAATAGAAACCAGGGAATTTACGCTTTATTTTCATATAATTTTGATAAAAATCGGCGGGGGGGGGAGGTGTTTTGAGATATTAAGAGTTTAACATTTCAAACAGCAATTTCTCTACGAAATTTGCAAAAATTTAAAATAATAAAAATAGCAATAGAAAGCTCATGAAATGCTCTTTTGAATCAGTGTATAATATATTATAAACAATTAAAGAATTATATAATAAAAATTATTAGAAAATATGTCTCCTTGCGATTGTTTTTTGTCGGTGGAACGGTTTGAAATGAAATGCCTCATATATACGCACTGAAAAAAATTATAGGCAGAATGTGCTTTTTACTAAGGTAATTTTTACCTGAGTACAAAAGCGTAAGGTGTCAATTCACGGAAATTTTTTTTTACGGATTTTTTTTTCACGGAAAAACAAAAAACGGTTGAATCTTAATTTCAGGGAAATTGTGAAAAAACCTTAAAGTCTATTCTTGTTAATTTATAATGGTTAACTATTTTTTAAATTATACATCTTTTTATTAATACGCGTTAAATTCTAATCGCAATAAAAATACAGAAAAATAAATGCGTACAACAAATTCAAGGTTAGTTAAAATTTTATTTTCATTAAATATTTTTATTTTGAATAAAGTGCAGAATAATTTTCATTAATTATTGAAATAATTTAATTAATTAATTAAATTTAATAATTCAAATTAAAATGAAATGAGAAATAATAATTAAATAGTAAATAAAATAAAATAATTACAATAATTATTTATTTAATATTCTTTTAAGATATTTTTTTAAATCACTCTCATACATTAAAGAAAATTTAATATTCTTCAAGCAAAACTCTTATTGTAATTTATTTATTAAAAATTTTTAAAATTGTGCAAGTATTCAATTATTATTTGAATTGTTCCTTTTAAATTGATTATTTTTAAAGATTAAAAATACAACAAAAATTATCTTCTTTGAAATTACTCAAAACTAATTTTTTTTTCAATGTCATTTTATTGAAAAATTTCGTTTGCCGTTTTCTAATTTGTAATTTTGTTTCCAAATAATTCGCAATTTTACGAATTTAATTTTTGCTCACAATCAAGAACAAATTTGTATAGACGTTCCTATAAAATATGGACCCATTTTGAAATTTTTTTTTATTATCTATATGGTTTCATACATCAAATTATGCAGTTTCATTAATTTAGCGGTAATTTAAGTGTTTAATTTAATTGCTTCTTAAGAAAAAACTAAAAAGGCCACTTTGTCGGTTCCTTGTAAACCCACAAAGCAGCGTAACTTTCCTAAAAAAGTATTTATAATTTCCTCGCAAACTTCGAAATATTTACTTGCAAAGTTTAGTAAAAATTTCGTAAAGATTTAAATGTCTCATTTCAATAAATGTTTAGCATGAAATTTTCAGGAAAGTTTTACCTTACTTTTTCGGTTACAAGAGAGATGTCGAAAAATTTATTTTTCGTTCAGGAGAGTTTTAAGCTATAAATTTTTGGGAAAAATATCAGGGATGTTACAATGTTTGGAAAACCTGGAAATGTCAGGGAATTTTATTTTGTATGGAAAAGTCAAGGAAAAATGATTGAAAAATGATGACACCTGGAAAATAATTGTTTTTTTTTAAATTATGTTAATTTTTGGCGAATTTTACAATGAAAAAGTAGCCTTTGGTACTTGTTCCGCTGCACTCTCTATAATTGAATCAGTAAAATTTAACTGATTTTCTCTAACTCTATTCTGGTGATTTAAATCAGTGAAATCTCACTGAGGACCAATTAAAAATGATTGAAATTTCAGTCATATTTTATGATCCCCAAATTTTGAACGTTCAAATGAACGAAATATTTTTTATTGCAGATATTTTTATAAATTACTAATCAGGAAAACATTAAAAATACTGAAGTTTTATGTTTAGAAACTCAGTAATTAATTTTTTTGAATAGTGACGCAAAGTAATTGCAATAAAAATTTAATTTATAGAAGAAATAAATAAATTTCATTCATTTGAACGTTCAAAACTTTAGGATCTTCATATTTTCACCTAATTAAAAAAATTTTATTGTTTTAATTTATTTTTAAAAAATCGCTTTTTATTTCAATTGTTATAAATATTTATACTGCTCTCTAAATTTTAATTAATTTAAAATAATTAAATTGATAATAAAAAATCAGTCACTAATGTAAATAATGTAAATAAATTTTAACAAATAGGATTTTCAAAGTATTTTAATTTAATAATTGATAAGTAATTGAATTTTTAAAAAAAGTCATATTCTAATGTATTCACGTTTTTTAGTTCGAAAATTAATAATTAAAATTTTTATTAGTTAATTTAAAATAAACATACGCTTAAATTTTTTTTAATAAAATTGAATTTTTGCAAAGTTTTTTTTTAATGTTGAAAAATAAGGTTTTTGAAATGTTTTAATGTCTAATAAAACAATAGTTTCAAGATAATAGAATTAAAAAAAATTCATTGGTAATTTTTTAATAAATTAAAATTTATTTACATTTTATATTATTTGAGACCTATAAAAGTCAGGGAATTTTATTCGAGAAAAATTATAGCAACTCTAAAATTTTACGATAAACATTTCTTACTGAAGTGAAACATTTATTTCTTTACTCAATTTTGACTAAACTTTGCAAAGAAGTTTTGAAGTTTGAAGCTTCAACCTTTTATGACTGTTAATAAATGGAAACAACAAATTGTTGAAAAATAATTAAAATGAATGTGTAATTCTTCTACATTTTTTGCATGGGACTAAAATAATTTGAGAATGTTTATGTTGGGTGAGATGGTTATTAATTAATTTTATTTAAAATTTTTCATGTTAATGTTAAAAAATTTAAGAAATATTAAAAAAAAAATTAAAAATGTCTGAGAAGAAAGTAATAATTGATCTAATTGACATTAGAGATAGAGATCTATTTGTAGGTTGAGTCGAAAGTTACAATAAAATGACATTGATTAAAGATTCGATTCAGTTCAGTATTTGAAATTTTTGGCTACATGAAAACTGCACTAAATCCCATGATGAATGTTCAAAATGTGACTAGAATAAGAGGAAAGTAATTTGAACCCTACTTTGCTTTTGTCTAATACATTGTACTTATTTATAGGGGTAAATTACTTGTAATATTTGGAAAATTTTGAGAAGTATATTATTATTTTAATATTAAAAATAATAATCGTTAAAAGAAAATATACTCTGTAAATCTGAATAAGCGAAATTCCACTATTTTACAGCGATAAGTATACAGCTAATTTAAAAAACGTATACACGTTAATTAAACAGTAAAATTTCACTAACTGACAGCGTATACTCAGATAGCACAACATTTTGCAGAAAGTTTGCGTTGCAAACTTCGCAAATTTACATGCAATTTCTCAGCAAATTGGCAAATGCTCGCATTGTGCAAAGTTTGAGGAGCAAACTTGCAGAAAACTTGCGTGGCAAGGTTAATTAAAATGTCTGCGCAGTACTTTTCTGTGACATATAGAGCTGCGCATTACCTTTTGTCATCTTTCCTGGGAGGGAGGGTAAAATTTGACAAAATATGTACATTTTGAATACAACAAGGTTTTTTTTGGAAATTTTTTAAGTTTTCAGAAAGTTTGCTGCAAGCTTGTTACAACATTTCTGCAAGTTTTCTGAGAAAACTTTGAGCAAGTTTGCTCCGCAAACTTCACATATGAAATTTAGTAAATTTCTATTATTTATTTGATTTATACACCTGTCTTCAGCCTTACATACATGGCTCTACAAGTGTTTTTACATTTCGTAATTTTCACTTTTAAGATGAAAAGTCAATTGATCTTAAATTTTTCTCCTGGAATTATTCCAAGTAGGAAGAAACGTTTAAAAAAAACAGAAATTTACAACTTTCACAAAGAACTTACAAAATAGTCTCATATCATGGAAACGTCTATACAAATTTCTTTTTGATTGTGAGAAAAAATAAAATTCGTAAAATTGCGAATGAGTTAGAAGAAAATAACAAAACAGCAACCAAATTTTTCAATAATTTCTCGTAGACTGAAAAAATATTTTCAATAAAATGACATTGAAAAAAAATTTAGTTTTGAGTAATTTCAAAGAAGATAATTTTTGTTGTATTTTTAATCTTTAAAAATAATCAATTTAAAAGAAACAATTCAAATAATAATTGAATACTTGCACAATTTTTTAAATTTTAATAAATAAATTACAATAAGAGTTTTGCTTGAAGAATATTAAATTTTCTTTAATGTATGAGAGTGATTTAAAAAAATATCTTTCATTTCATTTTAATTTAAATTATTAAATTTAATTAATTAATTTAATTATTTCAATAATTAATGAAAATTATTCTGCACTTTATTCAAAATAAAAATATTTAATGAAAATAAAATTTTAACTAACCTTGAATTTGTTGTACGCATTTATTTTTCTGTATTTTTATTGATTAGAATTTAACGCGTATTAATAAAAAGATGTATAATTTAAAAAATAATTAACCATTATAAATTAACAAGAATAGACTTTAAGGTTTTTTCACAATTTCCCTGAAATTAAGATTCAACCGTTTTTTGTTTTTCCGTGAAAAAAAATTCCGTAAAAAAAATTTCCGTGAATTGACACCTTACGAAGCAATACACGCAAAGCAATTGTTTCTTTTAAAGAAAAGCAATTTTTCCCTTAGTTAATAAAGTAACAAATTCTTGTCATTTATCAAATAAATTGTTTACATATGTCAAATTGAATTTTATAATTAATTAAAATAATGGGTACTAAAGGAAGAAATTTACTACTGAAATGGAATCGAGGAAATTTTCTTGAAATACTTAAAGATACTAATTTCATTTGTTTAATAAAATTAATAAATTAGTTATATTATTTCCTTTATTTAATTAAAGTAAAATATTATTAATATAGTATTAAAAATAAAAATTCCTTTTCCCTCGAATTGTAAATATATATGTAATAAAAAGGTAAAACAAAATTATTTAATATCGTATTTTCTAAATATTGAAAGAAAAATTTGCCTTGCGAATTTAACCTTATTAACCAAGGCACAAATTGCCTTTTTAAAAAAGAAACAATTGCTTTTCGTGAATTGCTTTTGTACTTAGGCAAAAATTGCCTTAGTAAAAAGCACATTCTGCCTATTATTTTTTTCAGTGTATATATATATATATATATATATATATATATATATATATATATATATATATATATATATATATATATATATATATATATATATATATATATATATATAATTTTAAAATATTAGTAACTATATAATAAATTATAAATTAACAAATAATATGTACTGGACAATATTAAATTAGGAAATTAAAACATTATTACAGGAAAATAAATAACAAAATTAAATAAACAAAAATGTTTGTTTAAATGAACCAAATACGTTAACTAAAACTATTTATTTGAATGAAACAAATCTTTTCTCTTAAAATAAACAAATTTTTTAGTTATTTAAAAAAAATTTGTTGGTTAAGTGTAATAACCATTTGGTTAATACAATGGAAGAAATTATTTGGTTGAATCAAACAAACGTTTGGTTGACTGTATACTGCCGTCCTGATTTAAAAATACCATAACTACACTTTGGGTTGTTTCGAGATATTTAGCAAAATATGTTTATATTATATCTTCTTTAACATAATGATTCTTCAAAAGGTAATGGTGCTTCTTTACTAATTCGGGTACGCTGAATTTTATTATGCAAAAAAAATTTCAAATTTTCATTGGAAATATGCAAAACTGTAGTTATGCTAATTAATTAAATGAAAAATCGCGGCGAATCCTTACAAAAAAGCATAACTACGCAGTTATGCTTTTTAGTCAGGAGAACAGCTCAAGTACGGTTGACTTTCCTGATGTAGAAGTACACTAACTACAAACACTTAAGAGTTTAGTTTTGAAAAAATGGATTAATGTGTACAATTTTTTTTATTTTGTGTAATTAAAATGCGTTTTTTAATTTCTAAAAGGAAAAAAAGAAAAAACCTGCACAAGGTAATGAATAACATAATTTTGATTAAAATAAATTAAATTTCATTAAATGTTCTTTATTAATTAATTAACATATTAATTACTATTATTATGCAAATTACAAAACTTATTTTCAAATATGAATTTTTGAACAATTTAAAATTCAAACTTAAAAAAAAATTCAATTCTTAACTAATTTACTAATTAATTATTCTTGTTTATTACTTTCAAAATTTTGTCGCAAAAATTCAATTATTTTTTTAAAAAGCCAAATCTTTGCAAACATTTAATTATCTAAAAAAATTCCCGAAAGAATTGAATGTTTTTTCTTAATTCAGTATAAAGTATTTCAAAAATTGAATTATTTTCTAAAATTTTATGAAAGAATTTAATTTTTAAAAAAATTTTTAGCACATTTCGAAGAAATTACATTTTTTCTATAATTTTAAAAACCCATTTTATTAAAAATAAAAATTGTTAAAAATAGCTATATTTATTATTAACAGTTTATTTAATAAAAAATATATTAAAATTGAAAAACTTCTTGTTTCAATAAAGTGAATGTAGATGTGCTTTTTTTTAAGGAAAGTGTTGTAGATTTTCATGAGATTCCTGACGTAGAAACACACTATGTACTTAGGCCAAAGTTTATAAGGAAAGTAGCCTCTACAAAGCTCGAGTTCCTGATCTCAAAAAGCATAACTACGTAGATAAGCCTTTTTATCAGGAAATCACTGGTTAGACGACCCGAAATCCTCACAAACTGTAGTTAGGCCTGTAGTTAGGCCTCTTAATATCAGGATTCGACGGAAATCGATGTAGATAGTGCTTTTTAGTAAAATTAATTCCTAATTAACTCGAAAATTAATTAAGATTAATAATTCTAATTAGCATAGAAAAATTCGTCTTTATTTTACGAATCCAACGGTATAAAAAACTCATTTTTGATAAAAAGTGTAGTTATGGTGTTTTTAAATCAGGACGACAGTATTGCAATGCATTTATTTGGTTGATTCAACCAAAATTTGGTTGTTTCGAACAAATTTTTTTCAGAGTGTAATATTATTATTTGAGGGGTAAGTTTTTAAAACCTGATAAATCAAAATTTTGTCATTTCGAGAAATTTAAACAAATGACAATTCTCACATAACCATTAAAATTATCTTTAATGTAGAAAAAATGTAATAAATTATTCATTTTTAAATATTTTTTCTATTTAAAATGCTATGTTTGTAATTAAATTTTATTGTAATAGGGAATTTAAAGGTTTTAATAATTTTTTCTAATAAAAAGATAGAAATTAAAAATCGTCAAGGTTAGGCCAAAATATTTTTTAAACTGAAAATTCTTTTTTAATAAATTTTTTTTCTTAAATTGGACAGTGATAAATGGATTTCTAAAGATTTTTATATTTTAAATATGTGTTTATCTCATTTTTTTAAAACATGGATTTATCAACTTTTGAAAAATTGCTCCTCATTTATAATCACATATTGAATCTAGAGAAGTTGTAATATAAATGGTTTTAAATTTATAATTTACTTTAATCAGGGTGGTCACAAGATCCACTTTATCGATTTCCCTGACAAATTAATGACATTAAAATTATATTCCCTGACAAAATTTTTTTTATAGGAAAAAATGAAAAACTTAACTAAGTTAACTAAATATTGTGAAAAGTGACTCCTTATTTTCAAAAATGTGTTTTCGAGAAAAACGGATTTAATGTTTGCGTAACAAAGGTAGTCACCGTTAACCTAAAAACTAACGTTAATCGTTAATTCATTAAGTTAAGATGTTAACTTCGTTAATAGTTGATCCGTTTACTAACAAGAAAATTAACGGAAGTTAACGTTATCCGTTATTCGTTACATTTCTCTTTCGTTATCTAAGATACGTTAAATTTCTTTTTTTTGAAATTTCTAATTACCATAATAAAAATATTTTGTCGAAACATTAGAACAAATGCAGACTAGCAGCCAAAGGATTTCACGCGATCAGGTTGAGTCCACAATAAACAAATACATTTTGGGCAATACATAATAATTATAAGCTCTTCAAAGCCCTTATAGAAGGAATCGATTGATCACGATTTGTATAACTATTCATAGTTAACAGTTTGCTTATTGTTTTTAATCATCGCTAATTTCTTAGTTTGAGTTTAACTATCATATTTTTGTAGTTAATTGTAAATATATTAAAAAAATTAAGGTGCCGTCCATAAACCACGTAGCCCCATTTTTCGGGAATTTTAACCCCCCCCCCATTCCCTCCATGTAGTACGCTATTACATGTATTAGCGCCATTTTTTCCTCTTGTCGTAGTCAATTACTTGACCCCCCCCTCCTCCCTCATGAGGCTACGTGGTTTATGGATGGCCCCTAATGAAAAAGAAGATTTGTTTTTTTGAACATTAGAATGCAATTACGAATTTTTTTAATTGGTGTTAACTTTAACAGTTAACATTAACTTCCGTTAATTTTTTTTTTAGTAAACGGATTAAGTATTCACGAAGTTAACTTCTTAACTTAACGAATTAACGACGTTAACTTTTATTATTAAGACGTTAACTTCTTAACTTAAGGAATTAACGACGTTAATTTTTTGGTTAACGGTGCCCATCTTTAAAGCACAGTAATTTTTAATGAACATTTCTCTCCGTGTATGCTTATGAAAACGAGTATTAATCAGGAATCATTTTGAATGACGGTTTTTTGGTACATATCATAATTTGTTCTAATATATTACTTTTAAGGTATTAGTCGTGTCGATTCATTTTCGGCAGATTTTTTTTAAATTTCACTCAATTATTCTTTGGATATTTATCTACAAAACAAGGCCTATTAAAATAAAATTGACCGTCTGTATGTCTCAAAAAGTGATATCATAGTTTCGATCTTTAACATGTACGGCATAGGAAAAGCATGAGTTTATTACAGATTTTTAATTTTTGCACTTTATACTAATCGTCAGATTTGGAAAAAAAACTAAAGTGTTATTTATTGAACTAAAATGAACTTTTATAAAAAACATGGAAATTTTTTACCGTTCCATTTAAAAGATATTTAACGTCAAACTTAAAAAATTATTAAAATATTTGTTTTAAAGGAGAGGCGAATTCGTAAACGTGACAACAACGCTGGTTAAATACTACGGCTCGTCTGCTAATTTCGGCGCGAAATTTTAAAGATGGACATGTTCTAAACTTGCGACGTTGCCACGATCGTTTTCGATGATTGAGGTTATGATTATACATTGAAAACTTTCGTGTGTGAAACTCGTGAGACTGTACGTGCGCAAAAGTTTTTCAGAAACTCGCATTCAAAATCGTTTCATAAGTACAGTCGTCTGAAACAAACTTTTGAGTCTGACCAGTTACGCGACAAATACCTTAAGAAATATGCCACAATTATTCAAAAATATAAATCTTCTGTGTTTTTAATTTTTTTCATTATTTTTGAGTGATATACTTATGAAAAAAAGGTTTTTCTTTGACCAAAATTGTGGACTTCAATTTGGTGTTTATAGCTTACAAGTACCTACTAGTGATACAAATTTAGGCAAAACAGTTTTTCCTGTAACTGACATGCAGCTTTTCCTATAATAAACTAAAACGGGGTAGAAAAGAGAAGAGGAGGGGGAGGGGTGGTATAACCACACACAAAAAAGTAGAATACCTGCGAGTACAGCAAACGTTTGTCCTCAAAATTTTATTAACAAAATACTAAAAAAGGACCAAGTTAACCAATCAATCTAACAAAATTTGGTGGTTACGCCACTGCCACGCCAGTATTACTATTTATGTATCTGTGCATATACGTATATATTAACATCGATCAGCATGTATTGAAAGAATGAGAAAGAAAGAAACAAGAAGACATCCAACTGAGTGATGAAGAATCAAGATATATCTTAAAAAATGGAATCAGAACCCAGAATACTTCCATTTTTCTTCAAAAACAAAATTCCTACCGATTATTATTAATAAATAAAAAATAATTTTTTTCTACTTCTCCTGACACTGATACTCCCTAAGAGAGAATGCGTATCTCCTATACACACACATACACAATTGGCGGAATACAGCGCCGAGAATTGCTTGACAGGAATTTCAAATACCGAGGATTTCAGACACTTGGAAGGAATTTCAGCTGGAGAGAAATACTCATCACCACACTTGGTTGTACATTTAATACACAACACACACCTTTTGATAAAGAAAGAGGCAGAGAGAGAGAGAGAGACTATCAAACACACGCGTGTTTATTTCTCTTTCAGAATACACACCGGTTTCTTCTTTTCACTCGCGATTGTGTCTATATGAATACAGTGCTATATATTTGTATGTCTGCAATATTTGCACCCGTGTTTTTATCAAAGAGAATGGGCGTAACACGTCGTTGCGAATTATAAACTCAACGAGAGATGATAATGATGATGGTCCCTGATGCACTGACTCGATGCACTTGTACTTCACGGGACACCCTGTATGTTGAGTGTAAAAAGCGGGATGGAGCGGGAGTAAGTTGAGTGGCTGTGGAAGGTCCAGGGAGGCAGGGGGACAAGCAGAGAATACGGCACGAGAGAGAGAGGTGAATATACACAGAGAGATATAGATAAGGGTACAAATGAGAGAGAAAGATACACGGGGAAAAAGAGACAGTGAGGGAAATAGCGAAAGAGAGACGAAGAGAACTATACCGAACGAGGAAGAGAGAGGAAGACACGTAGTATAGAAAGAGAGAGATGAGAGAGCATACTGGAAGAGAGAGGAAACGAGTAACAACTAACGAGGAGTTACAATGGCCGACGACCACGGCAGTCTGGCGACCTCTTCGATTTTCCGGCACACGAAAAAGCCGGCAATCACACACTATCTCTAATTCATCATAACTAAAAGTGAAAAAGAAAACATTTTTTATTTACCAAAAAGTTATTGTAATCCAGAAGTTGAATTTTCGGTTGGCAATATATTTTCAAATAAACCAACTTTTCTTTTTTTGTTAATAACAACTTTCCTCCCGTGTATATATTTTATCAAAAATTTCTGTTTTCAATTTTTTCTTCTTTTTCTCTATATGAAAACAAAAACTGACAACTTGTGGATATTTTATGCACACATACACACACACAAAATATTTATATTGTAATCGGTGAGTTTTTAAACCGGGCAAACAGACTCACTTTGCTTGGCCCGTGCCACTGAACAGTACGAGCGCAGAGGTAGGGGATCAAAACGGAGTGGCATACTTTGCTGGTGGAGGGGAGGAGGATTGCTCGATGGAAGGGGGAATACAAACTTTTCACTGCTAGTGGGGGAATGACGCTATGCATGATGTAGAAGAAGGATGCAATAATCGCTGTTTTTACGATTACAAGTGAGATGAAATGAGGAGAGCCCAACTCACATTAAAATAGGAGGGAAAATGTAACCAAACTCAGTGAGGAACCGACATCTATCGAATGAAACCAAAACTACATTTTGCCTTCAGTCGATCAAGATGGAATTAACATAAATTAAATTTTATCAAAAATGAAAAGTAATATTAAAAAAAATTTGCCCAAAAAATGTTTTTTAAAATCAATGTTATTCATCATCTTGATTGAGATTTTAATTTTGATAATTTACAGTACTAATAATTGACTAAATATTGAATTTGTACTAAACTGTATTTGGGTAAAAAATAGTGTAAGCATTTGTATCAGATAACAATTATTGTGGGAAATGATTCTTTAATTCCCATTCACAAATAAAATACGATTAATTAAATTTTGTTTCGTGAGTAAAAGACGATTTGTAATCGATTGCAATTCTTTTCCATGTTACCAATAGTAATCTTCTTTATCACTTTTAAACCTTAAAATCCTCTATAGTCTTTTGAGATTTCTTGTAATCCTCAATAATCCACACAATCACTTTTCATCCCGCCGCGTCTTTACTTCAAATGAATTAATATATATCTTTACAGTTTCAGCGGAGTAGTTAACAACCAATTTACAAAATCAATGACAAGGTTTCTGCGTTCATATCGTCGGATTACTATTATTATGGCTAAATTCTATTTTGAATTATGATTTACTCTTTAAATTTCAATTAGTAAAAATATTTACTAATTTAAATTTTGAAATAGTGAATGAGTTTTTGCTATTGAATTAGTAAATTTTACTAATAACTAGCAACTTCTACTAATTTATTTGTGAAATTTACTAATTTGAAAGTAAAAAGTCGGTCACTATAAATTAAAGTATTATACATTTTTATTAATTAAAATTTAAGGAGTACACCGAAAAAACTGCTTCACTGAAGAAAGAGTAGGGGAGAACGGGGCGTAATGGATCACTTTTCACTTTTTGTTGCTTAACATCGTTATTTTTGCTTTAATAAAAATTTCATCATGTGAAACATTTAGCCTAACATCTCAGCTTTTAATTAAAAAAAGTACGCCCTAATATCACTTATACTTTTTTTCTAGAACAAAGTTTTTGGAGAAATGCAATGTGAGAAATTTCGCCTCGGGCCGGGGCGTAATGGATCAGCAATGAAATTATAATTTAGATCATCAAATATTATTACGGTATTGTCAATTTTGGTTTCTATTGTATATTTATAACAAAAAATATTGAAAAAAGAAAATATTTTATTTAAACTTTAAACATTTTCATGAAATTTTCAAATTTTAATAAGTTGTATAGGGAAATGCAAAATCCATTTACTTAAAAAAATCTATTCTCCAGTTATTTTTTTTATAAAGGGTTTAAATTAGTTATCATTTTATTCATATTTTTAATATAATAGGTTTTTCTTAATAAAATATGCGAGCCAATACGCCCCGTCTACAGTGATCTATTATGTCGCGGAGGTTTTTATTGAAAATTTTGGTATTTTTTATCAATACCTTAAGAATTAAACAAAAATTGTCAATTGAGGGGCTGGATGCTATAAGGGGATACGCGTGGATTCTGACGAATAACGATTGTCCAATAGGTCGATATTAAAAAGTTTTTCAAATTGCAATTTTAATCATTGTTTCTTGTAGAGAATAAAATTCTACATCTATTTTCTTCAACGAACATTTTTTCCATCTTTTTTACTTTTAAAGTTAATGAGAAAAAACTGCATTTTTAAAAATCGTAGAATTTTAACGTTTTTTAACTTCAACCCAGGCAGAAAAGTCGGTGGTGTGCCGATGCCTACGACCGGTTCGACACCGGCCCGGTGGTAAAGTCGGACAATAACCAGTGCCGGCACTATGGTACCGGGCCGGTTAATAAAAGACAACCGGCCCGGCACCGGCCCGGTACAACTACTTGATACCGTTTTTACACCGGCGACGGAGTTTTGCCGGCATAATATTTTTGTGTCTTAAAAAGTCTAAATTTTTAATTTTTTGAAATTTTTTTACACTATTCGGAAGAATAGGAAAATCAAATCTCTCGAAATCAAATGTTTTTTAAAATCTTTATTTACATAGTTGGAAAAATTGCATTTCATTAAACTCTATTAATTCAGCTTTAAATTGTCTGGGAAAATCACTCAAAAATCCGGGAATTTGTTACTGCTGAATTACTAGACACCCTATAATAACTTTGTTCGTTTAAAATAATTTTGGTCAGGTTTTATTTGATTTATTGTTATTATTCAAACTGTCTTTTAGAAAAGGTTTTTTCTATTAATTTAGAACATTTTGTAATTAGTCCTGGTGTCACACTTCATATATAAACTTTCCATTCACTTTTCACAAGCAGGTTTAGGTTAGCGGATGCGGCGTCGACTTTGCAGCCTGAGGGTCCGGAGTTCAATTCCTCATGTCTTCAGATTTTTCGTTAACAATTAATAATAATTCTTATGTTTCAGCATTCTATTTAGTGTTTACAATTAAATTAATTAATAAATAATATTGTTTAACGTTTAATATATGTAAAAATGTGTTATTAATAAAATATACTAATCTGACACCGTGCCAGCATAAAGCCGGCAGGAAAGTAACAAAATAATTTATTTTTTTTACTACCGGCCCGGTATCGGTTTACCGGCACCGGGGCGGATATTTCCCGGGTTATCATTGTTGACCGGGCCGGCTCCAAGCCGGCAGAAATACCGGCACCGGGCCGGTGTCTAAATTTCACTGGCACGGTACGTCGCCGGTGGTGTGCCGGCAATAAACCGGTACGAAAACACTGAAAACGAGAACCGGGCCGATGGTTTACCGGTAAGGTGCCGGACCGGTAGTTTACCGGCACCGGGGCGGATATTTCCCGGGTTATCATTGTTGACTGGACCGGCTCCGGGCCGGCGGTAATGCCCGGTCTCACGCCGGCACCGGCAAGTCCGCCCTTGGTACCGGCCCGGTACCAAGCCGGTCGTTGATTTCTGCCTGGGAACTCGTGATATTTTGGTTAATTTTTATTATTTTTTGATGAAACAAAAACGAAATGAAACCTCAGAATGTTCCAAAACTAAATAAAGCATAGAAAAAAAACATTTTTTTAAAACAAAAAACAATATAGTATATTTCGTGACAACTGCTAGTACAAGTTACGAACGATATTTTTCATAACAAGGTGCAAAAAGTGCCCTTTCATGCGTTATGAAAATAATTTTTTTTCAAAACAATGTAAAAAATATAGTTTTACACTTTCAAGCGCTTCGTTTATCTGAAAAATTTTAAGACCTGACAAACTTCCAGTGAGAAAGTTGTTCATTAATAAGTAAAGAAGTTTTCTCAAAAATTTTATTAACATTGGATAAAAACTTTAAAAGTTAGTAACATTTAAAGATCCGAGCGCATCCTAACCTTAAAGTTCCCATGTTTCGCACTGCAACTGAGTCATCGTGGTCGTCATCTCTATTTACACATTTTCATAACACAATGTCTATATATTTATAATAACCATTAAAATAAGTTAAAATTGAAAAAAAACTAATAATAAATTAAATTATCATTTGATTGAAACAGAAAGGTTTTTTTTTCGTTTGTCCTTGACAAAATGTCAAAGCACAGTTTTTAAATTTTTTGACTCAAACAAATGAGAGCATGCTTTTATTTAAAAAATTACTAATTTAAGTATTAGAATACTTTTTTAAAAAAAGTGAAGTGAAATATTTGGTATTTAGTGAAGTGAATTGGGATTGTTATATTTAATTATAGAAAATCGAGAAAAAACAAGAAAGAAAACAGAAAAGGAGCGAAGAGACATGGGAAAGAAATGTTCGAAAAGCTAAGAAAAATAAGGTAAAAATGTAAAAAATAATATTAAAAAAATTGAAATTTATATACCGATTTAAATTAAAAAATTAGTTATTTAAAATAATATGTTTGATTCAAAATACTTTCTGGTCGGGTTGAGCCAAAAATATTTTTCTCTGCTTATTGTGTATTTAATTTTAACTTATTTTATTGGTTAATATAAATATATAGACATTGTGTTATGAAAATGTGTAAATAGAGATGACGACCACGATGACTCAGTTGCAGTGCAAAACATGTGAACTTTAAGGTTAGTATGCGCTCGGATCTTAAAATGTTGCTAACTTTTAAAGTTTTTATCCAATGTTAATAAAATTTTCCAGAGAACTACTTAACTTATTAATGAACAACTTTCTCACTGGAAGTTTGTCAGGTCTTAAAATTTTTCAGATAAACGAAGCGCTTAAATGTGTAAAACTATATTTTTTACATTGTTTTGAAAAAAAATTATTATTATTTTTTGTTTTAAAAAAATGTTTTTTTCTATGCTTTATTTACTTTTGGAACATTATGAGGTTTAATTTCGTTTTTGTTTTATCAAAAAATAATAAAAATTAACCAAAATATCACGAGTTGAAGTTAAAAAACATTAAAATTCTACGATTTTTAAAAATGCAGTTTTTTCTTATTAGCTTTAAAAGTAAAAAAGATAGAAAAATGTTTGTAAAAGAAAAAAGATGTAGAATTTTATTCTCTACAAGAAACAATGATTAAAATTGCAATTTGAAAAACTTTTTAAAATCGACCTATTGGACAATAGTTATTCGTCAGAATCCACGCGTATCCCCTTATAGCATCCAGCCCCTCAATTACATTATATTATTTAATAGTAAAATAATTTAAGCCAAAAATTATAATAAGAATGAGCCAAATATTTTCTATTTCAAAATGTTTTATTTATTGTGTAAAATATAACTGGCGTAATAAACTATGCGAGAATGTAAAGTAAATAAATAATTAATTGTTAATAATTTTTAAAAAAATAGGAAATTTACATATTTTTAGGGTTCCGTACACCAAAGGTGTACTAACGGAACCCTTATGAAATCACTCGTGCGTCCGTCACAGCCACGCAAAATGGGCTGTCCCCCCCTTAACTTCTACAAATCGCAACCTAGTGAGCTGAAATTCGGTAGGGATCTTCAGTTTTAAGTGCAGATTACAGGAAAAATATAGCGAACACGATTGGCCTACATATTTGAGAAAGATAAGGGAAAGAAATTTAATTTTTTCGAAAAAATAGCAAAAAAAGACCGTGTCCCCCCTCTTAACTTCTACAAATTACAACCTGGTGATTTTATATATATATATATATATATATATATATATATAAATCAATTTTTTTTGGTGTACGGAACCCTCGATCTTGTCAGATTTTTTTATTTTTCTGATACTGTTAAGTAGATATTACCATTAAAATTTGTGCAAATATGTAGCGTTAACCAGTGCACACACATGTATACGACCATGCTTGCGCCACACGGCGCAAGTTTAACGTCGTGTAACGCCTTACACCCAGAAAAAAGCTTTTTTGTTTCAAAGAATGTATTTTCAAATCAAAGAAATTTGTGCATTGTTATAGGGTCAAAAAAAAATTTCTTAGATTTAAAGAAAATATTTCTTTAACTGTTTTTTGTTGGCTCAAAGAATGGTTTCTTTGGATTGAATAAATTTTTTTTCAAGGCAAATAAATAAATGATTCAAAGAAATATTTTCTTTGAATGTTCGCAGCTTTTTATTTGTCTTAAAGAAAATTTTCTTTTGATAAAAAATATCATTCAAAGAAATAATTTCTTTGATTCAAAAAACCTTGAAAATTGTTTTTCTTGAATGTAAAGGAAACTTTTTTTCACTCAAACAAATTATATCCTTAATTCAAAGAGTGAGTTTGAAAAAACGATTTTTTTGTTTCAAAGAAATCTTTTTTCTGGGTGTACACAGCTGAAGTTTTTAATAAATAACTTATTTTCTAATTGAGGCTCATTTTTTTTAAAACGGTTTTAGATTTGGAGACGATTAAGGAATATAATAGAATTTTTATTTTATTGCTAGGTGGTGAAGAACATATTTGTTTATTAATATTTTATAAATAAATAATATAAAAAATTATAAAAAATAGAAAAATTTAAAAACAAAAAATATATTCAAATAGTGCTATTCAAGACGAAAAAAATCATTAGTTTAATTTTGAAATCCGTTAATTAGAAATCAAGAAAAAAAAATTTAATTTAGCACTACTTAAAACAAGTTAAAAGACAATATACAGTTTTAACCTGAAATAAAGTGAAATTTTTAAATACTTGTATCTCTTAAATTAGATTCGGGACCAAAACGAAACTTGTTGGTGTGTGTAGATTTTGGTGCGATTTAATAATTGTGGAAGTGACAAATTTTTTTATTTTTCTTTAACGGAGATATTAAGTTGCAAAGTTTTCAGAAATCGCGTACTTTCAACTTAATATTTATTGTATATTTAAAGTAAAAACAGAAAAACTGATAAGAAAAGCTGAAACTTTATCGGAAATACTCTATATTCGGTGAGTTTTTATTTAATTCAATAATTCCCCCTTCTCGTAATTAATTAATAAAAACGTCGAAATTAGGTTATTTGTCAGACCAACTTTATAAACATGTTTTATCTATTATTTTAAGTTTTTACTAGTTTATTGAATACGGATTAATTAATCAAGTAATTTTAAACAAGAATCAACAACTTTTTGACATTTTGAAGCATTTAACTATGTTTTTTTATACATTTTCTAACAGCTAAAAAAGTGACATTTTTTCGCACCTTCTCCACTTTACACTCATATTTTGAGAAAATTAATGAATATTTTAACATAATTCTTTTTATTTCGTTCCCTAGACATCATAAAGAATCATTTCTGAAAGAATCAATTTTTTTTTAAATTAGGCCGCAACGACTTTATTAGATATATAATGGTCTGATCCTGTAATTTTTAATTTTGTCAAATAGTATATTGTGCAACGAGTGGAGAACAAGGGCGATTTCTCGCGAGCTTGAAGTTTGCTGCTCGAGAGCAGCAATCAAGCGAGCGAAAATCGCTGTTCGCCACGAATTGCACATATTACTTTACCCAACAACTGAAAAACACTTTCTATTAATTTTTCATACTAATTATAATAATTTTATTCATTTATTGTCAGAACTTAACATATTAATAATACAATTAATTTTTCAAAATTTTAATTTTTAGTTATAAATTACTTATTTAGGACAAAATTTAACAAAGTTAAAGCAAATTAGAATAGATTTTTATGATTTATTTATAGTGATATGGAACCGAAATAACCACACATAATGTGTCTTTACTCTTTTCACCGCTCATTTCTCCACTGGACAAACGGCCAGTGGAGATATAAGGTACATTTCTCCACTGGTGCCTAGTGCATAATGACTCCATTTCCCCGAAGGCGTTGGACAAAATCCCTTTCTGTAGTCTTTTATAACTTTCATAGGAACACAGAAAAAAAAATGTCAAAATTTACCTCGTTTTAGGGATAAAAATTACCTGCAACAAAAGTTCACTACGAAAGCTAAATTGAGCCTCCCAATTCAATAACTCGATCTGCGCTCGGACGATCAGTATGAAGGTTGTCAAAAGCTCCAAAATATGACAAAAATTAAAAGTTAAAATAAAATTTTTTTAAAAACACTATCTTATAGAGAATGAAAATCCGCATCTTTTTTCTCTTGAGAATTTTTTTGTAAAGTAAATATTGTAGACACTAGAGACAAAAAACAAGAAAATTTTCATTACTCGATTTCATTGATTTTTGAAACATAAATCGTCATAAGTTGGACAAATATTAACGGATTTTTACAAAAATTGGTATGCATGCGTATTATGGTCTGCTAAAGACGATGAGATGATAAAACTATTAAAAATGACCCCTGGTTAAATAATATTTAATTATAAATCAATGAGTGTCGGTAATGACAGTTTCCTTTTTTCGTCGACAAAAAGTCTGCACGGAATTTTCGAATTGAACAAACTTCCAGTGAGAAATTTGTTCATTATGAATCAAAGAAGTTTTTTGGAAAGTTTGGTGCAAATTGATGGAAAAATATCAAAAATATATTACAAAAGAAAAAAGATAAAGAATTAGAAAAAATAGCCATTAGAAAAACAGTGCTCTAGTCACGACTTTCAGGTGTTTTCATGTATTATTTTTTGACAGTTTTTTTCTTGCTAATAAGTTCTCGAGATAATAATAAAAAATATAAACAAATAATTTCTCGAGATAATTGCAGAATACAATTTAAATAAACATTTTTTTAACAAACTTTTGGTTAAAAAAGCATTAACTTATTAGCAAGAAAAAAACTGTCAAAAAATAATACATGAAAACACCTGAAAGTCGTGACTAGAGCACTGTTTTTCTAAGGCTATTTTTTCTAATTCTTTATCTTTTTTCTTTTGTAATATATTTTTGATATTTTTCCATCAATTTGCACCAAACTTTCCAAAAAACTTCTTTGATTCATAATGAACAAATTTCTCACTGGAAGTTTGTTCAATTCGAAAATTCCGTGCAGACTTTTTGTCGACGAAAAAAGGAAACTGTCATTACCGACACTCATTGATTTATAATTAAATATTATTTAACCAAGGGTTATTTTTAATAGTTTTATCATCTCATCATCTTTAGCAGACCATAATACGCATGCATACCAATTTTTGTAAAAATCCGTTAATATTTGTCCAACTTATGACGATTTATGTTTCAAAAATCAATGAAATCAAGTAATGAAAATTTTCTTGTTTTTTGTCTCTAGTGTCTACAATATTTACTTTACAAAAAAATTCTCAAGAGAAAAAAGATGCGGATTTTCATTCTCTATAAGATAGTGTTTTTAAAAAAATTTTATTTTAACTTTTAATTTTTGTCATATTTTGGAGCTTTTGACAACCTTCATACTGATCGTCCGAGCGCAGATCGAGTTATTGAATTGGGAGGCTCAATTTTAGCTGAAAAACAGTGAAATTTTTAATGTTTCATTCACGATGGAGAAAAAATTGTCGTCTGCTTTATTTCTATATCTGTACATAAATTACAAATCTAATTGTGTATATTTAATATTCTTGTGAAGATTTGAATCGTAACAAAAAAATTATTGTTAATTTCATATCTACATTGTATTAAATATATGTTTTTTAAATACAAATATCTCTGACGCTGATAATAATTATAAAATATGTGATATATTCATATCTGTTGATATTTTTTAGTCATGGAATATAAAGTCATAAGATTTCACAAAACATTTAAATTCTTCAATATAAGCTAGTGATGGGATATCGAAAAAAAATATATCGATATTTAACATATCGATACTTTAACAGTAATATCGATATGTTAATAATACTTTAAAATTGTTAATTCATTATCATTTATAGTCATTAAATATAAATAAAAGAAACTCTTTAAAAAAGTAAAGTGTTTCCATACTTTACTTTTAATACTTCGTCCCATATTTAATTTAATTGAATTCAACGTCCAGTTCAGTAATTATCACAAATCTGTAATTGAAATACACGATTTTTTTTAATTCATTTTCTTTTATTTAGTAAAAATGTATTTTACAACAAAAATTGAAAAATTACACAAAAACATAACTTTAAATTACAGTTTTAGACTTATTTTTACAGATGTAAAATATATAAAATATTCATTTGTAATGTAATAATATTTAATTGATAATAACACTAACTTGCACTTTTTTTAGCTAAGTAAATAAATTTATAATTTTATTCCTTTAGAAAAAAGACAGTTGTTATTTTTGCATAAAAAGATTTTAACGTGCATAAAGAAAAAATTATCGATATTCAAAAAAATTATAGATATTAGGTAACGATATATCGGAACATCATATCGATGTTAAAATATCGATAATCGTTAAGAAATTATCGATAAGTTCCGATATTTGTTATCGATATCCCATCACTAATATAAGCATTCTCTCTATATGAAATCACACTAAAGGTACTTGCACAACTTGGCTGTTATGTCTGCGCGCTGGTATATTATGAGAGTAAGGGAGTCAGAAAATTCAAATTAATGCTTTTTCTCCCTTATGGTGCAGTCCCATGTTGAGCAGAAAACGCAGAGTAAAGCAGAATTTCATGAGAGAGGAAAGGATAGTGATATCTGACTATCTCTCTTGCACGCATGAAAATCTGCTTTGCTCTGCGTTTTCTGCTCAACATGGGACTGTACCCACAGGGTGCGTCGACCGAAAGCAGAAAATCAGGAGAGTGAAAAGAACAACAATATCAACCTATCTCTTTTGCACTCATGATTTTCTACTTTCGGTCGACGTATTTTGCTCACGTGGGATCGCACTCTTACAGGCGCAACCTTTTCGATTCTCGAAATCACCTGGATATCGCATTTTATGGATTTGCATGCAATCATCAACAGTGTGGACAAATTTTATACCTGATAATTGTGAAACATGTGTGAATTCTTCCATTTTTTTAATTCATGCTCGTGAAATATTGTTGAAATATTGTGGTTTTGTTGACATATTATATAGATTATACATATATATAAATATATATGTTTATAAGATTAAATTATACAATTTGCTTCATGCTTATCGGGTAAGTATAATTTAATAATAAAAGATTTTTACTATAGAAAATTTGTAGTATAATAGTAATAAAATTGTATTTAGTAAATAAGAGTGACATATTTCGAGGTTATAACTTTATTTTAATGCATGTCTTTTTGGTACTAGTTATTTACGGTCTTTATTTATATGCAAATTCATAAAATTTACATCTTAAATAAGGTTATGTTTATAATTTTATTGTAGCAGTTTTGTTTTATAACATATTTTTTCAACAAAGAATAAAAAGTGTATTCACTTTTATTTTACACCTAAAACATTATTACAAAAATTGAAATTAGTAAATTTTAAAGAAAGTATTGAATACAAAAAATATTAATGGTTTTAAGGTTAGAATTAATACTAGTTTCATTTTGCAGTGCTAACGGAAATACATTATACACAACAATTATCTTTACTTTTTAGATGGATAATTTTATATAATCGCATAAAGTATTTACGTGGTAAGTTGAATTTGAATAAGAAATACATTATTATATTTTTGTAAAAAATGTTTGTCAATTACATTAGAAAGTATTAAGTACCTGTAAAAAAATCTCGTGTAAATTTACAATGTCTGACGCTGGAAAGTTTGGCCACTAGTCCGACGTGGTGATTATACATAACCTGACATGGTAATTTTACATTATGCCACACAGTTTAAAAATATAAACTGTGTATTTTAAGAACTCTATATTTTTAAACTGCGTGGCATGATGTAAAATTACCATGTTAGGTTATATATAATCACCACGTTGGACTAGTGGTCAAACTTTCTAGTGTCGGACATTGTAAATTTACACAAGATTTTTTTCAGTGTAACTTATAAAATATAAACTGTTACCCCATAATTCACAATTTTTCTTTTAATATTTACTGCATGCTATAATTTAGTGTCCACATAATTGTGGACGATCACGTATTTCAGAACACAATTTTCGGTGTTTATTTTTATTAATACAAAATACATTATTTTGATTTGATCACTTTTTTAAACAAAATCCACATGTAATTATTAAATATGGAACTCATGCAGAAATTTTCATCTGTTCTGCCAAGCGAATGAAGTTGTCTAATTAAAAATTAAATTTTTGTGACCCTGTTCGGGACCAAGCCAGTTACCCGAAGGAAGTGATAGATGAAAACAAACTAATAAAAACATTTAGCAAATTTAAGGTTATATCATCCAAATCGTTTCTTATCGACAAAAAATAGTACTTTATATTAATTTGAAACATTTATACTTATTGAAGTTGTCAAAGTAAAAGTTTTATCTGCTTAACATGAAAATTGTTATTCAAAAATTTTTTTCATTACAAAATAAAATTTTTAGAAGTAGAATAACATCCGTAGAACTTTGCGCAAAGCAAAATGAATAGTAATAATTTTAAAATGCTAATTAAAATTCATATTTTCTTAATTTAATATTTTGTTTTATCGACTAATTGTGATAAATATATAAATATTTATATTAATAATTAATAATAGATATTAATATTTTTTTGTAAAAGTCTGCAAATTAAAATTTATCAAAATTTCTGCAAGGAAAATATAATTTTTATTATGTATAATAAAATTGATTTGAGAGAGTCCAACCTATTAAAACTTTAAACATATTAATGAATTTTCCAAAAATTAAAAATTACACTTTTATGCTTCAGATTATCGAGAAAAATTTGTTGGTTAACTCGTTAAAAAATGGCTCATGTTGGAGATATTGAATTTAAATGCAATTACCATGGTTGTAATGCCACTTATTCTTCTGCAAGTTCTCTTCGTTCACATGTACATAGAAAGCATAATCGACCAGAGGCTATAAGAAACAGAGTACTTGGTGGTGAGAGACATGGATCAGCTGATCCGGAATTTGATTTCATAGATGATGATGATGATGACGATAATCTTGGAAGTTGTAATCCCATTTGTGATAATTTTGACGATAATCTCAGCGATGGAAATTATGACCTATATGACGATCCAGGTGATGATGACCCAGATAATGACGATGATCCGGAAGGTGATGATTCAGGAAATGATGATTTCGACGTTTATTTTGACGGAGATATTGATGATGACATGCCCAATTTTGTTGAAGATGTTCCTGATAATCCACAAAAGGAAGTACTTGGAAAATATCTTCTATATTTGAGAGGTCAAACCAGGACGTGAATGATGATGTTCTTTCAATTTTACACAATCTTCAATATGTTGTGAATTACGCAAAGTAAACTCTACATTATTTGAAGTAGCCGGTTTTCGTCTTACAGACTACATTTCAATTGAGGATACTATTAATAACATCGATTGTACTCAAGGATTGAACAGTATTCACAATCAAAATAAATATTTTGAAAAAAAATTTGGAGTTGTGCAACCATACAGAGTAAAGTTGAGCGGCAATTTTGCACCTTTCCTTAGTGCTACTAATGAAGGAGGTCAGAAATTAAAATTGAAAATTGACGAGTTCATACATATTCCTATAGGAAGCGTTATAAAACAGTGGATGTCAAACGAAACTTTTAATAATATTGTTTGCTTAAGAAAAAAACGCACAGATGATGTGTTATCATCTTATGCCGACGGTCGTCAATTTTTGAAACATCCTTATCGATTAAGACATCCTAATTCATTGCTTTTAAAATTATATTATGACGAGTTAGACATGTGCGATGTTGCAGGTTCGAAATCCAGTGGAGAACAAAAATTTGGCATGTTTTATTGGATGTTCGAAGATGTGTCTCCAGCTTTTAGTTCTCGCACTAAATATATTAATTTAACTGGAATTGTTCGAAATTCCACTATTCAAAAGTATGGGATGCAAACTATTTTAAATTATATTCTTAATGATTTCAAAGAAATTGAAAAAGGAATTCAGCTTTTTGATGGTACAAAAGTTTATGTTACTATTGCGACTTTAATCGGGGACAACCTTGCCATACACCAATGCTGCGGCTTAAAGCTGTCATTTACTTCAACTCACCCGTGCAGATATTGTAATGCATCGCTTGAAGAAGTAAGATCATGGACAAGGGAAGACGTGAATGTTTTGAGAAATTCATTAGAATATGATCATCAAGTTACTTTAATAGAAAATGCAGTTGAGCCTAATAAACTTGTATTAAGTACTGCATTCGGAATAAATGAAAAATGTGTGTTAAATCAGCTGTGTGGATTTCATGTGACAACCTCAACACCACCAGATTTAGCACATGACGATTTACTAGGCCATGGTATTGTCACCACAAAAAATTTTTTGAAAGAAATATGTTTAATACAAGAACTAATTACACTTAAAGATTTAAATGAACGGATTCAAAACTTTGACTACGGTTACTCGGAAAAATGTTCAAAACCTTCTCTAATTAAAGAAGTTCACTTAACAGATCCAAAACATAAATTAAAGCAAAATTCATCCCAAATGTGGCAATTATTAGGAATGATGCCAGTAATTCTTGTAGATGCCATTCCACAAATAGAAGGTTTAAGACATTTCAAACATTTCATTAAAATGTTGGAAATAATAAATATTTCCTTCTCTGATGAAATATCTGTAAGGTCATTAAATTATTTGAGCTCTTGTATTACAGAATATTTAGAGGACTTCAAATCAATTTATAATGTACCCTTAACACCTAAACAACACTTTTTGACACATCGTCCGCGACTGATAATGGAATTTGGACCTCTAATTCAATACTCGTCTTTAAGGCCAGAATCAAAGCATCAGTGGTTCAAGAGATATTCGCAATGTGCACGAACTTTCAAAAATTTACCTCTTACATTAGCTCGAAGACACCAACTATTTCAAGCTGCAGTTCTGAGAGAAAATTTTGAAAGAAATTTTGAATACGGTCCAAAGGAAAAAGTACATGCTCCAAATCTAACTTTCAGTCACTTGTTTCCGAATGAAATAAATCTGGTTACCTCGTCATGGGTGAAAATTAACGGAATCAAATATGTTTCTCATAAGTGTTTCCTTGTTATACGTTACAATGAGGAAAATTTGCCAGAATTTGCCTCTTTACATACTATCGTCCTTAAAAATAACGTTCCTATGTTTGTATGCAAAAAAGTTGTAACTGTTCATCATGATATGTCTTTAATGGCATATGAAATAGAAATTACTGATGAATTCATTCTTATTTTCACATCGGACGTATTTTCTCATGAAGTGTTTCATGCACATCAATGTAGAGGGAAAAAAGTAATCATTGTGAAAACAGCTTTGGGTGATCTACATTGATCGTGATTGAAAATTAAATAAGCACTGCCATCTTCGTTTATTGCAATATAGTTTGTTAATTTTTGCGACTTTTTGAAAAATACTATTATTTACTACTTTTCTAGCAATTTTATCCCTGTAATAAAATGAATTACGACATATAACAAAGCATTAATGGCGAATTATTTTTGACATACTCTTAATAACATTATTTATTAGTTAGCCATGAAAAAATTATTTTATTGTAAAGTAAATGTCATTAGTAAGGAAAAATGCAAAATTACTGTAAATTCAAATTGCACATTATATTGTACACTTTGTTAGTGCAATTTATGGGCGTGTTAGAAAGAAAATCCTGAACTGTTATTATAAAATATTTATTCCTGAGACCATTAATGCCTTCTTCACTGTATCCTTCTCTACAACTATAACAAATAGTCACATACAATTGATAGAAATATATCTACATTTATTTAATATAAACAAAATAATATAATATTTTACTTTAAATGGGTGCAGTTATTATATAGGGAAGTTTTTTCAAAACGACACGAAATATATTGTATAGATATTAGAATTATCTAAGGCAATTTTTAAATATTTATTTAAATCACCAGAATGGCCGCCGAAAACAATTTACTGAGTTTTTTGGGGAAAAAAATTTCACTTGTCTCTTTTACCATATACCTTATGTGTATAATATTTTTAATAATTATTTGAACCTAAAACCTTTGAAAATTATTGTTTTGTAGTTCTATAAAAAAATTATATTTTCGAAGCTGAACGATGAAGACAATTTCAAAGACAATATTATTTCTCGCGTTCAATATAACCAAATGGCATCTTTACTATCAATTTCAAAAAAAATTTCTATAATTTATTAACATAACGAAATTATGGAAGGCTTTGTATTATTTCTATATAAGATTTATTTTAAAAATTGAAATTCTAAAAATCTTAAATCAAATCTTAAATTTTTAATTTATTATATATCAAATAATTAAAATTTAAATAGTGTCTAAAATTATTTTAAAACCTATGTAAATTTTCTTGTAAAAGGTATCTTTAATCTTTAACATTTAAAAATATTCATTTAAAATCAGAGGAAAAAGCAAAAAACAATTTGAAAATATATCCTATTAAATCTACAGTAATTGTGAATTTGCTTCTTAAAATTCATTCGGAAACGCCAATCACCATGTGTTAAAAAGGACATAAATATATTTGCATCCTTTTGGTTGAGTTCACAATTGAAAAATATATCTTAATGCCCAAAGATATATGTGTCTATTGTGAACATAACCTTATATTAGAAGAATAGTGGAATACTATATTAGATAGACCAATCAGAAAAAGTGTTAACAAAATCCTGTCCTCTGATTGGTCAAACTGTCTACCACGGGACTACATTCTAAGAGCTTGTGAATACCATTTTTAAATATTATACGTTCCCAACCCTGTGTCAATGGCAACTAAACTTGTTGCGGTTTTTATTCGTGCGCTCGCAATATAATCTCGTGAAATTATTTTCAATATTAGAAAAAACTCTTGAAATACATTAAAAATGGCATATGTGATAGACTCGAAGGGTATTAAGAGAGGAAGATGTGATATTTGTCAGGATTGTGACGGGTATGAGATGACAACAGGTCTCGGACTTTCATGCTCATATTGTGGTTGCTTGCCAATCAAGCACAAAAAAATCTCAAGTCTTGCGGATAGTTTATCTCCGCAAGATAAAGTTCTTGAATTTATTTCTGTTCAATGTACTGAAAAAGAAAACGTTCTTGATGAATTGGATTTAACCGCTTCCACTTCTAATTCAGAAAAAAAATTGAAGTTTCTGCGCCATTTTTCAAACAGGGAATCATTGAGGCACAAAATTCTGCTCCTCTGAAGAAGAAAAAGAGCAAAGACATAGTTCTGAAGGAAAAAGAAAATGATGCAGTAAGTAATGTTTATTTAAAATACTGATTCACTTTATTTAAACTAACACACATAAATTTGTTGCATTTTGAAATTTATTTTACGCAATGATTACAATTAATTTATTTACGATAAAAATTGCAATTCAGAGTTCATATCTAAACTATATTTCAAGCCGTGCTAATGTATTTTATTTTGCAGTTAAATCTCAAATCTTTGATTCCACTTAAATTTCCAAATAAGCTCGAAAAATTAATAAAATCTGGGGTCGACCTAACTGAAAAACAGAAGGCTTATATTATACGTGAAACATGCCGGAATTTATTTGCCGCTACAAATTTCAATACTCAGAAACATCAAATTAATGAGGTAGCAGTATTACTATGTAACCAATATGAGTTTCTTAAAGGTCCATATGGATCTGGGCATGTAAGTATATGTTCCAAATATCAAAATGTAATATTATTTTTTTAAGCTTAAAATATATTTGTGATAAATAGTGTAATATAATTTCATACAACTTCATTTTAATTTTATATTTCAATATAGATTCAGACTGAGACGAGAATGATCGCATGCTTAAAGCATTTAAAATCGAAGGAAGTTAAAGCTCATAAGGAAGATGAAGCGCTAGCAGCGCATAATGTTATTTGCAGAGAAATGTGCAAGGAAGTAGGTTCTCATGACAACCGACCGAATATTAAAAAATTGCAAAGTTATTTAAACGAAACAAGAATCATTCGAACGGAAACATGTAAAAAAAAGAGTGCAACTGAAATTTTTAACATGTACCCAGCATTAAAAATTACAGAGATGGTAATATTCTTTTTATGTTTCTATTTAAGAAGACTAAAAAATTATTTGAAAATTCCCAATATAAAATAAATGTCATTATGTACATTCCTTTATTTTCACTTGATTCCAAGGTTTCTAAAATTATTGAACAAGTAAACTTTAAGTAATCAGTTTTCGTATTTTTTAAATTTAATACAAGCTAATATTTTGGTTAAGAATAATTTTGTGTGTACGTTGGTATTAAACACAAACAGATATTTTTATATATAATTTGTATATAAATTTTTTTAGTTGCTATGGGAATTTTCTAAACTTGTTGATGTACCAGTGACAACATTGCAGAGTAATTTAAAAAGGGCAATAAACAAAATTTTAAATGAACATGGTGATTTATCAGATGATTTAAATTTGGATGGAAAGAGCGTTGGTAAATTTTTTTAAATCTCGAAATTTTTTGCAAAAGTTCCAAGTGAAAAACGAAAACTCATGGTATTCTTTCCTGTATGTATTTTAACAAATGGCTTAAACATTAAGTTCAAAGAAATTTTTAAACATATATTTAATTTAATTCGAATTTAAAGGATGATAATTATAAATTTCTTTCAATGTCCAAAATTTTAGAGATAAATTTTTTACAAATTACATTTAACTTGCAGCCAACCACGCTGTTATCCAGTATCAAACCTGCGAAAGAAGAGGTACCTCGATTGAAATCTGTATCCAGTTCAGAGTCATTCAATGACACTCAATTTCTGTGTTATGCTGATGGAGAAGCTATTTTCACAGCAAAAGGTTTCGAATCTATTCTGCTTTTATTATCCGTTTATTGGGTTTTAAATATTGCATTTCCTCCTGATTCCAAATTACAGTTTTCGTTTCTATCATGTGCGGTTTTGAGAAATGTCGCCGTTAAATACATCAGTAAAGATGTTTTAAAATTAGTTTCGTTCACGAAGGCAATGGAGAAGTGCGGTTTACATGCTGAATAGTAAATACTTTTTACACAGTCAAATTATCTACCATAACGTGTCTGTATTTGGTGCAACTCAAAATATTTTTTTTTATTTTTGCAATTTTTATTATTTAATTAAGGCATAATATTAAAGTTTCAAGTTGCTTAGCAATTTAAAACATATTTTTATATATTGACAATATTTAATATTATATTTCTAGAAGAAGAGTTTTTATTCGTATATTATAAAATATAATTGTTACGTCGTTGTAATAATAAAGTTAACAATTAATATACGTTAAAAATTTAGTAATTTGAAAAATAAGACTGAATATAATGCTGTGTTAGTGAACGTAATTTTGTACCACTTAAGTGGCTCGTTGTAAAAACAGAATATGTTATTCAGTAAAAAGTTTTAAAAGATCTGAAGATCTTTTTGATTTGGTAATTAATAAAGTTTTGTTACAATATACATTTCATTTTTTACTGTGAAATTCATATAATCTTATTATGCATATTCAGAATAGACTTTTATTTAAATACTAAATAATAAACTTATCTTTTAATAACATAATACCGTTATGGATACACCTTTATATCTAAATTGACACAACTTGTCCAACATCTTGAATACTTTCTTAACCCTGCCCATAGCAGACGAAATTTTGTCTCCAAAAGCAAGTTAAAAATTATTCGCATAAGAAGATAAATTTTCACCTAAAAAATATTTCCCTGAAACAAAATTTAACCAATTTTTTTTCTGTGAAAGCTGACATTTCTTCAATAAAGTATTTAAATTTAAAAAGTGGAACAACCTATTAATGGGTCTTCAAGAAATTAAAAAATCTTTTAAAAACTTTTTGTTTATTTTATGGAAAACTCATTTTCCTTCTTTTTTTACTTTACATAATTTAATGGAAAAAACCTCAGCTTTTCAATGAAAATGATGATGAAATTGTAAATAAGTAAAATACCTTCTTCATGCACAATTTCCGGGGTAGAAATTTCTGCCTCCAGGTTAAGCAAAGAGCCAGTTGCATTATCAATTAAAAAAGTTGCTAACACCGTTTCTTCAGTATCTGATATATCCATCATCCTTTTAAAAATACAATAAAATCTCTAAAATTAATATACTAATTAAAATTTTAACTTTAAGAGAAAAAGGCAAGTTGAACTGTCAAATATGAATCCAATGTGGCGTAGGCTGCTTTTAATGCATTACACAATCGGTATATAGTGCAAGTCGCCAGTAGAGGGCAGAAGCAAGCAGAGCGAATCGAGCGAACACAGTAGCCCAACTGACATACGATTTGCATTACATTACTCCAACTTTTTATTTTATAACCGCGTTTCTGCATGAATCTAAACCATATTTTCGATTATTGTAATTTAGAAGATGCTGATCAATTGTACGTTGACAGATTTAGTGAGAATTGCCTGTGTTCGGAGACAAATGTGTTAGAAAATGTTTGTTTACCTATTTTACGTCATACAAACCAGTCAAAGTTGCTTTTGCTGTGGCGTATTGAAATCAGCCTATGCCGCATTGGACTCATATTTGATAGTTCAACTTACCTTTTTCTCTTAAAGTTTAAATTTTACACTCACAATTGAGGGCTCGGATCGAAGAACCGACGCTTGTAAACGCACAGAACATTGCGAAGCGTCGGTTCTTCGATCCGAGCCCTCAATTAGTATTTTCTGATTCCTTTAACCTCGGATTTTTCTCCACTGCCATTCATAATTTATTCCTGTCAAGTATTTTTCTTTTTTAGGGTTCCGTACACCTTTGGTGTACCGACGGAACCCTATTGGTGAGACTTTTGTGTCCATAGCCAAATCGTGTCCCCCCCTAGCGGCTAAACTATTTGACATAGAGAGCTCAAATTTGGTACAGATACGTATTTTCACATGTAGATTACAGGAAAAGTATAGAGAATGTGATTGGAGGTGATGGCCATAGCGTTGTCAAGGAAATAACAAGATTTTTGGCCAAAAATGCACAAAAAGTGACCATTCCCCCCCTTAACTTCTAAACTATTCAACGTGGAGGGCTAAAATTTGGCATACTGGTGTATTTTAACGCGAATACAGGAAAAATATAGAGAACTTGCTATGTAATAATGGCCATAGCGTTGTCAAAGAGAAACTAAAAAATTTTTTTTCTAATTTTCACATTATTTGATGTAATTCACTGAAAATGGGTTTATTAGTATATTTTTACAGTCTAATCACAAAAATATATTAAAAAATCTAAAAAAAAATTAATTTTTTTTTCTAATTTCTACATTATTTGATCTAATTATCTAAAAATGGGTTTATTAGTATATTTTTCAGTCTGATCGCAAAAAAAAATATTAAAAAATCTAATACAAAATTAAAAAAAAATTTTATTACAAATTTTTTTCTTCTAATTTTCACATTATTTTGATCTATTAACCAAAAATGGGTTTATGAGTATATTTTTACAATCTGATCATAAAAAATATATTAAAAAACCTAAGAAAATTTTTTAAACTAAAATTAAAAAAAAATTTGACAAGTGCGAGTTAAACTCGCACTGCAATGGCGGGTTCCGTACACAATAAGGGGAAGTAGTATAGCTAGGCGGGTTCTGGACCACTTACCTACCGTCGGTAATGTAGATTTCTTATTAACTCACTTCCAAGTGTCTTGGTGTTCTACCTTACCGACATCTGAGTTCTGGCTGCCACCGTTAGATGGCGCCACCGCTCAATTCAAACCCCCTTGGCGGTAAATTCTTCAAATTTCAAGTTGCTTGGTGAGGTATAAAATCTAACCGCCCAATTTACCGACATTTTTAGTACTGGTTGCCACCGTTAGATGGCGCCACCGGTGAACCCCCTTGGCGAAAAATTTAAATTTTTTAAAAATTACAAGTGGCTTGGTCGGGGTGCTCTACTTTACCGACCTTGATGATAATGCTCCTATAAAAATACCGGCAAATCACCGACCGATTGGTAAGTATTACCATCAGTCGGTAATGCAGACTTTTTCTACAATTTTTGGTCGGGTCGGTATGTTAGTTCTGTATTACCGACCAATAGCCCACTTGGGTTATATTAACTTTAAGTTATCCCGGTAGTTCGCGTTTGTGGTAGGAGAGTTGCGCGCGGCTCTGTAGTAGTAGGGCGCAACGTGGTGGGAGGTGAGTATAGTGGGGACTGGGGTATAAGTGACGGCGCGCGGGCCACAAACATCAGTTGCATCTTGAATGGTGCAGCAGACTTCTTCCAGGTTTTCAGGGTTTCTAGAGTTTCTTTTCAGAGTTAATTTTCAGAGACAATTTTCAGAGTTTATTTTCGTTTTGAATTTAGGAGTTATTGATTTTTTATTATAGGTTTTTTTAAATTTTGTGTTATAGTTTGCATTAGTTTTAAGTTGGTGGTGGTTTTTTCTATTTTTAGGGTTTTCTTATTTTTTTAGGTTTATTTTTTAGTTGTAAGTTTACTTTTTCAAGTTTTGTTTATTTTTTAATTCTATTGTGTTTTTAGGTTTAAGGTGGTGGTGGTGTTTTTTTCTATCTCAGAATTTTTTTAGTTTTAGTTTATTTTCAGGATTTTTTAGTTTTTATTTTATTTTCCAGAATTTTGTAAGATTTAGACTTTTTTTAAGTTTATTTTCAGATTCAGGTATCAAGATGCCCAAGTGTAAGGATTCGAAGAAATCACGACGTCGAATGAACCTCGACGAGTACAATGAGGTGTGTGAGGAGGCTGACAACTTTGTCAAAATTGCAGAGCGTAAACTCGTCACAACAATGTCAATGTCAGGTGATGATAGATTTATTAATGCGTTTGAATGGCAAAACAAATGTCAACATTACAAAAGCGTAATGCGTAAATTTTGTCAAAAATATGATTTTTTACATTATCAAATATCATGATGCTTGAACTTGAGTCAGAAATTGGAATACTTGTGTTGCAATTTCGATGTGATAATTAAACGCGGTGAAGGTGTGCAAGTGGAGAATGAAAGATTGAAATGGGTGAACTTTGATAAGGCATTCGATGATCGTTTACAAACCAGTGCTATTATGAATTTGTCTTATAAATATATTAACTTGTTCTTAGATGATGCCTATGCTGTATTCGAGATTAATATTCATAAAGCTTTAAACAGTTTTGGTCCACTAAAAGTTTATACCGTGTTTGGCGCGAAATTTGTAAAAGATTTAAATAATTGTAAAGAGGAAATATCAGACTTGAAGACATTTATTGCAAAAACAGTTAAAATTTTAAGTACAACCCCGTTAGATCAATGGTACAACGAGGATGTAAAACAACCAACTTTGAAAAGAATTGAAGAGTTCCAACAAAAAGATTCAAATTGGAGACTTCATTCTATTGAAAGGTTGGAAGTTAACATTAACAAATACAACCCAATGCGTGCAAGCTCTTATATCAATTTGCCATCTGCTATCAATAGAAAGCACGCTTGCATAATTGTTCAAAACGTTGATAACCACTGTTTTAAATGGGCAATATTGTCAGCGTTATATCCCTCAGATAATAAGCATGCACACAGAGTTGCAAAATAAAGGCAATACGAAAAATCACTCGATTTCACTGGAATTGAATTTCCAGTTGCACTTAAAGATATTTCAAAATTTGAGGCTTTAAACAACATTTCAGTCAACGTTTACGGTCTTGTGAAAAGAGATGAAAAATTTAGTGTTTCACCTCTACATCTATCATCACAAAAGAAAATTCATCATGTTAACCTTTTACGAGTTGAAGACCACTACATTGATGAAAATCTCGAAGAGGAGGAGGATCAAGTTGCCATCACATCACATTTCCAAAACAAGGAACGTGTGCCTTTTATTATCTATGCGGATTGTGAGAGTCTTTTAATTCCTACAGAAGCACCAAAAGAAATATCCAATACAGAAGTTTTTCAAAATCACAAAACTCTCAGTATTGGATATTACTTGAAGTGTGCTTTTGATGATTCTTTGTCTGTATACAAAGCGTCTCCAAGAGATGAAAAGTATCTAGCAAAGTGGTTTTCGAAGGAATTAAAAGAATTGGCTGACAATTTAGATTCTTTATTTAAAAATCCTGTGCCCATGGAAACTCTAAGTTCTCAGCAATGGGTAGCTTTTCGAAATGATAGCACATGTCATATTTGTAGAAAGAAAATCGCGTATGGGGATGTGAAAGTACGAGACCATTGCCATCTAACAGGGAAGTACTGTGGACCCGCACATCAAGAATGCAACATTAATTATCACGAATCACAGACCATACCTGTTGTCTTCCATAACTTAAGTGGCTATGATGCACACTTTATCATTGAATCTATTGCTACTGAATTTGAAGGTAAAGTCGAACTACTTCCAATAAATAAAGAAAAATATATTAGTTTTACTAAAAATGTAAAAGGTAGTTTTATCAAATTTCGTTTTATCGATTTTTTCAAGTTTATGGCATCATTATTGGACAAGTTAGCATCTTATCTTAATGAGTATAAAATTGTTAATTCTGTTTTTTCCAACTACAGTGATGACAAAATTCAATTGTTAACGCGTAAAGGAGTTTTTTCTTACGAGTACATTGACTCGAGAGAAAATCTTGACGAAACCGAATTGCCAACAAAAGAAAAATTTTATAGCACTTTAAACGATTCGAATGTCTCTGATGAAGATTACACCCACGCGCAGAAAGTTTGGACTGAATTCAGTTGTCAAAATCTCGGCGATTACGTGTATTTATTTATGCAAACCGATATACTGTTACTCGCGGACATTTTTCAAAATTTTAGAAATCAATGTTTAATCGCGTACGGTCTTGGCGCAGCGTATTATTACACAACACCTGGACTATCATGGGATGCTATGTTAAAGTATACAAATGTAAGACTTGAACTTTTAACTGACATTGACATAGTGATATTTATTGAACGTGGAATTAGAGGTGGAGTGAGTTATGAATCGTTACGCAAAAGCTAATAATCCTTATATGGAGAATTACAATGAGAGTTAGAAAACATCGTATATACTTTGACGCTAACAACCTCTATGGTTGGGCCATGGTTCAGTCACTTCCTTATGGTGGCTTCGAGTGGATAGAAAATATTGATAATACTTTTGACTTTAATCGTCCAGATGATGATTGGGTACATCCTTGAAGTTGATTTGGATTATCCAAATCACCTTCACGATAAACACAGCGATTTTCTATTTTGTCCGGAACGCTCGAAGCCACCAGGGTCAAAAGAGGAGAAGCTCCTAACTACCCTTCTACCGAAACGAAAGCACGTTCTTCATTATCGTGCCTTAAAACAAGCTATTGACAACGGTCTTGTATTAGTTTAAATTCATCGCGTCTTGAAATTCAAACAGTCCACATGGTTGAAAAGTTACATTGACTTTAATACTATACAAAGAACAAACGCAAGTAACGAGTTTGAAAAAAATTTGTTTAAGTTAAACTCGTGACAAAGTGGGAGGGTAGATATTGAGCCAAAGCTTTAATTTCTAAACTTAATTTTTCACAGCAGAGCCATTTTTAATGAAAATTTGGTTGCTGTGGAACTTAGAAAAATGGAAGTTCTAATGAACAAACCCCTTTATATTGGTTTAACAGTGCTAGATGTTTCAAAAACGCTAATCTATGACTTTTATTACATACGCAGAAAAAATATGATGAAAAGAAATTAAAATTATTGTACACTGACACCGACAGCCTCATTTATGAAATCAAGTGCTCAGACATTTACGCTGATATGAAGCAAGACATTCACAAATTCGACACTTCTGATTATGAAAGATGAGTGCAGCGGAAAAATTGTAACAGAATTTGTTGGTTTGCGGAGCAAAATGTACAGCGACCGTGTAAAAGAAAAAGATTTCATAAAAAAGGCTAAAGGTGTCAAAGCAGGAGTTGTCAAGAAAAATGTCGACTTTGATGATTATGTTTATTTTCTTCAAAATGTTAAAATCCAATCAAGGACGCAATATTGTATTCGGTCAAAACTGCACAATGTACAAACATTAAAGCAAACAAAAATTGTACTTAGTCCATATGATGACAAAAGATACTTAATAGCAAACAGCACTGACACCCTCGCATGGGGTCATTGTAAAATTTTTAGAATTGACGAATAGAATGATAAACTACTGTAAAAAAATTGTTACAGAGAGAGGAGGAGGAAATAGTTGTTTTAATAAAAGATGTTATACATTTCATTCTATGTTTATTTAATTTTACAAAAACCTTAAGCTAGTTACATTAATTCATTTTAACTTATTCTAACTTATTTTAACTTTACTTTAACTTTTTAAAACTATATTTTAACTTTTTTAACTATATTTTAACTTATTTTAACTATAATTTAACGTTACTTTAACTATATTACATATCAGATTTTTTTATCCAACTATTATGTGAGCTATCGAATCCAAGCCATTTCACGTATACATCATTACCGCGAGTCTTGAGAACTTTTTCTATAAGGTAAACATCTGGATATTAGACTTTCAGCAACTCTTCTTCGTAGAAACTACCTTCGATGGGTTGATTTTGGTAATCTTTCAGCTTGTATGTAACTGGTTTTGTTGATTTAACTTTATCCACGGTGAATATTTCCGTTGTCCAGTTGGGAGTATATCCTTTCTCAAAGATGTTTTTATTCTTGCTAACTCGAACTCTGTCTCCAACATTGAATTTTGATCTTTTCAGCGGAATTCTACGTAGTTTACGAATGCGTCTCAGGAGTTCTCTTGTATCTTCTTCGGTGACATCATTGGGTTTCATGCCAATAGTACGATTTTTTTATTATTATACTTTGATATGAAAGTTGGTAAAAGATTAATCCATTTATAATTGCCTTGTAAGCTGAATTCAGGCCACATCATATTTTTTAGAGTGCGGTTAAATCTTTCAACAATTGATGCTTTCAAATTACTATAGTTAGAATAGACATTAATGTTGAATTCTTGCATTAAACTCTTAAATTCAGAATTGTAAATTTCTTTACCTCTATCAGTATGCAAATTTTTTGGAATTCGACCTTGTTTTACAATAGTTTTCATAGCCAAAGAAATATCTTTTCCATTCTTACTTTTTACAGCTACAGCCCAGGTATATTTGGAAAATATGTCTATTACTGTGAGCATGTATTTGAAACCTTTATTAGAATAAGAATATGGTATCATATCAACTAAATCTGCTTGCCAAGTTTCATCTATACCACGCATTTGAACTTTTTGACAAGGATAATTTTTTCTAGCTTGCCTATGCAAATCTTTAACAACATTTGATTTTTCACCGTCTTTTTTCAAGATTGTTTAAACGTAAATCCAAAATTATTAATATATTTAGCGTTTTGAAGAGGTAATTCAAGTTGTAAATCAGTTTCAATCTGCTTAAATTTTTCGTTAATTCTTTCTTCAATAGATTAAATAAGAATAGTCAAGTCATCAATAGCTGACCTTGAAGATGATGTAACTGCAAAGACGGTTTTTATTTCGTTTTTAACAACTTTTGTTACATGTCTTAAATTTACAGCATCGTGTTGCTCTTCAGCGTCTGGAACGTTGCAAAGTCTTTTGTTATCAATATCGTATTGTCCACTTGAAGTAACTTTAAATCCAATTCCAGAAGGTCCAGGAAATCCACGACTTGCAAGAGGCCGTAACAAGCAATGTCCAAACACATCAATGGTCATTTTAATACTGAGCTCCAAATTGCTTGTACTCTTCTAATATATAATGTGAGCTTCGCGTAGTTCTTCGATGATTGACATAATTTCATTATTATGGCTCGGATTATCAGCTTGCTGTGATGCTACGAGCAGGCGTAATCGGTCAACTAGCTCATTTGGATCGTCCCAATAGATGTAGTCTGGTTGAAATTTTTTCTTTGTAATCATAAATTGAGGTAATTTTTTCCAAACTTCTTCTTCTTCCCTTTTAAAATACCTTTACTTTTTTTTGGTGTACTCTTAAAAAGTTTTGCAATTACATCAATATATTTAGAACTCCTGTTTATGTTCATAGGTTCACTGGAACTATAATTCTTTCGATGTGCATATTTTTTCTTTCCAACAAGTCGAATATAAGGACCTTCTAAATCAACTGCTGTATCTCCAATCATAAGAATACCATTAGGAAGCTTACGTACTCCATAAACCATGTCTAAAAAAAGTTTTCTGTTTTTATTCAATAATAGAATAAATTTATTTGGCAATTTTTTATAATTAAGTTCTTCTTCTTTAAAGTTAGCACTCTTATCAAGTACAGTGTCATTTAGTAGTGTTTTATCAAATTCTTCTTCCTCATCAACAGCAGTTGAGAAAGAAAAATCATTTTCCTCCTTTTTAACTTTTTCTTTTTTAATATTTTGGAAAGGTATGTCAGTTACTTTAACCAATTTTTCAAGAGGTGTTACTATTGGTTGAAGAGTTTCTTTCAATACTGTTTCTGCAGCCTCTTTACCTATTTTGAGTAAACGATGTTTCCGCCTAATAGCATCACTTGCTTTTGCTATTTGACGAAGAGTTTCTTGCTCTTTTCTATACATATTTTCTTAGTGTCAAGATAAACTATACTAATGAAAAATTCAATAAAGTTCTTGTATTTATAGTGAAATGAAGCAATCAAATCCTCTTCTATATCTTCCCTCATTAAAATTACGGTCCTTATCAATAACAACAAAACCACATTTGTCAGATTTCCAACATTCTGAACATAAATCACGAAATTCAGTATAACTCATATCAGTATTAACATGATCTTCGTATACATGTTTCAGATTCTTTTCATCTTGTCTAAATAGAACCAATAAATTAACATTATCTTGAACTAGATGTTTAGGAATACGAGCATACGTTTGACATAAATAAAAACTGTCCACATTTACATGCCTGCCCATACAAAAGAAAGCTCTAACATTGTCTTGCTTTTCACAAGCAATGTCATCAAAAACGAATATTGAATTTGGTTTAGCATCTTTTGGAGATACTACTTCTTCATGTTCACTAAATGGAAAATATTCAACACTATCTACCCCACTGATTACATTTTCAAGAAATTTATATTTAGGTTGCTGCAGAGATTTAGAGTAGAGGTAAATATTTTCAAAACTTAAACCATTTGGATATTTTATTAGGGATAGAAGAGCATTTGTTTTTCCACAATTTGATAAGCCACAGAAAACTGCTCGAATGCTGTCTGAAAACAGACTGCCATGGCGTTTAATCTTTTTTTCATTAGTCTCAACATCTATACTAGATATTGGCAGCGCGACGGGTTATTTCGTAAACTGCATCTTGACAGTAACTGCCCTAAAATTTATAAATACCTAGCTTTTATAGTTAATTTTGTCAGTTTTACGTCAACCTTTGTAGAGTGAAGAATGATTCTACATCAGGAGGTGAAAAAAGGTCGATATCGAGGAAAAGGTTTAATTAATCGTATTATCAATAGTTTACCTTTTGAGTTACATTTACCAGGTTACCAATTCTGTGGCCCTGGTACAAATTTAGCAAAACGTTTAGCTCGTGGTGATCAAGAAGTTAATCCACTACACGCTGCATGCAAATAACACGACATTGCATATTCGCAAAATCGTGAAAATATTCAAGCGAGAAACGAAGCAGATAAAGTATTAGCTAAAAAAGCGTGGGAACGTGTTACAGCTAAAGATTCTAGTGTGAGTAAAAGAGCAGCTGCATTAGATATTTCTGGAACCATAAATGCTAAATCAAAATTAGGTATGGGAATGAGAAGATGAAGAAAGTCATCTATAAAAAAGAAAAAAAATGTGTAAAAAGAAACAAATAGCGCTAAGAAAAATTGTGGATGCTGCACGAAAAAGTATGGTTCCTAGTAATAATGCTGAAGAATCAATTCGAGCAGCTATTGTTGGTGCACTAAAAGCAATGAAAAATGTTGTCGGTAAATCCAAAGTTTTATCGCCTAGAATTCTTCCTGTACCTAATAAAGTAGGTGGAATTTTACCGCTAGTTCCAATTTTTGCTAGACTTAGTGCTTTTGGAGCTCTTGCTGGAGGAGCTTCAGGAATAGCAAGGGCTGTTAATAAGGCTAAAACAGCTAGTGAACAGCTTGCAGAAGCTCAACGTCACAATAAAACTATGGAACCTATATTGCTTGGAAAAGGATTACATCTAAAACCTTATCGAAAAGGACTTGGTCTCCACTTGAAACCCTACATTCAAGGAAAAGAAATTAAAAACTGAGAATCAAGAAAAAAGAGAACAACAAGAAGGAAAAAAACATGCTGTGAAGCTACCTCACCGACCATTAACTGACTTTGATCTGTTAAAGTATGCCAAAGCTGCCAAAATACCTCATTTTCGTGGTATTTTTATGCGGAATGAACGACCTGTGAGTGGTCCTCATTAGTTTAAATCGGGAATAATTAATCTTGATAATAAAGAAAGTCCAGGAACACATTGGGTAGCATATAAAAAATTCAAAAACAAAACAATGTATTTTGATAGTATTGACAACCTTGCTCCTCCAACGGATCTTGTCATTTACTTGGGTGTTGGTAGCTTAATAAAATATAATCATAAAAGATATCAAAATTTTGATTCATTTGTATGTTGACACTTGTGTCTTAAATTTTTATGTAATCAACTAAATATTAAGAGTTGCTTTAACCTTCATAAAAGACTGTAACTGTTGTAAGCTTTGAGTATAAAATCTGAAAGCAACATGAGTGATTCGTTTACTTTAACGTTAACAGGAAATTCTTCAATTCTTTAAGCTGAATATTTTCCACCAATAGAGCTAAATTGAAATAAAAGTTATGTACTTGGTCTTATTGAACTGTTGACTTTTGATTCAATTCCCAATATAGATAAAGGAAATAACAAGTTTTACTTTGGAAATCAAGTAATTGATATTTCAACTGGAAGTTATGAAATTAAAGATATTGAGTCATATTTACAAAATTCTGTGGAAACCGGAACTGTTATTAGTATAAAACCAAATAATAATACTTTGCGCAGTGTAGTTAAATCCAATTTACCAATTGATTTTAACCCTAAAGACTCAATTGGTAATTTGTTAGGATTTACTTCGCAGCTTCTAGCACCATATAGAGCACATACTTCTGATTTACCAGTAGCTATTCTAAAGGTTAATTCAGTTAGAATTGAGTGTAATATAACATCTGGAGCGTATATAAATAATCAAAAAGTCCACACCATTCACGAATTCTTCCCCAGTGTTCCACCAGGATATAAGATTGTGGAAGCGCCTGCTCACGTCATTTTCCTTCCGATTGTCACAAAGATAATACATAATATACAGTTGCGAATTGTCGATCAGGACGGTGATTTCAGAAATTTTTGTGGAGAAACTATAACAATTCGATTGCATATAAAGTCTTTAATGGGAATTGTTTATAATCAAAGAGCTGTTGTTGGTGGAAACTATAAAAGTCAACCAACATGCAAGAATCAAATCAGTCTACATTTGTCTCACAAGGTGTAAACACCTCAGAATCGCCTCTTTCTACAAGAACTAGGTCTAAAACTTCGAGGAAAACTTCCATTAAAATGGACGAACTTCTCAATATTCCAGCAGCAGTAAATTTCGATGAGTCCATAGCTCATTATGAAATTCATGCTCATCAACCATACGCATCTTCATCTTTTAATAATAGTAATGAAATTCGAATCGCACTACAACATCAAGACTTGTGCATTTTACCTAGTAAAAGTTTATTACACATTTTTGGCAGATTATCTAAAAATGATGGAATTACTCTTACAGAAAACGTCCATTTAAGTAATAATGCTGTGTTTTTTGTTTGATGAAATTCGCTATGAACTAAATGGTATTGAAGTTGATCGCTGTAAATACGTTGGACATACTACAATCATGAAAAATTACACATCGCAAACATGAAATCAACTAAATTTTATTGAAAATGCTGGATATTCAAAAATTGCAGCTGATGCAAGGCTTGTATTGGAAAATGGCTATTTCGATGTCACAATACCACTCAGCATGATTTTTGGGATTGCTGAGGATTATAAAAAATAATTATGAACGCTAAACATGAACTTATTTTAACAACAGCACGTTCTAACGTGAATGCCGTAATTCAAACAGGACAAGGAGGGGATGAAGAATTTAAAATTTTCATCAATAAACTTGAATGAATGGTTTTTTCCTAAAAGGACATATATATGAAATTATGTTTAATAGTTTAAGAGTAAAAAATTATCGAAATAAGCATTACAGCGTAAGACCCCTGGATCACTTGACATGAAATGCCTCATATATGGTAATTTATTACACTGAGTAGTTTATTCCTTCTAAAATTTTATTCACTATTAAAATTTTTAAATTTTAACTGTTTTAACTGTTTTAACTGTTTTAAATTCTTTTTAAATTTACTTTAAATTTTAACTGTTTTTAAATTTTTCTTTAACTTTTTCTTTAATTAAATTAAAATTAAATTTCAGTCATGTTTAGAAACTCAAATTAAATAGAATAACTATTTAATCTTCAAATTCTGCTCTATTTCTGCTGAAAATCGGCTGAAAACTATCAATTCGGCGGAATATTTAGCACATAAAAATTTTGCTGCTAAAATGATAAAATTATGCTTTTTTTGCTGATTTAATTTCTTATAATTTCTATTAAAAAATATGTTTTATATGGTTTTTAGACGTTTTATGACATTTAAAAATTTTCGAGCAGAATTCTGCTTTTATGCTTTAGCAGAAAGTTCCTTTCTCTAGCTATGTTATTGTTGGATTTCAAACAGCAAGAAAATATAAACGTAAAAGATATGCCTGTCATTTTGACCATTGTAATATTACAAATGTTAAACTCTTTTTAAATTCACAATATTATTCTTATGGAAATTTAAATTTAAACTTTGATCTAAATCAGTACTCTCTAATTTATGAAATGTATGCTAATTTTCAATCATCCTATTATGGTAAAGATTTAAAACCTATTTTAACAAAGGATATTTTTAAAAGTTTATTTCCTCTAATTGTTATTGATTGTTCTAAGCAAAACGAGTTTTTAAAACAAGCATCAGTTGATGTGAGGTTAGAATTTGAAGCAGGAATCAACATGCCAGCCGAGACCACCGCCTATTGCCTAATCATATATGACCGCGTCATACAATATAAGCCAATCAGCGGAGTTGTAATGAAACTATTGTAAAGGAGTGGGGATAATGACAACTCATATTATCAATTAAGTATAGGTGATTTTTCTAAAAATGCATTTTGAAATTCGATTTTTCAATTTTTTTTTGAAATTATATATAGTTTTTTATATTGATCTTACTTTATTTTATACTCAAGAGTAAGGATTCAAATTGGGCAAAGTTAATTATAGAAAATATTAAAGTTTTTTTTTTTAAAGATTGACTTTGTTGCTCTATTATTTTGATTAGTTTTAATTGTTTCGTAAGTTTTTTTATTAAATATACACACTGATAAAATTTTCATAAATCAAAATTTGTATATATACTAATTGCAGCATTTTTTAAAATTAGCGAGAAACCAGGCCTAGACGATTTTTACTGGAATAATTATTTTTACGTTTTCAGATATATCTTGGAGGAGGAATATTTATTCTTACCGACGATTGGAAATACATTAAATGCTCGAAAACCAACAGATGCTTTATTATAGATTTAGCCCTTAGTATTTATGGCGATAATCTAAAAAATATGTGTCTCGATGATACAAGGGCTGGTCCCAGAGATGAACAGCAGATCCAGGTTCGGACCCAAATTCCGCTAAAAGTAATCAGAGCAATGGAAGGTAAATTGTTTATGTAAATTAATGACAAACTCTCTCCAAAAATATAAAAATTAATCTAAGATTTCCAAATAGCAACAATAAGTAATTTCGATGTCGCTGAATACGAATATGACATCAAATTTGAATTGCGACTGTTGTAATAAAATTCTAATCAAATTCTGACTTTTTGATTTTCACCATTTTAAAGTGTGTTTCAATCACTATCAGAATAAAAAAACGTGAAAAATGAAGTTTGAGACTGATAACTTTTGCTATAGTGGCCGCGTTTTAATTCATTTAATAAATTAGAAAACTTCTAATGCATTTACAGTCTTTGAGCTAATAAAGTTTAAAAACTTTTACTTTAAATACACAGTGTTTCTCAGCGGTCAATAAGCTTAACAAAAATTTCAAAGAAAACTGTTATAGTACCATCTTTATTTATTCCATATCTGTTGGATTTTGTTGAAAATTTGTACTCGGGGGTTTTTGATTATGAAACCGAGATCAGATTTTCAAAATTTTAAAAAATCAAAAATGACTGATATAATATGTGGCTTACTAGAATTCAAAAAATGTCTTTAATTTGCTTTAAAATTATTATTTGGAGCCATATTGGATTCGTCATTTTAAGTTTTATAAATTTTGAAAATTTGACATCAAATTTGTAATCAGCAATCCTGAAAACTCCAAATAGAAATTTTGAAGTTCATACCTCTTTACACATCTGAAAATTTAGCTTTTTTGTTGTATACTTACTTCTTATATGTTACATCCCGAGCAGAAGGCGAGGTCAAATTATTATTTAAATAATTGTTTAAGATAAAATAATAGAAATATATATTTATATAGGGAGGCAAGGTAGGCTGATTACAATCAGATTGGTAAGTTCTGATTATTTATTTGTTTGTGAGATCGTTGTTATCTATCAACCCTATGGGGATTGTCTTTATTTAAAAGAAAATGATTCTATTGCTTCATTATTATTTAAGATACTTGATTTAATTTTATGATTTGGGAAATACAATAAGAGTCTAATCAATTATTTTATGTATTCCTTTTCTTTATTATATTTTATTTTATGGAAGTAATGAGAGAAAAATACAATTTATAGTGTTAAAATTTTTGGTAATGATAATATTGTGTGTGTTGTTTATAATTTAAAAGTACTTACAATTACCCCTGATGAGGGTGGAGACGAAATACAGATTTTGACGCAGTTTACGTTCATACAACTCCTTACGGAACAGTTGATTCACACTCACTGTTTTAGTTCGTAATTCTTGAAATCTAACCCGTCAATTTAGAGTTCATTATAGAATTACACTAATACGACGGTTTTCAACAATTTGAAATTTTGCTCACAATCCAGGCGATCAAGAGAATTTTTTTTTTATTCTTAAGAACACGAATTTACTTGTACTGTTAGAAACTGCAAGTCTTATGATATCAATAGTGTGAAACCGAAGGGTCGCTTCAACTTGTACAAAATATTGTTCACAAAATGTTACATTAAGGAAACACTTATATCTTTAATTTTAAAATAGGCTCACAATTCAGGCGATCACGAGAATTTACGAACACGAATTTACTTGTACTGTTAGAAACTGCAAGACTTGTAATTTTGTCAAAGATTCTGCAGAGTTTCGAACTGACGTGAAGAGTGACCACAATATCGCGCAAGTGAAGATATGACTGACTCTACTCTGGAAAGTCCTGGGGTTTATATAGTGCCAAAATGCAATAAAATGGTCAATTATCACGTCTTGATCGAGTTATAATTTTCGAGTCACGAATAGAATTTCCTAGACTTAAATGGAGATTCATTGAAAATGCATCCTCTTAGACAAAGAAGTCTTTTGTATAGCGAATGGAAGCATCCCTTAGATCACGTAAAACAAATGTTTAGATTTAGCAATGCTTCGCTTCTATAATTTTAATTTTGATTTTCGAACTTATTTCAGAAATTTTGAAATTAATACAAAATTTCACCAAATAACATGGTTTCTATACAATTCCATTGGTATAATATTAATGACAATGAACGATGTGAAATTTATAATAGTGTTAGTTATCATTAAAAAAAATATAGAACTGTACGTTCAACAATGTGGTTTAGTAGAATAAAAAAAAGTATGTTTCCCTTTTTTAAAATTTTGGTTTAAATGCTTCAGGTATTTCATTTAAGACCTTGTTCTGATCTCAACGTTTATAAAGAGTTCAATATACTCAATACCATGCGTCAATGTTGTAATAAAGTCGTACGTGATGTTTACGATTGAGAGGGGGTCAGCGCAAGAATCTAATCCGGCTACATTTGTATCATGTTTTACACAGTTCCTGTCTCAACAGTCATACCTAAAGCATTTATTTGACAACTTCCTAAATTTAATAATATATTATACTATTTTCAGAAAATTATTTATGTGATATATAAAAAAAATTATTTATTTTAAGTTTTAATCTTTTTATAAAAGAACTTTTGTTACCGGGATGCAACATATAGCCCTTGTACGCATTGGCTCGAATAAATATCTTTCATTGTAAATCTCTAGACTGACACAAAAAAATATCACTTCATGAAACTAGGATTTCCAATAGTTATTGAAATAAATATTAGAATAACAATGACCTAATAAATGCCGAATAATAAAGTACCAAAATTTTTGGTCGAAAACTTACTTTTAGCAATTGCATTGCACACATATTAAATACGTCTCAACAACTTTGCTCTGTTACAACTCACCTCGGTCTATCCTAATATTTGTAGGTAGAATTTTTCTAATTCAAATTTAGAGAATATAGATTTTAAAAAATTGTAATTTTTCTAAATAATAAAATTTCTAAAAAATGTATAAAAACTTTTAAATTAAAGAAAAGTATATATATATATATATATATATATATATATATACATATATATATAGTTGGCTGCCTCCCAAGGATTTCAAAAAAATTCTTAAACTTTTCTTGACTTCTTCCTTTTAGCAAAATATTATAATACATTATTTTAACAATAAATTAATTTCTAAAAGTAGTAACAAATGGTAATAAAATTAATATTTTTAGTCTTATTACATTTAAAGAAATTTAAATTTACAAAAATTATAATTTTTGTATAAATTTATAGAAATTTCTCTGACTTTAAATGAAAGTCGCTAATGTTTCCTGACTTTTATTGGCCAAAAAAAATTCCTTGAATTTTCTCTAACTGTTAGACACCATGATATACGCGCACACGGTTTACATTAAATGGAATGACTGTAATTTAAAAAAAATTAAACAATTTTCTACTATTCTATATAAACAATCATTCTTTTCATTTTAATATTATAGAACTATATGAAGACCGATTAAAAGAGCAGGGAGCGAAAGGAAAAAAAAATTAAAGACTTAGTGACTAAAGTTAGAAGAATTTTGACAAACAAAATTAACGACTTAAACAGACCGAAAAAGGGAAAAAGACGATTGGTAAGTTAAATAATGTTCTATGATTTTAAGCAGTTATATTTCGTGGATTAAAATTTAGAAACTATTTCTTATTTACTAAGTGATTTCTATGTAGAAGTAATACTATATTAAACTTAGAATTAGTTTTTTATTATTATAAAAAAAAATAGAAATAATTTAAAACCATCAACTACAACATAAGAGCATAAGCCGAACACAATTTAACAAAAGATTTGTTATTTTGGAAACTTTGTTTATGAGGCATTCTATTTCAAAACTACCCCCATTATAAACAATAGTCATTGTAAGACAATTTTTAAATAATTGTTTCTCCTATTTATTAAAGTCAAACTTTATTTACTATTAGTGTTTTTGAAAGAAAAGTTTCTAAACTTTTCGATACCGTTAACTGGGGCTATTTTGACACGAGGTTTTTAATTAATGAAATCATTGAAGTGAATTATTTTAATCTGATATTTTGTGAAATAAAAGTTTCATTACATGACAATAGAGAGCAATAAATGTCATTATTTAATTCTCTGTCAGTTAACAAAAAATAATTTCTAAAAACGGAAAATTTGTGTTAAAAATTTTGAAACTTCTGAAAAATGATACCAAGTTTTCTACAGTTATAATGTGTCTCATAAACTGTGCTACATATTATTAGTTGTTGATTGTGTTGTGATGATACATACCTAATGCGCTCATTTTTTATTCATTATTTTAAGAAAAAAGTGGAAAAAGCAGGATTGCTTAAGGCTAAATTGTGCACTTAAAAAATCAAATAATTTTCAGAAATTTCTTATTTAGTAACCCAGGTAAAAATCGATAAGTATTACTGGTTCAGTACGGAAAAATGACAACCAGTATTGACTTTAATACTGGCCTACTACGTGTCCAACAAGGGTGGTAACGCCTCTGACTTGGCCCTAGTGCTGAAAATCTGTAACGGGTTAGTACGAACTTTCTGTGTAGGCCAGTATTAGACCAGTAGTAAAGTAATGCTGGAGAGAAACATAACCCCTAAAATTTGGAAAGAAAAATTAAAAATACAAACATTAGGAAATTGAAATTTTATTTTGAAAAAAAATGTTTCCTTTTAAGGATTTAGTCTGTAATTTGATATCAGTTAATAAGAGTAATTACATATTTACATGCGAAATTAAAATGTGTTATAATAAATTTTTCGGTTTTACATTTTTCATTTTTTTAATTTGTGTTAATTTATTTGTTTTGAAGTTTACATATTTTTTAAAAATTAATTTACCAGGAAAACTGGAAAAAGAAACAAGTAGTAAAATTTTTCTATTGGATTAAATTTACAAATAACCTATAAATCCTACAGTATAATGGGATTAGCAAAACATTAACACGTTTTAAATAATTTAATAATATGTTATTAAATGATAGCTTAAATTTATAGTAAAATTATTTGTATTTTGTAATTATGATATGGTATTTGATGCAATCATATCGCGTATTTGTAACTTAACCTCAATACTGTCACATAGTAAGTTTTTCACAAACGCATTGTACGTTCTGAGCCAGTAAAAAGCCGAAGTTCCTAATAGCACAAGTTACACAGGAAATCAGTACAGACAAATAGTATTATATTAGTAGTGAATCAACCGCTGCACAGCATAGCCTCAAAAAATTAGTATTTATTAATATTTATAGTTTTTTATTAAATAAAATTCGATGAGAATATAGTAGTCAAAATAAATGGGGGCAACCTCGGCCCTCTCAAAGTTAAACCAACGAAATGCAATCATTCACACTTTACGAGATTGAAATAACATCATTTCAATCTTTTTGGTGTAAAGTTGATGTCAGATTTTTAACAAGGTATATTAGATATTAAATTTTTATTTGTTTAACCTTAAAAATATCATCTCAAAATCCAGATTTTATCAAAATCTTAGTGTTTTATTTTATATTTTGGGTACTTAAAACGAGTGCAACCCCATTGAAAATCCCCACATAGGAACCTGCATAGGAAACCTCATAGGATCCTATGTCAAAAACCATGTAAAAGCCTACTTCCATTAAGGAAACCATGTAGATTACCATATCAAACGATATGGGAAATTGAGGCACGATTTTAGTTCGGAATAGACATGGGAAATGTGAACTGTTATTCAATGCATAAAACCATATGAATTCCCACATGAAATCCTGCATATTTTTCCCTGTCAAATCCTAAACCAAATCCCATGTGAAAAACAATATCATTTATTTATAACTATTTTCCCAAGTCAATCCCCAAGCGAAATCGTTTTTCATTTTTTGGGAAAATTTTCCTATGTTAAATCCTACAACAAATTCCATGCGAATAACAGTATTCGCCTTATTAAATATCGTCACATAGGAATCGACTTAGAATATTACAAGGGATTTGACATAGGATTTTATACAGGAATTGATAGTAATCTTTTACATTACTAAGAAAACTATGTGGAATACCACCTAGAATTCCATGTGGTTTCATATGTGAAGATTTACATAGTATTTTACTTAGGAATTTACGTAGAAATAAATTGTCAAATGAATTTAATCGATGAGACCCTAATATACCAAAATGTGTCAAATATATAAAATTTGTACTTTGAATATCTTTGTATTTTTCTGAGTTGATAGTAATTCTATAATGTTACTTTCCTTCTTGGGGGTTAGGAGGAAAGTAAAAAATGCAGAGGTTTCGAAAAATTAATTATGTGAACTGGTTATTTAATCTAAATGTCTCATTCAAATTTTATTAAACAGGTGAAAGTCCAAGAAGATATTAACAAAAATTATTCGTTAAAAAGTTTAACGCTAAAAAACTGTTTTTTTACTTTCCTTCTCGGTCTCCCCTATTGATAAAGATTATAATTTGGAAATATAATATTAAATACAAAATATTAAAAGAAATTTTTTTTCATTACAGCTAATGATGAAAGTGATGAGGAGGATGGCGTGGTAGAAGAGTAAATAAAGAGTTCAAAGTGTTAATTGGCTTTCATTAAAAGTCTAAAATTTTATTTTCTTTATATATTATATTAAAATTAAAATATTTCCTTTACTTCAAAGGATTTTCCTCTTTAATCATATATTATAGGGGCAGTCTCTATAAAACTTACACACCCTTTGCCCAAAATGGGGTTTTAAAATAAAAGACCAATTGTTTTTTAAAATGACAGCGTAAGATATGTAGTTTCTTTTGCCACATGTCCTTTTTTAATTAAAATTTTTTTAAAGATAATACAGCGTTATAAATAGTTCAATGCTAACAAACAAAATAAAAAGGGCATTCCTTAAGCTGTTAAATTTTATCAGATTCGCTTAAAACTTCAAGGGCAAGTCGGATAATTTTATTAAAAATTTTTAAAAAATTAAATTTTTAGAATTCAATAGAAAATTTTGAATTCTTGTGTGTCTTTTTTGCTATAAAATCACTACGAATTCAATTACAAAACTTTTAAATTTTTTTATTTCTGACAGTAATTTTTCATTTTAAGTAACTTCATTTTTCTGAGTAATTCAATTAATTAATTATAGGAATTCAATTATTATAATGAACAATAAAGCTCATTGCAGAATTTTTATTATTTTTAGTACAATTTTAATCGAATTCTTCGAAAAATGTAATTATTTTAAAAATTTCATTGAAATTCGTCAAAAGAATTCAATTATTTAATAATATATGTTGTTTTTAAATGCATGAGAAGTTTTCGAGAATTATTTAGAAAAATTCTCTTATCTATATTAGTAAGTTTTTCTAAATAGTTAGTGGGATTTGCTTTCTAAATTTCTTTGAGAAAATTTCCAAATAATTGAATTTTCAAATAATCGAAATTTGGTCGAATTGAATAGAGACCAAATGTTTTTAAAAATTTTCGAAGAACTTTAAAAAAGTTTAAAGTATTTTGATTAAAAGAAGAATTTTAGTTAAAATTATAGAAAATGATAATTGAATTGAAATGATAAAAATAATTTTTATGAAGTCACAGTAACAATATTCTTAATATAAAATAATATTTTTTATAAGTTGTTTAAATTTAAGAAGGTTTGAATTTGATATTTTTAAAAATCTTACTTCCTGTAGAAAAATAAAAGTAATTAAATATTTATTTAATGAAGAAGTTATATATTAATGTTTTCGAATAGATTTTAAAATAAAAGAAATTCATAAGTAAATACAACAGAATATTCTTTTAAATATAATATATTCTTTTTAAATAATAGGAATTAAATGTTTATTTATTGAAGAAATTGTATATTAATGTTTTCGAATAGATTTTAAAATAAAAGAAATTTATAAGTAAATACAACAAAATATTCTTTTAAGTAAAATTTTTTCCTTTATTGTATAAAAATTAAAAAAATTTTAATTGAAGTTTGCAATTGACAAATAGAATTTATAAACACTTTTTCCTTATTTTTAAAAAAATTTGTATTTAATTAAAGCAATTGTGATTTAGGAATAAAAATGATGCAAATTATTACCTTCTAAAAATTAAGAATTTTTTACAAAAATATTAAGAAACAGGAATGTTTTAACTATAGGGTAAGTGCCGGTATAGTGAGATAGTACAGATAGTCGAACACTTTTGTGATTTTCATTAAATAAATAGTAAAGCATTGTGATAATTTCTTTAACAAAATATACTGGGCAAATGTTTGGCGTTTATGTTTCATTAAAAAATTGAATGAATGAATCATCAAATATTATGTTTAATTCGTAATAATAACTATTAGGCATATATAACAATTATGAACCAATTAATTAAACTCTAAATTAAAATATTTATGTCCAGTAAATATTTACTTAGCTCTAATATATAAGTAAAAACAAATAAGTTTGAATACAACCGAATGAGCGTTAGCAAGTGAGGATATATCGCTAGTTTAGTAATAACAATAATTCCGTACGAAAAAAACTTGAAATTTCACATTTATTACATGCTGGAAAAATATTTTAGAAAATGTTTTGACATTTAAAAAATTCTAAATAAGGTGAAATGTATATACTGTATGAAAATTAATATTAAAAAAGTATTTATAAATTCAGGAAATAGCTTTCCATAATTTGTTTATAAAATTCAATTTAATAACTTAAGAATGCAATTTGTTTGGTTTATTTTGTAAGTCCGAAAAAAATTATGTTAATTTTATTTAATAGCTCATAATATGTGCAATAAGGCAATTTTTCAAGCAAGTCAATAAATGTTATATTATTTAAATAAACTAAAATCGGATGTACCTGTGTAAAAGTATTTTGTTATTTCAATATTGTTTTTAATGTGAAAAATAAAATTATAGAATTTCATATTTTGGTTTTTAATACCTTTTTTTTAATGAATTTCAAGAAATTTATCACTCGCATAATAAATATTTTTTAAACTTCTTTCTCATATATAAAGTATTATTAAAAATTGTTTTATCTGTTTCTTAAAATAATCCCAAGTAGAAACTCATGCCTGGATCCAATCATGGTTCAAGTCTGAAAGCCCTGTTCCATCCGTGGCCCATCCAAATTTTCTAATTAGTATCCCGACTTTTAAACTTTTTATCAGATCATTTATTTAGATATTTCTTGTCATCGTTGCATGATCCTGTTTATTTAAGTAACCCCGAAAATTGAATTCTTAAAATAACATCGTTTGAATTTTTTTATTTGTTTCACGAATTTTCCAAAAATTTAGAAATTTAAACATAATAGTTCCTCGGACTCTACATTATTTGACCTAATTTGCTATAAATTGTTTATTCCTCAACTTGGAAGCAATTTTTTTCTTTTAATAATCTGAGGAATTATTAAGTTGAAATTTCGAAATGTTTGGAAAATCCGTGACACAAAAAATTCAAAAGACGTCATTATAATAATTCAATTTTCGGGTTTATTTAAACAAACAGGGTCATGCAATGATGACAAGAAATGTCTAAATAAATGATCTGATAAAAAAATTTAAAATCTGAGGAATTATTAAGTTGAAATTTCGAAATGTTTGGAAAATCCGTGACACAAAAAATTCAAAAGACGTCATTTTAATAATTCAATTTTCGGGTTTATTTAAACAAACAAGGTCATGCAATGATGACAAGAAATGTCTAAATAAATGATCTGATAAAAAAATTTAAAAGTCGGGATAAATTTTACAAAACTTGGATGGGCCACGGATGGCTTCCATGTATGGCCCATAGTTAATCATCGGGCAAAGCTAGGTTAATTTCTACTTGGAATAAAACTTCTAAGTTATTTTTTAACCATTCTTTTTTATTTAAAAATAAAATATTAAATTTCTAAATAATTTTCACTTCGAATACGAAAAAATATTTAGGAATACTATAAACACATTTCTAGCAAATAATTTCATAGAAAATGCTCTACAAATGTAACATAATTAACTAGTAAATAATATGTAGGTCACTACATAGGTGTACCCATGTGTGAAGACTCACGGGTGTGCCCATATAGGACCCCATGTGTTATCCTACATGGTTTTTTCCAGTAGGGCATCCTCTTCTCTTCTGATTTTATTCTCTTTTTCTGCAACTTTTTTTAAATCTTGTTCTCTTTTCATCTGTTTTTGTTTCTCTAAAAACAATGCGTAAGATGAATGAGCACTCTGAGCCAGCCTAATTAAATCCGGTGTAATAGGAACTTTGTGGACCATTCTGTTAAATTTCTGCACACCACCAATAACACAGGCCTGCAAATTTTAGCTTAGTTCTGTTACAGAAAAAGTGGAAGGTGATTCATGTAGCTTTTTTGACGTAGAATACGAATCTGACCTTCAAAATAGCACATCACGTCAGAATTTCTTGTAATACTGCTTTAAATGGCCAAAAATGTCTATTTTTGGTAATTTTTCAGGACTTTTTTTGGTTAACCAAAAATTTTTTTTTCAATTTGCAAAATTGTATCGTATAGTACCATGTATAAGCTTCAAACCCTATTTTTTAAAATTGCTTTACGATTTTTTTTGAAATAGTTATATAGATGTGAAATTTTTCATTTAGGCCAATGTGGATATAAGAAAAATTCAAAATGTCATTTTGATTGCATTCACTAATAGTTTTATAAATTGATCGTTATTTCTTAAACCAACTAGTAAGAGTAGGATATAGCAGTAGTCTTAATTTTTGAAAACAAAAAAATTGAATTTAAAATGTAACTTTTTAACATTTAAAAAGTTGACGTAAAATTTTTATTAACCCTTCTACTCTTATATCCAATTTTGTAAAATTTTTTAGACCCTTTCTCCCTATTTCGACCCCACATATTTAATGGACGTCCCCTTTATTACTACTCTGTTTTTTATAAACATACTTATATCAGCCTTCCTAGTTTTAAAAACCTACACTTGCCTAAATAAAAAACGATTTTCAAATCTACAGAACTTTTTTAAAAAAATTTCTAAGGACATTTTGAAAAATGGGTTTTAAAGCTAAGCCATAGTACTATACGATGCAATTTTGAAAATTGAAAAAAGATTATTTGACTAACGAAAAAAATTCCAAAAATGACCAAAAATAGCCATTTTTGGACATTTAAGGCAGTACTACGAGAAATCCTGACGTGATAGGCTATTTTGGAGGTCGGATTCATATTTTACGTCAAAAATGCTATAAAAATCACTTTCCACTTTTTTGTAACAAAACTAAGCAAAAATTTGCAGGCCTGTGTAATAAATAATTTGGCATTGCTAGCATCGAAAACGCCTAAAATATTTGAAGTTAGAAAAAAAAATAATATACATAAGCAAAATATGGAAATGTTTATAGAGGTGACTAATAACAATGTGATGATAGTGTCAATAATTGGAATCAAAAATAAAACGTACCCCAATGGGAAATCTCTGTACAATGCCAACAGTGACAAATGGAGCAGTATAGAACCATTTGTTCTTCCAGCGTTTTACCAAGTCTTGGCAGAGAAATCTTGTCGCAGGACAGAATAAATGGTTCCGCCATAGTTATGCCAAGTCTTGGCAGGGAAATCTTGGCACAGTACAGAATAAATGTTTCCGCCGTATAGTAATGATAATCTTGACAAGTAAACTTCGGCTTAATACTGTATAATTGGTTGCCCGGGTTTCCAATTATTTATTGAGGAAAATGGGGGGGGAAGGTAGGGAGAATCGTGAATAAAGAAAACCAATATTATTATTAAGATTTATTAACTTACAATTCTATTCCAATACGGGCTGGCCACACACTTGTAAAGTGGGAGGAAAACTGTCACACAGAGACTGGGGAGGTATACTCTCAGGAGAGTCACGAAACAAGAAGTGTCGCGTCTGCTCGCGAATTTGGCGATTGATGCCCTCGAGGCCCTTCGGCCTTTTCCGGGATCAATCGCCTCATTCGCGACGGACGCGGGAAAGTTTGTAACGCCACGTTACACCCCCCTTCCCCTAAACGGGACGAAGTGTAACCCCTTACAAAAATTTTTGGTTAATTTTCAAACAATTCTTCATAATTTGTATCGAAGTTTATAAATTCAATTATTTCTTTATTATTATTTTCCGCTAATTTTCTTGAATTTTCTGCTAAGCTATTCTCCAAATATTCCTTCAGTTCCTCTCGTCGTTATTATTTGTATGTTTTATTTTAAGAAATAAAGAGTGTGAGTAAGATAAATTTTGTTTATTATATCCTTTTGTTACATTATGCTTTAAGCAAAAAAAAATTTTATTAATCGTTCCTTTCGATGGGATAATAGAAGTAACCGGAAAATCAATGTTTCATCTTGAGTATTATAGAGTATGGAGAGAAAAAAAAATATATCAAAATTTGTGTTTGTGTTTTTTAGGCTAATTGTTTTTAACGTTTCAATGTTTTTGTTGTATTTTATTTAAGAATTCTTTCACTTCGTTTTCGTTCTTTTGGCGAAGATTCTTTCACTCCAAATCTTGTTTTCTTTCCTCTACATTTTCCTCTAATCTTTTGCGTCTATCGCATCTCCAGCGAAGCTTGCCCAAGAATACTTCTTTTTCCTTCTCGTAGGAATATGTATGTTTCTCGAAGTTCACTGCGAAAATATCCTCTTCATTTATGTTGTGTTCTTCTTCATCGTTGACACTTCTGTTTTCCTCATCGTTTTCTTGATTATTTTCGTCTACTTTTTCCTCCCTATTTTCTTCTAAATTGTTCTCGATGTTCTTTTCGATTTTTTGTTCGAGGACTGTGACTTGGCTGGAATTTTTTGACTCATTTGATGAGTCTTCTGAGGAATCGTCTGTGAGATTTTCTTCGTGATCTTCTTCGTCCATTATTTCAGAGTTTACTGCTGTTAATGAGGTTCGTAATTTTTCGAGTGTCCGTTTTTTGGCCTTAAGTAGTTTTTCATCCCATATTATATCCTTTTGTAATTTTTTAATACTTTCTTCCAATTCCTGCTTTTGTTGCCAATTTGTAAGTCGGATTTCCTTCCTGGCGTACTCTTCCCACGTTTTGACGGATGCTGCCATTCTCTGTGAAATTAAATTTTTATTTTAATTCACATTCGTTAATGTAAAAGAAAATAAAAATAATTGTCTGTTTTGTCTTATTTTCCAACAATTTTCCTTTAATTTTTGTGTAATTTTAACATAATTTTAACATAATTTTCTTATATTTTATTTAATTTTCCTATGATTTTCTACTAATTTTCTAGTGAATTCCTATATTTTCCTGAAAATTTTCTCTAATTTTCATTTTCCACGAATTTTCGTAAATCATTTATATTCCATGATCCTATTGATTTTCCTCTAATTTTCCCTAATTCGTACATAGTAGGGGAAATTTTTCGAATTATTTTATATGGGCCTTCGAAATCTTTTTTCAATTTTCGCGCGATTCCTAGATCTTTACTGGATAGAGATTTGTCTTTCTTCCAGACTAGATCTCCTACTTCGAATTCTAATTTTCTCCTACGCAAATTGTAATATTTCGCTTGATTTTCGTTCGCTTTGTCTAAATTTCGTTGAACTTCGTCCTTAATGATTTGTAAGCGTCTCAGTCTTTCTGTCCACTTGTCAACTTCCTGAAATTCAATATCGTCCGGATTTTTGAAATCTTTTTTAAGTGTTTGGAAAGGTTGAAGTTCGCGACCTAAATTAAGGAAAGCTGGTGAAAATTTTGTCGACGAATGTTTAGCTGTATTTAGTGCAAATTGCAAATCTTCGATATCTTTATCCCAAAGATTTTGCTCTTTGTCCAAATAAGCTTTTATTGCCGTTTTAATCGATCTGTTTGTTCTTTCGGTGAGATTCGCTTGTGGGTAGTACTTAGGAGTAAACGAATGCCTGATTCCGAATTTTTCCGATATTTCCCTGATAATTTTGTTGGCATATTCGGTGCCATTATCCGAGATTAAAATTCTGGGAGTTCCCCATCGCGAAATAATTTTCTTGTGAAATTCGGTCTCGATTGTTTTTCCATCCGCTTTCTTGATTGGAATAATTTCTACCCATTTCGTGAATAAATCGGTAATAACTAAAATGTATTTATTTCGATTTTTCGAAAGGGGTAACGGGCCTATAATGTCTGAGGCAACCATCGCCCATGGTTCCTCAACTATTCTTTTGCCCATTGGTCCTATTTTCGGTTTATTATTCGCTTTCGTTTGTTGGCAAATTTTACATTTTCGTATATATTTCACGATGTCAGTGTACATTCCTGGCCAGAAAAAATTTTCGGAAATTCGATGAAAAGTTTTTTCTACACCAAAGTGTCCTGCCTGTACGTTATCGTGATTTTCTGTTAAAACTTGTTTTCGCAATTTTTCCGGAATAACCAATTTCCATGGGTTTTCGTCTTTCAGGAGGGGAGATTTTAACGAATCGGGTCTATAAAAATATAACTGTTTGTCTCGAATTCGCCAATTTTCGTGTTCGTGAGGTTTTGATTCAACTAATCTCATTTTCGTTTCGTACCAATTATTTTCTGTTTGATTTTCGCTAGTTTCGATTTTTAATATCTCGGAAACATCTTGTTTTTCCTCGAATACTCTCGACAATGCGTCTGGAACTACATTCGCTGAACCTTTTCGATAGATTATTTCGAAATCATGTTCTGATAGTTCCAACGCCCATCTCGCCAAGCGTCCTGTGGGGTTTTTCAAATTGTGTAACCATTTTAAGGCAATGTGATCAGTTATTACCTTCAAATGACTACCTTCCAAATATTGTCTAAATTTCCCTATAAACGTTTTTACGGCGAGACACTCTTTTTCTGTCGTCGAATATTTTCTCTCAGTTTCGCTCAAATTTTTACTACCGTATGCTACTGCGACATTTTTTCCGTCTATTTCCTGCGTTAAAACTGCGCCTAGACCAGTGTCGCTTGCGTCCGTTTCTAAAATGAAGGTGTGTCGAAAATCAGGAGGGTTTAAAATCGGAGCTGTCGTCAACAACTCGATCAATTTTAATTTTGCTAATTCCTGATTTTCGTCCCAATTCCATTTTACATTTTTACGTAGTAATTTTTGCAAGGGTTCAATTATTTCAGCGAAATGTGGGATAAATCGTCGGTACCAGCTTATCATTCCTATAAAACGTTGTAACTGTTTAATAGTTTTAGGAGTCGGAAATTCTCGAATAGGTTTGACTTTGTCGTCGTCGATTTGCAGTCCTTTTTCGTTAACTACGAAACTTAGGTATTTTACCTCTGCACAACCGAATTCACTTTTCTCGAAATTGACTGTCAACCCTGCTTCTTTTAATTTTCCTAACACTATTTCTAAATATTTCATATGTTCGTTGAAAGTTGATGAAACTATTATAATGTCATCGAGATAACAGAAAACTTTCGGTTTAAGGTCAGGCGTAATAATTTTGTCCATTAACCGCTGGAACGTTGCGGGAGCATTGCAAAGTCCAAACGGCATTCGCTTGTATTGGAACATTCCAAAACCAGGGACTACGAAAGCCGTTTTTTCCTTGGACTCTTCGCTCAACGGGATTTGATTATACGCCCACCTTAAATCGACTTTAGAAATGTATTTCGCGGCTCTAAGCATATCTAAAATTTCGGCCATTAACGGAACCGGATACAGATCTTTTTTCGTGACTGCGTTGACTTTCCGAAAGTCTAGGCACAATCTGTATGTTTCGTTCGCTTTCTTTATCATAACAATTGGATTGGACCAATTGCTATTACTTGACTCGATAATACCTTCGCGTAACATTCTCTTAATTTCCTTAATTATTTCCTCCTTAATTTTCGGCGAAACATAATAATATCTTTGTTTTATCGGTGCTGTACTCTGCGTGTCAATTACGTGTTCAGTCAAATGAGTAGCTTTCAAAATTTCTTCGGGGGGTGGTAATCTAACATTTAAAAATTTATTTAAAAAATCTTGTTCTTCCTCGGACAATTCAACCAGTCCGGAACAAAATTCTGTTTCGTCTAAACAATTTGTTTCTCGTAATATTCTTCCCTGAATATTATTGTTTATAATCGCGTTATTTTTAAAATTTATCCATTTCGTATTTAACGGTTTACGAAATTTATTTCCAGTTGTCATACAATTTTTCGATCCTAAATTTTCCGATTTTTTCTCGTTTTTCAATTTTTGCGAATTTTCACGTTTTCGACAATTTTCTGAACATTTTTCGCGTTCGCTAATTTTCCTTTTCAATTCCGCTTTTTTATACCGATTTTTCTTACAAGGATTGTCGATTGGAAAAAGAAATGATTCATCTGTCTCGTCAAGACTAGAATCCAATTCTAAATTATCAAATCTGTTTGATAATGGGATATCCATTAATCTTGGAGGAATTTTCCTGGGTTTGGGAGTTGGAGTTTGGGGAGGTATTTTTGACTGTTGTAAGGATTGTCTTGGTATAATTTGTGGAATTTTCTTTTCGTTTCCCGAGTTGACCCTTGGAAAAATTTCCGTCTTTTTCCTATTTTTTTCCGTATCGATATTTTTCGATTTACCTAATTCGAATTTTCCTGAATTTGCTTTCTTAAATGTTTTATTTTGAAAATTGTTTTCGAATTTTCTAACATTTTCCTCGAATTTTCTCGAATTTTCATTATTATTTGTACTTTTCGGTTCAAAACTTTTCTCGGGTTTTAACCTACTTTTCATTGGATTTTGCGTGTTAACAATTTTTCGATTTTCTCGTTGTGTACTCGACCATCCGGTTTGTGATCCTATATCTCGTAGTTTGGGTTCGATAATGTTCATTTTTTCGTTTTTGTTGTCAGACTTATTCCCTATTTTGTATGTAACGTTAGGTAAATCTTTTAATGACCATGTGTCTTTTTCGAAGTCTAATTTCATGCCTATTTCGCGTAACATATCTATTCCTAAAATTCCGTAACCTTTTAATGCTGGAACTATTCTGAACGTTAGATTTTTCGTTATGTTACCAATTTCCACGGGTATCGTAACTTTGCCTATAATCTGTAAATTTTCACCGCTTGCTGCTGTCACGAATTTATTTTTTACTGGTTCAAATTTAATACCATACATTTGTAAATATATCCAATTTTTATGACCAAAAAATGAGCTTGTAGCGCCTGTATTGATTAAAGTTTTAAAAGTTACTTCTTTGTATTTGATATCGGTAAAAAATCTTAAGTCTTTTATTAACGTATCGCAATTTTCTGGTAATTCGACAATTTTTGGGGATACTGGGTTTTTCAGTACCCCCTCTACTCGTTTCCCTGATTTTCCGACTTACAATCTCTACGAATGTGACCTACTTTTCCGCAACCGTAACATTTTTTGGGTGAATTTGAATCATTTTTCTGATTTTGATTTGTCTTGGCATTGTTTCCATTCCCTGCAGAAGAATGGTTTGGCAATGCCACTTGAAGACTATTTCTTGCATTATTATTGTCACCTGAAGGGTTTTCTAACATTTTCTGACCATTACTACTGTCTGTAGTTGAGTCAGGTGGAAAAGTAATTTTTGGTTGGCCATTTGACCAATTTTTTTGAGGATAATTTCCAGAAGACTTTGAATGGAATTTCGAACTTCCACCAAATCTTCTAGAATTGTTAACGATTGTCCGCGAATTTTCGATTTATTTCTTTCAATTTCGAATTCTTTACCTAAGCTTTCTAGTTCCTCGAAGGTTTTAAAATCGTTTCTCTGTATGTACATTTTATATTCTATTCGCATGTTTTCGTAAGCGCGACGTAATTCCCAATGTAGACCTTTTCGCGGGTAAATTTTTGCAAATAATTTTCTTATTCCAATCAGAAAAGTTTGAATTTCTTCTCCCTCCTTCTGATTGCAATATTTTATTTTCGTGTTGATTTCCTCGTAGAACTTCTCGTCTAAGAATGTCCTTTCGAATTCTTCACGAAAATCTTGCAAAGAAAACCAATTGTGTCTAACCGTTCTACACCATTCGAGGGCTTCGTCCGCTAACACTGCGTCAATATTTTCTAAGACACGACTTTCTGGGATTTCATATCCTCGCATAAATCTGAACAATTCTTCTAAAAATTGTACTGGGTTGTCCGTTTTGTTATTACGAAATTTAACTGGCCAATTTGACATGATTTGAAAAGGTGTTTGTAGCATGCCAAAGGAAAAATGGTTATTGAAATTTCCAAAATGTCGATTGTTGTCGACTTGGGCATTTGGATTCTCAATTTCCGTGCTTTCCGTGAAATTTTTCTCGAAATTTGGATTTTTACTTTTCGATAAATTTTACATCGCAATTTTCATTCGTTCTAGTTCTAATCTAAGCTGATCTAGTTCTTTATCGCGTAACTATAATTCATTTTTGAATTGATCTGATACAGATGATTTTTCTTTTATTTCCCGATAAAAATTAATATTTTTTTCTTTCGGAACAGTTCCTATCTTTTTGGGTTCGTAAACAATTCCTATTTCGCTATCGTTCGGCCATTCGTAGTTAAATTCCTGATTTTTTTCTTATCTTCAAATTGGACATTTTGTCTTTTTTCCCTAATTTCGCGTTTGTCTGAATCGAAATAATTATCTAATTTCGTTCGAAAACTATCTTCCAAATCGCTGTTGTTTTGATAGTTTCTATTTACCGAACTGTGTGCTGAAGGTTTGTATTTTTCTTGAACAATTCTCCTATGTTCGAGTTCTAATTGTTTTTCTTTTTCGCGCAATTTTTCTCTTTCTTTTCTCAGCATTTCATCGTATGCTGTTAATTCGTTCCTATTCTTAACCATTTGACTATTTGTCCCTAAAAACAAATTAATGTCAAAAGTTCCGTCTTTTGATTTTTCTGAAAAATTTTCCGTTAATTTTTCCGATACTTTTCCTTGATTGCCGGCAGTTTTCTTTATTGTTCCGAAGTACTGCTGCAATATCGAATTTGAACTGGGGGCAGTTTCTTGATTACTCGGCCTGGGCATAGGCAGAGATGTGTTCGCTGCGACTTGTGCTTTTGGGGGGAGGGGCAAGGATGAATCGAAATTTAATAATTTCAATTTTTCTGTGGGAGTAATTTCCATGAAGGCACGAAGCATTGTTTCTTGTCTTTGGATTGTGGCTTCCAAATTATGCATCTCATCGTGTGCATCAGTTCGGTGGGGGGTTTCTATATCGCTCGCCGTTTCCGTATCTGACAAATTTTCTGTTTCTCTGTCTTCCTGCATTCTTTTCGTTGTTGACCGTAAAACACGTTTCGAAGCCATTTGTGATTTATTATTGAAAAGTTAGAATTAAATTTAAATCGTTATTTAACCTATTCCACAATTTTCAACCAAAAAAAAGACAAAAGAAAAATTTTTCTGCTAGTTTCTATCCATCGTCATGAATTTTCCGTGAGAAAAATTTTCCATTGCTTTTTCCATTCAATCACAAATGTTCGAAATATTTTCCAATAATTTTCCGAAATCTATTAAATTTATTTATGCGTTGTCAAAAAAAAATTAATTACACGTTCTATTTTGAAAAGAAATACGAGAGAAAAAGAAAATAGATTGACACTTTTGACACACCCGTTATAAGTCGCAAAAAGATTAATTTTCTTCCTAATTGTCTATTCTGAACAACGAAAGAAAAGTAAGATTAAAAGAAAATTATTCCACTTATTTTTAACAATTAATTTTCATTAATAACCGGAATTAAATTTATTTATTAATTGTTATCACTATCTGGATCTATTTTCTATTAAACGACTGTTCAAATGTGTCACCCGGTATAAGTTGGTCACTGTGTCTCTATATTCTAATTTTTCTCTCTATACCGAACTTTTGAGTCACCCGGTATACGCATTGATTTTCACTAAGTTTATTTTCTAAATTTTCGATTAAATTTAATTTATCACGGTGTATACAAATTTTATTTCGAGTTTTGACAAAATTATTTTCCGATTTATTCGCGACAAATATTGTGTTTATGATTTTTCGACTGCTACTTGTACTACACTATACACGACCATGACAGTGAAAACAAATCTACCGGTGTTTATCTATTACGAAATATTTCCAAAAATAATCGATAAATTCACTTTTTCTTTTTAATTTCTAACTTTATATTCCGTTATTTTAATTTAATTTCACTAATTTTCGCTAATTTTCACGAATTTAGTCACGATTTCAATAAATTTTCACGATTAATTTTTTACCGGTATTCTCACGCACTTGTTTTTACACAATTTTCTGTCATTGTCTGCGTCAGTCACATGAAAAATTTGTCACATTTGTCAAAAAATTACAATATAATAATATAAAATGTCAATAAAATTCAATAATTTTCATGCGAAAATATAAATATTCAAGCAAATATGGGAAACAGGGAAAAGATTTGGTTTTGGAGGTTAGGTGGCCATGAGGTGACAGGTGGGATTGTTTCTCTTAATTTTCACTGGATTTCGACAATTAAAAATGAGAAATAAAAGAAATTTAATTTTCTGGGAATTTTCTTGGTTGAAGGGAATGTGAAGGTGGATTTTTTCGTTGGGCGCCAATTTATAATTGGTTGTCCGGGTTTCCAATTATTTATTGAGGAAATTGGGGGGGAAGGTAGGGAGAATCGTAAATAAAGAAAACCAATATTATTATTAAGATTTATTAACTTACAGTTCTATTCCAATACGGGCTGGCAACACACTTGTAAAGTGGGAGGAAAACTGTCACACAGAGACTGGGGAGGTATACTCTCAGGAGAGTCACGAAACAAGAAGTGTCGCGTCTGCTCGCGAATTTGGCGATTGATGCCCTCGAGGCCCTTCGGCCTTTTCCGGGATCAATCGCCTCATTCGCGACGGACGCGGGAAAGTTTGTAACGCCACGTTACAACTGTAAATAAGTATTTAAGAGCTTAATTTCAAAAATCATAAATTGACTAATTTTCTTATTAATTATTCATTTAAAATTTAACTAAAAAATGAATGTGGAAATATTTTTTGAAATAAGCACTTTAATATTTTATATATCTTTTTCACATTTGTCTATTCTATATATATATAAATAATTATTAGTAGAGAATCATTAATTATAAGTGAATAAATAACTAAATAAATAGTGGAATTTTACTAATTGAATTAGTTACTCCATATTTCAGTCATTTTTACATAACCTAAAAGTGAATTTATCTATTACATTAGTCATTATTAACTGTTTAATTAGTAAAATTTTATTATTTGAATCAGTGACTGACTTTTTGCTATCGAATTAGTTATTTTAAACTAATTTAAATTTATAGATTAGTAAATGTTTTTTCTATTTTGATAGAAAATTTGACTCCAAAATTATATTTATGAGAAAATTCAAATATATTCTTATTCTCATAAAAATTAAGTATTTTTATTTTGTAAAAAATCATAGTAAATTATTATTATTATTTTTATTATTTAAATTTTTTATTTTTCCGCTTAAATTTGAGACGTGCGCTGTAACACACGCGCTGTGTTCAGAATATGCGCCAAATTAAATGCTACGGTGACGTCCAGAGATGCCAATGACTGTCCCCAAGCGGAACTGCGCTTGCGTTACGAAAAGTACTCTGATTGGTAGATTAAAACGTTTCCATTTAAGACGCTTAATATATAAAAGTTTTCAAATAAACGCGCTCTAATCTCCCAATCAGAGCATTTTTGTCGTGCAAGCGCAGTTCTGGTGACTCGATCACAGCCATTTCGTGTTTCGTCGCTGGCTTCATGGTCGCTGGTCTCCGTCTTCACATGTGCAATTTTTTTTTGCAAATTAAATCGATATAGCATTATCATTAAAGGTAAATATATTTTTCAAGATTAATGTATTTTTTAATATGTTTTAAATTCGCTTTGAGAAATATAGAAATAATTCTAATTAACAATTCTGCATATTTTTGTTTTTAAGGTTAGGTTAAAGTTTTTAGGTTAAATTAAAGAAAGTAAAAATTAAATTTGTGAATAAGATCAAATTCAAATAAAAATAGTTATTTTATTTTTTATTCATTTGTTTATTATATATATATATATATATATATATAAATTAATATTTATCTATTCTAGTAGAATAATAACAGAAATTCTTAAGAAGATCAATCGCGGCGTTTTGGGCCAAAATATTTGCAAAAGCTTTTTGAGGTAAATAAATATTTTAAAAAAAAATTTTAATTGATACTATTAATTTAATTAAGTATTTATAACTAATTATAGCTAACTCTACATAAGCAATAAAAAATCGCTTATAAATGAATCCCACGCAGAGACAAACAAAATATCGCATTTTAAGACGACAATCGTCTAGTGATGAAAGTTTATTTGAAAATGTGTCAAATTTAAATAGTTCTTTAAATTTTGATTCCCATAAATTAGTCAATGCACAAACTTTAACCACTGAAGCTCTAACAACAACAGCTTACTTTTATCTTCTGAAACTTTTTCAAATAATGATTCAAGGAATGATTCCTTTGAGAGCATTTCAACTTCTTCAGGATCACTATACGAAATTGATATTTCTTTGTCTGTAGATATCAATCCAATAAATATTCTGCAAAATTTTTCAGAAAAAATTTAAATATGTGCCAATAAAAATATTAAAAATATGACCAGAGCTTGTCTTACAGATTTATTAAAATTATTAAAACAAGAAGGTTACAATGTACCTATTTCAGCAGCAACACAATTCTAAAAACTACAAAATATTTAAAAGGAACGAGGCCAATGGAAAGTCTGAAAGGGAACATGAGAAAGATTGTTCATTTTCCAATTGAAGAAACTTTAAAATCTATTATTCTAGAAGATTACAATAAAGAAACTATTAAATTATTATTTAATGTGGATGGATTGCCTCTCTTCAATCGGTCTTCTACTCAATTTTGGACAATACTTGGAAAAGTAATGGACAATGATTACACAGGCCGACAAGTTTTACTTTCCAAGAATCAGACAATACTTTTCCGAAGGATTTCGACGTGCTGAATCCGAATCCGACCTCAAAAAGGGCCCATCACGTCAGGTTTTCGAGATATTTTGACTTAAAAGTGCGAAAAACCTGTTTTTAGTTATATTTGATGCAATGTAACACCAAGAGATAAGTTTTTTCTCTTAGAGGTCAATCTTGCTACTAAAAGTGCTATTCTTCTCCTTTAATATACATTTTGAAAATTAAAAAAATCTTCATTTGTCTCTGAGTAATCGTTCATTGAATAGAATAAAAAATTGACATATTTTGTGGCAATTCCAAACCAATTTCTGTTCGAGAATTTTCAGGAGATTTTGTTGAAGAATTGAATGTTCTTGTGCTAGAAGGTATTAAAATTGGACAAACTATATTTCAAGTAAAAATTTCTGGGTTCTCCTGTGATACTTCTGCAAGGACGGTTATTAAATGTGCTAAGGGTCATACAGGTGTTTATTGTTGCGTGCGGTGTGTACTAAAGGAAAAACGAGAAACAAAAAATAGTGTTTTCAAATCAGAATGCGGACTTAAGGACCAATGAAAGTTTTCGAAGACAAATTCAAAAAGAACATCATATAGGACGGTCGCCACTGTTGGATTTGACAAATTTTGATCTAGTTAAAGTAATTTTTCTCGAATCACTGCATTTAAGAGATTTAGGCAACGGAACATTTCTTTTAGAAGAGTAAAAAAAAGAGGAAGGGACGGCAAGCAAAACTAGGACTCAGGCAAATTACACGTTTGGATCAGGCGTTGAAAATTATGGCTTCAAGTATTACCGATGAATTTCAAAGAAAGACTTTAAATTTAGATGAATTCGCAAATTGGAAGGGAGCACAATTCAGATTTTTTTTTATTATATTGTGAAGTTATTGTTCTACATGACATTCTTCCAATCTATATGTATAAACATTATCGTTTGTTGTTCGTTGCCTTCAGAATACTTTGTGATCGTGACTTAGCAGTAAACAATGCTCCTTTTGCAAGAGAGCAGTTGAGAAAATTTGTTTACCTTCTACCAAATTTTTATGGAACAGACTCTCAAGTTATAAACAATCACAATTTAATTCATGTTCCAGATGATGTGGAATTTATAAATGGACCTTTATCAGATTATTCTTCGTATTGCTTTGAAAACTTTCTTGGTTATTTGAAATCCCTTATTAGAGGACGCAAAAATCTACTAGAACAAATAATAGCAAGACTCTCAGTACTAAAATCATGAGCGGAATCAAAAGAAAAATTTATTTTACACATAAATAAGATCTTGTTATAGATTCTGAATTTTTAAATAAAAATGACGTTGACTTAGAGAAAATTATATTCCATGATTTTACAATAAAACATTGAGAACCAGATAACTTTGTTAAATTTAATAATGAACACATTTTGAAAATAAACCGAATAAAGAAACAAGGAAAACATATTTTTTAGAAGGTAATTAATTACATCAGTGTCAGAAATTTTTGACAACCTTTGTAAATCGACTGATATTGGAATAATGGAATTAGGTCACATCTCAAGCCTAAAAATACTTTTTTCATTCAAATTAAATATGGCTTTTTTAAAATATTAAATTTTATACAGATGATTTTAATCAAGGATCACGGAGATTAGAACGATCCTATACTGATAGCAATATTGTTAGTAGCAACATGGACGAGAGTAGCTGTAGTTCTAGTTACTCCACTTTAGAAGAAAGCGATGAAGACGTCAGTAATATAACAAACGATAAAGTAGACAAAATATTGAGCAAAAGTCCGATTTCAAGTTTGAAGAAAAAAGGTTTCTTCTAGGAATTCCCTACAAAAATTAAATCCTTTTAGAAGAAATTTTGAGTCTTACACTGAATCAGATAGCTCATTTGACTCGCGAAAATCACAAGTTTTGAAACGGAAGAATGAATGTAAATTTCATAGATTTTTATTAATGTATATAAATAGAAGTTTTTTATGATTTCGCTTCTTCGCTTATAGATATTTCGATACTAGTATCTGACTCATTGGAAAGACTGAAGAGAGCGAACAAGCAATCGTCTGCATCATTACTTGAAACGGAACAGAATTCATTATCATCATTAATTGAAGATAAACAGAAATCACCTCCATCAAAAGATTGTTCTTCTATATCAAAAACTCCATATAAAAGTGACAAGCAAATGACAAAAAGTAAGTATTCTCAGGCGTAGGATATTATGATTTTTAGACTATTTTTCAAAAATGCGACTTTTTTTGACATATTTTAAAAAATTGCGACTTTTTCGGCTTTTTTTCAAAATATTGCAACAAATACTACATTTTTAGAATAAATTGCAAATTATTTCCAATTTTCTAATGTGAAAAATAACTACAGACAAATCATTCAAATATTATTTTTGAATAAATTTTCTAATTAAATTTTCGAAATATACAATAAAAATGATTTAGAATAATTAAAATTTTATAAAATGTCATTGAAAAAATTAATTTTTTTTAATTATTATTATTATGACAATGTTTGAAAATCAACTTTTGAAAATATTTAATTGCAAAGTTTGTGAAAATAATTAAATTCTTTAACCAATTTAATGAAAAATCCTTAGAGTAAATTTATGAAAATAAAAATTAATGAAAAGTAGCTTCTAAAAACTAATATAAAATGTTTTTAAAAGTAATTCTTAAATATTTTAATTTATAGATTTTTAAAATTCAATTTTTTAAAATATTTTTAAAAATACAATTCTCAAAAATTCAAATAACAGGTACAAAAAATAATGCAAACATTAAAATTTTTTAAAATTATATTTAACATTTTAGAGAAATCAATCATTACAGAATGTAAATATAAAAATACGTTTCTTTTAATATTAAAAAAAATTTCCTTTAATTTTTTTATTTTTCTCTACAGATAAGTCTTTGTCTAAAAATGTCATACCTTGAACGGAAATGTACAAAATTATAAAATCGGTCTGAAACGGTATTTCAATAGTCAAAATTAAAGTTGTTAAAAATTATTTTAAATAAAAATAAATTTAAGCAAGGATGTTAAAGGTGGAATGGTGGCATTGGGGAAGGTGCACGAGGTGCTTCGCAGTAACCTGCGTTTTATACCTAAGCCCTTCATTAGCCCAAGGAAACCATGGTCGAATTCTGAAACTCCTAGATCGATGTCGCACGCCACATCCAGCAAAAGAGAGTCCATCGTCCCAAGGAAGCGCCCTAGAGAGTTTGAAGGTCCGGAGACTGATTCTACTGTGACCACTTACAAGGGTAAGAGGGTTAAGAGCAAGGAGACCAAGGCAAACCCTACTGCTATGGAGACGGAGGTGAGTAAGGCTGCTTCGGCCAGGGTTGCTTCTTATTCGGAGACAACTGCGGTAAATAAGCCTGAAAACGAGAAAGACTTCGAAACCGTCTCCAATAGGAAACGGGAGGCCCGTAAGAGAAAGGCCTTGAAGAAAGCAGAAGAGAGGGTGAGACTTCAGAAGCGCCCCCCAAAATAAGAACCACGGAGGCAATAAAAATATCGGCCCGGAATCCAGAGACCTACTATGATCTTATAAAACTGGCAACAACTTCGGTAAAGCCAGAGGAAACCGGCACCGAGATTGTGAAAATTAGGAGAACTCTTAAGAAGGAGGTTCTTGTTGTGGTCAAAAAGGGGGGTGAAACTTCAAAGTTCGCTGAGAAACTTACCTCCGTCCTTCAGGACAAGGCCGAGGTTACGGCTCTTGTCAGTAAAAAGACCCTCGAAATTCGGGAACTCGATGAAACAACTTCAGAGGCGGACGTTTTAACCGTCTTAAAGGACAAGTTGCAAAAGCCCGAATTAGATGTGACTTGCAGAGTTCTGACACGTTTTGGTGGTACGAAAGTGGCACTAGTACGCTTGAGTAAAACGGACAGCGAGAGTCTGCTTAAGCTGGGCAAAGTGCGTATTGGTTGGATAAACGCATCCATCCGAACGCACTTAGAAGTGACAAGATGTCAAAAGTGCCTAGCCTATGGACGAAGCCTATGCGGCGAAGCGTGACACTTTTCCAAGAGTTGTACTAGCGACAAGCCAAAGTGCATAACGTGAACAGATTTGGGAAAAACGGAAGTCAACCATATCCCTGGAAGAATTTCCTGCCCGGTTTACAAGGAGGAACTGGAAAAACTTAAAAGGGCAAATCCCTAAAGCTGCTACAAGTCAACCTGCATACAAGTAAGGATGCACAGGTGCTCCTGATGCAAACAGCTAGGGAAAATGAGGTCGATATCCTGTTCTGCAGTGAGCAGTATCAAGGAAGTGACCTCGCACTTTGGTATCAGGATAAGGCAAAGAGAGCCGCCATCAAGCTGTGCAACGCAGATTTGCGGGTTGACAAGTTTTTGGAGACAAGCAGCGGGTTTGTGTGGATAGAGGTGGCTAATTTACGTATGTATAGCTGCTACTTCTCACCCAACGACCCGCTGACCACCTTCGAAGCCAATACAGAAGACCTAGAATCGAGCCTCATAGAATCCAAGCTGGATGTCATCATTACGGGCGATTTTAATGCAAAGCCGCGAGAGTGGGGTGAGACGAGGCTCGACAAGAGAGGAATTCTGATTGGAGAAATGATCTCCAAGAATGATTTATTAGTTGTAAACCGGGGAAAAACATGGACGTTTAGACGAGGTGCAATCGGATCGATTATAGATCTAACGATTGCATCGTCTAATATATTTAGCCGCATAAGCGACTGGCGGGTCTATGAGGAATATACAGCATGTGACCACCAGTACATTGAGTTCTCAGTCTCAATGAAAGACACACGAGGAGGAAAAAGACAGGAAGCCCCTAGTCGCAAAACCTTCTCGTGGAACATTAAGAAACTTGACAAGGAGACGTTCGGCCGGTCCCTGAAAGAATCTATCTTAATTGAGCATTCTGGTTGGGTGAGGAGGCCTAAAACTCTAAATGGAGAGGTGCGAGCGGTGCGAAGTATAAACGTCACCGCTTGCAATGCGTCGATGCCACGTCGCAAAGGCGCCTTTCCAAGAAAAAAATCCTTGCACTGGTGGTCAGAGAAGCTGGCGTCCTTGAGAAAGGAATGCCTCAAAGCAAGAAGGACATACACCCGATATAAGGGTCCCTTGCTGAAAGAGGCTTTCAAGAAGGCGAAAAAGGACCTCAAAAAGGAGATCCGCAGGTCGCGACGACGTAGCTGGAAGGACCTAATCGAGGAAGTCGATAAGGATCCATGGGGTCTGGCTTTTAAACTCGTGACTAAGAAATTAGTGACGAGGAAAAAGACCCCCGGCCTGGACAATCCCGATTGGGTCAGAAAGATAATAAATTCTTTGTTTCCTCCCAGGGATGCCAGCAGACGGCGGAAATTCTACCCCACCACGCCGCCAATTCTTCCCCCACTATACCTACCGGCGGAGGAAACGGAGAATACACGGCAATGCTTGCTTTTTTCTTTTTCTCAATATAACAGCGAAAACTAACCTATACTGGGCGAAATCGGCGCGAAATTCAAACTCTTGTTTGAAATCATTCTGGTATTTATTATTATATTTAATTTTAATTGATTAAGTGCATAGAATTTAATGAAAATAGTACTTAATTATTAGTATTACTCAAAAATGTTGTAAAATATTAAAAAATTCCACGCGAACAATTATTAAAAACCAATATTATGTTTTTTAATTATTAATACTATTTCTTATTGATTAATTTTTTTATTTAACTATAATAATTTTTTCAGACTATTTAATATTATAATATTACAAAATAATATTAAATATTATTCAAAAAATTATTGTTTAACTTTCACAATGATGAAAATTGTAATTTGTATCATTTAAAAGACACTAATTTATTTTCATACATATTTCAGAATAAATAAAAAATTCTGCTAAATCATAAAAATTAATTTCTTTGAAATGTAATTCAAAATTGATTAAATCTTTAAAATTTTTTCATTTTTTATTATTTTTATTCTCATTTTTTAAATAATATTATTATTTTTGACAATTCATTGTATTAAACTTAATTTTCACATAAAATAGTAAATCAATTAATTTTTAAAATAAAACTACATTATGAAATTATTAATTTTGCTTTTAGTAAAAAGTTGTGCTCAATTCTATTATTTTTTAATAATTGAGCTGTATATCATTCATACATTAATTGAGAAAGAAATTCTGAATTTCAGAAACGTGCCCCCTAAAACTTGAATATTTTTATTTTTGCCGAAATGATAATTTTACGGTAACATTTTACATAAACAATTCCTATATAATTAATTTCAGAAAAACTTGTCTTGCGATTTCAATAATTCAACCAGCAATATTTTTGTCTTGAATCTAACATTCAAATAAAAATTTTTTTTGTTTAAAGAAATTAAATTTTAAGGAACAAAAAATTGTTTATTTATAAACAATATTTTTAAAAAACACTTTATCTATGAAATTTTAATTCGAAAAAATTATACTCATTTTTTAAACCTTATTAAGAAGTGTTTTTTAATAAATAAACCATTTTTTTGTTCATTAAAATTTAATTTCTTTGTACGAAATAAGTTTTATTTGAAAGTTAGATTCATGACAAAAATATTGCTGGTTCAACCATTGAAATCGTCCGACAAGTTTTTCTGAAATTCATTTTGAAAAAGTAATAAAAATTTTGAATTGTTAATAACGAGATATGACTAAACATTTTTTTGCAAAATCCTTTAACATGATGATTTTCTATGTAAAATGCTATGAAAAATTAACATTTTAGAAAAAATAAAAATAACTAAGTTTTAGGAGTCATATATCAGAAATTCATATTAAATTATTATTAACAATTTATTCAAAATATTGTGTAATAATTACGCTTTAGGAAAAAGTAGTAAAAGTTGTACTTAACCTTTGAAGTCTTAAAATTATTACTTTCTGAAATTAGTCAATACTAAACTTTAAAAAATTTATAGGCATTAAATAATATTAAAATAAAACAATTTCTTCTATTATTATAACTTTTTATTATTATTAATATAAAAGTATTATTTAGTATGTAAACAAAAAACTTCATATAAATTACAAAATAAATTTATATAACTGTTAAAGACTAAATTATGACAATCTTTTAAATTATAAATTTAAGACTTCAAAAATAAAGCAAAACTTTTTAGTATACCTATTGTAATTATTAACAAATTTTTTTATTAAATAGTTACTAAAAACATTAATAGAATCAAATACGACTTTTTATTATACAAAATTTTAATAAAATTGTTAATAATAATAATTAGAATTATAAATTTGATATCTTATTTGATATTTTAATATCTTATTAGACTGATAATAGACAAAAGTATTTTACATCTACAAATTAATAATAGTAGAATTTAATTATACATACTTTAGAAATTAAATATCGAAAATATTAAAATAATGATTTAATATTTATAATATTGAATAATAAAAATTTGTAATAATAGAATAAATCATTTTTAAATTAATGTTATTTAATACTTATAATTTTCTTACGTTCAGTATCGTCTAGTTAAATTCAAATTTAAGCACAATATTTTAGTAACGTAATATAAAAAAAATGTATTATACAGTGAATTAGAAAATTAATAGAATTAAGTACGACATTTACTAAGAGTACAATTACTCAAACATTTTTGAATAAATATTTAATATCAATTTTTAATAATATTTTATGTAACAATTGAGTTAAGTTAAAATTTAATATCTTTAAACAAAATAATGTTTATTTGAAGGTTGGTTTGAAGACAAAAATAATTATGGTTGAGTCATTGAAATCGGCCGACTAGTTTTTCTGAAATTAATTATAATGTTGCAAAAAATTATCATTTCATAAAAAATAAAAATATTCAAGTTTTAGGTGGTTAATTTATAATAATATTTTATGTGAAAATTAAGTTTAATACAATGAATTGTCAAAAATAATAATATTATTTAAAAAATGAGAATAAAAATAATAAAAAATGACAAAATTTTAAAGATTTAATCAATTTTGAATTACATTTCAAAGAAATTAATTTTTATGATTTAGCAGAATTTTTTATTTATTCTGAAATATGTATGAAAATAAATTAGTGTCTTTTAAATGATACAAATTACAATTTTCATCATTGTGAAAGTTAAACAATAATTTTTTGAATAATATTTAATATTATTTTGTAATATTATAATATTAAATAGTCTGAAAAAATTATTATAGTTAAATAAAAAAATTAATCAATAAGAAATAGTATTAATAATTAAAAAACATAATATTAGTTTTTAATAATTGTTCGCGTGGAATTTTTTAATATTTTACAACATTTTTGAGTAATACTAATAATTAAGTACTATTTTCATTAAATTCTATGCATTTAATCAATTAAAATTAAATATTATAATAATAAATACCAGAATGATTTCAAACAAGAGTTTGAATTTCGCGCCGATTTCGCCCAGTATAGGTTAGTTTTCGCTGTTATATTGAGAAAAAGAAAAAAGCAAGCATTGCCGTGTATTCTCCGTTTCCTCCGCCGGTAGGTATAGTGAGGGAAGAATTGGCGGCGTGGTGGGGTAGAATTTCCGCCGCCTGCTGGCATCCCTGTTTCCTCCTGCGGAGCCATACCTTAGGACGGACTGGAGTTTTTGCAAAGTCCAAGAGGAAGAACTCTTCACACTTAGTGAACTACAAAAAGCAGGCAAAAGATTGAAAACAGGCAAGGCGCCTGGAATCGATGGGATAAGTAATGAGATCCTAAAGTTGGTTATCGATACTTCACCCCAGATTCTGCTTCGATGCTTCAATTTTTGCCTTGAGAGAGGAGAGTTCTTCCGCGACTGGAAGCGACATAGGTTGGTCCTTCTAAGAAAAGGTGAAAAACCTCTAGATAAAGTCTCGTCGTACAGGCCCATATGCCTGCTGGATACGATGTGTTAACTTCTAGAGGATATGGTTCAGCAGAGAATGCAAAGCCACTTGACCGGAGAGAATCGTCTATCCGATAACCAATTTGGTTTCCGTAAAGGCAAATCTACAGTTGATGCCATCCAGGCAGTAGTAGATATAGCCAAAGCAGGAAAAAACAAATTGGGACCAGATAAAAAAGAGCTTCTGCGCGTTGGTAGCAATCGACATACGCAACGCGTTCAATTCCGCAAGATGGAAAGATCTCATCGAGTCGATGAAAATGAAGAACATGCCGCCCTACTTGTTGCGGATAATGGATAATTATCTTAGCGACAGGTGGGTTATATATGAGGGAGACACCTGCACTCTCAAGGAAGAGATGCAGCGTGGGCTCCTCAAGGCTCGAGGGTGCACTGCCGAAAGTGAGGAGGCTCTTGGGACATTGGTGAACGAATGTCTGAGGCTAGCAAAAGACTGGCTGGATACCAGAGGTCTTGAAATGGCCCTGAAAAAGACCGAAGCACTGCTGGTCACAGACAGACGTGGTTATGAGCTCCCACGAATCGTGATGGACGGATTCGAGGTCAAGTGGTGTAAGCAAATTGAATATCTTGGTGTGGAGTTGGATGGAAGGTTAAATTTCCACCACCACATGGCTACGGCGTCAAATAAGGCGATCGAGTGTGCGGCAAATCTCTCACGGTTAATGCCAAACGTAGGTGGACCCCGTGAACAAAAACGCAGACTGGTGTCGAGTGTCGCTCATGCTAAAATGCTTTATGCAGCACCAGCGTGGGCCCCATCTCTGAGAAGTAAAAGATGTCAAACCATCTGTGATAATATACTGTCCGCGCAGAGATCGATAACTACGCGTATCATCTCTGCATATAAGACGGTATCTACAAGTGCTGTGCAGGTCCTTGCAAGTGTCCCGCCAGCAGATCTTTTGGCGAGGGAAAGGGAAGAAATGTTTCTCTTTTCTAAAGAAAGAAGTTCCTCGGATGAGGAAATAAGACCAAGCAAGGGCCTGATCCGCAAAGAAGAGAGGCACAGGCTCATAGAAAGATGGCAAGAAAGATGGGATGGTGAGGAGAAAGGTCGATGGACTTATCGCCTTATCCCGGCACTCGCCACCTGGATAAATAGGAAACACGGTCAGGTTTCCTATTATATGACTCAGGCGCTCACTGGTCACGGGTGTTTTAACTCGTACCTGTGTCGCTTTAAATTACGCGAGGACGAGGTGTGTGCATATTGCCAGTTCCCTGAGGACAACGCGGAGCACACCCTCTTCTCATGCAAGAAGTGGGACTTGGAGAGGCGGGCCATGTTCGAAGGTGTAAACAGTCAAGTTATACCGGAGAACATGGTATAATCTCGGTCATGTTGAGGAAGGATCTCGACGGCCGCCAAAAAGCGTAATTTAAACAGTTTTTAATTTTGTTTGTTTTTATTAATTTATTTTGTGATTTATGTGTCCTTTTCAATTTTAATTTGTTTTGTGATTTTTATTTGTCATTATACACTTTTGATCTATTCTGTGTTTTATTTGTCCTTATATACTTCTAATTTATTTTGTCTTTTTGTTTGTCCTTATACAGTTTTTACTTTCTGACATTTTATATCTGTTAACTTTATATGTTTCTGTTCTAGAGCCGTTTAATATTTTATCTATTGACATTTTAAACTATTTTAACATTTGTTTTTTTATTTTGTTGTGCTGTTAATTCCGCTTTTATATTGAAATAGTTTTAATCATTTTTTTTAACTATGGACGCAGGATAACCTCAGAGAAAAGCAGAAAGTCGCATTAGCGACAGAGTTGGAGCGCCACCCTCGAAGGCCAAAGTCTTACGACAGTTCCGAGGGAGGATAAAGGGCTCCAGAAGAAGGGTTACGGGTTTTAGTGGGTCGGGCTGGTAGTAGGTCGCCAGTTTATTAAATTTATTATAACATTTATTTACTTATCTTTTTTTTAATATTTCCTTTTGTTTTATTTTACCAACCCCACATAACCTTGGAGTGCGGAATCCAAGGTATCTGTAGGCAGATTTCCCAAAAGTCCCTGAGCAAAAAAAAATTAAAATAAATTATGAATTTATAAATTAATATTTAATAGGAATTTAAAATAGAATGAATTTGAAAGAATGAGAAATGAAATTTCAACTAAATTTAAAAGTGAGAAATTCAAAATAAGGTCAATAGAGTACAAATGTACTGGTATATTTGAAAACCCATGGAAACAGCACAGCTGGTTCAAGGCCAAGGTTAAGAAAAAAATAAGAAATTTTTATACTAGAAGAATTGAGAAATCATTTCAAGACAAGATAAATTTTATGCACAATTTATATAAAGTTTAATATAATAATAATTTTTCAAATAGAATTGCATATTTTGTTTTATAAAATTAGTATGAACTTTAGTAATTATAAAAATGTTATTAATAATGTAATTACGTTTTAATAATTAAAGTAGTAATAAAATTTATATTGATAAATGGGTCAGAATTTCTCAAACGGATCACTTTAAAAAAATCATTTTGTTTTTCATCTAAAATAATTTTTTTTACTCCTTGTAGAGTAAAAGAAAGACCCTGAAAATTTTAGAACAAAAAAAATGTTTGTTAATGTTATTAACAATTTAGTTTTTTTGTAGTCTTAAATAAAACAATATTTTTCTCGGGATCCAGTTGACCGATTTTAAAATACCAAAATGTGTTTTCTTCGTCATGAAACCAAGTATTTAAAAATAATTTTTATTTTTAAAAAAATTTATTTTAAATAGTTTTTTATATAATTTGTTTATAAAATGTTAATAACAAATTAAGTTCTGCGCCTCGTAGAGAAAAAAGAAAAATTGTTTACTATTGCCAACATTCCCCTGAATAATAAACCGTTTCGAAAAAAAAATGTACGTCAATTACAAAAAAAGTTATTAAATAATAACTGTGGCGGAGCAAAGCGATTTATGGCTCGCAAGCATGGCTTACATTGACGCTGTGTTCACTGGCGCTGCGCTACAAGTTTGTATAAATTCCAACAGTCTCAATTTTTAAGAAAAGAGTAATACAGTTTGAATTGTTAGTATATTTATAAAACATTTTTGTTAAAATGTAATAATATTACAATATAATTCTACAATATAATAAAATAACAATATTTGCAATATAATTATATTAGGTGATTCTATTCTGAAAGTGTCACATTTAAAATTCAATTTTTTAACGTATTTTTTTAATTATAGGGTTCCTTTATTAAACTTATATTATTTTATACTCAAGAGGAAGAATTCAAATTGCGCAAAATTAATTGTTGAAAATATTAAAGCTTTTCTTCTTTAAAGAAGATTGACTTTGTTGCTTCAATTGGTTAGTTTTATTTATTTCCTGAGTTTTTTTTATTAAATTTAGACACTAATATAATTAACATAATTCATAATAAAATTACACTGTTAAAAAATTATATAAAAACTATTAAAAATTCATTTTTAAAACCAAAAAATTTTTTTTAAATACTTTTTTTTAACGAAGAAAACCCTTTTTGTTATTTTTAAATTTAGTAAAATAATATATACTAACACACATCAAATAAATAATAAAAAAAAACAAAAAATAAATAAGAACAATACACAACAGATAATAAATAAAGTAAATTAAATAAAATTTCATTTGAGACTGACTATCAATGAAGGCAAAATTTAAACGTTTTTCTTTCTTGTTATTAAAACCACTCCGACGTTAAAGACTTACTATGTAAAATTTTTTTTTATACCGAAACTACAAAAAACTAAATTCTCAAGTAGAACGTAACATTACTGGAATGTTACATGTAATGTTAGTAACATTGCAGTAACATTCCAATAATATTAAAATGTCCGCCCAAGGCAATGTTACATGTAATATTCCAGCAATATTACATGTAATGTTACTGCAATGTTGTACTAATGTTACAAATAAATTTTATAAAATTATTATTATAAGGAATTTTGCGATCTTTCTTTGTAACATTTATGCAATATTACAGTAACATTACTGTAACATTACCATGTAATGTTGCTGGAATATTACATGTAATATTGCCTTGGGTCGGACATTTTAATATTACTGGAATGTTACTGCAATGTTACACTACAATATTACTAACATTACATGTAACATTGCTGCAACATTTTAGTAAAGTTACGTGTTATTTGGTTTGTTAATAACATTAACAAAAAAATGTTTTTGTCTAAAAATTACAGGATTTTTATCTGTTGTGAATTGTTTTTATTTATTTTTTGTTTTCTTTTATTATTTATTTGATGTGTGTTATTTTTTGTTATTTAAGATAAATGCGTCAGTGCTCGTCAGTGCTTTAGTCGTCGGCAGGTTGTCACAACTTAACCAAAATTACTCAGGAAATCGTTGTTTTACAACTTACTACCTGGTAATTAAATAAAAATTATCTACTAAGTCAAGCCCTGGTAGAAGTGATGGGGAATTTACCAAGAAGTTGGTTTACTACCTCATAATCTGAAACCTTAAGGGGTAACAAAAGCAAATCGTAAGTTTATTGAATATTCTTATGAGCTGCGTTCATATATGAATAGGCTATATCGATGTGGCAGTTAGAAAGATTCAATAAATATTGATCCTAGACCGCCAAATTCTAATTTATAATAGGTAATAATTAATTCATTTGAATTAATTATTTTAGTTAATTTTTCAGAGAAATAAATAGATTTTATTATGTGAATTTAACAAATTTTGATCATTTTTCGATATTATAATTTTATCATTTCTAAAATAAATCAAAATTTAGAAAAATTTATAATTTTAAAGAATATTTATTTATTAATAGAATAGTTAATTTAGAGAATAGGGAAACTTGACCTCTTGTTGTCAGGATTTATAAAATTTTATTATTAAATTTTATTTAATTTTTGTTTGTAGATTTGTCAAATGAGAAAATTTTCACATATTGTAATTATTGATATTATTCAGTGAAGGAAGAATACTTACAAAGGTGAATAAACATTTTTATTTACTTTCATTTTGTTTATTACTGAGTCAATTCATATAGACCATAGCAACCGAACTTACAAAATTATTTATTTACATAAACTATATCATAAGAAAAGATTTCTTTATAGTTAAAAAATTGTGTTAATTTAATTTTGATATATTAATTTATATTTTATAATTTTATTCAACGAAAGAAAGATAACAAAATTATCTTATTTAGTAGTGGATAATTTAGAAAGAATAAAAGCTGAATAACCAAATAATTATTGGAGCAGATTCCTCTAATGTGGTTACAAAGCGACAAATTTTCTCAAAAATAAAATATAATATTGAAGAGAGATTTTAATTACATAATTTCATTCATATAAGCTATTATTATATGTTGTCAAAACAAGATGTTATTTGTTGATATAGTTTGGCGCGTGCCTCATTGTTAGAGGATCTTTAAATTTTGGAAATAATGTTCCTTTAATTTTATACAAAAGCATTCTTTCTATTTAGATTACATAAGAATGAGAAATATTTAATACACATATATAAGATATTTCTCTTGTTAGAAACATGTGGGTTTTCAGAAGTTTACCGTGCAGTTATCAACAGAAGAAGAATTATCTACTTTATTTGCGAGTATTCATATTTCAAATTTTCTATCAGCGAATAAATTCTAACATTAATTTTTCAAAAAGTTGATAACTATTCAATAAATGATTTTCTTTTCTTTTTTCAGGTTTTAACTCAAAAATTTTTTTGAACCTTTTTAAAAAGTAAAATTTGTGCCAAATTGTGCTAGTGAGCACAATAATAAAGTCTCAAACGATTGTTTCAAAAAGTTAAATAATTATTTTAAAATAATCATAGGAGAAATTGAAGAATAGTGGGTCACCTCCATTATTTAACAATATTTTATAGTTTGATCATCCAATTTTTTTATTTTTAAATATTTATTTTGGGCGTTCATGTTCTTATTATTTTTACAAGGACTTTTAAAAATAGTATAGTTAAAAAAAATGTTAATATATTTATTCTTATTTTTACTTGAACTTCAAAAAGAAAAATTTGCATGAAATTTAAATAAAAAAAATACAAAGCTTTTTGTAAAATGAAGCATTCTGGTAATTGTGAGCCAATATTTTTTTTAAAGTACGTATGGTACATGATATTAAAATCACTCATAGGGATAATAGTAATTTAACTAAAACAATTGAAGCTTTGGGTGCAAGAAGGGCGTATAACAAAAAACGATAAACGGAGATATTTCAAGTTAAAGTTTTAAACTTTAATTGCCCAAAAACTGTACATTCAAATCAAAAAAACTTTCTTTTAATTAATTAGTCTTTTATTAAGCTATCAAATGCAATTTTAAAATTAAGAGAAAGTTGCAATTAACTATTTAATAATAATGTTTTTTAAAACTAATTTATACGCCCTTTTTTGCACCCAGCCACTCGCCTAACCACACAATGTTTTAGGCGTTAGTGAAATTTGAATTTTAAACTCACGATAACTTTAACTTATAAATATTTCTAGATATACTTTGTGATTTTCTTTATTTTTAAAAAATAATTAAGCCTTAAATCATTTCTAATTCTAAAAAAATGGACATTTTTAATGAAAATTTTTTTAACCAAATTTTTTTAATGAAGTGTCGATTTTCACTTGTTTTTACATGCAAATTCTATTTAAAAACATTTTAAATTACAAAATTATGTGACATTCACGCAGATTTTTATTCATAACATCGTCAAGAAGTCTCATATCGAAATAAATTTTTGGTGATATGAACTAGAGGATATTGTAATAATTCTCATTCAATAATATCAAAACGGGCGTTATCCGCCTAACGCCCTTCTTGCACCCAACGCTTCAATTCTATTTATTGCAATGTATAAGATAGAATTTAAATAAATATTTTTAAAATCAAACTAATCTACACATATATTTCGAAAAGGACATCCAATAGCATAAAAAAAAATTTGTCGAATAAATTAAGTCTCAAAAATAATAATCAAAAAACTTAAAAATCCGAAGATCTTTTTTTTGCACTTTTAAAAACAATTAACTGTCTCTGACTCTATGACGAATTCATAAAACTAAACGAAAGTTCGTTAACATTAGTTGTATGTTAAGTACTATTTACAGTACAAATATCTTCGTCTTAAGATGAGTTTATAGCGTCAAATCGCTAGTGAGCGGGTTTACGCTATACGCAGGTTTACCTTAGTCTCGCCTAATCAAAATTTTGTTGACAAAAAATGAAATGGCGTTGCCAACTTCTTGGGCTTGCGTTCGTAAGCGCGTCAGTCTCAACATGGCGTCATAGACTTTTTCGTTGATTTCTCAAAAAGTTATCACGATCCCACTATAAACCTTTTTGGAAAATATTCTTATTACTTTGGGCTATCACTATAAAAAAATCAAAAAATTTTCAAAAGTTTTTCAAAAAAAAAAAAAATTTTTTTGAAAAATTTTTAATATTTAATGAAATTTTTTTTCTAAAAAATGTATTTAAAAAGTACTAGTTATACTGAGAAATTAAAAAAAAAAGTTTTGAAAAAATATTGAAAATAACCGAAGTTATCTTAATTTAAAAAAATTAGTACATAAATTTTCAAATTTGAATATTTTCAAAATTTTTTTAAAATTTTCAAAATCGTTTTATATCTTATCCTTATAGGTACAAGGAAAAAAATTTAAAAAAAAATTGCTAACAATGTCGAAAAATATTTGATCATTTCACATGGCATTGCTCAATACTTAGTGCTGTACGATGCAAAAAAGAGATGTGGCGCTTCCGGAAATTAATTTTTTTACGGTAATCATCCTGAAATCTTTCAAAATATTTCCGGAAATTTATTTTTTTACGGAAATCATCCGCAAAATTTTCAGAAATTTATTTTTTTTTACTTCCGGAAAATTTCCAGAAATTTTTTTTTGCGTAAACATTCCGGAAATTTTCCAGAAGTAAAAAAAAATTTCCGGAAGATTCCCGAAAAAAAAATAAATTTCCGAAAACTTTCCGGATGATTTCCGCAAAAAAATTAGTTTCCGGAAATTTTCCGGAAGATTTCCGGATGATTTTCATAAAAAAAAATAAATTTTCGGAAATTTTCTAAATGAGTTCCTACATAAAAATAAATTTCCGAAAATTTTCCACATTTCCTTAAAATAAAAAAATTTCCGGAAGATTTCCGGATGATTTCGGCAAAAAAAATAAGTTTCCGGAAATCTTCCGGAAGAATTTCCGGAAATTAATTTTTTTTACGGAAATCATCCGGAAATTTTCCGCAACTTTTTTTTGTACAGAAATTATTCAGACATCTTACGGAAATTAATTTTTTTACGGAAATATTTCGGAAACTTCTGTACAAAAAAAAAATTTGCGGGAAATTTGTGGATGATTTCCGTAAAAAAACATTCCGGAAATTTTCCGGAAATAAAAAAAATAAATTTCCGAAAGGTTTCCGTAAACAAATTAATTTTTGGAAATTTTCTGAATGTGTTCCTACATAAAAATAAATTTCCGAAAATTTTCCAGATTTCCTTAAAAAAAAATTTCCGGAAGATTTCAGGATGATTTCCGTAAAAAAATAAATTTCCGAAAATTTTCTGGAAGATTTCCTTAAAAAAAATAAATTTTCGAAAATTTTTCAGAAGTTTCCGTAAAAAAATAAATTTCCGGAAATTTTCCGGGTGATTTCCGTAAAAAAAATAAATTTCCGGAAATATTCCGGAAGAGTGATTTCTGTAAAAAAAATAAATTTCCGGAAATCTTCCGGATGATTTCCGTAAAAAAAATAAATTTCCAGAAATTTTCCGGAAGATTTACGGATGATTTCCGTAAAAAAATAAATTTCCGAAAAATTTCCTTAAAAAAAATAAATTTCGTGAAATTTTCCGATAGATTTCCGGATGATTTCCGCAAAAAAAAATTTCCGGAAAATTTCTGTACAAAAATATAAATTTTTGGAAAGTTTCCGGAAGATTTCCGTACAAAAAAATAAATTTCCGGAAGATTTCCGAATAATTTTTGTATAAAAAAAATTTGCGGAAAAGTTCCGCAAATCCTTCCACATGGGTAGGTTCCTGTATTTAGAGTCGAATATGAGCATCGAAAAATATTTTAAGATTTAAGATTGAAAGAGTACTCTTTAAAATTTTTTTCCTTGTTAGGTGATTGAAAAAATTAAAACGGGCCCTGATGTGGTTCGAACATGAAGGAGGATCCAATTTCAGTGATAAAACTCGTTCAAACCTTAAATATAACTCGATTCAATCAGCTGTCATCTCATAAATGTCATAAACAACCGTGTAGCAGACGATACATTATAATTCTGTATTTTCCCTCAAGGGGAGCTCAAAACAGTATGGAGATAAAAACTTCACTACTCCAACTCCCCTATTTAGGGGCCAATAGATATAGACCGTTTCATCTCCTTATCCTACTTCATGGGTTCGAATCAGTTGCCCAGATAACCTAATTGTGTCACACGAAATAAATCCCCTTAAGTGGTTCCAGTCAGCACCGATAGGGACCCTATTAGTATACATACACAACATAACCTTCAAATCTTGAAAATTTATTACGTGTCACAGAATATTGTGAATGATTTAAAAAAATCAGGGAAAGAATGAAAAAAAGTTTTAGAAATATTTTAGTACTAGTATGGCAACAGTGTTTTAAAAGTTTAACTAAAAGTCTTTTATTCAGTTTTGCAAAGTACGTGAAAAATTAATTGACTGATCTCGAAAATTCTGTAGAGTATGCGCACTGTGCTTTGCGCGTTTCTTCCCAAGGTAAATGCAAGCAGATTATCTGTTTCCACTTTCATATTAGTTTCAAGTGAGAGTTGCTGTTCTTTTATGAAAACAAATAGTGTTAATATATATTTATGTTCAAGAACTGACTTACAAAAAATATTTTTGATATTGTGTTTCTTACATAGCAGAATGATATATATGAATGAGTTTTCAGTGAAATTTCATGTCTCACAGGTTGTGAAAAATTTCGCCATGTAGTATATATATGTGAACAATTGAGCTCCCGCGGGCAATAACTTGATCTGCGCTCGGACGCAAGCGCTAGTACACTCAGATGCATTAATGCTGTCCTTCCGGTTTGACGGTATTTTGCAAAATCGTATGATTTCTATCAAAATGTTTTTAGTTCATGACATGAGAACATTCGTATGTCACGAACTAAGAATATTTGATAGAAATGACACGACTTTTCAAAATTCCTTTAAACCGGAAGGACAGCATTAATGCATCTGAGTGTACCAGTCGGGGAGCAGTGAGCGCCACTGCGCCACTCACTGGCACCCGTCTGGTATCAGACAGTGCGTTCGAGCACAGATCGAGTTATTGCCCGCGGGGGCTCAATTCGCTTCATACTTTTAAGTGTTAAGTGTGTGTGTCAGTGTGTGTTTATATTTAAGTTATACGCGAATATATGTGTATTAGTTAGTTAGTTAGTTTGCGAGTGTTGATAAATGTAGAAAAGTCATTCAATAAAAAATATTACAATAAAATAAATAATTAAAAAAAAATCATTGTTCATTGTTCTGTGTGATTAATTATCCAAAAATGTGAACGAATGAGTGAATTTCAGAAAAACTGTGGGAACAAGTGGAAATTATTTTTTTCATTTTACAGATTTTTTTGACAGTCAGCAATGAAATTCTCAAGCAAGGTGCTAGAAATTTTCATTAACTGCTTTTAGAACTCTCCTGCAAAAATCCTAGAATTTTTCTAGTCTTTGTGTCCTATCCAAAAGTCAAGCGCTGAGTAAATGAAAATTTCACGAATTTTTTTCCGTGTGGAAACAAATTGGAGAGAAAAATTGTATAGCGGTTATGTCAGCAATATATTTTTAAAATTCAGAGATACAAATATTTCAAAGGCCCTAATGGGGCCCATTGTAATTAGCAGGGCACTAAAAGGGGTTTCTGCTTCGGGCCACATTAGTTTTCCACTAACGGATCCTACAATATTTTGCGTAATGAAACTGGTGGGGTCCCTAGCAAATTAGACCTATTTGGGTTATAATATTAAAAGGGTAAAATTCTACGGCCCCTAACAGTACCACATTGAAATTTCTACACGGGTTATGAAAAATATAGAAATAAAAAATTTCAAAAATCACACGTTAAATCTTATCATATTAATATATTGAAATGTCCTTTTATTCCTCAGATTCAGGAGGATTAATCAATTCTTGAATCATTAAGCTTTCTAATTCTCTTTTAAATTATTAATGTCTTCTAGTGAATATTCTTGACACTTTTGCATCCAGTCTTTCACTACCTGTAGACAGTTATAGGCTTTAAAACACGTCAAAACTTGAGATTCGTCTGTCATGACTTCATTATCCATTCCGCTATTTGTTACTGAAATTATAATTTCCTTATCTGTTAATGGTTGCTAACCACAATCATCACATTCGGACTCATACCAGTTTTGACAAAGTTCTTCTTGTTTTTCAATACCGAAAGTAGTATTCAATTCTGAGGAATTTGTCGAATCATTCTCATTTGTCACACATAAATTTCCCATATCGGTTTTCATACTTTATTTAAAGTCGAATCTTGTAACATGTTCAATGCGTTTTTTAAGAGAGGAAAGCAATCTCGTAAATTAAAATCTTTTAGAAACGCATCTACACAGTACCTTCAGTTCTGTCCGGCATCGGTTGGATCAATGCTGTCACGGTTTGGAAATAAAATTCTTCAAGCATCTTGTCACTTGTGATTTCCCAATTGTCAATAGTGGAGGTCTATTATTGCCTCTAGCGTTTGCACAGAACAAAGCAGTTATCCTGTTCTTCCTCTCTTTCCGTCCAGAAACGACTTCTGTCTATTGCGACAACGTGCATGAAATTATGGTTCTCCTGTATATCCCGGATTCGTCGGGGTTATAAATATTTTCCATCGACAAATTTTCACATTCAATTTTTTGTTTAAAAAATTAGAAAATTCCTCCGAACTTCTGGCATAATTCGATAATTTTTCTCCTTTTATCTTAACCAATTAAATACCATATCGGCCTTTGAATCTATCCAGCTATCCATTACTTGCCTAAAAATGATGTACATATAATTATAATTTTGGTTAAAACCTGTGAAATAAATCAGTTTTAAAAACTGATTTTTTAAATTTAAAACTAATAAATTATTCGTAGAGTAAAATATTATTTAATAACAAATTTTTAAATTATTAAATAAATTAAAATAATTAATTATTGTTTTACGTAATATAGTAATTTTAAGAGCTACAGATTGAATTTACAAAATAATAAACAGTAAATTTTTTTTCTAAAAAATTAGAGAATTCACATTTACTGTAAGTAAAAGTATTTGAATTAATAAAATTAAGAAATAACACAATTAACACTCAAAAAAGTTGTGTATATCAAATCATAACCTCAAATCACGAAAACCGTCGAAATATATTTATACACTAATATAATCTCTATAACGCTTAACTACATCTATTGACAAAATTCACTGATGTGTTTTATTCATATTAAAGTTGTACTTAAATTCTGGAGATTTGTTAATGATTAATGATTTAATGATTTTTTTATTTTTTAATGATTTTTTTATGATTTTATTTGGATAAGCTGTCCAGACACTGGATCTCCCCTATCTCGCACTAGTTGAAACCATTTCAACCAGCAGCATCTAATGTGCTGTATTTTAATTTTCTAAATGTTTTTCTGCGTTTATTTTTGGAATTTTCTAAATTTTTTTATAATTTTTTTCACAGCTCATCAAATTGTAATAGGTTGCAGTACAGATTTGATATTCTTTTAGTATAACCTCCTTATCAACACCATCTTTAATTTTTTTAACACTTCACTTTTGGTTTCCGTGTCTAAAGCGAGGTATTTTCGTTTTGTACTTATTTTAAAAATTGCTTCAAAATGTTAAACACGAGAAATATAGAGCCACAAAAAAGAATACTTTTAGTTGGCGCTACTGCTAAAAGTTTTATGTCTGCCATTAGTTTCTCTTGACCTCACTCCCTGCCTCACCCATACTCGATTGTAAACACTTCTAAAGTTTGGAAGTCTAAGGTTCGGAGGTTTCAGTATATTATTTTTGTGGCAAGAACATATCAAAAAGTATCACCTTCTTTATCCACAAAAAAATGTTAATGTTTTTAACGACTTAATTCAATCGCCATATTGGATCCGCCATTTTGAATTTTGGAAAACTAATATCAGATTCGTAATCAGCGACGACGAAAACCCCTGAATGGGAGCACAGAAACAAGTGAGTGTTATTTTTGTTGCAGGTAAATTTAGAATGGTATAATTTTATAAAAGGTAAAAGTTATCTCTGATATGGTGTAAGTATCTAAATATTACTAGTCCAGAGTTAGAGCATAAAACTCTTTTATTATCACAGTAAATCGCGTGTAAGTAAGCAAGTAAAAGGAAATAAGCAATTAAGTTAGCAAGTAAGCAAGAAGGAAAAAAGTAGCAATGTAAGTAAGGAAGAAGGAAGTAACTTGCTTACTTACTTGCTTCATTATTTGTTTAATTCTTTACTTGTATATTTTTTTGCTTACTTCCTTGATGAATACTTACTTATTAATATTAATGAATACTTACTTATTTCCTTCTTACTAATTTGTTTACTTATTTACATATTTCCTTCTTGCTTTCTTCCTTTTTGCTTTCTTGCTTACTTATTTTGACAATTGACAATTTTATTATTGTTAACAAGCAATTTTCAAAAAATGTTATCAAATATTTTAGATGTAATTGGTACTAAGGATAATTTTTTTAAAGTCAATTCAAATTGAGTATTTTAAAATACTAATTTTTTGTTACTAAAATATCTTCATTTTTAAGACGCACGTCCATATTTGCTTCAATCATTTTTATAAACTATTTAATTCGCCTTTTATCATTCTTCTGCATTTTGTATCACTGGATTTAATATTATATATATATATATATATATATATATATAGATTACATTAAAAATTTGGATACATGATTTCAAATAATATAAACTTTAAAAACATTTTATTTTTTATTTACAAATGATTAGAAAATATTACAAATATTTTTAATTAAGAAGAAACGGAAAAATATTTTAGTATTTAACAATATATATTTATAAATATCATGTCTTCAATGAGAGAAATACAATGATAGGATAATCCAATTAAATTATTGAATTTATTTATAATTGTAGCCTGCACGTAAAAGTAAATATATATATATATATATATATATATATATATATATATATATATATATATATATATATATATATATATATATATTTTTTTAAAAACTAATATATTTCTAAATTTACTTTCAATGTATAAAAAAGATTTATTTATTCTGTCAACCCGATTCTAGTTAAAGTTTTGGTAAAAACATCCATTTTTAGAATGTCTACCTAACCTTTTTTGCCACCTCTCTCTCGCATGATGGCTATTGCCAAAAATGAGAATTGCAGTTTCGAACATGAGGGAAATGATATGTTGAACACCCAATATAGGGAAATTAAAAGTAAAACGGCGTCAAACCCGTTTGCAGAAAATGCACAAATCCCGTCAGTGTAACACATGAGTGTTTTATTGTTATTATTGTTATTATAATACAAATTAGACTTTACATTACGAAGTACTTACTGGATACATTTTCGGTACTAATTCTGTCTCTAATTTGGCTTTTGTTCCTTTGAAAATTTGCGGCAAATGAAGAAGGATTTGGATACACTGTCTATTAATATTTAAATTTGGATTTATCTGCAATTCCAACCCTTATACTATCTTTGGGATTGCATCAAGCCAATTAGCTCTCATTTTTTGTACTGGCAGGTCAACTAATTTGGAAAATTCCCAAAGTATCTACAAAATTAAAGAAGTGAGCTAAGAAAAATGTATTGTTATTATTATATTATTATTTGAATAAAAGTTGAATTGTGAAGACAATCCATTTTTGCAGATAGCAACTCTTTTTTATTTTTTTCCTGATCCCAAAAAAATTCAAATAACATTTAGTCATATTTTTATTATATTAATGAAATAAAAAATAACTTTTGCTTTAGTCGCAGAAACTGACAATTTTCTAATCTTTTTAGAGTCATCTAACTACTATGTTTCTTTCAAACGTCATGTATAACATTTTTTTACTTTACGCTTATAAATTGTAAAGATCATTTCCATTGTTTTTTTTACCAATTCTTGTTTTCTTAATGCTGGATAAGCTTCGAAAATTTGTGCTGCACTCATTTTAGTGACTTCAGTTTGTCGAACATCTCTAGTTGCATTTATAAGTTGCTGTATTTTTGTTGCATTTGGTTGTTTAACTCCATACATCGTCATTTCTTTTGTCATTTCTTTACGAAGTATTTCTTGTGATTCAGTTGGAAGACTGCTACTACTTTTTGAAGATTTCCTTGATAAATTTTTTAAACATGATTTCATTTTTTCCTCGGTTTGCACCTGAAATATATAAATAAATACTATAATTTTCGCTTAAAAATAAAAAGCAATACTGTTATACAAGTACAATTTATTTTTCTTACATAGTGTAATCCATAAGGACCTTTTAGAAATGGAAATTTATCACAAAGAATGATAGATATTTGAGTGATAATGTGTGACTGAGTTTGATTATGTTTTTTAAACTAATTTTACAGGTTTTGTTTACAAAAACCTACTATTTACTAATTTTTTTTACTTATGTTACTATTTGGGTATTTTTTTACAGATTTCAGACACAAAAAACTACTATTTGTATTTTTTGAAATTCCACTACTTTAAATTAGCTTATACGACAAATCAAAAAAACTATTCTTAAAAATTATAATCAAATTCTTTCAAACGATTTAATTATTTTCAAAAAATAGTAATGAAATTCAATTTTCATAAATAATAAAATCCTCACCTGAATTCAATAAACTTAGAGTAGGAGAGACTCGGGCGAAATGTTAATCTGTGAAAACAGTTAAAATTCATTATCTTTCGAACGAAAATAGTTAGAGTATTGCATTGTTAATAATTATTAATTATTATTAATTTATTCAAGTTTCTAACAATAATTAAATTTCGGTGAAGAATTTTACTCTTTCTAAAAATAATTGAATTCTTGAATAGAATTTTGTTAAATTTAAAAAAAAAATTTTAATAATTGAATTTCTGTGTAAATTTTATTATTTAGGAAACAAATTGATTTATTTCAAAGAAATTTATTTAAAATCTTGTAAATTATTGAATTCCTATGAAATTTTGACAAGAATTTTATTAAAGTTTTTAAAAATAATTTAATTTCGAAGAAGAATTGTATTATAATTTTATGATAGTTATTGTAAAATTAAGTTATTTAAAAAGAAATTAATTGTCTGAAATAGAGAAAATTCAAGATTTTGTATTAAAATTCGTGGTAATTTCATAGTCCAAAAGGCAAACAAAAAAACATAAAAATAGTTTTTTTATAAATTTTAAAAATTTAATTTTTTCCAGTACTTTTACTAAAAATCCCTGACTTCTTCCTGACTTCCCTGACCAATTTTACTTTCCCTAACTTTTCCCTGACCTGTGGCAACCCTGATTTAATAAATCTTTGTAATAATTTAATTTTTTCATTATGAATAATAAGAATTTATCAAGAATTCAATTATAAAAATCTGAATTTGCATAAAATTATACGAAAGAAAACAATTATTAATTTTTTTTTATAAAATTCTGCGCAAGTATTAAATTATTTTTAAAAATATTTAAATTCTGTCATGAATAATAAAATTTATTGCAGGATTTCAATTTATTATCGAGATAAGAAAGAATTGCAAGAAAATAAAATATAGAATGTGATTTTTGTCAATTTTTTGAATTGTCTAAAAGGTGTTTTTTGGTCGTTAAGTTTAATTTTTCGATAGCTACTTTTTTTAGTTTGAAATCTATTTTTTGCAATATAATTATTGAGTGCAAAGTCTGATTTTATTTCTACATCTTGAAATTTTTTAAACTGTAACGGTGAATGTCATTAAAAACATAAAATAGGCATATATACCTGTTCCTCTTCCTTTTTTTTCATTTTCTCATTTTTTGTGCTTTTTACAAAATCCATTAAGTTTGTGTTTAATATATATTCCTACTTTGAGCTTTGCTTAGAAAATAAAATCGATGTATTTGATTGATCTTCTATAGATGTATTAAAGAAGTGAATCATCTAATTTTTTGTGTTTCACGGGCAAGCAGCCGCAGTAGCCTGTATTGATAACCATTCGAATATTTCACATTCATTGCATTCGCAGGGCCCTCGTTTAATTCCTCTCGAATCAGTATTTTTCATTTTTCAGCTAAACAGAAAGTAAATATAGTTAGAAATCAATGAAATAATCTGATAAAAATTGTTATAAATATAAACATATATTTAAAAATTTTACTTGTTTCTTAATGTAAATTGCCTAGCGCTCTTTTTACAATTATAAATTTTTTATTTTCGAAACTGTGCGTGAAAAATGAAATGTGTTAATAAATCATTAATATTCAATACTATGAATTCCTCAGCAATCTCTATTTCATATGCTATTATAAGCATGTTGTGTTCAACCGTTTTGACTTTGTTGCACACAAAAACAGGATGTCCATTTATAATACAAATATTACATAAGGCTGCAAATTCTGGCAAATTATTTTCTAAGTATCTAATCGCTGAAAAGCATTTTGAAGCGCAGTATTTTATTCCTTTCATTTCAATCCATTTTGTAGTTATTAGATATTGATGGCTATCAAATAAGCCTCTAAACGGTAATCTTTCAACGAGAACAATTTTTTTGGGCCTATGTAAACCTTATTTGTAATGTGTTCCATCATTGTGTAAGCTTGGCGAAGTTGATGCTTTTAACTCAACGTAAGTGGCAAATTTTTATAAGTTCGTTTACTGTCAACTTCTCTCTTAGACTCTTGATGTTTTCCTTCTTATCGAAACGTAGTGAAATTACTTAAAGGTCCATATTTTATTATTTTTCCTGGTCTGTGTGTCAGAAAATGCTGTTTCGGTGTTAGATTTTTTTATAAACATTTTGAAATGTTTCAAGATATTCCGGTATAATGCTACTCAAATAATTTAAATCACTGATATCAATTTTTTGTGCAAAAGATATGCACAAAATTTCTAACATTAAAATGAAATTTTTTAGAGATGGTAATTCTTCATATAAAACATCTTGCATAATGAGTGGAAGAGTTGTGACTAAAGTCCACATCTGAGCCGCCGTTTGTTTGAAACCACTTTTTTTGTCAAATGTACTTCAGATATTGGCGACGGCTTTGAAGATTTTTCAGAATATCCGTAATCGAAATTGTCGATTCTATTAGTTAATTCAGCCAAGGAAATTATAGGCGAATCTATACAATTAATTTTTAAAAAAACTTTAACTGTTACAACACAGTATCCTAATAAATCGTCATGTAGCATATCTGGAGGAATTGAGGTACTCGCGTGAAAACCAATAATTTCATTTAAAGGACATCCTTGGTTAATGTCGTGTTCTTCAGGTTTCCTTAAAACTTCAAAATTTTCTTCTGTCATTTTTTTATATCATCGTATGATAAGAGGCAATACCTACAAGGGTGGGAAGAAACGAAGCATTCCCTAAATCCACCTACTTCACTTGCTGACAAATTGTCTCCAGAAAAAATTGAGCAACTAGCATAAATAGTTTCTCCATTAGACAGTTGTATGCCATTCTCTAATATTTTAAAATCTTGTACAAAATGTTTAAGAATTGTATTCATCTCGTATTTTTTTACATGTCGATATGGAACTATGCCTGCTATATTAATAAATTTCAATTGAGAACGGAGTGTTGGATTTAAATCCTCTACCATCCAGTAGAAAAATCCTAATTTATTTCGTAATCCCGCTTTTGATCCAACAGCATTACACATTTCAGCTTCATCGTAATAAAGCCTTATTAAAATGCTATTGGGAAAAGCTATTCTAAAAGTGTGATTCTGGAAATAATCCCCATCGACATAGGTACTGTAAATGCCTTCTTCCTTTCTAGGAATGTTTATCATATCACGAAAATGACCATTTTCTAATCATTTTGAAAGTACAGTTGAGATTGGAAGAAAAATCATTTCCTCACTTTTTCTTTTAACTTTTTGATTCCCATCTATTGTTGGTGGACCATAATTAATAAATTTACTGCCAAGTTCTATTCTCAAAGGCTTTATAATTCCAAACTTTTTTTCAAAATAAACATCTTGCTTATAAATAGAAGATAATCCTTGGACGCAGTCAATACTATCAATTAATTCCTAAATGTTTATAAAATCATAAACATTTATTCCTAAAATACTGTGTATTTTATCTGAAAGAAGGTCTAAATAATGTTTTACAAAAAACTGAACAACTATTTGTAAATTTTTTAAAATATTCAAAATATCCTTATTGGTGGCTCAAGTCTGTGCCCTTAAATAGAGTAAATATTCTGCCAAAATTTTCTTAAAAGGACTGTCATTTTCAATATCAGAGTTATCCGAATCAGGATCGGAATCTGGATCTTGATCAGGATCAAAATCGTCATCAGGATTAGAATCAATGTCTCGATGATGATCTGCATTTGTACCAGGGTCGGAGTCTGTGTCTCGATTATCTTCAAAATTTATGTTATGATCAGAGTCAGGATCTTCATCACTATTAATGAGATCAAGATTATTTGGTTCAGTATTACAAATCGAATTAAATTCAACATTAACATTGTTTCCTTCATGAGAAGGTCCAGGTATGTTACTCGATTTAAAGCATTTATTTATATTTGTTGAAATTCTTTTGTGCATTCTAAAAACGTGAGAACGTAAAGAACCAGATGAATTGTAGACTTTATCACAAAATCTACAATTAAAACTTGATTTTTCTACATGTTCATTTTTAACATGGTTAATCAACCAATTGTCATTGGCGAATTTTTTAAAACATAATTTACATTCAACATATGTTTCCAATGGATCCATTATTTGTAAAATAAATAGAATATATTAAATTTATAAAATTATTAACTTTTTCAATAAAGGAAACAGTTGATTGTACTCAAAAATTTTCTACCTGTAAATAAGAAAGTCAGATAGACTTTATTCGAAAACCAAACCTATCATCAAGCATCAATAAAAAAACCTTGTATTCTTATTTCTTGAAAATACACTTCAAAATGTGAAGCAATTTTTATGAATGGTAATATTATACAACATTAATTTTCAAATAAAAATATTAATGATTTTTATTAATAGGTACTATTTTTTTAATGAAATAAGATATTTCTATATTTTTATGTATATAATAATAGAAGTGTTTTACAGTTTTCAAATTTGAGGTTATAAAAATTAAATGTTTTTCTATTGATTCATGTTTTGAATAAAGTAAAATATAATTAAACAAGACTTACCTGAGAAAATGATCTCACGATAAACGAATCTTCAATTTAACAAACAAGATTATTTTCTTTTACTTTAATTGAAAATAAAAGACGCGTAGTCGTTGACAGAAATACTGTTTTTCTTCTTCAATAACAAAGTATTACCATAGACTATAAAAATCAAAATAACGGTAATAAAGGATGACTAAAGGTACGTACACAACGTGTTCAAAAATTTTTGAAGGAGCAGCGAATTTTTACGGTCGTGAAACTTCATGTCACAGTTTTGACCAATCAGACGACTTAATTTTTTTAACACTTATTTTGATTGGTACCCTTAGGTATAGTCTAATATCTAATGTTCTTCGTAAACCTTCACTGTCCAACCCTGATTATTAGACGCAACATCAGATTGTAACCTTTCGAGAGGTGTCAAAAGAGGTATTTGTGATTGTGGTAATTGCGAAAGTTTTGAGTGGACAAAAAGAGAAACAGAATTAAATTGCGAATATTGTGGCTCTCTGCCAACAAAACATATAAAAATCTGTGACAACAGTGAAAATGAACTACAATTGCAATCACTTTTTGACGAGGAGATCCGCGTTATTAATATGGATGAATTTAATGCTGAAGCCAATAAGGAATTCAACGATAATACTATAAATGAAATACTGGATAAAGAAGTGGATGAAGAATTGGTGGAAGAAGTTATTCAAGAAGACTCGGCTAGACTAGAGATGGAGGAGACAGAAGAAAACACTGAAAAAGTATATTTTAATAATAATTTTTAAATTTTTTAAAAATTTAGGTTATGTTTACATATAATAATATTTATAATTTTTTTGTCTTTAAAAAAATATTTTTGCATAACGTATCAGGATGTCTACTAACAGGGAAATAGGAATTTAGATTATAGATATTTATACTGTTCTCTAAAGAATTAATTAGAAATAATTAATTTGATAGTAAAAACCAGTCACTAATTCAAAATTTAAAAAAATCGTCGAATTAATAAATTTTGTGGAATTCAAGTAAAAATAATTAAATTCGTTAAAGACTTTCATTAAAAACTTTCTAACAAATCTAATTTTAAAAATATTCTAACTTAAGAAACAAAAGAATTAAATTTTCATTACATTCAGTTAAAAATAATTAAAATTTCTTCGCAATATATTCAATTCTTTTCATAATTAGTAAAACTCAGTAACTCAGTAAAAATTAGTAAAAATTGCAGAATTTAAATTAATTTTAATATAATTTTAATAATTGTACTCCTCGAAAAATGTAATTATTCTTAAAATTGTTATTAAAATTCGTTGAAAGAACATAATTATTTCTAGAAATTGTCAAAAAAAATTTCCCAAAAATTAAATTATTTCCATAAATAGCAAAATTCTTCAGATTTACTTAATTTTTTTAAATACAGTAGAATTCCAATTATCCGGATCAATTGGGACCAGACCTAATCCGGATAAGCGAAAATCCGGATAATCGAAATGGACATAATATATTTGCAGTGTAATGCCTTGTTGTCGGTAATCCGGTTAATCGGACGTCTATATAATTAGAATCCGGATAATTGAAAATCTACTGTATTATAAAAAAAAATTTTCAAATGTATTCAATTATTTTCATAAATTTCCATAAAATTCTAAAAAATAATTCAGTTATTTTCAAAAGTAGTATAATTCTTTGCAGAAATTCAATTAGTATCAATACATATTAAAAATTATTCTAAAAAATTGAAAACATTCTTCTTTTTGTTCAATTATTTTCAAAATTTTTATTTAAAAATTATTTAAAAAACGTTATTTTTAAAAAGCATAAAGAAACTTGTCAAAAGAATTTAATTATTTAAAAAAGCTGTAATAAAAATTTTGCGGTAGCTATTTATACATTTTGTGCTTATATTCGATATCAAATAAGTTAAAATTTTATGATAAAAAAACCGGGAATTTTGTTAAACAAAAATAGTAGACACCTTGAATTTTTGTAAATATTATAATTAAAACATTAAAATTTTTTATAGATCGACTTTGAAGATCTTCTTCCGTCGAATATACCAGAAAATATTCTCAGGATCATAGATGCTGGAGCAAAATTACAAAAAAGCGAAAAATCATTTTTGATTCGTGAAACCTGTAAAAATCTGCTCAAAAGAGAAATAGTTCTAGCACACATGGTAGAGGAAACAGCAAAATTACTGTGCGAAAAGTATCCGTTCTTAGAGGGTCCATTTAGGCCAAAACATGTGAGTGTTAATAATTTTAATATATTATCGAAAGAGTTAAAATTCAAGGTACCGATCAAAGATCCGGTTATGATTTTTTTCAAGCGCTAAATCATTGCCCTGTAAGTAAAAATTTAAGAGTTTTAATCACAACTTCTTGAGAAACCTTCTCGTATTATCTTATGAAATTTAAGTTACCAACGTTGATTCAACGAAAACTTAAAAAAAATTTCTCAGGATACAAATTTTTCTAGTTTATTTTTAACCGAAGTAAACCCTTCAAACCGTAAAATAAAAAACACGTGGGGAAAGCAGTGATTTTTTTATTCTTCTTGTTGAATTTTTTTCAAAAATCACGCAATTTCATTAAAATTCATAATTCCTCGTCTCGGTAGTCATTTTTTTCTTTTTATAGTTGTTTATTTTAACATTAGACATTATTTAAAAAAAATTTTCAAGTGATTCCAAGTCGGAGAAAGTAGTGATTTTGATTTTATTAAATGTAATTCCAGGATTTTTGGAAAATCTACGACGAAAAAAATAAAAGTCACTGCTTTCCCCGATTTGGAATCACTTGCAATTTTTTAAAAATAATGTCTAATGTCAAAATAAACAATTATCAATAAAGAAAAAAGTAACTACCGAGGCAGGGAATTATTAAATCACTTGATATTCTCGGATTTTCCAAAAATTCCTGACAAATTACAATTTCTATTATTACAGTTACAAACTTTAATAAAAATGAAGTGTTCAATAAAGTATTTGAAAAAGAAAACCAAAAATCAAAGCGGATCGTCCTCAAATTTTGTCCATGAAACCTTGTGTCTTGAAATGAATGATGAAGTGAAGAAAGAGGTTTCATCTATTAGTGAAGGAAAATTAAAAGAACTATTGGAAACAACCAGAACAATTCGACAGAAGCAAGTTGGGAAAATGCCAGCATCTAAAATTTTTTAAGCTTATCCGGCTTTAAAATATAATGAAATGGTAAATAATTATTATTGAAATTAATAAATTCACAGTCAAACATAAAAAATGTGAAAAAATTCGATATTACCCTGTTAATGTAATTAACAAATTATTAATAAAGGAAAAGAAGACAACTTTTGCTTTTCTTTCATCCTTGGTAATGGTTTTTAAACTTAAAATTTTCAAAATAAAATATAACTCCATTCGATATTTTTTATTTTAATATTACTTATAACTTGTATATTTATTGTATAGCTCATTTGGGAATTTTCCAAAATAGTGGATATACCTGTAGCAACGTTACGTTCTAACTGGATATTTGCCACAAATTTTTAAAGGAACAAAAGCAAAATTAGAGACAGAACTAATTTTGAAAATGTATCCATTAAGTGCAAAAATATTTAGTTTTAATTTCAAATTTGATGCAATTTAAAATCTTTGTAAAATAATGTTTATACAGGCTTCACAGTCTGGCCACTATTTCCCTAAAAATCCATTTTTTTATTTAGGCCCCTAAACGTCCCCTATTTTGAAAATATTCCTTAAATTTTACAAATTTTTTCTATTAAATTTTAATGATTAATTCACACCAAATTTATTAAAGTCCTATTGAAAATTTCTAAAATTTTTTAACAGATTTAATTATAGAAAAAACTTTTTGATATAATATTCTGCAAAAAAATTCAATGATTTTCATAAATAATAAAATTTCATTAACAAATTCAGTACTTTTCATAACAGAATTTCAAATATTTTTAATACGATAAATTTCTTGAAAAAATGCAATTATTATTAAAAATTTATTTAAAACTTGAGAAAACAATTAAATTGTAAGAAACATTCAATTATTGAATAAAATGATAAAATCCGTTGCAATAATTTTCATAAATGGTGAACTCCACGTCAACTCATCATAGATATTTTCTAGACTAATTATAATTTGGTTAATACTTTGTGTATATACTCCTTAGGCGACGGGAAAAAAGTCCCCCAAATATTTTGTGAAAAAAATAAAAAATGGCGGAGATATGGCTGAAAATACATAAAGTAATACTGATATGTTTGTAGTGTTGCATTCGAGCGAGAAATCGCTCGAAAAGAACGAGAAATCTCGTGAAGAAGACAATGAAAATAATTGAATGTGATTTAACATTCAATTGTTTTCATTGTCTTCTTCGCGAGATTTCTCGTTCTGTTCGAGCGATTTCTCGCTCGAATGCAACACTATATGTTTGGGTAATATTTATTTCATTTTTATTTGTATAAAGTTAATGTTAAATCAACTTTTATCTGAAAAAAGTTGTTATGTCACACATAAAACAATAAATCTGCAGGGTTTCTACAAATTTCTCCTTATAATAAATTTTTATGATTTTTTCATTATTTCCAGGTGATAAATTATGAAACTATAACACATTAAAACAAAATTTCTGTCAGTTAAATCAGGTAAATGTCATGAAAAAAATTTGTTGCCAGGGAAATGAAGAAAATTGAGACTTTTTCGACTTTTTTCCAAATATAACAAAATACCACAATTTTTATTTAAAAAAGTGCAACTTATTTTATTTTTAAAATGTAAAAATTAACTATAAACAAATCTTTGAAAAATTATTTTTAAATAGTTAAAATTTTGTAAAATTTAATTAAAAATAATAAGTTTATTTCAAGCATTTTGATACAATTTTTGAAAAACAACTATTGAAATAATTTTAATTATAAATTTTGAAAATAATTGAATTATCAAAACATTTAACCCATTTAGTCCCAAATGTCCGTTTTTTTAAGTACAAGTTCGAACTTCCCGTTCTACGAGTTCCGGTTTTAAAAAAAATCGGGACAAAGGTTTTCTTATGGATTTGAGTGTCCTCTTTCAGAATCTGGAAAAAATTTCAATTTCGACTTAATGATAAAAAGTTATAATTATTTAAACAAAAAAAAATTCGTTTTTTAGTGTTTTTTTTCTTTAAATGCAGATTATTTAATTGAAATCGGCTTGGGAAAAATCTGGAACATCAAAATATCGCGTCCAAAATGTTAGGACTATCAAATAGACATACCGCCAAAAACAATTTTTTACCAATTTCAAAATGGCGCCTCAATAATGGCCGCCAAAATATGCAAATTTGGAAAAATAATTTTAAAAAATTTTAACTCTACATTTTTTTTACTTTTATGCTTCATTTAAATAAAATAATGTTGCTTTAATAAAAAATATTGTTATTTGATGTTATTTAACAATATTATAAACAATTATTATAAACAATTTGAATACTATGAGCCAAAGTGGATGTAAAAAATTTATTTTTATCAATTCTCTTTTTTGAGGAAGGTAACAATGGATATTAAAAGTAAACAATTTAATTAAAAATTATTTTGCAATGTTTAAGAATGTTATAAACAATTTTGCAAAAACTGAAATAGAATGGTAGAAATTTTATTTTTTTAATTTTATTATGCTCTCTGGTTATGAAAATGTTGCATAAGGGTTAAACTTTCATTTAACATTATTTTGCAATATTTAAAAATGTTATAAACAATTTTTATAAACAATTTTCATAGAAAAAGAAGTTTAGAGTGAAAAGAAATATTTTTTTTCACTATTCACTTGGTTTGTCTTTAGAATAGATATTTAGAAGACAAATCTTTGTCTGTAATTATTTAAATTTTTTTACAATGTTATAAACAATTTTTAAAAAAAAATTTTATAAAAAAAGATGTTCAGAGTGGACAAAAATATTCTTTTCTTCCACTTTTAATGACAAAGGAAAGTTAGTACTTTCCTTTGTCATTAAAAGTGGAATCTATAGTATCTATTGTTTATAAAAAATTTGTAAACCCTGTATAAAAATGTTGTAAACAATTATTATAAACAATTTGCTAAAAATGAAGTACCATCATGGAAAAAAGCATTTTTTATTATATAATACCTTCTTGTAATCAAATTCTTTGTTATAGATATATTCTTTCATTTAACATTATTCAGCAATTTTTATAAACAATTGTCATAGAAAAATCAGTTTAGGGTAGAAAAAAAATTTTGATTTTATTTATTTGTTTGTTTGTCATTAGAATAGATATTTAAAAGACAAATCTGTCTGTAATTATTTAAAATTTTTTTACAATGTTATAAATAATTTTTATAAAAAAAGATGTTCAGAGAAGAAACAAATTTTTTCTTTACTACTAACTTATTCTAACATGAAAATGAAAACTGATGATTCAATCGTTTATCCAAATTTATAAAAAATTTTAAAATTGTTTATAAAAATTGTTTATAACATTGTTAAAAATTGCTGTATAATGTTAAATGAAATATTATATCTATAACAAAGAATTTGATTACAAGAAGGTATTATATAATAAAAAAATGCTTTTTTTCCATAATGGTACTTCATTTTTAGCAAATTGTTTAAAAGAATTGTTTACAACATTTTTATACATTGTTTACAAATTTTTTATAAACAATAGATACTTTAGATTCCACTTTTAATGACAAAGGAAAGTTAGTAGTAAAGAAAAGAATATTTTTGTTCACTCTGAACATCTTTTTTTATAAAATTTTTTTTTAAAAATTGTTTATAACATTGTAAAAAAATTTAAATAATTACAGACAAAGATTTGTCTTTTAAATATCTATTCTAATGACAAACCAAGTGAATAGTGAAAAAAAATATTTCTTTTCACTCTAAACTTCTTTTTCTATGAAAATTGTTTATAAAAATTGTTTATAACATTTTTAAATATTGCAAAATAATGTTAAATGAAAGTTTAACCCTTATGCAACATTTTCATAACCAGAGAGCATAATAAAATTAAAAAAATAAAATTTCTACCATTCTATTTCAGTTTTTGCAAAATTGTTTATAACATTCTTAAACATTGCAAAATAATTTTTAATTAAATTGTTTACTTTTAATATCCATTGTTACCTTCCTCAAAAAAGAGAATTGATAAAAATAAATTTTTTACATCCACTTTGGCTCATAGTATTCAAATTGTTTATAATAATTGTTTATAATATTGTTAAATAACATCAAATAACAATATTTTTTATTAAAGCAACATTATTTTATTTAAATGAAGCATAAAAGTAAAAAAAATGTAGAGTTAAAATTTTTTAAAATTATTTTTCCAAATTTGCATATTTTGGCGGCCATTATTGAGGCGCCATTTTGAAATTGGTAAAAAATTGTTTTTGGCGGTATGTCTATTTGATAGTCCTAACATTTTGGACGCGATATTTTGATGTTCCAGATTTTTCCCAAGCCGATTTCAATTAAATAATCTGCATTTAAAGAAAAAAAACACTAAAAAACGAATTTTTTTTTGTTTAAACAATTATAACTTTTTATCATTAAGTCGAAATTGAAATTTTTTTCCAGATTCTGAAAGAGGACACCCAAATCCATAAGAAAACCTTTGTCCCGATTTTTTTTAAACCGGAACTCGTAGAACGGGAAGTTCGAACTTGTACTTAAAAAAACGGACATTTGGGACTAAATGGGTTAAATAAAAAGTCTTTAAAGGTAAATTTAATAATAAAAATCAGCTTCTAATTTTTTGAAATTCAATATTTTTAATTACATATTTCCAAAAATATTATTATATTATATTATATATTATAATATATATATATATATATATTATATATATATATATATATATATATTATATTATATTATATTATAACTATTACATTATATTTTTTATTTTATTTATTTTATTTTTTTTATTATTTTTTATATTTATTAGGGTCATTTGGAGTAAATGTAAACGCGGGGTAAATGTAAACAGTAGATGTTTCAGCTAAATTTACAATTTAAAAAATAAGTACGATGGCAATATTTTTACCTCAGCTCACCTACAAGATGTTCTGACTATTGCCAATATTTTATTTTGGCAATTGGCAATGCCCTAGTGTAAGTTATCTTTTAATGCAAAAAAGTTTAAAATTGAAAATTTTTCTGTTTCAGTATTTTGTCTCGCATTTGCTTAAAAATAAATTTAAAAATCAAACAAAAATATGTAATTCTTCCTTATTCATGCCCCAACAAAAATTGACTTTGATTTTCGTCAATTTAGTTAATAAATAATTAAGTGTTTACATTTACCCCGAGAATTCGAAAACTCGGGGTAAATGTAAACAGAACTTCAACTACATTAAAAAAAGTATTTAATAAATTATTGGATCTGCCATTTTTAAATTTAAAAATTCGATATTTTAGATTCTTATTCAGCAAGCTTAAAAACTTTTTTTTACCAAGTTGAATGACAATCTATTAAAATTTGTTCAAGTTATTCAAGTTTTACATTACTAATTTTGTAATGGTTTATTGTTTATTTTATATGATACATTATCAGTCAACTCGTTGATTTGTCTATACATCTACGAAGAACTTTTTTTCAGTTTTTCCATCCCTTAAGACAGTAGTATGCTTGAAATAACTTGTTTCTTAAACCTCGCTTAACTATAGAGGTGTTTACATTTACCCCGAATTTTAGGCAAATTTCAAAATCTCGGGGTAAATGTAAACAGTCAGTTGTAGACGATTCAGATGCATCAGTATTTTTTTGAACCTCATAAAATTTTTCTAGGGAGCTCTAGTAACAAATTCATGCAAAAAAATCCGTCCATTTTACCTTTTAACAAAAAAACTGATGTTTTTCGTAAAAAATAGATAAACCGTTTACATTTACCCCAAATGACCCTATATTTATTATTTTTTTTATATTTTTTATTTTATTTATTTATTATTTTTTTAAATATTTATTATTATTTTTTTATTATTATTTTTTTTTATTTTATTATTTTTATTATTATTTTTTTTATTATTTTTAACATTTTGGAGAAAACATTAATGTTCCAAGTTTTTAATTGAAATTCATCAAAAAATTTATTAATTTTTTTAATTGTACAAAAATTCATTTAAAAAAGAAGGGAGACCGGGGCGTAATGGATCACTTGAATTTATTCAAAAGTGATAAATCAGAGTAATTTCGGTTTTTAATCAAAATAATGTACTTGGCATACTGTAAGATTGTACCAAGTTTCATTGTCATTCATTTATTATTGTTAAAAATATGGTAGAAAAAGTGATTTTGACGCTCGAAAGTAAATTTTTGAAATCTTTGTTTTTTTGTTACATATTTTTCAAAATTATTTGTAAAAAATTTTTGTTTATCAGGTTTTGAGCTTTAGACATTAAAGAACAATTGATAATTTTTGTTTAATACTTACGGTATTGATAACAAATAACAAAATTTTCAACAAAAACCTCCGAAGCGTAATGGATCACTTTGGCCGGGGCGTATTGGCTCGCACATTTTATTAAAAAAACTTATTGTATTTAAAATATGAATAAAATGATATCCAATTTAACCCTTTATAAAAAAATAACTGGAAAATAGATTTTTTTAAGTAAATGGATTTTGCATTTCGCTACAACTTTTTATAATTTGAAAATTGCATGAAAATGTTTAAAGTTTAAATAAAATATGTTCCATTTTCAATATTCTATGTTATAAATATACAATAGAAACCAAAATTGTCAATAACGTAATAATATTTGATGATCTAAATTATAATTTCATTGCTGATCCATTACGCCCCAGTTCGGGGCGAAATTTCTCACCTTGTATTTCTCCAAAAACATTGTTCTAGAAAAAAAGCATAAGTGATATTAGGGCGTACTTTTTTTAATTAAAAGCTGAGATGTTAGGCTAAGTGTTTCACATGATGAAATTTTTATTAAAGCAAAAATGACGAAGTTAAGCAACAAAAAGTGAAAAATGATCCATTACGCCCCGGTCTCCCCTACAATTATTTTCAAAAAATAATTACACTAATACAATATACAACTTTTAAAAAAAGTCAATCATTTTTAAAAGATTTTACCAAATTTTAATTGTTTAGAAATTTTTCAAAATTAAAGAACTATTATAGTTCAAAAATTGTTTTAAAGTATTTAAAAAAATTAATGGTAAGAATTTCTTTATGATCATTTTTTATTATTATTATTATTATTTATGATCATTATTCTAAAATAAAAAATTAAACAATTTTTATATAGTATATTGAGAAAGCTTAATGATCATGAAATGAACAACTTATTTTAAAATAGTTTAGTAATCTTTATAGATACTAATTGTGTTAATTTTTATTGTAAAATACTTATGTTGAACCATTAAAATATATTTAGAAAAAATTAAAAATTTGAATTTTCTGTTTAAAACACAAATATTGATTAATTTTATAAATATTGATAAAATATACTTCATGTATATTATGTTATGGTCAATGTCGATTATTGGGCAATGTCAACAATGCCCCAAATCACTGGGCAATGTCGACATTGCCCAAAATGAGTGGGCATTGTCGACATTGACCGAGTGTTTTTAATGAGGGTCAAAGAAATGTGTTAGTCCCCGGACATTGTCGAAAATGCCAGGGCAATGTCGACATTGCCCACTCATTTTGGGCAATGTTGTTCAATAATGCCAATTTTTTTGTTCTGGTTTTAATAATAATATTTTTATTTGTTCTTGCAGGACAAACTGCTGTGACATTTTGAATTACATTTTTTGTTATTCTTGAAGCACTTACACTTATTCTGTGTACTTCCGGGATTGCAGTTGCATCGCTCGTACACTGTAAAAAATGTTAGGGGTAATTTTACCAAAAATGTTTTGAAAGTAATTTACACCAAGAATTAGTGGGTAAAAATTCACAAAGTTTTTGGTAGCTTTGCCCAAAACTTTTTTAAAAAATTCATATAAATTTTTAGGTAAAAATACACAAGATTTTTAGTGACTGGGAATTGTCGACGATGCTCAATAATAATCGACATTGACCGTAACATATACATCAATCGATTCGTTATTGTGCTAGGAATATAATTTTGCCAAGAATTGATGAAAATTTCAATTAATAAAAAATTATTTCAAAAAATACAAAAATGTATTTTTTTAAATTAAAAAATTCCTAAAACAAATTTTTTTTATATATTTTTGATGTCTAAAATTTTTCATATTTTTTTCTGAATGATCTTTGGTACTCGTAAACGTAAAGAAAAATTTATATGATTCAAATAACCGATTAATTGACTATTATCTATTAAATATTCACTTGAATCAAATAATATTTATTAGAGCGTCAATTAAATTGTATTTGAACCAATAATTTCAGTATTTGAAGCAAATACCATTTAATTAACTCTAATAATTATTATTTGGTTTAATTTAAATATTTAATTGATAATAGTCAATTGAGGGGCTGGATGCTATAAGGGGATACGCGTGAACACACGGCCAGTCAGTTCGGACGTAAAGATAAAATTTTGAAGTTATTCAAAATGAATTTAAAATTATTGTTTCTTGTTCAGAATTTCAAAGCGAAACTTTTTTTCCAATAAAATTTTTTTATATAATTTTTTGTTTTTAAGTAAATTGAGAAAAAAGTGATTTTTTAACCTAAGAAATTTTAATGAATTTTTGACTTCAACTCGTGATTACTTCGTTAAATATTAATATTTTCCACGAAATTTACACACAATATTCTTCAAACTATACCAAAAGTGAAACAATATTTAGTATTTTTTCAAAAAATTCTGTACCTAAGTAAATAATTATTTAAACAATTTTGCCGGAAAAATGATTCTCCTATTTTCAATTGAAAAAGTTGAGTGACGAATTTTCGTTTACAGAAAACTTCCAGTGACAAAAATGTTCATCAATATGTTAGGAAGTTTTTTAGAAAATTTTTCGTCATTTGATTAATAAATTAAAGAAAATAGAGCAATTTTAACAGCGTCGCGCTATGCTGTAAACGTAAACAATGTCTAACTGTACACTGAAAAAATATTTTGTATAAAGTTTAGTCAAAAGTTGGTTAAAATGGCTACACATAGGCATTTTAATAATGTTTAAAATTCTCTTGTATGGTTATTAAAATGTATTTTCCAATGATTGTTCAAAAAGTAATTTAAAGATTAAAACAGACATTAGATTAAACTTTGGTATGCATTTGATCCTAAACTGATTTACTATTTGTAATACTTTATGCTGTACTTTGGTAGATATTTACCTGCGTGTGTCACAGTTTGTCCAGAAGTTGGGTAAAATGAAAGCCCCACCACGCAACTATACTATCAGGACTGTATGTGAAATTCTAGGAGCCCTTAGGAAATTTGTCCTTTTAACAATATTTGAGGAGCAATTTTTCAAAAGTTGATAAATCCATTTTTTAAAAAAATTGAGATAAACACATATTTAAAATATTAAAATCTTTAGAAATCCATTTATCACTGTTCAATTTAAGAAAAAAATTTATTAATAAAGAATTTTCAGTTTAAAAAATATTTTGGCCTAACCTTGATGATTTTTAATTTCTATCTTTTTATTAGAAAAAATTATTAAAACCTTTAAATTCCCTATTACAATAGAATTTAATTATAAAAAAAGCATTTTAAATGGAAAAAATATTTAAAAATGAATAATTCATTACATTTTTTCTACATTAAAGATAATTTTAATGGTTATGTGAGAATTGTCATTTGTTTAAATTACTCGAAATGACAAAATTTGGATTTATCAAGTTTTGAAAACTTACTCCTCATTTATAAATGTATTTTAAAATCTATCAAAACTTAATTACTAACACTTACTTTTAACAAAATAGTTAAGGAAGATCAAAGATAATAATTATCAATAATTTATTATTTTAATTATTTAAAAGTTATAATTTACATGAAATGAAGATATTATAGATTATGATGTTAACCCTTTGCCGTACATAAGCTTTCCCCACCTCAGAAAAAATAAGTTTGACAGTGGAATCACGTGGATAATATCAGGGCCGGAAATTAGTTTGATTTTGAGGTTATGTTTACATTGGTTATGTAGATTTGATAAAAGTCTTTAATAATCAAATATAGCTATGTTTAAAAAGTAATAAATTGCAAATACACTTCCACTTTATACAAAAAAACAGATTTTTAGGTATTAAATATTATTTTGAAATATAATTTATTTTAAAATATAAATGGATTCATTTTTTAATTAGGTACGTTCCTGCAAATTCAGAACACTTACATTCTCACACATAACTAATTTATCAACACAAGCATACCGCCTTTTCTCATTGGTTGTTCCCCCAGAAAAGACTCTAAACGACATTTCGTAACACAAGAACGGCAAAGGGTTAAATTAAAATATTTTCTTTATTTCTTATTTGCTTTTGTATTTGTATAAATTTAAAAAAAAAATATGTATAAATATAGAAATATATATATATACGTGAAAAAATCTGTTAATATATAAATTTAAAATTATTTTATCTTTTAATTAGTTATTTATTTTAAAATAACATAAGATTTATTAGAATAAATATTTATTTTAATTTATTTTTATTTTAACTTTTTAAATAGATTAATGTTTTATTTATATTTGTAAAGATAAGTTGAAAAATTCAAAGAAATTTTTAATTTATAAATAATAACACTTTATTAATTGATCACGAATTGTTTTATATAATTTAAAACCAATAATAAAATAATAAAACTAGAATAACAAGTAATTAATTACTTATTCATTTTTAATCCGTTTCTCGCAAGTTGTGAATCAACTCTGCCACTTACTATATAAGGACAGTTCAAATCATTCATTTATATGTAAATGTGTGCGAACTTAGTCTTACGTTATATGTGTGTATTAGGTTAGGTTATGTTATATGTTAAGAGTGTTGTATTTGTGTTTGAGTATTTATAAGGTGTATGAGTGAAATAGACATATTGTTTAATGCAAAATGTGTAGGTAATGCAGAAATTCGTACAACATATAAAAATCCACAATCGATAATTAATTTTTTTTATCGTTTTAAAAATGTTGGTAATACAGGAATTAGTCCTAGGAATCAACCGTCGGTATGTAGGAATGATGATTTTACTAGTCTCCCCACCACATTTCCTTCCCCATATTTTACCAATAGCTTGTTCACATTTTACTCAACTTTTGACTGAAATTTAAGATTCCATAGGTCACTCTCTGAAATGTGTTGAATACGTTCTCTCATTTTTTTGTTTATATTGTGTTCGAACGTAGACTAAGCTTTATTCTAACACTTTTCTTTTCTTTACAAAGTATTGTTGAAATTCTATGAAATTTAATTTAAAAACTGACCAATTTTATTTTCACCTAAGAAAAATTTATTTTGAACTACAGTTGGTTAAACTTTATTCAAAAGCGCATGTGTAGCCATTTTACTCAACTTTTGACTAAAGTTTGTACAAAACATTTTCTCAGCGTATACATTGGTCTTGTAATGGCAGGCATTCTACACGTGCGCGGATACGCCGTAATTTTACAGCATAGCGCGACGCTGTTAAAATTGCTCTATTTTCTTTAATTTATTATCAAATGACGTAAAAATTTCCGAAAAACTTCCTAACATATTGATGAACATTTTTGTCACTGGAAGTTTTCTGTAAACGAAAATTCGTCACTCAACTTTTTCAATTGAAAATAGGAGAATCATTTTTCCGTCAAAATTGTTTAAATAATTATTTACTTAGACACAGAATTTTTTGAAAAAATACTAAATATTGTTTCACTTTTGGTATAGTTTGAAGAATATTGTGTGTAAATTTCGTGGAAAAATATTAATATTTAACGAAGTAATCACGAGTTGAAGTCAAAAATTCATTAAAATTTCTTAGGTTAAAAAATCACTTTTTTCTCAATTTACTTAAAAACAAAAAATTATATAAAAAAATTTTACTAGAAAAAAAGTTTCGCCTTGAAATTCTGAACAAGAAACAATAATTTTAAATTCATTTTGAATAACTTCAAAATTTTATCTCTACGTCCGAACTGACTGGCCGTGTGTTTACGCGTATCCCCTTATAGCATCCAGCCCCTCAATTAATTGGTTATTTGAATCAAATAATTTTTTTTCAGTGTCACCTATCAAAATTGAGCGAAATCCTTCAAAACATGCGAGAGAAAATTTGTCCACATTAATTAAAAAATAAAGAAGTCAAAGTAATTAAATCTGCAAAGTGCGGAAATCAAAATCACAATAAGGCTTTCTTTAAGAGAAAGCAATAATTATTATTAATTAAAATTAAGGGAGTGAATCTATCATTCGGAAATTATTACTAATATTAAAGTGAAAGAATTTATCAATCATCCGAATCAATCTCAAAATAATTCTTAAGCTCTTGAGTTATTTATGTATCGATAGCACAGCCATCCTGAATACAGAAACCTGCTTTTTCAGAAAATATGTTTTCGACATTAATTAATAATTTAATATTATCAAAGAACTCAGAAAAAATTGGTTAGCATGGTGGGATACGAGCCCATGACCTTTCTATTGCCGGTAGACTACTCTGACCACTGAGCTACATGCTCAGTATTTTCTGAAAAAGCAGGTTTATGTATTCAGGATGGCTGTACTGTGGATACATATGAAACTCAAGAGCTTAAGAATTATTTTGAAATTGATAAATTCTTTCACTTTAATTATTATTGATATTATTATTTAAAAAAATTATTAATAAATAAATTTATTATTATTACTTATTTATTAATTTATTATTATTAATATTATTACTTCAGTTTGTTTAAGATATAAATAGGGGAGAGTCAGTACGGTCGGCTCACTTTTTGACTTGTACCCATAACTTCCGTTCTAGTCCGAATTTCACGTTTTCTGACATATGGTTGGAAAGATCTTCTAAAGTGGAATGTTTCTTCTGTACATCAGAAAATATTTGGGCAAAAATTGGAAAAGTTATAAACATTAAAAAAAATGTCGTTACGGTTGGATCAGGTCTTTACGGTCGGTTCACCGTAGAAAATCAATGTGAAATGAAGGAATATTACTAAAAATGTCCCATAAATTACAGAAGAATGCTGAAATGCACTTGAAAATGGAAAAAGGAAATAAAAAAATTATTTAAAAATTAATCTAAAAACATTCTCAGTAAGCGAAACGTTTACAATACGTTATCGAAGGAGATGTGAAATAAGACTTTTTAAAATGTTTTACGAACGTTTTTCGAACATGAATATTTTTTTTCACTGTAAAATGACGTTCTTCACACATCTCTACCTTAAACAAATGAATTTCCGATGTCAGAACGCACCATAATTGTAAAATAATGCGTCCCAACATGGACGATATAAAGTGACCCGACCGTAAGTTTCGCGTCGTTTTTATTTTTTTAGCACACAGACATAAACGCACGATATAAAAACCAAATAACATACCAAAGTATTAAAGGACTCTCTAATGAATAAATTTCATCAATTTAATTTATTGTTTGCATCTTCCATTTTGTTTAAATAATCTTTTTCGACACTAAGTAAAAGTTTTGCTTAAAAAATTCACCACACATTTACGTTTTACGTTTGTACTGCTCGCGTACTTCATCGGAACTTAATGAAAGAAACATGAAAAGTTTTCTACCATTACTAAGAAGTATTTACATGCAATGGTAAATGGTACCAGTTTGTTACAACTGAGAAACCTGAGGTGAGCCAACCGTAAAGGTACGCCGACCGTAGTGACTCTCCCCTACGATTTGCTTTTTTAAAATTAAATTCATAATTAAAAAAATGTTGCCATATCGGAAATATACGAATTTCCGGATATCCATAGGACGTTTGTAGGATATTCAGAATATCTAGTATTTGGTAATCCAAAACTGAGAAAAATGTATTTCTCATCGTCTTCCTGTAAATTTTTCTTTTGAAAATTGTTTATCAAGAAATGTTTAAAAACATTTGTCTGAAATAAGATTCTCAACTTTTTTTGAAAATAAAATCGTACATTTAAATATACAACGAAATGAAAGAATTTAATTTAAAAAAAAACTCAAAATTTGACTCCAACATTTTTTAATCAAAAAACATTTTTATTTTCAAGTCTTACTACGACTACTTTATATTTTTAGGGTCGCTGAAACCGAAACTGAAATTCATTTAACCCCATCACGTCAGGATTTTAAGATAACCTTAAAAAAATCAATTTGGGGTCAAAATTTGACCTTAAAATTTGTTAATGAACAAAAATTTTTATTTTTAAGTCTTACTATGACTGCTTTATGTTTTGTGGGATGCTGAAGCCGAATATGAAGTCTATTTAACCCCATCTAGACAGGGTTTTGAAATACCCTCGAAGAAAATTAAAAAACATTAACCAAAAATTTTTAAATCAAGAAAAATTTTTATTTTTAACTTTTACAATCACTGTCTTATATTTATGGGGTCTTTAAAGCTAAATCTGCAGTCTCCTTAATCTTATCACGTTAGAGTTTTGAAATAACATAAAAAAATCTAAAAATGTCACTGAAAAATGTTTAAATTATGGAAATTTTTATCTGTAAGTCGGTTTATTTCAAAACCCTGATGTGATGAGGTTAAATGAATTTCAGTTTAGGTTTCGTCGACCCTAAAAATATAATGTAGTCGTAGTAAGACTTGAAAATAAAAATGTTTTTTGATTAAAAAATTTTGGGGTCAAATTTTGAGTTTTTTGAGGTTATCTTAAAACCTTGGCGTGATGGGGTTAAATAAACTTCAGTTTCGGTTTCAGCGACCCCAAAAATATAAAGTAGTCATAGTCTGATCAAAAGCTCAGAGCATCAATTTTTTTTGTATGCCAGTGTAATTGAATTATTGCAATGAATATTATTAAATTTTTAAAAATTGTGACGAGATCTGAAGAAAGGGAGCTTACTGCAAATTAAAATAAGTTTTTATTAAACATTTTAGTTGTAGTAAAGACTTAAACATTAATGAATCCAATTGACAGTTGAATTTGTATTTTCATTTAAAAAAATTTCAAACATAACCTATAATTTTTTGCTTCTAAGGTCCCGTTCATCAGATTGCATCACTAATAATTAAATTCCTGAGAAGAATTTTATTATTTTTAAAAATAATTAAATGTTTGCAAAGAATTTTATAAATGTTTTTTTAAATTATTTAATTATTTTGGGAAATTTCGTATTAAATAGTTAATATTAAAAATCAATGAGTTACGAAAAATTTGTGAAAATAATCTAATTTTTTAAAAGATTTTTATCCACACGATGCCTGGAATAAATGAAAATAAATGAAAAAATTAAGTAGACAAAATTGACAGTGTTGGGATTTTGTTATTTAATATGTTCTTATTTTGCGAAATGGTTTATGCAATATCAAGCGTTATGTTTGTATGTAGCCAACAGTCATGTATCTAATGACACCGCAGAATCTATTGTGAAGCAATTGTTAATACATTTTCTGACTTTCTATTACTTTTGATATATTATTTCTCACTCTTTCACAGTATACAAATCCTGTATATGCATAAAAATATATAATATCATTTAAGAGGTTACATACCTTTTCGACTACAAAAAAGAGTGATTTTCATAATTATTTTTAGATTTCTCATTAAAACTGTATTGAAAAAATTTTAACATTTGTGGAAACTGTAGCTATTTTACCAAAATACTTTTTTTAAGGTGGCTTGCGGTGTGCACGATAAAACGGGAACACCTCAAATCAAAAACAAAGGGCAATTTTTTAGTTTACTATGTTATCTAGTTTGTGAACGAAGGGTTTTAAGAAAAATTTTTTTTTCTAAAAATGGTCATTTTATTCTATTTTAATACCGAAATCATCTCTAAATTAGAACATTTTTTTACAGTGAACCCTGTAAATTTCAAGCTGATCGCTTTAGCGCTTTTTGAGAAATTATGCACACCGTAACAGTAGTTTAAAAAGAATACGATTCAGAGATAATAGCGTTTAAAGTTTCAAGTTCAGTTCTGACCTCTGAGGAAAAAAAAAATAGCAAAAATAGCAAAAATAGCGCTAAAAATAGCAATAACTTCGGTTCTAATGCACCGATTTCAATGAAAATTTAGGAAAACATTCTCGAAAATATATACTTTTAAAATAAACAATGACATTTTTTCGATTTTTTGAGTCCCACAAAGGTATGTAACCCCTTAAGGAGGTTCTCCGGCAAGTCAATTTTCTTCGAAATTTTTCCAAATTTTGGGAGACTATTTATTTTTGTATACTTTATAAGTGGCAAAAACCTCAACACCCCTTACCATGCTAAAAACGTAAAAATTCAGGTTTAAAGTTTCAACATTTGCATAGGATTCCACATGAAGCATTTGAAAATGTGCCATTATATTTAACTGCTGACAAACTTTTCTTACAATTTTTTTAAAAATTAGTATATTGTAGTGTCAAATGAATAGAATAATGTGAAACAGTTTCAAGAGGGTATGCTTAATTTTTTAATAGAGCACTTTTAAGTAGAAAAGTCAGGTTGATTTTCCATTACGCATTAAGCGGTAAGAGAGACAACTGCTGTCACTCGCTTGAGAAAGACAGAGAGAGCACAAAATCGTTCTCAACCACTACTTAGGTGGCAGGAGTAGTCGATTCGTACACGGAGAGAAAAGTTGTAGTTAATTCTGCTTAACACGTTTAGTAAGTCAGTATTTAGTAATAATAACTGAATATTTAGTTACATTTAAAAAACATCGTTTAGTTTCGTTTTGTCGATTTTACTAAACAGTGTTGTCGAAGACACTGAATGTTTAGTTAAAGTCACTGAACACTGCGCAGTACACTGTTTTTTCAAAATGGCGGAATTGTGAAAAGTGATAAATGGTTAGGAAATGAACGTCAAAGAATTATTGTGTAATTGGGGATTTTCGCAGTACGAAATATTCCCCTTTTAAAGGTAATAACGACAAGGAGCAAACGTTTTCGAATCTAATCCTAATGAAAAATTTCAAGGAACGTTTCATAAAAAAATCAAATAACTGCAAATAGGATTGCTCAAAACCAAATTTTCTAATCTCAAAATTTTTATATTTATATATAAGCAAATAGTGAACATTACAAAAATTGAAATTTACAGAATAAAATTCAATGAAAACTACTGGTGAATATTGCTAATAATATTTGTATTCTTTTTCTGTATTTCGTATCATTCGCAGAAAACCTAACCTTTTAAAAATATGCAAATTAACTGCTAAAATTTTTGTAATAATTGTTTTTGTTTTCTGTTGAAATACAAAAATTCCACGTTGACTTTCTACTACTATTGAAATTATTGCAAAATTAAATGTAGAAAACAATATTTTAATATTTTATACTGAACAGTTTAGTCTATTTGACTTTCTGTGCAGTTGAATTAACTTTTTCCTGAGTAGTCAAAATGACTAAACGCCAGTTTAGTAAATCCTACTACTAGTTTAGTTAGTCCAAAATCGACTATATTCTGTTTACTATATTTAACTGCGCAAGTAGTTAATCTGACTACGCCCTTCTCTCCGTGTATAAAATGTGTCACGCGCAGAATTACATTTAAAATAAAAAAGTCAAACTACATTCGTTTTAAAAAGCTTTATTTGCAAACATTGAGTTAACTTTATTGGCATTTTATGGATAATTGAAAATTTTAAATCCATTTTCATGTACAATTTTGAATTGTAGTTTACGATAAATTTCTTTCACATCTACAATATGTATAGAATAAGTGGGTAAAGAAAATTTTCGATATTTGACATCCTAAGAAAGTTACAGCACTGAGAAGATAAGATTATACTTTTTAACATCTGGAATATTAAACCGGTGTTAAATGTTATGCATCAGCATCTTTTCTTAATATCTAGTACCGACACAGCACCGAACATTTCCTGAAAGACGACCGGACCTCGTTCGCTGAACGAGGTTAGAAACATTGAGTGGCGATGTTCAGGGGAGATTGCGTAGATGTTCAAATGTCCACATAAACAGAACATTAAATAGTTTCTTGTTTACAAAATTTAAAAGCCATGAGAACAAATCTTTTATCTTTTTTACTAAAAAAAACTGTTTTCGGCGATTTTATTATCATTTTTTCACTTTTTTTAATAGGTGTTTATTACTTAATAATAACGGTTAATGAACTGTATAAATTTTTTTCTAACTGGCAAGGGTTACAGGAGAGGGAAAGCACATGTTTTTTTTCTTTGTTGAATCGTAAATTGTAGTAATTAATCTTTTTCTTCAATTTCGTAGGTGGGGGCAAAATGGGGTAGAAGAAAGTGGGGCAAGACGGGGTTCACAAAAATTAAACAAAAGAAAAGAGAAATAAGAGAAGTTAAGAAAACTACCTAACTCAAGACTGAATAAAATAAGAGTGACCAAAACGAAGAAAGCTTGTAAGGTTAAATCAAGAATTAGCGATGGTAAAGTGGTTCATACACCTTGTCTCTATTGTAATGGTAATTACTTAGACTCAAATGAAGGCTGGACTGCTTGTTCTGTCTACAGCCAATGGGTTCACTGCAGTTTTACTGTCGATAACGATGATGCAACCTTTACTTGTAAAATTTATCGACAAAAATAGGTTTTTTTTGAGTTTCGGTTTATGATTTTACATTCATTGAAAAAATGTTAAAAATGCGTATTTTGCGTTTTGAAACGTAAGTTGATTAAAAACTAGAACCAATCCAATATTTTTAAAGTCAGATTCGTATTCTACGGACAAAATCCTGTTTGAATAGGCTGTAACATTTTAGGCAACATGCAGTTGATGAAATTTTGTCGACCTGTGTTATAAACACAGAATGCAAATATAATGTTCATCTCTACTATTTTATTACTAATTTTTATAAATATAACTTTATTACTAAATCAACTTTAGGATTGTAATTGACATTAAGTAATTATTATTAATTGAAATTTTATCATTTTATCAAAATTAGTAATAAATCAAAATATTAACTGTCAAGTTCAATGGAATATTTCTGTATCAATATTATATATTATTAAATTGAAATTCTCCAGTTTTGGAATTTTGTTTCTAATTGCAAAAGTGAAATAATTAATAAAACGCAATACATGTATATAGTTAAATTTTGCATAGAGGTAAATTTTAATGGGGATATATGTGACGTATTGATTTTATATAAATTCTCATATCTCTCTTTCACTCATTATTTATTGGTTTTTGATATGTAAAAAATAATTTTTTTCTATATAATAACGTAAATCGAATACAAAATTAAAAAGATGTTTTCTTTAATCTATTTAAGAAATAATAGAAAAGTTTAAAATAATCTTTTCCATGTAGAAATCTAGCTCTTTTGTGGGCCGTAACAGTTTTCTCCAACAAAAAATTATATCGTTTTCCCTATCAGGTCCTAATACGGCCCGATTGATGAGACCGAATTACAGATTTTCGAATGTAATGTGGCACGCGAAGAAATTCCCTTATAAGGGTCCCAAACAGAGCAAATACGGTCCCTAATATTAGAAGTTTAATTAATTATTTTTTTATTATTTTGCGTGTAGTATACTGTAAAAAGAAAGATACTAATTTAGTACCAATTTTTGGTACTAAATCGGAATTTGGTTCTATTTTAATACCGAAATCAGCTCTAATTTAAAACCATTATTTTACAGTGTATTATAGAATCAAATTTTTAGTCTCATTTTATTTTTTTTATTTATTGGTTTATACACCTGTCTTCAGCCTTACATACTTGGCTATACAAGTGTTTCTTACAATTTCTTGCTTTACAAATTTTTCTTACATACAATTCTTAATACTAAGTTTGCGCCTACAGAACGTCTTTCGAAATTAGGAGTACTCGCATTAGCCTGGACTACCCGTCTAATGGGTTTTCTCGCCAGAGGAGAGGGAAACTGTAGAAAACCTTCTCCTGAGTACAACCGGTTTATCGACAGTCGAGTTCTAATGGTGTGTACAGTCAGAGGAACAAGGGTCGTTGATTACGAATCTGAAGTTATTTTAAACATTTCAAAATGGCGGATCCAATATGGCGATCAAAATTTAAAATTTGATCAGATTCGAAAGAAACTTGTTAGCTGGGGGTTTTTGGGGTTACTGATTACGAAGCTGACGTCACTTTTTAAAAATTCAAAATGTCGAATCCAATATGGCTGAGAAATTTTTAATTTAATGCAATTTCCTTAAAAATTGATACCCGAGGGATTTTTGAAGTCGCTGATTACGAATTTGATGTCACTTTTTAGGAATTAGAAATTAGAATTGGATTATGGTGGACAAAATTAACATTTGATCAAATTGTCAAAAACTTGTTACTCACGGGTTACATTATAGATTAGTGTAAAGCAAGAATTTCTTAAAAGTGACTTGAAATTTGTAATCAGCGACCTCAAAAACCCCCTAGTAACAAGTTTTAAGTGAATCTGATCTTTGAATTTTGACCGCCATATTGGAACCGCCATTTTGAATTTTTAAAAAATGACATCAGATTCTTAATCAGCGACCCCAAAAACCCCCGAATAATAAGTTTTATGCGAATCTAATCAAATTTGAATTTTGACCGCCGTATTAGATCCGCCATTTTGAATTTGTTAAAAATCACTTTAGATTCGTAATCAGCAACCCAAAAAAGCCGTGGGTTATAAATTTTTATAGAATTAATTTAATTGTTTTTTATAGTTTTTTCAACTACATTTTTATTGGGGCCTCCAGGAACTATGATAATTAATGTTAGAATTATGATATTTATTTCTAATAATTTTTTACTCATCTTCCTTATTATTTACGCCTCCTGAAACTATAGGAAATAGTCAAAAATTAATAAAAAGCAGTTTTTTTAATGTAGGTGGTCATTTGTTATTAGGAGGGCTTTGATAGGGGACATGTTAGGCCCTTGTTTGGGGCCACATTAATTTTCCACTGAGGGGCCCCATTACATTTTGCGTAACGAAACTACTAAGGACCCTAGCAGTTTGACCTATTGGGCCCCTAATATTAAAAGGGAAAACTATTACGGTTCCTAACAGTGCCACATTGCATTGTCTACTCGGGTTTCAGTAAAATTACTTCCTTGTTAATGTCGTAATCTCGGTAAGGAGGAAAAAAAAGTTGAATGACTATTACATTGCAAATCTGTTTTTCACACTTGATATCGTCAAGTTAAAAACGGACGTGGCGCATCAATTGTCATTGCCTGGTACAACAATTTTATTCTTGACATACTTTAAAAAAAAATTTCGAGAATTTTTATTGTACTAATTATTATTTACGGATATAATAAATATTAATAATTACAAATTTTTTTTAGTAATAATAATAACTACAGTAAATAACAATTATTATATTAATAAAATTAGACTTATTTTGTCTGTACATTGCCCAGAATTAATTATTTCTAGTATAATTTATTGTTTTGAACAATATTTTTTCCATCCTTCTATGAAACGAATAAATATGGGTCATTCCATACGAAAAGGCAAATGACTGTGTCCACTCGTGGTTTGAAGCAATTGCAATGTTAAATAGCTCAAAATTTAGCATTTTTTACGTAGAATCGAATGCCGATGGGCTATTTTTGGCATTTTCAAAATGGCGACCACCACAGCCAAATATATGCCATAAATTTAAAAAAAAAAGTTAATCTTCAAAAACTCTAACATTTTGTTATGTAAATTAGTTACAAACGCTAATTTTCAAATTTCTGTATCCCCTGAATACAAATTTGGAGTAATTTGTGATCTGAATCCCAAAATTCAAAATGGCAGATCCAAAATGGCGGACTAATTTTTCAAATTCAATAAATTCAATTAAATTAGGCTGAATGTTGTTACTCGGGGGTTTTTGGGGTCGCTGAATACGAATCCAAGGTCAGAATTTAAAAATTTAAAATGGCGGATCCAATATGGCGGCAGATTTTTTTTTTAAATTGTTGAAATCAGATGAATATTGTTACTCGGGGGTTTTTGGGGTCGCTAAATACGAATCCAAGGTCAAAATTTAAAAATTCAAAATGGCGGATCCAATATGGCGGAAGATTTTTTTTTAAATTGTTGAAATCAGCTGAATATTGTTACTCGGGAGGTTTTCACGGTCGCTGAATACGAATCCAAAGACAGAATGCAAAAATTCATAAAGAGGGTTCTAAAATGACTGACAAATGAATTAATAATGGCTTTCAAAACTTTCTAAACCTAAAGTATAGATTAAATCACAATTATTACCTAACATTATAGTATTATTAAATGTAATGATAATGTAATATTATCCTAATATTATTAAGAAAAGTACATAAAAACATTTGTACTTTATATAATAATGTAATATGACTTTAATGTTACTGACAAATTACGGTTGGATTCTAGGTAATTAATACAATTAGGCGATGATTTTAATGACTGTAATTTTACGTGATACTAATAAAAGAATACTTTCTTCAAACAAATTAAGGTAATTTTTAAGAATAGTTTCATTAATAAAGATGATTTAATTTACTGCACTTACATAATTAAGAGAATTATAGTTTATACATGGACTGTAAAATTTGGCTTTAAAATCAAAAAATGATATTCATTTACATTATAATCATAATCAGTGAAACGTCAGGAAAATTTTTACATGACTTATACACGGTTTTAGAAATTTTTTTAAGTTCTTACCTTTATGTCGTTTTAAGTTATACTTGTCTAACTTTGTTTATACTAATCTTGACTTAAAAATCCATTGTTGAAAGAGATTAAGAAATGTTTTAAGGAGAAGTGATCAAAATTTTTTTATTTACTAATTTACTTCGCAATGTAAGTAATAGTTAAATAGTTGTAAGAAGCGTCAAGAATTTTAGACGCAACTACGCTTGCGCTGCAAACGTTCTCTTAATGGTAGGATAAAGCGCGACTGTTTAAAACGCTATACATATATTGTAATTATAATACATCTTAAAGAATACATTTCAAATAATTTTTTTTCTTTCAATATATTATTAAATATCTGAGAAATTATTAATAATCATTATTAATTTCCAAAAATTTTAAATCATATTATTATTTTTATTTAATTATTATTATTAATTTTTAAAATTTTATATAATATTGTATTAGAAGAAAAAAAAATTATTTGTTTTCTTAATATTTTAATAATTATAATATATACCGTAAAGCTTTTTAAATAGACGCGCTTTATTCTACCATTAATAGAAGGTTTGCAGCGCAAGCGCAGTTACGTTTAGTGACGGTCGTTGGCATCTCAGTATCAGGATGTGTGCAATTCTCACGTGACGGTTTGAGCCAATCAGCGAACTATTTGACCCCACTATTCAACATCCTCCCTCCACATCGAGCCATAGAGCACCAAGAGAGGAATCGACTATTTACTACATTTCTAACTGCCTACGCTTTCTATCGTGTAGATATCACCATACTCAAAACTACTTGTTCATACAGTCAGATATAATCCAATCAAATCATATATTTCCGATTTACTCCTAGGTTTTATGAATCCTACTTAGTTCCTTTCCAATTTGTTTTCTTTTTTTTTATCTTCATTCCTTTTTCCGTCTTCTGTTTTTTTATTTTTGTTCTAAAATCTCAACAATTTTCGGAAACTATTAAGAGGCAAAAATTTTGAAATAAATATTAATCTGTCCTTTTTAGGACTTTTTTTCTCTTTCAATGATGGACACTCAAGATAGGATTATTGTAAAAAAAGATAGGTGTATTAATCCTTTAAATTTAGAAGGACATAGAGGTAAGAGTTTAAGGAAATTTTCTAAAACTTTAATAAACAAATTTCCAACATTTCCTGACGATTCGCTGATATGTTGTAAATGCAGAAGACTATCAAATTCAGATTTTAACGACGAATCTGTCAGTTCCAGTAAAAATTGTGATTCAATTAATTCTATGAGTACAGAAAACTCAAGTAACGAGAATAATGAACCTACCGCTCAAAATTCAACCAATTTTTCTGCAGAAAATGATTTATTAGACATTTTGGAAGGTTTGAAAAAAAAATTTCAATCACTTCCATTATATGATCCCGATAGAATTGCGATATTAACGGTTTTACCATCAAATTGGACAATTGAACGAATTTCTACGGAATTTAATACAAGTACTAAATCTGTTAGAACAGCAAAAGATTTGAAAAAATTGTACGGCTCTTTTTCGAGACCTACGCCGAAAGTTGGAAATGCAATGCCAGAAGCGCATATAAATAAGGTACTAGATTTTTATGAAAACGACGACAATAGTAGAATACTTCCTGGAATGAAAAATAAAAAATCAATAGTGGTTAATGGGAGAAAAATTCTAAAACAAAAGAGATTAATTTTATTCAATTTAGGAGTATTGCACACAAAATTTCGACAAGAAAATAAAGACATAAAGATCGGGATATCAAAATTTTGTGAATTACGACCAGGTAATTGTATTTTAGCTGGAGAAGGCGGTAGTCATGTTGTATGCGTGTGTGTTTTGCACCAAAACTGTAAGCTTATGCTTAATGCAATAAACTTACCAAAATTAACCAAAGATGCCGAATTCCCTCTTCAAACATACCATGACTGCCTGAATTTTCTGCTTTGTGAAGAACCAAAAGATATTTGTCATTATAATAATTGTAAATCATGTGCTGGAACAGAAAAATTGAAAACTTATCTGCTTGATCTTTTACAAGGTTGTGACGTTCCTGAAATTAAGTACAGTTTATGGTGCACAACTGATAGAGCAACTATGCAGACGAAATCATCGAGCAGAGAAGATTTTCTTATAGAACTTGGTAGTAATTTAGAGAAGCTAAAACCGCACAATTTCATAGATGAAAAACAAACGGCATATTTCAACGAACTGAAAAGTACACTGAAAGATGGAGAATTTCTCGTTTTGTGTGATTTTTCTGAAAATTATGCCTTTCTTGTGCAAGATGCAGCTCAAGCATTCCACTACAACAATAATCAAACTACTGTATACACAGTAGTTTATTATTATTGTAAAGATGGAGAATTATGCCACGAAAATCTTATCATTCTTTCAGATTGCTTAAGTCATGATTCAGTTGCTGTCTACATCTCCAATTCTTTCATAACTGAACATATTAAAAAATCTCATCAAGTAAAGAAAATTTTCTATGTCTCTGATGGATCCAAGCAGCATTTTAAAAATAAATATAACATGATCGATCTTATGAAGCATCATACAGATTTTGGAATAAAAGCTGAGTGGCACTTTCATGTAACTGCCCATGGAAAAGGCCCTCATGATGGAATAGGAGCTACTTTGAAAATTCAAGCACGAAGAGCAAGTCTCCAAGCATCATCGCTCAACAGTATTTTAACACCTCACCAGCTTTATGATTGGGCAAGGAATAATATTAAAAACATCACTTTTTTTTATTACGATGATAAACATCACGAAACAATTAAAAAGCGATTAAATTCACGTTTCAAAAATGCACCAGCAGTTCCACAAATCCAAAAAAAACACGCTTTTGTTCCTGTGTCAGATACAGAACTCGAAATAAGAGCATATTCCAGTGCTAAAGAGTGCGTCACCTTTAAATATTGATTCAATATCAATTTCAATCGGTCCTTTTTAGGACTCTTCTTTCACAGAGAGAAGTAAAATAAGTCTCAATCAGTCCTTTTTAGGACTCTTCTTTCACAAAGAGAAATAAAATAAGTCTCAATCAGTCCTTTTTAAGACTCTTCTTTCACAAAGAGAAGTAAAATAAGTCTCAATCAGTCCTTTTTAGGACTCTTCTTTCACAAAGAGAAGTAAAATAATTTTCAATCAGTCCTTTTCAGGACTCTTCTTTCAGAAAGAGAAGTAAAATAAGTTTCAATCAGTCCATTTTAGTACTTTTCTTTGATTCTGTCTTTGGATTCGTATTCAGCGACCGTGAAAACCTCCCGAGTAATAATATTCAGCTGATTTCAACAATTTAAAAAAAAATCTTCCGCGATATTGGATCCGCCATTTTGAATTTTTAAATTTTGACCTTGGATTCGTATTCAGCGACCGTGAAAACCTCCCGAGTAACAATATTCAGCTGATTTCAACAATTTAAAAAAAATCTTCCGCCATATTGGATCCGCCATTTTGAATTTTTAAATTTTGACCTTGGATTCGTATTTAGCGACCCCAAAAACCCCCGAGTAACAATATTCATCTGATTTCAACAATTTAAAAAAAAAATCTGCCGCCATATTGGATCCGCCATTTTAAATTTTTAAATTCTGACCTTGGATTCGTATTCAGCGACCCCAAAAACCCCCGAGTAACAACATTCAGCCTAATTTAATTGAATTTATTGAATTTGAAAAATTAGTCCGCCATTTTGGATCTGCCATTTTGAATTTTGGGATTCAGATCACAAATTACTCCAAATTTGTATTCAGGGGATACAGAAATTTGAAAATTAGCGTTTGTAACTAATTTACATAACAAAATGTTAGAGTTTTTGAAGATTAACTTATTTTTTTTTTAATTTATGGCATATATTTGGCTGTGGTGGTCGCCATTTTGAAAATGCCAAAAATAGCCCATCGGCATTCGATTCTACGTAAAAAATGCTAAATTTTGAGCTATTTAACATTGCAATTGCTTCAAACCACGAGTGGACACAGTCATTTGCCTTTTCGTATGGAATGACCCATATATAATTTATTTAAATGAACAAAAAATGTGTTTCAATTAAATATAAATATGCTTCACTGTAGAGCAAAGATATTTTTAATTTGATTTAAACAAAATTTGTTTGAATCGAATAAATCGTTTTCTCAGTGTAAAATCACTAACAAAAAACCTTTTTTTGTATATTATTAAAAAAATTATATATTTTTAAAGCTTTTCTTTTCTTTAAAGTTTTCCTTTTAAAATTTATGTTACCGTTAATAATAAAGTTTATAGTAAACAATTTTTTTTTATGTAACAGGGAGAAGAATATACTTCGGTTACTGGCAAAGTAATTCCATTTATTAATAGTTGAATTAAAAACTTATTTAAACTTAAAAGTTCTTGTTTTTAAAATATAACTATTTTATTTTTACCAAAAAACACAATGTGTAAAAAAAATATTTATGTTTGCGTTAAGTAAAACCTACCAATATTAAATATTGGACAACATTTTAAAAATTAAATAATTTGAAAAAATGTAAAGGTTTAAATGTTTAAAAACCATTAAAGTTTTGATTTACAAAATTATTTTAAAATAAAATATCTTTTAACTTTATTTGAAATATTAAACCCTTTTATTCAAACGGAGTAAACGAATAATTGATGTTTACATTGGGGTTGAACACAAATTATTTGTAATAAAAATTTTGTGGAATTGAAAAGTTGTGAACATAAAAAATTTCTTGTAAAATAAAAACATAAGTACAAATAAAAATAATATAATTGGATTATTTACTTTAACCCATTAAGTCCCATGATGAAACCAGCCATTGTATTAAAAAACTAACAATTAGATTCATAGGCAAATGAAAAAAAGGATATACCTCTTTTTTGTTTTAAATTTCCATTTGTTTAACAAAAATTAAAATTTTTTTGAAATCTGTTACCGCCAATCGATTCTACGTGAAAAAATAAAAATATTTTGCACGAATCATTTTTCTGTCGAAGTCGTATTTTGTTTATAAAATTGTTATAAACAAATTAAGCTGGGAAAGGGTGTTTCATCCCAAGCATAAACAAATGGATTTTAAGTAAAACTAAAAATTTGATTTATAGGCAAATGGAAAAAATTATATACTTGTTTTTTTGGTTTTAATTTCAAATTGTTTAACAACAATTATTTACCTAGCTTAATTTGTTTATTACAATTTTATAAACAAAATACGATTTGGAGAGAAAAATGATCCATGCAAACATTCTTATTTTTTCACGTAGAATCGATTGGCGGTAACAGATTTCAAAAAATTTTAAATTTTTGTTAATTTGTTTAAACAATTGTTGTTAAACAATTAGAAATTAAAAACAATAAAACAGGTATATCTTTTTTTCCCATTTTCCTATCAATCCAATTTTTAGTTTCACTTAAAATCCATTTGTTTATGCTTGGGATGAAACACCCTTTACGCAGCTTAATTTGTTTATAACAATTTTATAAACAAAATGCGACTTGGAGAGAAAAATGACTCATACAAAATATTTATTTATTTATTTCAAATATACACGGGACATGCCCACTCGTACAATTGTACTTAAAAGAATAAATTTAATCACAATTACATTCATAATAATAACTTTCACTAGGCTGGCTCTATGTTATTAAAATTTAGCAATATTTTTCGTAATGCTGTGGTGAATCTTTGCAAATTATTATCAAAGAAATTAACTTGATCAGAAATAGTATTAGCTTCTCTACTAATCCTATTTATCACTTCATTATTTCCATAATTAGTTCTATGAAAGTTTATACGAAAGGGTACATGATTTCTAGTAAATTTTGTAGGAACAGCTAAATTAATCATTGTCAAAAGAGCAGGACACTGAATAAACCCATTTAAAATTTTGTATAAAAACAACAAATCATTATAAAGAAATCTGGACGAAACCAAGGGAATATTCATTTCAGCACGCAAGCGACCATATTCATGAGCCTGTCTATCATATGTTAAATTAAGTTGCCTTGCAGCAAATCTGAGAAATCTATTTTGAACACGTTCAATTCTAATAATATTAAATACATATATTGGCGACCAAATAACAGAAACGTATTCAAGTATCGATCTGACAAGCGTAAAGTACAACACTCTTAACGTATTAACATTATGAAAGACTGATGCCGATCTCATCACAAATCCTAAGGATTTTAAGGCTCTCGAAACCACTCCTGATATGTGATCATTGAAAGAAAAGTCATTACTAAATAATAAACCTAAATCAGTTATTTTAATTTTTCTAATTATTTCTTCACCACCAATATTATAAGAGTAAATTAATGTATTTCTTTTTGAAAAAGAAATAACGCAACTTTTATTAATATTCACAGTCATATGATTAAGGAAACACCAATCATCTAAACAATCTAAATCCTGTTGTAGTTCAGAACAATTCAGACATGGATCAGTAGGACCAATAACCTTATAACATTTAAGATCATCAGCGTATAGAAGGAAAAAAGAATGTTTAAAAACAGAAATAATGTCATTAATATATAAAACAAATAGGAGTGGTCCAAGATGTGATCCCTGAGGAACGCCAGAAGTAGCGAGAAAAGGATCTGAATAATCACGATCAACACGAACAACCTGACACCTGTTAGAAAGATAACTTTTTAAAAAACAAGTAAAATCAATAGGCAGACCCATGACTCTCAGTTTTTTTTAGCAAAACATTATGATCTACTCTGTCAAATGCCTTGCTCAAATCAGCATAAATTACGTCAATCTGACTACCAATTTCAAGATTAGTAGTCAGATAGTTTGTGAAAATCCCAAGGTTAGTCAATGCAGAACGACCCCTTATAAAACCATGTTTTTCATCAATAATAGTGTTTGACACTGTCGCATATAATGAGTCAAAAATTAAACTTTCAAATATTTTAGAAAATACATTTAAAATTGATATTGGCCTATAATTTTCAACATTGATTTTATTGACAGACTTATAAATAGGAACAAAAATTCCTTTTTTCCATTCAATTGGGAAAACACTAAATTCTAAACATTTATTATATAATATGAATAAGGGCTCAATTAATGAATAACCACACATTTTAATAAGGGATGGTGGGATTTTATCTGGTCCTGCCCATTTATTACTATCAAGATTTTTTATCTTTTTAAAAATATCATATCTAGTTATCATTATTTTTTGCATATTCACCTTAACATTTATATTGCAAGGCAAATCTATATCTTGCTCTGGAAAAACCGTATAAACTGACTCAAAATGCTTCGCAAACAAATTAGATATCAATAACGACGTATCGACAACTTCTTCTCTCAAAAATATATAATTTGGTATAAGTTGATCTCGACGTGTTGAATTTATAAATTTCCAGAAAAATTTTGGATTATTTGTTATTGAATATTCAGTATTAGATATATAATTATTATAAGAAGTTCTAGATAATTCTTTACATTGCGATCTCAGTTTAGAAAATTTTACATAATCAATATTACTCTTACTTTTAACATAATTTAAATGAGCAATTTTTTTCAATAACCAATTTTTTCAATTCTCCCACATACCAGAGAGGAAAATGCGATTGATTTATAAATTTCATTGGTACGAAAAGATTGAAAATATTACACAAATGATTATAAAAATTACCAACTGCAAGTTAGAGAAAACCAAGTCTAAAATAGTTCCATGTAAGTTAGAATTATTATTCATTTGAGATAAACCTACATAATCAAGTGTATCAAATAAATTTGTTGCAATTATATTTTGTTGATAAGGGAAATCAAAATTCAATTCATATAAATTAACATCACTACTACTATTCCAAGTTATAAAAGGTAAATTAAAATCACCAACTAAACACAAGAAAGAGCCAAGATTTTGCTCATAAACATTATCAATAACACTACACATTTCAGAATAAAGAACAGAGGACGAATTAGGAGGTATATAAAAGCAACCAATTATTAAAAGAGTGTTATTATGTTTAAGTTTAATTATTATATGTTCAACAATTGAAGTGCTTTTAATTAACACACTCTTCAAATTTCTCTTAACTGCGATTAGAACACCGCCACCTCTTAATTTTGAGCTCGTCACACTGCTCCTATCAAAACGATGCACGTCATAATCAACGAAACCAAGTTCTTGAGAATTTATACTATTATTTAACCATGTTTCAGTCAGTGCAAAAACATCACATGAAAACAATGACACACATTGACGAAGTTCATTTACTTTCGTGCGAACACCTCTAACATTTTGGTAGTAAAGATGACAGGTTGATAAGGGGTGATGAAAGGGGAAATTACGCTGAGCATAAGTAGGGGAAATTACTTCTCCTTCACAGCATGTACGTCTATTTGGACAGTCAACTGTCAACGTGGAAGTACGCTTCCGAGTAGGGATTTTTATAATCGTAGGAATTCCACGACGAAACACCATCATTATATCCGTCTCTCCTTCCTAACGTCGAGTGACTAACTCCGCCTTCACAGACCGTATCTCCTCCCTCTGCATAGCAGTCTTGTCGCCTGTCAACCACATATTTCTTAGAACATTTAAGTGTACTGGATCCTTTTTGGCAGTAGCAAATGTTCGCAAAAAATGTAGCAAAAAATATTATTTTTTAAGTAGAATCGATTAGCGTTAACAAATGTCAAAACATTTTAAATTTTTGTTAATTTGTTTAAACATTTGTTGTTAAACAATTAGAAATTAAAAACAATTAAACAGGTATATCTTTTTTTCCATTTTCCTATGAATCCAATTTTTAATTTTACTTAAAATCCATTTGTTTATGCTTGGGATGAAACACCCTTTCCCAGCTTAATTTGTTTATAACAATTTTATAAACAAAATACAACTTGGACAGAAAAATGATCCATGCAAAATATTTTTATTTTTTCACGTAGAATTGATTGGCGGTAACAGATTTCAAAAAAATTTTAATTTTTGTTAATTTATTTAAACAATTTTCGTTAAACAAATGGAAATTAAAAATAAAAAAACAGGTATATCTTTTTTTCCATTTGCCTATGAATCTAATGGTTAGTTTTTAATACAATGGCTGGTTTCTTCATGGGACTTAATGGGTTAATTTAAGTTTTGGGAAGAGATGAATAAGTAATTGATTACATAATTTTTGGGAGGGGATGAAATAATAATGTTTAAATAAATTAACAAGAAATATATAACAACAACTAATCTGTCATTAGAAGATTGTCACAATGTTGCCTATATTAAGGCGCTGTCTCTTGTGGCGTATGCGTGACACGGCAGGAATTTTTTTTAAATTTAATAACTTTGTTATTTTTAAACAAATTTTTTTGAAATTCTCTGAAAAACTTCCTTTAATAATATGGAACAACTTTCTCACTGGAACTTTGTTCAACTCAAAACTTCCCTCGATACTTTTTCTCATTGAATGTAAGATATCGTTATTGCTGACAGTTCATTGTTTACAATAAAAAAACAATTAAACAAAAAATAATTTTTTTAATGTTTTATGACTTTTTTGTTTTAG